>CM024570.1:26765892-29204041 GCA_014182515.1 Eucalyptus microcorys
GGCGACGTCTGGTTGCAAACGGCGCGTCGCAAAGACTGGCGACCCGGCGACTAACTCAGATCTGCTGGCGTCGGGGATGGTGGTGCGAAGGTGCAGGCTGCTGGATGCTGGGCGGCGACGGCAAGGCGGTGCTCGGGTTTCTGATTACAGGCGAGGCAGATTCGGTGGTAGCAGCAACGTCGCAGGGCTTCGACTCCGGGCAACAGGGCATCGGGTTGAGCAGGGACGTCAATCGCTAGTCTTCAGGGCAACGGCGTCAAGTGTCACGGATCGACAAGGCGGAGTGGCGAGGCAGAACAGGGACCGAGGCACGACGGAGCAGGGGGTACTGCTTCTGGCGTTGGGCTACAGCTACATTAATCGAAGGCGGAGGCTGGTGGAGCGTCGAGGCAGCAGTAGCAGGCGGAGACCGAGTGAGACAGCAGTATCTATGGCAAGATGGAGTAGAACAGGAGCGATTAGGGTTCGGTGTTCGGCTCACTGGCAAACGGCGGTGTCTTGCGGTGGCTGGATACAGGCGTGGACGGCGAGCGTAGAGGAGCCGGCACCGGCGACCGTCGGAACGGCATCCGTTGCAGACGCAGGCAGCAAGGGTGAGGAAGACAATGAACAGTAAACGTCCCCTCACCCCTGCCGATTGTACTTTGCTTCTGTTTTTTTTCTCTTTTCCTTCCCAATGACCGGTCACTTCCGAGAAAATATTGTGTACGTCTTATGCTCCAGCGTGTCAAATAGGAAGGCAGCGAGAACGCAACATGTGTCGGTATGGGTCCCACTCCATCAGGCCATACATCTAATGACCATTCTTCAAATTTTTGCATCCTCTCTCCTCATTAATTGCTGGTCTTCCCCCTCCATTCGCGTTGAAACCCTCTCCCTTCTCTCTCTTCAACTAGAGGACACTCTCTCTCCTCTGTCTTCTGCATCTTCCGAGAAAAAGAAGCCCGCGCTCTTTTTTTCAAAAACGCTCCCTCCCTCTCGCTCTCAAGAGTCTCGCTGTTTGCCTCTCGAGCTCAGACCTGCAATCTCCAGCACGTTGCCTCAGATCCAATGCCTCAGCCACGTCGCCTCCGCCTCCGCTGCCACTACCACCTCCAAGAGCCACTTCCTCTCTCTCTCTCTCGCCCTAAAGCTTCCCTGCCTGTCTCATCCCGAGCTCATATCCTTTCCATCATCTCTATCCTTGGCTTTGCTGCGAGAGAAGGAACGCCGATGGAGTCCGTGCTGATCCGTTCTTGCTCGTCCCCTCCGCTCGCGGAAGCGGGAGACCTCTGCGGCCTGAGATCTTCATCGACCGCCCCAACGAAGAGGGCGGCGGCACCGTCGCGGTGGTTCGCCCCGGCAGTGCGCTGCTCTTCCCGGGGCAACACGCGCATACCGAAGCTCAAGCCCTTCAGCAGGATCAGGCTCGAGCGTGGCCTCAGGGAGCCCCTTGATCCAAAAGTGCGAGAACGAACTTGCTGGTGAGGACCGGTTTCTGTCAATGCCTTTTTCGTTCCTTTGTGCGTGCGTGTGTGTTCCTTCCACTTTTTAAGATCTTTCGGTGGGTGGGATTTGTGGCGTTGGAGATTCTTGATGCGGTGCTTTGTTGTTTAGATTATTGTTCGACGCTCGAAGGGGACAGCTCGTACAGCTGCTGGAGAGCTTATTTTGAACTGAAGGACCTCGAGGTAAGTCTGCAGATTAGCTCACCGCCGCCACCATCTCCAGAAACGCCGTTCTAGCAAGTGAACAGGATGTTCGGTGATTTCACAGCAGAAGAAACTCTAAAGTAACAGGATACTGGGTAAGAAGCCATGCTCTTGGCAGAGGACAGAACTAAACTGAACGCACGATGGACAAGTAGTTAGATCCTGGCACCTTTCCAATATGCTCTTTGTCTATGCATCTTATGGATGCTATGGTTAAAAATTGAATGAAATACAATTCATGTGCCAGGAGCGGCCTCTACAAAGGATGAAACTCATTGTCGAGAAACCTGCCGATAAGTTGAATCTCGGCCCAAACCCAGAACATTTTGCTGCTTTTTTCTGTTGTTCCAGCTATCAGCCAGACCATGTAGCATACTAGGAATTCACACATTACTTCTACAGACCTCTCGGTGAATTTTCAAATTATGAAACAAGATATTAAGACAAAAGCAAATGAGAAAAAAAGGAAGAAAGAGGCTCAACTGACAGCTGCTTAAGATGTGATAATGCCATTACCGTCAAAGAAAACAACGCCGCAATACTTGAATCTCAATTTTGACAGAGCCATACAAGCCATACAGCATCACTAATTTCACATGCATGCCGCTGATATACAAAACTAGTCTCGGCAAATTAGCAACCGTAATGATGCTTAAATCAAAAACTAAAGCACACCACTTCCAACTCTCAACAGTAAGTAAGCCGTGTGCCAAATAACATTAAACGAATTCCAACTACTACACTCAATTCAATTTTCCGGAGCACCCACGAATTCTCGAGACAAGAATTAGCTATATACATTTGTACATGCAGAAAGAAACAAAAAAGAAAAAGGAAAAGTCCCAGCTAAAGCCGGGTATCATTCATGACGAGGAGCTACTCCAAGGGAGCAACGTGCATGTGTTGGAGTACAACACCTAATATAAAGAGAAGTGTGCCGCAGCGTCACTTCGTAAACCGCCAAAGAAGATAGTTCTTGAAGAAGCCACAAGCTGATTAAAAAAAAAGAATGGGCACATATTAAAATAATATTATACTTGTTGCTGGAGTCTTCAAGAGCAGGAAGCAAGCTTCAACTTGAACGTGAAGGAAAAGAAGACAGCCCACAATGTTTGACTCCTTAGCCAAGAAGAAAAGTTCAACTTCAGCTCTTGCACATTGAAGTCAATGGCAGTGGAGTTCAGGCGGTGGAGTCAGGCGGTGGAAGATGCTTATAAATATGGCAGTACGTGAAGCATTTGAGCTTAGGCCAAAGTGCCTCAAAGGGAGAGAGCCTCAAGGCTGAAAGGCCTCGCATAGAGGCATCGCAGCCTCAGGTCAACAGGCCAGGGAGAGGGCCTCACGCCACACGCAAGCGGAGAACCTCAGGCCGGTACGAGATGAGCTTCAGGGAAAGCCTCCAGCAGTGAGAGCTCAACGGGAAGTCACCAGGTGCAACGGTGAACTTTGGAGAAAAAGGCACTGCAGTCTCAGTAGCTTTGTGTGAGTGAGTTATCCCTCCGTGATCGAGAAGAGAAGAAATAAAATAGCTGAGTGTATACTTGTATTAATTTGTTTGAGTGTGTATTTGTATCAGCTAGTTTGATTTGAGTATTTTAACGCTTCCGCATATTTTATAAGCTGCGCACTCTACAATTAATATCAAAGTAAAGAGTCGCATACCCTACAATTGGTACCAAATCATTTTGGTTCCAACACAGTGCTTCTGCAGAGGAAGGATGGACATGGGCCTTCCCGAACACCCGAGACAAGGAGGAACAACCTCCCCCTTCTCCACTCGTTGTCCTCTTCTCGTGATCACCTAACACCCCGGCCATCTTCTCCTTTTTCACCTTGTAAAGCCTTCACATCATGTACGCCTCCACGAGGCTCGCGCTCGGCTGACAAACCCTGCACTCGACATTTTCCTTCCTTCTGAACCGGAAGAGCTTTTTCCCAAGGATTGCAGCCGGTCGTGATAAGAGGGTGTTATATATAGAGAGATGCCGCCCCAGGGGTTGTGGCGAGAAGGCGACTCCGATTTTTCCTCTTGCCGGCGCTTTGCATGGTCTGGACATTTTCCTTCACGCTTTGCCTCCAAACTTGGGAAGCAAGGCAAAAGGGACACTAAGAATGAGCACGGAGGCAGAGGCGACTTGGCAACCGCCGCGACGGCGCCGCCGCCCTCCTCGTCGGGGCGGTCGACGAAGATCTCAAGTCGCAGAGGTCTCCCGCTTCCGCGAGCGGAGGGGACGAGCAAGAACGGATCAGCACGGACTCCATCGGCGTTCCTTCTCTCGCAGCAAACCAAGGATAGAGATGATGGAAAGGATATGAGCTCGGGATGAGACAGGCGGGGGCGCTTTAGGGCGAGAGAGAGAGAGAGGAAGTGGTTCCTGGAGGTGGTGGTGGCGGCGGAGGCGGAGGCAATGTGGCGGAGGCATTGGATCTGAGGCAACGTGCTGGAGATTGCGGGTCTGAGCTCGAGAGGCAAACGGCGAGACTCTTGAGAGCGAGAGGGAGGGAGCGTTTTTGAAAAGAAAAAGAGCGCAGGCTTCTTTTTCTCGGAAGATGCAGAAGACAGAGGAGAGAGAGTGTCCTCTAGTTGAAGAGAGAGAAGGGAGGGGTTTCAACGCGAATGGAGGGGGAACACCAGCAATTAATGAGGAGAGAGGATGCAAAAATTTGAAGAATGGTCATCAGATGTATGGCCTGATGGAGTAGGATCCATACCGACACGTGTCGCGTTCTCGCTGTCTTTCCATTTGACACGCTGGAGCATAAGACGTATACAATATTTTCTCGTCACTTCCTCGCTTTCTCTCCTTTCCCTTTTGACTTTTCTTCTTTTTCCCTCAAGAACTGCAGCCCATTTTTCTCTGTTTTCACCTTTTGGCTTTTCTCTTTTTTCGATCAAGAGAAAAAACAACCTCCTCCCCTCGTTTCTAAAAGATGAGTTTAAATTAGGTGTCAATAAAACTAAAATATTGATACGCTTCATAAGACATCCTTCATTTCCCTAATGGCTTGGACAAGGAAGTTTTGAGCACCTGAGGACTGAGATCCTTGGACCTGTGGACCGATTGGACGATTTACATCAAAGCATTAACTAAGCTGCCGATTAGTACACAGCGAAGCCTATCGCATCAACAAGAACAAGATGATTTCTCAAAGCATTAACTAAGCTACCACCGTACCACCGATGACGAACTATCTCTGTTATGCTTCGCTTCACAACAACGGAAATATCCAAACGAAAGAGTTTTCCAAATCGACGAGCGCGCGGATGATTAAAGGAAAAGTCCGAGGCAAGAATGATTACGCGCTTCCAAGATTCTTTGGCCGCCGCGATGGAGGGCGGCTCAGGGAGCAGCCGCGAGGCCAAGCTGGAGCATCAAGAGCGAGAGCACGGTGAGAGCGAGCAGGAGAGGGAGGGAGGCGGAGTCGGTGCAGCTGAAGCAAAACAGTGTCGGATGCCATCGACGGGAAGGAGCGGCGCAGAGCGAGGAGGTTGCAGAAGACAGAAGCTGAAGCTGCCGCAACCACATCTCCGTCGCTCTTGGGAGAGGTGTCGTCGATGAGGAGGGGGAGCTATGCTTACATGAAAGTTAGAGAAATTGACGACAATCCGAATTATGCAATTACAGGACAAATAACACAGAAATACACAAGTAGTCCAATTCTAGTTACTCTTGCAAGCAACTCTTATGATGTTTTGGTTCTTATGAAGCTGTGCTCGTTCTATGGACCAGCATTTGATCTCTCTCTCTGAGCAAGGCCATTGGGGCCTCGTTAGCCGCTAGCAAGGCCACCAGGGCCTTCTCAGTCATATCGGTGAGGGCCACCTCACCCTCACCACAAAGGCTTTGGGTGAGGGCATCGCGGCCTCGACGACCACTAGCAATGCCACCTAGAGCTAGCGAGGGCATCGTGACCTCATAGGCTATGAGCGAGGCTGCAAGGGCCTTTGTAGCTAAAGGCGAGGGTTTTGCAGCCAACGAGGATCGCCCTAAAGAAAAAAATGAAAAAAAAAATGAAAAGCAAAATAAAAAACAAAAATTCAAAAAATAAAAAACTCCATATAGGATGATTTGTCAAAATTAGCACTCAAGTGATCAATTTTACTCCGATGTGGCACTTAAGTGAGCGAAAAAAAAGTTTTGGTATTCATGTGAGTGTTGCACGAAAGTTTTGACATTTTTATTGTTCTTGCCCTTAAAAAAGCCATGAGACGAAAACGATTTTCTTGTCTTATTTAAAGAAACAAATCAAAGTGATAATCTTCAAGAAAAATGTTTCAGTGTAGCCTTCTAATTTTGTCTCTAAAATTTGAGGTTGCAATAAGGAACATAGAAGTCAAGAAAATGAAAAAAGAACGAAACATGAAATCAATGATTAAACCGGTTCAGGAAGTCCACCGGTTTCCTCCAAAAGGATATGTGGCTCGCATTTGACCGTTCCACTGTCATTCTGCAGTGGACGGTCACACAAGCATTTTCCTATAATTATATGTAATTTAAATTTTTGGAATACATAATAAATTATTATTTTCACAGTACATTAAATACTATCATGCAATTATTTCTCCATGACAATTCGAAATATGGAATTACAGGGCAATAACACAGAAAGACACTAGTAGTTTGATTCTAATTATTCGCAAGTAATTCCCTTGATGTTTTGGTTCTTATGAAGCTGTGCTCCTTCTATGGACAAGCATTGGCTCTCTCTCTCAGCACAGACTTCTGCACATTCCCTGTGGAATTCTTCGGCAAGTCCCCGAAAAACACCGTTTTCGGCACCTTTGCCGCCTCTTGCAACCGCTCCGCACAAAACTCTGCCATCTCCTCGGTTTTGGAACACCTCCCTTCCTTCAACTTCACAAATGCGCGTGGGACTTGTCCCGCAACGGTGTGTGGAGCAACAACAGCGGCTTCTGCAACATCCGGGTGTCTCAACAAGACTCCTTCTATTTCCAATGTGCTGATCCAATTGTTGCCCGAGACTATGATGTCCCTCGCTCGGTCAATCACCTCTATGCAACCGTCCGCGTGCCGCACCCCGAGATCTTCAGTCCTGTACCACCCGCCAGAAAAGGCCTCCTGCGTTGCATCCGGGTTGCCCACGTAGCCAGCCATGAGGGTGTTCCCTCGGAGCATGATTTCTCCGATTGTTTTCCCGTCGCTTGGAACGCTTTGCAAGTTGGTCGGGTCCTTGACATCGGCAGCTTCCAGTGTGATGTTGTGGAGCCCTTCTCTACATTTCAGGTTATGATCGTCGTGGTCGTTGTCTTCGTCCTCGTCATGGTGGTGGTGTTGTGTTGACCTCCAGGGTCTGATGAGGGCGGGCCCCAGGGCTTCCGTCATGCCATATCCGTAGACAATGTTGAACCCAAGCTCTTGGACTCTCTTGAGAACGGGATTCGTCGGGAATGCGCCGGCGATGATTACGTCCACCACGGAAGGCAGTGGCTTTTGGTCGACCGGTGGGGAATCAGCAATCATATTTAGGATAGTGGGTTTACCTGTTGAAAGGGAAAAAAGAAGAAGAAAATTATACTTTTTCATGGGTGATTTTGCATGAACCGAACATCATCCATACTTTCATATGACATGTTTCAAAAAGCGTAGGCATCCTCCCAAATATTTGATTATATTTATACCGCACCAAGGTAATGACACATGACCGACATATCTCAACGCTACTCATCTATTTTTTTTTAATGAGAATGATACATTATCCTTTGATTCTGTTGAAAATGTCATGCTCATGATGCAACAGGACTATCCACATCAAAGTAAACGAAACCGGACCATTACCACAGAGATGAGTGACCTTGTGGAGCTGAACGGAGTCGAAGATGATCTTCGCCGACACGTTCCTAATACACACATTGACACCGCCAAGCGCTGCCATCGCCCATGTGAAGCACCACCCATTGCACCTGAACATGTCCACCGTCCACAGGAACACAGGCGACTTCCCCAAGTTGTATCGGAGGATCAGCCCTAGAGAGTTCAAGTATGCCGCTCGGTGGCTGTACGCCACTGCCTTGGGTGTCCCCGTCGACCCCGAAGTGAAGTTGACTGAGATGGGGTCACACTCATTGGTCAGACTCATGACTTGGAAATTGCTCTCTCCCATAGCTACGGTTTGTTCATACTCTCGAACCACAATATCACATTGGGTTCGACGGTCCAGTGAGATGTCGTGGATTGTGACAAGTAGTGGTTGGTGATCGTGGTGGTTCTCTAGGAGGTCCGTGTTGTTCTTGTTCTGGATGACTTTGGAGACGAGGTGTGCGAGCTCGGAGTCGACGAATATGATTTTGGGTCGTAGCCGGTGAAGAATGATCGTCAAAGCCTGCTCGTCAAGGCTTACATTGAGCGCGGAAAGAGTTGCGCCTGCCATTGGAACCGCGAAGTGGAGCTCGTACAGTGCAGGGACGTTTGGTGCCATAGCTGCAACCTGCATTAACATAACAAAGAATCGTGAGCATAACATCATCAAATCGCCGCCACTGATTGTTGTTCAGGTAATCTCGTTGCTCATTTCGAAAAACAAATCCCATCATTAGTTCGTTGCCCTCAGACGAGTCAAACTTTGAAAAATCGTCACCAAAAGACTCGGGAACCTGCCGCACGCGCCACCATGCGTCGCCATGTCATGGGCCGCCAACGCCGTTGGCTTAAGTGCTTTTTTCGAAGCAATAGTTGGATATTATAGATAAAATCCACCAGAAACAGGTTGCTTATCCTCCGACGACTCCAACACAGTATACAAAGTCACCGGATCCCTTTTACATGCCCTCATGCGCCGCCCAAGTCCTCTGCGAGTGAGATCCACTCGCCCATGTGCCTCGCGCTTAATTTGCCGCGTCCGTTGAACAAGTGACGTCTTCTTCCATGTCAATGCCACTTTTCAACGAAGTTGTCTGCCATGTCATTAACTAAAGTCATCCACCATGTCAGCACCACTCCTTAGCCAAGTTGTCCGTCACATCATCCTAAAATTATTATTGTCAACCCACGTTGACTACCGTAGACCAGACCGAACTGTTTTGGATTGATTTTTGGCATTTCAAACTGATTCCTGAGGTATTTCGACATCCTGAATCTATTTTTGGCTTTGTACCAATTTTCTTTGAATTCCTTATAGAATCTATTGGTTTATAATGGTATATTGCATATCATGGATAAATTAGAAGTCTCAGTACTTATTCAAACCAGAATGGATCAAACTATATTTTATGGGTTCAAGAAGTATCAAGTTTAAGAGGATGTATGCTTTGGTGTTACATCGCTAGAAATATTTGTGAGCCTATGCAGGCAATTGATGAACCAATTATCAATTTACTGAACGTTTAGAGGAGTGGGATTACAAGAATCATCATATACTCACATGGTTTCGAAACACTTCGATTCCATCTATCAAACTTCAGTTTGATCGCCTAAATACATCAAAGGAAACCTGGGATCTTCTTGCCAATTGTTACTTCGCATTACACATTGGTCATTAGTATCAAATCTTAGGGAATTTACATCTTATGTGTCAAGAGACACGTCAGTCTATTAACAACTTTTTTATCTTCCATGCATGCTATATGAGATCAACTAGCTTTGTCTAACCTTGAATGGGAGATGACTTCTAATGCTTGTTAGTTTGCTAAATGTCAGGATCATATGTGTGTTATGTATTTTCTATGGCACTTAATTATGAGTTTGAATCTATGCAAGCTTCACTTCTACATCAGGATCCTTTACCTCATCTTGAGGTAGTTGCCTCAAAATTGTTGATAGAGAAGACTCAACTTGCTACTACTTTAAAGGCGCAATGTGCTATTCTATCAATCTCCACTCCTAAAGATGTAGTGTTTGCCACTTCTGGTTCCTCCTCATGGTGCAAGCCTTACTATATGCATCGTCATCCACCTAGTCATCGTGCATCCAATCGTTATCAAGTTGCAACCTAAGTAACCTATGAGAAGGAACAACCTAGCCTAGTTTAGAGGTCCGCATACACATTTATCCATCACGTTGCTACCATTGAGGATTCCTCTAACAGTTCATTTGTTACTCTATCATTAGATGATCTTTGATCCACAGTTTGTTCTATTATTTTAGAATCTGGTACTTTTAGCTCCTCTATACCTAACCCTTCTACTTTGTCAGTCACCCTAGGTAATTTTGATTCATGGTTCTTTGATTATGCCTGCTATATCACATGACCTCTAATTCCAATTTATTCAAGTCAAAATCATATACTTTACAAGTGCCTAGTATTCATACAGCCAGTAACTCTCAGATGATAGTTAGGCAAACAAGGCATGTTTCAACGTCCAAACCGTCCTTGCCTGATATATTTATGGTTCCCATAATCTCCCTAGACTTGATATTTATGGAACAGTTATGTGAACTTGGTTTTGATATTCATTTCTCTTCGAATGGTTGTCATGTGTAGGATCCATGGATGAGACAGACAATTGGGATAGGCTATAAAGTAGAACGTTTGTTTGATCTTGTTTTGTTAAAGCTTCTCAACTCCTTCACTCATTGTGCTGCCACAGTATTATACGAAACTTGGCATTCTTGATTGGGATATCCTTCTTTCTCTAGTTTAGGTCCTTTGATTTTAAGTGGTCATTTAGGTTCTATTGACAAAAAATTTTGATGCTTGCATCATAAGGTGGGAAAATATCATGCTTTATTGTTCAATATTAGTGACTTTGTCTCTTATGCTCCCTTTAATCTAGTTCACTTTGACATTTGAGGATTATCTCATACTCCCATTATGGGAGGATCTCTTTATTTTGTGATTTTTATGGATGATTATTTCCATTATACATGACTTTATTTTATGAAGAATTGATTTGAAATCACTCAAATCTATAGAAATTTTATTGCCATGACCAAGACACAATATTCTCGAGATAACTTTTGTACTGACAATGCCATGTAACATAAAGACCAAGAGTTGCTTAGAATTCTTTCTTAGAGTGGTGCTATCATTCATCGTTCTTGAAGGAACTTCCCAACAAAATGATCGAGCAGTGCATAAACATAGGCCCATCTTAGATATCATACACACTTTTCTAATCTCAGCATCTTGTCCAGAACAGTTTTGGGGAGAGATTTATCATATTGCTGTGTATACTATCAATTGTACTCTATCACCTACTATCGATAATATTTTTCCTTACTAGCACTTATATGACAGTGTTCTTAATTACAATCTACTTTGAATCTTTGGAAGATCATTTTTTGTGCATATTATTCTTAACAAATGCACAAAATTAGAATCTTGTGCTCATTTATGCTGCTTTCTTGGATATGGCATTGAGCATAAAGGGTATAGATGTTAGGATCCTATCTCAAATCAACTTTGCATATCTATGTTACCCTTTAGAAACATGAGATATTCTCATCTCTTCATCCTTTTCCATCCTCTCCAACTATTCGCTTCTTCACTAATCCTTCTACCGATTTATTTCCTAAAGATAACACACCTGAATCTTCCTCTTTGGAATTGTCCTTCCTAATTTTGATGCAAGTGTCTCTGCTAATCCTACTTCGGTTGCTCCTAACATGTTTGTACCATCCATGGATTCTCCACCCTTAGGCATTCCTTCTTCTCATATTTGTCATTCCACTTGTGTAAGTCGGGCTTCTATTTGGCTTCATGATTTTCACTGTTATTCTACTATTGTTTCTTTTCACGAGCGTCACACATATAGAGAAATTAGTACTAATCCTCTTTGGTAGCAAGCAAAGGCGGATGAGTTGCAAGCGATAGAAAAATCTCATACTTGGGATTTGATTGTTTGCCTCTTGAAAAGTTGGCTATAGGTTGCAAATTGGTGTACAAGATCAAAATGAAGGCATAAGGTATGGTGGCACGCTACAAAGCTAGACTAGTAGCAAAAGGCTTCACTTAGGAGTATGGCATTGATTGTGGTGAGACATTTGCTCCAGCTATACGTCTTATTTTTGTTTGTAGCCTCCTTCCTGTTGTTGCTATTAAGCGATGACCTATGTTTCAAATAGATGTCAAAAATGCATTTTTCAATGGGGATCTTACTGAGGAATTTTATATGAAGCCTCCTCCTGAATACACTCACACTTCTAATAAAGTGTGTTGACTACGCAGAGCATTATATGGACCGAACCAAGCTCATTGTGCATGGTATTCCAAATTTAGTTCCACCATGGAACTCCATGGATTTACATCTTGTCCTTATGACAATGCTCTCTTTGTTCAATGAACATCTCATTGGTATGATACTCTTATATATTGATGACATAGTTATTACTGGCAATGATTGTAACAATATTACGAAACTACAAAAGTATTTGAGTCAATAGCTTGAAATGAAATATTTTGACCGACTCAGTAATTATTTAGGCTTGGAGGATGCTTTAGATTCCTTCGGCTATTATCTTTCTCAAAAGAAATATGCTTTTAATCTCCTTTCCTGGGCTGGATTTACTGATAACAGGATTGCCACAACTCTTATTGAGACTAATGTCAAATTTAATCACAAAGATGAGAC
Source organism: Eucalyptus microcorys (assembly GCA_014182515.1). Taxonomy (NCBI): domain Eukaryota; kingdom Viridiplantae; phylum Streptophyta; class Magnoliopsida; order Myrtales; family Myrtaceae; genus Eucalyptus; species Eucalyptus microcorys. Next base: position 26,778,112 of record CM024570.1, read on the forward strand.
TCCTCTTTTGAATCATATGCTTTATCGACAACTGACCGGCAATCTTGTATACCTCACTGTTACTCATCCTGACATCACTTATGCTATTCATATTGTAAGTCAATTCATGACCGTGCTATGAACGACTCACTCGTTGATCTTCTTTGAATTCTTTGCTATGTCAAGGGTACTTTATCTCATGGTCTTCACTTTTCTGCTAACTCAACCTTAGAGTTGATGACTTATTCTGATGCTGAGTAGGGTGGTGCCTCTTGATCATCCCTCTACTACAAGCTACTACTTCTTCTTAGGAAACTCCCTTATTTCCTCATAGTAAGAAATAGACTATTGTCGCTTGATCTATTATAGAAGCAGAATATCGTGCCCTTGCTGATACAACATCAGAATTACTATGGTTGTGGATGTTATTAGAAGACATGATAGTCCCTCATGATGGTGCAACAATCATTTATTGCAATAACTGGAGTGCTATCCAAATAGCACATAGCGATGTTTTCCATGAGTGTACCAGATATATTGAAATAAATTGTCATTTCATACACTCGATATTGTTCATCTTGTTCCCACTTTATTTTTCCTGGTCATATCTTGTTCCCACTTCATTAGTTGATTAGATAGCTAATATTTTCATTAAGACACGTCCACCTGGACGTTTTCAAGATCATTTCTCCAAACTTTAACCGACCTCTTCTATATCACCTTGAGTTTGAGAGGGGATGTTAGATATATTGTTAGAGATATTATCTTCCTTGTTTGATTCTAATTGATTGTATTTGATATTGTAATATTTTGTTGCTTTACATAGTTTTCTAGAATAGCCTATAAATAGGCTCATGTATTAGTAGTATTATTACATAGAGAAATATACAAAAATTAAAAAATTCTCCAATTCTCATTTCCACTTTTATTTTAACACAAACTAAATGTTAGAAAATTTTCTCAGATATTATCAAGTGATAATACTTCTGAATAAATGATAATATCTAGAAAATCAACTTACAGCCCAAGTTAATGGGCCCTAGACGACTTCCTCGTGAAAGAACACTTACGTAATGGAACAGCACCCACCAAGCTTTTTCTCAAGTCAGATCTTGATGACCATGGAAAGCATCAAGATTTGTCGCTACCCACAAGATGATGATAGGCATTCATTCGATTCTTTAGGGTTTTTGTCAAACTTCGCTGAAGCTTGCCTTATGAGAATAATGAGTGCGAGATTAAGAAAATGCCGCAATCCTTACCCACAAAAAGGGAATAGACAAGTCTCATTCCATGCCTTATCTGATTACGTAGAACCCACCACAACGACTTCTAACTCGACATGATTATTGTCTTGATAATTTCTGCTTTATGATCACATCAAACGAAAGGAGAAAAGGTAGAAATTCGATAGTTGTGATCATTAGGAAAAAACTCCCCGAAAGTCTTATTATACGTCTCCTGGAATGTGAGTCATTTTGGATGGAAAAGCAAGGGCATTGGGTCTTGGAAATGCAATGGTGGTTTGCATCCACATAGGGTAAAACTCCTTAGTGCGTTGCTTATCTATATTAACTAGTGTAATGGGTCCATTAAAAGAAGGAAGTCAGACATATGTAAAACTGTTATATTAGATATAGTCTGTCACTATTAGCAACCTAAAAATGTCAACTTTGATGTCAATTTCATAAGAATTGATCGTAGAAAATTATTCACATGAATAATTAATTAATTAAGAAGAATCGGATCCATATATGACTGTAAAACACCAAAACCAATAAGCACAGCGGAATTAAAGCGTACATGTTTAAGCCATTGCTTCACTTGAAGAAAATAGATCAATCCGATAACCAGTGATCTATCGAAATGCCAGATCTTCTTCTCGATGACCTATTTCAATATAGCAGCTTTCAATGGGATTAAAGCAACTGATAGATATAACCTACCCTTTTATAGGCTAGAGAGGAGACCTAGCAAACCCTAATTAACAGCGTGTCAACTGGGTCCTTCTCATTACGGTCTTCAATCAAATACAATTGCCTACACTTTGCTGCTCAACCAGACCCATTACCAATAGATGCCAATACGCAACTCAATCAGATCACTTTAAGGTTCATATCCATTAACCCGATTATTTAAAATAGAAAACTAATTAATTAATGTAAGCCCATATTATAGAAAATTTCCAACATTGATGCCATTAACTTTACATCACCTATGGCTTTATGGCTTTGATGAGAAAGTGCTAAACACATTGAGACGAAGAGAAATCTTTTAAGTCGAGCCGTAGTCAACTAAACAAGGTCAAGGCTGATTATGACTATTGACCGATTAATAATTATGTAGGTGTCACTAAGAAAGGAGTAAACAGTATGTTAATGAGCATATGCGAAATGATATTCACTATAAATACAGTCGGTGGTTAAACGCCAACAATAATTGTGAGAAGTTAACGGGATTAAGTGGACAAGGAGGGAATAGTCAAGCCGATGTTGGTCAAATCGATGTCGATGGAATTGAGAAACATTAACATCGGCTCGCGAAACTTGGCAGAAATCAAATCGACTGTAAGGATAAAAATACTGGAAACAATTATTGCAGTCAACTCTTAGATAGGAACAAATATTAAAGGTATTAACTAATAGTTGCAATCAAAAAATTTGTATAGCTGAGTCAATTAGTTATTGTAGCCGAGCTTCTGAGGCGGGAACAATTATACCATATAATATGGAACGAAAATCAAATTTCAATGAGCGAGAACACTTATTAGAAGAGGCCAGCTACCCATGGGCTATAAAAAGGAGAACAATAAAGAGGAAAAGACATGCACAAACATCCGAAGAACAAGATTTTACTTTTGTCAATACTCTTTATTTATTTTTAGTCATTTCCCAGTAATTTATTTCCAATCATTCCAGTTGTTTATGTTTATGAAATGCTTGGTTGTATCCTTCGAAAATGATGTGCTGTAATTAGAGGATTTATTTCGTAAGTTCTAGAACCTAATCATCAAGTTTGTGTTCCTTTCTTGATTCACAATCATCTGTCAATTTGAAATACAAGGAGTCCGATACATGTGATAATTTTCATTGTCCGGTAGACGATTTAAGGAGAGCAATTTTATAGTAAAACAGCACCATGCCCTTTTCACTCGTTTATAGGTTCCCTTATCTATAAGCCTTAGATTTTGATAATCCTTTGCCCATGGGACTCACATGTTGGGATGTATGCTTAAGGCCTTTATCATCGAACCCAACCTTTGCGTAAGGGAGAGTTTTAAGGCATAAAATATAGTATGTTGAGATTTTGTGGGACTATAAACAATTTTCTAAAAACTTAAGCAATTGGATGAAAAAATGATTTAATTTTTAATTATTCTAACACTCCCCATCACGCATAGGTTGGACCTTAACTTAAGCGTAAAGCTTGCAAATATGTAATTTGTGAGGTAAATAGAAGTTTGAAATATGTGAACTCAAGCCCTCCTACTTTGCTACTATCTTGAGATTTTGTGGAATCATACCTAATTGTTTTAAAAGTATAAGCTGTTAAATGATTTCGTGATTTGCTATTTAAATATTCTAACACAAGCACATATTCCAAAATTTTTGTAGTAAATTATTGTGCACTGAATTCTGCATAGTAGTGGCTCTAGAGGGTGTCTTGAATTCAAATATTTTTAAACTTTTTCTTTGCCTATTATTATTTCACACATTGGTCTCAGGTGAAATACAAGCCTAAGTGTGAAGGGAAATGTTACAATAGTTAAATAATACATAATGCTTTCATATAAGAGCTTAAATGTTTTAGATCAATTGGTGATGGTCTTATACAAATTTTAACAAATGAATCGGCGGGTAACAATGGGCAGACTTAGAGTATTGCAGCTCCCGTTTAATCATGCTTACAAAATCATTTGTAAGATTTACTGCAATGAAACGAAGAATTTAGGACTAGAGTGTCGGATCCACATAAGTTGTAAGACTCCCCTATAACCATATCTCTCACAAGAGATATAATATTAAACTGCCTACAAGTTAAGGATGGAAAAGTTGACTTCCTTTTTAACTCCTTCCAGTAAAGAGACTGATTGGAACATGATGACATCTGGCCCCATTTTATACTCATTCAATCACGCGGAGTAGATATAACGTGATGGGTGTAATTCTTCTAACTCGTAAATTGTGCCCCCAACAAGTCAAGGAGAAATTCACGCGAGGTCCATCTTCCCCGGTTCACACGCCTGTTTACTTAATTTTTTTCTGGAAATATGCCATGATTTATCACAAAATATGTTGCACATGAGCGTACACCAAAATTTAGGGGCCCACTAACTTGTATTTCACGCTAGTTTAATATGATTAAAGTGAATGCATTGTTGGAGCACATGACCTCAAGAAAATGCACAAAAATATTTATTTACATTCAGATATCAAGTAGGACCCTCTTTGACCCAATTTTTTTTTTTTTTAAAATTAAGCGAGAAAATAAACATGCCTTTCGATTAAGCAAACCCTTTTAACCGGGGGATTAATGCGTTTATTGTTTTAGCAAAAATGGTTAAATAGGAAGTTAGCTGTAGACCCAAAATTCATGACGTGTGGAACTCCTATTCGTCGGTGGGTGAAGATTGAGATGGCAGCTCTTGGGATTTCGCATTATTAAAAAGATGAAAAAGGATTTCTAAGTGGATAATGAGAGTTTGTCCCCTTATAGTCAACGTTGACGAGGCTAGAATTCCAAAGCGAAGAGGCGCAGGGACCAACGTGCTCAAATGATTCGCTTAATAATTATTATATTGTGTAGAGAAAATATCGGTTATAATGGATGTAAAGGTTATTACAATAATTTGAGTCGGTGGCGCAATTTATAGTCATTTTAGATATTTCATCCTTTTCAGATACAAGAAATTAGCTATAATATTAGTATTTCACTCGTTAGTATCATCGGAGGTCTTGTACTGTTAGCTCTATACATGTTATAGATTACCATATTAAGAGAGCATTCTCAAGTTTAAACCCAAACATCAACGGGTCTTAGTTTTTCTTCTACAAGCATATAAAATAGGGGTTCTTGTATTTAAAGATTATAGTGCTCTTTGATACTATGTTGGGCAGGGGTGATTGGAAATGAAAAAAAAATGGGATTGTGAGGTACTTAAGAAAGAAAAGAAGAGAAAGGATTTGAAGGATGCGAGGGAGGGAAAAGAGAGGGCAGAGATGCATTCATTATATCTTTTATGTATTTAGGGCTTGCCTTGACTTATATTTCTCTGCATTCGCTTAATCTAAATCTTGCAACTCCACTTTGACCTATTTTCGAATATAAAACTCTCGAAACTTCCAAATACTCAAGTATTGATACACAACTTCATACATAATTTGATCATAATTTTCTAAATTTTGAATAATATTCCAAATTTTGGCTCGAAAGCCAAAAAAAAAACATTTACATTATGTTTTTGTTTTGAATACAAAACATGACCTTTTACCCAATAGTTGACTTTACCAACCTCTTGTAATCCTTTCACTTTGTTTCTTTAACTTCATACAAACAAGAATGTGTTTTTTAACAAACCCTTCTCTTCAATTTGGCAAGTCGTAGGTAGGACTAACATGAACACGGTTACGTATTATAAATTCTTCCTTTGTCAGGCTAGATTTTTATTTTTTTTCAAGTTTTTGGTCCATGGAATATAGTTTTGTATTTGTATTTCCAATCATTCCACTTGTTTATGTTAATGGTTTGTCCCACACGGCATACGGACATCTATGAAATAACATAGACAATGGAGGAGCTCGGGGTTGACCTCCTTCATCTTGACCTAATTGGCAGATTGAACGGTTCCATGGGTTCTCCTTCTCTTGATATACTATCAGAGGGGACGAGGAAAGAAAAAGAGACCCAAGAACCGGTCATATCAGATCGACCAAACCGGGAACCGCCTAGATCGAATTGGATCGGACCGGCTGATTTGATCCGATTCCCGAGGGTGTCAGTCTGGTTCCTAGTTCCATAAAAATGGAACCAATGATTTTCAGTCCGGTCCGGTTCCCCTCTGGAATCGGAAACCGGACCGAATTTTTTTAAAATATATATTTATTTCTCAAAAATAGCAATAAGCCCTAAAATAGTAACAATTCTTGTATTTTTTTTTAATTTTATTTTTTTTGGTTAAATGACCGATTCTATTGGATCGGACCGGACAGAACAGTCCAATTTGGTCTCCTGTCTCAAAAATTGGGAACCAGTCCTTCCAATCCAATTATTGGTTCCTAGGTGGAACTAGACCAAAATAGGAACCGATCACCCTAGAAGGCATCTTTGGTGCATGCATATCTAGTGTGACGTTCGCTTGATCCAACGACAGTTCATGTTCACCAAACGCACATGAACTCGAAACTGTGAATAATAGCTCAACGAGAATGTACCGTGATGAACAATCTACATACAGAAAGATCTTTGTCCTTCCCACTTTTCTTAGGCTTATAGCTTCTCACAGGATGACCCTGACAACTACCTTACTCCCTCCATTTGAGACGAGGAGCTTTAGGAAAACTAAAAGCTAATGGAAGCAAGAGAGAAAGAAAGCGAGGACCCCTTTTCATTTGCATGAAACACAAGGATATAATGAAAAACGAGATCAAGAGACTTACGATATCGCCGCGTGAGATCTTCAATCTCGTCAGAGCGGAGGCGAGTTTCAAACACCTTTCGTGGGTCTGTCTCCATGTGTACCTCGTATTGCCGTAGATGATGGAAACCTTGTTGCCATAGACGAAAGCTGCTCTCTCTAAGAGGCTTATGGGAGTCAAAGGCACGTGGTTCGCAGGGCACTGGAGCAAACCTTCCATGATCCTTCTCTATACGTCTGTTTGGGATCTCTAGCCTGCGAGACAAGTGAGCATGGTCATATGCATTTGCATAGAGAATTTATCTCGCCGTGCCCAGTAAATGAATATTTGAGTTGGACCATTTTCCATATGTATAGAAGGCTAAGAAATAAGAAAGAAGTGGGTTTCACTGCGAGAATTATAATGGAGGGAGAGACTATGCACTAATGAAGGCCTTTTAAGGATGCGCGTTGGATACCTCTCAAAATATCTTGCATAAAATAATCTGCTAATCCCTGTAATGAAAGTTTATATATCGATCTAAACGTGCATGTTTATATCAGACAGAGGGAGGGAGGGAGGGAGGGAGGGAGGTGAGAGAGAGAGAGAGAGAGGAAGGAGCTAAGAAACATGAAGTATGACGAGCAAAAGAGCACTATTAAATTTCATCAACGAGCAAAAGAGCACTATTAAATTTCATCACATTGTTGTAGATGGTTCTAGATTGATATTTGACGAAATATCATTAATCTGAAGTTTCGATAAAATTAACTCAAAACAGATCTCATAAGACATGACTAATCACAGTTAAAGATGTTCTAAATTTCCATACTCTTTATACAATCACAGCGTGACTATTACAACAAGCAAAGACTAAAAAGAGACCGCGACAGGTCAAAGGTCTCCCTTATTGGCGTTTTACAATTATCGAGCAGTGCCAAGTTTGGTAAATGATAGACAAGGAAATATCACGAATGTGATAAGAATTTATAGCAGGATAATGACCAAAAAAATGTTTTGAACCCGCTGTACGGATGCCAATATCAATTATTTTCTATTTAGCCATATGACTCATAAACCTTCAACGATTTGTTAATGTAGCTCTTCTAATCAATTTTGGCCAGCAACTGCAAACCTGGACAATTCTTTTTAATTTTTCTGAGTTTTTTTTTTTTTTTTAAATCTTTTCTATCCTTCTTCCTCCCTGGTTGCCGTGGCTAAGGACCCACCATAGACAAGGATTGGTTGTTACCATTTGGCCAGGGCTAGCATCACCTAAGGCCGGCTGTCTGCCCTTGCCAAGGCTCGATGACCAATGGAGGAAGAAGGATAGAAAGAAGAATAAAAGGAAAAAAAATTCAATATATATATATATATATATATATTGAGAAATTAAAAGTATATATAAATTAACCGTCCACATCAACACCGATTATGTCACATAAGACGTCCGGCGTTCACATCATTTATACAATTACAGCGTAACTGTTACAACAAGCAAAGACTAAAAAGAGACCGCGACAGGTCAAAGGTCTCCCTTATTGGCGTTTTACAATTATCGAGCAGTGCCAAGTTTGGTAAATGATAGACAAGGACATATCACGAATGTGATAAGAATTTAGAGCAGGATAATGACCAAAAAAATGTTTTGAACCCGCCGTACGGATGCCAATATCAATTATTTTCCATTTAGCCATATGACTCATAAACCTTCAACGATTTGTTAATGTAGCTCTTCTAATCAATTTTGGCCGGCAACCGCAAACCTAGACAATTCTTTTTAATTTTTCTAAGTTTTTTTTTAAAAAAAAATATTATTTTCTATCCTTCTTTGTCCCTGGTTGCCGTGGCTAGGGACCCACCATAGACAAGGATTGATTGTTGTGGCCAATGACCAACCATAGATAAGGACTGACGAGGGCTGGCCTTACCATTTGGGCTAGCATCACCTAAGGCTGGTTGTCTGCCCTTGCCAAGGCTCGGTGACCAGTGGACGAAGAATGATAGAAAGAAGAAGAAAAGGAAAAAAAAAATTAAAAAAATATATGTTTTGAGAAATTAAATATATATATATAAATTAATCATCCACATCAACACCGGTTATGTCACGTAAGACGTCCGGCGTTCACATCAGCGATTGCTAGCCAAAAATTAGCTGGATGGATTATATTGGTAAATTGTCAAAAAAGTTATGTCTTAGTTGACCAAATCAAAATGTTAAGGATTCACTTAGCATCCACACAATAGATTTATCTAGTGTTTTTGGTAATTTTCCCCTTTATAGCTTAAGATAGAGCAAGATGAGAACGAGTCGTCGATTTGTTATATAATCGTTTCACCCTCCAACAAAGTGAGGGCAGAGGAAAACATTGTTCTGAACACTACAAGTCGACATGATGCCAGTGGCAACTGGTCGGGTCGGAATCAAAAGTGAACAAAGGATATTTAGAAATTTTCACTTCCATTCCCTGTAGTTGCACGCCATTGTGGAAAAATTTGCGCTCGGTTTCTTCTATAAGACAACACTCCTTCGAGAATGGTCGCCGTAGCGACAGCAGCGTGCTGAGGTTCCCTGTGAAACTTTCTTCAGTATCCATTGAAATGATGAATGATGATTCGACTATAAGTTCAGGCATGGCAATCTATATGTGTATTTGTTTTGACTCGAGTATGAAATACTATTTTCCTCTACATTCCCGTCAAAATGGAATAAATGAATTCCACGAAGACTAAATGTCAAAATTCATGATCTTTATAAAGATTGAGGTGTTCGATTTGAACTAGAATTAGGAGTTCAAATGGTACAAGTATACTTAGCTGGCAAGCTTGAGTCGGGTAGGCACATTATTTTGTTACTGATACGTCATGTCAATGATATCGATGACCTGTCTTGACTTAGAAGTGAGTAGACTCAGCATGCACGCTCAGGTTGGCTCCACTTGGGCTCGAGCTTTTCCACAGCCACAACCAATGTGTTGTTAAGATGCACGTGTGAGTAAGTTGTGTTAAAGAAATCTTACATCAAAGAATTGATATAATGTAGAGCAATTAATATATCATAGTTAATCCATAAATTATTGGCTTAAGTTTTTTAGTGAATGTAGGTTTAACTAGATATATTGATAGGTTCGGATTTCTTAGCGATCTCCCCAGATAAATGGATAAAATATCTACTGTGCAAGCCTTTACCAAATGGTATTAGAGCCAATGGTGTTGCGGTTTTTGGGTAGGTGGATGTTGTAGTATAGCAACGCGGACCCATAAGTTGATGCAGAAGGATACCTAAATTAAAGGATAAGATGCCTAACACTGAGCTCACACGTGAGAGAGAAATTGTTAGATGCACGTGTAAGTGAGTTGTGTTAGAAATATACCACGTTAGAGAATTGATGTGATGCAAAACAGTTGATATGTTCTAGTTGGCTCATAACTTATTGGCTTAAGTTAGGTACTTAAGTGCGCCTAACATGAGAAATCATGAGAGCATATATTTTTTAGATTTATTTTTTCAATAGAAGATGACATAAATATAACTAGAAAGGTAATTTAAAAAAGACAGAAAATAAAAGACAATGTAACTTTGTATATAGTTAATTTGTAATTTGGGACATAGGCATGGAGATTAGGTCAGCTGGTGATCCATGAAACACCTTACAAGTTTTGTGAACCAATTAAACTTAGGCATTTGGCCTATGCATAAGACCCTCACTTAAAGCAGTTTATAAGTAATTCATTGTTGAACCTAAATAAATGATTTTTAGTTCCTTATTTGGAAATTCTCTAACACCTCAACCAAATGGGGAAAATTATCAAAAAAGTCATAAACTTATTATAATTGTGCCAATTCAGTCTTAATCTTTTTTTTTTATTTTATTTTATCAATTGAGTCATAAACCTTTTGCAATTAGTCCATCGACCAAATTTGGTCAGCTGGTGCTGACGTGGACACGACCGACGTTGGCAAATAATTTTTTTTAATAATATTTCATTTTTTCAAAAATAAAATTATCTCTCTTTTTTTCTCTTTTTTCCTTCTCTCCTTCTTCTGACCACTAGGCTAGTCGTCGGATTGAGGTGGCTGGCCAAGCCAAATTAAGTAAGGGTGAGCTCGCCTCATCGTCGCTGGGTAGGGTCGGCCTCGCCCAGCCCTTGGCAAGGCTTGAGCGAGCCTCACCAGATCCGGCGAGCTCACTCTTGCCCAACAATGGTAAGGCAAGCTTGCCCTTGCTTAGTTTGGCCTAGCCAGCCACCTCAGTTCAACGACCAGTAGTCCCCTTTGGCTGATCGCGAAAAGGAGAAGGGAAGGGGAAAAAAGGAAAAAAGATTAAAAAATTAATTATTGGAAAAAATATATTAATAAAAATTGATCACCAATGTTGGCTAGCCAAATTTGGCCTAATGGACTGAATTGGCATAATTGTAAAAGATTGAGAACTCAATTGGCCAAAAAAAAAAGTATGATTGAATCAGAAAAATTACAATAGGTTTATAACGGCTTTGATAATTTTCCCCAATTCTGCTCAAACCCTAGATTCAGGCCAAAAATAAATCTTGCATGAGCTAGTTGGGCCACCTTGCCATGTCTAGGTGTGGGAGTGAGAGGAGTTAATTTTTAACCAATTTTTTTTTTTTTTGGTAAGGTAAGAATATAAAGAGCAAAAGCCAACTATACAAAAAACCGGCGCCAAAAACTTTCACTCAAAATGCATGAGCAAAAAGAGTGAAAGGGAGCCGATGTAAATGAAAACAAAAACAATGGAAAACAAGGAAGCCAAAATAGACCGGCAAACAAAAGAAAACCGCCACCAAGCAAACCAAAAAAACAACTGTCAACAAGGCAGCACAACATAGCAACGGGGCCGCAAACCCAAAAGGAACAACACCAACTGACCAACCCTAGCAGAAGAAGCACCACTAAGGAGAATGGGCAGGCCCGCCAACAAAAACAGAAGAGTCAAAGCCCCACCCTCATTGAAGACGCCTGTTACGAAAGTTGTCCGGCACGTTGCTGAAGGTCAACACTTTATCTTTAACAACTTTGACAAGTTGATTCTTCAAAGCCGAAACCTCAAGCATTTCACCCCAGAAAATGATGCTATTTCTTTTCTTCCAAATTAAATAGCATATGGTTCCAAAAGAGAACCGAGCAATGGAATGGAAGAAATCCTTACAAATCAGGAAATTCAAAGCCCAAAGGAGATTTTCTGCCCAAGATCTATTATGCCATGGAAGATTACATCTACTGGCCCAAAAAAAAGCAAGAATCGCCGAGACGGGACAAGCAAAGAAGAGATGGTCGATAGAGTCTGGAGTGACATTGCAAAAAGCGCATACTTCATAGCCAATTCTACCATAAGATAGGAGGAAAACCTGCGTTGGTAGGCGATTCCTGGTGATTAACTAAAGGTGGAATTGACATCTGGGAGCAATGGCATTGTTCCAGATAAACTTAGCCCAAGGGACCCGATTCTTTTTGCTTCTTATGGCATCCCAAGCAGAGGCCACTGAGAAAATACCAGAAGAGGAACCGGTCAAGCACTCGAGTAAGAACTGGGATGGAAAAATCCCAACACTCCAAGAGCGACCTGAAGACCTGCCCTGCCGGAGAAGTAAGGTCTGCCACTGTCGCAAGCTTCGAGAGGCCAGAGCCATCCATAAGAGAAACCGGAATAAAAAAAACACAAGGGGCCTTCTTTATGCCAGTTATCGAACCATAGAGAAACAGAGCGACCATCACCCACTTCCCAAATAAAGTATGACTTGAAATCCCTTCTCAGCTGCAGGATTTTCCTCCACGCCCAAGAGCACACGATAGGAACGATGGAGACCCAAAAATTTCCCCTCTTTATTTAACCAATTTTTCTTTTTCAATGCTATACAAACAATTCGAGTTCCTCAACATCAAAAAAAAAAAAAAAAAAAACAAAACAATTCAAGTTTGGCAAAGGGGAAAAGTATTTAAAAAGTCCTAAACCTATTGCATTAATACTAATTCAGTCATAAACTTTTTAATTAGACCAATTTAGTCTATCCATCCAATTTAAGCTGGAAATTACTAACGTGGATGTCAACTATCCTATATGACATAATCGGTATTGATGTGAACATTTTTAATAATATTGTTGATTTTTTTGGTTTTTTTCTTTCCATTTCCTTTTTGTCGGTGGTCCTCATTGAGCCACACTAGGGTGAGGGCAACCATTGATCGTCCAAGTGAGGGCTCCCTCATCCAAGTGTGGCCCAGCGAGGTCAACCTAGGTGAGGCCAACCCTTGTTGGCCACTAGCAAAAAGAAAAAGGAAAGGAAAAATATCCAAAAAATTATTTAAAAAATTCATAAAATTTATAAAATTATTAAAATATTATTAAAAATGTGCACATTAGCGTCGATCGTGTTATGTAAAACATCTAGGGCCTGCATGGTAATATTTTTGTTTCTCTCGATTTCTATTCTTGTGTTCCCCGGAACAAAAGAATAATATAAATCTGTTTAGTAACGCCAACTTATTTTTCTATTCATCGAAATAGAAAAATAGCTAAGGAATAGATTTGTAACAGAAATAAGAAAAAAAAAAGTAACTGTTTGTTCCCGAGAATAATTTCTAGAAATAAGACATTTTTTTTTTCTTTTCTATTTTTCTTTTATTCTTCTTCCTTGCCGTGGCCACCACTAGACACCTGCCAACCGCCGGCAACCTCCGGCCGCCCAAGGCCACCACCGGTCAACCGCCACCGCCGCCAACTGCCACTACCATCAACCAACAACAACCATCGACCGTCGTCACCGCCGATCGACCGTCGACCACGGCCACACGACCATCGCCCATAGCCTGTTGGCCGAGCGGCGATCGATGGCAACGGTCGGCGATCCAACCGTCATGCAGCGGCGGGCGGTGGTCGACGGTCGGCATTTGGTGGTCCGTGTGCAAGAAGAAAAAATGAATAAATACAAAAATTTATGAATCATACCAAACGCATTTTTATTCTTTTTCTATTCCGGCGAGCTCACTCTTGCCCAACAATGGTAAGGCAAGCTTGCCCTTGCTTAGTTTGGCCTAGCTGGCCACCTCAGTTTAGTGACCAGCCCTCCCTTCTGGCCGATAGCGAAAAGGAGGAGGGAAGGGGAAAAAAAGGAAAAATATATTAAAAAATTAATTATTGGAAAAAATATATTATTAAAAATTGATCACCAGTGTTGGCTAGCCAAATTTGGCCTAATGGATTGAATTGGCATAATTGTAAAAGATTGAGAACTCGATTAGCCAAAAAAAACAAAAAAATTATGATTGAATTAGAAAAATTACAATAAGTTTATAACTGCTTTGATAATTTTCCCCAACTAAATGTGCCACCCCTCGAAGGCGAAGCTTCTGCCCAAACCCTAGATTCAGGCCAAAAATAAATCTTACATGAGCTAGTTGGGCCACCTTGCCAAGTGTAGGTGTGGGAGTGAGAGGAGTTAATTTTTAACCAATTTTTTCTTTTTCAATGCTATACAAACAATTCAAGTTCCTCGGCATCAAAAAAAAAAAAAAAAAATTCAAGTTTGGCAAAGGGGAAAAGTATTTAAAAAGTCGTAAACCTATTACATTAATACTAATTCAGTCATAAACCTTTTAATTAGACCAATTTAGTCTATTCATCCAATTTAAGCTGGAAATTACTAACGTGGACGTCAACTATCCTATATGACATAATCAGTACTGACATGAACATTTTTAATAATTTTGTTGATTTTTTTGGTTTTTTTCTTTCCATTTCCTTTTTGTCAATGGTCCTCATCGTGCCACGCCAGGGTGAGGGCAACCATTGATCATCCAAGTGAGGGCTCCCTCATCCAAGTGTGGCCCAACAAGGTCAACCCAGGTGAGGCCAACCCTCATTGGCCACTAGCAAAAGGAAAAAGGAAAGGAAAAAAATCCAAAAAATTATTTAAAAAATTCATAAAATTCATAAAATTATTAGAATAATATTAAAAATGTGGACATTAGCGTCAATCGTGTCACGTAAAACATCTAGGGCCTGCATGATAATGTTTTTTTTTTTCTTGATTTATGTTCTTTTGTTCCCCGGAACAAAAGAAGAATAGAAATCTGTTTGGTAACGCCAACTTATTTTTCTATTCATCGAAATAGAAAAATAGCTAAGGAATATATTTGTAACAGAAATAAGAAACAAAAAAAAGTAACTTTTTGTTTCCGAGAATAATTTCTAGAAATAAGACATTTTTTTTTCTTTTCTATTTTTCTTTTATTCTTCTTCCTTGCCGTGGCCACCACTAGACACCTACCAACCGCCGGCAACCTCCGGCCGCCCAAGGCCACCACCGATCAACCGCCACCACCGCCAACTGCCACTACCATCAACCAACAACAACCATCGATCGTCGTCACCACCGATCGACCGTCGACCACGGCCACACAACCATCGCCCATAGCCTGTTGGCCGAGCGGCGATCGATGGCAATGGTCGGCGGTCAACCATCATGCAGCGGCAGGCGGTGGTCGACGGTCGGCATTTGGTGGTCCGTGTGTAAGAAGAAAAAATGAATAAATACAAAAATTTATGAATCATACCAAACGCATTTTTATTCTTTTTCTATTCCAAAAATAAAAATTTTGTATAGTTACCAAACGTGTTATTTTACTCAGAAATTGTTCTAAGGAGTAAAAATAAAAAGAACTATTTCTTAAAAAAAAAAAATTGTTCCCCGAAGTACAAACGTTACCATGTGTAACCTTAACATCTACGTTAGCAATTTTCAATCTAAATTGGCTGGATGAACTGAATTGGCATCAATGTAAAAAAAATTTAGGATTAAATTGATGCAATTGAAATGTTTATAATTACATTTGTACGAATACAATAGGTTTAAAAAAAAATTGGTACTCTTTTCTTTGGCCAAGAGTTTGCGTGTACTAATGTATCATTGTGTTAGACTATGTTTCCTCATTGATTGCAGCTCAAACTTAATTCCGTTTCATTTAAAATCCACACAAACTCATGGTTTCCAGGACACTCGAGTGTTTGCAAATGATTGAAAATGTAAGGAAATGGTCCGCGTGGCGCCTAGATGAACTCGGCCGCCGGGCTTAGAAAAAGCTGGTCGAGCTCCTGTATAGTGTTCCAATATCTACTGTTTTTCAAAGCACTAGCTAGGCACTTGGGCATGTCTTGGCAAGAGCCCGACCTCATTCCAAATTTGTTAAAAATTATATTTTCAAAGTTTACTTTATTAGGAAACCTAGAGACCTTTTGAGAGTGTCCTTTAAGAGAATTACGAGCGAGTGAATACTCTCCTCTAAATCTGTACAAAAGTCGGACTTTGCAACTCCGTCGTGAGACCCAATACGGGCATCTGCTGCAGAATTTTTAAAAGATCCTAATTCCGACTCCTGATCCCAATACAGCGTGCTCGTCAGACTCATTCCAAAAGCAACATGCCTCGATCGTCTCATTGCCCTTCAAGTCAAATTTCCTATATGTGTCAGTTTCTATGCAGAAATCATTTGATTTTTGCATCAATTCTGATCGCATGCATTCTCATCACGTTTCAAAGTATCTCACGTTACATTTTAGGAGATATCTATGACAGGTTTTGTTGGGAGGCTTCACTTGGGGAGATCTTCAAAAGAAAAATTCAAATCCAAGACAGTAAATATATATCCAATTGGATCCCCACCGTTATTCAAAAGGTTAAGTAAATGGATTATGAGTCAATTGTGATATATTAACTATCTTAGTTTACACCACATTTCTTATGCGGAACTTTTTACTTTCACATTTTCATCTCAACAAATCTCTCCTCACATGTGGGCTTTCAGTGTCTACATTGTTCCCCACTTAATCCATATATTATTCTACACGAGCATTATCTCGACTCGGATCTCCATCTTAGCCCAATCAACTTTGGTAGGAACACAAAATTTGAATTGACTCGTCCCTAATTGCCTTAGCGTGACCAGGCTCAACATGAATGCACGACCTGCTACCTCAATCAGAAGTTACATCCAAGATTCCTTTCCCTGAGGTCTCCGCCCAACAACGATCCACACATGTTCGGTCCGACCCATTCCATCTGAACTGTACAACTCCTTTCCTTGAGATTTACTTGTATTGGAACTCACTACTTAATTTTGTTCCAACTAATCATTATCAGACATATTCATAGCTATCAAGGATTCACTAGTCTTTTGTCGAACTGGTAGACACACATTGAATATAGTCCAACCGATCTCTAGTTTCCATTTCAGTTCATCTAAAATCCATGATTCACTACTCTCTAGTCAAACCGGTAGACGCACATAAAATGTAGCCCGACTCCTTCCTGTTGGCTTGTGCGACATCCGTGTCACTCTCAATCTCTCCGCTTTCTTTGGTTTTAGGCAGTCTTGTGATGGCCCCTCTTTCTGACAATTGTGGCGTCCGAAAGGCTTTCTCTTCGCTCTAGTCTTTGATCTAGATTACGTCCAGCGCTAGAGCTCCTCTTGAAGTTCCTACCTCTAACCATCAGACCCTTAGCACCAATTCTCTCATCGTTGCCTTGCAACTTCTGCCATTCATTCGAGAACAATGCAATACTCCACTTTCTCTATAGACAATAACCTCATACCCTTTCATAAGAGAATCACAGAAGTGCTCAGAAGAATTGAGCAACGAACAATCATTAATGACTTTATTAAACTCATTTAGGTTATCCTAGATTGAACATTAACTCCATCTTGAATTTGAAGTAATGTTAGATCAAGTTTCGATATATACAACACTTCAAGTTTCCACTAACTGCACCTGTAATCATGTCATCTGTCACTTCAACTAAACATCGTCCACTAAATTCAACATAATAAACTCCTAACCTTTTTCAAAATATCAGATTTTTCTTCTACTACCATAATCTTGAGAAAGTTATCATGTCCCTCCGATGCTGAGTCCATACCCCGTGTCTCCAACCAAAAATTGTATTTGATTTGCCACAGGTTAAGATTATTCTTGCCAGGAGATCTTTCCAACTCGAATTTCGTGGAAGTCTTAGTCATAATGCATACAGATAAAGCTTCCTGCATAATTAATCAAGAATAACCCTAGGCTCGGCTACCTATTTATTACATGAAATTGCAGGCATAGACTAAACCAAAATGATTGGAACAAGAAATAAATGTAAAAAAAAAAAAAAAAAACTTGACACAGTGGATTTACATGGTTTGGTAGTGGGGAAAAGTAAAAAAAAAATCCTAAACATATTGTATTAGTGTCAATTCGATTTTAAACATTTCAATCGAATCAATTAGATCATATACCTTTTCACGTTGGTATTAATTGAGTCTATCCAGCCAATTAGGTCAAAAATTGTTGACATGGATACTAGATGTCCTATGAGATATGGCAGATGTGAACATTTTATTTATTTTAAAAAAATTAAAATTTTTTAAAATTTTTTAGTTTTCTTTTCTTTGCCTTCTCTTTTCCTTTTGTTCTTTTTTTCCCCTCTCCTTTTACTTTTATTTTCTCCTTATTTCCCTCCACCAGTCGCTACCCTCCATGATGGCCGGCAAAGATCATTGGCTGCCAATGAGGGCAAGGGCTAGGACACCTTCATCAGCCTTTGGCGAGGGCACCCTTACCAAATCTAATGAGGGGACCCTCGCTTAGCACTCGCCAAAGGCCGGCAAGGCCCCTTTCCATCTGGGTGAGGCTGCCCCTCATTGGATTTGGCAAGGGGACTACCTCTTGCTAGGAGACAACCTCTAGCAGTGACAAAGGGCCTTGCCTAGCCCTAGCCAGATCTAGCAAAGGGTGGCCTCGTCCAACCCTCATCGGCGACCGGTGAACTTTGCTGGCCATCACAGAAGTTGGCGATTGGTTGAGGGAAAAAAGGAAGAAAGAAATAAGAGGAAGGAAAAGAAAAAAAGAAAAGAAAAAGAATAAAAAAATTTAAAAAAATTAAACAATAAATAAAATGTTCATGTCAATGCTAGATTATGCCGCATAGGACAGTTGATGTCCATGTTAGCAATTTTCAGTTCAAATGCGAAAATGTTTATAACTAAATTGATCTATTTGGAAGGTTTATGATTGAATTGTATTAATACAATAAGTTTTGAACCTTTTTGGCACTTTTCCCTTTGGTAGTGTGCGTAGACTTGATATGACGGATTTACGTGGTTTGGCAGTGTTCTTATTCCATGGGGAAAGACCGATGAAATGGTTCTCCTATAATCGGCCAAAATAGATTACGATAGCAACCACTGGGGTTTGCTCCAGTTGCCATCTTTCCAACATGGAAGGGAGAGGTGGGGGGTTCGAATCCCCACATTTTCAAAGGGGTTGAGGTGGGAACGATTTAATTTCAGGAGTGGGTTTCGACTCCCACGTCCTACAAGGAGGTAGGGCAAAAGTTTGAGAGTAAGAGTTAGAGTAGGAATAAAGTAAGACTGACCAAAAAAAAAAAAGATTACGATAGCTCATTCATATTCACTCACTAGTGTGTCCTGACCTGGACTACACTCAAGTAAAGCTCCACAAGGATCAATAAATAAATAAATAAAAATCTCTCACAAAAGGTTTCTCTTAGTGGGTTTCTAAAAGTATCTTTGAGCTCGGCTTGGCGTAACAAGCAAAATAGGTCAAATCCCAAATTTTATTGTCTAAAAAAGGAGCACTAGATGCCAAAGTGGCAACTCGATATCCGAGTCACCATTAGTGGAAATCATCATATATAGTTATATACTGTTTATTCTATTACATGCCAACAAACAAAGTAGGGATGTTTCATGCACGTCGGCGGGGGAAGAAACTCCGAAATTCCCTTGCTCTTTATTTAATCAATCTCATTCATCACGCTAATAATTGCCCTACTATAATAATACCCATTATAATTTCGCTTTCTCAAGATAAAATTAATCGCGTGCAATGACATCACACATTACGAAAACGTCATCATTGATTCATATCAAAAGAAGATGGGCAAATCTTGCTTTGCCCTCGCAGGCGCTATATATTTCTTGTCGCATTGGGTTGCTCGACCAATCGACGTGCAAATGAAAATCGGTCTATTTTGCGGTCTATTTTGCTAGGACACAGTCAAAATAACTTACATAGTATAATGGAGCTCCATGCAGATCTTAAGCAATAGACAGTAGTAAAAGCGAATGATAACTATTTTGTCTAAAAATTAATTTTTGGAAGATAAATAGATTTTTTTTTTCTATTTCTGAACGAGTTTGTAAGCAAAAATACACATTGAATAACGACAAAAAATTTATATTTCTAGAATAGAAATTCGTTTGATAACACAACACAAAATTTCTCCCTTCCGCTGGTGGTGGCGACGGGTGGCGGTTGTCGACGAGTGGCTACCGGCGACTAGCGACTGGCAACCAACGACTGGCGACCGACGACTGATGGCAGCAACAATGAACGGTGGCCAGTGACAACGGATGAACAACCGACTAATAGCGAGAACGAACGATGAGAAAAGTTTTTATTTCGCATTTCTATTATAGAAATAGAAAAATAAAAAATTTCTTACTTCTGATTTCTATTCTAAACCTATTTCTAGAGCAGAAATCTATTCCATATATAGAAAAATGAAATAATTTTACCGAATGGATTTCTGTTTTAGAAACAAGTTTGTAACAAAAAAATAGTTATGGAATAGAAATAAAATGATTATCATGTGCACCCTTAGAGGCTAGCCAACTCGAGTGTGGCATGTATCCACGCAAGTATAAATTACCTAGATCGGACAAGGTACGAAAAGAATAAGAGAGTTAAGTATTCTGGCGACATCATGATTGGCCAATTTAGTCGGATATAGAAAGATGACCAGTGAAATAAAGAAAGACTTGAAAGCCAAAATGGGGAGAGGAAGTTGCTACGAGGCTTACTAGAAAACCAATTCAAAGGATTGTGATGTTGTAAGAGAGGAAAGACGACGATTCCATCACTAACACCGATCGTGCTTCTTTTTTTTATTTTAGTACACACGAAAAGTAAATAATAATGAATAAAAGAAATGGGTCTGTTTTGTCGCCTTGAGTTTTTCTCCGTTAATTTTTGTCTAAGGCGGTTTAATTTTGTCCTCTTTGGTTACCTAAAGCGATAAGTTATATTTTTGCCGCCTTCGTCCAAAGGCGATAAACTATTATGGTCTTGCTTTTTTTATTTTTCAGGTCAGCAAGAAAATTATGTTTATTACTCAAAAAGATATATAAGAAGTACACAAACATTTATAGAAAAGCAAATCAAAGTAGATCCAAGCCCGGAGTACTACAAAACAAAGCAATATTCAAAAAAAAAAAAAAAAGGATCAACGGAGCGCCAGAAGGGTTAAGCACACACTTGTTCCCTAAGAATAGATCTATCATGTAAACTAATTGGTGACCAATCATTGAATCTCGTTTCTTCGTTAGTCATGAATACATGTTGGAAATTCCTTCTCTAATAACTACACCATTGCCGTGCGCGGCTAGATTCTATTTCCTCTACACCATTGCCGTATGGAGATAGTGAAAACAGGTTGAACAAACACAAATATAATAGAAGAGCAACTCTTCATGGTTTAATGAGACGCCAGAGCACCATTGAAACTAAAAACAAAGGATTTACGGACAAATCACATGGGTATCAAACTCCCAAAAATATATTATGAAACTCCCAGACACAAGCATATGACTTACACGGGGACATAGCACAAGGGGTCAAATCCCCCAAAATATATTTATTAAAATCCCAAATCTAAATGTGGAGATGATAGCTCTTAAATCTAGAATCGATCGGGAGAGTTCAAACTCTCGATTTATAACTAGATCGAGAAAAGAAAGCTCTTAGATTTAGATCAAGAGAAAAGAAAAAGGAAGACTTAAGCAAAATCAACAGGAGAGGAGGGAGGGTGGGACTACTTTAAACCCTCCTCAAGTTGAAGGTTGAAGAAGACAATGAAGAGAGAGGAGAAAGTAAGAGAAAATGACTTTAAGAACGTCTTACTTAAAAGGGAAGAAAAACTCTTTTTTCTTTTTTTTCTTTTGTCGGTATTGATTGGTTAAGGGCCACAAAAACTCTTTCCATTTGTTGAGTCTATGATTTTGCTACCTTAGCTTTGAATTTCGGTTTAGGCACCAAAGACTATGAATAAATGGTTTTATTTAGTAAATTAACTGCCGCCGTAAGTTTAAAATTTCTGGTTAGGCACGGTAGAATATTTTTAGTTTCATTCTCTTAGACATCGTTCATATTTTTTTAATTAGAGTTTGATTATAATTATTTATAAAAATTCGGTCACTCCGACCTCGTCACCACCATGACTATGCCATGAGAGAATGGAAAAAAGAGAAGAAAAAAAAAAGTCTACAAAACCTCACCGAGGGGCGGCAGGCGACAAGCATAATGGGCGGCGGGACGAGCAACAATGAGGAGTCGTGAGTGAGTGAGATTGTGTGTGCGTGAAAACACTATGATTGTAAAATGCACTATAAACACGCATTATTATAAATGGCCAAATTATAATAATTTGGCAGATGATCATTGAATGTGTTATTCTTTTAAAAAATTTATTCGAAATAATTGGCCGGCATTTAATATATCAATCATCTTATCTTTTACAAAAGTAAAGAATATTTAAAAAAAAAAAAAAAAAGGTTACAAATTTTACATTGTAGTGAAAATGCACATGATTGCATGTATGGGAGAAATTGGCATTCGAAAGTTTAAAAAAGTAAAGATGTCATTCGTACGCACTAAACATGGTTTGTATGCTTCTTGCCATTCATTGTAGTTTAGCTTTCGATTCTAATTTTTTTTTAATATTTAAAATTTACTAGTACAAATTCTTAGAAATTTATATAACTATCTAGTAATAAAAAATAATTGGAGATGATTTTACATGCTCCCCCTTCTAAAAGTAATTCGAGATGCTTATCCACTTTATTTCTATGCATAACCCTTTTAATAATCATTCTCTTATTTTTTTCGAAAGTGTAAATAAAAAATTAAATATTTTATCTCTCCATCCAATTAAAGCTTGTAATCTTATTATTTATTCATTATGATGTTGCACAAGAAATGAAAAATAATGCATGCAGTAGTATTAATTTAAACTAAAAAGTAAATAAGTAAATGATTTTATCAATGAGTTACTTATTTAGTAAAGTGGCCCTAGTTTAAACTTCCGATGGATAGATTCTGATTTATTTGATAGCTTGAAAAATATATAGATATTTATGGGACAATTACTAATTCAGTTTTAAACTTATTGAATGGATGCTAATTTAGTACTAAATTTTTCAATTTGACTGATGTGGCTTTAAATCTTTGTGCAAAATTCATATGTGGTCATTCTGGTTAATTGTCAAAGAAAATTGTTGAAATGTGATGATCCATGTAGGATGTTGTTTCAAGTAAAATTGTCAATTTTAGTGTGTGTTACGTTGGCCAGCCAACAATTACTGGACGCCACATTCATAATTTCTAATGGCAATTGACTAAAATGGTTCCATTGGAATTTGGTGCAAAGATTTAGAACTACATCGGCGAAATTGAAAAGTTACAAAGAGCCATGAAATGGAATCTCTCATCCCCTAATAAATTAAAAACCGATGTCTATTTGTACTAAATTTATCTCCCCCTAACATAGTCAAGCGCTAGGCGACGGACAAAATATCTGTCAAAAAGGCAGACCAATGCTATTTGTCGTATATCTTGACCGTAAACGAAAAGGCAATATGAATTTTTTTTTATTGTGGAGCCACCTGTGCAACACATGCAAAGAAACCGACACAAACGACACAAATAGATTATAAAAGTCAACACGTTAAGGGAATAATCACAGTCAAAGTTATGCAGTTTTGTTAGAAATTGAAGATGGTCGTCGTCAATGTACCCAACACGGCTACTCTTCATTGTTTCTATTGCAAAATCTTGAGATCATCTTCATCTTCGCCCCAAGTTTAGCCTCTAAGACTAGAATTGGCATTATAACTTATAAGGGGCATCAGGGTTTGAGAATGAGGGATTGATTAGGGGATTTTGGGGTAACTTCTATGTATTGTGCAATACGAAGAAACAACGATGTTAATCTAACAAAAAACGGCATTGTTTGTTGAAAATCCTTTCATGCAGGTTGTCGCCATTACGTGTAAAACAAGTAATGTTGATTGGACTATCATGTTAGATAAATAAGCGAGACTTGCCCGATAGGACCTAAGTGCACTTTCCCCCAAAGATTTAGGATTACCTTGGTTCAATTAAAAAGTTCAAGACTTAGTTGGTTCTATATAATAAGTTTAAGACCAATTGTGTTGTTTTTCCTTAAATTAACCTATGTAATATTCAAAGATGAGCTAGTCTCCGCCTCCAAAACTTGAAAGCTTGGCAAAATACTCATATAAAAAGAAGTTATATAAGGTACATCGCGGTTGTAATATAGGTTTTACACAAGCAATCACGAAATGGAGTCCTTTATTTACCGAAATCAATAACTGTATCCGTACCAGTGCTATACTTCGGTTATGATCTTTTCACCGCCAATACCCTATGTAAAAGTTCTAATATAATATGATATTTCCTATATTGTATGAACTTGGAGTTCATCACCTGCAGAGGTCAATCATACCATTTTGGAAGGTACCAGTCCAGAGGTGGAAGTCAGCTGTGAAGCAATTTTGGTACAGGCAACAATAAGCACTTATCAATCGACTGATCCTCTTAGATGGGTTGACATCAAGCAAAATGTCTCTAAATTAAGGGATTTCATTTTGCCAGCTTCAATTTAGCGGTTGAGCTCACATGTAGGATCCGCCATTCTTCTGGGAATTCGTGCTAGTCATCCATGTTTTTCGGATCATAATTCTTTGAACTCATCAAAGTCATCTCCCAATTAGTTAGATCTCTCTCTCTCTCTCTAATATTAATGTATAACAGTGATATCACATGTCATGATGCGGTGATGTCGCCTCATCAATCATATTTTTTCATTAATAATGTGAACATAACTTTTCTTAACGATTGTTCTGATTTGACATTAAAAAAAATGTAATCATTGAAAGTAATGCCATGTTTTTTTTTTTTTCCGTGTTGATCTGGTAGTGGCAGCAATAGGTTACAGATTGTCTTATTACTGCCCACTTTATTTCAAGAATACAAGGAAAAAAGCAAAAAAGAAAAGGAAATAAAGAAGTCATCCTCATATTGTAAGAATGCATGCTGGACTAATCTAAAGCATGAATTTGATGCCCATGCCATGACAAAGATAAACGTTTGTTTTCATATAGAAAATTTCACCTCGATGGACCCTTATATAATGAATGACCCTGTTATTTGTTAAGTTGCAATCAAATCGATGAAATTTCACAACAATGAAATAACTATTGTGCGCACAACACAATTTGACTCACTTTTTGCAAGATTAAAGGATGAACTGTGAAAATCTCCCGCTTAATATTGTCGACTCTGTTCATTAGCATTTGTAAAAGAAATCTATTTAAGATCGAAAGAAGATGAGGTAGAGTTGGGGAAAAAAATAAACCTTTATGATCCACAGCAGGATTGATCCGATCATAAGAGCGTTCTCATGCTTTTGGCTGAAAAAATTGATGGTTCTAGATTCGATTCTTGTCATGAGAAACTCATATATAAATGTGCGGCCATGGGGGGGGGGGATTGTCATCCTAGTTCTCTTCCAGGTAGCCAACTAATTAAGGTCATGCCCCTAGATGATGAAAAAGAAGAAAAAGAAGCTAATTTTTAGCTCCATTCATTTCACTGAAAATAACTTCTAGGAAAACATTTTACGGATCTTTCAGCATTCGATTTATAGAAAATGAACTAGTCAAGGAAAACGTTTTTTGCTATTGGAAATAACTTCTTCCACCTTACTTTCTTTCACCAAACACATTTTCATTTTATTTTTATGTTTCCTTTTCTTTTTTTTTTTTTTTTTTAAATCAAAATTTAATTTTTTTTCCTTTTTTTTTCTTTCTTTTTCTTTCCTTTTCATTTTCTTCCTTAGCCTTGCCCGGTCATTAGCCATGGCAATGGCCGGCAACCAGCCGTGGGCCAACTCAAGCCTCGCCCAATTTGGTGAAGCCAAGCTCGCCCGAGTCCGGCGAGCTCGGGCCTTGCCGAATCTGGGTGAAGTCGAGGTTCGCAAGGCAAGCTTGACTTCGCCAAATCGGGCTAGGCAAAGCCTCAAAGAAAAGAAAAATAGGAAGGGAAGGAGAAAATTAAAAATTTTAAAAATATTTTAAAATAATTAAATAATAAAAAATTATTAAAATTGAGTGTGTGCAGGAAAGATTTTCTTTACCGAATGGCGGAAAATATTTTCTAGTTCATTTTTAAATTTCAACTTAATATCAAAAAAATATAGTTATTTTCCTAAAAAATAGTTTTTTGGAAAATATTTTTTGGAAACGTCATATTTTTCGTTAAACAAACGGAGTCTTAACGTGAAAATAATGCTTTGGAAATAGCTGTAGTAAACATCTAAGATACCGTCTTTTCCATATCCAACTATGACAATCAGAGAATATCCCCACACTTTCACCTCCTGGGCCTAAAAAGAATATGAACTCAGGCTTATGGCATAAGGCCTAACTACTATTATAGGCCCAACCCTACTGGTCAGTCAGTTCAAAAGAGAGTTTTCCTAAGGTTTTGCTGTATGTGCACTGTCGCTACCACAAGCAAAATATCTTCACCCAAAAAGGGAAAAAGTAAAAAGAAACTCTTTTAGCCTTGCTAGATTACTTGTTCTAAGCTCACAAACCATCAATACATGACAGAGTCGGATGTTTGAATAATCAAATTATCAATCCATAGGAGTATTAAAATGGAGATAAGATACCTATAGTTAAATCTCTAAATCGGTAACGAATATCATCAATAATTTTATATTAGCATCTCATCAGTCACGGTTTCTTCGAAATCCTAATAAATCGCAATCAAATAATTTCGAGTATCCAGTTTTGATAAACGGGCAGCCTTTATGTTCCATACGGGAAAATCTATAAGACGTGTTTGGTCGATCAAATGATATAAGGGTCTGTTCGTTTAGTGGAAAATGGACAATTTCTTGAAAATATTTTCCCAGAAGTCATTTTCCAAAAAAATGACAATATTTTCTGATATTTGACTAAAACCTGAAAATGTTTTAGAAAATATTTTTCGGTGTTCAGTAAGGAAAATATTTTCTACAACTTCACCACTTAGGCATGCATTACTTACCGACCTATAAATCCATCAAATATAAATTTGCCTTTAAATCCAAGCAAACTTGCTTCATATATTGTTCCCTCATTGTTACCAAACGCTCATCTACTCTAAAAAATGTTTGTATAGATTTTAAAAAGAAACAAAGGAAAAAGAAGCAAAGCATGTACAGTCTTAATGAGAATCTTTCAGTTGAGTGGCTTGTCCTCTCCCTGCGTCTTTTGTGTTTCAATAAACATAAGAAAAAAGAAACAAAGCATGTAAAGCCCTTTACTTAAGAAATGTATAATTGTAAGGTAGAGTAAATAAAGAAAATGATAAGCAAGAGTATAGAGCGCAAGCTTGAGATCGACGGGCTCAAGGTTCGCCTGACGATGGCCGACGACTAGCCAAGAAAGAAGAAGATGGGAAACAAAGAAAAGAAAAGGAAAAGTAAAGAAATAGAAAAGAAAAAGGAGATTAAAAATAATTCAAATAAAAAAAAAAAAAGAAAAAAAAGAAAGGGGAGGAGAAAGTTAGGATTTATAGAGGTGTGAGATAAGAGAGATCAAGAAAAGAAAATGTTTTCTACTTTTCAAAAGTGGAAAACATTTTCCCTAATTGAGAAGACTTTTTTTTTTTCCTTTCATGGAAAGCATTTTCCTTAAAGAATTCATTTTCCCTGAAATGAATGTCAGAAAATCCGGAAAATATTTTCCCGGAAATTATTTTCTACGAAACAAACGGAGCCTAAAAGTTATTATTTTTGGCATTTGAAGGTACATAAGGAATGGTATCAGCCCAGATACTATGCACACATACGTGCGTACCTACGTACAGCTTCGCTCTATTATTTCTTCTGCGTGCATGCGATAAAGCGGACAGAGACAGAATATGCTCTTCATGCGAGGGAGAGAACATTCTGTCTCGGATGCTTCCGCTTCAAAATCATTCAACGTTAGCCCTCCACGTACTGAGGTTTTGAATAGTCCCGACTTCAATCGCGGTCGCCATGATTGCAGAAACGAAACCCCAACGCTTATCGCGCACGAGAAATTCACCTTCAGCATTGGATCGCTGGTCCCATTCACTGGCGCATCACGAAATTTCAAAAGCATCTCTGGACACCAGCTCTGGACGCCAGGACACCATGGTGTCATCTCTTTCCCCGCGTTACGTGAAAAATCTCGAAACCTTACAAAAACCCACGTCGCCTTCCTGCGTCCTTAGCCTTATCTCCTCATCGCATCCATGAAAATGACCTACGTACAATCCCTCGAGGCCTGATCGATAACTATTCTACTTTCGAAAATAACTTTTATTTAAAAATAATCATTTATTCTGTTTCATAATCAAGTTTTTGAGCATTCGAATGTATTTAGTAATCATACAAAAATTAAATTTCAAAATAGAAAAAAATATGAATGCATTTGGTACAACTCTAAAATTTTATTGTGACGTAGAATTTCCTTCTCTTCTTCTTACTCCTCTTGCCGGTCTCTGGCCAGTTGTCAGCCATTGTCAAACCCGACAACCGGTGAGAGGAGGAGGAAGAAGAAGTAAAGAGAAAAAAAGAAAATGGCTTGGTTATAACATTATTCTCGAGAATAAAAAGTTGTCTTTGATTCCTAATTCAAATCAATTCCAACAATAAATTTGTTTCCATGACTGGAAAAATTAGTTAACATTATTAAACGGATTTCTATTGTTCTTTTATTTAGGAGAACAGAGAATTAACGATTTACCAAACACGCTCTCACTCCCACTCCCACTCCCACTCCCACTCGTTCACTTCTATATAAACCCACCACCTCACTTCGTCTCCAAACCACACATAATCGAGCCCCTCTCCCTCTCTCTCCCCCTCCTAAAGCAATCGCTCTGGCAAAGATGAGTTCGCTCTGGGCGGTCGCCCTCTTAGCTTCCTGCCTTGCCATCCTCGGTGCCAGCGCACAACAGGGCGGCGACGTGAGCTCTGTCATCAGCAGAGCCCAGTTCGACCAGCTCCTCAAGCACCGGAACGACCAGGCCTAACCCGCCAAGGGCTTCTACACTTACGATGCGTTCGTTGCCGCCGCAAGGTCCTTCCCAGGGTTCGGCACCACCGGCACCCAGGACACCAGGTACCGGGAAGTCGCGGCTTTCTTGGCTCATACCTCCCACGAAACCACAGGTACGAAGCTAACGAGTCTGCAATAAGGCCGCCGCATGTATGTAAAACATTGCATGATATCGATACCGTCGGCTCTTGCAGGAGGTTCGAAGGGCGCACCGGATGGACCCTACGCGTGGGGATACTGCTTCGTGGAAGAGCGGGACAGGTCGAGAGACTATTGCGATCCCAAATCTGGATGGCCGTGCGCTCCCGGCAGGAAATACTGCGGTCGAGGTCCGATTCAGATCACGCAGTAAGTCCCCTTCGTTCCGATGATTTCTTTGCCTCTGGTGCATGCGTTCATGCAAAAAAGAAAAGTCAAACGCTTCATTTCCACTAAGGATCACTGGCGAAATCGATAAAATGAACGTTGGACATAATTGATATAGATCGAAGTGGAAACTTGTTGCGATCTAAATTTTCGGGTGCACCACCTAAAATTAGATTAATGGATTACTAAGCCTAAACTTAGCTCGGGCTCTCCCAAGCCCATACCAATTCTCGACTTAGGTTCAAGTTCTTAACATGCAATAGGAGTCGCCACTAATCTATTTTTGGTAGGCCAATTAGAAACCCAAGTAAAGTAACGGAAGATTTACTTTACTCCTACGAACTAGATATTGTGAGTTCGGGGACATGGTTACGCTAAATTTCTCTAACGCCCTTTCGATTCCATTCCGTTTTATTTAAAAATATATATATATTTTGCAGGCAACTTGAATTGATTTTAATTTACCTCCCTAACAATGTGAGGTGATTATGCAGGTGCGCAAACTATTAATTAAACACCCAAATGAAGCAATAAATAAATTGCATGACTTACCTCATAACAACGAAAGCATTTGCAATGTTAGCTCAAAATTCACATCGACAATCCTAGATGTGATTTCTAATTAACATGCAATCACTCAAATTTGGTTTTCACTTTATTTAATGAGAATCATGCAATACATACTACTAATTTAACATGAAATGATATGACGTGGCAATATGACTTAAACTATATAACATGAATAAGCATGCAGTCTATCCTAAAGCATGAAATGAATTTATTCTAAATATTTTTTTGTATTTTCCATGAAATTCGAAATTAAAGAAATGCAATAATTAAATATGCAATCTAAATTAATCAAATGACCTAATTCTAATGACGAGCAATTTCTAACTAAATGAACCTAGCGACGATCACTAGATGACGAAAATTTCATAAACCTAATCCTACATGTCTGATTTATTAGACCTAAATGCTTTGATGCAAGATTTTTAGATTTTGATTTTTTTATTTTTAGTGTTTTCCCAAGACAAGTAATTATCAAATAAACATTAAATCTAAATAATCAAGATATTCAACAAATAAATGATTAAAATAATCGAAAAAATAACCTATTGTCTTACAGGTTAAATTAACAATTACTCTAACCCTAAACATCACGGCATAGAGTTCAAAATAATTAAAAATCTAATCCGAAGTCTTACGGATCAAATTAATAATTATAATGATTTAACAATTAAAATACTATCAACAAATCCCAAAAATTAATATAATTAAAAAAATAATCCGACATCTTACGGATCAAATTAATAATTACAATAATCTTGGGTAAAACCCTTGAGGTTAATGGTTACAATATTCATAAAATGAACCTTGAGATCAAATGCTCCAATTTAAATAACTAAACTTAGAAGCTAAAATAAAATGAAATAAATGAAAAATAAAATAAAATAAACCACCTAAAGGGGAGAACGGCTGAAGAAGGTGATCGGCGCCGAACGGAGGGTGGCCGGTGTCGGAGCTCCGGTGGGGAACCGGCGGACGAGCAAAGGCGGGGCGCGGAGGTCGCTAGGTCGCCGAGATAGCGCAGCAGGCCTGGTGCGGCGGCGTCAGGTAGATCGGAGGCGGCGCGGGTCGTGAAGCACTGCCGATGGAAAAGAAGCAGGAGCGTTGACATCAAGGCTTCGAGCGTCCGGCGCTACTGGGCATGGAAATGCGGAGGTCGCTGGGTGCGCGATCGGAGGCTGTTTGAGCGGTGGCGAGTGGCAATGTCGGGTTGCAAACGGCGCGTGGCGAAGACTGGCGACTCGACGACTGGTTCGCATCTACTGGCGTCGGGGATGGTGGTGCGAAGGTGCGGGCTACTGGATGCTGGGCAGCAACGGCAAAGCGATGCTCGAGTTTCTAATTACAGGTGAAACAGATCTAGCGGTAGCAATAGCGTCGTAGGGCTTCGACTCTAGGCAGCAGGGCATCGGGTTGAGCAGGGACGTCGATTGCTAGGGGTGAGCACAGTTCCCGGGTAGAACCGGGAACCGGAGATCAACCGGATGACCAGTTCCGGTTCCCGGTTCCCTTTCCCTGGGAACCGGTCAAAATTAAAAAAAAAAAAAAAAAAAAAACCTAATCGCTTCACCCCACATGATTTCCCCTACGTTTCTTCCCTCCTTTCCCTTCCTTTTTCTCTCTCTTTCCTTTTCTCCCCTTTTTCCTCCTCACACGTCACTTCTTGCCCCCAACCTTTTTCTTTTCTTCTCTCTCCTCTTTCCCCCTCTCTTGGCCGAAACCCCACATCTTCTCTTCTTCTTCTTCTTCTTCTTCTTCTTCTTCTTCTTCTTCTTCTTCTTCTTCTCCACCCCTCGCCGCTTCACCCACCACCACACCACCACCCCTCGCTGCTTCACCCACCACCACACCGCCGCCCCACGCCCTACTCACCACCATCTCTTGGCCACTGAACCACCACCACCCAATGCTCATCTGACGAGCCGTCTCGCCGTTGAGCCCGACAAGCTATCGCGCCACCCCTCGCTACCATGAGCGAGGGCACGGCTCTCGAGCCCCGCCTCGCCTCGCGGCGGCGGAGGACGGAGCGCTCGGGGTTAAGGCCACGAGGGGGCTCGGGTTTAGGCGCCACGCCTTCGGCGATCCGGAGGAGAGCGGGGGCGACGAGGGGAGAGGCGGTGGCAGCGGCAGCTCGGAGAAGAACAAGCAATTCATGCGCTAGTTTCACGAGGTGTGGCCATATTTCAGAGCTCACAGGGCGGCACTTTCGTCGTCGTCGTCTCCGGCGAAATCGTCGCTAGTCAGCACTTGGATCCGGTTCTCAAGGCACGCGTCGGTTTTTCCTCACTTCTTCTGTTTCATTTCTGATTTGTGGTTTGGCTGCATGTTAATGCTGTGAGGAAGAACAAAAGCGCGGACCCGTTCTGTTGTGGAATGCTCCAAGTGATTAAATTCGCGTTCTTCAGGCTTCAATGGATTAATTTTTCTTGGAATCACAATAAAACTGCGGTTGCACAATTTTACCTGCTGAATTTGGATGCATATTGCATAATATCTCTATGGGGTTTCGGTGCTTGATTGTTGGCTTTTGGTAATTACAACTAGATACAATTCTTTGTGCAGGATATTGCGCTCCTTCATGGCCTGGGATCGGTTTGTTCTTGTTCCAAGGACACACGTGTAGATTGATAAACTCCTGAAGGAGAGAGGTTAGTGAAATGTGTGTGCTGTGAGTCCTTCAAAATTCATCCTTTTATGCGCTTGGTATGCTGCAGTGTGATTTCCTTTCTATTGACTATATTAGAAGCATGGTACATGCTATTGTGTCTAGCAATATCAACTGTATCAAACATAGCTGATATATAATCAGAATGGCGTGACGTGTCCACAACTATGGCTTGCACACCGAAAACTTCCCCGTCAACGAAAGCTTATACCGTCGCATCTAGGATGGTATTGTTGGAGAAATCTTTCTGGAATATTTTGAAGCCGACAAAACGTTTCCATCAGTCTAGTCCAAGATTTGCAAACTCTACTATTTAAAGTCTGAAGACCTCCGGACTGCCAGACTCAAGACTCAAAGTCTATTCTCATTGACAGTTTGTAGTTTGTCGAAGAAGGTCTATCCAGGACTGTGTGTTTCATTAAGGATTTGATCTTATCGACTGACGAATGTTCCTTTGGTAAGTGCCAACGGGTATGATGGCATAAAGGAGTATATAAGGAAGATGTTCCAGTGGTTTTGAATGTGCGCAATAGAAGAATTTCAAAGTCTGAAGCTCCTTGTTCCTTGTCAATTCATTTACTGAGCGAAATCTTGTATGCAAAAGAGAGACTATATTTTGAGATACCTTGAGGAAGTGTGGTAGAATATCTACACCGTGGAATCGAGGGAAAGCATTGCTGTAACATTTCTTTTGTTTATAGTGAAATCCAGCCGGTGGGCTGTCGGTGCGGAAGAGTGGACGTAGGCTTGGAATAAACCGAACCACTATAAACCTTGTGTTCAATTTTCTCTTCCCTACTTTCTATTTACTTTGATCATAATCTGTTTTGGAGAACTTCCTTTCTATTGTCTGCCTAGTATTGCTTTCGTATCTCGATAAATTGTTTTTACACCTATTCACCCCCCTCTAGGTGTTCATACTAGCTATATCAATTGGTATCATAGCCTGTGTACTCACTTTGTTTGAAGTGTTTTACTTCAAAGTTAAAGATCCATGGCTAGTATGTTAGCTCCAGGGCTGGTGGAAGGGCAAAGCAATACCAGCACCTCCTTACTTTGATGGAAAGGATTACAACATCTGGAAAAACAAGATGAAAGCGTTCCTAAGATCGAAGGATCCTCCGAAATGGGATGTTGTAGAAAAAGGAATTACTCCTAAAGCTGCATCCGTCTCGAGAGAGGAAAAGTAACTGTTGAGTCTAGTGAAATGACTCGGAAGAGATAATCAAGAGACAAGCTTTTGATGCAAAAGCAATTTATTCCTTATATTGTGCTTTGTCACCTACTGAATATAATGTAATATCTTCTTGTGTTACAGCAAAAGAAGTATGGGATAGATTACATATTACCTATGAAGGAACCGATCGAGTGAAAGAGACAAGAATCAACATTCTCCTCGGTCAATATGAAGCCTTCAAAATGAAATCAGGAGAATCTATAACTGACATGTTTAGTTGTTTTACAGAAATCGTGAATGGTCTTGAAAATCAATGTCAACCAATTTCTGATCCAATGAAAGTAAACAAGCTACTGCGTGGACTCTCCAAGGATTGGAATCACATAAAGACCTCAATAAGAGAGACACAAAGAATCATGCCACTATCTGTCGATGAGTTGGTTGGAACTCTTCGCCTTATGAAGTGGAATGAATCAATGAAGACAAAGATCCTAAATGTAAGAAATCCATTGCATTAAAATCCAATGATGATTCTGATGTTACGATTCTCAAGACGATATGGATGATGAGGAGCTTGCTCTCATGATAAGAAGATTCAGAAGCTGAACAGAAAAGGAAGAAGATTCAATCCAAAGAAACAGAGTTTTCAAAAGCAAAGACTAAGTCTATTGAGGATGATGAATCAAACAAAATATAGTCTCGCTTTGAATGTAAGAAAAAGGGACAGATCGTACCAACCGTCCTCTTCGAGGAAGAAGAAAGGAAAAGCTGAAAAGTATCGAAAGGCTCTTAAAGCGAAACCCGGAGTGATACGAGTGTGAAAAAGTGATGATGATTATGCCAATATATGTCCGATGGCACAATCGGATTCGATTCAAACTCCGAGACAGACTTAGATTCAAACGGTGAGTTTGAGGTAAGTAACTTTAAAATCCCTGTTAAAGTTTCTAAATACATTGATGAGATGTGTTTTAGTCTTAAGACTTCTCTTAAAAGGATTTCCGAACTTAAAAAGGAAAATTCTGCACTAAAACAACAGAAAATGCTTTGAAAGAAAAGTTGAAATGTTTAGACATGAATGTTTCTACTCTTAAAGAAAGTGAAGAAAATCTTTTAAAAGAAAATGAATTTTTAAAAAATGACATATCAAATATTTCAAAAAAATTTCAATAGGATCTCGAGAAACTTGAGAAAATTCTTTCAAAGACAAAGACCTTATTTCAATAAATCTGGTTTGGGAATGACTTTGGAAACCATTCCTCTAATTGATTTTCCTAAAATGAAGGAAAGAATTAAGCAAAGACCCACAAGAGATGCTTACAAAAATCATTTCAAAAATGTTTTTGTGAAACCAGTAGGTCGAAATGCTCTCAAATGTTCAAAGTGCAATAATGCAGATCATTTTGAAAAGGAGTGTCCTATGGTTTGGAAACCTGTTAAAAAAGTATGGGCAAAACCCGCATATCATACTAACACCAATGGACCCAAGAAAATATGGGTACCAAAGAAAGCTTGAGTCTCTTTTTAAATGCAGGTCACTATCAAGAAAAAGGGTAAAATGGTATCTGGATAGTGGATGCTCAAGACATATGACAGAGATTCAAAATGCTTCATAAAACTCGTTCAAGCAAATGGTGGAAAAGTCTCATTTGGAGGAAATAGCAAAGGAAGAATTGTGGGGTTTGGAACTGTAAAAATTGGAAACCTCACAATAAACAATGTTTCCCTAGTGGAAGGTCTCAACTACAATCTACTCGCATTAGTCAGCTGTGTGATACTGGTTTCAAAATAAACTTTCAAGAAGGAATTTATTCAGGAACCAGTAAAGATTCTACTCAGTCATTTATGGGTCGAAGACATGGAAACATCTACCTCTTGGACGTGAAACTAGATGAATCGCAATGCCTAATCTCATTACAAGACGAAGCGAGCTTATGGCACAGAAAGCTTGGGCACATCAATATGAAGCAGATAGCCAAAATTTCAGCAAACAAGGTTGTTCGTGGTTTACCCAAATTATCATACCAAAAGTCCAATCTATGTACTCCATGCGTATTGGGAAAACAGGTAAGAAATTTCTTTAAACCAATAAATCAAGTTTCCACTAATCGTGTATTGCAGCTTCTGCACATGGATCTTTTTGGACCAACCAGAACTCAGAGAATTGGGGGTAAGAAATATTGCCTAGTAATTGTGGATGACTACTCACGATTTACTTGGGTATATTTCCCGACAAGTAAGTCTCGAAACCTTCTCTTACTTTGAAAAGTTTGCTAAAAAGGTTCAAAATGAAAAATGATATGTTATCTCAAGTATAAGAACAGATCATGGAGGTGAATTTGAAAATCAAGATTTTACAAAATTCTGTGATGAATCTGGTTTTCAACATATGTTCTCCTCTCCATACACTCCGAGCAAAATGGAGTTGTGGAAAGAAAGAATAGATCGCTTCAAGAAATGGCTAGAACTCTTTTGATTGAAAGTAACATCTCTTTACGATTTTTGGTCAAGCAGTTTCAACAGCATGTTATATTATCAATAGAGTTTTTTAAGGCCTATTCGGAAAAGACCCCCTATGAATTATTCAAAGGAAAGAAACCTATTGTTTCCTACTTTCATGTGTTTGGATGTAAATGCTTTATTTTGAAAAATCCAAATGATCGAGTTAGCAAGTTTGAGGAAAAATTAGACGAAGGCATCTTCCTTGGATATTCTACCTCAAGCAAAGCCTACAGAGTCTATAACAAGAAGACTTATTCTGTGGAGGAATCAATGAATGTCAAATTCCAGGATTCTATACAAAACAAATCTATTCAGACTCATCTTGAAGAATCTGAACCTGCTTTAGACTCTACAAAGTCTAAAGAAGCAGCTCAGACTCTGAAAGATCAGCAACAAGTGGTTATTGAAGATTCAAATGAAGGAAGTGATCATCAACCTGACGAACCAACCAGTAACTGGAAGCATAAGTCCAGTCATCCCAAAAATCTCATTATTGGCGATATTAATGAAGGAATTCGCACAAGATCCAAAGGCGTGAAGAGTCTAATGCGGTGGCTCTTATTTCTGAAATAGAACCCAAAAGCATAGAAGAAGCTTTATCTGATGAAAGCTGGATTGAAGCTATGCAAGAAGAACTCAGACAATTCAGCATTAATGATGTTTGGGAGTTAACTCCTAAACCAAAAGGTAAATCTATTATTGGAATTAAATGGGTTTTCAGGAATAAGATGAACAAGAAAGGAAAAGTCATAAGAAACAAAGCAAGACTCGTGGCCAAGGGATATACGCAAGAAGAAGGGATAGACTATGACGAGACTTACGTTCCAGTAGCAAGGTTAGAAGCAATTCAATTATTACTTGCTTTTGCCTGTTATAAGGATTTCAGGTTATTCCAAATGGACGTCAAGAGTGCTTTCCTGAATGGATTTATTCATGAGGAAGTCTATGTGGAACAACCACCTGGGTTTGAAGACCCAAGGAAACCTGACTCAGTATTCAGACTGAAAAAGGCATTGTATGGTTTAAAGCAAGCACCTCGAGCTTGGTACGACAGACTGAGTAAGTTTTTAATTCAAAATGGCTTTGTCAAAGGTAAAGTAGACACTACCCTGTTTATCAAAAGAGAAAGCAAAAGTTTTCTGCTTGTTCAAATATATGTTGATGATATTATTTTTGGATCCTCTAATGAAAGTTTGTGCAAGAAATTCTCTAAGTATATGCGGGATGAATTTGAAATGAGCATGATGGGTGAACTAACCTTCTTTCTTGGACTTCAAGTGAAACAATGGAAGGAATGGACTTTTATTCATCAAGAAAAATATGCTAATGATCTTGTCAAAAAATTTGGACTAGAAAATTGCAAAAAGACTGATATACCAATGTCAAGTTCCTTGAAGATAGACAAAGATGAAGGAGGAAAGAAAGTTGACCAAAAGCTATACAGGGAGTATCATTGGTTCACTTCTTTATCTTACTCGCTTCTAGACTTGACATTTTGTTTAGTGTTTGCATTTGTGCTAGATTTCAAGCAGACCCTAAAGAATCTCATCTAAGTGCTGCAAAGCGTATTATCAAATACATTGCTTCTACTTCAAGCATAGGTCTTTGGTATCCTAAAAAGGGAGACTTTACTCTTCTTGGATACTCAGACGCAGATCTAGCTGGTTGCAGAGTTGATAGAAAGAGCACTTCAGGCACTTGTCAACTACTTGGAAGTAGGACAATGTCTTGGTTTTCAAGAAAGCAAAATACAGTAGCTCTTTCTACAACAGAAGCAGAGTATGTAGCTCTCGGAAGTTGTTGTTCACAAATTATGTGGATAAAACAACAGCTAAGAGACTTTGGAATTGAAGATTCATGCACGAAGATTAACTATGACAACACTAGTGCTATCAATCTTACCAAAAATCCAATCCTTCACTCAAGAGCGAAGCATATAGAGATTTGACATCACTTCATTAGAGATCATGTTCAAAATGGAGAAATTTCGATTCAGTTTGTTGACTCAAAGAACCAACTCGGATATATTTACAAAGCCTTTGGAGAAAAATCAATTTGAAATCATCCATTCCAGACTCAACATCCTTAAGCTTGAAGAAGTTAAAGTTTGAAGACTCTCAGACTCAGAAGGTTCTTGACTGTAAGTTATTTTATTTTCTCTCATATCACATCTCGGAAAGGTACGATCATCTATCTATAATTGATTTTTGCTATTTTCAATTTCCGTGATAAGTGCAATTTCTCTTTTTCAAAAAGGAG
The DNA here is from genome assembly GCA_014182515.1 of Eucalyptus microcorys. Taxonomy (NCBI): domain Eukaryota; kingdom Viridiplantae; phylum Streptophyta; class Magnoliopsida; order Myrtales; family Myrtaceae; genus Eucalyptus; species Eucalyptus microcorys. Next base: position 26,816,484 of record CM024570.1, read on the forward strand.
TTAATATTTTTAAAATAGCAGTTATCTATTTTTAAAAAAGGCAGTTATTTTTAAAAGGGCATCTTTTACTTTCCATTGCGACGCTTGGTATGCCTCCCTTCGACTGACCTATATACAGTCAGTTCCTCTTCGTTCAAAAACCCTAAAAACATCGATCTCCCTCTTCGTCTTCTTCACTTGTTTAATCTTAGAAAAGTTGTCATCTTTCTTGGGAAAGTCAAGTTCGGAATCTTTCAAGACTGCGAAAGATGTCGTCTTCAAGGAAGTCTTCGAGGATTACAAACAGGGGACCACGGCAAATGAGTGAGGGGCCTACTCACTTTGATCTCACTGAGGAAGAGGAGTTACCCAGTCAGCAATAGAGCCCACAACATTCTCAGCAGCGTCATTCTCCATCAACTAGTCCACAGGGTGTTGGTCATCGGGAAGAGGAAGAAGTCGTTGAAAAAGCTAATCCTGTAAGAACTCAAAAGCCCTCTTTTATTTATAAGCTTTACCGTTCTTTAAAGAGGACCGGTACTCCATTGAACTACATCGATGAGTTTCTTAAGGACAAGGGATATGGGAATGAGTACATCTTTTTTGCGAAATATGGAGCATTTGGGAATTGCTCCTAGGGAATGGCCGAAGAAACCCTGGCAAACATTCCAAGTGATCCGCGTTTTGGAGGACTAAATCCGATAGATCGGAATGATGATGACAAATTGTACAACCAATTTCAACCGAGAATGGGTGTTGCGGCGAAAATTCGTGGAAAAAGGACAGCCTTGTTCCGATCGAAGGAACAGAGGGATCTATACTCCAAATTGTTGAAGCGTGGGGTGATAAACCCTAGGAGTGTGGATTTTGATTTCCTTGATGCTGTGAATATTAAATTGAGGGAAAAGTTCCGTCTTCTTCAACTTGAACAGTTACGTTCCGATACTTCGAAGCCTATGCTTGAACTAACTGCATACTTCTATTCGAATCTTAGCTTCTTGGATGCGAATAGAATCTCTTTTAGTGTCCGAGATCAAGACTTTGTGATGGATGTAGATATGCTAGCTGATGTGATTGGGGTTGAGAGAGGAAGATATCAACCTATCAATATCTCCATTGCTCATGCCACATTGGAACTTGTTATGGATAGAAAGACAGAGGGAAGGATTTCCTACTCAAGGATGCGTGCGTTCAACATTATGCTTCACAAGATTGTGATAAATTGCCTCAGACCGAAATCTACTTCAAAGACTCGATGTTTCTAACTCGAGGCAAAGCTGATGTATGCCATCATTACGGAAAAAGTTTTCTCTTTCTCACACCATTTTGTTCCACATGTATAGAGCAATGGTGAAGGACAAGGGTCAACTTCCTTATCCGTCTTGTGTCAAAGTTATTCGACATTTGAATGTTCAACCTCCACAAATTCTCTATGTTCGATCGTGTGATAAAATGGTGGTAGGATTGAAAATGGTGTCCAAAATGCGTCCGAAAGAACTAGACAAGGAGTTGGAGAAATTCAAGAAGACAACCCCGCCAAGCCTCATCAAGTCTCTTCGGCAGAAAAAGGAAAGGAAAGGAGCCCATGGTTGCTTCATCCAAAAAGAGAAGAGCTCTCATCATTGAGGATGAAGATGATGATGATGGCATCACCATTTCTGCTATGGCATTGAAGAATCTGAGTCGTTCTGTTCCAGAATCAATGGAACGATAGGAAAAAGGAAGCAGAAGAAAAAGAAGCAGAGGAGAAAGAATCAGAGGAGAGAGAAGCTGAAGAAAGAGATGCAGAGGAAGAAAGGTCTGAAGAAGAAGAAGAAGAAAGAGGAAATCCAGAGGAAGGAGAGCATGAGGAACACTCTTCTCCACCTTAAGGCATCGAAATAGGGGGAGATGGTGAGAAAAGAGGAACATCCTCATATCCTGCCGCGTGAAGGAGTCGCCCGCTCTCCAGAAATCCGAGAGGACATTCATGCCTCTCAATTTCCCGAGGAGGGACATGATGCTTCATCGCCAAATCCGCGTGACTATGCTGATGTACCATCGTCTGCCTTTACTCCATCTGATCGTGCCGACGCCAGTTCGCAGACTGATAATTCAGCAGATTTCCACAGAATTCTTGATGTTCTCTTGGAAATGCGGGGTTGGATATATGCTCTGGGAAGCGAAGTTCAGAACTTGCAGAATGCAGGATAAGCTTCTTCAGTTTCTTTAAATGATTAAATCCAAGCTCTTGCTCTTCAGAATCAAGCAAATGCTAAGAGTGAAGAGGTAGCTCAACTGAAGGAAGATTTGAAAAAGCTGGAAGGCATCGTCCGAGTCAATGGGAGATTTCCAGCTTGTTCGTGTTCCCAAGCAATCTTGACTCTATTCCATCTCAACCTTTTTATGATGACAAAAAGAGGGAGAGATGCGAGCTTTGAAATCTTTGAACTTAATCTTTGAGTGTGTTTGTTTTGATGTTTGACTTTGTTTAACTTTGTGTCTAGTTGTGGACTGAATTTGGGTTTTGGATTCGACTGCTTATATTAAGTACTATTGATATCTTATGAATGGCTTTACTCTCATGCAAGACTAACCCATTTTCTGTGGTTGCAGATTCTAGTGTTACCATTAAGCCATTAACCTTTATGAGATATCCATATTTGCTTGAGTAATGTTTTGCAGGTCAAAGATGTTCAAATCTGCAGGAAAGTTTTGTTACCATCAAAAAGGGGGAGATTGTTGGAGAAATCTTTCTGGAATATTTTGAAGCTGACAAAACGTTTCTATCAGTCTAGTCTGAAGATTTGCAGTCTCTACTATTTAAAGTTTGAAGACCTCCGGACTGCCAGACTCAAGACTCAAAGTCTATTCTCATTGACAGTTTGTAGTTTGTCGAAGAAGGTCTATCCAGGACTGTGTGTTTCGTTAAGGATTTGATCTTATCGACTGACGAAGATCTCTTGGCTGGATATGACATAACGGATTACTTTATTCGAATCAAGATTGATTAAAGATCCGATGATTGGCGAAGTATACTTGGAAGGTTCTACTTATGGAAACCGAGATCCTAATTGTATGGGTGAGCAGATTGATGGGCTATCGACATGTTCCTTTAATAGCTCGAATGATCTTTCTAATTGATTCTATCCAACGAGAAGATTGGAAGAATTCCTTTAGTAAGTGCCAATGGATATGATGGCATAAAGGAGTATATAAGGAAGATGTTCCAGTTGTTTTGAGTGTGCGCGATAGAAGAATTTCAAAGTCTGAAGCTCCTTGTTCCTTGTCAATTCATTTACTAAGCGAAATCTTGTACGCAAAAGAGAGACTATATTTTGATATACCTTGAGGAAGTGTGGTAGAATATCTACACTGTGGAATCGAGGAAAAGTATTGCTGTAACATTTCTTTTGTTTATAGTGAAATCTAGCCGGTGGGCTGTCAGTGCGGAAGAATGGACGTAGGCTTGGAATAAGCCGAACCACTATAAACTTTGTGTTCAATTTTCTCTTCCCTACTCTCTGTTTACTTTGATCATAATCTGTTTTGGAGAACTTCCTTTCTATTGTCTGCCTAGTATTGCTTTCGTATCTCGATAAATTGTTTTTACACCTATTCACCCCCTCTAGGTGTTTATACTAGCTATATCAGGTATCTGTAATCTTTTCCCCCTTGATTGTGCATCACATGCTTGTGAAGTGATTAGTGCCTGCCTGAGATTACGATGCTCTCTTTAAGATAGTTCCTTCAGCCACCCTATATTGAAATGCATGTGCAGGAATATCAACTTTAAAGATATCCCCCATCTGTATTGTTTGTTCTGAAAATCAGCCAAAGTTTTACACTTTGAGTATAGTGGAAACATATGCACGTGGATGTAAATTCGTTGGTTGATAGTACAAATGCTTTATCTTGAAATTGAGCCCTTTTTTTTGTAAAGGAGTTTGAACACCCTTCATGCCTTGTAGCTAACTTACTTTTATTTATCCAAACAAAGGGCAAAGAAAGTATATGTTCTGCTAATGTTTGCATGAGGTGCAACTGAGCATTTGTTTTTATGTCTGTTGCACAAATTGGATCTCAATTTCAGAAGTGGCTAGGTCTTGTTTGTGTGGCCTGCTTTTGTTTCTATAAAATCAATTTTCAACAATAGACCTTTAATTGCTAATACTAAGCATGTCTTCATAGGACATAAGCCTAACTATGTTGGAAGATACAGAATAACAGACACTAAAGCTCTGGAAGCAACTATGGAAGCAGCTGGAGGTACTGGTTTAATGATAGAGGCTAAACTATCTCCTGGACCCCCAATTTCCGGTATGCGCCGTCATGGGCATAGTATCGGTTTGCAAGAAGTTGGTGTAAGTGTCGCAAGTGGTAACTTTCTTGCAACCAAGGTAATGGTTTACATGCTTACTCTCTTGGTCGATATCTCGAATTAGTTGAACGAATAGTTCACGTTTCTCCTGTCATCGTTCTGCTTTGGCAGCTATAGTAATGTTGATTATTTTATTTGTAGCAAAGAGGAGTTATTGGAGGTGTTGACTTTGGGGCAACGGGTGAAGTAAAGAAAGTGGATGTTTCTCGTATTCGTGAGAGGCTTGATGGTGGATGTATAGTTGTATTAAGCAACCTAGGCTATTCCAGCTCTAGAGAAGTTCTGAATTGCAAGTATGGATTATTGATTTTGATGCCTAAAAAAAAAAAAAAAAAAAAAGAACCTGTTGGAACCTGAAACCGACCCTGGAACTTGTGACAGGGTAGGTTCTAGGTTTTTGGTTTTGACGGGTAGGTTCCAGGTTCCAAAAATTGAGGAACCTGTACCCGAGGGTAGGTTCAAGGTTCCAGACGGAAGCGAACCGGAATCGGGAACCACTCACCCCTATTGATCATTGGTCTTCGGGGCAATGGCGTCGGTGTCGCGGATCGGCAAGGCGGAGTGGCGAGGCAGAACAGGGATTGAGGCACGACAGAGCAAGGGGGTTACTGCTTTTGGCGTTGGGCTGCAGCTACGTCAATCGAAGGCGAAGCGTCGAGGCAGCAGCAGCAGGCGGAGGCCAAGTGAGACAGCAGCGTCTGTGGCAAGATAGAGTAGAACAGGAGCAATTAAGGTTCGGCGTTCGGCTCACTGGCAAACGACAGTGGCTTGAAGTGGCCGAATGCAGGCGCAAGCGGCGAGCGTAAAGGAGCCGGCGCTGGCAACTGTCGGAATGGCGTCCGTTGCAGACGCAGGCAGCAAGGGTGAGGAAGATGATGAATAGTAAACGTCCCCTCACCCCTACCGATTGTACTTTGCTTCTATTTTTTTCTCTTTTCCTTCTCAATGACCAGTCACTTCCTCGCTTTCTCTCCTTTCCCTTTTGACTTTTCTTCTTTTTCCCTTAAGAACCGCAACCCATTTTTCTCTGTTTTCACCTTTTGGCTTTTCTCCTTTTTCAATCAAGAGAAAAAACAACTTCCTCCCCTCATTCAAGGCTTCGCACTCTCTATTTATAGAGGGAAAATTCAACAAACAAGTGAAGATTTCCCAATATTCACTCAACTTCTCAACAAAAAAAAAGTGGCTCTAAAATCACACGACTGTTGAATTTTTTGAATTCAATTTTTTTTTCAAAATTTCCCTCTATAATCAAAGATTATCTTTTATTTCTAAAAAATCAGTTTAAATTAGGTGTCAACAACTGCCCCTCTTTGAAATGAAGCTCGTAGAGGTTTCTTTCAAAGATAAATGATACCTAAATTTAAACCATGCAAAATGAATGTGAAATGAAAATGTTAATTGTAATGACTTTTTTTCTTTTAAAGAAATGGACTCAAATAATTTAATTTCTTTTGAAATGCAAGGTCATGCAATAATGCAATGTAAATGCCATGATTTGGTCAGGAACATAGATCTCAATGTGTCTATGCCCAATGAAATGCAAATGCAAAGAAGAACATGCACCTGTCATACTTGTCTGGGGATTTAGAATAGTGTCATTAGGTGTGAAATGATTTTTATGAGACCTAACAAACATCTAGAACTCCCTTCAGATAATTGAAAGGCTCAAAGTCTTCAAGGATCTGGAACTCTGATCAGATTCTAAGCACTTGGAAATTACATCAAGTACTTGAAATTTCAAAAAAATTGATTTTTATGTCAAACATTTGAATCATTTACTAAACATCTGGGAATCACATCAAATGTTTGAAAAGACAAACACTTGGAAGTCACATCAAGTGTTTAAAGGTTCAATGTCTAGAATTCACTCTAGACATTTGAAAACATTTACTAAACATCTAGAAATCACATAAGATGTTTGAAAAGACAAACACTTGGAAGTCACATCAAGCGTTTAAAGGTTTAAATATCTGGAATTCATACTAGACATTTAAAAACATGGGTACTTGGAATTCTCATCAAGTATTCAAAGATGACTGAACAAACTCAGGGCTTCAAAGATAAATCCTTTGGTCTTTGAGGAAAAATTCATTTCATTTTTTTTTTTAAATTCAATGAAGGTCCATGCATGATGGCTTTTTCAAACTTCCATCGGGAAAAATTATCATTAAGACAATTTTCACTTATAGTGTGAATCTCTTGAACATGCTAAATGAGACACTTTTGGTATGAAAAGGCTTTTCACTCACTCTTACTTAGGAGGGGTTATTTGTCCCAACCAATGATGCAGGAATATATCACTCAATCTTATCATCATCTTGTCGATAAGAGTTCGAATTTTCTTCCAAGTACTTGATGAGAATTTTCTTGCCCCGCTTTGAAGGTGAGTTCATAGAGGTTGCCTTCAAAAACAAATTGAGACCTAAATTTAAATCATATACATGCATTGAATGATTTTTTTTGTCGGAAAATGAATTCCATTTTAAAATGCAATTTATATGATGCATGGAAATGCAAATGATAAAGGAACCTACCTGGAATAACTTACCTTTAAGGAGGGTAAAGTGATTCAAGATAATTAGTTATACATGTCCAGAACCCGTACCATTCTACGGTCGCCTAAAATAGTAACAAGACTTTATAAGGAGACCGCTTTCCTAGGAGACATACTTTTCTACGGTCGCCTAATATGGCAGCAAGGTTTTGTAAGGAAACTACTTTCCTAGGACCTATACCTTTCTATGGTCGCCTAGTATGGCAGTGTTTGATTGTGTCTAGGACCCGTACCTTTCTACGGTCGCCTTGACGAAGAAATTGATTTTTCCAGGAGTCGTACCATTCTACAATCGCCTAAATGGGGAAATAGATGTTGTCTAGAACCCATACCACTCTACAGTCGCCTAAATAGGGAAATAAATATTATCTAGGACTCGTACCATTCTACGGTCGCCTAAACGGGGTTTCACCCTCTAGGATCCGTACCATTCTATGGTCGCCTAGATGGAGGTTTTGCTTGGCTAGGACCCGAACCATTCTTTGGTCGCCCAGCCTTGCAACAACGATGATTTGACCAAGACTTGAACCATTATTCGGTTGCCTTAATTAGACTGAATCTGGAGAAAAAATCTTTGGGGGACAACTCAATCGAGTGTCTTTATACTCAAGAGGGAATACCTGTGCAATGACAAGTATTTAAGGTATAGAGATATACTTACTTGGTAACATCTCTAATCCTAGGGAATATGTCTCCTGCAAAACATGGTTGTAGGAGAGGCAACATGCACAAACATGCATTAATCCAAGAGAGATTCATGTGTGACGACTTCTATTAATCATGCATCACCTAATTCTCATTGGGAAAGATCTCAAAAGACTATTCCAATCCGAACGCATGAGTGTCATGGATGTGTCAAGTGAGGGATCTTTCAGTTTGAAATGACTTTTCACTCATCCTCATTAAAAGGGTTATTTCATCCTGACCTTTGATGCAGGATTTTGACAATCACTCTATCTCACCATTGTCATGCCAAACAAGGGTCCGAGCAATCTCGTAAGTGGTACGACCTTACTAATCTGAGAGGTTAGGGACCGTATTGTCGGCTTGGTCAATGGCTTAACAAAAGGGACTCTTTGAGTCGAGACTATTGAAAAATGACATTTCGCAATTGTCTTGGGATTTACAAGTCAAGAAACACACGAAATGAGGCAGAAATTATCTTACTCGCACTTCTTCAAGCGATGCTTTCAAGCATATGAACCTTTATGTTAATTCAAGTGCTCTAATCTGAAGAGACTTTGCAAGGGACGTAACGTAGGCTTGGTTCATGGGTTGAGAAATGAAAGGGTCATTAGGCTCAAAAAGTATTCAGAGGGTCTAAGTTGGTAATCATCTTGACATTTTCGCCACTTTCTTTCTCCATTGTCGAAGATTTTTTTACATCAAATCTCCATTGATTGCAACGGCATTTGAGTTTTAGTACCACCTTGTTAGGGATACTACTCGTTATATCAAGAGTTTGATTTTTCTCTTCTTTTTCTCCCTTTTTTTCTTTCGGGCATTGGCCTTGCTTTTACTAGGCACACTGCTTTTTCATGCCCCATTTTCTGCACTTATTTTCTTTGGATATGCACAACCTCCATCTTTTATTAGCATTGTAAACCATACTACTTGAGTGGTTTGATTTTTCTTGCCTTGCCCCAGCATGGGGGATGATCACCAACTAGGTTTAATGTTAAACGAATTTATAGGCTCAAAAGGGCTATGCAATGGATAAAGTGTATATGATAGAGAAAGAATTGCCCTTCATCATCCTAAGGCACTTCAAATTATCGTACAAGTTACATTGCGAAAGCAATATTCGAAGATTGATATAAGTGTGAGTAAGAAAATTACTATCATTCATTTCAAATTTTGTCCCAGTATGGGATGATCCTTGATAGGGATAATTTAAAAAGCTCTTCATGTGTGTGGACTCAAAGGGTTAAACAATGGGTATACCTGTAGTGTTTCGGGTAGAAGAAGAAACCACATCTCATCACCTTAGTTGACGTACCATTTGCGAGATCACCCTTTTCCTCATAAGCATGGAATTTTTCCACACAACTCACTAGGGGGTTAATGTATGAAATAGTGTATGAAATAAGGTTTGCCTTTCATCATTCCAAAGTATCCCATTTGACAATTCAATCCACCTCACACAATTCATCAAGGAAGAAAAATGCAAGATTTGCAACAAATTTAAACAATTCAATTTACTGAGGCAATTTACTCATCATAGAAATGCTTGCAATTCAAAACATGACATGTCAAAGTCTATCATGAATAATACTTCTTGATAGCATCAGAATTAATTGGAGTGAAAAACTCACGACCATCCATTTCTGCCGAGATCAAGGCATCTCCAGGAAGCACCTTCTTCACCACATATGGGCCACTGTAATTTGGAACAAACTTGCCCCCAAGATCTTCTACTGGAGAATGATGATCCTCTTTTACTTGCCCCCAAATCTGTTTTTTCATTGCAAGTGTGCTCTAAGCCCGTTGATCACGAGTCAAGTTTATGATCATTGAAATTTGATACACTACTTTCAGATGTCTCTTGTCATAACAAGTTGTAGAATTATGTTCTGAGACAAGAAGTAAATGAGTCAGACAAACAAGCAGGTTTGATATGCTACAAGCTTTGGGGAATTTTTTTAGCAGTGAAATGCTTTTGTTTTCGAAAAAACTTTTGGGAGGAAGCATGAGAAAGTCCAGTCCTCAAGATTTCTCCATGGATGATATTTTTTCATGGTTGGATATCGTCATTGGACTGGTTTGGTGTATCCCGTCATGCCCTCAAAATTGGGAATAAAATTGTAATTTCATTGAATGGAATCCAATTAATTACATTCTTGGAATGGAAATTGTGATTCCTAATCCCTAAAAAGAGAGTAAAAGAAGAAATCGAAAATAATTACTATAAAGCGAAAACAATTCCTAAAAAACGATAAAAATTCCTAGAAAGCGATAAAAATTCCCGCGTAGAGAATATGCAAAAGTAACAAGTCACTCTTGCAGGCTAACGCCTATTTCTTCCGAAGGTCCTTCGTCATTGGCTCCTATGAAGAGGTCATCGAACAGACTTTGTGATTCCTTCTAGGGCATCATCAGAGCTCTCAATCTTTGGAGGTGCGGGATCATCCATGCCACTCCATCCATCTGAGATGATATCCCGTGGGTCAATGTAGGAGCTGGGAGGAGCCGAATACTTTACATAGTAATCGAATTTGCCACTTGGTTGCCCCAGGGTGTCCATCACTTCTGCTTCTTCCTGTATCATTCTCGGAGGACTAGGGAATGTCTCGCGAATGTTTGAGGGTAGAGAGCTTTGCCTCCCTCGGCCTTAGTCAGGTGGCGAGTTCTGCCTTCTTGTCTTCGCCCTCTAGAACCTCTCTCATGATACCTTAATCTAGCGGAATGGGACCTCTGAGGGGCTTCAATGGAGTTTCGAATGCTTTGACCATTTCTTCCAAGACCATTGCTAGGAACAAAGCCATTCCCAACCATTACTCTACCAATCATGAGGGCAGCATTTGGAACTTCAAGAGTGGGTGGCGACGAATCTCGGGAAGCATGTATAGTGGACATCGACTCAAATGAGTGGTAACTCGATTCGAACTCAACATCCGGTTCCACATAGGGGATAGCCATCTCATGATAAATCCGATGATCTTCTTCGCCATACACAGTGACCAACTTCCTTTTGATCACGAACTTCACAGCTTGATGTAGACTTGAAGGCACCGCTCCAGCAGTATGTATTCAGGGACGACCTAGCAAGAAATTAAATGCGGTTGGGATGTCTAGTACTTGAAAGGGAATGTTGAAGATGACCGATGCTATTTGCACATCAAGATGGATTTCCCCAATCACCTCCTTCATTGTTTCATCAAAAGTTCGCACGAATGTCTTTGCAGCATGTATCCTGGATGGGTCTTTCTTAAGGCGATGAAGGGTGGCCAACGGACATATGTTCATAGCGGACCCATTATCAATAAGCACTCGGAATACATGGGAAGCCTTGTGTTTAACAGATATGTAAAGTGTATTGTTACGCCCCCTTCCTTCAAGACCATATGACATCATCTTGAAACCTCAAAAGTGGAAATGAACGGTACAACGGTTTTCCCTAAATTGAATCATAAGATAAGACTAAGGATGAAACATTGTCAAGGATCAACGAAAATTGCAACAAAGTAAGTAAATTGCGGAGTGAGAATTAGACAACTTACTTTCACTGGAAATGGATGACAATCACATAGACACACACATGAAATGTGAGGCTCGATTTCTATCTAGATGGTTTAACAAAGTAGAGCTAAGAAGATGATCTAACCATTGCAATCTCGCATTAACATGTCAGGTCCCCCTAACTCCGGCTTAGTCGAATGGAATACCCAATAATCACGCAATCTCGTGGATATGGACAAACACAGTCGACACCATGAAAAACTTTTGGGGAAGAGAAGGTCAACCTCTACATAGCAATCTCGCTTTGGAGGAAGTATCATTCTCAACACCATCCTAGAAATCCTATCGCAGCCCAGGTCCGACCGCAGGTTGTGTGTGTAATAGTGTAATGCTAAAAGCAGTAAAACATGCACAACAATTTAAATGCAAACAACACTTCTATAATTTAAATTCAAACATCCATCCCTAACTCCAACCTGCAAGACAAGGGTTAGCAATCACTACTCCCCTTATACCTCTCATTCTGCAAAAACATTTAATACCTTAAAGGTTAGGGATGTACCTGGGATCCTCGCTGCCAAACAAAATCATTTTTAAAAAAAAAAGAAAAATTGACCTAATTCCACTAAGTGTTTTAACACAAGTCCCCAGTGGAGTCGCTAAGCTGTCGCGACCTAAATTTTCGGGTGCACCACCTAAAATTAGGCTGATGAATTACTAAGCCTAAACTTAGCTCGGGCTCTCCCAAGCCCATACCAATTCTCGACTTAGGTTCAAGTTCTTAACATGTAATAGGAGTCGCCATTAATCTATTTTTGATGAGTCGATTAGAAACCCAAGTAAAGTAACGGAAGATTTACTTTACTCCTACGAACCAAAGATTGTGAGTTCGGGGACTTGGTTACGCCAAATTTCTCTAACGCCCTTTCAATTCCAGTCCGTTTTATTTTTAAAAAAAATATTTTGTAGGCAGCTTGAATTGATTTTAATTTACCTCCCTAACAATATGAGGTGATTATGCAGGTGTGCAAACTATTAATTAAACACCCAAATGAAGCAATGAATAAATTACATGACTTACCTCATAGCAACGAAAGCATCTACAATGTTAGCTCAAAATTCACATCGACAATCTTAGATGTGATTTCTAATTAACATGCAATCACTCAATTTTGGTTTTCACTTTATTTAATGAGAATCATGCAATGCATGCTACTAATTTAACATGAAATGATATGACGTGGCAATATGATTTAAACTATATAACATGAATAAGCATGCAATCTATCCTAAAGCATGAAATGAATTTATTCTAAATATTTTTTTGTATTTTCCATGAAATTCGAAATTAAAGAAATGCAATAATAAAATATGCAATCTAAATTAATCAAATGACCTAATTCTAATGACGAGCAATTTCTAACTAAATGAACCTAGCGACGATCACTAGATGACGAAAATTTCATAAACCTAATCCTACATGTCTGATTTATTAAACCTAAATGCTTTGATGCAAGATTTTGATTTTTTGATTTTTTGATTTTTTAGTGTTTTCCCAAGACAAGTAATTATCAAATAAACATTAAATCTAAATAATCAAGATATTCAACAAATAAAGGATTAAAATAATCGAAAAAATAACATATTGTCTCACAGGTTAAATTAACAATTACTCTAACCCTAAACATCACGGCATAGAGTTCAAAATAATTAAAAATATGATTAGAAATCTTACGGATCAAATTAATAATTATAATGATTTAACAATTAAAATACTATCAACAAATCCCAAAAATTAATATAATTAAAAAAAAATGATCTGACATCTTAGGGATCAAATTAATAATTACAATAATCTTGGGTAAAACCCCTGAGGTTAATGCTTACAATATTCATAAAATGAACCTTGAGATCAAATGCTCCAATTTAAATAACTAAACTTAGAAGCTAAAATAAAATGAAATAAATGAAAAATAAAATAAAATAAACCACCTAAAGGGGAGAACAGCAGCAAGGTGATCGGCGCCGAACGAAGGGTGGCGGTGTCGGAGCTCCGGCAGGGGAACCGGCGAACGAGCGAAGGCAGGGGCGCGGAGATAGCGCGGGTAGCTGGTGCGGATTGGAGGCGTCAGGCGGATCGGAGGTGGTGCGGCTCGTGAAGCGCTGCTGGTGGAAGCGGGTCAGGATCGTCGGCGTCAGGGCTTCGGGCGTCCGGCGCTACTGGGCATGGAAATGCGGAGGTCGCTGGGTGCGCGATCGGAGGCTGTCTGAGCAGTGGCGAGTGGCGACGTCTGGTTGCAAACGGCGCGTCGCAAAGACTGGCGACCCGGCGACTAACTCAGATCTGCTGGCGTCGGGGATGGTGGTGCGAAGGTGCAGGCTGCTGGATGCTGGGCGGCGACGGCAAGGCGGTGCTCGGGTTTCTGATTACAGGCGAGGCAGATTCGGTGGTAGCAGCAACGTCGCAGGGCTTCGACTCCGGGCAACAGGGCATCGGGTTGAGCAGGGACGTCAATCGCTAGTCTTCAGGGCAACGGCGTCAAGTGTCACGGATCGACAAGGCGGAGTGGCGAGGCAGAACAGGGACCGAGGCACGACGGAGCAGGGGGTACTGCTTCTGGCGTTGGGCTACAGCTACATTAATCGAAGGCGGAGGCTGGTGGAGCGTCGAGGCAGCAGTAGCAGGCGGAGACCGAGTGAGACAGCAGTATCTATGGCAAGATGGAGTAGAACAGGAGCGATTAGGGTTCGGTGTTCGGCTCACTGGCAAACGGCGGTGTCTTGCGGTGGCTGGATACAGGCGTGGACGGCGAGCGTAGAGGAGCCGGCACCGGCGACCGTCGGAACGGCATCCGTTGCAGACGCAGGCAGCAAGGGTGAGGAAGACAATGAACAGTAAACGTCCCCTCACCCCTGCCGATTGTACTTTGCTTCTGTTTTTTTCTTTTTCCTTCCCAATGACCGGTCACTTCCGAGAAAATATTGTGTACGTCTTATGCTCCAGCGTGTCAAATAGGAAGGCAGCGAGAACGCAACATGTGTCGGTATGGGTCCCACTCCATCAGGCCATACATCTAATGACCATTCTTCAAATTTTTGCATCCTCTCTCCTCATTAATTGCTGGTCTTCCCCCTCCATTCGCGTTGAAACCCTCTCCCTTCTCTCTCTTCAACTAGAGGACACTCTCTCTCCTCTGTCTTCTGCATCTTCCGAGAAAAAGAAGCCCGCGCTCTTTTTTTTTCAAAAAACGCTCCCTCCCTCTCGCTCTCAAGAGTCTCGCTGTTTGCCTCTCGAGCTCAGACCTGCAATCTCCAGCACGTTGCCTCAGATCCAATGCCTCAGCCACGTCGCCTCCGCCTCCGCTGCCACTACCACCTCCAAGAGCCACTTCCTCTCTCTCTCTCTCGCCCTAAAGCTTCCCTGCCTGTCTCATCCCGAGCTCATATCCTTTCCATCATCTCTATCCTTGGCTTTGCTGCGAGAGAAGGAACGCCGATGGAGTCCGTGCTGATCCGTTCTTGCTCGTCCCCTCCGCTCGCGGAAGCGGGAGACCTCTGCGGCCTGAGATCTTCATCGACCGCCCCAACGAAGAGGGCGGCGGCACCGTCGCGGTGGTTCGCCCCGGCAGTGCGCTGCTCTTCCCGGGGCAACACGCGCATACCGAAGCTCAAGCCCTTCAGCAGGATCAGGCTCGAGCGTGGCCTCAGGGAGCCCCCTTGATCCAAAAGTGCGAGAACGAACTTGCTGGTGAGGACCGGTTTCTGTCAATGCCTTTTTCGTTCCTTTGTGCGTGCGTGTGTGTTCCTTCCACTTTTTAAGATCTTTCGGTGGGTGGGATTTGTGGCGTTGGAGATTCTTGATGCGGTGCTTTGTTGTTTAGATTATTGTTCGACGCTCGAAGGGGACAGCTCGTACAGCTGCTGGAGAGCTTATTTTGAACTGAAGGACCTCGAGGTAAGTCTGCAGATTAGCTCACCGCCGCCACCATCTCCAGAAACGCCGTTCTAGCAAGTGAACAGGATGTTCGGTGATTTCACAGCAGAAGAAACTCTAAAGTAACAGGATACTGGGTAAGAAGCCATGCTCTTGGCAGAGGACAGAACTAAACTGAACGCACGATGGACAAGTAGTTAGATCCTGGCACCTTTCCAATATGCTCTTTGTCTATGCATCTTATGGATGCTATGGTTAAAAATTGAATGAAATACAATTCATGTGCCAGGAGCGGCCTCTACAAAGGATGAAACTCATTGTCGAGAAACCTGCCGATAAGTTGAATCTCGGCCCAAACCCAGAACATTTTGCTGCTTTTTTCTGTTGTTCCAGCTATCAGCCAGACCATGTAGCATACTAGGAATTCACACATTACTTCTACAGACCTCTCGGTGAATTTTCAAATTATGAAACAAGATATTAAGACAAAAGCAAATGAGAAAAAAGGAAGAAAGAGGCTCAACCGACAGCTGCTTAAGATGTGATAATGCCATTACCGTCAAAGAAAACAACGCCGCAATACTTGAATCTCAATTTTGACAGAGCCATACAAGCCATACAGCATCACTAATTTCACATGCATGCCGCTGATATACAAAACTAGTCTCGGCAAATTAGCAACCGTAATGATGCTTAAATCAAAAACTAAAGCACACCACTTCCAACTCTCAACAGTAAGTAAGCCGTGTGCCAAATAACATTAAACGAATTCCAACTACTACACTCAATTCAATTTTCCGGAGCACCCACGAATTCTCGAGACAAGAATTAGCTATATACATTTGTACATGCAGAAAGAAACAAAAAAGAAAAAGGAAAAGTCCCAGCTAAAGCCGGGTATCATTCATGACGAGGAGCTACTCCAAGGGAGCAACGTGCATGTGTTGGAGTACAACACCTAATATAAAGAGAAGTGTGCCGCAGCGTCACTTCGTAAACCGCCAAAGAAGATAGTTCTTGAAGAAGCCACAAGCTGATTAAAAAAAAAGAATGGGCACATATTAAAATAATATTATACTTGTTGCTGGAGTCTTCAAGAGCAGGAAGCAAGCTTCAACTTGAACGTGAAGGAAAAGAAGACAGCCCACAATGTTTGACTCCTTAGCCAAGAAGAAAAGTTCAACTTCAGCTCTTGCACGTTGAAGTCAATGGCAGTGGAGTTCAGGCGGTGGAAGATGCTTATAAATATGGCAGTACGTGAAGCATTTGAGCTCAGGCCAAAGTGCCTCAAAGGGAGAGAGCCTCAAGGCTGAAAGGCCTCGCATAGAGGCATCGCAGCCTCAGGTCAACAGGCCAGGGAGAGGGCCTCACGCCACACGCAAGCGGAGAACCTCAGGCCGGTACGAGATGAGCTTCAGGGAAAGCCTCCAGCAGTGAGAGCTCAACGGGAAGTCACCAGGTGCAACGGTGAACTTTGGAGAAAAAGGCACTGCAGTCTCAGTAGCTCTGTGTGAGCGAGTTATCCCTCCATGATCGAGAAGGGAAGAAATAGAATAGCTGAGTGTATACTTGTATTAATTTGTTTGAGTGTGTATTTGTATCAGCTAGTTTGATTTGAGTATTTTAACGCTTCCGCATATTTTATAAGCTGCGCACTCTACAATTAATATCAAAGTAAAGGGTCGCATACCCTACAATTGGTACCAAATCATTTTGGTTCCAACACAGTGCTTCTGCAGAGGAAGGATGGACATGGGCCTTCCCGAACACCCGAGACAAGGAGGAACAACCTCCCCCTTCTCCACTCGTTGTCCTCTTCTCCTCGTGATCACCTAACACCACGGCCATCTTCTCCTTTTTCACCTTGTAAAGCCTTCACATCATGTACGCCTCCACGAGGCTCGCGCTCGGCTGACAAACCCTGCACTCGACATTTTCCTTCCTTCTGAACCGGAAGAGCTTTTTCCCAAGGATTGCAGCCGGTCGTGATAAGAGGGTGTTATATATAGAGAGATGCCGCCCCAGGGGTTGTGGCGAGAAGGCGACTCCGATTTTTCCTCTTGCCGGCGCTTTGCATGGTCTGGACATTTTCCTTCACGCTTTGCCTCCAAACTTGGGAAGCAAGGCAAAAGGGACACTAAGAATGAGCACGGAGGCAGAGGCGACTTGGCAACCGCCGCGACGGCGCCGCCGCCCTCCTCGTCGGGGCGGTCGACGAAGATCCCAAGTCGCAGAGGTCTCCCGCTTCCGCGAGCGGAGGGGACGAGCAAGAACGGATCAGCACGGACTCCATCGGCGTTCCTTCTCTCGCAGCAAACCAAGGATAGAGATGATGGAAAGGATATGAGCTCGGGATGAGACAGGCGGGGGCGCTTTAGGGCGAGAGAGAGAGAGAGAGGAAGTGGTTCCTGGAGGTGGTGGTGGCGGTGGAGGCGGAGGCAATGTGGCGGAGGCATTGGATCTGAGGCAACGTGCTGGAGATTGCGGGTCTGAGCTCGAGAGGCAAACGGCGAGACTCTTGAGAGCGAGAGGGAGGGAGCGTTTTTTGAAAAGAAAAAAAGAGCGCAGGCTTCTTTTTCTCGGAAGATGCAGAAGACAGAGGAGAGAGAGTGTCCTCTAGTTGAAGAGAGAGAAGGGAGGGGGTTTCAACGCGAATGGAGGGGGAACACCAGCAATTAATGAGGAGAGAGGATGCAAAAATTTGAAGAATGGTCATCAGATGTATGGCCTGATGGAGTGGGATCCATACCGACACGTGTCGCGTTCTCGCTGTCTTTCCATTTGACACGCTGGAGCATAAGACGTATACAATATTTTCTCGTCACTTCCTCGCTTTCTCTCCTTTCCCTTTTGACTTTTCTTCTTTTTCCCTTAAGAACTGCAGCCCATTTTTCTCTGTTTTCGCCTTTTGGCTTTTCTCTTTTTTCGATCAAGAGAAAAAACAACCTCCTCCCCTCATTCAAGGCTTCGCACTCTTTATTTATAGAGGGAAAATTCAACAAACAAGTGAAGATTTTCCAATATTCACTTATCTTCTCAACAAAAAAGTGACTCTAAAATCACACGATTGTTGAATTTTTTTAATTCAATTTTTTTTTTAAAATTTCTCTCTTTAATAAAAAATTATCTTCTATTTCTAAAAGATGAGTTTAAATTAGGTGTCAATAAAACTAAAATGTTGATACGCTTCATAAGACATCCTTCATTTCCCTAATGGCTTGGACAAGGAAGTTTTGAGCACCTGAGGACTGAGATCCTTGGACCTGTGGACCGATCGGACGATTTACATCAAAGCATTAACTAAGCTGCCGATTAGTACACAGCGAAGCCTATCGCATCAACAAGAACAAGATGATTTCTCAAAGCATTAACTAAGCTACCACCGTACCACCGATGACGAACTATCTCTGTTATGCTTCGCTTCTCAACAACGGAAATATCCAAACGAAAGAGTTTTCCAAATCGACGAGCGCGCGGATGATTAAAAGAAAAGTCCGAGGCAAGAATGATTACGCGCTTCCAAGATTCCTTGGCCGCCGCGATGGAGGGCGGCTCAGGGAGCAGCCGCGAGGCCAAGCTGGAGCATCAAGAGCGAGAGCACGGTGAGAGCGAGCAGGAGAGGGAGGGAGGCGGAGTCGGTGCGGATGAAGCAAAACAGTGTCGGATGCCATCGACGGGAAGGAGCGGTGCAGAGCGAGGAGGTTGCAGAAGACAGAAGCTGAAGCTGCCGCAACCACATCTCCGTCGCTCTCGGGAGAGGTGCTGTCGATGAGGAGGGGGAGCTCTGCTTACATGAAAGTTAGAGAAATTGACGACAATCCGAATTATGCAATTACAGGACAAATAACACAGAAATACACAAGTAGTCCAATTCTAGTTACTCTTGCAACCAACTCATCTGATGTTTTGGTTCTTATGAAGCTGTGCTCGTTCTATGGACCAGCATTTGATGTCTCTCTCTGAGCAAGGCCATCGGGGCCTCGTTAGCCGCTAGCAAGGCCACCAGGGCCTTCTCAGTCATATTGGTGAGGGCCACCTCACCCTCACCACAAAGGCCTTGGGTGAGGGCATCGCGGCCTCGACGACCACTGGCAATGCCACCTAGAGCTAGCGAGGGCATCGTGACCTCATAGGCTATGAGCGAGGCTGCAAGGGCCTTTGTAGCTAAAGGCGAGGGTTTTGCAGCCAATGAGGATCGCCCTAAAGAAAAAAATGAAAAAAAAAATGAAAAGCAAAATAAAAAACAAAAATTCAAAAAATAAAAACTCCATATAGGATGATTTGTCAAAATTAGCACTCAAGTGATCAATTTTACTCCGATGTGGCACTTAAGTGAGCAAAAAAAAGTTTTGGTATTCATGTGAGTGTTGCACAAAAGTTTTGACATTTTTATTGTTCTTGCCCTTAAAAAAGCCATGAGACGAAAACGATTTTCTTGTCTTATTTAAAGAAACAAATCAAAGTGATAATCTTCAAGAAAAATGTTTCAGTGTAGCCTTCTAATTTTGTCTCTAAAATTTGAGGTTGCAATAAGGAACATAGAAGTCAAGAAAATGAAAAAAGAACGAAACATGAAATCAATGATTAAACCGGTTCAGAAGTCCACCGGTTTCCTCCAAAAGGATATGTGGCTCGCATTTGACCGTTCCACTGTCATTCTGCAGTGGACGGTCACACAAGCATTTTCCTATAATTATATGTAATTTAAATTTTTGGAATACATAATAAATTATTATTTTCACAGTAGATTAAATACTATCATGCAATTATTTCTCCATGACAATTCGAAATATGGAATTACAGGGCAATAACACAGAAAGACACTAGTAGTTTGATTCTAATTATTCGCAAGTAATTCCCTTGATGTTTTGGTTCTTATGAAGCTGTGCTCCTTCTATGGACAAGCATTGGCTCTCTCTCTCAGCACAGACTTCTGCACATTCCCTGTGGAATTCTTCGGCAAGTCCCCGAAAAACACCGTTTTCGGCACCTTTGCCGCCTCTTGCAACCGCTCCGCACAAAACTCTGCCATCTCCTCGGTTTTGGAACACCTCCCTTCCTTCAACTTCACAAATGCGCGTGGGACTTGTCCCGCAACGGTGTGTGGAGCAACAACAGCGGCTTCTGCAACATCCGGGTGTCTCAACAAGACTCCTTCTATTTCCAATGTGCTGATCCAATTGTTGCCCGAGACTATGATGTCCCTCGCTCGGTCAATCACCTCTATGCAACCGTCCGCGTGCCGCACCCCGAGATCTTCAGTCCTGTACCACCCGCCAGAAAAGGCCTCCTGCGTTGCATCCGGGTTGCCCACGTAGCCAGCCATGAGGGTGTTCCCTCGGAGCATGATTTCTCCGATTGTTTTCCCGTCGCTTGGAACGCTTTGCAAGTTGGTCGGGTCCTTGACATCGGCAGCTTCCAGTGTGATGTTGTGGAGCCCTTCTCTACATTTCAGGTTATGATCGTCGTGGTCGTTATCTTCGTCCTCGTCATGGTGGTGGTGTTGTGTTGACCTCCAGGGTCTGATGAGGGCGGGCCCCAGGGCTTCCGTCATGCCATATCCGTAGACAATGTTGAACCCAAGCTCTTGGACTCTCTTGAGAACGGGATTCGTCGGGAATGCGCCGGCGATGATTACGTCCACCACGGAAGGCAGTGGCTTTTGGTCGACCGGTGGGGAATCAGCAATCATATTTAGGATAGTGGGTTTACCTGTTGAAAGGGAAAAAAGAAGAAGAAAATTATACTTTTTCATGGGTGATTTTGCATGAACCGAACATCATCCATACTTTCATATGACATGTTTCAAAAAGCGTAGGCATCCTCCCAAATATTTGATTATATTTATACCGCACCAAGGTAATGACACATGACCGACATATCTCAACGCTACTCATCTATTTTTTTTTTAATGAGAATGATACATTATCTTTTGATTCTGTTGAAAATGTCATGCTCATGATGCAACAGGACTATCCACATCAAAGTAAACGAAACCGGACCATTACCACAGAGATGAGTGACCTTGTGGAGCTGAACGGAGTCGAAGATGATCTTCGCCGACACGTTCCTAATACACACATTGACACCGCCAAGCGCTGCCATCGCCCATGTGAAGCACCACCCGTTGCACCTGAACATGTCCACCGTCCACAGGAACACAGGCGACTTCCCCAAGTTGTATCGGAGGATCAGCCCTAGAGAGTTCAAGTATGCCGCTCGGTGGCTGTACGCCACTGCCTTGGGTGTCCCCGTCGACCCCGAAGTGAAGTTGACTGAGATGGGGTCACACTCATTGGTCAGACTCATGACTTGGAAATTGCTCTCTCCCATAGCTACGGTTTGTTCATACTCTCGAACCACAATATCACATTGGGTTCGACGGTCCAGTGAGATGTCGTGGATTGTGACAAGGAGTGGTTGGTGATCGTGGTGGTTCTCTAGGAGGTCCGTGTTGTTCTTGTTGTGGATGACTTTGGAGACGAGGTGTGCGAGCTCGGAGTCGACGAATATGATTTTGGGTCGTAGCCGGTGAAGAATGATCGTCAAAGTCTGCTCGTCAAGGCTTACATTGAGCGCGGAAAGAGTTGCGCCTGCCATTGGAACCGCGAAGTGGAGCTCGTACAGTGCAGGGACGTTTGGTGCCATAGCTGCAACCTGCATTAACATAACAAAGAATCGTGAGCATAACATCATCAAATCGCCGCCACTGATTGTTGTTCAGGTAATCTCGTTGCTCATTTCGAAAAACAAATCCCATCATTAGTTCGTTGCCCTCAGACGAGTCAAACTTTGAAAAATCGTCACCAAAAGACTCGGGAACCTGCCGCACGCGCCACCATGCGTCGCCATGTCATGGGCCGCCAACGCCGTTGGCTTAAGTGCTTTTTTCGAAGCAATAGTTGGATATTATAGATAAAATCCACCAGAAACAGGTTGCTTATCCTCCGACGACTCCAACACAGTATACAAAGTCACCGGATCCCTTTTACATGCCCTCATGCGCCGCCCAAGTCCTCTGCGAGTGAGATCCACTCGCCCATGTGCCTCGCGCTTAATTTGCCGCGTCCGTTGAACAAGTGACGTCTTCTTCCATGTCAATGCCACTTTTCAACGAAGTTGTCTGCCATGTCATTAACTAAAGTCATCCACCATGTCAGCACCACTCCTTAGCCAAGTTGTCCGTCACATCATCCTAAAATTATTATTGTCAACCCACGTTGACTACCGTAGACCAGACCGGTTTGAACTGTTTTGGATTGATTTTTGGCATTTCAAACTGATTCCTGAGGTATTTCGACATCCTGAATCTATTTTTGGCTTTGTACCAATTTTCTTTGAATTCCTTATAGAATCTATTGGTTTATAATGGTATATTGCATATCATGGATAAATTAGAAGTCTCAGTACTTATTCAAACCAGAATGGATCAAACTATATTTTATGGGTTCAAGAAGTATCAAGTTTAAGAGGATGTATGCTTTGGTGTTACATCGCTAGAAATATTTGTGAGCCTATGCAGGCAATTGATGAACCAATTATCAATTTACGGAACGTTTAGAGGAGTGGGATTACAAGAATCATCATATACTCACATGGTTTCGAAACACTTCGATTCCATCTATCAAACTTCAGTTTGATCGCCTAAATACAACAAAGGAAACCTGGGATCTTCTTGCCAATTGTTACTTCGCATTACACATTGGTCATTAGTATCAAATCTTAGGGAATTTACATCTTATGTGTCAAGAGACACGTCAGTCTATTAACAACTTTTTTATCTTCCATGCATGCTATATGAGATCAACTAGCTTTGTCTAACCTTGAATGGGAGATGACTTCTAATCCTTGTTAGTTTGCTAAATGTCAGGATCATATGTGTGTTATGTATTTTCTATGGCACTTAATTATGAGTTTGAATCTATGCAAGCTTCACTTCTACATCAGGATCCTTTACCTCATCTTGAGGTAGTTGCCTCAAAATTGTTGATAGAGAAGACTCAACTTGCTACTACTTTAAAGGCGCAATGTGCTATTCTATCAATCTCCACTCCTAAAGATGTAGTGTTTGCCACTTCTGGTTCCTCCTCATGGTGCAAGCCTTACTATATGCATCGTCATCCACCTAGTCATCGTGCATCCAATCGTTGTCAGTTGCAACCTAAGTAACCTATGAGAAGGAACAACCTATCCTAGTTTAGAGGTCCGCATACACATTTATCCATCACTGTTGCTACCATTGAGGATTCCTCTAACAGTTCATTTGTTACTCTATCATTAGATGATCTTTGATCCACAGTTTGTTCTATTATTTTAGAATCTGGTACTTTTAGCTCCTCTATACCTAACCCTTCTACTTTGTCAGTCACCCTAGGTAATTTTGATTCATGGTTCTTTGATTATGCCTGCTATATCACATGACCTCTAATTCCAATTTATTCAAGTCAAAATCATATACTTTACAAGTGCCTAGTATTCATACAGCCAGTAACTCTCATATGATAGTTAGGCAAACAAGGCATGTTTCAACGTCCAAACCGTCCTTGCCTGATATATTTATGGTTCCCATAATCTCCCTAGACTTGATATTTATGGAACAGTTATGTGAACTTGGTTTTGATATTCATTTCTCTTCGAATGGTTGTCATGTGTAGGATCCATGGATGAGACAGACAATTGGGATAGGCTATAAAGTAGAACGTTTGTTTGATCTTGTTTTGTTAAAGCTTCTCAACTCCTTCACTCATTGTGCTGCCACAGTATTATACGAAACTTGGCATTCTTGATTGGGATATCCTTCTTTCTCTAGTTTAGGTCCTTTGATTTTAAGTGGTCATTTAGGTTCTATTGACAAAAAAATTTTGATGCTTGCATCATAAGGTGGGAAAATATCATGCTTTATTGTTCAATATTAGTGACTTTGTCTCTTATGCTCCCTTTAATCTAGTTCACTTTGACATTTGAGGATTATCTCATACTCCCATTATGGGAGGATCTCTTTATTTTGTGATTTTTATGGATGATTATTTCCATTATACATGACTTTATTTTATGAAGAATTGATTTGAAATCACTCAAATCTATAGAAATTTTATTGCCATGACCAAGACACAATATTCTCGAGATAACTTTTGTATTGACAATGCCATGTAACATAGAGACCAAGAGTTGCTTAGAATTCTTTCTTAGAGTGGTGCTATCATTCATCGTTCTTGAAGGAACTTCCCAACAAAATGATTGAGCAGTGCATAAACATAGGCCCATCTTAGATATCATACACTTTTCTAATCTCAGCATCTTGTCCAGAACAGTTTTGGGGAGAGATTTATCATATTGCTGTGTATACTATCAATTGTACTCCATCACCTACTATAGATAATATTTTTCCTTACTAGCACTTATACGATAGTGTTCTTAATTACAATCTACTTTGAATCTTTGGAAGATCATTTTTTGTGCATATTATTCTTAACAAATGCACAAAATTAGAATCTTGTGCTCATTTATGCTGCTTTCTTGGATATGGCATTGAGCATAAAGGGTATAGATGTTGGGATCCTATCTCAAATCAACTTTGAATATCTATGTTACCCTTTAGAAACATGAGATATTCTCATCTCTTCATCCTTTTCCATCCTCTCCAACTATTCGCTTCTTCACTAATCCTTCTACCGATTTATTTCCTAAAGATAACACACCTGAATCTTCCTCTTTGGAATTGTCCTTCCTAATTTTGATGCAAGTGTCTCTGCTAATCCTACTTCGGTTGCTCCTAACATGTTTGTACCATCCATGGATTCTCCACCCTTAGGCATTCCTTCTTCTCATATTTGTCATTCCACTTGTGTAAGTCAGGCTTCTATTCGGCTTCATGATTTTCACTGTTATTCTACTATTGTTTCTTTTCACGAGCGTCACACATATAGAGAAATTAGTACTAATCCTCTTGGTAGCAAGCAAAGGCGGATGAGTTGCAAGTGATAGAAAAATCTCATACTTGGGATTTGATTGTTTGCCTCTTGAAAAGTTGGCTATAGGTTGCAAATTGGTGTACGAGATCAAAATGAAGGCATAAGGTATGGTGGCACGCTACAAAGCTAGACTAGTAGCAAAAGGCTTCACTTAGGAGTATGGCATTGATTGTGGTGAGACATTTGCTCCAGCTATACGTCTTATTTTTGTTTGTAGCCTCCTTCCTGTTGTTGCTATTAAGCGATGACCTATGTTTCAAATAGATGTCAAAAATGCATTTTTCAATGGGGATCTTACTGAGGAATTTTATATGAAGCCTCCTCCTGAATACACTCACACTTCTAATAAAGTGTGTTGACTACGCAGAGCATTATATGGACCGAACCAAGCTCATTGTGCATGGTATTCCAAATTTAGTTCCACCATGGAACTCCATGGATTTACATCTTGTCCTTATGACAATGCTCTCTTTGTTCAATGAACATCTCATTGGTATGATACTCTTATATATTGATGACATAGTTATTACTGGCAATGATTGTAACAATATTACGAAACTACAAAAGTATTTGAGTCAATAGCTTGAAATGAAATATTTTGACCGACTCAGTAATTATTTAGGCTTGGAGGATGCTTTAGATTCCTTCGGCTATTATCTTTCTCAAAAGAAATATGCTTTTAATCTCCTTTCCGGGCTGGATTTACGATAACAGGATTGCCACAACTCTTATTGAGACTAATGTCAAATTTAATCACAAAGATGAGACTCCTCTTTTGAATCATATGCTTTATCGACAACTGACCGGCAATCTTGTATACCTCACTGTTACTCATCCTGACATCACTTATGCTATTCATATTGTAAGTCAATTCATGACCGTGCTAGGAACGACTCACTCTGTTGATCTTCTTTGAATTCTTTGCTATGTCAAGGGTACTTTATCTCATGGTCTTCACTTTTCTGCTAACTCAACCTTAGAGTTGATGACTTATTCTGATGCTGAGTAGGGTGGTGCCTCTTGATCATCCCTCTACTACAAGCTACTACTTCTTCTTAGGAAACTCCCTTATTTCCTCATAGTAAGAAATAGACTATTGTCGCTTGATCTATTATAGAAGCAGAATATCGTGCCCTTGCTGATACAACATCAGAATTACTATGGTTGTGGATGTTATTAGAAGACATGATAGTCCCTCATGATGGTGCAACGATCATTTATTGCAATAACTGGAGTGCTATCCAAATAGCACATAGCGATGTTTTCCATGAGTGTACCAGATATATTGAAATAAATTGTCATTTCATACACTCTGATATTGTTCATCTTGTTCCCACTTTATTTTTCCTGGTCATATCTTGTTCCCACTTCATTAGTTGATTAGATAGCTAATATTTTCATTAAGACACGTCCACCTGGACGTTTTCAAGATCATTTCTCCAAACTTTAACTGACCTCTTCTATATCACCTTGAGTTTGAGAGGGGATGTTAGATATATTGTTAGAGATATTATCTTCCTTGTTTGATTCTAATTGATTGTATTTGATATTGTAATATTTTGTTGCTTTACATAGTTTTCTAGAATAGCCTATAAATAGGCTCATGTATTAGTAGTATTATTACTTAGAGAAATATACAAAAATTAAAAAATTCTCCAATTCTCATTTCCACTTTTATTTTAACACAAACTAAATGTTAGAAAATTTTCTCAGATATTATCAAGTGATAATACTTCTGAATAAATGATAATATCTAGAAAATCAACTTACAGCCCAAGTTAATGGGCCCTAGACGACTTCCTCGTGAAAGAACACTTACGTAATGGAACAGCACCCACCAAGCTTTTTTCTCAAGTCAGATCTTGATGACCATGGAAAGCATCAAGATTTGTCGCTACCCACAAGATGATGATAGGCATTCATTCGATTCTTTAGGGTTTTTGTCAAACTTCGCTGAAGCTTGCCTTATGAGAATAATGAGTGCGAGATGAAGAAAATGCCGCAATCCTTACCCACAAAAAAGGGAATAGACAAGTCTCATTCCATGCCTTATCTGATTACGTAGAATCCACCACAACGACTTCTAACTCGACATGATTATTGTCTTGATAATTTCTGCTTTATGATCACATCAAACGAAAGGAGAAAAGGTAGAAATTCGATAGTTGTGATCATTAGGAAAAAACTCCCCGAAAGTCTTATTATACGTCTCCTGGATTGTGAGTCATTTTGGATGGAAAAGCAAGGGCATTGGGTCTTGGAAATGCAATGGTGGTTTGCATCCACATAGGGTAAAACTCCTTAGTGCGTTGCTTATCTATATTAACTAGTGTAATGGGTCCATTAAAAGAAGGAAGTCAGACATATGTAAAACTGTTATATTAGATATAGTCTGTCACTATTAGCAACCTAAAAATGTCAACTTTGATGTCAATTTCATAAGAATTGATTGTAGAAAATTATTCACATGAATAATTAATTAATCAAGAAGAATCGGATCCATATATGATTGTAAAACACCAAAACCAATAAGCACAGCGGAATTAAAGCATACATGTTTAAGCCATTGCTTCACTTGAAGAAAATAGATCAATCCGATAACCAGTGATCTATCGAAATGCCAGATCTTCTTCTCTATGACCTATTTCAATATAGCAGCTTTCAATGGGATTAAAGCAACCGATAGGTATAACCTACCCTTTTATAGGCTAGAGAGGAGACCTAGCAAACCCTAATTAACGGCGTGTCAACTGGGTCCTTCTCATTACGGTCTTCAATCAAATACAATTGCCTACACTTTGCTGCTCAACCAGACCCATTACCAATAGATGCCAATACCCAACTCAATCAGATCACTTTAAGGTTCATATCCATTAACCCGATTATTTAAAATAGAAAACTAATTAATTAATGTAAGCCCATATTATAGAAAATTTCCAACATTGATGCCATTAACTTTACATCACCTATGGCTTTATGGCTTTGATGAGAAAGTGCTAAACACATTGAGACGAAGAGAAATCTTTTAAGTCGAGCCGTAGTCAACTAAACAAGGTCAAGGCTGATGATGACTATTGACCGATTAATAATTATGTAGGTGTCACTAAGAAAGGAGTAAACAGTATGTTAATGAGCATATGCGAAATGATATTCACTATAAATACAGTCGGTGGTTAAACGCCAACAATAATTGTGAGAAGTTAACGGGATTAAGTGGACAAGGTGGGAATAGTCAAGCCGATGTTGGTCAAATCGATGTCGATGGAATTGAGAAACATTAACATCGGCTCGCGAAACTTGGCAGAAATCAAATCGACTGTAAGGATAAAAATACTGGAAACAATTATTGCAGTCAACTCTTAGATAGGAACAAATATTAAAGGTATTAACTAATAGTTGCAATCAAAAAATTTGTATAGCTGAGTCAATTAGTTATTGTAGCCGAGCTTCTGAGGCGGGAACAATTATACCATATAATATGGAACGAAAATCAAATTTCAATGAGCGAGAACACTTATTAGAAGAGGCCAGCTACCCATGGACTATAAAAAGGAGAACAATAAAGAGGAAAAGACATGCACAAACATCCGAAGAACAAGATTTTACTTTTGTCAATACTCTTTATTTATTTTTAGTCATTTCCCAGTAATTTATTTCCAATCATTCCAGTTGTTTATGTTTATGAAATGCTTGGTTGTATCCTTCGAAAATGATGTGCTGTAATTAGAGGATTTATTTCGTAAGTTCTAGAACCTAATCATCAAGTTTGTGTTCCTTTCTTGATTCACAATCATCTGTCAATTTGAAATACAAGGAGTCCGATACATGTGATAATTTTCATTGTCCGGTAGACGATTTAAGGAGAGCAATTTTATAGTAAAACAGCACCATGCCCTTTTCACTCGTTTATAGGTTCCCTTATCTATAAGCCTTAGATTTTGATAATCCTTTGCCCATGGGACTCACATGTTCTAGATTGATATTTGACGAAATATCATTAATCTGAAGTTTCGATAAAATTAACTCAAAACAGATCTCATAAGACATGACTAATCACAGTTAAAGATGTTCTAAATTTCCATACTCTTTATACAATCACAGCGTGACTATTACAACAAGCAAAGACTAAAAAGAGACCGCGACAGGTCAAAGGTCTCCCTTATTGGCGTTTTACAATTATCGAGCAGTGCCAAGTTTGGTAAATGATAGACAAGGACATATCACGAATGTGATAAGAATTTAGAGCAGGATAATGACCAAAAAAATGTTTTGAACCCGCCGTACGGATGCCAATATCAATTATTTTCTATTTAGCCATATGACTCATAAACCTTCAATGATTTGTTAATGTAGCTCTTCTAAACAATTTTGGCCAGCAACTGCAAACCTGGACAATTCTTTTTAATTTTTCTGAGTTTTTTTTTTTAAATCTTTTCTATCCTTCTTCCTCCCTGGTTGCCGTGGCTAAGGACCCACCATAGACAAGGATTGGTTGTTACCATTTGGCCAGGGCTAGCATCACCTAAGGCCGGTTGTCTGCCCTTGCCAAGGCTCGACGACCAATGGAGGAAGAAGGATAGAAAGAAGAATAAAAGGAAAAAAAATTCAATATATATATATATATATTGAGAAATTAAAAGTATATATAAATTAACCGTCCACATCAACACCGATTATGTCACGTAAGACGTCCGGCGTTCACATCATTTATACAATTACAGCGTAACTGTTACAACAAGCAAAGACTAAAAAGAGACCACGACAGGTCAAAGGTCTCCCTTATTGGCGTTTTACAATTATCGAGCAGTGCCAAGTTTGGTAAATGATAGACAAGGACATATCACGAATGTGATAAGAATTTAGAGCAGGATAATGACCAAAAAAATGTTTTGAACCCGCCGTACGGATGCCAATATCAATTATTTTCCATTTAGCCATATGACTCATAAACCTTCAACGATTTGTTAATGTAGCTCTTCTAATCAATTTTGGCCGGCAACCGCAAACCTAGACAATTCTTTTTAATTTTTCTAAGTTTTTTTTAAAAAAAAAATATTATTTTCTATCCTTCTTTGTCCCTGGTTGCCGTGGCTAGGGACCCACCATAGACAAGGATTGATTGTTGTGGCCAATGACCAACCATAGATAAGGACTGACGAGGGCTGGCCTTACCATTTGGGCTAGCATCACCTAAGGCTGGTTGTCTGCCCTTGCCAAGGCTCAGTGACCAGTGGACGAAGAATGATAGAAAGAAGAAGAAAAGGAAAAAAAAAATTAAAAAAATATATGTTTTGAGAAATTAAATATATATATATATATATAAATTAATCATCCACATCAACACCGGTTATGTCACGTAAGACGTCCGGCGTTCACATCAGCGATTGCTAGCCAAAAATTAGCTGGATGGATTATATTGGTAAATTGTCAAAAAAGTTATGTCTTAGTTGACCAAATCAAAATGTTAAGGATTCACTTAGCATCCACACAATAGATTTATCTAGTGTTTTTTGTAATTTTCCCCTTTATAGCTTAAGATAGAGCAAGATGAGAACGAGTCGTCGATTTGTTATATAATCATTTCGCCCTCCAACAAAGTGAGGGCAGAGGAAAACATTGTTCTGAACACTACAAGTCGACATGATGCCAGTGGCAACTGGTCGGGTCGGAATCAAAAGTGAACAAAGGATATTTAGAAATTTTCGCTTCCATTCCCTGTAGTTGCACGCCATTGTGGAAAAATTTGTGCTCGGTTTCTTCTATAAGACAACACTCCTTCGAGAATGGTCGCCGTAGCGACCGCAGCGTGCTGAGGTTCCCTGTGAAACTTTCTTCAGTATCCATTGAAATGATGAATGATGATTCGACTATAAGTTCAGGCATGGCAATCTATATGTGTATTTGTTTTGACTCGAGTATGAAATACTATTTTCCTCTACATTCCCGTCAAAATGGAATAAATGAATTCCACGAAGACTAAATGTCAAAATTCATGATCTTTATAAAGATTGAGGTGTTCGATTTGAACTAGAATTAGGAGTTCAAATGGTACAAGTATACTTAGCTGGCAAGCTTGAGTCGGGTAGGCACATTATTTTGTTACTGATACGTCATGTCAATGATATCGATGACCTGTCTTGACTTAGAAGTGAGTAGACTCAGCATGCACGCTCAGGTTGGCTCCACTTGGGCTCGAGCTTTTCCATAGCCACAACCAATGTGTTGTTAAGATGCACGTGTGAGTAAGTTGTGTTAAAGAAATCTTACATCGAAGAATTGATATAATGTAGAGCAATTAATATATCACAGTTAATCCATAAATTATTGGCTTAAGTTTTTTAGTGAATGTAGGTTTAACTAGATATATTGATAGGTTTGGATTTCTTAGTGATCTCCCCAGATAAATGAATAAAATATCTACTGTGCAAGCCTTTACCAAATGGTATTAGAGCCAATGGTGTTGCGGTTTTTGGGTAGGTGGATGTTGTAGTATAGCAATGCGGACCCATAAGTTGATGCAGAAGGATACCTAAATTAAAGGATAAGATGCCTAACACTGAGCTCACACGTGAGAGAGAAATTGTTAGATGCACGTGTAAGTGAGTTGTGTTAGAAATATACCACGTTAGAGAATTGATGTGATGCAAAACAGTTGATATGTTCTAGTTGGCTCATAACTTATTGGCTTAAGTTAGGTACTTAAGTGCGCCTAACATGAGAAATCATGAGAGCATATATTTTTTAGATTTATTTTTTCAATTGAAGATGACATAAATATAACTAGAAAGGTAATTTAAAAAAGATAGAAAATAAAAGACAATGTAACTTTGTATATAGTTAATTTGTAATTTGGGACATAGGCATGGAGATTAGGTCAGCTGGTGATCCATGAAACACCTTACAAGTTTTGTGAACCAATTAAACTTAGGCATTTGGCCTATGCATAAGACCCTCACTTAAAGCAGTTTATAAGTAATTCATTGTTGAACCTAAATAAATGATTTTTAGTTCCTTATTTGGAAATTCTCTAACACCTCAACCAAATGGAGAAAATTAACAAAAAAGTCATAAACTTATTATAATTGTGCCGATTCAGTCTTAATCTTTTTTTTATTTTATTTTATCAATTGAGTCATAAACCTTTTGCAATTAGTCAATCTGACCAAATTTGGTCGGCTGGTGCTGACGTGGACACCGACCGACGTTGGCAAATAATTTTTTTTTAATAATATTTCATTTTTTCAAAAAAAAAATTATCTCTCTTTTTTTTCTCTTTTTTTTTCTTTCTCTTTTTTCCTTCTCTCCTTCTTCCGACCACTAGGCTAGTCGTCGGATTGAGGTGGCTGGCCAAGCCAAATTAAGTAAGGGTGAGCTCGCCTCATCGTCGCTGGGTAGGGTCGGCCTCGCCTAGCCCTTGGCAAGGCTTGAGCGAGCCTCACCAGATCCGGCGAGCTCACTCTTGCCCAACAATGGTAAGGCAAGCTTGCCCTTGCTTAGTTTGGCCTGGCCAGCCACCTCGGTTCAGCGACCAGTCCTCCCCTTTGGCTGATCGCGAAAAGGAGGAGGGAAGGGGAAAAAAGGAAAAAAGATTAAAAAATTAATTATTGGAAAAAACATATTAATAAAAATTGATCACCAATGTTGGCTAGCCAAATTTGGCCTAATGGACTGAATTGGCATAATTGTAAAAGATTGAGAACTCAATTGGCCAAAAAAAAAAAGTATAATTGAATAAGAAAAATTACAATAGGTTTATAACGGCTTTGATAATTTTCCCCAATTCTGCTCAAACCCTAGATTCAGGCCAAAAATAAATCTTGCATGAGCTAGTTGGGCCACCTTGCCATGTCTAGGTGTGGGAGTGAGAGGAGTTAATTTTTAACCATTTTTTTTTTTTGGTAAGGTAAGAATATAAAGAGCAAAAGCCAACTATACAAAAAACCGGCGCCAAAAACTTTCACTCAAAATACATGAGCAAAAAGAGTGAAAGGGAGCCGATGTAAATGAAAACAAAGACAATGTAAAACAAGGAAGCCAAAACAAACTGGCAAACAAAAGAAAACCGCCACCAAGGAAACCAAAAAAACAACTGTCAGCAAGGCAGCACAACACAGCAACGGGGCCGCAAACCCAAAAGGAACAACACCAACTGACCAACCCTAGCAGAAGAAGCACCACTAAGGAGAATGGGCAGGCCCGCCAACAAAAACAGAAGAGTCAAAGCCCCACCCTCATTGAAGACGCCTGTTACGAAAGTTGTCCGGCACGTTGCTGAAGGTCAACACTTTATCTTTAACAACTTTGACAAGTTGATTCTTCAAAGCCGAAACCTCAAGCATTTCACCCCAGAAAATTATGCTATTTCTTTTCTTCCAAATTAAATAACACATGGTTCCAAAAGAGAACCGAGCAATGGAATGGAAGAAATCCTTACAAATCAGGAAATTCAAAGCCCAAATGAGATTTTCTGCCCAAGATCTATTATGCCATGGAAGATTACATCTACTGGCCCAAAAAAAAGCAAGAGTCGCCGAGACGGGACAAGCAAAGAAGAGATGGTCGATAGAGTCTGGAGTGACATTGCAAAAAGCGCATACTTCATAGCCAATTCTACCATAAGATAGGAGGAAAGCCTGCGTTGGTAGGCGATTCCCGGTGATTAACTAAAGGTGGAATTGACATCCGGGAGCAATGGCATTGTTCCGTATAAACTTAGCCCAAGGGACCCGATTCTTTTTGCTTCTTATGGCATCCCAAGCAGAGGCCACTGAGAAAATACCAGAAGAGGAACCGGTCAAGCACTCGAGTAAGAACTGGGATGGAAAAATCCCAACACTCCAAGAGTGACCTGAAGACCTGCCCTGCCGGAGAAGTAAGGTCTGCCACCATCGCAAGCTTCGAGAGGCCAGAGCCATCCATAAGAGAAACCGGAATAAAAAAAACACAAGGGGCCTTCTTTATGCCAGTTATCGAACCATAGAGAAACAGAGCGACCATCACCCACTTCCCAAATAAAGTATGACCTGAAATCCCTCCTCAGCTACAGGATTTTCCTCCACGCCCAAGAGCACACGATAGGAACGATGGAGACCCAAAAATTTCCCCTCTTTATTTAACCAATTTTTCTTTTTCAATGCTATACAAACAATTCGAGTTCCTCAGCATAAAAAAAACAAAACAAAACAAAACAAAACAATTCAAGTTTGGCAAAGGGGAAAAGTATTTAAAAAGTCCTAAACCTATTGCATTAATACTAATTCAGTCATAAACTTTTTAATTAGACCAATTTAGTCTATCCATCCAATTTAAGCTGGAAATTACTAACGTGGATGTCAACTATCCTATATGACATAATCGGTATTGATGTGAACATTTTTAATAATATTGTTGATTTTTTTGTTTTTTTTTTCCATTTCCTTTTTGTCGGTGGTCCTCATTGAGCCACACTAGGGTGAGGGCAACCATTGATCGTCCAAGCGAGGGCTCCCTCATCCAAGTGTCGCCCAGCGAGGTCAACCTAGGTGAGGCCAACCCTTGTTGGCCACTAGCAAAAAGAAAAAGGAAAGGAAAAATATCCAAAAAATTATTTAAAAAATTCATAAAATTTATAAAATTATTAAAATATTATTACAAATGTGTCAATCGTGTTATGTAAAACATCTAGGGCCTGCATGGTAATATTTTTGTTTCTCTCGATTTCTGTTCTTTTGTTCCCCGGAATAAAAGAATAACAGAAATCTGTTTAGTAACGCCAACTTATTTTTCTATTCATCGAAATAGAAAAATAGCCAAGGAATTGATTTGTAACAGAAATAAGAAAAAAAAAAAGTAACTTTTTGTTCCCGAGAATAATTTCTAGAAATAAGACATTTTTTTTTCTTTTCTATTTTTCTTTTATTCTTCTTCCTTGCCGTGGCCACCACTAGACACCCGCCAACCGCCGGCAACCTCCGGCCGCCCAAGGCCACCACCGGTCAACCGCCACCGCCGCCAACTGCCACTACCATCAACCAACAACAACCATCGACCGTCGTCACCGCCGATCGACCGTTGACCACGGCCACACGACCATCGCCCATAGCCTGTTGGCCGAGCGGCGATCGATGGCAACGGTCAGCAGTCAACCGTCATGCAGTGGCAGGCGGTGGTCGACGGTCGGCATTTGGTAGTCCGTGTGCAAGAAGAAAAAATGAATAAATACAAAAATTTATGAATCATACCAAACGCATTTTTATTCTTTTTCTATTCCGGCGAGCTCACTCTTGCCCAACAATGGTAAGGCAAGCTTGCCCTTGCTTAGTTTGGCCTAGCCGGCCACCTCAGTTTAGTGACCAGCCCTCTCTTCTGGCCGATCGCGAAAAGGAGGAGGGAAGGGGGAAAAAAGGAAAAAAAAATATTAAAAAATTAATTATTGGAAAAAATATATTATTAAAAATTGATCACCAGTGTTGGCTTGCCAAATTTGGCCTAATGGATTGAATTGGCATAATTGTAAAAGATTGAGAACTCGATTAGCCAAAAAAAAAAACAAAAAAATTATGATTGAATTAGAAAAATTACAATAAGTTTATAACTGCTTTGATGATTTTCCCCAACTAAATGTGCCACCCCTCGGAGGCGAAGATTCTGCCCAAACCCTAGATTCAGGCCAAAAATAAATCTTACATGAGCTAGTTGGGCCACCTTGCCATGTGTAGGTGTGGGAGTGAGAGGAGTTAATTTTTAACCAATTTTTTCTTTTTCAATGCTATACAAACAATTCAAGTTCCTCGGCATAAAAAAAAAAAAAAATTCAAGTTTGGCAAAGGGGAAAAGTATTTAAAAAGTTGTAAACCTATTACATTAATACTAATTCAGTCATAAACCTTTTAATTAGACCAATTTAGTCTATTCATCCAATTTAAGCTGGAAATTACTAACGTGGATGTCAATTATCCTATATGACATAATCAGTACTGACATGAACATTTTTAATAATTTTGTTGATTTTTTTGGTTTTTTTCTTTCCATTTCCTTTTTGTCAATGGTCCTCATCGTGCCACGCCAGGGTGAGGGCAACCATTGATCATCCAAGCGAGGGCTCCCTCATCCAAGTGTGGCCCAACAAGGTCAACCCAGGTGAGGCCAACCCTCATTGGCCACTAGCAAAAGGAAAAAGGAAAGGAAAAAAAAATCCAAAAAATTATTTAAAAAATTCATAAAATTCATAAAATTATTAGAATAATATTAAAAATGTGGACATTAGCGTCGATCGTGTCACGTAAAACATCTAGGGCCTGCATGATAATGTTTTTGTTTTTCTTGATTTATGTTCTTTTGTTTCCCGGAACAAAAGAAGAACATAAATCTGTTTGGTAATGCCAACTTATTTTTCTATTCATCGAAATAGAAAAATAGCTAAGGAATAGATTTGTAACAGAAATAAGAAACAAAAAAAAGTAACTTTTTGTTTCCGAGAATAATTTCTAGAAATAAGACATTTTTTTTCTTTTCTATTTTTCTTTTATTCTTCTTCCTTGCCATGGCCACCACTAGACACCTGCCAACCGCCAGCAACCTCCGGCCGCCCAAGGCCACCACCGGTCAACCGCCACCGCCGCCAACTGCCACTACCATCAACCAACAACAACCATCGACCGTCGTCACCACCGATCGACCGTCGACCACGGCCACACGACCATCGCCCATAGCCTGTTGGCCGAGCGGCGATCGATGGCAATGGTCGGCGGTCAACCATCATGCAGCGGCAGGCGGTGGTCGACGGTCGGCATTTGGTGGTCCGTGTGCAAGAAGAAAAAATGAATAAATACAAAAATTTATGAATCATACCAAACGCATTTTTATTCTTTTTCTATTCCAAAAATAAAAATTTTGTATAGTTACCAAACATGTTATTTTACTCAGAAATTGTTCTAAGGAGTAAAAATAAAAACTATTTCTTAAAAAAAAAAAATTGTTCCCCGAAGTACAAACGTTACCATGTGTAACCTTAACATCTACGTTAGCAATTTTCAATCTAAATTGGCTGGATGAACTGAATTGGCATCAATGTAAAAAAAAATTTAGGATTAAATTGATGCAATTGAAATGTTTATAATTACATTTGTACAAATACAATAGGTTTAAAAAAAAATTGGTACTCTTTTCTTTGGCCAAGCGTTTGCGTGTACTAATGTATCATTGTGTTAGACTATGTTTCCTCATTGATTGCAGCTCAAACTTAATTCCGTTTCATTTAAAATCCACACAAACTCATGGTTTCCAGGACACTCGAGTGTTTGCAAATGATTGAAAATGTAAGGAAATGGCCCGCGTGGCGCCTAGATGAACTCGGCCGCCGGGCTTAGAAAAAGCTGGTCGAGCTCCTGTATAGTGTTCCAATATCTTCTGTTTTTCAAAGCACTAGCTAGGCACTTGGGCATGTCTTGGCAAGAGCCCGACCTCATTCCAAATTTGTTAAAAATTATATTTTCAAAGTTTACTTTATTAGGAAACCTAGAGACCTTTTGAGAGTGTCCTTTAAGAGAATTACGAGCGAGTGAATACTCTCCTCTAAATCTGTACAAAAGTCGGACTTTGCAACTCCGTCGTGAGACCCAATACGGGCATCTGCTGCAGAATTTTTTAAAAGATCCTAATTCCGACTCCTGATCCCAATACAGCGTGCTCGTCAGACTCATTCCAAAAGCAACATGCCTCGATCGTCTCATTGCCCTTCAAGTCAAATTTCCTATATGTGTCAGTTTCTATGCAGAAATCATTTGATTTTTGCATCAATTCTGATCGCATGCATTCTCATCACGTTTCAAAGTATCTCACGTTACATTTTAGGAGATATCTATGACAGGTTTTGTTGGGAGGCTTCACTTGGGGAGATCTTCAAAAGAAAAATTCAAATCCAAGACAGTAAATATATATCCAATTGGATCCCCACCGTTATTCAAAAGGTTAAGTAAATGGATTATGAGTCAATTGTGATATATTAACTATCTTAGTTTACACCACATTTCTTATGCGGAACTTTTTACTTTCACATTTTCATCTCAACAAATCTCTCCTCACATGTGGGCTTTCAGTGTCTACATTGTTCCCCACTTAATCCATATATTATTCTACACGAGCATTATCTCGACTCGGATCTCCATCTTAGCCCAATCAACTTTGGTAGGAACACAAAATTTGAATTGACTCGTCCCTAATTGCCTTAGCGTGACCAGGCTCAACATGAATGCACGACCTGCTACCTCAATCAGAAGTTACATCCAAGATTCCTTTCCCTGAGGTCTCCGCCCAACAACGATCCACACATGTTCGGTCCGACCCATTCCATCTGAACTGTACAACTCCTTTCCTTGAGATTTACTTGTATTGGAACTCACTACTTAATTTTGTTCCAACTAATCATTATCAGACATATTCATAGCTATCAAGGATTCACTAGTCTTTTGTCGAACTGGTAGACACACATTGAATATAGTCCAACCGATCTCTAGTTTCCATTTCAGTTCATCTAAAATCCATGATTCACTACTCTCTAGTCAAACCGGTAGACGCACATAAAATGTAGCCCGACTCCTTCCTGTTGGCTTGTGCGACATCCGTGTCACTCTCCAATCTCTCCGCTTTCTTTGGTTTTAGGCAGTCTTGTGATGGCCCCTCTTTCTGACAATTGTGGCGTCCGAAAGGCTTTCTCTTCGCTCTAGTCTTTGATCTAGATTACGTCCAGCGCTAGAGCTCCTCTTGAAGTTCCTACCTCTAACCATCAGACCCTTAGCACCAATTCTCTCATCGTTGCCTTGCAACTTCTGCCATTCATTCGAGAACAATGCAATACTCCACTTTCTCTATAGACAATAACCTCATACCCTTTCATAAGAGAATCACAGAAGTGCTCAGAAGAATTGAGCAACGAACAATCATTAATGACTTTATTAAACTCATTTAGGTTATCCTAGATTGAACATTAACTCCATCTTGAATTTGAAGTAATGTTAGATCAAGTTTCGATATATACAACACTTCAAGTTTCCACTAACTGCACCTGTAATCATGTCATCTGTCACTTCAACTAAACATCGTCCACTAAATTCAACATAATAAACTCCTAACCTTTTTCAAAATATCAGATTTTTCTTCTACTACCATAATCTTGAGAAAGTTATCATGTCCCTCCGATGCTGAGTCCATACCCCGTGTCTCCAACCAAAAATTGTATTTGATTTGCCACAGGTTAAGATTATTCTTGCCAAGAGATCTTTCCAACTCGAATTTCGTGGAAGTCTTAGTCATAATGCATACAGATAAAGCTTCCTGCATAATTAATCAAGAATAACCCTAGGCTCGGCTACCTATTTATTACATGAAATTGCAGGCATAGACTAAACCAAAATGATTTGAACAAGAAATAAATGTAAAAAAAAAAAAAAAAAAAAAAAACTTGACACAGTGGATTTACGTGGTTTGGTAGTGGGGAAAAGTACAAAAAAAAATCCTAAACATATTGTATTAGTGTCAATTCGATTTTAAACATTTCAATCGAATCAATTAGATCATATACCTTTTCACGTTGGTATTAATTGAGTCTATCCAGCCAATTAGGTCAAAAATTGTTGACATGGATACTAG
The DNA here is from genome assembly GCA_014182515.1 of Eucalyptus microcorys. NCBI lineage: Eukaryota > Viridiplantae > Streptophyta > Magnoliopsida > Myrtales > Myrtaceae > Eucalyptus > Eucalyptus microcorys. Next base: position 26,856,089 of record CM024570.1, read on the forward strand.
ATGTCCTATGAGATATGGCTGATGTGAACATTTTATTTATTTTAAAAAAAATTTAAAAAAATTTTAAAATTTTTTAGTTTTCTTTTCTTTGCCTTCTCTTTTCCTTTTGTTCTTTTTTTTTCCCCTCTCCTTTTACTTTTATTTTCTCCTTATTTCCCTCCACCAGTCACTACCCTCCATGATGGCCGGCAAAGATCGTTGGCTGCCAATGAGGGCAAGGGCTAGGACACCCTCATCAGCCTTTCGCAAGGACACCCTTGCCAAATCTAATGAGGGGACCCTTGCTTAGCACTCGCCAAAGGCCAGCAAGGCCCCTTTCCATCTGGGTGAGGCTGCCCCTCATTGGATTTGGCGAGGGGACTACCTCTTGCTAGGAGACAACCTCTAGCAGTGACAAAGGGCCTTGCCTAGCCCTAGCCAGATCTAGCAAAGGGTGGCCTTGTCCAACCCTCATCGGCGACCGGTGAACTTTGCTGGCCATCACAGAAGTTGGCGATTGGTTGAGGGAAAAAAGGAAGAAAGAAATAAGAGGAAGGAAAAGAAAAAAAGAAAAGAAAAAAAGAAAAAAAGAAAAAAAATTAAACAATAAATAAAATGTTCATGTCAATGCTAGATTATGCCGCATAGGACAGTTGATGTCCATGTTAGCAATTTTCAGTTCAAATGCGAAAATGTTTATAACTAAATTGATCTATTTGGAAGGTTTATGATTGAATTGTATTAATACAATAAGTTTTGAACCTTTTTGGCACTTTTCCCTTTGGTAGTGTGCGTAGACTTGATATGACGGATTTACGTGGTTTGGCAGTGTTCTTATTCCATGGGGAAAGACCGATGAAATGGTTCTCCTATAATCGGCCAAAATAGATTATGATAGCAACCACTGGGGTTTGCTCCAGTGGCCACCCTTCCAACATGGAAAGGAGAAGTGGGGGGTTGGAATCCCCACCTTCTCAAGGGGGTTGGGGTGGAAACGATTTAATTTCAGGAGTGGGTTTCGACTCCCACGTCCTGCAAAGAGGTAGAACAAAAGTCTGATAGTAAGAGTTAAAGTAGAAATAGAGTAAGACTAACCAAAAAAAAAAAAAAGATTACGATAGCTCATTCATATTCACTCACTAGTGTGTCCTGACCTGGACTACACTCAAGTAAAGCTCCACAAGGATCAATAAATAAATAAATAAAAATCTCTCACAAAAGGTTTCTCATAGTGGGTTTCTAAAAGTATCTTTGAGCTCGGCTTGGCGTAACAAGCAAAATAGGTCAAATCCCAAATTTTATTGTCTAAAAAGGAGCACTAGATGCCAAAGTGGCAACTCGATATCCGAGTCACCATTAGTGGAAATCATCATATATAGTTATATACTGTTTATTCTATTACATGCCAACAAACAAAGTAGGGATGTTTCATGCACGTCGGCGGGGGAAGAAACTCCGAAATTCCCTTGCTCTTTATTTAATCAATCTCATTCATCACGCTAATAATTGCCCTACTATAATAATACCCATTATAATTTCGCTTTCTCAAGATAAAATTAATCGCGTGCAATGACATCACACATTACGAAAACGTCATCATTGATTCATATCAAAAGAAGATGGGCAAATCTCTGCTTTGCCCTCGCAGGCGCTATATATTTCTTGTCGCATTGGGTTGCTCGACCAATCGACGTGCAAATGAAAATCGGTTTATTTTGCTAGGACGCAGTCAAAATAACTTACATAGTATAATGGAGCTCCATGCAGATCTTAAGCAATAGACAGTAGTAAAAGCGAATGATAACTATTTTGGCTAAAAATTAATTTTCAGAAGATAAATAGATTTTTCTATTTCTATTTCTAAACGAGTTAGTAAGCAAAAATACACATTGAATAACGACAAAAAATTTATATTTCTAGAATAGAAATTCGTTTGATAACACAACATCAAATTTCTCCCTTCCGCTGGCGGTGGCGACAGGTGGCGGTTGTCGACGAGTGGCTACCAGCAATTGGCGACCGGCAACCAACGGCTGGTGACCGACGACTGATGGCAGTGACAATGAACGGTGGCCAATGACAACGGATGAACAACCGACTAATAGCGAGAACGAACGATGAGAAAAGTTTTTATTTCTCATTTCTATTATAGAAATAGAAAAGTAAAAAATTTCTACTTTTGATTTATATTCTAAACCTATTTTTGGAGCAGAAATATATTCTATATATAGAAAAATGAAATAATTTTACCGAATGAATTTCTGTTCTAGAAACAAGTTTGGAACAGAAAAATAGTTATGGAATAGAAATAAAATGATTATCATGTGTACCCTTAGTAGCTAGCCAACTTGAGTGTGGTGTGTATCCACGCAAGTATAAATTACCTAGATCGGACAAGGTACGAAAAGAATAAGAGAGTTAAGTATTCTGGCGACATCATGATTGGCCAATTTAGTCGGATATAGAAAGATGACCAGTGAAATAAAGAAAGACTTGAAAGCCAAAATGCGGAGAGGAAGTTGCTACGAGGCTTACTAGAAAACCAATTCAAAGGATTGTGATGTTGTAAGAGAGGAAAGACGACGATTCCATCACTAACACCGATCGTGCTTCTTTTTTTATTTTAGTACACACGAAAAGTAAATAATGAATAAACTTTACCAAAAAACAAAGTAAATAATGAATAAAAGAAATGGGTCTGTTTTGTCGCCTTGAGTTTTTCTCCGTTAATTTTTGTTTAAGGCGGTTTAATTTTGTCCTCTTTGGTTACCTAAAGCGATAAGTTATATTTTTGCCGCCTTCGTCCAAAGGCGATAAACTATTATGGTCTTGCTTTTGTTATTTTTCAGGTCAGCAAGAACTCGTTTGATAATCGAAATGCATCCATTTGTCTCATACACTATGGGGATGGTGAGAAGAGATATATTTTATAGAAAAGCAAATCAAAGTAGATCCAAGCCCGGAGTACTACAAAACAAAGCAATATTCAGAAAAAAAGAAGGATCAACATAGCGCCAGAAGGGTTAAGCACACACTTGTTCCCTAAGAATAGATCTATCATGTAAACTAATTGGTGACCAATCATTGAATCTCGTTTCTTCGTTAGTCATGAATACATGTTGGAAATTCCTTCTCTAATAACTATGCCATTGCCGTGCGCGACTAGATTCTGTTTCCTCTACACCATTGCCGTATGGAGATAGTGAAAACGGGTTGAACAAACACAAATATAATAGAAGAGCAGCTCTTCATGGTTTAATGAGACGCCAGAGCACCATTGAAACTAAAAACAAAGGATTTACGGACAAATCACATGGGTATCAAACTCCCAAAAATATATTATGAAACTCCCAGATCTGAAGCATATGACTTACACAGGGACATAGCACAAGGGGTCAAATCCCCCAAAATATATTTATTAAAATCCCAAATCTAAATGTGGAGATGATAGCTCTTAAATCTAGAATCAGATCAGGAGAGTTCAAACTCTCAAATTTATAACTAGATCGAGAAAAGAAAGCTCTTAGATTTAGATCAAGAGAAAAGAAAAAGGAAGACTTAAGCAAAATCAACAGGAGAGGAGGGAGGGTGGGACTACTTTAAACCCTCCTCAAGTTGAAGGTTGAAGAAGACAATGAAGAGAGAGGAGAAAGTAAGAGAAAATGACTTTAAGAACGTCTTACTTAAAAGGGAAGAAAAACTCTTTTTTCTTTTTTTTTCTTTTGTCGGTATTGATTGGGTAAGGGCCACAAAAACTCTTTCCATTTGTTGAGTCTATGATTTTGCTACCTTAGCTTTGAATTTCGGTTTAGGCACCAAAGACTATGAATAAATGGTTTTATTTAGTAAATTAACTGCCGCCGTAAGTTTAAAATTTCTGGTTAGGCACGGTAGAATATTTTTAGTTTCATTCTCTTAGACATCGTTCATATTTTTTTAATTAGAGTTTGATTATAATTATTTATAAAAATTCGGTCACTCCGACCTCGTCACCACCATGACTTTGCCATGAGAGAATGGAAAAAGAGAAGAAAAAAAAAAAAAGCCTACAAAACCTCACCGAGGGGCGGCAGGCGACAAGCATAATGGGCGGCGGGACGAGCAACAATGAGGAGTCGTGAGTGAGTGAGATTGTGTGTGCGTGAAAACACTATGATTGTAAAATGCACTATAAACACGCATTATTATAAATGGCCAAATAACACTTCACTATTTTGTAAATGATTGGCAGATGATCATTGAATGTCTTATTCTTTTAAAAAATTTATTCGAAATAATTGGCCGGCATTTAATATATCAATCATCTTATCTTTTACAAAAGTAAAGAATATTTAAAAAAAAAGGGTTACAAATTTTACATTGTAGTGAAAATGCACATGATTGCATGTATGGGAGAAATTGGCATTCGAAAGTTTAAAAAGTAAAGATATCATTCGTACGCACTAAACATGGTTTGTATGCTTCTTGCCATTCATTGTAGTTTAGCTTTCGATTCTAATTTTTTTAATATTTAAAATTTACTAGTACAAATTCTTAGAAATTTATATAACTATCTAGTAATAAAAAATAATTGGAGATGATTTTACATGCTCCCCTTCTAAATGTAATTCGAGATGCTTATCCACTTTATTTCTATGCATAACCCTTTTAATAATCATTCTCTTATTTTTTTCGAAAGTGTAATTAAAAAATTAAATATTTTATCTCTCCATCCAATTAAAGCTTGTAATCTTATTATTTATTCATTATGATGTTGCACAAGAAATGAAAAATAATGCATCCAGTAGTATTCATTTAAACTAAAAAGTAAATAAGTAAATGATTTTATCAATGAGTTACTTATTTAGTAAAGTGGCCCTAGTTTAAACTTCCGATGGATAGATTCTGATTTATTTGATAGCTTGAAAAATATATAGTTATTTATGGGACAATTACTAATTCAGTTTTAAACTTATTGAATGGATGCTAATTTAGTCCTAAATTTTTCAATTTGACTGATGTGGCTTTAAATCTTTGTGCAAAATTCATATGTGGTCATTCTGGTTAATTGTCAAAGAAAATTATTGAAATGTGATGATCCATGTAGGATGTTGTTTCAAGTAAAATTGTCAACTTTAGTGTGTGTTACGTTGGCCAGCCAACAATTATTGGACGCCACATTCATAATTTCTAATGGCAATTGACTAAAATGGTTCCATTGGAATTTGGCACAAAGATTTAGAACTACATCGATGAAATTGAAAAGTTACAAAGAGCCATGAAATGGAATCTCTCATCCCCTAATAAATTAAAAACCGATGTCTATTTGTACTAAATTTATCTCCCCCTAACATAGTCAAGCGCTAGGCGACGGACAAAATATCTGTCAAAAACGCAGACCAATGCTATTTGTCGTATATCTTGACCGTAAACGAAAAGGCAATATGAAATTTTTTTTATTGTGGAGCCACCTGTGCAACACATGCAAAGAAACCGACACAAACGACACAAATAGATTATAAAAGTCAACACGTTAAGGGAATAATCACAGTCAAAGTTATGCAGTTTTGTTAGAAATTGAAGATGGTCGTCGTCAATGTACCCAACACGGCTACTCTTCATTGTTTCTATTGCAAAATCTTGAGATCATCTTCATCTTCGCCCCAAGTTTAGCCTCTAAGACTAGAATTGGCATTATAAGGGGCATCAGGGTTTGAGAATGAGGGATTGATTAGAGGATTTTGGGGTATGTATTGTGCAATACGAAGAAACAACGATGTTAATCTAACAAAAAACGGCATTATTTGTTGAAAATCCTTTCATGCAGGTTGTCGCCATTACGTGTAAAACAAGTAATGTTGATTGGACTATCATGTTAGATAAATAAGGCGAGATTTGCCCGATAGGAGCTAAGTGCACTTTCCCCCAAAGATTTAGGATTACCTTGGTTCAATTAAAAAGTTCAAGACTTAGTTGGTTCTATATAATAAGTTCAGGACCAATTGTGTTGTTTTTCCTTAAATTAACCTATGTAATATTCAAAGATGGGCTAGTCTCCACCTCTAAAACTTGAAAGCTTGGCAAAATACTCATATATAAAGAAGTTATATAAGGTACATCGCGGTTGTAATATAGGTTTTACACAAGCAATCACGAAATGGAGTCCTTTATTTACCGAAATCAATAACTGTATCCGTACCAGTGCTATACTTCGGTTATGATCTTTTCACCGCCAATGCCCTATGTAAAAGTTCTAATATAATATGATATTTCCTATATTGTATGAACTTGGAGTTCATCACCTGCAGAGGTCAATCACACCATTTTGGAAGGTACCAGTCCAGAGGTGGAAGTCAGCTGTGAAGCAATTTTGGTACAGGCAACAATAAGCACTTCTCAATCGACTGATCCTCTTAGATGGGTTGACATCAAGCAAAATGTCTCTAAATTAAGGGATTTCATTTTGCCAGCTTCAATTTAGCGGTTGAGCTCACATGTAGGATCCGCCATTCTTCCGGGAATTCATGCTAGTCATCCATGTTTTTCGGATCATAATTCTTTGAACTCATCAAAGTCAGCTCCCAATTAGCTAGATCTCTCTCTCTCTCTCTCTCTCTCTCTCTCTCTCTCTCTCTCTCTCTATATATATATATATATATATATATATATATATAATATTAATGTATAACAGTGATATCACATGTCATGTTGCGGTGATGTCGCCTCATCAATCATATTTTTTCATTGATAATGTGAACATAACTTTTCTTAACGATTGTTCTGATTTGACATTAAAAAAAATGTAATCATTGAAAGTAATGCCATGTTTTTTTTTTTTTTTTTTTTTTTTTTTTTTCGTGTTGATCTGGTATTGGCAGCAATAGGTTACAGATTGTCTTATTACTGCCCACTTTATTTCAAGAATACAAGGAAAAAAGCAAAAAAGAAAAGGAAATAAAGAAGTCATCCTCATATTGTAAGAATGCATGCAGGACTAATCTAAAGCATGAATTTGATGCCCATGCCATGACAAAGAAAAACGTTTATTTTCATATAGAAAATTTCACCTCGATGGACCCTTATATAATGAATGACCCTGTTATTTGTTAAGTTGCAATCAAATCGATGAAATTTCACAACAATGAAATAACTATTGTGCGCACAACACAATTTGACTCACTTTTTGCAAGATTAAAGGATGAACTGTGAAAATCTCCTGCTTAATATTGTCGACTCTGTTCATTAGCATTTGTAAAAGAAATCTATTTAAGATCGAAAGAAGATGAGGTAGAGTTGGGGAAAAAAATAAACCTTTATGATCCACAGCAGGATTGATCCGATCATAAGAGCGTTCTCATGCTTTTGGCTGAAAAAATTGATGGTTCTAGATTCGATTCTTGTCATGGGAAACTCATATATAAATGTGCGGCCATAGGGGGGGTGGGATTGTCATCCTAGTTCTCTTCCAGGTAGCCAACTAATTAAGGTCATGCCCCTAGATGATGAAAAAGAAGAAAAAGAAGCTAATTTTTAGCTCCGTTCATTTCACTGAAAATAACTTCTAGGAAAACATTTTACGGATCTTTTGGCATTCAATTTATAGAAAATGAACTAGTCAAGGAAAACTTTTTTTGCTATTGGAAATAACTTCTTCCACCTTACTTTCTTTCACCAAACACATTTTCATTTTATTTTTATGTTTCCTTTTCTTTTTTTCTTTTTCTTTTTTTTTTTTAAAATCAAATTTTAATTTTTTTTCCTTTTTCTTTTTCTTTTTCTTCTTTCTTTCCTTTTCAAAAATTATTAAAATTGAGTGTGTGCAAGAAAGATTTTCTTTACCGAATGGTGGAAAATATTTTCTAGTTCATTTTTAGATTTCAACTTAATATCGAAAAATATAGTTATTTTCCTAAAAATAATTTTTTGGGAAATATTTATTGGAAACGTCATATTTTTCGTGAAACAAACGGAGTCTTAATGTGAAAATAATGCTTTGGAAATAGCTGTAGTAAACATCTAAGATACCGTCTTTTCCATATCCAACTATGACAATCAGAGAATATCCCCACACTTTCACCTCCTGGGCCTAAAAAGAATATGAACTCAGGCTTATGGCATAAGGCCTAACTACTATTATAGGCCCAACCCTACTGGTCAGTCAGTTCAAAAGAGAGTTTTCCTAAGCTTTTGCTGTATGTGCACTGTCGCTACCACAAGCAAAATATCTTCACCCAAAAAAGGGAAAAAGAAAAAAGAAACTCTTTTAGCCTTGCTAGATTACTTGTTCTAAGCTCACAAACCATCAATACATGACAGAGTCGGATGTTTGAGTAATCAAATTATCAATCCATAGGAGTATTAAAATGGAGATAAAATACCTATAGCTAAATCTCTAAATCAGTAACGAATATCATCAATAATTTTATATTAGCATCTCATCAGTCACGGTTTCTTTGAAATCCTAATAAATCGCAATCAAATCATTTCGAGTATCCAGTTTTGATAAACGGGCAGCCTTTGTGTTCCATACGGGAAAATCTATAAGACGTGTTCGGTCGATCAAATGATATAAGGGTACGTTCGTTTAGTGGAAAATGGACCATTTCTTGAAAATATTTTCCCAGAAGTCATTTTCCAGAAAAATGACAATATTTTCTGATATTCAGCTAAAACCTGAAAATGTTTTGGAAAATATTTTCCGGTGTTCAATAAGGAAAATATTTTCTAAAACTTCACCACTTAGGCATGCATTACTTACCGACCTATAAATCCATCAAATATGAACTTGCCTTTAAATCCAAACAAACTTGCTTCATATCTTGTTCCCTCATTGTTACCAAACGTCCATCTACTCTAAAAAATGTTCGTATGGATTTTAAAAAGAAGCAAAGGAGAAAAGAAGCAAAGCATGTACAGCCCTAATGAGAATCTTTCAGTTGAGTGGCTTGTCCTCCCCTTGCGTCTTTTGTGTTCTAATAAACATAAGAAAAAAGAAGCAAAGCATGTAAAGCCCTTTACTTGAGAAATGTATAATTGTAAGGTAGAGTAAATAAAGAAAATGATAAGCAAGAGTGCAGAGCGCGAGCTTGAAATCGACGGGCTCAAGGTTAGCCTGACAATGGCCGACGACTAGCCAAGAAAGAAGAAGATGGGAAACAAAGAAAATAAAAAGGAGATTAAAAATAATTCAAATAAAAAAAGAAAAGAAAAAGAAAGAGGAGGAGAAAGTGAGGATTTATATAGGTGTGAGATAAGAGAGGTCAAGAAAAGAAAATGTTTTCTACTTTTCAAAAGTGGAAAATATTTTCCCCTAATTGAGAAGACTTTTTTTCCTTTCATGGAAAACATTTTTCCTAAGGAATTCATTTTCCGTGAAATGAACGCCGGAAAATCCGAAAAATATTTTTTCAAAAATTATTTTCCACGAAACGAACGGAGCCTAAAAGTTATTATTTTTGGCATTTGGAGGTACACGCGGAATGATATCAGCCCAGATACTATGCACACATACGTGCGTACCTACGTACAGCTTCGCTCTATTATTTCATGTGCATGCATGCGATAAAGCGGACAGAGATAGAGGCCTCGTTTGGTTCAGCATTCCCAATGGGCTTTTAGAGCTGAAAGCCCCTTGGGAAAAAATTTAGATGTTTGGTTCAGTATTCAGAGATGTCATTGGCCAAATTCTGGCATTTGAAATGCTGAAAGCCCAAAGCAGTGGGGACTGCTTTGGGCTTTCAGCATTTTGGAAATGCAAGTCCAACTCTATTATTAATCTGTTGACTTCTTTTTTTTTTTAAACCGATCATCTTCCCCACACCCCAACCGCTTTGATCGGCGATGGAGTTTCATCGGATTTTATTTTTATTTTTTAAAAAAATAATAAAAACCCTTTGCAAATGTTGGGTTCACCTTCGTTTTTTTTTTTTTTTTGGTTATTTTTATCTTTTGATAATCAATAGCCCAACTTTTTATCAATACACTAGAATGATCATTAATTAACGAAGATGATTAATACTACAATAATTAAAAAAATTATTCAAAGTTGAAAACAAACCTAAAAGAACCCTAGGCCAAAAGTTGAGCTTTGCATCTAATCTATAATCAAATTATTTTAATATAGTTTTTAAATAAATTTACTAATATATATCTTTTACATTTCTCTCAACATGAAAATGTAAAATGTTATATAGTCATTGTTTCTTTTTTGCAATTTTAAAAATACTAAAACTAAAAAACTTAATTTTTTGAGCTTTGCATCTAATCTATAATCAAATTCTTTTAATATAATTTTTAAATAAATTTACTAATATATATATTTTACATTACTCTCAACATGAAAATATAAAAGGTTATATAGTCATTGTTTCTTTTTTGCAATTTTAAAAATACTAAAACTAAAAAACTTAATTTGGTAACACTAAAGGGCTTTTCAAAATGTATGTTTACCAAACAGTCTTGCATTTCCCTAAAGACTTTTCAGTTATAGTTTACTAAACAGTTAACATTTTGGAAAACCCTTTTACCTCAAAGGTATTTGCGTTTTCCCAAGAAAGATTTTCCCAAAACTGAACCAAACGGGCCCAGAATATGCTCTTCATGCGAGGGAGAGAACATTCTGTCTCGGATGCTTCCGCTTCAAAATCATTCAACATTAGCCCTCCACGTACTGAGGTTTTGAATAGTCCCGACTTCAATCACGGTCGCCATGATTGCAGAAACGAAACCCCAACGCTTATCGCGCACGAGAAATTCACCATCGGCATTGGATCGCTGGTCCCATTCACTGGCGCATCAAGAAATTTCAAAAGCATCTCTGGACACTAGCTCTGGACGCCAGGACACCATGGTGTCATCTCTTTTCCCCGCGTTACGTAAAAAATCTGGAAACCTTACAAAAACCCACGTCGCCTTCCTGCGTCCTTAGCCTTATCTCCTCATCGCATCGATGAAAATGACCTACGTACAATCCCTTGAGGCCTGATTGATAACTATTTTACTTTCGAAAATAATTTTTATTCAAAAATAGTTTTTTATTCTGTTTTATAATCAAGTTTTTGAGCATTCGAACGTATTTAGTAACTATATAAAAATTCAATTTCTAAAATAGAAAGAACATGGATGCATTTGGTACAACTTTCAAATTTTTTTGTGATGTAGAATTTCTTTTAATTTTTTAATAATTTTATGAATTTTTTCTTTTTTTCCTTCTCTTCTTCTTACTCCTCTTGCTGGTCTCTAGTCGGTCGTCGGCCATTGTCAAACCCGACAACCGGTGAGAGGAGGAAGAAGAAGAAAAGAAAAGAGAGAAAAGAAAATGGCTTGATTATAACATTATTCCCGAGAATAAGAAAGTTACATTTTCTTTTACTTCTTGATTCCTAATTCAATCTATTCCGAGAATAAATTTGTTCCCACGGGTAGAAAAATTAGTTGACATTATTAAATGGATTTCTTTATTCTTTTATTTAGGAGAACAAACAAATATAAATAGCCAAGAATTAACCATTTACCAAACAGGCTCTCACTCGCACTCCCACTCCCACTCCCACTCGTTCACTTCTATATAAACCCACCACCTCACTTCGTCTCCAAACCACACATAATCGAGCCCCTTTCCCTCTCTCTCCCCTTCCTAAAGCAATCGCTCCGGCAAAGATGAGGTCACTCTGGGCGGTCGCCCTCTTAGCTTCCTGCCTCGCCGTCCTCAGTGCCAGCGCACAACAGGGCGGCGACGCGAGCTCTGTCATCAGCAGAGCCCAGTTCGACCAGCTTCTCAAGCACCGGAACGACCAGGCCTGCCCCGCCAAGGGCTTCTACACTTACGACGCGTTTGTTGCTGCTGCGAGGTCCTTCCCAGGGTTCGGCACCACCGGCACCCGGGACACCAGGTACCGGGAAGTCGCGGCTTTCTTGGCTCAGACCTCCCACGAAACCACAGGTACGAAGCTAACGAGTCTGCAATAAGGCCGCCGCATGTACGTAAATCATTGCATGATATCGGCACTGTCGGCTCTTGCAGGAGGATCGAAGGGCGCACCGGATGGACCCTACGCGTGGGGATACTGCTTCGTGGAAGAGCGGGACAGGTCGAGAGACTATTGCGATCCCCAATCTGGATGGCCGTGCGCTCCCGGCAGGAAATACTACGGTCGAGGTCCGATTCAGATCTCGCAGTAAGTCCCCTTCGTTCCGATGATTTCTTTGCCTCTGGTGCATGCGTTCATTCAAAAAAGAAAAGTCAAACGCTTCATTTCCACCAAGGATCACTGGCGAAATCGATCAAATGAACGTTGGACATAATCACTTAATTGATATCGATCGAAGTGGAAACTAAAATGTTGATATACTTGATAAGACGTCCTTCATTTCCCTAATGGCTTGGACAAGGAAGTTTTGACCCCCTGTGGACTGAGATCCTTGGACCGGTGGACCGATCGGGCGATTTACATCATAGCATTAATTAAGCTACCGATTAGTACACAGCGAAGCCTATCGCATCAACAAGAACAAGATGATTTCTCAAAGCATTAACTAAGCTACCACCGTACCACCGATGGCGAACTATCTCTGTTACGCTTTGCTTCACAACAACGGAAATATCCAAACAAAAGAGTTTTCCAAATCGACGAGTGTGCGGATGATTAAAAGAAAAGTCCGAGGCAAGAATGATTAGGCGCTTCGAGGATTCTTCGGGCGCTGTAATGGAGGGCGGCTCGGGGAGTGGCCACGAGGCCAAGCTGGAGCAGAAAGAGCGAGAGCACGGCGAGAGCGAGTGGGAGAGGGAGGGAGGCGGAGTCAGGGTGCGGATGAAGCAAAATGGTGTCGGACGCCATGGATGGTAAGGAGTGGCGCAGAGAGAGGAGGTGTTGGAATTTGTGATCCAATTCTAGAAACTTCAAGATAGATTTGAGCTAGAAAATTCAAGAAAAATTCTAGAAGAGTCTACAAGCTGCCATCTCTTGTGTGTTCTAGAAGTTTCATCTTATGTTACTATAAATTAATAGTAGCTATTTGTAGAGAAGTCTAGAGACTTCCTCCACTGACTTTGGCAGTTATATAAAGGAGCAAGTGCTCCATATTTTGGGTAAGGGGAGCTAACCATAAAAACCACATCATGTGGCTCCCTCACCAACACCTCCTTCAACTATTGTAAATTAAATATTTTAACATGGTATCAGAGCTAGGTGCGCCCAGGTTCGTAACTGAGCCAGGCGTAAGGGACCATGAAGCCAAAGCTAGGCTTACTTGGATGGTTATGGGCGTTTGTCCTCACCATCCTCAACTAAAAAGGCCAGAGCCCGAGCGAGAGCCAACAGAGCCAGAGCCAGAGCCAGAGCCAGAACCAAAGCCGGAGCCAGAGCCTGAGCCTACGAGAGCCAGAGCCCGAGCCCGAGCCCGAGCTAACAACTACAACTAAGAGCATTTTGATGGCCCAAGACATATGGGACATTGTCGAAAAAAAAAGACGCACATTCCAAGGTAGGTGCAAGTGTTCCGACAAGAGAATGCAAGGGATCGTGGAACGAAGACGGAATAAAAGGCATGGGACAAATTACAAGAGAAATTTCAAGGTACGTCCGAGGCTTTATAACACAAGTCCGGAGTATCCCGAAATTGGATCAAGGGGGAGTGTTGGAATTTGTGATCCAATTCTAGAAACTTCAAGATAGATTTGAGCTAGAAAATTCAAGAAAAATTCTAGAAGAGTCTACAAGCTGCCATCTCTTGTGTGTTCTAGAAGTTTCATCTTATGTTACTATAAATTAATAGTAGCTATTTGTAGAGAAGTCTAGAGACTTCCTCCACTGACTTTGGCAGTTATATAAAGGAGCAAGTGCTCCATGTTTTGTGAGGGAGCTAATCATAAAAACCACATCATGCTCCCTCACCAACACCTCATTCAACTATTGTAAAATTAAGCTATACCAACTAATGAAACTATTTCTCTTATCCCATGTTCTTTATCATTTAATTATCCTATCTTGTCCCTTGTCCATCCTCTATAAGCTATACCATACACTTGCACATATCACTAACCAAAAACTATAACTAATCAATACCAAAACCATGCTTCCGCAGCCCTATCATCCAATTTTTTTTTTTTTTTTTTTAACAGGAGGTTGCAGAAGACGGAAGCTGAAGCTGAAGCTGCTACACTCCATCGCTCTCCGGGGAAGTGCCGTCGATCAGGAGGGGTAGCTATGCTTACATCAAAGTTACAGAAATTGACCACAATCCGAATTATGCAATTACAGGACAAATAACACAGAAATACACAAGTAGTTCAATTCTAGTTACTCTCGCAAGTAATTCTGAAAGGGCTAGTTCGCACACCTAGAGGGGTGAATAGGTGTATATAAAAAATTTATTCGCAAAACTTAATAAAATAAATTGCCTTTTAAAATGATTGACTAGGGAAGTAAACTGCTTTGAATAATTCTATAAAACAATTATATAAAGCAATGAGATGGAGTTAAGGAAAGAGAATTAGAACACAAGATTTATAGTGGTTCGGCTTAATCCAAGCATACGTCCACTTTCCCACGCTAACAACCCACTAACTGAATTCCACTATGAATCAAAAGAGATTATACAGCTTGTGATCTTTGACTTCCTCAGTGGAGAGTCTCAGCTAGTCTCTTCACAAAGTCTCACTACGTGCTTCTCTCTTTTGTATACAAATTGAGCTCGATGAATTGAAAGAACAAGGAACTAAGAGATTTAGACTTTGAAATTCTTCTTTCACGCACTACTTTGAACAAGTGAAGAGTTCGTCTTAAATACTCCTTCATGCCTTCATAATCGTTGGCACTTTCTAAAGGAATTCTTTTAATCTACTTATTGGACAAAATCAATTAAAGTGATCTCGAGTCGTTGAAAGATTAGTGATGAAAGCCTGTCAATCCTGTTTGCCCATACAATCAAGATCTTTGGTTTCCATAAGTAGAACCTTCCAAGTTTGCTCGCCTTTCAAAAGATCTTCAAATCGGAGTAGATTCCAATAAAAATAATCAGTATTCAGCCAAAAAGGTCTTTCAAAAACATACGAATCGAATCCTTGAAGATAATCCGTCATTTGGATAAATCTTCTCTCTTCGTTTAGAAACTGTCAGTAAGGGCAGACTTTGAGTCTTGAGTTTGGCGATCTTCAGACTTTGTCAGTATAGTCTAGAATTCTTCAAACTAGACTGATGGAAACGTTTTGTCAACTTCAAAACAATAAATGAATTTTCTCCAACAAATTCTTTTGATGTTTTGGTTCTTATGAAGCTGTGCTCGTTCTATGGACCAGCATTCGATCTCTCTCTCAGCACAGACTTCTGCACCTTCCCTGTGGAATTCTTCAGCAAGTCCCCCAGAAACACCTTTTTCAGAACCATCGCCTCCTCTTCCAGCTGCTCCGCACAAAATTTTACTATCTCCTTCTCGATGGAATAGTCCCCTTCCTTCAACTTCATGAATGCGCATGGGACTTGCCCTGCAACCGCGTCATTTTGAGCGACAATGGCGGCTTCCGCAACTTTCAGGTGGCTTAACAAGATGGCTTCTGTGCGCAATGTGCTGATCCGCTCGTTCCTCGAGACTTGATGTCCCTAGCTCGGTCAATCATCCCTATGCCACCATCCGCATGCCGTACACCAAGATCCCCGGTCCTGTACCACCCACCAGAAAAGGCCTCTCGGCTCGCCTCCGGGTTGCCAAAGTAGCCAGTCATGAGGTTGTTCCCTTGGAGCATGATTTCTCCGATTGTTTTCCTGTCGCTTGGAACGCTCATGGTGGTCGGGTCCTTGACATCGGCGTGGCGTTCTCCTCTACATTTCAGGTTATGCTCATCATGGTCGTCGTCGTCCTCTTCATGGTGGTGTTGTGGTGACCTCAGGGGGCTGATGAGGGCGGGCCCTTGGGCTTCTGTCATGCTATATCCGCCGATAATGTTGAACCCAGGATTGTGTATTTTCTCGAGGAATTGGTTCGTCGGGATTGCACCGGAGACGATTACATCCACCCGAGAAGGCAGTAGTTTTTGGTCGAGGGGTGGAGTTTCAGCGATCAAATTTAGGATAGTGTAGTCACCTGTGAAAAGGGAAAAATATAAAATTCCACATTTTCATGGGTGATTTTGCGTGAACCTAACATTTATACGTGCTTCATATTACATACATTTTTTTTTTTTTGGGGGGGTCGAATCAATATTACATACTTCAAAAAGTGCAGGCATCCTCCCAATTACTTGCCTATATTTACTAAACTAAGGTAATGACACATTATCAACCAATCTCAACACTACTCATCTAGTTTTTCCATGAGAATGATAAGTTGAAATATCATAAGTAAAAGTTAAAAAGCACTCTTATCCTTAGAAATTACTGCTCATACTTTTTTCTCTTTTACTGAGAACTCGTCCTTTGTTAATAGCAATTCATCAATTCCTTTATAGTACTATTAAATTTTTGTAGACCGCAGCCGGACCTCCTTCTTTTAGTAGCCAGTTGAGATGATTCTTTCTATTATCAATTTAATACCCGACGTAGTTTTTTGCACGGAATGCAAATTATGATATATTATTACGAGGAGATCCACTTCAAATAGACGGACCGAGTGAGTATATATATTATGACTTATGTTTATCATATATATATCACTTCATAATTTATTATATTACTCTTCGATTGATTATGTTCAATATGCCATGCTAATGATGTAACAGGACTCTCCACATCAAAGACAACAAAATGGAACATTACCACATAGATGAATGACCTTGTGAAGCTGAATGAAGTCAAAGATGATCGTCCCGGACACATTCCGAATACACTCATTGACCCCGCCAAGTGCTGCCATCGCCCACGCGAAGCACCACCCTTTGCACCTGCGCATGTCCACCGTCCACAGGAACACCGGCGACTTCCCCATCTCATATTGGTGGATTAGCCTTAGAGAGTTCAAGTACGCTGCCCGGTGGCTGTGCACCACTGCCTTGGGCGTCCCGGTCGAACCCGAAGTGAAGTTGACCGAGATGGGGTTACACTCATCAGCCAGACTCATTGCTCGGAAATCGCTCTCTCCCATAGCTAGGGTTTGTTCATACTCTGGAACCTCAAGATCACATTGGGTTCGACGGTCCAGTGAGACGTCGTGGATTGCAACAAGATTTTTCGCTACCCACAAGATGATAGAATCTATTCAATTCTTTAGGGTTTTGTAAAATTTCGGTGAAGCTTCCGTTTCTGAGAATGATGAATACGAGATGAAGAAAATGCCGCAATCCTTACCCACAAAAACGGGAACAGGTAAGTTTCCCATGCCTTATCTGATTACGTCGCACCTACCACAATGATTTCGTGCACCATCCCCACCAATGTAAGTATTCTAAATGCTCTGCATATAGGACGGCCGGTAATGACTAAACCATCACATCAATTATTTCCATCGGAAATTGTTTGGGAAAGTTTATGACTAAATTAGTAAAATTGAAAAGTTTAGGACTAAGTTGACATTTGTATGAAATAAGCATTTCCATAGTTAATGAAATTAGTATGTTAATTATTTTGCGAGATTGTAAGTGGCTTTAAATAAGCGGACCATATATAACTCTTTAAGTATAATACGTCACATCACTTAATATATTAATATCATAAATCAATCTTAATATTACATTTCTAGCATTTCTCTACTTGATCAAACTAGGAACAGAAGATAACAGAATGATTTTACGCATGCATGACTTTTGTTCATTTCTCGGATCTGCAGAGTTATTGTATGCAATGCTGCACTATGCAAGGTTGACCGAGTGCCTGATCCACATATCTATGTGAACTGTTGAATCCGGCATGCATGTTCATGCTAAACAATACCTTCATCCAGCCGTTCCGCGCTGCTCTCTTTCCTCAACCGCCTTCGGAGGAACAAGGCACAAGAAGAAGGGCAAGAACGACAAGCCACAACACAGCCAACACACCCACACAAGGCTGGCCGGAAGAAAAGAGCTCACCATCCCGAACAAGGCGACCAAGACAGAGGCGATTCCAAAGCACTCCAGTGCGCTCGCAAGCCGAGGGTACATCCCACCCAGCAGAACGCCATTCCACATGGTGGTGAACCCAATGCAGAGCGCGAGTACGACCACCCTGGCTTGCAGGTGGTTGAACCCCTGCTGCTGGTTGAGAAGGAGCCCCGTGATGATGGAGACGACGAACCTCAGCACCTCCTTCCCCAGCTTTTGTCTCTGGAGCAGGGACACTATCCGTTGACCGGGGCCGGGCCGGGACGAGTCAGACGCTCTGGCCTGAGGGCTTCCAGTAGTAGTTGTGCTTCTGGCATCACTGGTTGGCGGTAAGCGGTCGATAGAGATGGAATGGGCCCCGTGTGAAGCGGAAGTGGTGGTGGTGGTGTGAAGGCGTCCTCCAAATTCCAGGTTATGATCATCATGGTCGTCGTCGTCATCGACGTCATGGTGGTGGTGTTGTGATGACCTCCCAGGGCTGATGAGGGCGGGCCCTAGGGCTTCTGTCATGTCATATTCGCTGATAATTTGGAACCCATGAGCCTCTACTCTCTTGAGGAACTGTTTCGGCGGGATTTCACCGGAGATGATTACATGCACCGGTGAAGGCCACAGCGGGTCGACGGATGGGGTTTCGGCAATCAAATTTAGGGTAGTGTAGTCACCTATGGAAAGGGAAAAATATATTATTCTACTTTTTCAAGGGTGATTTTGCGCGAACCCAACATTATACGTACTTCATATTGCAATCTTTTTTCTTTTTCTTTTTCTTTTTTTCCGCGGGGGGTGTCGAATCATATTACATACTTCAAAAAGTGCAGGCATCCTCCCAATTACTTATATTTACTACACGAAGGTAATGACACATTATCGACCAATCTCAACACCACTCATCTATTTTTTTTCATATAAATGATAAAATATCATAAGTAAAAGTTAAAAGCACTCGTATCCTTAGAAATTACTGCTCATACTTTTTTTCTCTTTTATTGAGCACTCGTCCTTTGTTAATAGCACTTCATCAATTTCTTTATAGTACTGTTAAATTTTTGTAGACTGTAGCCCGACCTACTTCTTTTAGTAGCCAATTGAGATGATTCATTCTATTATCATTTTAATACACGATAATGCTTTTTGGACGGACTATAGTCGATGATATATTATTACGAGGAGATCCACTTCAAGTGGACGAACCCAGTAAGTATATATATCATGACTTATTTATCATATGTCATATATATATATATATATATATATATATATATATATCACTTCATCATTTACTATATTACTTTTTGATTGATTACGTTCAGTATGTCGTGCTAATGATGTAACAGGACTCCCCGCATCAAAGAAAAGAAAATGGAACATTTACCGCATAGATGAGTGACCTTGTGGCACTGAATGGAGTCGAAGATGTTCTTCCTGGACACGTTCCGAATACATACATTGACACCGCCAAGCTCTGCCATCGCTGTGAAGCACCACCCGTTGCACCTGTGCATGTCCAACGTCCACAGGAACACTGATGACTTCCCCATGTCGTATCGGAGGATCAGCTCTCGAGAGTTCAAGTACGCCACCCGGTGGCTGTATGCCACTGCCTTGGGCGTCCCCGTCGACCTGGAAGTGAAGTTGACTGAGATGGGGTCACACTCATTAGCCGGACAAATGGCTTGGAAATCGCTCTCTCCCGTGGCTAGGGTTTGTTCATACTCTTGAACCTCAAGATCACATTGGGTTCGATGGTCCAGTGAGATGTCGTCGATTGCGACAAGGAGTGGCTTGTGATCATAGTGGCTCTCTTGGAGGCGCGTGTTGATGACTTTGGAGACGAGGTCTGCGAACTCGAAGTAGACGAAGATGACTTTGGGTTGCAATGTTTGAAGAATGTTCATCAAAGCAGGCTCATCAAGGCTTATGTCAAGCGTGGACAGAGTCGCGCCAGCAATTGGAACCGCAAAATGGAGCTCGTACAGTGCAGGGATGTTTGGTGCCATAGCTGCAACCTGCATGAACATTACAACGAATCGTGAGCATAAATTATTTAATACAATGCACCGTCAAAAACTATATAAGTAAATAATGGATACATTTACACATTAATATCATGAGATGGGTAGGTCATTGAGATTTGTGTAAGTAATAATAAAGAAAAGTTGAACACAAACTAAACTTTAGAAAATTTTCTCAGATATTTTGAAAATATCGCGTGACAGTACTTCTAAATAAATAATAATATCCAGATATTTTAATGGTCTAAATAGGCAACACTTATAAGAGCCGCCACGTGGTTCTTCTAGACGATAAAGATGCATCTAATCGGTCGATAGTATGTCGTTTTGGATCATTAGTATGGATCATTAGGAAAAAAACTCCCCGAAAGTCTTAGTATGGATCTCCTGGATTGTGTGTCGTTTTGGATGGAAAAGCAAGGGTATTGGATCTTGGAAATACCAACCATGTAGGGGTGAAACTCCTTGGTGCGTTGCTTATTTATATTAATTAGTGCAATTGGTCCATTAAAGGAAGGAAATCAGACATATATAAAACTGTTTAAGTATTAAATATAGCCCGTGACTATTTTTTTTGGGTCAAACAGTCTGTGACTATTAGCAACCTAAAAATGTCAACTTTGATGTCAATTTCATAAAAATTGATGCCATTAACTATACATCGCCTATGGCTTTATGGCTTTGATGAGAAATTCCTAAGAACATTGAGACGAAGAGCAATCTAAGTAGGGCCGTAGTAAACTAAACAAGGTCAAGGTCAATTTTATAGGGTGTCAATAAGGAAGAAGTAAATAGTATGTTGACTAGCATATGTGATATAATATTCACTATATATACGGTCAATGGTTAAACGCCAACATTCATAGTGAGAAGCCAATAGGATTAAGTGGACAAGGTGGGAATCGTCGAGTCAATGTTGGTCAAATCAACGTGAATAGAGTTGAGAAGCCTTTAGCAACCTAAAAATGTCAACTTTATGTCAATTTCATAAGAATTGATGCCATTAACTTTACATCACCTAGACGAAGAGCAATCTTTTAAGTCGAACCGTAGTCAACTAAACAAGGTCAAGGTCGATTATGAATATTGACCGATTAATAATTATGTAGGGTGTCACTAAGGAAGGAGTAAACAGTATGTTAATGAGCATATGCGATATGATATTCACTATAAATACAGTCAGTGGTTAAACGCCAACAATGATTGTGAGAAGTTAACGGGATTAAGTGGACAAGGTGGGAATAGTTAAGCCGATGTTGGTCAAATCGATGTCGATGGAATTGAGAAACATCAACATCGGCTCGCGAAACTTGGCTGAAATGAAATCGACTGTAAGGATAAAAATACCCGAAACAATTATTGCAGTCAAACTCTTAGATAGGAACAATTATTAAAGGTATTAACTAATAGTTGCAATCAAAAAATTTGTATAGCTGAGTCAATTAGTTATTGTAGCCGAGCTTCTGAGGCGGTAACAATTATACCATAAAATATGGAACCAAAATCAAATTTCAATGAGCGAGAACACTTATTAGAAGAGGCCAGCTACCCATGGACTATAAAAAGGAGAACAATAAAGAGGAAAAGATATGCACAAACATCCGAAGAACAAGATTTTACTTTTGTCAATACACTTTACTTATTTTATGTCATTTCCCAGTAATTTATTTCCAATCATTCCAGTTGTTTATGTTTATGAAATACTTGGTTGTATCCTTCGAAAATAATGAGCTGTAATTAGCGGATTTATTTCGTTAGTTTTAGAACCTAATCATCAAGTTTGTGTTCCTTTCTTGATTCACGATCATCTGTCAATTTGAAATACAAGGAGTCCGATACATGTGATAATTTTCATTGTCCGGTAGACGATTTAAGGAGAGCGATTTTATAGTAAAACAGCACCATGCCCTTTTCACTCGTTTACAGGTTCCCTTATCTATAAGCCTTAGATTTTGACAATCCTTTGCCCATGGGACTCACATGTTGGGATCTATGCTAAAGGCCTTTATCATCGAACCCAACCCTTGCGTAAGGGAGAGTTTTAAGGCATAAAATATAGTATGTTGAGATTTTGCGGGACTATAAACAATTTTCTAAGAACTTAAGCAATTGGATGAAAAACAATGATTTAATTTTTAATTATTCTAACACTCCCCATCACGCGTAGGTTGGACTTTAACTTAAGTGTAAAGCTTGCAAATATGTAATTTGTGAGGTAAATAGAAGTTTGAAATATGTGAACTCAAGCCCTCCTACTTTACTACTATATTGAGATTTTGCGGGTCATACTTAATTGTTCTAAAAGTACAAGTTGTTAAATGACTTCGTGATTTGCTATTTAAATATTCTAACACAAGCACCATATTCCAAGGTTTTTGGAGTAAATTATTGTGCATTGAATTCCACATAGTAGTGGCTCTAGAGGTGTTGACGCCTAAATTTCTTTTTTTAATTAATTAGGTTCTTATTATTATTTATTTTGTCTTTTTCGGATAAATAAAAAAAAACGTATAAAAACAAAACAAAACAAATAAAAACAAAAAGAAAACAGAAGCAGCAACCAAAGCCTAGCCCCCTTTTTCCTTTCGCGCGGCCCCCAGGCCCATTCTCTTTCTTTTCCTTGGCTCGGCCCTCCTTGCTTGTCTTCTTCCTTTGTTGTCTTCTTCCCCAATCAGATAAGCAGCATGCGCCGGAGGCTGGACGCGCGCGACGTCGGAAGGTGGAAGAGGATGGTGACGTGCGACGCTGCAGGAGGAAGGGACGCGTCTTCAATGTGAGGCGGCCTAGCTAGAGCCACCTCGGTGGATGAGACACCGGTTCGGCCGGCGGAGGCCGTTCGGTGTGCGAAGACCGGCGGTCGAAGCTTCGTCGACCGACCGCCCCCCTCGCCTATAAATAGCAGGCCACAAGCTCCGTCAAAGGCACGGCAAACTCGGAAATTTCCCTTGAGAGACTTCAAGAGAGATCAAAGAGCGAGCACGCGAGAGAAATCGGGTCACTCGCTCGAACGACCTCCCTCCGAGAGACTTCGAGGGAGGCCGGAGGCAAGTGAGCCCGAGGGGGAGAGAGCTAAGGTAGGGGTTGAGCGAGAGAGAAAGTGGAGAAGGAGGTCAGATCTGGAACTCTGAGAGAAGGAGAGGCCGTCTGGACGTCGGATCTGGAAGGGGAAAGACTCGCGCTTGCCGCGCCGGACTCCCGCTGCGTCGCCACAGCCCAGCGAGCGAATCCCTGCAGCCGGGCCAAGCCGTGCCCCGACGCCGCTACGCCCTGCATCCCGCCGTACTTGCCGCCGTGAAGCCCTCTCGGTTTGACACCTCGCCGCTGCTTCCCCGATCGATGCCGCCGCCATCCCCTCAGATCTTGAAAACAGAAGACCAGATCTGAGGAGGGTCTGCGAGATCTGGCCACCACGACACGCCGCCATCCCGACACACACCACCGCCGTTCGCCACCGTGTCACACCGTTGCTGAAGACAGGTAACGGTGGGTTCCTCCGCGTCGTCACCATCATTTCGCCCCTCTTCCTTTGAAACCCTAGTCTCGGCCTCGGTCCCGTTTTGGCCGAGAGACTCTCGTTGCTGCCACACCGCGTCCCGTCGAGTAGTCGGCCGCCGCTGTCTTCCCCCGTCGCCGTGTCGCAGATCCGTCGCCCGTCGCCGCTGCCACCGTCGCCGTCTGTCCAGTGACATTTCGGTCTCCCCAACTACGCCGCGAAGGATAAAAGGAGAGAGAGAGAGCACCACGAATCCGGGTACGGTCTCAGGATTCGGGTCGCGGTTGCAAGCCGGGTCGGACCCGGGTCAGTGACCGGGTAGGGTTCCGCCCAGGCCGGGTTGTGCGCGTGGGCCGGTTTGTTGTTGGGTTGAAGTTCTTTTAAACAAAAACGAGCCAAATTGTTTGGGCTTTTGTTTAAAAAAAAAAAAAAAAAGAAAGAAAAAAAAGGGAGTCGGGCCTACAACGCAGTCCGTCCGTGTGTTGGGCGAACCGGGTCGGTCCCAACTGGGAACCAGACTGGTTCGTTTTTTATATTAATAAATATAATATTTTAATTTAAAAAAATAAAAAATAATTTATTTTTAAAAAATCAAAAAATCCGAGTCGGGCCCGCGTTGACTCGGGTCAGACCCAACCCAGGGATCCGACCCGGTTCATTTTTTTACATTATAATATAATATAATATTTTTAAAATAACAAAAAATAATGTATTTTCCAAAAAATGCCAAAAATCCAAAAAAAGCCAAAAAAACATGAAAAAGCCAAAAAGACTTGTGTTTTCTAAAAATACCAAAAAATCCAAAAAAACCCTTTTATGCCCAAAAAAATTAGAAAAAGACTCAAAAATGTTTTTCCTCCAAAAATGCATGGAAAATCCTCGAGCATCCAAAAACCTCAAGGTTTAAACAAGATTAGGTACCGAAAGGGCATTAGTGATTAACTAGTGTAATCAAGTCCCCGATCCTAATTTCTCTGGTTGCGCAGGAGCGAGTATTTCTCCCGATACTTCGCTTGGGTTTCTAATCGACCCACCCCAAACCGATTAGTGGCGACTCCGTCTTTAAATTAATTTATAGGTTAAAAACTTAGACTATTAAAGTCGTGAATTGGTGGACTTGGGAGAATCCGGGCCCAATTAATTTCAGCCAAGCCATTAGCCTCCTTAGGCGCTCGTACCCGATTGCGGGCGCTGAAAAAAGAGAGGTCGCGACAGCTTGGCGACTCCGCTGGGGACAATTTGAGGACTTAGGCCATTTTTGTCTTGTTTAAATTCTTTACTGACTTGTTTTTGTTTTTTCTTTATGCAGGTTAGTAGCTTAGAAGTTTATCTTAATTTTCGTTAAAATAAAATGTCTTGTGATTATAAATTGCTATGCATGCTTTACTGTTTTAAACACTACACATGGCACACACAACCCGGCCGCCGAACCTGGGCCGCCATAGGATATTTAGGATGGTGCTAAGAAAGATACAACCTCGAACGCGAGACTGCGATGTAGAGGTTGCCTTTCTTTTCCCCGAATTTCTTAGCCGAGGTTAAAGGGGTATGCTGCTAACACGAGACTGCGACGGGCAGATACCCTTTTAATTTCAACAAGCCTTCTTAGCTAGAAATCGAGCCGCACATATCATACGCATGTCTATGTGATTGTCAGCAATTTTCTCGCGTGATGTAAGTTTTTTTCGTATACTTCGCAATTTACTTACCTTCCTGTATATATTGAGCGGTCCATGATTAGTGTAGGGTTTAATACCACGGTCATTTCAATTTGGAAGTAATTGTCATAAAGTTAAAAAAAAAAAAAAAACTTTTGCAAAGGAAATTACTTTCAGTTTGAGTTCTTGTTTTTTTTTTTCTCTCAAGCATGTTACAAAAATTCTTTTCTGCAAGGATTTTCGTTTGCTTCTCGTTTTCTTCAAAAAGGGATTGAAGTCTTTTTCGAAATTTGTTGCACTTCATGCTTTCTTCGCTTTTCGAGTTGAATATCTTTTTAGTCCATGCTAACATGTCACATGCCCTTTTTCAATCCATGGTTAAGAAATCCTCTACCTTTTCATGAATAAACAAAAAGAGTAGGATTAGATCGTCATCATGGACTGACTCCCTATTTAGGTCTTGTCTTCACACATGCTTGTTTATTCATGGGCAGGTAATCACGGAACGTCAACGTTCGCCAATCCAGACTCGCTCAAAAGCAAGAGCAAGAATGGCGGAAGAAAATGTACCAAGCCGTATTGCGGTCGTGGAAAGTGAAATGAAGCAAGTCTACAATGTGCTTCAACAACTCTCAAAGCAGATAGACTCCATCCAAGGCAAGCTTACTCCCGCCCCGGCCTCAGTCGAGGTATTGTTACCACAATCATCCACTAGAGGTGACCAAGATAAAGATACCAATGATAACATGCTCGAATTGGAGGATGATTCGCACCAAATCGTGATTGAGAAAGCGAAGCTAGGTAGTTTGTCTAAAACTGAGCATGACAAACGCCTCGAAAAGCTTGAGGAGAGGCTGAAACAACTGCAAGGCCTCCAAGATCCTACTTTGATGGACCTCTCCATTTATTCCAATGTCAAAATGCCGGAAAAATTCAAAATGCTTGAGTTCGAGAAGTACGATGGCACGACTTGCCCGAGGGCTCATTTACAAATGTACTTGGTTCGAATGACCCAATACGTTAATAATGCACCATTAATGATCCAGTTGTTCCAATCAAGTCTAGTAGGCCCTGCCCTGAGGTGGTACATTACAAAGAACATGAACCTCCTTGAAACATGGAGCGAAGTGAGTGAGGCATTCCTCAAGCAGTATAAGTTCATAATGGACATTACCCTTTCTCGTGAGGATCTTGAGCGTACTGAAAAGAAAACGCACGAATCATTTAAAGAATATACTATTAGATGGAGGAATCTGGCCGCCCAAATCAGTCCTGAACCAACCGATTTCGAGCTAAGAAAGATGTTTATCAAAACCCTCCCCTACGAGTACCGCAATCGAATGGTAACTACGATCGCCGAATCATTTAATCAACTCATTCCAGTAGGGGAGCAAATCGAGATAGCGTTGAGAGACGGTTGGTTCACTGAACCTGCATCCACGGGCAGGTTCAGCATGAAGAAAGATAAAGAACCCCTGGTAGATGTCAATGCGACCTACGATCATTCTCCAACAATTCAGACAAGTGCAAGACAGCAACAGACCACCAGCCGTCAGCCATCCCAGCGGTACAACAACAAGAGACAATTTACTCCTCTTCCTGGATCTCCGTCACAGGTACTGGCAATCCTCCGGAAGAAGAACCTCCTTTCGATTGAGCCAAAACGACCCAACGCTGAAAGCTTTTCCAACTACGACCCATCAAAGATATGCGACTATCACATGGGAGAAATGGGGCACTCGACTGATGAGTGCTTCGCCCTCAAGAGTCAAATCCAGAACCTGTTAGACACTAAAGCTTTCTCATTCCAGAGCAATTCGCTCCCTGATCACACCGACAAAGTAAACGCGGTATTCATTTCTGAAGATAGTCAAAGAAAAAATGTCAAAACACATACTGCTGACATTTATCAAGGGCTAGTGGAAGCCAGGTATTATTCAGGCAATGAAGTACCACCCTTAGCAACAAAAAAAGAAGAGCTAGATGACATGACCACCATGTTTGGAGACCTTTTCATGGGAGCCATCAACGAAGGATCGTCAGGGGAAATGGGTGCCGGCCCGCTCAAGTAGAACCCTTTTTAATTTCATGGCATATTCCCTTACGTGGGAACCTGTACATTTTTCTTAAGTCTGGTTTGTTTTGTTTTCAGTATTAGTTCCACCTGAGGAACTAACTTTTGAAATCACTCTTCCAAAATGTAAATCCACCTATTAAATAGAGTTGAAAATATTTTGAGGGCATGAGGAGACACACCAAACCAGCCCAGTGATGCTATCCAACCATGAAAAGAAAATATCATCCAAGGAGAATACTGAGGGCTGGGCTTCCTCATGCTTTCTTTCCCCCAAAGATATATACTTTTGAAAACAAAAAATGTTTCATTAGCAAAAGCTTTCGTCAAAACAAGATATTAAATCTAATCATGTTTGTCTTTCTGACTCACTCACTTCATGTCTCAGAAGATCATTCCCATCCCCTTTAACTTAGTGTGACAAGGGGCATTTGAAGCAAGCGCATCATGTGAACTCGCCAAATTCGAAGACACCTTGCCAAGAAAACAGGGGCAAACAGAAAGAAGCATCCCATTTCAAAAGGGTGAGTCTTATTCTCTTAATATAATTTTGGAAATGATATCCTATCTCTACAGGAAACGAAAGATAAGACGTAATAGGTATAGGCATACGGTTGAAATCAAGCCGTCCCCAGGAGCTTTGTGCACTCCACCTCGCTCCTGCCCAACTCCTTCACAAGCCCGAACAATATCTTTCCCCCACAACCTACCTGAGCAACTAGATGATGTGGTTTTATCAATGGGACTTCCAGCTTCGACAAGCTCAGAAGCACAAGGAAGGGATCTTTTCTCTTTCTTTGAATTGGCTACACAACGGGAGGAAATTTGACAATTGAGACAGTCTCTAGCCTCTTATTTCAGACGATGACTTAGGGCCTAGAAACCTTACTTCGTGCTCTAGACACATGCTCTCACAAGAAGTAATTGCCATCAGAGAATTAGAGGTTTTGATTGTCCATATCAGATTCCATAGACGCTTGAAGTACATGACTTTGCCTAATGTTGCTAATGGTCATATAGTCAAAGACATAATAAAATTCCACAGAAGGAAGGCGTTAAAGATGAATCAATGACCATCAATCATGCATACATGGTCACGAATGAGGAAGGCCAATTGAAAGAAATGTCAAACTGTGTCAAGACGAAGAGGCTGTCATCAACATTAAGAGATCCCTAGAAGTCAGCAAATATAAACTCTGGGGAAGGTAATTTGGTATCGTTTCCAATACTCCCACTATTTGAACTCACTTTTGACATATTTTCTCCTATTCACAGGAAGCATAGGGTTCAAGAAACAAGCTTAATGGTTAAATTGGGCAAATCAAGTGACCCATATCGATTTACCTAACTTGGTATAAAAGGACATGTCGTCCAGGAGCTGGTTCGGTTAAATAAAAAAAGGTAGCGCCCTACGGACACCATCGGCACCTCTAGCCGAGTGGTACCCGGGAAGAAGCGAAATGGTCCGAAGTTGGGGGTTCGAATCCCCGACGCGGCAGTTAACCGCTTGGTAGGAAAAAAGAAAAGAAAACTAATAAAATTTTTTTGCTTCTCTTGCACTTGCAAATTACGAGAGAGCAAGTGACCTATCGGAGTGAAAAGTGCAGGACTTCGTGTCCCACTCGCACTTCAGGTTCATCCAATCATCTACAAACCAATGAAGGGTAAAGTTGTATCGCTTCCAGTTATTCGACTCTTGAAAGAGTTCATGACTAACACATTCCCTCTTGTTTGTTGCAGGATCACCTGACTGTCAAAAGCAAGGATAACGAATCAATGAGAAGCATGTCTTGTTTGTTGCAGGATCACCTAACTGTCAAAAACAAAGATAACAAATCAATGAGAGGCATGACAAACTCTCCCAAGCAAAATGGTGTCTCAAGTATTGCCAAAGCAAATGACAGAGATCCTTCAGGCCTCAATTCACCTTTAATTTTGGCCCTGTTGAGTGATCCATTTTCATCTTCTCTTTTGCAGGGGCAAAAACAGAGATGCCCGATCAGATCCCCAACCCCGGCTGATCCTTCATGTGTCATATCCCTAATCAATAGGGATAACTATCGACACCCATTTGCGAATAACCCTTTTGATGTTCAAAATTTAACATATTTGGAAACACCATTATGTTAACTCCTAAAGTTGTCAATAGGGTCTTTTTTGAGTCAAAACCATTCACTTGTTTTGAAGAGTTCGAACTCCATCATATTCAAAATGTTGCATGTCACTTCCAGATGAATTCTGCATGATGATTTTGTCTGTCTAAGTCACTGATTCCACTGAGGATTATTAGAATAAACAGCTAAGTGAAGAATACAAGATTGATTGAGCATGCTGGATGAAGCGCGTCAGAATGATGACAGGCAAGCTATATCCTACACACAGTCCCCCCCATCTATACACTTGTGAGATGAGTGCAGAAGATTCCATGGCTGCAGGGTAAAGAGTTCTCTCGCGAATGGTACGATAACCAAAATAGTGAGAGGCATTCCATCGCTCACCCCATTGAGCCCCATACACTGATGAAATTTCTGTCCTACCCCCCGTCAAGAACAACCCCTACACCGGGGCAAATTAGAAGCGAAGCAGCATCACAAGGTGAGAAGAGAGATAGAAATTTTCTTGCTCGCACTTGCATCAATCTTCGGGTGTCCTTATTGCATATGAACTCTCACGTTAATTTTAGTGCCATAAAATGACGAAGAGCAATTCTTTCTACACTTGTATTCATTGTATAACCCAATTGAGTCTGTAATTTCACCATCACATGGAGGCAAAACAGAAGTTACTGCAATTTAAGCAGCATAGTCTAGAGCGCTAGCTGAAGATGAAGACTCAAGAGTCTAACAACAGTGTCGTGATTGAACTTGCCTAGGCTAGTTCCTCTAACAACAAGAATGAAAAAACAGAGGCATAAAAAAGCAGTGTACCTGGTAAAAGCAAGGTCAATGCCCATAAATGAAGAACTGGAATAAAAATAGGGGCATGAAAAAGCAGTGTGCCTAGTAAAAGCAAGGCCAATGCCCCCCAGTAAAAAATACAACCAAGAAAATTTTGCTATTGTTGTCCATAGAGCCTCCACCTGACAGTGAGAAGAAAGACCGGTGACAAATGCCAAGGCAATCACCAGCTCTCGCCCTTTTACACATGAGTCAAGCCTACATTGCATCCCATTGTAAAAGTCTCTTCAGACTAGGGGCACTTCAATTAACGTAGGATTTCATATGTTTATAAACATCGCTCGAAGAAGTACGAGCAAGATTACTTTATCTCTTTTCGCAGGGTTCTTGACTTATAAACCCAGAGATGATCGTGCAACATTTTGTCCATTGACTTCGACCTCGACAGTCCCATTTGATGAGCCGTTGACCAAGTCTTCATCACGATTTCAACAAAGACCTCTCACATTGGTAAAGTTGTACCGTTTGCGAGAATACTCGAACCCCTGTTGACATGATGACAGTGAGATAGTGTGGTCTTTATAAATCCTACATCAATGGTCAGGATAGCCTTTTCCATGAGAGTGAGCGGAAAGTCCTTTCAGACTGAAAGTCCCTCATCTGGCATGCTCAAGACATCTACATTCTGAATAAAGGTTGTCTTTCAAAATCTTCCCCAGTGGAACTCAGATGATACGAAACTGACAAAATTGTCATGCATAAATCACATTTAAATTCATGAATTTACAGTATATACAATCATGTGTGCATATTGTGCAAAAAGCAGACATACTCTCAGAGATCAGAGATATTGCCAGGTAAGCATATCCTTATCCCCTTTTGTCTTAAAGTACCTACCACTGTCCAGGTACTCTCTTATTGACACTCAACCTATTTGAGTCGTCCTTTGAGTTTGGGTGCTTACTGCTGTCTAAGTATCCCCACTGTCTTTGAGTACCGGTCACCGTTCGGATACTCCCTTTTCCTGACACTCGACCTATTCGAGTTGTCCCCAGAGTATTGATACTTGTGCCTGATCAAGTATCCTTTTATCGTTGAATACCTATTGCTGTCTAGGTATCCCCATTGTCTTTGAGTACTGACCACTGTTCGGATACTCCCTTTTCCTGACACTCAACTTGCCCGAGTTGCCCCCAAATAATAGCAGCTGTTCAAGCATTCCGCTGCTTTATGTGCCTACGCCTACCCAGGTATGCTTTCTTACACTTGGACCGGCTGAGTGGTCCCAGGTTGTATCATTAAATACTTGTGTTCATCCAAGTATTCCAGTACTTTGTACACCTGTGGCTACCCAGGTGTTCTAGCCCTTTTGAGTGCCTGCGGCCATCTAGGTAAGCCTCATGCTACATTCAAGTTTATAATACCAGGAGGTAAGAGACCTTCACAAATATGCGGGGCACGTCCTCGATATTCCCTTTACCAGGAGGTGAGAGACCTTCATGAATATGTCAGGTACGTCCTCGATGTTCCCAATTACCAGGAGGTGGGAGACCTTCACGAATATGCGAGGTACGTCCTCGATATTCCCCAATTACCAGGAGGTGAGAGACCTTCATGAATATCCAAGGTACGTCCTCGATATTCCTAATTACTAGGAGGTGGGAGACCTTCACGAATATGCGAGGTACGTCCTCGATATTCCCCTTTTACCAGGAGGTGAGAAACCTTCACGAATATGCGAGATACGTCATCGATATTCCCCATACCAGGAGGTGGGAGACCTTCATGAATATTCGGGGCACGTCCTCGATATTCCCCATACCAGGAGGTGAGAGACCTTCATGAATATCCAAGGAGGTGAGAAACCTTCACGAATATGCGGGGCACGTCCTCGATATTCCCTTTACCAGGAGGTGAGAGACCTTCATGAATATCTTAGGTACGTCCTCGATATTCCCAATTACCGAGGGTGGGAGACCTTCACGAATATGCGAGGTACGTCCTCGATATTCCCCAATTACCAGGAGGTGAGAGACCTTCATGAATATCCAAGGTACGTCCTCGATATTCCAACTACCAGGAGGTGGGAGACCTTCACGAATATGCGGGGCACGCCCTCGATATTCCCTTTACCAGGAGGTGAGAGACCTTCATGAATATCCAAGGAGGTGAGAAACCTTCACGAATAGGCGAGGAACGTCCTTGACATTCCCATTACCAAGAGGTGAGAGACCTTCACAAATACCCAAGGTATGTCCTCGATATTTCCAATTATCAGGTACCTCTTCGATGCTTGCGAACATCCAGGTATCCTTCAAGAATTCGTACTTGTAATCATCCAAGTACCCCTCCAATGCCTATGATCAGTCAAATGCCCCTTTTGACGCCTGCAAAGGCCCAAATATCCTCCAGGTTAGCACTTATGAATATCCAGGTACTCTTTGAAATGCCTGTGAATGTCTAGGTATCTTCTAGAATCGATGCCCTGAGATAGGTCGGCGCATCCTCCCGAGAAAGGTCGGGTTCCAACTGGTGTCTTCGATAGAAGTCAGACGCCCAACAAATCGATGCCCTGATAAAGATCGGCGCATCTCCCGAGAAAGGTCGGGTACCAACTGGTGTCTTCGATAGAAGTCAGAAGCCCAACAAATCGATGCCCTGATAAAGATCGGCGCATCTCCTGAGAAAGGTCGGGTACCAACTGGTGTCTTCGATAGAAGTCAGACACCCAACAAATCGATGCCCTGATAAAGCTTGGCGCATCTCTCGAGAAAGGTCGAGTAGCAACCGGTGTCCTTGATTGAGGTCAGGCACCCCCAACAAATGAGATGCCCGGAGAAAGGTCGGTGCATCTCCCGTCAAGGCGACCGAAGAAAGGTTCGGGTCCTAGACAGATCATTGATTGTTTTAACGGGCGACCGAAGAATGGTTCGAGTCCTGGAGAAGCAATTCCCCGTCAAGGCGACCGAAGAAAGGTTGGGGTCCTAGACAAATTACTAATTGTTTTAACAGGCAACCGAAGAATGGTTCGGGTCCGAGACAAACCACTGATTGCTCCAACAGGCGATCGAAGAATGGTTCGGGTCCTAGAAGAGCAATTTCCCGTCAAGGCGACCGAAGAAAGGTTCGGGTCCTAGACAAATCATTGATTGTTTTAACAGGCGACCGAAGAATGGTTCGAGCCCTGGAAAAGCAACCTCCTCATATCGCCAGGTAAGATGACGCCTTGATACTTGCCAAACTCGGGGCTCACACCCTATCTCACTCACTCCCGGTAAGTAACTCCGAGGTATCTTCTTATCTCTGTCTTAGTATATGTAAAGTTATATTGCTCTTTTTCTGCATAGAATAATAGGTCCCAAATAAAATATAATCTGCTACGCATGCATGGATAAAATTTAGGCATCAGTTTGTCTTTGAATGTAACCTCTGCGAACTCACCTTCAAAGAGGGGCAGCTGTTGACGCCTAAATTTCTTTTTTTAATTAATTAGGTTCTTATTATTATTTATTTTGTCTTTTTCGGATAAATAAAAAAAACGTATAAAAACAAAACAAAACAAATAAAAACAAAAAGAAAACAG
Organism: Eucalyptus microcorys; assembly: GCA_014182515.1. Classification (NCBI taxonomy): domain Eukaryota; kingdom Viridiplantae; phylum Streptophyta; class Magnoliopsida; order Myrtales; family Myrtaceae; genus Eucalyptus; species Eucalyptus microcorys. Next base: position 26,889,774 of record CM024570.1, read on the forward strand.
AAGCAGCAACCAAAGCCTAGCCCCTTTTTTTCCTTTCGCGCGGCCCCCTGTGCCCATTCTCTTTCTTTTCCTTGGCTCGGCCCTCCTTGCTTGTCTTCTTCCTCTGTTGTCTTCTTCCCCGATCAGATAAGCAGCACGCATCGGAGGCTGGATGCGCGCGACGTCGGAAGGTGGAAGAGGATGGTGACGTGCAACGCTGCAGGCGGAAGTGACGCGTCTTCAATGTGAGGCGGCCTAGCTAGAGCCACCTCGGTGGATGAGACACCGGTTCGGCCGGCGGAGGCCGTTCGGTGTGCGAAGACCGGCGGTCGAAGCTTCGTCGACCGGCCACCCCCTCGCCTATAAATAGCAGGCCACAAGCTCCGTCAAAGGCACGGCAAACTCGGAAATTTCCCTTGAGAGACTTCAAGAGAGATCAAAGAGCGAGCGCGCGAGAGAAATCGGGTCGCTCGCTCGAACGACCTCCCTCCGAGAGACTTCGGGGGAGGCCAGAGGCAAGCGAGCCCGAGGGGGAGAGAGCTGAGGTAGGGGTCGAGCGAGAGAGAAAGTGGAGAAGGAGGTCAGATCTGGAACTCTGAGAGAAAGAGAGGCCGTCTGGACGTCGGATCTGGAAGGGGAAAGACTCGCGCTTGCCGCGTCGGACTCCCGCTGCGTCGCCACAGCCCAGCGAGCGAATCCCTGCAGCCGGGCCAAGCCGTGCCCCGACGCCGCTACTGCCCCAGATCCCGCCGTGCTGCCGCCGTGAAGCCCTCTGGTTTGACACCTCGCCGCTGCTGTTCCCTCGACGCCGCTGCCATCCCCTCAGATCATGAAAACAGAAGACCAGATCTGAGGAGGGTCCGCGAGATCTGGCCACCACGACATGCCGCCATCCCGACACACACCACCGCCGTTCGCCGCCGTGTCACACCGTTGCTGAAGACAGGTAACGGTGGGTTCCTCCGCGTCGTCACCATCATTTCGCCCCTCTTCCTTTGAAACCCTAGTCTCGGCCTCGGTCCCGTTTTGGCCGAGAGACTCTGCGTTGCTGCCACACCGCGTCCTGTCGAGTAGTCGGCCGCTGCTGTCTTCCCTGTCGTCGCCGCGTCGCAGATCCGTCGCCCGTCGTCGCTGCCACCGTCGCCGTCTGTCCAGTGACATTTCGGTCTCCCCCAACTGCGCCGCAAAGGATCAAAGGAGAGAGAGAGAGCACCACGAATCCGGGTACGGTCTCAGGATTCGGGTCGCGGTTGCAAGCCGGGTCGGACCCGGGTAGGGTTCCGCCCAGGCCGGGTTGTGCGCGTGGGCCAGTTTGTTGTTGGGCTGAAGTTCTTTTAAACAAAAACGGGCCAAATCGTTTAGGCTTTTGTTTTAAAAAAAAAAAAAAAAATAAATAAAGAAAAAAAAGGGAGTCGGGCCTACAACGCAGGCCCGTCTGTGTGTTGGGCTAACCGGGTCGGTCCCAACTGGGAACCATACCCGGTTCGTTTTTTATATTAATAAATATAATATTTTAATTTAAAAAATAAAAAATAATTTATTTTTAAAAATCAAAAAATCCGAGTCGGGCCAGCGTTGACTCGGGTCGACCCAACCTGGGATCCGACCCGGTTCATTTTTTTACATTATAATATAATATAATATTTTTAAAATAACAAAAAATAATGTATTTTCCAAAAATGCCAAAAATCCAAAAAAGCCAAAAATTCATGAAAAAGCCAAAAAGACTTGTGTTTTCTAAAAATACCAAAAAAATCCAAAAAAACCCTTTTATGTCCAAAAAAAAAAAAAAATTAGGAAAAGACTCAAAAATGTTTTTCCTCCAAAAATGCATGGAAAATCCCTCGAGCATCCAAAAACCTCAAGGTTTAAACAAGATTAGGTACCGAAAGGGCATTAGCAATTAACTAGTGTAATCAAGTCCCCGATCCTAATTTCTTTGGTTGCGCAGGAGCGAGTATTTCTCCCGATACTTCGCTTGGGTTTCTAATCGACCCACCCCAAACCGATTAGTGGCGACTCCGTCTTTAAATTAATTTACAGGTTAAAAACTTAGACTATTAAAGTCGTGAATTGGTGGACTTGGGAGAGTCCGGGCCCAATTAATTTCAGCCGAGCCATTAGCCTCCTTAGGCGCTCGTACCCGATTGCGGGCGCCGAAAAAAAAGAGGTCGCGACAAGAGGGTGTCTCGAGTTCAAATATTTTTAAACTTTTTCTTTGCCTATTATTATTTCACACATTGGTCTCGAGTGAAATACAAGCCTAAGTATGAAGGGAAATGTTACAATAGTTAAATAATACATCATGCTTTTATATAATAGCTTAAATGTTTTAGATCAATCGGTGATGATCTTATACAAATTTTAACAAATGAATCAGCGGGTAATAATAGGCAGCATTGACTTAGAGTATTGTAGCTCGCCGTTTAATCATGCTTACCAAATCATTTGTAAGATTTACTGCAATGAAAAGAAGAATTTAGGACTAGAGTGTCGGATCCACATAAGTTGTAAGACTCCCCTTTAACCATTTCTCTCACAAGAGAAAGATAATATTAAACTGCCTACGAGTTAAGGATGGAAAAGTTGACTCCCTTTTTAACTCCTTCCAGTCAAAGAGACTGATTGGAACAGGATGACATCTAGCCCCACTTTCCCTTTTTAACTCCTTCCAGTCAAAGAGACTGATTGGAACATGATGACATCTGGCCCCATTTTATATATATCGTGATGGGTGTAATTCTTCTAACTTGTAAATTTCAAGGAAGCGAGGTCCATCTTCCCCGGTTCACACACCTGTTTACTTAATTTTTTTTCTGGAAATATAATATGTTGCACATGACCGTACACCAAAATTTGTGGGCCCACTAACTTGTATTTCATGCTAGTTTAATATGATTGAAGTGAATGCGTTGTTGGAGTATATGACCTCAAGAAAACGCACACAAATATTTATTTACATGCAGATATCAAGTAGGACCCTCTTTGACCCAATTTTTCTTTTTTTATAAATTAAGCGAGAAAATAAACATGCCTTTCGATTAAGCAAACCTTTTTAACGGGGGGATTAATGCTTTTATTGTTTTAGCAAAAATAGCTTAATAGGAAGTTAGCTGTAGACCCAAAATTCATGACGTGTGGAACTCCTATTCGTCGGTGGGTGAAGATTGAGATGGCAACTCTTGGGTTTTCGCATTATTAAAAAAATGAAAAAGGATTTCCTAGTGGATAATGAGAGTTTGTCCCCTTATAGTCAACGTTGACGACGCTAGAATTCAAAAGCGGAGAGGTGCAGGGGCCAACGTGCTCAAATGATTTACTTAATGATTATTATATTGTGTAGGGAAAATATTGGTTATAATGGATTAATATAATAGAGTGAAAGAATTTATATTATTTTACTTTTACTAATATAAAATAACTAAAGGTTATTACAATAATTTGAGTCGGTGGCGCAATTTATAGTCATTTTAGATATTTCATCCTTTTCAGATACAAGAAATTAGCTATAATATTAGTATTTCACTCGTTAGTATCATCGGAGGTCTTGTACTGTTAGCTCTATACATGTTATAGATTACCATATTAAGAGAGCATTCTCAAGTTTAAACCCAAACATCAACGGGTCTTAGTTTTTCTTCTACAAGCATATAAAATAGGGGTTCTTGTATTTAAAGATTATAGTGCTCTTTGATACTATGTTGGGCAGGGGTGATTGGAAATGAAAAAAATGGGATTGTGAGGTACTTAAGAAAGAAAAGAAGAGAAAGGATTTGAAGGATGCGAGGGAGGGAAAAGAGAGGGCAGAGATGCATTCATTATATCTTTTATGTATTTAGGGCTTGCCTTGACTTATATTTCTCTGCATTCGCTTAATCTAAATCTTGCAACTCCACTTTGACCTATTTTCGAATATGAAACTCTCGAAACTTCCAAATACTCAAGTATTGATACACAACTTCATACATAATTTGATCATAATTTTCTAAATTTTGAATAATATTCCAAATTTTGGCTCGAAAGCAAAAAAAAAAAAAAAAAAAAAAACATTTACATTATGTTTTTGTTTTGAATACAAAACATGACCTTTTACCCAATAGTTGACTTTACCAACCTCTTGTAATCCTTTCACTTTGTTTCTTTAACTTCATACAAACAAGAACGTGTTTTTTAACAAACCCTTCTCTTCAATTTGGCAAGTCGTAGGTAGGACTAACTTGAACACGGTTACGTATTATAAATTCTTCCTTTGTCAGGCTAGATTTTTATTTTTTTTTTTCAAGTTTTTGGTCCATGGAATATAGTTTTGTCTTTGTATTTCCAATCATTCCACTTGTTTATGTTAATGGTTTGTCCCACACGGCATACGGACATCTATGAAATAACATAGACAATGGAGGAGCTCGGGGGTTGACCTCCTTCATCTTGACCTAATTGGCAGATTGAACGGTTCCATGGGTTCTCCTTCTCTTGATATACTATCAAAGGGGACGAGGAAAGAAAAAGAGACCCAAGAACCGGTCATATCAGATCGACCAAACCGAGAACCGCCTAGATCAAATTGGATCGGACCGGCTGGTTTGATCCGATTCCCGAGGGTGTCAGTCTGGTTCCTATTCCATAAAAATGGAACCAATGATTTTCGGTCCGGTCTAGTTTCCCTCTGGAATCGGAAACTGGACCGAATTTTTTAAAAATATATATTTATTTCTCAAAAATAGCAATAAGCCTTAAAATAGTAACAATTCTTGTATTTTTTTTAATTTTATTTTTTTGGTTAAATGACCGATTCTATTGGATCGGACTGGACAGAACAGTCCAATTTGGTCTCCTATCCCAAAAATTGGGAACCAGTCCTCCCAGTCCAATTCTTGGTTCCTAGGTGGAACTAGACCAAAATAGGAACCGATCACCCTAGAAGGCATCTTTGGTGCATGCATATCTAGTGTGACGTTCGCTTGATCCAACGACAGTTCATGTTCACCAAACGCACATGAACTCGAAACTGTGAATAATAGCTCGACGAGAATGTACCGTGATGAACAATCTACATACAGAAAGATCTTTGTCCTTCCCACTTTTCTTAGGCTTATAGCTTCTCACAGGATGACCCTGACAACTACCTTACTCCCTCCATTTGAGACGAGGAGCTTTAGGAAAACTAAAAGCTAATGGAAGCAAGAGAGAAAGAAAGCGAGGACCCCTTTTCATTTGCATGAAACACAAGGATATAATGAAAAACGAGGGAAACAAGATCAAGAGACTTACGATATCGCCGCGTGAGATCTTCAATCTCGTCAGAGCGGAGGCGAGTTTCAAACACCTTTCGTGGGTCTGTCTCCATGTGTACCTCGTATTGCCGTAGATGATGGAAACCTTGTTGCCATAGACGAAAGCTGCTCTCTCTAAGAGACTTATGGGAGTCAAAGGCACGTGGTTCGCAGGGCACTGGAGCAAACCTTCCATGATCCTTCTCTATACGTCTGTTTGGGATCTCTAGCCTGCGAGACAAGTGAGCATGGTCATATGCATTTGCATAGAGAATTTATCTCGCCGTGCCCAGTAAATGAATATTTGAGTTGGACCATTTTCCATATGTATAGAAGGCTAAGAAATAAGAAAGAAGTGGGTTTCACTGCGAGAATTATAATGGAGGGAGAGACTATGCACTAATGAAGGCCTTTTAAGGATGCGCGTTGGATACCTCTCAAAATATCTTGCATAAAATAATCTGCCAATCCCTGCAATGAAAGTTTATATATCGATCTAAACGTGCATGTTTATATCAGACAGAGGGAGGGAGGGAGGGAGGAGAGAGAGAGAGAGAGAGAGAGAGAGAGAGAGAGAGAGAGAGAGAGAGAGAGAGAGAGAGAGGAGGAAGGAGCTAAGAAACAGAAAGAATGTGGAGGAACATGAAGTATGACGAGCAAAAGACCACTATTAAATTTCATCACATTGTTGTAGATGGTTCTAGATTGATATTTGACGAAATATCATTAATCTGAAGTTTCGATAAAATTAACTCAAAACAGATCTCATAAGACATGACTAATCACAGTTAAAAATGTTCTAAATTTCCATACTTTTTATACAATCACAGCGTAACTGTTACAACAAGCAAAGACTAAAAAGAGACCGCGACAGGTCAAAGGTCTCCCTTATTGGCGTTTTACTATTATCGAGCAGTGGCAAGTTTGGTAAATGATAAATCAAGGACAAATCACGAATGTGATAAGAGTTTAGAGCAGGATAATGACCAAAAAAATGTTTTGAACCCACCGTACGGATGCCAATATCAATTATTTTCCATTTACCCATATGACTCATAAACCTTCGACAATTTGTTAATATAGCTCTTCTAATCAATTTTAGCCGGCAACCACAAACCTAGACAATTCTTTTTAATTTTTCTAAGTTTTTTTTTAAAAAAAAAATATTCTTTTCTATCCCTCTTCCTCCCTGGTTGCCATGGCTAGGGACCCACCATAGACAAGGATTGATTGTTGTGGCCAATGACCAACCATAGATAAGGATTGACGAGGACTGGCCTTACCATTTGGGCTAGCATCACCTAAGGCCGGTTGTCTGCCCTTGCCAAGGCTCAGTGACCAGTGGACGAAGAAGGATAGAAATTTCAAGAAAAGGAAAAAAAAATTAAAAAATATATATTTTGAGAAATTAAAAATATATATAAATTAATCGTCTACATCAACACCGATTATGTCACGTAAGACGTCCGGCATTCACATCAGCGATTGCTAACCAAAAATTAGCTGGATGGATTATATTGGTAAGTTGTCAAAAAAAGTTATGTCTCAGTTGACTAAATCAAAATGTTAAGGATTGACTTAGCATCCACACAATAGATTTATTTGGAGTTTTTGGTAAATTTCCCCTTTATAGCTTAAGATAGAGCAAGATGAGAACGAGTCGTCGATTTGTTATATAATCATTTCACCCTCCAACAAAGTGAGGGCAGAGGAAAACATTGTTCTGAACACTACAAGTCGACATGATGCCAGTGGCAACTGGTCGGGTCGGAATCAAAAGTGAACAAAGGATATTTAGAAATTTTCGCTTCCATTCCCTGTAGTTGCACGCCATTGTGGAAAAATTTGCGCTCGGTTTCTTCTATAAGATAACACTCCTTCGAGAATGGTCGCCGTAGCGACCGCAGCGTGCTGAGGTTCCCTGTGAAACTTTCTTCAGTATCCATTGAAATAATGAATGATGATTCGACTATAAGTTCAGGCATGGCAATCTATATGTGTATTTGTTTTGACTCGAGTATGAAATACTACTTTCCTCTACATTCCTGTCAAAATGGAATAAATGAAAATTCCACGAAGACTAAATGTCAAAATTCATGATCTTTATAAAGATTTGTGTTCGATTTGAACGAGAAGTAGGAGTTCAAATGGTACAAGTATACTTAGCTGGCAAGCTTGAGTCAGGTAGGCACATTGTTTTGTTACCGATACATCATGTCAATGATATCGATGACCTGTCTTGACTTAGAAGTGAGTAGACTCAGCATGCACGCTCAGGTTGGCTCCACTTGGGCTCAAGCTTTTCCACAGCCACAACCCATGTGTTGTTAAAATGCATGTGTGAGTAAGTTGTGTTAAAGAAATCTTACATCGAAGAATTAATGTGATGTAGAGCAATTATTATATCATAGTTAACCCATAATTATTGGCTTAAGGTTTTGAGTGAATGTGGATTCAACTAGATATATTGATAGGTTCGGATTTAGGCTCCCTCTTAGCGATCTCCCCAAATGAATAGATAAAATATCTAACGTGCACGCTGGGCTTAGAAAAAGCTGGTCGAGCTCCTGTATTGTGTTCCAATATCTACTGTTTTTCAAAGCACTAGCTAGGCACTTGGGCATGTCTTGGCAGCTTTCCGGTGTCTCGTCCGGCGAGTCCTGCTGCTACCGCATTGATTCCAGCAACACCACAGCGAGTCTCGACGGCCTGCCGCACTTCCGCTGAGACGACGCGGCCGCTGCTTCTCTTGACCCGCTGCCGGCCCTGCTAAAACAACAACGCTGCTGCCGTGAGACCACATGTCGATCTGTTGTCCAGCTATTGCCTCGTTGACACCGTCCCTGCCTTGCTGATCTGTTCCGAACCGAGAAGGCCCTGCATCGTTCGATCCAATCACGAGCCACCGTCATGATCCCATGAATCGCTTCAGATTCATGTCTCCAATTTGAGTTTTCTTTTTATTTATTTATTTTCTCTTGACTACCCACTACCCAGGAAGAAAAACTTTTAGGGGGATCGCAGAATACACAAAAAAGAACACACCTGAGAGAGCAGAGAGAAGGAAATCCAGTCCAGCTCTTGGCCGAGGCAACCCTCCAAGCAGGCGCCAACTCCACGGCCGGACTTGTGGCCGTGCCCCTATCGCCATCACTACCACATCGTGTTGCTGCCCTACTGAGGTGTCGATGACGGCCAAGCCACTCCCTGCACACGTGCCACCTGAGAAGTCAACCGTGTCCGAGCCGTTGCACCCAACCGCGTTGCTGCTTTGGTTTCGTTATTGCTGTGCGTTGGCGCTGTTGCTTCCTGACCACCGTCGATCCTCCACCGTTGAACGCTACCCCCACCGAGTTGGCGGTCTTTTGTGCTTTTATTTTCAGGTCTTCTGGTGGACGTCCCCTTGCTTTGTTGGTCAACTTTGTGACCTTGTCAGGCCAAATCAGTGAAGTATTAGCCACCATTCAAAATTCGCCATTACTTATTGAGCGAGGTATCATCATTGAGCAGCACATCACCTTGAACCGCCACTCGTGAGTCATCCCACCAGCCGTCATTCGACCGAACTTGACAACGTGGTCCACGTGACACCAAATATTAGGTAAGAATCTCTTTTAATTCGATTTTCATATATCCTTACTGCCTAATTTATGGGATTATCTCGTATGAATATTTGAATGATGCCATCATATCCACAAAATATCGATTAGCCTTTTAAATTGGAAAATCTTCCTAATTTTGCAACGTGCATATGATTGACGGTCCGATTTCATGCTCGAAATACGACTCGCAATCGCACGGAAAAATCGCCAATCCGATCTCACGCTTGAGATACGATTCACGATTTTATTTGAAATTGGCCAATCCGATCTCATGCGCGAGATACGATTTGTCAATTTATTTCCAAAATAGACATGGATGATATCTTGCCTGATTTGATGCCATGCTGTTCTTGATGTCTTATTTTGATTGCTCCCGCAAAAGAAAGAAAAAAATCCAAAAAAATCTTAATTAGGATTAGGTTTGTTTTTTTATCTTGCATATTTAGAATAGGGATTTTATTTTGAATCATGAAAGAAGAAAACAAAAAAGAAAGTGCATTCATTTAGGATGTTAGATTTTTATTTGAATTGCATGTTTAATTTTAATTTCGAATTTCATAAAAGAAAAAATTAGAATTAGGGCATTCTTTGCACGTCATGGCATATTAGAATAAATTGCATATTTCATTTTAAGTTTAGATTGATTTTTGCAACTTAGGTTAGGGCTTGCTAGGTTAAGACAATATCTTAGTTTAAATTAGGATTTAGTTTGACTTGATCCTTAATATAAGTTGGATAGAATTTTAATATAGATAGTTATGTTTTGCATTTTCCTTAATTTCGAATTTCATGAAAAAATAAAATTTGTCTTAGGATAAATTAGTTGCAATTTCTAGGATAGATTGCATTTTTTAGAATAAAAAGTCATGTGCACGTCATATAGAATTAGGCCTATGAAATGCACGTCATTTTAGTGATTGTTATTAGGTTCACTTAATTAGAAATTGCTCGTCATTAGAATTAGGTCATTTTGGCTAATTTAGATTGCATATTTAATTATTGCATATTCATTAAGAAATCACAAAATTTTTTACTCATTCATATAGTTTTGGATATGTTACCATGTCATATCATTTCATGTTAGATTAGAAGCATTGCATTGCATATGGATTTGATTCTCATTAATTAAGTGAAAATGAAAAAAGAAATTGCGTGTTAATTAGAAATCATATCTAAGGTTGTTGATGTGAATTCTGATCTAACAATACAGATACTTTCGTTGCTACTAGGTAAGTCTCGTAATTTATTTATTGCTTTACTTGGGTGTTAAATTGGTGGTTTGTGCACCCGCATGATCGCCTCACATGTTAGGGAATTAGATTTAAAATCAATTTAAGCTGCCTGCAAAAACATTTTTGGAAATAAAGGAATGGTACCGAAAGGGCATTAGAGAAATCTAGTGTAACAAGTCCCCGTACCCAAATCTCTGGTTCGTAGGAGTAAAGTAAATCTCCCATTACTTTACTTGGGTTTCTAATCAACCCACCAAAAAAATAGATTAGTGGCGACTCATAATTGAATATCAATTGCATGTTAAAAACTTGAACTTAAGTCGCGAATTGGTATGGGCTTGGGAGAGCCCAAGTTAGGTCTAGGCCTAACAATCCATTAGCCAAACTCTAGGTGGTTCACACCCGAAAAATATGGTCACGACAGATTGATTATTGTGCATTTGGGTGTGTTTACAATAGGGAAGCACTTGAATGTGAGCATTATGAATGAGTGTGATCTTTCCTTTGCTGTTTTTGGTAGGACCATCTGATTGATCTTTTCTGAGTTTAGGGACATTGTCAAACCACGTGAATTATGTGTTCATGTATTATTTTCAAAATTCATTTCTTACTCGAATAGTTTCATTTATTCGTCCCAACGCATTAGTCGCACTTTTAATAGTTCATCTTTCTCGAATGTGACTTAGTAGTTGGTAACGGTCGCCAGAGTCCATGGACTGAAAAAAGATGCGCTCAAACTTCTAGTTTGCTCGAATCAACTCCAGGATCCGTGAATCTTACAAAGAGCGTGACATCTCAATTGACCAGCCTTCTGCGTGCAGCGTGTTTTTTTTTTTTTTTCCTCTAAATCTATACAAAAGTCGGACTTTATAACCACCGCCCGCAATGGCGCAGCTAGCTTGGGCTCTCTCCCCCTCATGAAGGGGAGGAGTTTGAATCCCAGATGCGTCATTAGGGATTCTTACCTGAAGTACTATGATGGTGGGTCCTGCAGTCCCTCTCCAGGGTTTGCTTGCCAGCTATCGGCTTACGGGGTTCCCTGAGTTACCAAAAAAAAAAAAAGTCGGACTTTGCAACTCCGTCGTGAGACCCAATACGTGCATCTGCTACAGAATTTTTTGAAAGATCCTAATTCCGACTCCTGATCCCAATACAGCGTGCTCGTCAGACTCATTCCAAAAGTAACATGCCTCGATCGTCTCATTGCCCTTCAAGTCAAATTTCCTATATGTGTCAGTTTCTATGCAGAAATCATTTGATTTTTGCTTCAATTCTGATCGCATGCATTCTCATCACGTTTCAAAGTATCTCACGTTACATTTTAGGAGATATCTATGACAGGTTTTGTTGGGAGGCTTCACTTGGGAGATCTTCAAAAGAAAAATTCAAATCCAAGATAGTAAATATATATCCAATTGGATCCCACCGTTATTCAAAAGGTTAAGTAAATAGATTATGAGTCAATTGTGATATATTAACTATTTTAGTTTACACCACATTTCTTATGTGGAACCTTTTTTGCACAACACTTTCTCATCTTCATCTCAACAAATCTCTCCTCACATGTGGGCTTTCAGTGTCTATACTGTTCCCCACTTAATCCATATATTATTCTACACTGGCATTATCTCGACTCGGATCTCCATCTTAGTCCAATCAAGTTTGGTAGGAACACAAAATTTGAATTGACTCGTCCCTAATTGCCTTAGCGTGACCAGGCTCAACATGAATGCATGACCTGCTACCTCGATCAGAAGTTACATCCAAGATTCCTTTCCTTGAGGTCTCCGCCCAAGAACGATCCACACATGTTCGGCCCGACCCATTCCATCCGAACTGTACAACTCCTTTCCTTGAGATTTACTTGTCTTGGAACTCACTACTTAATTTTGTTTCAACTAATCATTATCAGACATATTCGTAGCTATCAAAGATTCACTAGTCTTTTGTCGAATTGGTAGACATACATTGAATATATAGTCCAACCGATCTCTAGTTTCCATTTCAGTTCATCTAAAATCCATGATCCACTACTCTCTAGTCGAACCGGTAGACGCACATAAAATAGAGCCCGACTCCTTCCTGTTGGCTTGTGCGACATCCGTGTCACTCTCCAATCTCTCCGCTTTCTTTGGTTTTAGGCAGTCTTGTGATGGACCCTCTTTCTGACAATTGTGGCGTCCGAAAGGCTTTCTCTTCGCTCTAGTCTTTGATCTAGATTACGTCCAGCGCTAGAGCTCCTCTTGAAGTCCTTACCTCTAACCATCAGACCCTTAGCACCGATTCTCTCATCGTTGCCTTGCAACTTCTGCCATTCATTCGAGAACAATGCAATATTCCACTTTCTCTATAGACATAACCTCATACCCTTTCATAAGAGAATCACAGAAGTGCTCAGAAGAATTGAGCAACGAACAATCATTAATGACTTTATTAAACTCATTTAGGTTATCCTAGATTGACCATTAACTCCATCTTGAATTTGAAGTAATGTTAGATCAAGTTTCGATATATACAACACTTCAAGTTTCCACTAACTGCAAATGTAATAATGTCATCTGTCACTTCAACTAAACATCGTCCACTAAATTCAACATAATAAGCTCCTAACCTTTTTCAAAATATCAGATTTTTCTTCTACTACCATAATCTTGAGAAATTTATCATGTCCCTCCGATGCTGAGTCCATACCCCGTGTCTCCAACCAAAAATTGTATTTGATTTGCCACAGGTTAAGATTATTCTTGCCAGGAGATCTTTCCAACTCAAATTTCATGGAAGTCTTAGTCATAATGCATACAGATAAGCTTCCTGCATAATTAATCAAGGATAACCCTTGCTCGGCTACCTATTTATTACATGAAATTGCAGGCATAGACTAAACCAAAATGATTCGAACAAGAAATAAATGTAAAAAAAAAAAACTTGACACAGTGGATTTGCATGGTTTGGTAGTGGGGAAAAGTATGAAAAAAAATTTTAAACATATTGTATTAATATCAATTCGGTTTTAAACATTTCAATCAAATAAATTAGATCCTATGCCTTTTCACGTTGGTATTAATTGAGTCTATCCAACCAATTAGGTCAAAAATTGTTGACGTGAATACTAGCTGTCCTATGAGATATGGTTGATGTGAACATTTTATTTATTTTTTAAATTTTTTTAACTTTTTTATTTTAAATTTTCGTTTTCTTTTCTTTTCCTTCTCTTTTCCATCTGTTCTGTTTTTTCCCCCTCTCCTTTTACTTTTATTTTCTCCTTATTTCCCTCCACCAGTCGCTACCCTCCATGATGGCCGGCAAAGATTGTTGGCTGCCAATGAGGGCAAGGGCTAGGACACCCTCATCAGCCTTTAGCGAGGGCACCCTTACCAAATCTAATGAGGGGACCCTCGCTTAGCACTCACCAAAGGTCGGCAGGGCCCCTTTCCATCTGGGTGAGGCCGCCCCTCATTAGATTTGGCGAGGGGACTACCTCTTACTAGGGGACAACCTCTAGCAGTGACGAAGGGCCTTGCCTAGCCCTAGCTAGATCTAGCAAAGGGTGGCCTCGTCCAACCCTCACCGGCAGCTGGTGAACTTTGCTAGCCATCACGGAAGTTGGCGATTGGTTGAGGGAAAAAAAGGAAGAAAGAAATAAGAGGAAGGAAAAGATTAAAAGAAAAGAATAAAAAAATTAAAAAAAATTAAAAAATAAATAAAATGTTCATGTCAACGCTAGATTATGCCGCATAGGACAGCTGATGTCCATGTTAGTGATTTTCAGTTTAAATTAGCTAGATGAACCCAATTGATATAAATGCGAAAATGTTCATAACTAAATTGATCTATATGTAAGGTTTATGATCGAATTGTATTAATACAATAAGTTTGGAACCTTTTTGGCACTTTTCCCTTTGGTAGTGTGCCTAGACTTGATATGACGGATTTACGTGGTTTGGCCATGTTCTTATTCCATGGGGAAAGACTGATGAAATGGTTCTCCTATAATCAGCAAAAATAGATTATGATAGCTCATTCATATTCACTCACTAGTGTGTCCCGACCTGAACTACACTCAAGTAAAGCTCCACAAGGATCAAAAAAAAAAAAAAATTCTCTCACAAAAGGTTTCTGTTAGTGGGTTTCTAAAAGTATCTTTGAGCTCGGCTTGGCGTAACAAGCAAAATAGGTCAAATCCCAAATTTTATTGTCTAAAAAGGAGCACTAGATGCCAAAGTGGCAACCCGATATCCGAGTCACCATTAGTGGAAATCATCATATATAGTTATATACTGTTTATTCTATTACATGCCAACAAACAAAGTAGGGATGTTTCATGCACGTTGGCGGGGGAACGAACTCCGAAATTCCCTTGCTCTTTATTTAATCAATCTCATTCATCACGCTAATAATTGACCTACTATAATAATACCCATTATAATTTCGCTTTCTCAAGATATAATTAATCGCGTGCAATGACATCACACATTAAGAAAACGTCATCATTGATTCATATCAAAAGAAGATGGGCAAATCTCTGCTTTGCCCTCGCAGGCGCTATATATTTCTTGTCGCATTGAGTTGCTCGACCAATAGATTTGCAAATGAAAATCGGTTTATTTTGCTAGGACGCATTCAAAATAACTTACATAGTATAATGGAGCTCCATGCAGATCTTAAGCAATATCCAGTAGTAAAAGCAGCCCCACAAATGCTTAGGGCGCGAATGATAACTATTTTGGCTAGAAATTAATTTTTGGAAGATAAATAAATTTTTCTATTTCTATTTTTTAACAAGTTTGTAAGCAAAAATATGTATTTGATAACGACACAAAATTTCTATTTCTATCATAGAAATTCGTTTGATAACACGACACAAAATTTCTCCCTTCCGTTGGCGATGGCGATGGGTGGCGGTTGTCGACGAATGGCTACCAGCGACTGGCAACCGGCAACCAATGGCTAGTGATCGACGACCAGTGGCAGCAGCAATGAATGGCAGCCAGTGATAGCAGATGAACAACCGACTAATAGGGAGGACAAATGATGAGCAAAAGTTTCATTTCTCATTTCTGTTATAGAAATAGAAAATAAAAAAAATTATACTTCTGATTTCTATTCTAAACCTATTTCTGAAGCAGAAATCCATTTCATATATAGAAAAATGAAATAATTTTACCGAACGGATTTCTGTTCTAGAAACAAGTTTGGAACAGAAAAATAGTTATGGAATAGAAATAGAATGATTATCATATGCACCCTTAGTGACTAGCCAGCTTGAGTGTGGCGTGTATCCACGCAAGTATAAATTACCTAGATCGGACAAGGCACGAAAAGAATAAGAGAGTTAAGTATTCTGGCGACATCATGATTGGCCAATTTAGTCGGATATAGAAAGATGACCAGTGAAATAAAGAAAGACTTGAAAGCCAAAATGCGGAGAGGAAGAGGTTTACTAGAAAACCAATTCAAAGGATTGTGATGTTGTAAGAGAGGAAAGACGACGATTCCATCACTAACACCGATCGTGCTTCTTTTTTTTTTATTTTAGTACACACGAAAAGTAAATAATAATGAATAAAAGAAATGGGTCTGTTTTGTCGCCTTGAGTTTTTCTCCGTTAATTTTTGTCTAAGGCGGTTTAATTTTGTCCTCTTTGGTTACCTAAAGCGATAAGTTATATTTTTGCCGCCTTCGTCCAAAGGCGATAAATTATTATGGTCTTGCTTTTCTTATTTTTCAGGTCAGCAAGAAAATTATGTTTATTACTCAAAAGGATATAAAAGAAGTACACAAACATTTATAGAAAAGAAAATCAAAGTAGATCCAAGCCCGGAGTACTACAAAACAAAGCAAAATTCAGAAAACAAGAAGGATCATTAGAGCGCCGGAAGGGTTAAGCACACACTTGTTCCGTAAGAATAGATCTATCATGTAAACTTATTGGTGGCCAATCATTGAATCTCGTTTCTTCGTTAGTCATGAATACATGTTGGAAATTCCTTCTCTAATAACTACGCCATTGCCATGCACGACTAGATTATGTTTCCTCTACACCATTGCCGTATGGAGATAGTGAAGACAGGTTGAAAACACAAATATAATAGAAGAGCAACTCTTCATGGTTTAATGAGATGCTAGAGCACCATTGAAACTAAAAACAAAGGATTTACGGACAAATCACATGGGTATCAAACTCCCAAAAATATATATGAAACTCCCAGATCTAAAGCATATGACTTACACAGGGACATAGCACAATGGGTCAAATCCCCCGAAATATATTTATGAAAATCCCAAATCTAAATGTGGAGATGATAGCTCTTAAATCTAGAATAATATCGGGAGAGTTCAAATTCAGATTTATAACTAGATCAAGAAAAGAAAGCTCTTAGATTTAGATCGGAGAAAAGAAAAAGGAAGACTTAAGCAAAATCAACAAGAGAGGAGGGAGGGTGGGACTACTTTAAACCCTCCTCAAGTTGAAGGTTGAAGAAGACAATGAAGAGAGAGGAGAAAGTAAGAGAAAAGGACTTTAAGAACGTCTTACTTAAAAGGGAAGAAAAACTCTTTTTTCTTTTTTTTCTTTTGTCGGTATTGATTGGCTAAGGGCCACAAAAACTCTTTCCATTTGTTGAGTCTATGATTTTGCCACCTTAGCTTTGAATTTCAGGTTAGGCACCAAAGACTATGAATAAATGCTTTTGTTTAGTAAATTAATTGCCGCAGTAAGTTTAAAATTTTGGGTTAGGCACAGTAGAATATTTTTAGTTTCATTCTCTTAGACATCGTTCATATTTTTTTAATTAGAGTTTGATTATAATTATTTATAAAAATTCAGTCACTTCAACTGTTGCGATAGGGGCGAGTGATTGAACAATAATATAGACAAAAGAAGAAAATAAATCGGACACCGGATTTACGTGGTTCAGTCGTAAAGACCTACGTCCACGGGGAGAGCAGCAACGAATTTCACTATAAATCAAGCAATACAAGGAGATTACACACTCGAGTCACTCAAACACTCTCTCTGTGTTTCACAAGCCCCAATTACACCCAATAACGCACCCAGTGTTTAGCCCCGAAATTCCTCAAGAAATAATCTCTCAATCTCATGAAGGAATTACACGCAAATCTTATCACAAGATTTAATTGACTTGAACATTAAATCTTCTTGGATGTAATTCACGGACAAGAACAACAAAGAAAAATCCCTCCCAAGCACTCGACGATGAGACGGCGCTTCGAAACAAATTCTTCATTATCAACATCCACCACCCACGGCCACAAGTCTATATATATAAGTGAAACCATTATTCTTTTGCCAACTTCTCATAAAATTCAGTTTCCTATCTTAAACGATTTTATCCAAAACATATTTCTGTATGTTTTAAATAAAATCCAAATCCAAGTGAAAGTTGGACTTTCCTATTTCAGTGGCCAAACTCTCCAATGCAAATTCGAACTTTGAGAAGTTGATCTTCGGATCTTCTTTGCTCAATTTCAAACATCCACAACATATTAAATTAGGAATATTCGGAATTTCACATTGGACTCAAATTCGAGACATATTTTAACACCGACCTCGTCACCACCATGACTTTGCCATGAGAGAATGGAAAAAAAGAGAAGAAAAAAAGTCTACAAAACCTCACCGAGGGGCGGCAGGCGGCAAGCATAATAGGCGGCGGGACAACGAGCAACAATGAGGAGTCGTGAGTGAGTGAGATTGTGTGTGTGTGAATACACTATGATTGTAAAATGCACTATAAACACGCATTATTATATATGGCCAAATAACAATTCACTATTTTGTAAATGATTGGCAAATGATCATTGAATGTCTTATTCTTTTAAAAACTTAATTCGAAATAATTGGCTGGCATTTAATATATCAATCATCTTATCTTTTACAAAAGTAAAGAATATTTTTAAAAAAGGGTTACAAATTTTACATTGTAGTGAAAATGCATATGCTCGCATGTATGGGAGAAATTGGCATTCGACAGTTTAAGAAAGTAAAGATATCATTCGTACGAACTAAACATGGTTTGTATGCTTCTTGCCCATTCATTGTAGTTTAGCTTTTGGTTCTAATATTTTTTCAGTATTTAAAATTTACTAGTACAAATTCTTAGAAATTTATAAAACTATCTAGTAATAAAAAATAATTGGAAATGATTTTACATGCTCCCCCTTCTAAAAGTAATTTGAAATGCTTATCCACTTTATTTCTTTGCATAACCCTCCTAATAATCATTCTCTTATTTTTTCGAAACTGTAAATAAAAAATTAAATATTTTATCTCTCCATCCAATTAAAGCTTGTAATCTTATTATTTATTCATTATGATGTTGCACAAGAAATGAAAAATAATGCATGCAGTAGTATTCATTTAAACTAAAAAGTAAATAAGTAAACAATTTTATCAATGAGTTACTTATTAGTGAAGTGGCCCTAGTTTAAACTTCCGATGGATTGATTTTGATTTATTCGATAGCTCGAAATATATATAGATATTAATGGGACAATTACTAATTCAATTTTAAACATATTGTATGGATGCCAATTTAGTTTTATATTTTCCAATTTGACCGATGTGGCTTTAAATCTTTGTGCAAAATTCATATGTGGTCATTCTGGTTAATTGTCAAAAAAAAATTGTTGAAATGTGACGATCCACGTAGGATGTTGTTTCAAGTAAAATTGTCAACTTAAGTGTGTGTTACGTTGGCCAGCCAACAATTACTAGACACCACGTTCATAATTTCCAATGACAATTGACTAAAATGGTTCCATTGGAATTTGGCCCAAAGATTTAGAACTGCATCGATGAAATTGACAAGTTACAAAGAGCCATGAAATGGAATCTCTCATCCCCTAATGAATTAAAAACCGATGTTTATTTGTACTAAATTTATCTCCCCCTAACATAGTCAAGCGCTAGGCGACGGACAAAATATCTATGTCAAAGACGCAGACCAATGCTATTTGTCCTGTATCTTAACCGTAAACGAAAAGGCAATATGAAATTTTTTTTATTGTGGAGCCACCTATGCAACACATGCAAAGAAACCGACACAAATAGATTATAAAAGTCAACACGTTCATGGAATAATCAGTCAAAGTTATGCAGTTTTGTTAGAAATTGAAGATGGTCGTCGTCAATGTACCCAACACGGCTACTCTTCATTGTTTCTATTGCAAAATCTTGAGATCATCTTCATCTTCGCCCCAAGTTTAGCCTCTAAGACTGGAATTGGCATTATAACTTATAAGGGGCATCAGGGTTTGAGAATGAGGGATTGATTAGGGGATTTTGGGGTAACTTCTATGTATTGTGCAATACGAAGAAACAACGATGTTAATCTAACAAAAAACGGCATTGTTTGTTGAAAATCCTTTCATGCAGGTTGTTGCCATTACGTGTAAAACAAGTAATGTTGATTGGACTATCATGTTAGATAAATAAGGCGAGACTTGCCCGATAGGACCTAAGTGCACTTTCCCCCAAAGATTTAGGATTACCTTGGTTCAATTAAAAAGTTCAAGACTTAGTTGGTTCTATATAATAAGTTTAAGACCAATTGTGTTGTTTTTCCTTAAATTAACCTATGTAATATTCAAAGATGAGCTAGTCTCCGCCTCCAAAACTTGAAAGCTTGGCAAAATACTCATATAAAAAGAAGTTATATAAGGTACATCGCGGTTGTAATATACGTTTTACACAAGCAATCACGAAATGGAGTCCTTTATTTACCGAAATCAATAACTGTATCCGTACCAGTGCTATACTTCGGTTATGATCTTTTCACCGCCAATGCCCTATGTAAAAGTTCTAATATAATATGATATTTCCTATATTGTATGAACTTGGAGTTCATCACCTGCAGAGGTCAATCACACCTTTTTGGAAGGTACCAGTCCAGAGGTGGAAGTCAGCTGTGAAGCAATTTTGGTACAGGCAACAATAAGCACTTACCAATCGACTGATTCTCTTAGATGGGTTGACATCAAGCAAAATGTCTCTAAATTAAGGGATTTCATTTTGCCAGCTTCAATTTAGCGGTTGAGCTCACATGTAGGATCCGCCATTCTTCCGGGAATTCGTGCTAGTCATCCATGTTTTTCGGATCATAATTCTTTGAACTCATCAAAGTCAGCTCCCAATTAGTTAGATCTCTCTCTCTCTCTCTCTCTCTCTCTCTCTCTCTCTCTCTCTCTCTCTCTATATATATATATATATATATATATATATTTTTATAATATTAATGTATAACAGTGATATCACATGTTATGTTGCGGTGATGTCGCTTCATCAATGATATTTTTTCATTGATAATGTGAACATAACTTTTCTTAACGATTGTTGTGATTTGACACTAAAAAAAATGTAATCATTGAAAGTAATGCCATGTTTTTTTTTTTTTTCCGTGTTGATCAGGTATTGGCAGCAATAGGTTACAGATTGTCTTATTACTGCCCACTTTATTTCAAGAATACGAGGAAAAAAGCAAAAAAGAAAAGGAAATAAAGAAGTCATCCTCATATTGTAAGAATGCATGCAGGACTAATCTAAAGCATGAATTTGATGCCCATGCCATGACAAAGATAAACGTTTGTTTTCATATAGAAAATTTCACCTCGATGGACCCTTATATAATGAATGACCCTGTTATTTGTTAAGTTGCAATCAAATCGATGAAATTTCACAACAATGAAATAACTATTGTGCGCACAACACAATTTGACTCACTTTTTGCAAGATTAAAGGATGAACTGTGAAAATCTCCCGCTTAATAGTGTCGACTCTGTTCATTAGCATTTGTAAAAGAAATCTATTTAAGATCGAAAGAAGATGAGGTAGAGTTGGGGAAAAAAAAATAAACATTTATGATCCACAGCAGGATTGATCTGATCATAAGAGCGTTCTCATGCTTTTGGCTGAAAAAATTGATGGTTCTAGATTCGATTCTTGTCATGAGAAACTCATATATAAATGTGCGGCCATAGGGGGGGATTGTCATCCTAGTTCTCTTCCAGGTAGCCAACTAATTAAGGTCATGCCCCTAGATGATGAAAAAGAAGAAAAAGAAGCTAATTTTTAGCTCCATTCATTTCACTGAAAATAACTTCTAGGAAAACATTTTACGGATATTTCGACATTCGATTTATAGAAAATGAACTAGCCAAGGAAAACGTTTTTTGCTATTGGAAAAAACTTCTTCCACCTTACTTTCTTTCACCAAACACATTTTCATTTTATTTTTATGTTTCCTTTTCTTTTTTTCTTTTTCTTTTTTAAATCAAATTTTAATTTTTTTTTCCTTTTTTTTTTTCTTTCTTTCCTTTTCATTTTCTTCCTTGGCCTTGGCTGGTCATTAGCCATGGCAATGGCCAGCAACCAGCCGCGGGCCAACTCAAGCCTCGCCCAATTTGGTGAAGCCAAGCTCGCCAGAGTCTGGCGAGCTCAAGCCTTGCCGAATCTGGTGAAGTCGAGGTTCGCAAGGCAAGCTCGCTTTGCCAAATCAGGCTAGGCAAAGCCTCAAAGAAAAGAAAAATAGGAAGGGAAGGAGAAAATTAAAAATTTTAAAAATATTTTTAAAATAATTAAATAATAAAAAATTATTAAAATTGAGTGTGTGCGGGAAAGATTTTCTTTACCGAATGGCGGAAAATATTTTCTAGTTCATTTTTAGATTTCAACTTAATATCAAAAGAATATAGTTATTTTCCTAAAAAATAGTTTTTGGAAAATATTTATTGAAACGTCATATTTTTCGTGAAACAAACGGAGTCTTAATGTGAAAATAATGCTTTGGAAATAGCTGTAGTAAACATCTAAGATACCGTCTTTTCCATATGCAACTATGACACTCAGAGAATATCCCCACACTTTCACCTCCTGGGCCTAAAAGGAATATGAACTCAGGCTTATGGCATAAGGCCTAACTACTATTATAGGCCCAACCCTACTGGTCAGTCAGTTCAAAAGAGAGTTTTCCTAAGCTTTTGCTGTATGTGCACTGTCGCTACCACAAGCAAAATATCTTCACCCAAAAAGGGGAAAAAGAAAAAAGAAACTCTTTTAGCCTTGCTAGATTACTTGTTCTAAGCTCACAAACCATCAATACATGACAGAGTCGGATGTTTGAGTAATCAAATTATCAATCCATAGGAGTATTAAAATGAAGATAAAATACCTATAGCTAAATCTCTAAATCGGTAACGAATATCATCAATAATTTTATATTAGCATCTCATCAGTCACGGTTTCTTCGAAATCCTAATAAATCGCAATCAAATCATTTCAAGTATCCAGTTTTGATAAACGGGCAGCCTTTATGTTCCATATGGGAAAATCTATAAGACGTTTTTGGTCGATCAAATGATATAAGGGTTCGTTCGTTTAGTGGAAAATGGACCATTTCTTGAAAATATTTTCCCATAAGTCATTTTCTAGAAAAATGACAATATTTTCTGGTATTCGGCGAAAACCTGAAAATATTTTGGAAAATATTTTCCGGTGTTCAATAAGGAAAATATTTTCTAAAACTTCACCACTTAGGCATGCATTACTTACCGACCTATAAATCCATCAAATATAAACTTGCCTTTAAATCCAAACAAACTTGCTTCATATCTTGTTCCCTCATTGTTACCAAACGTCCATCTACTCTAAAAAAATGTTCGTATGGATTTTAAAAAGAAGTAAAGGAAAAAAGAAGCAAAGCATGTACAGCTCTAATGAGAATCTTTCAGTTGAGTAGCTTGTCCTCCCCCTGCGTCTTTTGTGTTATAATAAACATAAGAAAAAAGAAGCAAAGCATATAAAGCCCTTTACTTAAGAAATGTATAATTGTAAGGTAGAGTAAATAAAGAAAATGATAAGCAAGAGTACGAGCGCAAGCTTGAGATCGACGGGCTCAAGGTTCACCCGACGATGGCCGACGACTAGTCAAGAAAGAAGAAGATGGGAAACAAAGAAAAGAAAAGGAAAAGTAAAGAAATAGAAAAGAAAAAGGAGATTAAAAATAATTCAAATAAAAAAAAAAAAAAAAAGAAAGGGGAGGAGAAAGTTAGGATTTATAGAAGTGTGAGATAAGAGAGATCAAAAAAAGAAAATGTTTTCTACTTTTCAAAAGTGGAAAACATTTTCCCCTAATTGAGAAGACTTTTTTTTTTCCTTTCATGGAAAGTATTTTCCCTAAAGAATTCATTTTCCGTGAAATGAATGCCGGAAAATCCGGAAAATATTTTTCCGGAAATTATTTTTCACGAAACAAACGGAGCCTAAAAGTTATTATTTTTGGCATTTGAAGGTACACGCGGAATGGTATCAGCCCAGATACTATGCACGCATACGTGCGTACCTACGTACAGCTTCGCTCTATTATTTCGTGTGCATGCATGCGATAAAGTGGACAGAGATAGAATATGCTCTTCATGCGAGGGAGAGAACATTCTGTCTCGGATGCTTCCGCTTCAAAATCATTCAACATTAGCCCTCCACGTACTGAGGTTTTGAATAGTCCCGACTTCAATCGCGGTCGCCATGATTGCAGAAACGAAACCCCAACTCTTATCGCGCACGAGAAATTCACCATCGGCATTGGATCGCTGGTCCCATTCACTGGCGCA
This sequence comes from Eucalyptus microcorys, assembly GCA_014182515.1. NCBI lineage: Eukaryota > Viridiplantae > Streptophyta > Magnoliopsida > Myrtales > Myrtaceae > Eucalyptus > Eucalyptus microcorys. The sequence continues at coordinate 26,913,483 of CM024570.1, forward strand.
TCAAGAAATTTCAAAAGCATCTCTGGACACCAGCTCTGGACGCCAGGACACCATGGTGTCATCTCTTTCCCCGCGTTACGTGAAAAATCTCGAAACCTTACAAAAACCCACGTCGCCTTCCTGCGTCCTTAGCCTTATCTCCTCATCGCATCGATGAAAATGACCTACGTACAATCCCTCGAGGCCTGATCGATAACTATTCTACTATCGAAAATAACTTTTATTCAAAAATAATTTTTTATTCTGTTTCATAATCAAGTTTTTGAGCATTCGAATGTATTTAGTAATCATACAAAAATTATATTTCAAAATAGAAAAAAATATGAATGCATTTAGTACAACTCTCAAATTTTATTGTGACGTAGAATTTCCTTCTTCTTCTTACTCCTCTTGCCGGTCTCTGGCCAGTTGTCAGCCATTGTCAAACCCGACAACCGGTGAGAGGAGGAGGAAGAAGAAGTAAAGAGAAAAAAGAAAATGGCTTGATTATAACATTATTCCCGAGAATAAAAAAGTTGTCTTTGATTCCTAATTCAAATCTATTCCAACAATAAATTTGTTCCCATGACAAGAAAAATTAGTTAAAATTGTTCTTTTATTTAGGAGAACATAGAATTAACGATTTACCGAACACGCTCTCACTCCCTAAAATTAGGCTAAAATTAGGAGAACAGAGAAACTTGTTGCGATCTAAATTTTTGGGTGCACCACCTAAAATTAGGCTAATGGATTACTAAGCCTAAACTTAACTCGGGCTCTCCTAAGCCCATACCAATTCTTGACTTAGGTTCAAGTTCTTAACATTCAATAGGAGTGGCCACTAATCTATTTTTGGTGGGTCGATTAGAAACCCAAGTAAAGTAACGGAAGATTTACTTTACTCCTACGAACCAGATATTGTGAGTTCGGAGACTTGGTTACGCTAAATTTCTCTAATGCCCTTTCGATTCCATTCCGTTTTATTTTTAAAAAAAAAAAATATTTTGCAGGCAACTTGAATTGATTTTAATTTACCTCCCTAACAATGTGAGGTGATTATGCAGGTGCGCAAACTATTAATTAAACACCCAAATGAAGCAATGAATAAATTGCATGACTTACCTCATAACAACGAAAGCATCTGCAATATTAGCTCAAAATTCACATCGACAATCCTATATGTGATTTCTAATTAACATGCAATAACTCAAATTTGGTTTTCACTCTATTTAATGAGAATCATGCAATACATACTACTAATTTAACATGAAATGATATGACGTGGCAATATGACTTAAACTATATAACATGAATAAGCATGCAGTCTATCCTGAAGCATGAAATGAATTTATTCTAAATATTTTTTTGTATTTTCCATGAAATTCGAAATTAAAGAAATGCAATAATTAAATATGCAATCTAAATTAATCAAATGACCTAATTCTAATGACAAACAATTTCTAACTAAATGAACCTAGTGACGGTCACTAGATGACAAAAATTTCATAAACCTAATCCTACATGTCTGATTTATTAAACCTAAATGCTTTGATGCAAGATTTTGAGATTTTGATATTTTGATTTTTTAGTGTTTTCCCAATACAAGTGATTATCAAATAAACATTAAATCTAAATAATCAAGATATTCAACAAATAAAGGATTAAAATAATCGAAAAAATAACCTATTGTCTTACAGGTTAAATTAACAATTACTCTAACCCTAAATATCACGGCATAGAGTTCAAAATAATTAAAAATCTGATCCGAAATCTTACGGATCAAATTAATAATTATAATGATTTAACAATTAAAATACTATCAACAAATCCCAAAAATTAATATAATTAAAAAAATGATCCGACATCTTATGGATCAAATTAATAATTACAGTAATCTTGGGTAAAACCCCGAGGTTAATGCTTACAATATTCATAAAATGAACCTTGAGATCAAATGCTCCAATTTAAATAACTAAACTTAGAAGCTAAAATAAAATGAAATAAATGAAAAATAAAATAAAATAAACCACCTAAAGGGGAGAACAAAGAAGAAGGTGATTGGCGCCGAACGGAGGGTGGCCGGTGTCGGGGCTCCGGCGGGGGAATTGGCGGACGAGCAAAGGCAGGGGCGTGGAGGTCGCTGGGTCACGGAGATAGTGCAGGCAGCTGGTGCGGCAGCGTCAGGCGGATCGGAGGCGGCGCGGGTCGTGAAGCGCTACCGGTGGAAGCGAAGCAGGAGCATCGACGTCGGGGCTTCGGGCGTCCGGTGCTACTGGGCATGGAAATGCGGAGGTCGCTGGGTGCGCGATCGGAGGCTATTTGAGCGGTGGAGAATGGCGATGTCGGGTTGCAAACAGCGCGTGGCGAAGACTGGCGACTCAGCGACTGGCTCGGATCTGCTGGCGTCGGGGATGGTGGTGCGAATGTGCGGGCTGCTGGATGCTAGGCGGCGACGGCAAGGCGGTGCTCGAGTTTCTGATTACAGGCGAGGCAGATCTAGCGGTAGCAACAGTGTCATAGGGCTTCGACTCCGGGCAGCAGGGCATTGGGTTGAGCAGGGAGTCGATCGCTAGGGGTGAGCAAGGTTCTCGGGTAGAATCGGGAACCGGAGAACAACCGGACGACCGATTCCGGTTCCCGGTTCCTTTTCCCTGGGAACCGGTCAAAATTTAAAAAAAAAAAAAAAAAAAAAACCTAATCGCTTCACCCCACATGATTTCCCTTACGTTTCTTCCCTCATTTCCCTTCCTTTTTCTCTCCCTTTCCTTTTCCCCCTTTTTCCTCCTCACACGTCACTTCCTGCCCCCCAACCTTTTTCTTTTCTTCTCTCTCTTCTCTTTCCCCCTCTCTCGGCCGAAACCCCACCTCTTCTTCTCTTCTTCTTCTTCTTCTTCGCCACCCCTCACCGCTTCACCCACCACCACACCACCGCCCCTCACCGTTTCACCCACCACCACACCGCCGCCCCACGCCCTACTCACCACCATCTCTTGGCCACTGAACCACCACCACCCACCGCTCATCCGACGAGCCGTCTCACTGTTGAGCCCGACGAGCTATCGCGCCACACCCTCGCCGCCATGAGCAAGGGCACGGCTCTCGAGCCCCTCGCCTCTGGCGGTGACAGAGGATGGAGCGCTTGGGGTTAAGGCCACGAGGGGGCTCGGGTTCAAGCGCCACACTTTCGGCGATCCGGAGGAGAGCGGGGGCGGCGAGGGGAGCGGCGGTGGCGGCGGCAGCTCGGAGAAGAACAAGCAGTTCGTGCGCTGGTTTCACGAGGTGTGGCCATATTTCAGAGCTCACAGGGGCGGCACTTTCGTTGTCGTCGTCTCCGGCAAAATCATCGCTAGTCGGCACTTGGATCCGGTTCTCAAGGCACGCGTCGGTTTTTCCTCACTTCTTCTGTTTCATTTCTGATTTGTGGTTTGGCTGCATGTTAATGCTGTGAGGAAGAACAAAAGCGTGGACCCGTTCTGTTGTGGAATGCTCCAAGTGATTATATTCGCGTTCTTCAGGCTTCAATGGATTAATTTTTCTTGGAATCACAATAAAACTGCGGTTGCACGATTTTACCTGCTGAATTTGGATGCATATTGCATAATATCTCTATGGGGTTTGGGTGCTTGATTGTTGGCTTTTGGTAATTACAACTAGATACAATTCTTTGTGCAGGATATTGCGCTCCTTCATGGCTTGGGGATCAGGTTTGTTCTTGTTCCAAGGACACACATGTAGATTGATAAACTCCTTAAGGAGAGAGGTTAGTGAAATGTGTGTGCTGTGAGTCCTTCAAAATTCATCCTTTTATGCGCTTGGTATGCTGCAGTGTGATTTCCTTTCTGTTGACTATATTAGAAGCATGGTACATTCTATTGTGTCTAGCAATATCAACTGTATCAAACATAGCTGATATATAATCAGAATGGCGTGACGTGTCCACAACTATGGCTTGCACACTGAAAACTTCCCTGTCAACGAAAGCTTATACTTGTCGATGAATCGGGATGGTATCTCGTAATCTTTTCCCTCTTGATTGTGCATCACATGCTTGTGAAGTGATTAGTGCCTGCCTGAGATTATGATGCTCTCTTTAAGGTGGTTCCTTCAGCCACCCTTTATTGAAATGCATGTGCAAGAATATCAACTTTAAAGATATCCCCCATCTGTATTGTTTGTTCTGAAAATCAGCCAAAGTTTTACACTTTGAGTATAGTGGAAACATATGCACGTGGATGTAAATTCGTTGGTTGATAGTACAAATGCTTTATCTTGAAATTGAGCCCTTTTTTTGTAAAGGAGTTTGAACACCCTTCATGCCTTGTAGCTGACTTACTTTTATTTATCCAAACAAAGGGCAAAGAAAGTATATGTTCTGCTAATGTTTGCATGAGGTGCAACTGAGCATTTGTTTTTATGTCATTTGCCTGATTGGATCTCAATTTCAGAAGTGGCTAGGTCTTGTTTGTGTGGCCTGCTTTTGTTTCTATAAAATCAATTTTCAACAATAGACCTTTAATTGCTAATACTAAGCATGTCTTCGTAGGACATGAGCCTAACTATGTTGGAAGATACAGAATAACAGACACTAAAGCTCTGGAAGCAACTATGGAAGCAGCTGGAGGTACTCGTTTAATGATAGAGGCTAAACTATCTCCTGGAACCCCAATTTCCGGTATGCGCCGTCATGGGCATAGTAGCCGTTTGCATGAAGTTGGTGTAAGTGTCGCAAGTGGTAACTTTCTTGCAACCAAGGTAACGGTTTACATGCTTACTCTCTTGGTCGATATCTCGAATTAGTTGAACGAATAGTTCACGTTTCTCCTGTCATCGTTCTGCTTTGGCAGCTATAGTAATGTTGGTTATTTTATTTGTAGCGAAGAGGAGTTATTGAAGGTGTTGATTTTGGGGCAACAGGTGAAGTAAAGAAAGTGGATGTTTCTAGTATTCGTGAGAGGCTTGATGGTGGATGTATAGTTGTATTAAGCAACCTAGGCTATTCCAGCTCTGGAGAAGTTCTGAATTGCAAGTATGGATTATTGATTTTGATGCCTAAAAAAATAAAAGAACCTGTTGGAACCTGAAACCGACCCCGAAACCTGTGACAGGGTAGGTTCTAGGTTCTTGGTTTTGACGGGTAGGTTCCAGGTTCCAAAAATTAAGGAACATATACCCGAGGGTAGGTTCAAGGTTTCAGACGGAACCGAACTGGAATCGGGAACCGCTCACCCCTATTGATCATTGGTCTTCGGGGCAACGGCGTCAGGTGTCGCGAATCGGCAAGGCGGAGCGGCGAGGCAGAACAAGGATTGAGGCACGACGGAGCAAGGGGGTTACTGCTTCTGGCGTTGGGCTGCAGCTATGTCAATCGAAGGCGGAGGCTGGCGGAGCGTCAAGGCAGTAGCAACAGGCGGAGGCCAAGTGAGACAGCAGCGTCTGTGGCAAGATGGAGTAGAACAGGAGCAATCAGGGTTTGGCGTTCGGCTCACTGGCAAACAGCGGTGGCTTGCAGTGGCTGGATGCAGGCGCAAGCGGCGAGCGTAAAGGAGCCGGCGCCGGCGACCGTCAAAATGGCATCCGTTGCGAGCACGCAGCAGCAAAGGGTGAGAAAGATGATGAACAGTAAACGTCCCCTCACCCCCGCCGATTGTACTTTGCTTCTGTTTTTTCTCTTTTCCTTCCCAATGACCAGTCACTTCCTCGCTTTCTCTCCTTTCCCTTTTGACTTTTCTTCTTTTTCCCTCAAGAACTGCAACCCATTTTTCTCTGTTTTCACCTTTTGGCTTTTCTCTTTTTTCGATCAAGAGAAAAAACAACTTCCTCCCCTCATTCAAGGCTTCGCACTCTCTATTTATAGAGGGAAAATTCAATAAACAAGTGAAGATTTCCCAATATTCACTCAACTTCTCAACAAAAAAGTAGCTCTAAAATCACACGATTGTTGAATTTTTTGAATTCAATTTTTTTTTCAAAATTTCCCTCTATAATCAAAGATTATCTTTTATTTCTAAAAAATCAGTTTAAATTAGGTGTCAACAACTACCCCTCTTTGAAGTGAAGCTCGTAGAGGTTTCTTTCAAAGATAAATGACACCTAAATTTAAACCATGCAAAATGAATGTGAAATGAAAATGTTAATTGTAATGACTTTTTTTTTTTTTAAAGAAATGGACTCAAATAAATTTAATCTCTTTTGAAATGCAAGGTCATGCAATAATGCAATGTAAATGCCATGATTTGGTCAGGAACATAGATCTCAATGTGTCTATGCCCAATGAAATGCAAATGCAAAGAAGAACACGCACCTGTCATACTTGTCTGGGGATTTAGAAGAGTGTCATTAGGTGTGAAATGATTTTTATGAGACCTAAGAAGCATCTAGAACTCCCTTCAGATAATTGAAAGACTCAAAGTCTTCAAGGATCTGGAACTCTCATCAGATTCTAAGCACTTGGAAATTACATCAAGTACTTGAAATTTCAAAAAAATTGATTTTTATGTCAAACATTTGAATCATTTACTAAACATCGGGAAATCACATCAGATGTTTGAAAAGACAAACACTTGGAAGTCACGTCAAGTTTTTAAAGGTTCAATATCTAGAATTCACTCTAGACATTTGAAAACATTTACTAAACATCTGGAAATCACATAAGATGTTTGAAAAGACAAACACTTGGAAGTCACATCAAGCGTTTAAAGGTTCAAATATCTGGAATTCATACTAGACATTTAAAAACATGGGTACTTGGAATTCTCATCAAGTATTCAAAGATGACTGAACAAACTCAGGGCTTCAAAGACAAATCCTTTGGTCTTTGAGGAAAAATTCATTTCATTTTTTTTTTAAATTCAATGAAGGTCCATGCATGATGGCTTTTTCAAACTTCCATCGGAAAAATTATCATTAAGACAATTTTCACTTATAGCGTGAATCTCTTGAACATGCTAAATGAGACACTTTTGGTGTGAAAAGGCTTTTCACTCGCTCTCACTTAGGAGGGGTTATTTGTCCCGACCAATGATGCGGGAATATATCACTCAATCTTATCATCATCTTGTCGACAAGAGTTCGAATTTTCTTCCTTTTCTTGCCCCGCTTTGAAGATGAGTTCATAGAGGTTGCCTTCAAAAACAAATTGAGACCTAAATTTAAATCATATACATGCATTGAATGATTTTTTTTGTCGGAAAATGAATTCCATTTTAAAATGAAATTTATATGATGCATGGAAATGCAAATGATAAAGGAACCTACTTGGAATAACTTACCTTTAAGGAGGGTAGAGTGATTCAAGATAATTAGTTATACATGTCCAGAACCCGTACCATTCTACGGTCGCCTAAAATAGTAACAAGACTTTATAAGAAGACTGCTTTCCTATGAGCCATACTTTTCTACGGTCGCCTAATATGGCAGCAAGGTTTTGTAAGGAAACTGCTTTCCTAGGACCTATACCTTTCTATGGTCGCCTAGTATGGCAGTGTTTGGTTGTGTCTAGGACTCGTATCTTTCTATGGTCGCCTTGATGGAGAAATTGATTTTTCCAGGACTCGTACCATTCTACAATCGCCTGAATGGGGAAATAGATGTTGTCTAGGACCCATACCACTCTACAATCGCCTAAATAAGGAAATAAATGTTGTCTAGGACTCGTACCATTCTACGATCGCCTAAACGAGGTTTTACCCTTTAGGACCCGTACCATTCTACGGTCGCCTAGATGGAGGTTTTGCTTGGCTAGGACCCGAACCATTCTTCGGTCGCCCAGCCTTGCAACAACGATGATCTGACCAGGACCCGAACCATTATTCGGTTGCCTTAATTAGATTGAATCTGGAGAAAAAAATCTTTGGGGGACAACTCAATCGAGTGTCTTTATACTCAAGAGGGAATACCTGTGCAATGACAAGTATTTAAGGTATAGAGATATACTTACTTGGTAACATCTCTGATCCTGGGGGATATGTCTCCTGCAAAACATGGTTGTAGGAGAGGCAACATGCACAAACATGCATTAATCCAAGAGAGATTCATGTGTGACGACTTCTATTAATCATGCATCGCCTAATTCTCATTGGGAAAGATCTCAAAAGACTATTCCAATCTGAACGCATGAGTGTCATGGATGTGTTAAGTGAGGGATCTTTCATTTTGAAATGACTTTTCACTCATCCTCATTAAAAGGGTTATTTCATCCTGATCTTTGATGTAGGATTTTGACAATTACTCTATCTCACCATTGTCATGCCAAACAAGGGTCCAAGCAATCTCGTAAGTGGTACGACCTTACTAATCTGAGAGGTCAGGGACCGTATTGTCGGCTTGGTCAATGGCTTAACAAAAGGGACTCTTTGAGTCGAGACTATTGAAAAATGACATTTCGCAATTGTCTTGGGATTTACAAGTCAAGAAACACACGAAATGAGGCAAAAATTATCTTACTCGCACTTCTTCGAGCGATGCTTTCAAGCATATGAACTTTTACATTAATTCAAGTGCCCTAATCTGAAGAGACTTTGCAAGGGACGTAACGTAGGCTTGGTTCATGGGTTGAGAAATGAAAGGGTCATTAGGCTCAAAAAGCATTCAGAGGGTCTACGTTGGTGATCATCTTGACATTTTCGCCACTTTCTTTCTCCATTGTCGAAGATTTTTTTACATCAAATCTCCACTGATTGCAACAGCATTTGAGTTTTAGTACCACCTTGTTGGGGATACGACTCGTTATATCAAGAGTTTGATTTTTCTCTTCTTTTTTCTCCCTTTTTTTTTTTTCTTCTGGGCATTGGCCTTGCTTTTACCAGGCAAACTGCTTTTTTATGCCCCATTTTCTGCACTTATTTTCTTTGGATATGCACAACCTCCATCTTTTATCAGCATTGTAAACCATACTACTTGAGTGGTTTGATTTTTCTTGCCTTGCCCCAGCGTGGGGGATGATCACCAATTAGGTTTAATGTTAAACGAATTTATAGGCTCAAATGGGCTATGCAATGGATAAAGTGTATAGGATAGAGAAAGAATTGCTCTTCGTCATCCTAAGACACTTCAAATTATCATACAAGTTACATTGCGAAAGCAATATTCGAAGATTGATATAAGTATGAGTAAGAAAATTACTATCATTCATTTCAAATTTTGTCCCAGTATGGGATGATCCTTGATAGGGATAATTTAAAAAGCTCTTCATGTGTGTGGACTCAAAGGGTTAAACAATGGGTATACTTGTAGTGTTTCAGGTAGAAGAAGAAACCACCTCTCATCACCTTAGTTGACATACCATTTGCGAGATCACCCTTTTCCTCGTAGGCATGGAATTTTTCCACACAACTCACTAGGGGTTAATGTATGAAATAGTGTATGAAATAAGGTTTGCCTTTCATCATTCCAAAGTATCCCATTTGACAATTCAATCCACCTCACACAATTCATTAAGGAAGAAAAATGCAAGATTTGCAACAAATTTGAACAATTCAATTCACTGAGGCAATTTACTCATCATAGAAATGCTTGCAATTCAAAACATGACATGTCAAAGTCTATCATGTATAATACTTCTTGACAGCATCAGAATTAATTGGAGTGAAAAACTCACGACCATCCATTTCTGCCAAGATCAAGGCATCTCCAGGAAGCACCTTCTTCACCACATATGGGCCGTTGTAATTTGGAACAAACTTGCCCCCAAGATCTTCTACTGGAGAATGATGATCCTCTTTTACTTGCCCCCAAATCTGTTTTTTCATTGCAAGTGCGCTCTAAGCCTGTTGATCACGACTCAAGTTTATGATCATTGAAACTTGATATGCTACTTTCAGATGTCTCTTGTCATAACAAGTTGTAGAATTATGTTCTGAGACAAGAAGTAAATGAGTCAGACAAACAAACAGGTTTGATATGCTACAAGCTTTGGGGAATTTTTTTTAGCAGTGAAATGCTTTTGTTTTCAAAAAAAACTTTTGGGAGGAAGCATGAGAAAGTCCAGTCGATTTCTCCATGGATGATATTTTTTCATGGTTGGATATCGTCATTAGACCGGTTTGGTGTATCCCGTCATGCCCTCAAAATTGGGAATAAAATTGTAATTCCATTGAATGGAATCCAATTAATTACATTCTTGGAATGGAAATTGTGATTCCTAATCCCTAAAAAGAGAGTAAAAGAAGAAATCAAAAATAATTCCTATAAAGCGAAAACAATTCCTAAAAAGCGATAAAAATTCCTAGAAAGCGATAAAAATTCCCGCATAGGGAATATGCAAAAGTAACAAGTCACTCTTGCAGGCTAACGCCCATTTCTTCCGAAGGTCCTTCGTCATTGGCTCCTATGAAGAGGTCATCGAACAGACTTGTGATTCCTTCTAGGGCATCATCAAAGCTCTCAATCTTTGGAGGTGCGGGATCATCCATGCCACCCCATCCATCTGAGATGATATCCCGTGAGTCGATGTAGGAGCTGGGAGGAGCTGAATACTTTACATAGCAATCAAATTTGCCACTTGGTTGCCCCAGGGTGTTCATCACTTCTGCTTCTTCCTATATCATTCTCGAAGGACTAGGGAATGTCTCACGAATGTTTGAGGGTAGAGAGCTTTGCCTCCCTCGGCCTTGGTCAGGTGGTGAGTTCTGTCTTTCCTGTCTTCGCCCTCTAGAACCTCTCTCATGATACCTTAATCTAGCGGAATGGGACCTCTGAGGGGTTTCAATGGAGTTTCAAATGCCCTGACCATTTCTTCCAAGACCATTGCTAGGAACAAAGACATTCCTAACCATTACTCTACCAATCATGAGGGCAGCATCTGGAACTTCAGGAGTGCGTGGCAACGAATCTCGGGAAGCGTGTATAGTGGACATCGACTCAAATGAGTGGTAACTCGATTCGAACTCGACATATGGTTCCACATAAGGGATAGCCGTCTCATGATAAATCCGATGATCTTCTTCGCCACACACAGTGACCAGCTTCCTTTTGATCACGAACTTCACAGCTTGATGTAGACTTGAAGGCACCGCTCCAGTAGTATATATTCAGGGACGACCTAGCAAGAAAATAAATGCGGTTGGGATGTCCAGTACTTGAAAGGGAATGTTGAAGACGACCGACACTATTTGCACATAGAGATGGATTTCCCCAATCACCTCCTTCATTGTTTCATCAAAAGTTCGCACGAATGTCTTTGCAGCATGTATCCTGGATGGGTCTTTCTTGAGGCGATGAAGGGTGGCCAACGGACATATGTTCATAGCGGACCCATTATCAATAAGCACTTGGAATACATGGGAAGCCTTGTGTTTAACAGATATGTAGAGTGTATTGTTATGCCCCCTTCCTTCAAGACCATATGACATCATCTTGAAACCTCAAAAGTGGAAATGAACGGTACGACGGTTTTCCCTAAATTGAATTATAAGATAAGACTAAGGATGAAACATTGTCATGGATCAACGAAAATTGCAACAGAGTAAGTAAATTGCGGAGTGAGAATTAGACAACTTACTTTCACCGGAAATGGATGACAATCACATAGACACACACATGAAATGTGAGGCTCGATTTCTATCTAGATGGTTTAACAAAGTAGAGCTAAGAGGATGATCTAACCGTTGTAGTCTCGCATTAACGTGTCAAGTCCCTCTAACTCCGGCTCAGTCGAATGGAATATCCAATAATCACGCAATCTCGTGAATATGGACAAACACAGTCGACACCATGAAAAACTTTCGGGGAAGAGAAAGTCAACCTCTACATAGCAATCTCGCTTTGGAGGAAGTATCCTTCTCAATACCATCCTAGAAATCCTATCGCAGCCCAGGTCCGACCGCAGGTTGTGTGTGCAATAGTGTAATGCTAAAAGCAATAAAAAATGCACAACAATTTAAATGCAAACAACACTTCTATAATATAAATTCAAGCATCCATCCCTAACTCCAACCTGCAAGACAAGGGTTAGCAATCACTACTCCCCTTATACCTCTCATTCTGCAAAAACATTTCACACCTTAAAGGTTAGGGATGTACCTGGGATCCTCGCTGCCAAACAAAATCATTTTTAAAAGAAAAAGAAAAATTGACCTAATTCCACTAAGTGTTTTAACACAAGTCTCCAGTGGAATCGCCAAGCTGTCGCGACCTAAATTTTCGGGTGCACCACCTAAAATTAGGCTGATCGATTACTAAGCCTAAACTTAGCTCGAGCTCTCCCAAGCCCATACCAATTCTCGACTTAGGTTCAAGTACTATTTTTGATGGGTTGATTAGAAACACAAGTAAAGTAACGGAAGATTTACTTTACTCCTACGAATCAAAGATTGTGAATTCGGGGACTTGGTTACGCCAAATTTCTATAATGCCCTTTCGATTCCATTCCGTTTTATATTTTAAAAAAATAATTTGCAGATAGCTTGAATTGATTTTAATTTACCTCCCTAACAATATGAGGTGATTATGCAGGTGTGCAAACTATTAATTAAACACCCAAATGAAACAATGAATAAATTGCATGACTTACCTCATAACAACGAAAGCATTTGCAATGTTAGCTCAAAATTCACATCGACAATCCTAGATGTGATTTCTAATTAACATGCAATCACTCAATTTTGGTTCACTTTATTTAATGAGAATCATGCAATGCATGCTACTAATTTAACATGAAATGATATGACATGGCAATATGACTTTAACTATATAACATGAATAAGCATGCAATCTATCCTAAAGCATGAAATGAATTTATTCTAAATATTTTTTTTGTATTTTCCATGAAATTCAAAATTAAAGAAATGCAATAATTAAATATGCAATCTAAATTAATCAAATGACCTAATTCTAATGACGAGCAATTTCTAACTAAATGAATCTAGCGATGATCACTAGATGGCGAAAATTTCATAAACCTAATCCTACATGTCTGATTTATTAAACCTAAATGCTTTGATGCAAGATTTTGATTTTTTGATTTTTTTGATTTTTTAGTGTTTTCCCAAGATAAGTAATTATCAAATAAACATTAAATCTAAATAATCAAGATATTCAACAAATAAAGGATTAAAATAATCAAAAAAATAACTTATTGTCTCACAGGTTAAATTAACAATTACTCTAACCCTAAACATCACGGCATAGAGTTCAAAATAATTAAAAATCTGATCCGAAATCTTACGGATCAAATTAATAATTATAATGATTTAACAATTAAAATACTATCAACAAATTAAAAATTAATATAATTAAAAAAATGATCCGACATCTTCGGATCAAATTAATAATTACAATAATCTTAGGTAAAACCCTGAGGTTAATGCTTACAATATTCATAAAATGAACCTTGAATTTAAATAACTAAACTTAGAAGCTAAAATAAAATGAAATAAATGAAAAATAAAATAAAATAAACCACCTAAAAGGGAGAACAGCAGCAAGGTGATCGGCGCCGAACGGAGGGTGGCCGGTGTCGGAGCTCTGGCGAGGGAACCGGCGGACGAGCGAAGGCAGGGGCGCGGAGGTCGCTGGGTCGCGGAGATAGCGCGGGCAGCTGGTGCGGATCGGAGGCGTCAGGCAGATCGGAGGCGGTGCGGGTCGTGAAGCGCTGCCGGTGGAAGCGGATCAGGATCGTCGGTGTCGGGGCTTCGGGCGTCCGGCGCTACTGGGCATGGAAATGCGGAGGTCGCTGGGTGCGCGATCGGAGGCTGTCTAAGCAGTGGGGAGTGGCGATGTCGGGTTGCAAACGGCGCGTCGCGAAGACTGGCGACCCGGCGACTAGCTCAGATCTGCTGGCGTCGGGGATGGTGGTGCGAAGGTGCAGGCTACTGGATGCTGGGCGGCGACGGCAAGGCGGTGCTCGGGTTTCTGATTACAGGCGAGGCAGATCCGACGGTAGCAGCAGCGTCGCAGGGCTTCGACTCCGGGCAGCAGGGCATCGGGTTGAGCAGGGACGTCGATCGCTGGTCTTCGGGACAACGGCGTCAGGCGTCGCGGATCGGCTAGGCAGAGCGGCAAGGCAGAACAGGGACTGAGAAACGACGGAGCAGGGGGGTACTGCTTCTGGCGTTGGGCTGCAACTACATTAATCGAAGGCGGAGGCTGGCGGAGCATCGAGGCAGCAGCAGCAGGCGGAGGCCGAGTGAGACAGCAGCATCTGTGGCAAGATGGAGTAGAACAGGAGCGATTAGGGTTCGGCGTTCGGCTCACTGGCAAACGGCGGTGGCTTACGGTGGCCGGATGCAGGCGTGGGCGGCGAGCGTAGAGGAGCCGGCGCCGGCGACCGTCGGAACGGTGTCCGTTGCAGACGTAGGCAGCAAGGGTGAGGAAGACGATGAACAGTAAACATCCCTCACCCCTGCCAATTATACTTTGCTTCTGTTTTTTTCTCTTCTCCTTCCCAATGACCGGTCACTTCCGAGAAAATATTGTGTACGTCTTATGCTCCCGTGTGTCAAATGGGAAGGCAGCGAGAATGCGACACGTGTCGGTATGGGTCCCACTCCATCAGGCCATACGTCTGATAACCATTCTTCAAATTTTTGCATCCTCTCTCCTCATTAATTGCTAGTCTTCCCCCTCCATTTGCGTTGAAACCCCCTCCCTTCTCTCTCTTCAACTAGAGGACACTCTCTCTCCTCTGTCTTCTGCATCTTCCGAGAAAAAGAAGCCCGCACTCTCTTTTTTTCAAAAAACGCTCCCTCCCTCTCACTCTCAAGAGTCTTGCCGTTTGCCTCTCGAGCTCAGACCCGCAATCTCCAGCACGTTGCCTCAGATCCAATGCCTCCGCCACCTCGCCTCCACCTCCGCCGCCACTACCACCTCCAAGAACCACTTCCTCTCTCTCTCTCTCTCGCCCTAAAGCGCCCCTGCCTGTCTCTTCCCGAGCTCATATCCTTTCCATCATCTCTATCCTTGGCTTTGCTGCGAGAGAAGGAACGCCGATGGAGTCCGTGCTGATCCGTTCTTGCTCGTCCCCTCCGCTCGCGGAAGCGGGAGACCTCTGTGGCCTGAGATCTTCGTCGACCGCCCGAACGAGGAGGGCAGCGGCACCGTCGCGGCGGTTCGCCCCGGCGGTGCGCTGCTCTTCCCGGGGCGACGCGTGCATACCGAAGCTCGAGCCCTTCAGTAGGACCAGGCTCGAGCGCGGCCTCAGGGAGCCCCCTTGATCCAAAAGTGCGAGAACGAACTTGCTGGTGAGGAAGGGTTTCTGTCAATGCCTTTTTCGTTCCTTCGTGCGTGTGTGTTCCTTCCTCTTTTTAAGATCTTTGGGTGGGTGGGATTTGTGGCGTTGGAGATTCTTGATGCGGTGCTTTGTTGTTTAGATTATTGTTCGACGCTCGAAGGGGACAGCTCGTACAGCTGCTGGAGAGCTTATTTTGAACTGAAGGACTTTGAGGTAAGTCTGCAGATTAGCTCACCGCCGCCACCACCTCCAGAAACGCCGTTCTAGCAAGTGAACAGGATGTTCGGTGATTTCACAGCAGAAGAAACTCTAAAGTAACAGGATACTGGGTAAGAAGCCATGCTCTTGGCAGAGGACAGAACTAAACTGAACGCACGATGGACAAGTAGTTAGATCCTGGCACCTTTCCAATATGCTCTTTGTCTATGCATCTTATGGATGCTATGGTTAAAAATTGAATGAAATACAATTCATGTGCCAGGAGCGGCCTCTACAAAGGATGAAACTCATTGTCGAGAAACCTACCGATAAGTTGAATCTCGGCCCAAACCCAGAACATTTTGCTGCTTTTTTCTATTGTTCCAGCTATCAACCAGACCATGTAGCATACTAGGAATTCACACATTACTTCTACAGACCTCTCGATGAATTTTCAAATTATGAAACAAGATATTAAGACAAAAGCAAATGAGAAAAAAGGAAGAAAGAGGCTCAACCGACAGCTGCTTAAGATGTGATAATGCCATTAGCGTCAAAGAAAACAACGCCGCAATACTTGAATCTCAATTTTGACAGAGCCATAAAAGCCATACAGCATCACTAATTTCACGTGCATGCCGCTGATATACAAAACTAGTCTCGGCAAATTAGCAACCGTAATGATGCTTAAATCAAAAACTAAAGCACACCACTTCCAACTCTCAACAGTAAGTAAGCCGTGTGCCAAATAACATTAAACAAATTCCAACTACTACACTCAATTAAATTTTCCGGAGCACCCACGAATTCTCGAGACAAGAATTAGCTATATGCATTTGTACATGCAGAAAGAAACAAAAAAGAAAAGTCCCAGCTAAAGCCGGGTATCATTCATGACGAGGAGCTACTCCAAGGGAGCAACGTGCAGTGCTTCTGCAGAGGAAGGATGGACATGGGCCTTCCCGAACACCCGAGACAAGGAGGAACAACCTCCCCCTCCTCCACTCGTTGTCCTCTTCTCCTCGTGATCACCTAACACCACGGCCATCTTCTCCTTTTTCACCTTGTAAAGCCTTCACATCATGTACGCCTCCGCGAGGCTCACGCTCGGCTGACAAACCCTGCACTCGACATTTTCCTTCCTTCTGAACCGGAAGAGCTTTTTCCCAAGGATTGCAGCCGGTCGTGATAAAAGGGTGTTATATATAGAGAGAGGGAGAGAGATGCCGCCCCAGGGGTTGTGGCGAGAAGGCGACTCCGATTTTTCCTCTTGCCGGCGCTTTGCATGGTCTGGACATTTTCCTTCACGCTTTGCCTCCAAACTTGGGAAGCAAGGCAAAAGGGACACTAAGAAGGAGCACGGAGGCAGAGGCGACTTGGCAACCGCCGCGACGGCGCCACCGCCCTCAGGCCGCAGAGGTCTCCCGCTTCCGCGAGCGGAGGGGACGAGCAAGAACGAATCAGCACGGACTCCATCGGCGTTCCTTATCTCGCAGCAAAGCCAAGGATAGAGATGATGGAAAGGATATGAGCTCGGGATGAGACAGGCGGGGGCGCTTTAGGGCGAGAGAGAGAGAGAGAGGAAGTGGTTCCTGGAGGTGGTGGTGGCGGCGGAGGTGGAGGCGACGTGGCGGAGGCATTGGATCTGAGGCAACGTGCTGGAGATTGCGAGTCTGAGCTCGAGAGGCAAACGGCGAGACTCTTGAGAGCGAGAGGGAGGGAGCGTTTTTTGAAAAAAAAAAAGAGCGCGGGCTTCTTTTTCTCGGAAGATGCAGAAGACAGAGGAGAGAGTGTCCTCTGGTTGAAGAGAGAGAAGGGAGGGGATTTCAACGCGAATGGAGGGGGAAGACCAGCAATTAATGAGGAGAGAGGATGCAAAAATTTTTAAGAATGGTCATCAGATGTATGGCCTGATGGAGTGGGATCCATACCGACACGTGTCGCGTTCTCGCTGCCTTCCCATTTGACACTTTGGAGCATAAGACGTACACAATATTTTCTCGTCACTTCCTCGCTTTCTCTCCTTTCCCTTTTGACTTTTCTTCTTTTTCCCTCAAGAACTGCAGCCCATTTTTCTGTTTTCACCTTTTGGCTTTTCTCTTTTTTCGATCAAGAGAAAAAACAACCTCCTCCCCTCATTCAAGGCTTCGCACTCTCTATTTATAGAGGGAAAATTCAAGAAACAAGTGAAGATTTCCCAATATTCACTCATCTTCTCAACAAAAAAGTGACTCTAAAATCACACGAGTGTTGAATTTTTTAAATTCAATTTTTTTTTCAAAATTTCCCTCTTTAATCAAAAATTATATTCTATTTCTAAAAGATGAGTTTAAATTAGGTGTCAATAAAACTAAAATGTTGATAAGCTTGATAAGACATCCTTCATTTCCCTAATGGCTTGGACAAGGAAGTTTTGAGCACCTGTGGACTGAGATCCTTGGACTTGTGGACCGATCGGATGATTTACATCAAAGCATTAACTAAGCTGCCGATTAGTACACAGCGAAGCCTATCGCATCAACAAGAACAAGATGATTTCTCAAAGCATTAACTAAGCTACCACCGTACCACCGATGACGAACTATCTCTGTTATGCTTCGCTTCACAACAACGGAAATATCCAAACGAAAGAGTTTTCCAAATCGACGAGCGCGCGGATGATTAAAAGAAAAGTCCGAGGCAAGAATGATTACACGCTTCCAAGATTCTTTGGCCGCCGCGATGGAGGGCGGCTCATGGAGCAGTCGCGAGGCCAAGCTGGAGCATCAAGAGCGAGAGTGAGCAGGAGAGGGAGGGAGGCGGAGTCGGTGCGGATGAAGCAAAACAGTGTCGGATGCCATCGACAGGAAGGAGCGGCGCAGAGCGAGGAGGTTGCAGAAGACAGAAGCTGAAGCTGCCGCAACCACATCTCCGTCGCTCTCGGGAGAGGTGCCGTCGATGAGGAGGGGGAGCTATGCTTACATGAAAGTTAGAGAAATTGACGACAATCCGAATTATGCAATTACAGGACAAATAACACAGAAATACACAAGTAGTCCAATTCTAGTTACTCTTGCAAGCAACTCTTATGATGTTTTGGTTCTTATGAAGCTGTGCTCGTTCTATGGACCAGCATTTGATCTCTCTCTCTGAGCAAGGCCATTGGGGCCTCGTTAGCCGCTAGCAAGGCCACCAGGGCCTTCTCGGTCATATCGGTGAGGGCCACCTCACCCTCACCACAAAGGCTTTGGGTGAGGGCATCGCGGCCTCGACGACCACTAGCAATGCCACCTAGAGCTAGCGAGGGCATCGTGACCTCATAGGCTACGGGCGAGGCTGCAAGGGCCTTTGTAGCTAAAGGCGAGGGTTTTGCAGCCAACGAGGATCGCCCTAAAGAAAAAAATGAAAAAAAAAATGAAAAGCAAAATAAAAAACAAAAATTCAAAAAATAAAAAACTCCATATAGGATGATTTGTCAAAATTAGCACTCAAGTGATCAATTTTACTCCGATGTGGCACTTAAGTGAGCGAAAAAGTTTTGGTATTCATGTGAGTGTTGCATGAAAGTTTTGGCATTTTTATTGTTCTTGCCCTTAAAAAAGCCATAAGAAGAGAATGATTTTCTTGTCTTATTTAAAGGAACAAATCAAAGTGATAATCTTCAAGAAAAATGATTCAGTGTGGCCTTTTGATCGTCTTTAAAATTTGAGGTTGCAATAAGGAACATAGAAGTCAAGAAACTGAAAAAGAACGAAACATGAAATAAATGATTAAACCGGTTCAGGAAGTCCACCGGTTTCCTCCAAAAGGATATGTGGCTCGCATTTGACCGTTCCACTGTCATTCTGCAGTGGACGGTCACACAAGCATTTTCCTATAATTATATGTAATTTAAATTTTTGGAATACATAATAAATTATTATTTTCACAGTAGATTAAATACTATCATGCAATTATTTCTCCATGACAATTCGAAATATGGAATTACAGGGCAATAACACAGAAAGACACTAGTAGTTTGATTCTAATTATTCGCAAGTAATTCCCTTGATGTTTTGGTTCTTATGAAGCTGTGCTCCTTCTATGGACAAGCATTGGCTCTCTCTCTCAGCACAGACTTCTGCACATTCCCTGTGGAATTCTTCGGCAAGTCCCCGAAAAACACCGTTTTCGGCACCTTTGCCGCCTCTTGCAACCGCTCCGCACAAAACTCTGCCATCTCCTCGGTTTTGGAACACCTCCCTTCCTTCAACTTCACAAATGCGCGTGGGACTTGTCCCGCAACGGTGTGTGGAGCAACAACAGCGGCTTCTGCAACATCCGGGTGTCTCAACAAGACTCCTTCTATTTCCAATGTGCTGATCCAATTGTTGCCCGAGACTATGATGTCCCTCGCTCGGTCAATCACCTCTATGCAACCGTCCGCGTGCCGCACCCCGAGATCTTCAGTCCTGTACCACCCGCCAGAAAAGGCCTCCTGCGTTGCATCCGGGTTGCCCACGTAGCCAGCCATGAGGGTGTTCCCTCGGAGCATGATTTCTCCGATTGTTTTCCCGTCGCTTGGAACGCTTTGCAAGTTGGTCGGGTCCTTGACATCGGCAGCTTCCAGTGTGATGTTGTGGAGCCCTTCTCTACATTTCAGGTTATGATCGTCGTGGTCGTTGTCTTCGTCCTCGTCATGGTGGTGGTGTTGTGTTGACCTCCAGGGTCTGATGAGGGCGGGCCCCAGGGCTTCCGTCATGCCATATCCGTAGACAATGTTGAACCCAAGCTCTTGGACTCTCTTGAGAACGGGATTCGTCGGGAATGCGCCGGCGATGATTACGTCCACCACGGAAGGCAGTGGCTTTTGGTCGACCGGTGGGGAATCAGCAATCATATTTAGGATAGTGGGTTTACCTGTTGAAAGGGAAAAAAGAAGAAGAAAATTATACTTTTTCATGGGTGATTTTGCATGAACCGAACATCATCCATACTTTCATATGACATGTTTCAAAAAGCGTAGGCATCCTCCCAAATATTTGATTATATTTATACCGCACCAAGGTAATGACACATGACCGACATATCTCAACGCTACTCATCTATTTTTTTTTAATGAGAATGATACATTATCTTTTGATTCTGTTGAAAATGTCATGCTCATGATGCAACAGGACTATCCACATCAAAGTAAACGAAACCGGACCATTACCACAGAGATGAGTGACCTTGTGGAGCTGAACGGAGTCGAAGATGATCTTCGCCGACACGTTCCTAATACACACATTGACACCGCCAAGCGCTGCCATCGCCCATGTGAAGCACCACCCGTTGCACCTGAACATGTCCACCGTCCACAGGAACACAGGCGACTTCCCCAAGTTGTATCGGAGGATCAGCCCTAGAGAGTTCAAGTATGCCGCTCGGTGGCTGTACGCCACTGCCTTGGGTGTCCCCGTCGACCCCGAAGTGAAGTTGACTGAGATGGGGTCACACTCATTGGTCAGACTCATGACTTGGAAATTGCTCTCTCCCATAGCTACGGTTTGTTCATACTCTCGAACCACAATATCACATTGGGTTCGACGGTCCAGTGAGATGTCGTGGATTGTGACAAGTAGTGGTTGGTGATCGTGGTGGTTCTCTAGGAGGTCCGTGTTGTTCTTGTTGTGGATGACTTTGGAGACGAGGTGTGCGAGCTCGGAGTCGACGAATATGATTTTGGGTCGTAGCCGGTGAAGAATGATCGTCAAAGCCTGCTCGTCAAGGCTTACATTGAGCGCGGAAAGAGTTGCGCCTGCCATTGGAACCGCGAAGTGGAGCTCGTACAGTGCAGGGACGTTTGGTGCCATAGCTGCAACCTGCATTAACATAACAAAGAATCGTGAGCATAACATCATCAAATCGCCGCCACTGATTGTTGTTCAGGTAATCTCGTTGCTCATTTCGAAAAACAAATCCCATCATTAGTTCGTTGCCCTCAGACGAGTCAAACTTTGAAAAATCGTCACCAAAAGACTCGGGAACCTGCCGCACGCGCCACCATGCGTCGCCATGTCATGGTCCGCCAACGCCGTTGGCTTAAGTGCTTTTTCGAAGCAATAGTTGGATATTATAGATAAAATCCACCAGAAACAGGTTGCTTATCCTCCGACGACTCCAACACAGTATACAAAGTCACCGGATCCCTTTTACATGCCCTCATGCGCCGCCCAAGTCCTCTGCGAGTGAGATCCACTCGCCCATGTGCCTCGCGCTTAATTTGCCGCGTCCGTTGAACAAGTGACGTCTTCTTCCATGTCAATGCCACTTTTCAACGAAGTTGTCTGCCATGTCATTAACTAAAGTCATCCACCATGTCAGCACCACTCCTTAGCCAAGTTGTCCGTCACATCATCCTAAAATTATTATTGTCAACCCACGTTGACTACCGTAGACCAGACCGGTTTGAACTGTTTTGGATTGATTTTTGGCATTTCAAACTGATTCTTGAGGTATTTCGACATCCTGAATCTATTTTTGGCTTTGTACCAATTTTCTTTGAATTCCTTATAGAATCTATTGGTTTATAATGGTATATTGCATATCATGGATAAATTAGAAGTCTCAGTACTTATTCAAACCAGAATGGATCAAACTATATTTTATGGGTTCAAGAAGTATCAAGTTTAAGAGGATGTACGCTTTGGTGTTACATCGCTAGAAATATTTGTGAGCCTATGCAGGCAATTGATGAACCAATTATCAATTTACCGAACGTTTAGAGGAGTGGGATTACAAGAATCATCATATACTCACATGGTTTCGGAAACACTTCGATTCCATCTATCAAACTTCAGTTTGATCGCCTAAATACAACAAAGGAAACCTGGGATCTTCTTGCCAATTGTTACTTCACATTACACATTGGTCATTAGTATCAAATCTTAGGGAATTTACACCTTATGTGTCAAGAGACACGTCAGTCTATTAACAACTTTTTTATCTTCCATGCATGCTATATGAGATCAACTAGCTTTGTCTAACCTTGAATGGGAGATGACTTCTAATGCTTGTTAGTTTGCTAAATGTCAGGATCATATGTGTGTTATGTATTTTCTATGGCACTTAATTATGAGTTTGAATCTATGCAAGCTTCACTTCTACATCAGGATCCTTTACCTCATCTTGAGGTAGTTGCCTCAAAATTGTTGATAGAGAAGACTCAACTTGCTACTACTTTAAAGGCGCAATGTGCTATTCTATCAATCTCCACTCCTAAAGATGTAGTGTTTGCCACTTCTGGTTCCTCCTCATGGTGCAAGCCTTACTATATGCATCGTCATCCACCTAGTCATCGTGCATCCAATCGTTATCAGTTGCAACCTAAGTAACCTATGAGAAGGAACAACCTATCCTAGTTTAGAGGTCCGCATACACATTTATCCATCACTTGTTGCTACCATTGAGGATTCCTCTAACAGTTCATTTGTTACTCTATCATTAGATGATCTTTGATCCACAGTTTGTTCTATTATTTTAGAATCTGGTACTTTTAGCTCCTCTATACCTAACCCTTCTACTTTGTCAGTCACCCTAGGTAATTTTGATTCATGGTTCTTTGATTATGCCTGCTATATCACATGACCTCTAATTCCAATTTATTCAAGTCAAAATCATATACTTTACAAGTGCCTAGTATTCATACAGCCAGTAACTCTCAGATGATAGTTAGGCAAACAAGGCATGTTTCAACGTCCAAACCGTCCTTGCCTGATATATTTATGGTTCCCATAATCTCCCTAGACTTGATATTTATGGAACAGTTTTGTGAACTTGGTTTTGATATTCATTTCTCTTCGAATGGTTGTCATGTGTAGGATCCATGGATGAGACAGACAATTGGGATAGGCTATAAAGTAGAACGTTTGTTTGATCTTGTTTTGTTAAAGCTTCTCAACTCCTTCACTCATTGTGCTGCCACAGTATTATACGAAACTTGGCATTCTTGATTGGGATATCCTTCTTTCTCTAGTTTAGGTCCTTTGATTTTAAGTGGTCATTTAGGTTCTATTGACAAAAAAATTTTGATGCTTGCATCATAAGGTGGGAAAATATCATGCTTTAGTGTTCAATATTAGTGACTTTGTCTCTTATCCCCCTTTAATCTAGTTCACTTTGATATTTGAGGATTATCTCATACTCCCATTATGGGCGGATCTCTTTATTTTGTGATTTTTATGGATGATTATTTCCATTATACATGACTTTATTTTATGAAGAATTGATTGAAATCACTCAAATCTATAGAAATTTTATTGCCATGACCAAGACACAATATTCTCGAGATAACTTTTGTACTGACAATGCCATGTAACATAGAGACCAAGAGTTGCTTAGAATTCTTTCTTAGAGTGGTGCTATCATTCATCGTTCTTGAAGGAACTTCCCAACAAAATGATCGAGCAGTGCATAAACATAGGCCCATCTTAGATATCATACACACTTTTCTAATCTCAGCATCTTGTCTAGAACAGTTTTGGGGAGAGATTTATCATATTGCTGTGTATACTATCAATTGTACTCCATCACCTACTATAGATAATATTTTTCCTTACTAGCACTTATATGACAGTGTTCTTAATTACAATCTACTTTGAATCTTTGGAAGATCATTTTTTGTGCATATTATTCTTAACAAATGCACAAAATTAGAATCTTGTGCTCATTTATGCTGCTTTCTTGGATATGGCATTGAGCATAAAGGGTATAGATGTTGGGATCCTATCTCAAATCAACTTTGCATATCTATGTTACCCTTTAGAAACATGAGATATTCTCATCTCTTCATCCTTTTCCATCCTCTCCAACTATTCGCTTCTTCACTAATCCTTCTACCGATTTATTTCCTAAAGATAACACACCTGAATCTTCCTCTTTGGAATTGTCCTTCCTAATTTTGATGCAAGTGTCTCTGCTAATCCTACTTCGGTTGCTCCTAACATGTTTGTACCATCCATGGATTCTCCACCCTTAGGCATTCCTTCTTCTCATATTTGTCATTCCACTTGTGTAAGTTAGGCTTCTATTCGGCTTCATGATTTTCACTGTTATTCTACTATTGTTTCTTTTCACGAGCGTCACACATATAGAGAAATTAGTACTAATCCTCTTTGGTAGCAAGCAAAGGCGGATGAGTTGCAAGCGAGAGAAAAATCTAATACTTGGGATTTGATCGTTTGCCTCTTGAAAAGTTGGCTATAGGTTGCAAATTGGTGTACGAGATCAAAATGAAGGCATAAGGTATGGTGGCACGCTACAAAGCTAGACTAGTAGCAAAAGGCTTCACTTAGAAGTATGGCATTGATTGTGGTGAGACATTTGCTCCAGCTATACGTCTTATTTTTGTTTGTAGCCTCCTTCCTGTTGTTGCTATTAAGCAATGACCTATGTTTCAAATAGATGTCAAAAATGCATTTTTCAATGGGGATCTTACTGAGGAATTTTATATGAAGCCTCCTCCTGAATACACTCACACTTCTAATAAAGTGTGTTGACTACGCAGAGCATTATATGGACCGAACCAAGCTCATTGTGCATGGTATTCCAAATTTAGTTCCACCATGGAACTCCATGGATTTACATCTTGTCCTTATGACAATGCTCTCTTTGTTCAATGAACATCTCATTGGTATGATACTCTTATATATTGATGGCATAGTTATTACTGGCAATGATTGTAACAATATTACGAAACTACAAAAGTATTTGAGTCAATAGCTTGAAATGAAATATTTTGACCGACTCAGTAATTATTTAGGCTTGGAGGATGCTTTAGATTCCTTCGGCTATTATCTTTCTCAAAAGAAATATGCTTTTAATCTCCTTTCCTAGGCTGGATTTACTGATAACAGGATTGCCACAACTCTTATTGAGACTAATGTCAAATTTAATCACAAAGATGAGACTCCTCTTTTGAATCATATGCTTTATCGACAACTGACCGGCAATCTTGTATACCTCACTATTACTCATCCTGACATCACTTATGCTATTCATATTGTAAGTCAATTCATGACCGTGCTATGAACGACTCACTCTGTTGATCTTCTTTGAATTCTTTGCTATGTCAAGGGTACTTTATCTCATGGTCTTCACTTTTCTGCTAACTCAACCTTAGAGTTGATGACTTATTCTGATGCTGAGTAGGGTGGTGCCTCTTGATCATCCCTCTACTACAAGCTACTACTTCTTCTTAGGAAACTCCCTTATTTCCTCATAGTAAGAAATAGACTATTGTCGCTTGATCTATTATAGAAGCAGAATATTGTGCCCTTGCTGATACAACATCAGAATTACTATGGTTGTGGATGTTATTAGAAGACATGATAGTCCCTCATGATGGTGCAACGATCATTTATTGCAATAACCGGAGTGCTATCCAAATAGCACATAGCGATGTTTTCCATGAGTGTACCAGATATATTGAAATAAATTGTCATTTCATACACTCGATATTGTTCATCTTGTTCCCACTTTATTTTTCCTGGTCATATCTTGTTCCCACTTCATTAGTTGATTAGATAGCTAATATTTTCATTAAGCCACGTCCACCTGGACGTTTTCAAGATCATTTCTCCAAACTTTAACTGACCTCTTCTATATCACCTTGAGTTTGAGAGGGGATGTTAGATATATTGTTAGAGATATTATCTTCCTTGTTTGATTCTAATTGATTGTATTTGATATTGTAATATTTTGTTGCTTTACATAGTTTTCTAGAATAGCCTATAAATAGGCTCATGTATTAGTAGTATTATTACATAGAGAAATATACAAAAATTAAAAAATTCTCCAATTCTCATTTCCACTTTTATTTTAACACAAACTAAATGTTAGAAAATTTTCTCAGATATTATCAAGTGATAATACTTCTGAATAAATGATAATATCTAGAAAATCAACTTACAGCCCAAGTTAATGGGCCCTAGACGACTTCCTCGTGAAAGAACACTTACGTAATGGAACAGCACCCACCAAGCTTTTTCTCAAGTCAGATCTTGATGACCATGGAAAGAATCAAGATTTGTCGCTACCCACAAGATGATGATAGGCATTCATTCGATTCTTTAGGGTTTTTGTCAAACTTCGCTGAAGCTTGCCTTATGAGAATAATGAGTGCGAGATGAAGAAAATGCCGCAATCCTTACCCACAAAAAAGGGAATAGACAAGTCTCATTCCATGCCTTATCTGATTACGTAGAACCCACCACAACGACTTCTAACTCGACATGATTATTGTCTTGATAATTTCTGCTTTATGATCACATCAAACGAAAGGAGAAAAGGTAGAAATTCGATAGTTGTGATCATTAGGAAAAAACTCCCCGAAAGTCTTATTATACGTCTCCTGGATTGTGAGTCATTTTGGATGGAAAAGCAAGGGCATTGGGTCTTGGAAATGCAATGGTGGTTTGCATCCACATAGGGTAAAACTCCTTAGTGCGTTGCTTATCTATATTAACTAGTGTAATGGGTCCATTAAAAGAAGGAAGTCAGACATATGTAAAACTGTTATATTAGATATAGTCTGTCACTATTAGCAACCTAAAAATGTCAACTTTGATGTCAATTTCATAAGAATTGATTGTAGAAAATTATTCACATGAATAATTAATTAATCAAGAAGAATCGGATCCATATATGACTGTAAAACACCAAAACCAATAAGCACAGCGGAATTAAAGCGTACATGTTTAAGCCATTGCTTCACTTGAAGAAAATAGATCAATCCGATAACCAGTGATCTATCGAAATGCCAGATCTTCTTCTCTATGACCTATTTCAATATAGCAGCTTTCAATGGGATTAAAGCAACTGATAGGTATAACCTACCCTTTTATAGGCTAGAGAGGAGACCTAACAAACCCTAATTAACAACGTGTCAACTGGGTCCTTCTCATTACGGTCTTCAATCAAATACAATTGCCTACACTTTGCTGCTCAACCAGACCCATTACCAATAGATGCCAATACCCAACTCAATCAGATCACTTTAAGGTTCATATCCATTAACCCGATTATTTAAAATAGAAAACTAATTAATTAATGTAAGCCCATATTATAGAAAATTTCCAACATTGATGCCATTAACTTTACATCACCTATGGCTTTATGGCTTTGATGAGAAAGTGCTAAACACATTGAGACGAAGAGAAATCTTTTAAGTCGAGCCGTAGTCAACTAAACAAGGTCAAGGCTGATTATGACTATTGACCGACTAATAATTATGTAGGTGTCACTAAGAAAGGAGTAAACAGTATGTTAATGAGCATATGCGAAATGATATTCACTATAAATACAGTCGGTGGTTAAACGCCAACAATAACTGTGAGAAGTTAACGGGATTAAGTGGACAAGGTGGGAATAGTCAAGCCGATGTTGGTCAAATCGATGTCGATGGAATTGAGAAACATTAACATCGGCTCGCGAAACTTGGCAGAAATCAAATCGACTGTAAGGATAAAAATACTGGAAACAATTATTGCAGTCAACTCTTAGATAGGAACAAATATTAAAGGTATTAACTAATAGTTGCAATCAAAAAATTTGCATAGCTGAGTCAATTAGTTATTGTAGCCGAGCTTCTGAGGCGGGAACAATTATACCATATAATATGGAACGAAAATCAAATTTCAATGAGCGAGAACACTTATTAGAAGAGGCCAGCTACCCATGGACTATAAAAAGGAGAACAATAAAGAGGAAAAGACATGCACAAACATCCGAAGAACAAGATTTTACTTTTGTCAATACTCTTTATTTATTTTTAGTCATTTCCCAGTAATTTATTTCCAATCATTCCAGTTGTTTATGTTTATGAAATGCTTGGTTGTATCCTTCGAAAATGATGTGCTGTAATTAGAGGATTTATTTCGTAAGTTCTAGAACCTAATCATCAAGTTTGTGTTCCTTTCTTGATTCACAATCATCTGTCAATTTGAAATACAAGGAGTCCGATACATGTGATAATTTTCATTGTCCGGTAGACGATTTAAGGAGAGCAATTTTATAGTAAAACAGCACCATGCCCTTTTCACTCGTTTATAGGTTCCCTTATCTATAAGCCTTAGATTTTGATAATCCTTTGCCCATGGGACTCACATGTTGGGATGTATGCTTAAGGCCTTTATCATCGAACCCAACCTTTGCGTAAGGGAGAGTTTTAAGGCATAAAATATAGTATGTTGAGATTTTGTGGGACTATAAACAATTTTCTAAAAACTTAAGCAATTGGATGAAAAAATGATTTAATTTTTAATTATTCTAACACTCCCCATCATGCATAGGTTGGACCTTAACTTAAGCGTAAAGCTTGCAAATATGTAATTTGTGAGGTAAATAGAAGTTTGAAATATGTGAACTCAAGCCCTCCTACTTTGCTACTATATTGAGATTTTGTGGAATCATACCTAATTGTTTTAAAAGTATAAGCTGTTAAATGATTTCATGATTTGCTATTTAAATATTCTAACACAAGCACATATTCCAAAATTTTTGTAGTAAATTATTGTGCACTGAATTCTGCATAGTAGTGGCTCTAGAGGGTGTCTTGAATTCAAATATTTTTAAACTTTTTCTTTGCCTATTATTATTTCACACATTGGTCTCAGGTGAAATACAAGCCTAAGTGTGAAGGGAAATGTTACAATAGTTAAATAATACATAATGCTTTCATATAAGAGCTTAAATGTTTTAGATCAATTGGTGATGGTCTTATACAAATTTTAACAAATGAATCGGCGGGTAACAATGGGCAGACTTAGAGTATTGCAGCTCCCGTTTAATCATGCTTACAAAATCATTTGTAAGATTTACTGCAATGAAACGAAGAATTTAGGACTAGAGTGTCGGATCCACATAAATTGTAAGACTCCCCTATAACCATATCTCTCACAAGAGATATAATATTAAACTGCCTACAAGTTAAGGATGGAAAAGTTGACTTCCTTTTTAACTCCTTCCAGTAAAGAGACTGATTGGAACATGATGACATCTGGCCCCATTTTATACTCATTCAATAACGCGGAGTAGATATAACGTGATGGGTGTAATTCTTCTAACTCGTAAATTGTGCCCCCAACAAGTCAAGGAGAAATTCACACGAGGTCCATCTTCCCCGGTTCACACGCCTGTTTACTTAATTTTTTTCTGGAAATATGCCATGATTTATCACAAAATATGTTGCACATGAGCGTACACCAAAATTTAGGGGCCCACTAACTTGTATTTCACGCTAGTTTAATATGATTAAAGTGAATGCATTGTTGGAGCACATGACCTCAAGAAAATGCACAAAAATATTTATTTACATTCAGATATCAAGTAGGACCCTCTTTGACCCAATTTTTTTTTTTAAATTAAGCGAGAAAATAAACATGCCTTTCGATTAAGCAAACCCTTTTAACCGGGGGATTAATGCGTTTATTGTTTTAGCAAAAATGGTTAAATAGGAAGTTAGCTGTAGACCCAAAATTCATGACGTGTGGAACTCCTATTCGTCGGTGGGTGAAGATTGAGATGGCAGCTCTTGGGATTTCGCATTATTAAAAAGATGAAAAAGGATTTCTAAGTGGATAATGAGAGTTTGTCCCCTTATAGTCAACGTTGACGAGGCTAGAATTCCAAAGCGAAGAGGCGCAGGGACCAACGTGCTCAAATGATTCGCTTAATAATTATTATATTGTGTAGAGAAAATATTGGTTATAATGGATTAATATAAAAGAGTGAAATAATTTATATTATTTTACTTTTACTGACATAAAATAACTAAAGGTTATTACAATAATTTGAGTCGGTGGCGCAATTTATAGTCATTTTAGATATTTCATCCTTTTCAGATACAAGAAATTAGCTATAATATTAGTATTTCACTCGTTAGTATCATCGGAGGTCTTGTACTGTTAGCTCTATACATGTTATAGATTACCATATTAAGAGAGCATTCTCAAGTTTAAACCCAAACATCAACGGGTCTTAGTTTTTCTTCTACAAGCATATAAAATAGGGGTTCTTGTATTTAAAGATTATAGTGCTCTTTGATACTATGTTGGGCAGGGGTGATTGGAAATGAAAAAAATGGGATTGTGAGGTACTTAAGAAAGAAAAGAAGAGAAAGGATTTGAAGGATGCGAGGGAGGGAAAAGAGAGGGCAGAGATGCATTCATTATATCTTTTATGTATTTAGGGCTTGCCTTGACTTATATTTCTCTGCATTCGCTTAATCTAAATCTTGCAACTCCACTTTGACCTATTTTCGAATATGAAACTCTCGAAACTTCCAAATACTCAAGTATTGATACACAACTTCATACATAATTTGATCATAATTTTCTAAATTTTGAATAATATTCCAAATTTTGGCTCGAAAGCAAAAAAAAAAAAAAAAAAAAAAAACATTTACATTATGTTTTTGTTTTGAATACAAAACATGACCTTTTACCCAATAGTTGACTTTACCAACCTCTTGTAATCCTTTCACTTTGTTTCTTTAACTTCATACAAACAAGAATGTGTTTTTTAACAAACCCTTCTCTTCAATTTGGCAAGTCGTAGGTAGGACTAACATGAACACGGCTACGTATTATAAATTCTTCCTTTGTCAGGCTAGATTTTTATTTTTTTTCAAGTTTTTGGTCCATGGAATATAGTTTTGTATTTGTATTTCCAATCATTCCACTTGTTTATGTTAATGGTTTGTCCCACACGGCATACGGACATCTATGAAATAACATAGACAATGGAGGAGCTCGGGGGTTGACCTCCTTCATCTTGACCTAATTGGCAGATTGAACGGTTCCATGGGTTCTCCTTCTCTTCATATACTATCAGAGGGGACGAGGAAAGAAAAAGAGACCCAAGAACCGGTCATATCAGATCAACCAAACCAGGAACCGCCTAGATTGAATTGGATCGGACCGGCTGGTTTGATCCGATTCCCGAGGGTGTCAGTCCGGTTCCTAGTTCCATAAAAATGGAACCAATGATTTTCGGTCCGGTCCGGTTCCCCTCTGGAATCAGAAACCGGACCGAATTTTTTTAAAATATATATTTATTTCTCAAAAATAGCAATAAGCCCTAAAATAGTAACAATTTTTGTATTTTTTTTAATTTTATTTTTTTTGGTTAAATGACCGATTCTATTGGATCGGACCGGACAGAACAGTCCAATTTGGTCTCCTGTCTCAAAAATTGGGAACCAGTCCTCCCAGTCCAATTATTGGTTCCTAGGTGGAACTAGACCAAAATAGGAACCGATCACCCTAGAAGGCATCTTTGGTGCATGCATATCTAGTGTGACGTTCGCTTGATCCAACGACAGTTCATGTTCACCAAACGCACATGAACTCGAAACTGTGAATAATAGCTCGACGAGAATGTACTGTGATGAACAATCTACATACAGAAAGATCTTTGTCCTTCCCACTTTTCTTAGGCTTATAGCTTCTCACAGGATGACCCTGACAACTACCTTACTCCCTCCATTTGAGACGAGGAGCTTTAGGAAAACTAAAAGCTAATGGAAGCAAGAGAGAAAGAAAGCGAGGACCCCTTTTCATTTGCATGAAACACAAGGATATAATGAAAAACGAGATCAAGAGACTTACGATATCGCCGCGTGAGATCTTCAATCTCGTCAGAGCGGAGGCGAGTTTCAAACACCTTTCGTGGGTCTGTCTCCATGTGTACCTCGTATTGCCGTAGATGATGGAAACCTTGTTGCCATAGACGAAAGCTGCTCTCTCTAAGAGGTTTATGGGAGTCAAAGGCACGTGGTTCGCAGGGCACTGGAGCAAACCTTCCATGATCCTTCTCTACACGTCTGTTTGGGATCTCTAGCCTGCGAGACAAGTGAGCATGGTCATATGCATTTGCATAGAGAATTTATCTCGCCGTGCCCAGTAAATGAATATTTGAGTTGGACCATTTTCCATATGTATAGAAGGCTAAGAAATAAGAAAGAAGTGGGTTTCACTGCGAGAATTATAATGGAGGGAGAGACTATGCACTAATGAAGGCCTTTTAAGGATGCGCGTTGGATACCTCTCAAAATATCTTGCATAAAATAATCTTCTAATCCCTGTAATGAAAGTTTATATATCGATCTAAACGTGCATGTTTATATCTGACAGAGGGAGAGAGAGAGAGAGAGAGAGAGAGAGAGAGAGAGAGAAGGAGGAAGGAGCCAGGAAACAGCAAGAATGTGGAGGAACATGGAGTATGACGAGCAAAAGAGCACTATTAAATTTCATCACATTGTTGTAGATGGTTCTAGATTGATATTTGACGAAATATCATTAATATGAAGTTTCGATAAAATTAACTCAAAACAGATCTCATAAGACATGACTAATCACAGTTAAAAATGTTCTAAATTTCCATACTTTTTATACAATCACAGCGTAACTGTTACAACAAGCAAAGACTAAAAAGAGACCGCGACAGGTCAAAGGTCTCCCTTATTGGCGTTTTACTATTATCGAGCAGTGGCAAGTTTGGTAAATGATAAATCAAGGACATATCACGAATGTGATAAGAGTTTAGAGCAGGATAATGACCAAAAAAATGTTTTGAACCCACCGTACGGATGCCAATATCAATTATTTTCCATTTACCCATATGACTCATAAACCTTCAACGATTTGTTAATGTAGCTCTTCTAATCAATTTTGGCGGGCAACCACAAACCTAGACAATTCTTTTTAATTTTTCTAAGTTTTTTTTTTTTTTAAATATTCTTTTCTATCCTTCTTCGTCCCTGGTTGCCGTGGCTAGGGACCCACCATAGACAAGGATTGATTGTTGTGGCCAATGACCAACCATAGATAAGGACTGACGAGGGTTGGCCTTACCATTTGGGCTAGCATCACCTAAGGCCGGTTGTCTGCCCTTGCCAAGGCTTAGTGACTAGTGGACGAAGAATGATAGAAAGAAGAAGAAAAGGAAAAAAAAAATTAAAAATATATATATTTTGAGAAATTAAAAATATATATAAATTAATTGTCCACATCAACACCGGTTATGTCACATAAGACGCCCGGCGTTCACATCAGCGATTGCTAGCCAAAAAGCCAAAAATTAGCTGGATGGATTATATTGGTAAATTGTCAAAAAAGTTATGTCTTAGTTGACCAAATCAAAATGTTAAGGATTGACTTAGCATCCACACAATAGATTTATTTGGAGTTTTTGGTAATTTTCCCCTTTATAGCTTAAGATAGAGCAAGATGAGAACGAGTCGTCGATTTGTTATATAATCATTTCACCCTCCAACAAAGTGAGGGCAGAGGAAAACATTGTTCTGAACACTACAAGTCGACATGATGCCAGTGGCAACTGGTCGGGTCGGAATCAAAAGTGAACAAAGGATATTTAGAAATTTTCGCTTCCATTCCCTGTAGTTGCACGCCATTGTGGAAAAATTTGCGCTCGGTTTCTTCTATAAGATAACACTCCTTCGAGAATGGTCGCCGTAGCGACCGCAGCGTGCTGAGGTTCCCTGTGAAACTTTCTTCAGTATCCATTGAAATAATGAATGATGATTCGACTATAAGTTCAGGCATGGCAATCTATATGTGTATTTGTTTTGACTCGAGTATGAAATACTAGTTTCCTCTACATTCCTGTCAAAATGGAATAAATGAAAATTCCACGAAGACTAAATGTCAAAATTCATGATCTTTATAAAGATTTGTGTTCGATTTGAACGAGAAGTAGGAGTTCAAATGGTACAAGTATACTTAGCTGTCAAGCTTGAGTCGGGTAGGCACATTGTTTTGTTACTGATACGTCATGTCAATGATATCGATGACCTGTCTTGACTTAGAAGTGAGTAGACTCAGCATGCACGCTCAGGTCGGCTCCACTTGGGCTCGAGCTTTTCCACAGCCACAACCAATGTGTTGTTAAGATGCACGTGTGAGTAAGTTGTGTTAAAGAAATCTTACATCGAAGAATTGATGTGATGTAGAGCAATTATTATATCGTAGTTAACCCATAATTATTGGCTTAAGGTTTTGAGTGAATGCGGGTTCAACTAGATATATTGATAGGTTCGGATTTAGGGTCCCTCTTAGCGATCTCCCCAAATGAATAGATAAAATATCTAACGTGCACGCTGGGCTTAGAAAAAGCTGGTCGAGCTCCTGTCTAGTGTTCCAATATCTACTGTTTTTCAAAGCACTAGCTAGGCACTTGGGCATGTCTTGGCAAGAGCCCGACCTCATTCCAAATTTGTTAAAAATTATATTTTCAAAGTTTACTTTATTAGGAAACCTAGAGACCTTTTGAGAGTGTCCTTTAAGAGAATTACGAGCGAGTGAATACTCTCCTCTTTTATGATTGATTATTGTGCATTTGGGTGTGTTTACAATAGGGAAGCACTTGAATGTGAGCATTATGAATGAGTGTGATATTTTCTTTGCTGTCTTTGGTAGGACCATCTGATTGATATTTTCTGAGTTTAGGGACTTTGTCAAACCACGTGAATTATGTGTTCATGTATTATTTTCAAAATTCATTTCTTACTCAAATAGTTTCATTTATTCGTCCCAACGCATTAGTCGCACTTTTAATAGTTCATCTTTCTCGAATGTGACTTAGGATGCGTTTGGTAACATTTCTATTTAAAAATTGTTCCTGGGAACAAAAATAAAAAAAAGTATTTCTGTTTCTGGGAACAATTTTTGAACAAAAAAACACGTTTGGTAAATCTGTTCCAGAAATATAAAAAGAATAGAAACACGTTTGGTAAATTTGTATAATTTTTTTTTTCTATTAATTTTTTAATATTTTTATTTTATTTTTTATTTTCTTTCTTATTTTTCTTATTTTTTTCCTTTTTTTCTTTTTCCTTTTTCTTTTTTTCTTCTTTTGGCCGGTCGCCGGCCTCGGCCATGGCCGACGACCGGCCGACGAGGGCCGGCGGCCTCGCCAAGCCACGGCGAGGCTCGCTGGCCCCTGTCGAGGCCAAGCCTCACCGTAGCTGGGCGAGGCTCGGCCTTGCCTTGGCTAGGCGAGGCTGAGCCTCGCCGGGGGCGGCGACGCTCGGCGAGGTCGCCGGCCATGGCCGAGGCCGGCGACCGGCCAAAGAAAAAAGAAAGAAAATGAAGAAAAAAGAGAGAAGAAAATAGAAGAGAGAGAAAATGTGTTCCTAAAATGTGTTCCAGAAACAAGAAACAACTTTTTTTTGTTTCTTGTTTCTGTTCCAAATGTGTTTCTGGGAACAAAAAAATAATTTTGGAACAAAAACGCAACCAAACGCGTTTCTATTCCTTTTTTGTTCCCAGAAACAAAAAAACAGAAAAATTATTTAAAAACAGAAATAAAGAATAAAAACAAACGCAGCCTTAGCAGTTGGTAACGGTCGCCAGAGTCCATGGACTGAAAAAAGATGCGCTCAAACTTCTAGTTTGCTCGAATCAACTCCGGGATCCGTGAATCTTACAAAGAGCGTGACATCTCAATTGACCAACCTTCTGCGTGCAGCGTGTTTTTTTTTTTCCTCTAAATCTGTACAAAAGTCGGACTTTGCAACTCCGTCGTGAGACCCAATACGGGCATCTGCTGCAGAATTTTTTAAAAGATCCTAATTCCGACTCCTGATCCCAATACAGCGTGCTCGTCAGACTCATTCCAAAAGCAACATGCCTCGATCGTCTCATTGCCCTTCAAGTCAAATTTCCTATATGTGTCAGTTTCTATGCAGAAATCATTTGATTTTTGCTTCAATTCTGATCGCATGCATTCATCACGCTAATAATTGCCCTACTATAATAATACCCATTATAATTTCGCTTTCTCAAGATAAAATTAATCGCGTGCAATGACATCACACATTACGAAAACGTCATCATTGATTCATATCAAAAGAAGATGGGCAAATCTTGCTTTGCCCTCGCAGGCGCTATATATTTCTTGTCGCATTGGGTTGCTCGACCAATCGACGTGCAAATGAAAATCGGTTTATTTTGCTAGGATGCAGTCAAAATAACTTACATAGTATAATGGAGCTCCATGCAGATCTTAAGCAATAGACAGTAGTAAAAGCGAATGATAACTATTTTGGCTAAAAATTAATTTTTGGAAGATAAATAGATTTTTTTATTTCTATTTATGAACGAGTTTGTAAGTAAAAATACACATTGAATAACGACAAAAAATTTCTATTTCTAGAATAGAAATTCGTTTGATAACACAACACAAAATTTCTCCCTTCCGCTGGCGGTGGCGACGGGTGGCGGTTGTCGACGAGTGGCTACCGGCGACTAGCGACCGGCAACCAATGGCTAGTGACCGACGACTGATGGTAGCGACAATGAACGGTGGCCAATGACAACGGATGAACAACCGACTAATAGCGAGAACGAACGATGATAAGAGTTTTTATTTCTTATTATAGCAATAGAAAAGTTAAAAATTTCTACTTTTGATTTATATTCTAAACCTATTTCTGGAGCAGAAATCTATTCTATATATAGAAAAATGAAATAATTTTACCGAATGGATTTCTGTTCTAGAAACAAGTTTGGAATAGAAAAATAGTTATGAAATAGAAATAAAACGATTATCATGTGTACCCTTAGTAGCTAGCCAACTCGAGTGTGGTGTGTATCCACGCAGGTATAAATTACCTAGATCGGACAAGGTACGAAAAGAATAAGAGAGTTAAGTATTCTGCCGACATCATGATTGGCCAATTTAGTCGGATATAGAAAGATGACCAGTGAAATAAAGAAAGACTTGAAAGCCAAAATGCGGAGAGGAAGAGGTTTACTAGAAAACCAATTCAAAGGATTGTGATGCTGTAAGAGAGGAAAGACGACGAGTCCATCACTAACACCGATCGTGCTTCTTTTTTCATTTTAGTACACACGAAAAGTAAATAAATGAATAAAAAAAGTAAATAAATTCTGTTTTGTCGCCTTGAGTTTTGCTCCGTTAATTTTTGTCTAAGGCGGTTTAATTTTGTCCTCTTTGGTACCTAAAGCGAAAAGTTATATTTTTGCCGCCTTCGTCCAAAGGCGATAAATTATTATGGTCTTGCTTTTCTTATTTTTCAGGTCAGCAAGAAAATTATGTTTATTACTCAAAAAGATATAAAAGAAGTACACAAACATTTATAGAAAAGAAAATCAAAGTAGATCCAAGCCCAGAGTACTACAAAACAAAGCAAAATTCAGAAAACAAGAAGGATCATTAGAGCGCCGGAAGGGTTAAGCACACACTTGTTCTGTAAGAATAGATCTATCATGTAAACTTATTGGTGGCCAATCATTGAATCTCGTTTCTTCGTTAGTCATGAATACATGTTGGAAATTCCTTCTCTAATAACTACGCCATTGCCATGCACGACTAGATTATGTTTCCTCTACACCATTGCCGTATGGAGATAGTGAAGACAGGTTGAAAACACAAATATAATAGAAGAGCAACTCTTCATGGTTTAATGAGATGCCAGAGCACCATTGAAACTAAAAACAAAGGATTTACAGACAAATCACATGGGTATCAAACTCCCAAAAATATATATGAAACTCCCAGATCTAAAGCATATGACTTACACAGGAACATAGCACAATGGGTCAAATCCCCCGAAATATATTTATGAAAATCCCAAATCTAAATGTGGAGATGATAGCTCTTAAATCTAGAATCATATCGGGAGAGTTCAAACTCAGATTTATAACTAGATCAAGAAAAGAAAGCTCTTAGATTTAGATCAGGAGAAAAGAAAAAGGAAGACTTAAGCAAAATCAACAAGAGAGGAGGGAGGGTGGGACTACTTTAAACCCTCCTCAAGTTGAAGGTTGAAGAAGACAATGAAGAGAGAGGAGAAAGTAAGAGAAAAGGACTTTAAGAACGTCTTACTTAAAAGGGAAGAAAAACTCTTTTTTTTTTTTTTTTTTTTTGTCGGTATTGATTGGCTAAGGGCCACAAAAACTCTTTCCATTTGTTGAGTCTATGATTTTGCCACCTTAGCTTTGAATTTTAGGTTAGGCACCAAAGACTATGAATAAATGCTTTTGTTTAGTAAATTAATTGCCGCAGTAAGTTTAAAATTTCGGGTTAGGCACGGTAGAATATTTTTAGTTTCATTCTCTTAGACATCATTCATATTTTTTTAATTAGAGTTTGATTATAATTATTTATAAAAATTCAGTCACTTTGACTGTTGCGATAGGGGCGAGCGATTGAACAATAATATAGACAAAAGAAGAAAATAAATCGGACACCGGATTTACGTGATTCAGTCGTAAAGACCTACGTCCACGGGGAGAGCAGCAACGAATTTCACTATAAATCAAGCAATACAAGGAGATTACACACTCGAGTCACTCAAACACTCTCTCTGTGTTTCACAAGCCCCAATTACACCCAATAACGCACGCAGTGTTTAGCCCCGAAATTCCTCAATAAATAATCTCTCAATCTCATGAAGGAATTACACGCAAATCTTATCAAAGATTTAATTGACTTGAACATTAAATCTTCTTGGATGTAATTCACGGACAAGAACAACAAAGAAAAATCCCTCCCAAGCACTCGACGACGAGACGGCGCTTCAAAACAAATTCTTCATTATCAACATCCACCACCCACGGCCACAAGTCTATATATATAAGTGAAACCATTATTCTTTTGCCAACTTCTCATAAAATTCAGTTTCCTATCTTAAACGATTTTATCCAAAACATATTTCTGTATGTTTTAAATAAAATCCAAATCCAAGTGAAAGTTGGACTTTCCTATTTCAGTGGCTAAACTCTCCAATGCAAATTCGAACTTTGAGAAGTTGATCTTCGGATCTTCTTTGCTCAATTTCAAACGTCCGCAACATATTAAATTCGGAATATTCGGAATTTCACATTGGACTCAAATTCGAGACATATTTTAACACCGACCTCGTCACCACCATGACTTTGCCATGAGAGAATGGAAAAAAGAGAAGAAAAAAAAAGTCTACAAAACCTCACCGAGGGGCGGCAGGCGACAAGCATAATAGGCGGCGGGACAACGAGCAACAATGAGGAGTCGTGAGTGAGTGAGATTGTGTGTGTGTGAATACACTATGATTGTAAAATGCACTATAAACACGCATTATTATATATGGCCAAATAACAATTCACTATTTTATAAATGATTGGCAAATGATCATTGAATGTCTTATTCTTTTAAAAACTTAATTCGAAATAATTGGCTGGCATTTAATATATCAATCATCTTATCTTTTACAAAAGTAAAGAATATTTTTAAAAAAGGGTTACAAATTTTACATTGTAGTGAAAATGCATATGCTCGCATGTATGGGAGAAATTGGCATTCGACAGTTTAAGAAAGTAAAGATATCATTCGTACGAACTAAACATGGTTTGTATGCTTCTTGCCATTCATTGTAGTTTAGCTTTTGGTTCTAATATTTTTTCAGTATTTAAAATTTACTAGTACAAATTCTTAGAAATTTATATAACTATCTAGTAATAAAAAATAATTGGAAATGATTTTACATGCTCCCCCTTCTAAAAGTAATTTGAAATGCTTATCCACTTTATTTCTTTGCATAACCCTCCTAATAATCATTCTCTTATTTTTTTCGAAACTGTAAATAAAAAATTAAATATTTTATCTCTCCATCCAATTAAAGCTTGTAATCTTATTATTTATTCATTATGATGTTGCACAAGAAATGAAAAATAATGCATGCAGTAGTATTCATTTAAACTAAAAAGTAAATAAGTAAACAATTTTATCAATGAGTTACTTATTAGTGAAGTGGCCCTAGTTTAAACTTCCGATGGATAGATTTTGATTTATTCGATAGCTCGAAATATATATAGATATTAATGGGACAATTACTAATTCAATTTTAAACATATTGTATGGATGCCAATTTAGTTTTATATTTTTCAATTTGACCGATGTGGCTTTAAATCTTTGTGCAAAATTCATATGTGGTCATTCTGGTTAATTGTCAAAAAAAATTGTTGAAATGTGACGATCCACGTAGGATGTTGTTTCAAGTAAAATTGTCAACTTAAGTGTGTATTACGTTGGCCAGCCAACAATTACTGGACACCACGTTCATCATTTCCAATGACAATTGACTAAAATGGTTCCATTGGAATTTGGCCCAAAGATTTAGAACTGCATCGATGAAATTGACAAGTTACAAAGAGCCATGAAATGGAATCTCTCATCCCCTAATGAATTAAAAACCGATGTTTATTTGTACTAAATTTATCTCCCCCTAACATAGTCAAGCGCTAGGCGACGGACAAAATATCTATGTCAAAGACGCAGACCAATGCTATTTGTCCTGTATCTTGACCGTAAACGAAAAGGCAATATGAAACTTTTTTTATTGTGGAGCCACCTATGCAACATATGCAAAGAAACCGACACAAATAGATTATAAAAGTCAACACGTTCATGGAATAATCACAGTCAAAGTTATGCAGTTTTGTTAGAAATTGAAGATGGTCGTCGTCAATATACCCAACACGGCTACTCTTCATTGTTTCTATTGCAAAATCTTGAGATCATCTTCATCTTCGCCCCAAGTTTAGCCTCTAAGACTGGAATTGGCATTATAACTTATAAGGGGCATCAGGGTTTGAGAATGAGGGATTGATTAGGGGATTTTGGGGTAACTTCTATGTATTGTGCAATACGAAGAAACAACGATGTTAATCTAACAAAAAACGGCATTGTTTGTTGAAAATCCTTTCATGCAGGTTGTCGCCATTACATGTAAAACAAGTAATGTTGATTGGACTATCATGTTAGATAAATAAGGCGAGACTTGCCCGATAGGACCTAAGTGCACTTTCCCCCAAAGATTTAGGATTACCTTGGTTCAATTAAAAAGTTAAGACTTAGTTGGTTCTATATAATAAGTTTAAGACCAATTGTGTTGTTTTTCCTTAAATTAACCTATGTAATATTCAAAGATGAGCTAGTCTCCGCCTCCAAAACTTGAAAGCTTGGCAAAATACTCATATAAAAAGAAGTTATATAAGGTACATCGCGGTTGTAATATAGGTTTTACACAAGCAATCACGAAATGGAGTCCTTTATTTACCGAAATCAATAACTGTATCCGTACCAGTGCTATACTTCGGTTATGATCTTTTCACCGCCAATACCCTATGTAAAAGTTCTAATATAATATGATATTTCCTATATTGTATGAACTTGGAGTTCATCACCTGCAGAGGTCAATCACACCATTTTGGAAGGTACCAGTCCAGAGGTGGAAGTCAGCTGTGAAGCAATTTTGGTACAGGCAACAATAAGCACTTATCAATCGACTGATCCTCTTAGATGGGTTGACATCAAGCAAAATGTCTCTAAATTAAGGGATTTCATTTTGCCAGCTTCAATTTAGCGGTTGAGCTCACATGTAGGATCCGCCATTCTTCCGGGAATTCGTGCTAGTCATCCATGTTTTTTGGATCATAATTCTTTGAACTCATCAAAGTCAGCTCCCA
The DNA here is from genome assembly GCA_014182515.1 of Eucalyptus microcorys. Lineage (NCBI taxonomy): Eukaryota > Viridiplantae > Streptophyta > Magnoliopsida > Myrtales > Myrtaceae > Eucalyptus > Eucalyptus microcorys. The sequence continues at coordinate 26,955,315 of CM024570.1, forward strand.
ATTAGTTACATCTATATATATATATTAATGTATAACAGTGATATCACATGTCATGTTGCAGTGATGTCGCCTCATCAATCATATTAGCATTTGTAAAAGAAATCTATTTAAGATCGAAAGAAGATGAGGTAGAGTTGGGGAAAAAAAATAAACCTTTATGATCCACAGCAGGATTGATCCGATCATAAGAGCGTTCTCATGCTTTTGGCTGAAAGAATTGATGGTTCTAGATTCGATTCTTGTCATGGGAAACTCATATATAAATGTGCATCATATATAAATGTGCGGCCATAGGGGGATTGTCATCCTAGTTCTCTTCTAGGTAGCCAACTAATTAAGGTCATGCCCCTAGATGATGAAAAAGAAGAAAAAGAAGCTAATTTTAGCTCCTTCATTTCACTGAAAATAACTTCTAGGAAAACATTTTACGGATCTTTCGGCATTCGATTTATAGAAAATGAACTAGTCAAGGAAAACGTTTTTTGCTATTGGAAATAACTTCTTCCACCTTACTTTCTTTCACCAAACACATTTTCATTTTATTTTTATGTTTCCTTTTCATTTTTCTTTTTATTTTTTTTAAATCAAATTTTAATTTTTTTCCTTTTTTTTTTCTTCTTTCTTTCCTTTTAATTTTCTTCCTTGGCCTTGGCCGGTCATTGGCCATGGCAATGGCTGGCAACCAGCCACGGGCCAACTCAAGCCTTGCCCAATTTGGTGAAGCCAAGCTCGCCCGAGTCTGGCGAGCTCAGGCCTTGCCGAATCTGGTGAAGTCGAGGTTCGCAAGGCAAGCTCAACTTTGCCAAATCGGGCTAGGCAAAGCCTCAAAGAAAAGAAAAATAGGAAGGGAAGGAGAAAATTAAAATTTTAAAAAAAAATAATTAAATAATAAAAAATTATTAAAATTGAGTGTGTGCAGGAAAGATTTTCTTTACCGAATGATGGAAAATATTTTCTAGTTCATTTTTAGATTTCAACTTAATATAAAAAAAAATATAGTTATTTTCCTAAAAAATAGTTTTTTGGAAAATATTTTTTGGAAACGTCATATTTTTCCTGAAACAAACGGAGTCTTAATGTGAAAATAATGCTTTGGAAATAGCTGTAGTAAACATCTAAGATACCGTCTTTTCCATATCCAACTATGACAATCAGAGAATATCCCCACACTTTCACCTCCTGGGCCTAAAAAGAATATGAACTCAGGCTTATGGCATAAGGCCTAACTACTATTATAGGCCCAACCCTACTGGTCAGTCAGTTCAAAAGAGAGTTTTCCTAAGCTTTTGCTGTATGTGCACTGTCGCTACCACCACAAGCAAAATATCTTCACCCAAAAAAGGGAAAAAGAAAAAAGAAACTCTTTTAGCCTTGCTAGATTACTTTTTCTAGGCTCACAAACCATCAATACACGACAGAGTAGGATGTTTGAGTAATCAAATTATCAATCCATAGGAATATTAAAATGGAGATAAGATACCTATAGTTAAATCTCTAAATCGGTAACAAATATCATCAATAATTTTATATTAGCATCTCATCATTCACGGTTTCTTCAAAATCCTAATAAATCGCAATCAAATCATTTCGAATATCCAGTTTTGATAAACGGGCAGCCTTTATGTTCCATACGGGAAAATCTATAAGACATGTTTGGTCGATCAAATTATATAAGGGTCCGTTCGTTTAGTGAAAAATGGACCATTTCTTGAAAATATTTTCCCAGAAGTTATTTTCCAGGAAAAAGACAATATTTTCTAGTATTCGGCTAAAACTTAAAAATGTTTTAGAAAATATTTTCCGGTGTTCAATAAGGAAAATATTTTCTAAAACTTTACCACTGAGGCATGCATTACTTACCGACCTATAAATCCATCAAATATAAACTTGCCTTTAAATCCAAACAAACTTGCTTCATATCTTGTTCCCTCATTGTTACCAAACGCCCATCTACTCTAAAAAAATGTTCGTATGGATTTTAAAAAGAAGTAAAGGAAAAAAGAAGCAAAGCATGTACAACCCTAATGAGAATCTTTCAGTTGAGTAGCTTGTCCTCCCCCTGCATCTTTTGTGTTATAATAAACATAAAAAAAAAGAAGCAAAGCATGTAAAGCCCTTTACTTGAGAAATGTATAATTGTAAGGTAAAGTAAATAAAGAAAATGATAAGCAAGAGTACAGAGCGCAAGCTTGAGATCGACGGGCTCAAGGTTCGCCTGACGATGGCCGACGACTAGCCAAGAAAGAAGAAGATGGGAAACAAAGAAAAGAAAAGGAAAAGTAAAGAAATAGAAAAGAAAAAGGAGATTAAAAATAATTCAAATAAAAAAAAAGAAAAGAAAAAGAAAGGGGAGGAGAAAGTAAGGATTTATAGAAGTGTGAGATAAGAGAGATCAAGAAAAGAAAATGTTTTCTACTTTTCAAAAGTGGAAAATATTTTCCCTAATCGAGAAGACTTTTTTTTTTTTTCCTTTCATGGAAAGCATTTTCCCAAAGAATTCATTTTCCGTGAAATGAATGCTTGGAAAATCCGGAAAATGTTTTCTCGGAAATTATTTTCTACAAAACGAACGGAACCTAAAAGTTATTATTTTTGGCATTTGGAGGTACACGCGGAATGGTATCAGCCCAGATACTATGCACGCATACGTGCGTACCTACGTACAGCTTCGCTCTATTATTTCGTGTGCATGCATGCGATAAAGCGGACAGAGATAGAATATGCTCTTCATGCGAGGGAGAGAACATTCTGTCTCGGATGCTTCCGCTTCAAAATCATTCAACGTTAGCCCTCCACGTACTGAGGTTTTGAATAGTCCCGACTTCAATCGCGGTCGCCATGATTGCAGAAACGAAACCCCAACTCTTATCGCGCACGAGAAATTCACCATCGGCATTGGATCGCTGGTCCCATTCACTGGCGCATCAAGAAATTTCAAAAGCATCTCTGGACACTAGCTCTGGACGCCAGGACACCGTGGTGTCATCTCTTTTCCCCGCGTTACGTGAAAAATCTCGAAACCTTACAAAAACCCACGTCGCTTTCCTGCGTCCTTAGCCTTATCTCCTCATCGCATCCATGAAAATGACCTACGTACAATCCCTCGACAACTGATTGATAACTATTTTACTTTCGAAAATAATTTTTATTCAAAAATAATCACTTATTCTATTTCTTAGTCAAGTTTCTAAGCATTCAAACGTATTTAGTAACTATATAAAAATTCGATTTCCAAAATAGAAAGAATATGAATGCATTTGATACAACTTTCAAATTTTTTTGTAACGTGAAATTTCTTTTAATTTTTTAATAACTTTATGAATTTTTTTCTTTTTGCCTTCTCTTCTTCTTACTCCTCTTGCCAGTCTCTGGCCGATCATTGACCATCATCGAACCCGGCAACTGGCTAGGAAAAAGAAGAAAAGAAAAGAGAAAAAAAAAAAGCTTGATTATAACATTGTTCCCGAGAATCAAAAAGTTATTTTTTTAACTTCTTGATTTTATTTCAAATCTATTTCGAGAATAAATTTGTTTCCACAAATAAAAAAATTAGCTAGCGTTATCAATCGGATTTATGTTATCATTTTATTCCGGATAACCAAAAAATAGAAATAGCCAAGAGTTAACCATTTACCAAACAGGCTCCCACTCGCACTCGCACTCCCGTTCGTTCACTTCTATATAAGCCCACCCCTCACTTCGTCTCCAAACCACACATAACCGAGCCCCTCTCCCTCTCTCTCCCCCTCCCTAAAGCAATCGCTCCGGCAAAGATGAGGTCGCTCTGGGCGGTCGCCCTCTTAGTTTCCTGCCTCGCCATCCTCGGTGCCAGCGCGCAACGAGGCGGCGACGTGAGCTCCGTCATCAGCAGAGCCCAGTTCGACCAGCTCCTCAAGCACCGGAACGACCAGGCCTGCCCTGCCAAGGGCTTCTACACTTACGATGCGTTCGTTGCCGCCGCGAGGTCCTTCCCAGGGTTCGGCACCACCGGCACCCGGGACACCAGGTACCAGGAAGTCGCGGCTTTCTTGGCTCAGACCTCCCACGAAACCACAGGTAAGAAGCCAACGAGTCTGCAATAAGGCCGCCGCATGTACGTAAAACATTGCATGATATCGATACTGTCGGCTCTTGCAGGAGGAAAGAAGGGCGCACCGGATGGACCCTACGCGTGGGGATACTGCTTCGTGGAAGAGCGGGACAGGTCGAGAGACTATTGCGATCCCAAATCTGGATGGCCGTGCGCTGCCGGCAGGAAATACTACGGTCGAGGTCCGATTCAGATCACGCAGTAAGTCCCCTTCGTTTCGATGCTTTCTTTGCCTCTGGTACATGCGTTCATGCCAAAAAGAAAACTCAAAACGCTTCATTTCCACTAAGGATCACTGGCGAAATCGATCAAATGAACGTTGGACATAATCACTTAATTGATATCGATCGAAGTGGAGACTAAAATGTTGATATACTTGACAAGACATCCTTCATTTCCCTAATGGCTTGGACGAGCAAGTTTTGACCACCTGTGGACGGAGATCCTTGGACCTGTGGACCGATCGGACGATTTTGGACCGTCTCATTTTCATGATATTGAAGGACCAAAGTAATGAAATCCCAAAGCACGAATCATAAGAGTAAAATCATATTTACACAAGGCCATGACAAGGATATATATTTACCTCAAAGTTGACCCTATAGTCCATCCTAAGATTTTTTAGATTCTTGTTATAATTTCTCCTCATGGTTTGAAAGTTTTGTCGGTGATTTCTTTACTTGCAGCAACTACAACTACGGCCAGGCGGGGCGCTCCCTGCACGCTGACCTGATCAAGAACCCGGACGCGGTGGCCAAGGACCCGGTCCTCTCGTTCAAGACGGCCCTCTGGTTCTGGATGACCCCGCAGCCGCCGAAGCCCTCGAGCCATGACGTCATCACCAGCCGCTGGAGGCCGTCCCCTGCGGACCTGGCCGCTGGGAGGGTCCCCGGCTACGGCCTCATCACCAACATAATCAACGGCAAGGAGGAGTGTGGGAAGGGACCCAACCAGTTCGTCGAGGACCGGATCGGGTTCTACAAGAGGTACAGCGACATACTGAAGGTCGGGTACGGCAACAACCTCGACTGCTACAATCCAGAAGCCTTATGCTTAGATGCAAGTAATGTTATGCGTCGAAAAATAAGTATGGCGTGAAAATAATCGGCGTGTCATGTTGTATCATGTTGTTTTGTTTTTGCGGCGAATTAAGTAAATAAAATCGTCCTTGGACGTTCCCTAATATTTGCAAAAGAAGTCTTGCCGTATAAAGTTGAAATGTAATCTTCACTCTATTATTTCAAAATTCGTCACCTGGGACGTGACCCTAGCGTTTAATCTGACCCTAGCGTTTAATCCGCCGACATTCTCACCGTGACAAGAATCCCGTGCTTTTCACGTGACTGAGGCTGTTCCCATTATAAAGGGCAAAAACGTCGAGCAAATTCGAGTACCCTTTGTCCCTAGATTTTTCAGATTGTTGCAAATTGCCCCTAGATATTATAGATTTCTTTTCGAAATTAGCTATGAAGTCCCTTCTATACATTGATTGAAGAATCAAAAGAAGAAGTGAATTACTTAAAGAGAAAACAACAAAAAAAGAAAAGAAAAAGGAAATGAAATATATATATAACAATGGAGTAGATATCGGGAAAAATTTAAAAGAAAAAAAGTTATAAACCTATTATATTTATATGAATTCAAATCAATTGCGCCAATTGAATTTTAAATCTTTTGATAGCTTGTTAATGTAGTCCATTTATCCAATTTTGGCTGCAAGTCGCTAATATGAATATAAATGGGAAAATTACCAAAAAAAAGTCATAAATTTATTGTAATTGTATAAATTCAATCCTAATTTTTTTTTTTATCAATTGAGTCATAAACGTTTTATAATTATTCCCGATCAATTCATCCGGCCAAAATTGGTTGGCTAGCACTAACGTGGCAGCTGGCCGGCGCCAAGTTGAAATTTGGAAGCTATTGAATCGACATGATCAACCATAGGTGTAGTCTCCTCAAAGCCCACAAGAACGGAGTTGATGCTCCCGCAGGTGACGCCAGTTGGCGAAGTGGCGTTAAGCATATGTTGACAGCTCTATCACTCGATTCTCTTCGCCCAATGTAGCGTTGGCATACTTAGAATTTTGTTTAGCGCAATAGTGCTTCAGATGAATTGGAGCTTGAATTTCAATCAAGAAAGGAGCAAGAAAGGTTATTGTATCATCCATGGCGAAGTGCTATCGTATATAATATCCGAGGGATTATGTTTTCTCCTCAAGGGAGACCCTTTCTCTACACACGTACCAGTACTACGTGACTAGTCTAACTAACAAGCGAGAAAGTTGACTTTGAGATACTGGATGCTTACCGAAAGAGGGGAATTGCACCCCAGGGTATGCGCTATTTTATTAATTTTGTTTTTATCTATTTTTCCTTTTTTCTCTTTTTTTTTTTTCTTCTCCCTCAACCTCCTTCCTCCTCTTCTATCCCCCCTCCTTCCTTTGGCTTCGACGACCAGCCAAAGGGGAGGGCTGGTCGTTTGCCAAACTAAGGTGGCCGGGCTAGCTTGCCTCGCCGTCGCTAGGCAAGGGCGAGCTTGTGCCCAACGATGGCAGGGTGAAACCCCGTTAGATTTAGCAAGGCGATTCGGCAGACTCACCTCGCGGTCGTCGGGCGAGGCGAGCCCTTGCCAGATCTGGGGAGGGGGGCTCGCCGTCGCAAGGCCCTCCTCGCCAGATCTGGTGGGGGCTCACTCCACCGTCACTAGGCGCGAGCTTGTCGACTAGCGAGGCGAACCCGTCGGATTGCCTCAATCCAATGACCGGCCAGCCTAGCTGATCGTCAGAGCCAAAGGAAGGAGGAGGGAGGAAGAAGTAAGAGGGAGAAGGGGGAAAAAAAACAAAGAGAGAGAAAGAAAAAAAAAAAGGAAAAAAAAGATAAAAAAAATAAAATATTATTAAAAAAAAGGTCGCCGGCGCCGTTAATGCTAGCCAGCTAATTTTGGCCGGATGGACTGATCGAGAATAATTGTAAAAGGTTTAGGACTCCATTGGTTAAAAAAAATGTTTATGACCGAATTGACACAATTGCAATAGATTTATGACTTTTTTGGTAATTTTCCCGAATCTTAACTATTCTACGTGACATAACCGATTATGATGTGAATAAATCATTTCAATTTTTTTTCTAATTTTTTTAATTAATTTTCTTTTCCTTTCCTTTTCCTTTCCTTTTCTTTTTCTACTTTCCATTCCTCCTCTTTTTTGTTTTCCCAATTGGGAGCTAAAGATGTCGCCAATCAACCCTCACCAATCATGAACCAGGGCATTGGAACCTCTCCCAAATCCAAGAGAGGGCTACAACCTAGCTTGTTGTCTAGCAAGGGTCATGATGCCCTCACTTGGTTTGGGCAACGGTCACGACACCCTCGCTAGCCATACATGAGGGTCGCAAGCCCCTAGCTATGGCCAACGAGGGCATCACAATATTCGCATGGATTTTTCCTTGCTTAGATTTTAGTGAGTTTGCAAAGGCCCTCACCTGGTAGAGGGGGGGGGGGGTGATGTGGCCCTTGCAAGCCCATTTTTTTTTAAATAAACGAAGAAATAAAAATGATAAAAAATAAAATTCGAAAAATATTAAAAAATTTAAAAAAAAAAAAAAGTTGTTTACATCAGCACCAATCAGTCTACGTAAGACAATTAACATCCACGTTAGTGATTTTTTGATAATCTAGTTTAATTTCATTTCGATTTTATAATTGCTTCATAGGAGCATTGCCACGGATTTCAAAAGTTTGGGTCAAATTGCAAGAAAAATTGAAACCTGAAGGGATAATCCATAATATTCAGTAAAAGCTAAGACCAAAATGTAAACCCCCTCGAATTTGTCGAACATTATCGCAAAAATTCGATTCATGAAGAAGGGGGGGTGAATTGCCACGGCCAGAAAAACTGGAGGGGGTAAGATGCAAAATTCCAGAGCACATATTCAATTGCTCAATTTCGCTCCGCCTTCTACTTCGCCTCGGCTCAAAAACCCTCTGTAAAACCCTAGCTCGAACCAATCCGACAATGGGGAAAATCCCGCCATCCTTCAGGTCCGCCGTCTCCACTCCATTTGCGGCGAGGAAGCCGCCGCGGCCGCCGCCATCCTCCCTCACCGCCGTCGATTCCCCGAAGCCCCTCCTCCATTTTCCCAGGAAACCCGCCAGGGCTCCCCGGAAAACCCGAACCCCGGACTCCCTCCCGGAGCCGGCGCCCACCCTTCCCCAATTGCGATCCCTCTTCCAGTCCCCGGACCTGTCGGAGGCCAAGAAGGTCTTCAGCTCCGTCGTCGCCGCCTCGAGGTCGCAGCTCGACCCCCGCCTCCACAACTCCCTCCTCCAGTCCTACGCCGCGGTCGCCTCCGTCCGCGACTCGATCGCGCTCCTCAACCACATGGTCAAGGCGTCCCCGACCTTCTCGCCCGAACGGTCGACCTACCACGTCCTGCTGTCCCAATCCTGCAACGCCCCCGACGCCTCGCTCGCCTCCGTCCGCCAAGTCCTCAACTTGATGGTCAACCGGGGGGTCGCCCCTAACCAGTCCACCGCCGATGTCGCTGTCCGGTCCCTCTGTTCTTCCGGCCACGAGGACGAGGCCGTCGAATTGATCCGAGAGATGTCTTCGAAGCAATCGCCTCCCGACACTTACACGTACAATTTTGTTGTCAAGCATTTGTGCAAGACCAGGGCTTTGGATACTGCGTACAATTTCATCGACGAGATGCGTGAGTCTCTGGGCGTGAAGCCTGATTTGGTCACGTACACTATACTGATTGATAATGTCTGTAATACTAAGAATCTGAGAGAGGCGATGCGGTTGGTCAGCGTATTGAGCGAGGAAGGGTTTAAGCCCGACTGTTTTGTTTACAATACGATAATGAAGGGGTATTGTATGCTGAGCAGAGGGAGTGAGGTGGTTGGGGTTTATAAAAAGATGAAGGAGGAAGGTGTGGAGCCTGATCTTGTGACCTACAATACTTTGATTTTTGGGTTGTCGAAATCAGGGAGGGTAAAGGATGCTAGGAAATACTTGGGCATAATGGTGGAGGCGGGCCATTTTCCTGACGCGGTGACATATACGTCGTTGATGAACGGAATGTGCAGAGAGGGGAATGCGATTGGAGCATTAAGATTGTTGGAGGAGATGGAGTCTAAGGGGTGTAGTCCGAATTCTTGCACATACAATACGTTGCTTCATGGGTTGTGTAAGTCGAGGTTATTGGAAAAAGGGATCAAATTATATCAGATGATGAAATCCGGGGATATGAAGCTCGAGACAGCTGCTTATGCAACCTTTGTGAGATCACTCTGTAGAGATGGTAGGGTGGCTGAGGCTTATGAGGTTTTCGATTATGCAGTTGAGAGCAAGAGCTTGACCGATGTTGCTGCTTACACTACTCTTGAGAGTACTCTCAAGTGGTTGATAAAGGCAAGAGAACAAGGTCTTGCTGTCTAACCGGTATGTCATTTTTCTCTAATCTGGCAAATTTGTCTTGCCTGCTAGTATCTGAATACCTATTATTCATTTCTATCTAGTTTACTCGATGGACAGAAATGTGTGTAACTGCGTGACTTAACTGGTCTGTTAGATTGTAACCAGAGCACTTCGCTTGTTGTCAAGAAAGCACCCAACTTTTTTCTTCTCCCAAACCATACCATATTTGCTAATAAGTGGCACATTATCTAATGAAAGCACTACTCCCTTGAATTTCACAATTACACAGAACAGTTGCCACTGAAGATTTCAGTAAACTTGAGTTTTTAGTTTAGATTGGACTAAAATGGTTTGGCACCTAATTTGTTCATGAGTAATTCAAAAGTCAATATTGTTCCTGCTCTGTTGCATGAGAGGCGCTTTATCTTATAGCCATTAAGTTGAGTCATCAAATGATGGAGATGGTCGCTGGTTATTTATGCTTTCAGTGGTGCTGAGTATGAGATGAGAAATTTGATTCTGATAGTATTTGATATGATACAATTAGGATCATTTAAACATTTTGGCCTCGACAGATTGTTTTCCATTCTGCTCTCATTTCATCCACCCCTAACTCGGGGATGGGCTGGATAACATGAACAAAAGATGTTTTTTTTTCATATGTATTGGAGTCCATCTGCTTTAATAATTTTCTACTCTAATATAGGTGAACCAATACTGTGTTGACGCTGTGTATTACTTTGTGGTAATTGGGTTCTTTAAGATGATCTTTTCTTTCTTGGTATGTCATTCCAGCTCTCCATAATATCGCCGCGATTTGCTCTCTTTGATTTGGCGCTCGTCACAGCTAACATCAAAAGAGCTGTATGCAGAACTTTGGAGCATTATGTAACCATTGGAAGTATCTCTGAAGCCGAACGACACTTGTAATGGAATCTCTACAATGGACTCTTTCGGACACATAGATGATTGTTGTGACACTCCATGTCTGTGCCAAGTTTCCAATTATCTTTGTTACAAGGATACAGGGGAACTGAACTACTTTGAAGAAGAGCAAGAATTGGGTGTTCCATGAGGAGATCACTACCGACCATCCCTTTTGCATTCAGCCACCGAATATCACCATGGCAGAGTAAAAAAATCATCACTTGTCTGTGCCCAACAATTGGGTTTGGGGGCCAGCGGTTCTGTAATGTCTTCTTATCTTCTATCAATTTTTAAATGACATGTTGGTATCAAATGTCCACCTTATACTCTCTTCTCTGGTGAGGTCTGTACATGAAATTATGTTTTCAGCGTCTATTCAAGAACATTATGGGCTGGCCTTTTAGAGATTTAGGAAATGGTCCCGTTATGGGACTTTTGATTTTGACGGGATCCGGTATTGTAACCTCAGAATAAGTTTAGAGGTGTATTTCTGCTGCGGTAGATAAGTACAGAAGATGTTCTCTGTTTTCTTTTTGAGTGTGTTCCCTGCAATGTGCTTTCTGAGTATTTTGGCCATAGAATCAGCGCAGCAACCAGCAAGAGCAGACAAACCTGTCTATCAGGGCACTCTTCTCGTGCTTGCCAGTGTCATTATTTCTTCAGGCTCACTTCAATATTCAAAACATGGGATGATGATCCAATGTCCCCCTGTCTCAACTCTCACGTGAAACTCAGGCTATCCTAACCTTTTTCACTTGCCGTGTCTCAGCTCATGATTACTGTTGGAAAAAGCCTGATTTCACTGTTGAAGTTATTGATAGTCAGAATACTGTCAAGAGACTTGAAAGAAAGAAAGAAGCACTAAAGTTTTGCGAGAATTATTGCGTTTAAACCTAAATTTAACTGCTCAATCAATGTCGATGAACATTATCACAAGATTCTTATAATCAAAATTTTAAGTCTCGCGGAACTTAACTGGTGGACGTTTGTAGAGCTATTGAACATCATCTTTAACCGTCCAATGGGTTTCATTGTCTTCAATGCAAGAGATTCATGATGAACACGCAATCGTTATGCAAGAATTCTTAGATATTTTGAATACATCAGGCTAAAAATCACCTTTTTCACGTTATTGTTGCATGGATTCAAATGTTCGAACATAAAGTAACTGAGGAAGCGAGATGAAAGTCTTGTATAATATTGCCTCATGAGAAAATTTGTATAAATCGTTCCTCAAGCCCATGTTTTAAGTAGTGTCAAGCTTTGAGACCAAGGGATGGCAATGGCCATCACTTACCCTTGAGGTCCATTTTTGCCGTTGGGTTTTACTATCGGTCTTTTGCCTTGCAATTTTGAAGCACGCAAAAATATGCTAACTTTAAATTGTGAAACCATGATATTATGATCATGTCATATGGACAAATTTTTCTTACAATCATGTAAATGCCTAGAATTAAGAACTTTAAATTATGAAACCATAATGTTGTGGTCATTAGACTGTTGTGCACAAATACACATTCCTATCATTAATTACCCAGTTATATTTACTTAAATTGTTTTTTTTGTCTCCGTTTAGGCATCGTGCCTATCTAGTGGTAATGTAGCCAGACAGATTTTGAAAGAAATATTAAATATTAGCCAAATTCACATTCCTATCAATACCCTCTACTAGCTTTTGCAATTCAGCCCATTTTGCTCTCCCAACGGCAGGCCTAGCTACGTCTAGCTAGCTAGATTGCTGACAATCTGTTTTGTCTCCCTTCGCACTCTATCCTCTCTTCCCCATTAAATTATTATTATGTATTTTTTTTATAAGAAACACTTATCTGGCTCCTCAATCTGCATTCTCCACATGTAGTCAAATTGCTTGAACCCCATTCCTATGGCCCTTGGAAAGCAGACAAAACGTTCAGTGCCAGCCGTTGTTTGTCCACAAACCACCTCTCAAATTAATCTTTGATCAGATTTAGATTCTGGTCCGAAGATTGATGAATACGCATGATGATGATGATATAGATCAAAGATAACACCAAATCACAAACAATGATTGGGAGGCAAGAGAGCATCAAGCTACCCATGACCCGATACTTACTGTTCCTTTCCTCTCTCCTTAGGACAGCTATCTCTCAATTTTAAAAAAGATTATGTGAAACCGCCATACGTTGCATGTTGAATGACCATAGGCCATAGGACTAATTAAAACAAAACCTAACGAAATGGGTTTTGATGCGTTCACCTTCTGCTGGCCAAAACAATTACATGGTTATTAAAATAGTTAGGGTGACCCACATTCCCAGCACATGCAAATTCTGCAAAATTTTCTCATCATATGCCAGTTTCTGTTTGCAGCGTCCTCTATATATATGAAGAGAAGGAAGGGTCACAGTCCACTTCAAGCCTCATTTCCGAGATTCGAGTTTAGTTTCACCGATCAAAAAGCCCACCAAAAGAAAAACAAAAGGAGGGCAGAAATCAAAAATGGCAAACTCATCCTTCATGGAAGGTGTGCATCTTCCTCTTAGGTCAATTAGCTTGCCCTCAAGATTACCTTCAAGCTCTCTCAAAATCGTATCCGAATTGTCCAAATTCAAAGCCTCAGATTGCTTTTCGTCCTCCCTTAGAGCCGAAACCATCCAAGCAAACATGGCGAGGCTTGCCAAGCTGTACGTCAGCGTCGAAGAGCTCATCTGCGCTCCCCTCACCCAGCAAGCTATTCTTCGAGACCGAAATGGTAAAGCGATGCAGGAGGTAGTCGACGAGTCGCTTATGTTGTTAGATGCTTGTGGGTTCGCAAGAGACTTGATGGGGAGGATGAAAGATGAAATTCAGGATCTACAGTCCGCGATCCGAAGAAAGGGCGGAATAAATTCGAGCATTGAAAGCCATGCTCAGGGTTTCATGAGTTTTAGAAAGAAAGCCAAGAGGGACATAGCAAAATATCTTGGTAAATTTAAGACCCTGTCAAGCAAAAACCTTAGTTGTTCATCAAAGTTTCTCAATCTGGATGACCATCTAGTCATGGTTGTCGAAGTGTTGAAAGAATTGAACCTCATCACCATTTCAATCTTGAAGTCCCTCTTGATCTTTGCCTCTCCGGCAAGGACCCATACAAGGACCGGTGGGTGGTCATTGGTCTCAAGGCTGATGCTTTCAAGCGAGAAAGGCGTGAAGAAAGTCTTCAATGAAGTGGAGAGTGTGGACTGTGCCGTGAGCTCCATCCATGGACAAGTAACCCGGAAAGCCGACGCCGGGTTTGAAGCTCTAAAGGTGGCGCCAGAGAGACTCCAGACGCTCGAACGCTGCATGGAAGGGTTCGAAGATGGACTCGATCGACTCTACAAATGCTTGATTCGAAACCGGGTGTCTCTTCTCAATGCATCGACTGCTCCTTGAGGATGTGACAGCTTCATGTCTCCCAATGGTCATGGCATCCGAATATTAAAGGACCGTCTAGAACCTATTTTTTGTACTGAATTTTTGTATAAAAATTGATCGTTTATCGATTGAATCGGAATCAAAATTGTTCGGTATTCTTTCTACTTGAAGTTCTTATCAAACAAGGGAACACATCATAGCACTGACATTAAAGCCAAGTAACGTGTAAATAATCACAAGATTTGGGAAACACAGACGGATGTTAAGTTTAGAAATGGATGAGACTAGTTAATTAAATTGATTAATGAGTAAAAAAATTTATAAATGTGTAAATTCATACACACATGTCATGTTTGGTAATAATAATACTCTATGTCATATCATTTTTATGAATTAATTTTATGAAGCGTATTTGATATTTGTGTATCGAGCATTATTTAGTGAAATGTGGTCACTCTTTGCAGTCCTGCAGTTCTGGCGATAACTTGGCAATGACTAGGTGCGATGTCATATGATCACATGCGGCAGGATGAGACACTAAATAGACCAATAAAAGGCATAAAATGTCTCACTTGCGTCACCACGGCTCCTTGACGTTAAAGCAAATCATGAGTTACGACATGGCGAGGCAACCCGGGTATAATGGGAATTTAAAAAAAAAAAAGGTTGTAGACTTGGCTTATGGAGAGTTTAGTTATAAAAAAAAAAAAAAAAAAAAAACAGTTGCAATTTGAGAAATTTGCATAAATTTTTTGTGATTTCCATGAGATCCAATATAATCTCACTATTAATTTCTTAAACAAGCATTGATTAAATCAATAGAGTAGCACAATTACTTGTAAACGAATAATAACATAAGTATAATAGCTCATACCGAGTGATAGTATTTCTGGATAATTTATTACATGAAATTAAGTTTACTTTAATAATCAGTTGTGATTATTTATCTTGAAATAAAAGATATGAGAGGAACACGAGGGATAATTTCTTGACATTAGTCTTCAAAAAGCTTACATCGAGGGAGAATCAACTTGAGACACTTGATCCCTTTTAAAACACAATTTCTTAGTCATCTTATCAACTCGAGTATTCTTTGAGGTTACAAAAATGTTCATTCCCAATAGAATTCTACGATTTATATTCATGAAATATCATATTTATATTGAGATATAAATTGTTATAATATATCCCGAGAACTCAACCCTCATTGTGTGTGTGTTTATATACACACACAACTTTGAAAGTAATAACTAGAGTTTGCATTGCATTTACTCAAGTGCGTCCAGGCTTAGGAAATTAATCTTGTTGTTACCAATAATTAGTTTTCACTAAATGAAGTGCTTGAATTATAAAACTAGACAACGCCTCCCGTTTTAACGTATGTTACGAGCTCTTCGTAAATATTCTTGAGAGACAAGGAGAACCAAATCCTCGTGGGTCGACAAGGAGGTGGTATTTTTCTATTAAGTGCTCCCGGTTAATGGAATTAGAGCCATTTCGTCTTGTTCATCTGCATGTAGTGTTTTTTTCAAATATATGTAAAGTATTCGAATAAATTCGCCTTGTTGGCTTCTTGTCCCCAGAGGACAGAAGCAAGTACTGTTTTAAACAAAGATTCAATGATTAGCCCCTCCTCTAATAATGCCCAACAACATACTTAATCCTTTCTAATCAGACACAGATCCATTTGATAACCGAGTTAGATTTTACGTTAGCTAAAATTCATATAATTATTTGCGTTGGTCGATCGAAGAGACATATGAGATTTTTGAAGTTATATTATAAATATTATTATCTCGCACAGACATCTTCTAAAGGACGGATACAAGGTACAGAATATATGGAACGATTTGGTGATTAAAAGGTATTATTTTAGTATGTAATGTCCCTAATTTTGTTGAGTGGAATTACTCCAAACATGTGGTGTGCTTCCTTGTATAGTGTTCAGTCGAGAATCATATGGACTTTTCGCTTGGGCGTTTAATTTTCTGTTTTCTGATAAGGCGATTTCGAGATGAAATTGATGGAAAAAATACGTGACTCACTATTCACCTTCTTTCTTAGGGAAAATTTATGATGTGCCGATAAAATTTATGGAAAGGATGATGCCATGTGCTTTATGCCCCGCAAACCTAGAATCAGTTCATGGCCGAATCTTAGGAGAACTTATTCGATTTTCGATTTTAAGGCTGGAATTACCAATTCTTTTGTAAAAAGTAATACTTTTGCACTCATCAAGAATCAAAATTTTTATATGAATAAATTATAATATAATTACTTGACCAATATATATTTTTATAGAGAAATGGTCTAACTTTTTATGATTATAGAATTTGATTTTCACACAAAATAGAAAGTGGATCGATTCCTAGTTCTACCCCAGAATCATAACGAGGAACTGTATCAGAACTGGGATTTCTAGAATCGATCGATTTGCTTTCCAAATCCAAAAATTTAGAGCCGACAGACACAGGATCAGTTCCGATTTTATGCTGGGAACGTATCCGGCTGAAAGTCGATTTTCCCTAGTGATGGGGCCACTTCACGCCAAAGGCGAAGATGTGTTGACAAACAGTGTGGCTCTGGGGGCGGTGGTGACACGTGCAAGTTCAATGAAGAGAGAGAGTGGAGAGGACAGAGGAGAGGAAAAATGGAAAATTAGACCTTTTCTTTTTGTTGGATAAAAACTTTTAATTTATTCATTATTATTCCTAAATTTTAACCTAAATTTTAACATATAATCTCTTAACTTTTAATTTTTTAAATAATTATACAAAGTTGTGACCATTTTAATGTTAGGTATTGATTTACAAATTACTTAAAATATAACATCCCGATCATTATAGAAATTGAGATATCGTAAACTCCTCTGTTTAAAAAATTTGATTTTCTTCTTGAGTTTCAACTTGTGTTGCTCATCCATATCTCTTGTATACAAATATGCGATCCGATTCAACCTCACCCCTCAATCATACTATAGAAGCTCGCCAAAATATTAGCTCATGCACCTTTAAAGACTTTTTCAAGATAAGAAAAGAAGCATGTATTTTAACTGATTTCTACAATCCTTTGTACTGAAACCCAACAATCCTTTCAAACGAGGAGTTCATTCGCCATCAAATCGAAGTTTGCTTGAGTGATGCGTCACGTCACTTCCCGCCTCGGCCATCTAGCAAGCTTAGCTTTTCCTACAATAATATCATTGAATGTCATTAGGCGAAAAAGGATGATTAGTTACGTTTCATTTCATTTAGGCAGTCACTAACTATAAATGAGAAAACTCCACGTATCCCCAAAAAAACAAAGAAATTGGAAAAAGAAAATGAAATTCACGGAACTTCTGGTTAACAAACGGATTAGAATGACAATGACTAGGAAACATGTCACCCGTGCGCCCAACAAACCAAGGGATAAATTGATTTGTCATGGCCTAATAACGATGTTCCAATTAATTATTTACTCTGTAGGAAAATCTCATGCCGTAAATTATTCTATGTTTGCATAAGATCTGTGATCATGATTTCTTTCTCCTAAAGAATGCATTTTTTTAGGGGGATGGGGGATGAGGGTCTTGGGAAATTGAGACAGCCAAAGCATATTCATATTTGTTGATACCTAAATTTTGGCAACTCGATTAGTTGTTTACCGTATTAAAAATTATGGACTAATTTTTCAACCCCTAAACAAAAATATTATAATTAAATTGCATAACACATAATTTTAGGAACATTTTTTTATTATTATTATTGTTGCATTTGTATTGGACCAGTGATGAATGGGTTTAACTTGATAGTTTGAACTTTAATTTGAGGAGTTGGACTAAGCCTATGGAGAGAGCAAATTGGCCTGGTCCATGATTAGTGGAGTCAAGAATTGCACATGGGTAATGTTTAGAAACAATGGATGCCGAATTTAATTTGGTAATTTCCTTACTTAATTCGTTGATATCGCCACTAAATTCAAATCTTTGAGTGATACATCTTATTCAAAGTTTCCCGAAAACCTTTTAAATTAGGAATTATTTCCTAATCTCACTACGTACAATACGATTGACAGTCCGATTTTATGTTCGAAATATAACTCGTAATCGCACGGAAAAATCGTCAATCTAATCTCATGCCCGAGATATGATTTGCGATTTTGTTAAAATTGGCCAATCGAATCTTATGCTCGAGATACAATTCGTCAATTTATTAAAATGGGTATTAATGATATCTTGCCTAATTTGTTGTCGTGTTTTTTTATGCCTTTATTTAAATTGATTTGTTTTCGTAAAAGAAAACCCAAAAAAATAATAAATATATTTGAATTGGATTAGGTTCATGTTAGAATATTGCCTGTTTTAAGATAGATTGCATGCTTATTTAAGAAAACACAAAAAATATTATACTTATGTCATGTAATTTAGGTCATATTGCTATGTCATGTCGTGTCATGTTAGATTAGTAGCATGCATTGTATAAAGCATGATTCTAATTAAACAAGTAAAGTAAAAAAAAAATTAAGTGATTGCGTGTTAATTAGAAATTGTATCTAGGATTGTTTATGTGAATTCTGATCTAACATTGCAAATAATTTTGTTACTATAAGGTAAGTCCCGTAATTTATTTATTGCTTTTTTGGGTGTTGAATTGATGGATTGCACACCTATATGGTTACCCCACATGTTAGAAAAGTAACTTAAAATCAATTCAAGCTACCTGAAAAATATTTTTTCAAAATAAAAGAGAAAATGTACTGAAAGAGCGTTAAAGAAATTTAGCGTGATCAAGTTTCCGAACTCACAATCTCTAGTTTGCAAAAGTCATTACTTTACTTGGATTTCTAATCGAATCACCAAAAATATTAGTGACGACTTTTAATTGAAAAATCATTTGCATGTTAAGAACTTGAATTTAAGTCGTGAGTTGGTATGAGCTTGGGAGAGCCCAAGTGGAGTCTAAGTTTAGTAGTTCATTAGCCAAACATTAGGTGGTGCACCCGAGGTTAGGTTGCGATAATATTTATTATTAGCTCTAATTTAATATATTCCAAGGATGGGGCTGATGGGGCAATACGGTAGGCATGGAATGGGGGTGAGTCAGTCACTCGTTTCCCTAAGAAAGCACAGAGAATATGACAAACCAGCAAAGACAACTCATTTCCAATTTTTAAATTCATTTTTGATATGAATATCAAATAATTTGGACCATGTTGGCCACATATCTGACCACAAAACACACAGAGAAAGAGCTGACGTTTGACATGGAACAACTATGTCTCTTTGAAGTGTTCCTATAAGTAGGCTGAACTTCAACTTGTGATAGACATCCCAGAACTTGACCGCAAAAACAAAGAAAGAAAGAAAGATTGCAAAAATGGCCATATCTTCATTCAAATGCAGAAGCAATTGCCATGTTAGGTCAATTAGCTTGCCTTCAAGATCCCATCCCACCACTCTTAGGATTGTTGATTTGATCAACAAGCTCCAATCATCACAAGATCCCATCCCATCCACTTCGTCGTCTGGGTCGATTTGCGCCGGGCTCTCGGGCCTCGAGGGAGTGTACGTTTGCTTGGATGATCTCCTCAATATTAGATCAACTCAACAAACCCTCTCTTGCAGCCAACAGGGAGGAATTCATCAATGAGCTATTGGATGGATCCATCCAGCTACTAGATGTTTGCGACTACATTAGGCAAACCCCATCGTGCCTTAAGGAACAAGTGAGCGCTCTCCAATCCGCTCTCCGGCGGAGAAAAGGCAAATCGGGCATTGAAATGGGTGTCGCAGAATACACCAATTTCAGGAAGAGAATGAAGAAGGATGCCAAAAGATTGATGGCTGTATTGAGGAAGATGGCTGCCAAATTTGAAGATGGTCAACTGGAGAATGAAGATCACCACCTCTCATCAGTGATGAGAGTGGTGAGAGATGCTAATTTATTGAGCACTTCCATTTTCCAATCTTTATTGTCATTCATGGCAATTCTAATGTCAAGGCCCAACAGGCAAATTAGCAAGTGGTCCATAGTCTCCAAATTGGTGCATTCAAAGGGGGCAATATCATGTGATGAAGAAGATAAGCAAGAGGCTGTTAATGAGTTGGAATCTGTGGATTGTGCTCTCACCACAATGTGCAAGCACATGTCAAGAGAAGGGGCTGATGGCGAGAAGTTGCAAGTCACACAATGTAAATTGGAGGATTTGGAGATTGGGATTGGAAGGATTGAGGATGCCTTAGAGGGATTGTACAGGTGCTTGATTAGAACAAGGGCCTCTCTTTTGAATATCATGTCACAGTAAAGAAAACACTTTTAGTTGCCCAATTTTGTCCTTGATATGTTTTGAGATTTACATCATTCATAAAGTGAAAAAATAGAAAGTGATACTTTTAGTGACAGCTCGTGCTTCCAACATGGCATTTTAATATCTCCAATTGCTCGTTATTAACCATGATGTTACTCCGTCAACAAACAAAAGAAAAGATAAAGGAAAGGAATTGAATCTATGAGATGATTTTGTACAGTCTTAGTGCCCATGGACATTAGAAAATTATTATATCAACGTGTGATCTTGAGGGATCTTTGCCTATAAAGAACTTACGTTTGGATCAAACCGTAAGAATTTTGAAATTATTGCTTTAACTTGTGAAGGACGGGTTGCCATCTGGATATGTTAAAGATTAACGTATAAACTTTCATAACACCAATTACACGGATTTCCACTGTTCACCCACAAAGTTCTATTCATATAGACCCCCAACTTTTACTTGCCTATGCACATCATATCCCAACTTCTGCAAGCACTATCGAGTAGGTAAATTCTACGAATACTCCAAGTTTTACTTTGACGCAGAGGAAACTGGAATAGCATGAGTCGCCACTCCCAATACGCGCGCAACGAGAGAGAAATCAGTATTTAAATGGTGGAGTTCGTGGTGCCTCGAATTAAAATCCTACATAAATAGGGAGAGGGTTGTACCATTATTCGTAATTAAGTAAACATCCATCCTTCCATGTGACGATAAATCCACTCTTCCATTCTTTACCGAATGAAGAATATACACGTAAATTCTTAGCGGTTCCTCCATCATCAGGTCATGCTCAGCCAAGATTTTTAAAATATTGAGATGGAACCGTTTCAATTATATATTTTGAAAACGTGGCAGAGTACATTTCCTTGTGGTTTGCATGAAGAATATCCTCAATCCTCAATGGTGTTTGCACATATATATGCACAATAATTTTGAAAGTAATAACTAAAGTTTATATTGCATGAATTAAGTGTCCGTGCCTTTAAGGAATTAATTTTGTTGTTACCAATAATTACCACTAATTAACTACCTCATTAAGTGCTCAGATTGTAAAACTAGACCACGTAGCCTATTTTAACGATAGAGCCATTTATTTCAAGAAGTATTATATATTTTATCATGTTTCACTTGTCTTATTCGTCTGCATGTAATTTTTTCAAAGATATCTGAAGTATTCGAATAAATTCGGCCTGTTGGGTTCTTGTCCCCAAAGGACAGAAGCAAATACCATATTAAACAAAGATTCAATAATTAGCTCTCTCTAACAATGCCCAAAAAGATAGTTAATGCTTTTCATGGGACGCAGATCCATTTGTTAGCCGATTTGGATTTTACATTAGCTAAATTCGCATAGATCTTATGTCGGTCGGTTGATGAGACAAATGAGATTTTTTTAGAGTTATATTATTATTACTATCTTGTACAGACAAGTTAAAAAGGACGGATCCAACGTACGGAATATATGTAATGATTGATTGATTAAAAGGTATTGTCTAGTATGTAGTGTCTCTCTAATAATGTTGAGGGGAGATTACTACATCACATGTGAAGTGCTTCCTTGTATAGCGTTTAGTCGAGAGTCAGTTCAATTATAGAGGTGATTTCGTGATCAAATTAATGAACACAAATATGTGGTTCACTTTGTGACCTTGTTCATGAGAGAAAATTATGACATGACTCGATGCACATGTTTTAGGGTCGCATACACCGAGTTTATGCAATAGTGACTTGTTTTTTAAGTCGTGACTCGTGCCCTGATGTACTTTTTATCATTGTGGATGCATTTTCATCTTACTTTTATTGATTAGTAAGTCCAAATTCTCAAACTTCAATCTGATTATTATTATCTTAATCAATAATAATACAATTTCTTAACATTATAATGTTAATTTGATGACAGTTAAGTGCACGAAAATATGATTATAATTTACTAATAGGCCTTTTTGTCTAGGTTTCAAGTGTGCGTTGTTGTTATTCAAGAGTGATTAAAAAGAAGATAATAGTGCGCATGATAACTATTTTATTTATTTATTTTTATTTTTTTTTTTCCGGGAACAAGTTTAGTATAGAAATTCATTTGATAATGCAAATTCATTTTTCTATTTTCAGGAAAAATTTTGTGTCTAGAAATAAATTTGAAATAGAAATGAAATGTAGAAGTTTTCTACTAAATGAAAACTTTTTCATCGCTTACTTCTTCTCTCTCGCACGCGTTCTCCCACAAGAAAATCCTCCTCTTTCTCGAAACTCTCCTCATCCTAGACCCCTAGATTGGCCCCTGCCTTCTCCACTCCCTCCGATCCCTCCGCCTTCGCCTCTTTTAGTGGCGGCTATTACACCTCCACCTCCTTCCCCAAACTCTCCGACACCCACACCGGCATTGGCACTTCCTCCCTCTCCAACAACACCTCCCACTCTCTAGACAACCTCAGATCTTGGGTTGAGATCGGGACATCAAATTCAGCGTCATTGAACTTAGATGTAACCACATCTTTAGACAACCCTAGATCTTGGGTCACTCGCACGACATGATGATGAGGAACTGAGGTCGCGGAGGGGTTGTTGGAAGTTGTGGCACAACTCGGAGGTCTAGGTGGTGATGTGTGAATGCCAATGAAGCTATGGCCAAGCAGAAAAAAGAGAAACCTTAGCGGGAGAAAGAGAAAATCATTTTCCCCAATTTTTTTTATTAATTTGAAATATTTTTTTTAACTGCTCATTTTTCATACCCCAAACATAAAAAATTATGAAAAAGTTTTTTGAAAAGCATTTTTTGCGAAACAAATACAGCCTCCAAGTTAACTGGTTTTCTGCTACCCTTTGTATTACAAAGCAACTCCCTTCAAATGAGATGTTGGTTTGCAACCACATCAAAGTCGTTTTTTCGGAGAAATCCGTCACCCAACTTTCTGCCTTGGCCACAACAAACTGGGCCATTAGCCTAGCCAACCATGCGCTGCTTTTCACCTTTGAGACTAGTCTCAGATGATGGCTCGGCAACTTTTGATGCCCGCTAGCGATAGAGATCATTTAATGTTGTTAGGCAAAAAGGGATCATTAGTTACATTTCATATCATTTAGGTCGTCACTGGCTGCAAATGAGAAAGCTCCACGTGTCTCCCTGAAAAAAAAAGAAACCCGGAAAAGAAAATTAAATTCACCGAACTTCTGATTAACAAACGGATTAGGATGACTCTGACTAGGCACTCGTGCGCCCAACAAATAAAAAGAATAAATGATTTATCGTGGCTTAATTACGATGTCCCAATTATTAATTACTCTCTAGAAAAATCTCGTGCCGTAAATTATTCTTGGCCTGCGCAAGATCTGCGATCATGATTGTTTTCTCCTAAAGAATGAATGCATTTTTTATTTATTTATAAGGGCAGTATTGGAAATTGAGACAGCCATGGCAGATTCAAATTTATTATTAGCTCTAATTTAACAAATTCCAATGAGGGGGTTAAGGTGGCAACATAGGAGGCAAGGAATGGGGGTGAGTCAGTCACTCTTTTCGCCAAGAAAGCGCAGAGAATATGACAAACCAGCAAAGACAACTCATTTCCAATATTTAAATTGATTGTGAATTGAACATCAAATCATTTCGACCATGTTGGCCACATTTCTGACCACATAACACACAGAGAGAAGAGAGAGAGTGCTGACGTCTGACATGGAACAACCATGTCTCTTTAAGTGTTCCTATATATATGCTGACCTTCAACTTGTGATGGACATCCCAGAACTTGACCGCAAAAGCAAAGAAAGAAAGAAAGATTGCAAAAATGGCTATATCTTCATCCAAATGCAGAAGCAATTGCCATGTTAGGTCAATTAGCTTGCCTTCCAGATCCCATCCCACCACTCTCAGGACTCTTGATTTGATCAACAAGCTCCAATCATCACAGGACGAGGCCTCCACTTCATTGTCTGGGTCGGTCTGCGCCGGGCTCACGGGCCTTGAGGGAGTCTACGTTTGTATGGATGATCTGCTCAACATGAGATCAACTCAACAAACCCTCTCTTGCAGCCGACAGGAGGGATTCATCAATGTGCTATTGGATGGATCAATCCAAGTACTAGATGTTTGTGACTACTCTAGCCAAATCTTGTTGCGCCTTAAAGAACAGGTGCGCGCTCTCCAATCCACTCTCCGGCGGAGAAAGGGCGAACCATGCATCGAGATAGGTGTCACGGAATACACCAACTTTAGGAAGGCAATAAAGAAGGATGCTGAAAGATTGATGGCTGTATTGAAGAAGATGGCGGCCAAATTTGAAGATGATCAATTGGAGGATGAAAATAACCACCTCTCGTCAGTGATGAGAGTGGTGAGAGATGCTAATCTGTTGAGCACTTCAATATTCCAATCTCTATTGTCCTTCTTGGCAACGCCAGTGTCAAGGCCCAACAGGCAAATTAGCAGGTGGTCCATAGTCTCCAAATTGGTATATCAAAGGGAGCAATATCATGCGATCAAGAAGATAAGCAAGAGGATGTGAATGAGTTGGAATGTGTTGATTGTGCACTCACCACCATGTGCAAGCACATGTCAAGAGAAGGGGTTGATGGCGAGAAGTTACAGGTCGCACAATGTGAATTGGAGGATTTGGAGATTGGGATTGGAAGGATTGAGGATGCCTTGGAGGACTTGCACAGGTGCTTCATTAGAACAAGGGCCTCTCTTTTGAACATCATGTCACAATAGAGGAAACTCTTTCAGTTGCCCAATTTTGTTTATTTGATATGTATTAGATGTACAGCATTCATACAATGAAAAAATAGAAAGTG
Source organism: Eucalyptus microcorys (assembly GCA_014182515.1). Classification (NCBI taxonomy): domain Eukaryota; kingdom Viridiplantae; phylum Streptophyta; class Magnoliopsida; order Myrtales; family Myrtaceae; genus Eucalyptus; species Eucalyptus microcorys. Next base: position 26,980,216 of record CM024570.1, read on the forward strand.
ATACTTTTAAAGACAGCTCATGCTTCCAATATGGCATGTCAATATCTCCGATTGATAATTATTAACCACAACCAAGTCCATGATGTTACTCCATCGACAAACAAAAGAAAAGATGGAGGAAAGGAATTGAATTTGTGACATGATTTTGGACATTCTTGGGCCCTGGAACAAGTATTTATGTTCTTTCTTTTGTTTCCTAAAATAGAAATGTGTTAAGTAATTTTTTTTATTCATGGGAATAGATTTGGAATAGAAATAAGAAACAAAAACAAAATTGTTTCTTATTTTCAAGAACAACTCAATAAACAAATTTTTATTTTCTCTTCATTTCTTCTCTTTCTTTTTTTCTCTTTCTTCTTTCCCTAGTTGATCGCCGACCTCAACAATGGCTGGCGACCGGCTAGATGAGGACCGACAACCTCATTGGCGCCTCGCCGGCCCTTAGCGAGGTCACCCCAAGTTTGTCGGTGACAACCTTGCCAGCCACTAGCAAGGCCAAGCCTCGCCTGGCCACTGCAAGGCCGGCGTCGCCTAGCCTTGAAATGGTCGGACGAGGCCCAACCTCACAGATCTAGACTAGGTCGAGCCTCACCTAGCCACCGTGAGGTCGGCATTGCCTAGGTGGGCAAGGCCGACCTCACGGTGGCTAGGTGAGGTCAAGCCTCACCGGTGGTTAGCTGAGGCTCCCTCAAGGTCGGCGACCTCGCCAGCTCTTGTCTGGCGGGTTGCCGACTAGCCATGGCCAAGGCCCGACCGGCTAGAGGAAGGAGAAGAAAAAAAAAAGAAAATGTAATAAAATTATTAATTAAATTCTAAGTCACAAAAATATTTTGGGTTGTATTAAACGTTTTTTGTTCCGGGAACAAAATTTTTATATAGTTACCAGACGCCTTAAAATACTCATAAACTGTTCTCGAGAAAAGAAACGTTACCAAATGCACATTTAGTATTCATGGACATACAATTAATATGTTAACATGTGATCTTGAGGGGTTTTTCTTATAAAAAACTCACGTTTAGATTAAACTACAAAACTTCTTAAACTGTTGCTTTAACTTGTGAGGGTCGGGTTGCCATCTAAATATATTAAAGATTAACGTATAAATTTTCATACCACCAATTATACAAATTTTCATTATTCACCTACTAAGTTCTATTCATATAGACCCTCAACTTTTACTCACCTATGCACATCATATCTCAACTTCCGCTAGCACTGTCGAGTAGGTCAATTATACGGATATTTCAAGTTTCACTTTGACGCAATGCAAATGGGAATAAGACGAGTCCCCACTTGCAATACGCACGAAACAACAAAGAATTCAGTATTTAAATGGGGGAGTTCGTTACGCTTGATAATAAAATCGCACATAAATTGGGAGATGGGCTGTACCATTATTCGTAATTAAGTAAAAACCTGTCATTTATTCTACGTTATGATAAATCCACTCTTCCATTCTTTACCAAATAAAGGATATACGCAAAAAATTTGAGCGGATCGTCCAGCATATTTGGTCGTGCTCAACCAACATTGTTGAAATATTAAGATGTAATTGGTTCAATATATATTTTGATTACGTGTTAGATTACATCTCCTCGGGATTTGCATGAAACAAATAAATATATATATTGGATAACAATTTTGAAAGTAATAACTGAAGTTTATATGGCATTATTTATGTGTGCTTGCGTTTAAGAAATTAATTTTTTTCGTTACCAATAATTACCAATAATTAATTTCTACCGCATGAAGTGCTCATATTGTAAAACTAGACCACGTCGCCTATTTTAACGATAGCATTACGAGCTCCTCACGGAAAATCCTGGGAGACAAAGAGAATCAAATCCTCGCGGGTTGATTAATGGAATTAGAGTTATTTATTTCAAGAAATATATACATATATATATGTATATAATGTTTTTGTTGTCTTATTCATCTGCATGTAGTTTTCTAAAGATAAAGTATTCGAATAAATTCGGCCTGTTGGGTTCTTGTCCCCGAAGGACAGAAGCAAGTACCATATTAAACAAAGATTCAATGATTACCCCTCTCTAATAGTGACCAAAAAGATAGTTAATGTTTTTCGTGAGACACAGATACATTTGTTAGCTGATTTGGATTTTACGCTAGCTAAATTGGCATAAAACTTGTGTCGGTTGATTGATGAGATATAATAAATTTTTTAAAGTTGTTGTTGTTGTTGTTGTTATTATTATTATGTTGTACAGACTTGTTTTAAAGGACGGATTCAACGTATATCATGATTTGGTAATTAAAGCGTCTTATTTAGTGTGCTGTCTCTCTAATATTGTCCAGAGGAATTACTACATAACGTGCGGAGTGCTTCCTTTTATAGCATTTAGTCGAGGGTCATATAGACTTTATCGCTTGGGCAATTCAACTTTTCAGTTTAATTATAAAGGTGAATTTGCGATAAATTTGATGGAAATATACACGTGCCTTGCAAGAAAAATTTATGACGTGATTCGATGCACATGTTTTGAGGTAGCATGCACCGAGTTTATGTAGTAATGACTCGTTTTTTTAGTGGTCTGGTATAATCTTCATCGTTGTGGATGCATTGTCGTCTTGCCCTTATTGATTTGTAACTCAAATTCTCAAATTTCAATATGATTATTATTATTATCTTAATCAGCAATAATATAATTTCTTACTATTATAATGTTAACTTGATGCCGACTTGGTGCACGACTATATTATTGCAATTTACTAATTATGCTTTCTCATCTAGGCTTTAAGTGTGCGTTGTTGTTATCCGAGAGTGACAACAAAGAGGATAAATGTCCGCCGTGATGCTCAAATTGTTATAATTATGATGGGTTAATGAATCAATGAGAATAAACAAAATGATATACACCTCATCATTTTATGTATCTCTTGAGTTCATGTATCTCTTGAATTCTTGTATCTATTTAATTTTTATATCTTTTCAGTTCATGTATTTCTTATGTACATTTCTCATCTCTATTAATAGATTTAAAATTCTTCAATCCATGTATCACCTAAATCACCTGCATATCCTCACTTCAATTTTTTCTCTAAGTGTATTAACTTTAAGAAGTGTTCGACAAAGTCATGTTACATAGTGTTAATTCAGACAAATTCAAGGTGCTGCATCTTTAGAGACATAGTTCCTAAAGCTGTTTAATATCATTGGCAGGAACTAATGTCGTTAAGAAGATTCAGTTAGTTGTACCTCACTTCCTATTTATTTTTTGTTATCGTTTTTTCGGAGTTATATTATTTTTTGATTGCAATAAACAATATTACATATTTTTCCTCCAATACGTTATTTCTTCTATAGTTTTGCAACACAGGCGGCAACAAAACCTTCCCCTTTTTAACTCGATGCAAGAGTAGGATTTCAAAAGACAATCATTTGTTAAGAAATTTTAAATTCGACATAAAACAATTGACTAACTAGTAACTTCTATGACTTTGATGTTTCATCCATTTTAATAATGGAAATTTATCAATACCATGAAATACTTTGATGACACAAGATGACACTGATTATTGACATGTAATATTTAATCACACAATAGAAATTGTCGGGCCAACATAAAATACTCTAACCAATAGGATAATTATTTTATTTGCTTATTTCCTTCTCAATGAACTACGGTTGGAAATGTCTTGAATTTTATTTGGCAAACCTAGTTGGACTCGGCCCATACAAAAGTGGGCAAAACCTCCGAAAGAAGTACTGTGAATAATGATGACTATTTAGGAGTGGTGTTGCACTATGAATTACCAAGGAGGGTACAGCCCAACCGATGAAAGACCAGGTACATCATAAACTCACTCACTCAATAAAATGACGTCCTCGTCAGTGTTAACTCATACCGCTCAATGATACTTATCCTATTTCCCACCTCAATCTCGCCCTTCTATCATCCGAAGTCTTATCTTGTTCAAACTTTCTCATGTGCCAGAGCTATCACTCCCCTTCCATTTAAGACTTTTTCAAGGAATAAAAAGAAACTTGTATTTAAAGTTAACTGATTTTGTACTCTCTTCTTTATTAAAATGCAACATCCTTTCAAATGAGAAGTTCATTTATGATCCTAAAAGAAAATTGATGACTAGTAAAAAAAAAAAAAAAGACGACTTGATTAAGAGGGTGGAGAGCGGTTGTTGAGAGCAGAGAGCTTATATAATGAGTAGTTCTTAGTAGGTTTACAAGAAGGCAAAGAGGGCAGAAATGAGTCGAATTGCACACCAAATAGAGGAAGAGCTTGTTTGGATATATACGTAAAAATTGGAATTAACTCAAAATTAAGTGCACTCAAATTAGAGTAAAGATAGGACAAAACCGCAAGGTTCAATAAAGATAGGACAAAGCCAATAATAACCCAAGTAAGTTAATTCAGGAATATCATAATATGGTATTAGAGCGGGACCCCCTTTAATAGGTGTGTGGTAGAATGATTCTAGAATATATGTAAAAATTGGAATAAACTTATGAAACTTGACGTAATGGCTAGATTTGCTTCGAAACTTCATGTCTAAGCGTGTTTAGGCTAAGACACTATCAGAATAAATAATCTCTTGAAGAGTGTTTGTTTGTACGTCAAAAAACAAAGTCGTGAGTTTCAGTATAAAATGCGTCGAAGTAGACAATACCTCAAATGAGTTAATGCAAAAATGTTACAAATCCCATCAATTTGTTTTTTTTTTTAGAGTAATTCGTCATGTTACTTCCTGCCTTGGCCACACCAAACTAGGCCATATTCTAGCGCTTTTCGCCTACTTTGGCGCTAGTCTCAAATCACGACGGCTCGGCAACTTCAGAAGCCAGCTACCCTTTCCTTTGATAAGATCGTTGATTAAAGTTAGGCAAAAAGGGACCATTAGTTACATATCAGTTTCATGTGGGTTGTCAATAACTAAAATGAGAAAGCTCCAAGTGTTTCCTTAAAAAACAGAAAAACCCCGAAAAGAAAATTAAATTCACCGAACTTCTCATTAACAATGATTAGAAAGCACGTCACTCGCGCGCACAACAAACAAAAAGGTTGAACGACCTACCGTGGCTTGATTACGACGTTCCAATTTATTAATTACCCTCAACAAAAATCTTACGCCGTAAATTATTCTTTGCCTGCTCAAAATCTGCGATCGTGATATCTTTAATGCATTTGTTTTCTCATGGGAGGTCTGGGAAATTGAGACAACCATGGCAGATCCATATTTAATTTAGCTTTAATTTAATATTCCAATGATGGGGTTAATGTGGCAATATAGGAGGCAAAGAATGGGGGTGAGTCAGTCACTCTTTTCCAATATTTAAATTGATTTTTTTTGGTAAATTATTTAAATTGATTTAGAAATGAACGTCAAATCATTTGGACCATGTTGGCCACATATGTGACTACATAAGAGAGAGAGAGAGAGAGAGAGAGAGAGAGAGAGAGAGAGAGAGAGCGGACGTTTGACATGGAGTAACCATCTCTCTTTAATTGATCGTATAAGTAGGCTGAACTTAAACTTTTGATGGCATCCCAAACCTTGACAGCGGAAGCAAAGAAAGAAAGATACAAAAATGGCTATTTCTTCATCCAAATGCAAAAGCAACTACCATGTTAGGTCAACTTGCTTTCCCTCAAGATCCCATCCCACCAATCTCAGGATCGTTGGTTTGATCAATAAGTTAGAATCATGAAGGACAAGGCCTCGACTTCGTCATCTGGGTCGGTCTTCGCTGGGCTTTTGGGCCTCGAGGGAGTGTATATTTGCTTGGATGATCTCCTCAAGATGAGATCAATCCAACAATTGCTCTCTTGCAGCCAACAGGAGTGATTCTTCAATGAGCTGTTGGATCAATCCAGCTACTAGATGTTTGTGCGTGCTCCAATCTGCTCTCCGGCGGAGAAGGGGCGAACCAGGCATGAGACGGGTGTTGAGGAATACGCTAACTTCAAGAAGAGAATGAAGAAGGATGCCAAAAGATTGATAGCCGCACTAAGGAAGATGGTGACCAAATTTGAAGATCGTCAACTGGAGAATAAAAAGCAGCACCTCTCATCAGTGTTGAGAGTGGTGAGAGATGCTAATTTGTTGAGCACTTCAATTTTCAAATCTCTGCTGTCATTCTTGGCAATGCTAGTGTTAAGGTCCAATGGGCAAATTAGCAAGTGGTCCGTAGTTTCCAAATTGGTGCATCCAAAGGGGGAATTCTCATGTGATCAAGAAGAGAAGCAAGAGGATGTGAATGAGTTTTTTTTTTTGGTCGAAAATAGAATATGCATTTGATTAAGGAGTCTTACAAGACAACGATGGATAAAATTCCGAACATAAAATTTCCCAGAGAGGTAAAGGCGGGGTCTTCAACCAATTTAGATGAAGCTTCTTGGCTCTATGATTCCGTGCCAACCAATCCGCTGCTCTATTTGCTTCGCGAGGACAGTATACCACCGTAGTGTTTTTGCATATGGATAGCTCTTCTCTACAATGTTGGACAATTTCTTTTAAGTTCCACGGGGGCTCAGCCCGGCCCATCACGAAGTCCACGACCAAGGAACTGTCACTTTCGCACTTCCAGTGAACTACTTGACTTTCGGATCTCTCCACGTGCCGCATCTGCATCTCTTTTAAGTAGAAAATCCCATGCAAGATAGACTCGGCCTCCGCTTGTGGTGCCGAAGAAGCCCTAGATTCGGCGGCGAAGCCCTCAACGACTTGCCCAGCTGCATCGCGTACAATTCCGGCGACAGAGCAAGTAAACTCACCTAGAACCCATGATGCATCAACATTCATCTTCATCTCCCATATGTTCGGTGGATTCCAGCGAACCGGTAAGTTGCAATTTAGGGTTTTTGCTTTCGGTTTCATCTTCCATCTGCTGAAAGTGATGCTTTGGTTTTGTGCTAGCTCCAGTAGATATGCTGGTTTTGGGCGCTTTGCTCTGAAAATCCAATTGTTCCGAGCCTTCCAGATCTGCCAAAGAACCAAGCCGATGAACTCCCGTGCAGGTAGGTCCCTTCGTGAGTCGAATACCTCCATCAACCACTGATCAAAGTGCTTTATGTGTTGTGTGATATTTGCGCCCTATAATCGGTGGTCCTCCCATATTTGTTTAGTCCATTTGCATAATAGAAACAGATGTTCTGTGGTTTCGATTCTCGAGTAACACAGTGGACATAATGGGTCGGTTGTGATTTTTCTTTTGTAGAGATTTTCTCTCGTGGGAATAGCATTCTCTAGAGGAAGGTTCTAATTTTCAGGGGTGCTGAGAGGCTCCAAATCTAAGTCCATAGGGTTCTTGGGGGCTTGAAAGAACAGGATGCCCTGTTTTGGTTAGTGCTTATAGTTGATGGGTAAGCTCTGTTGTATCCACTCTTTACTGAATACTTCCCTGCACTGTTTCCTGTCCAGACTAAAGTGTCTGGTTTAGGGTTTTGACTCAAGGGGATCGCTAAGATCTCATTAGCTATGTTTGCATCAAAAAGCTGTTGAATTTTTTGCTGATCCCAAGCTTGAGGGTTTGCTTTGATCAACCCTGAGACCATAGTAGGTTCTTGGTGATTTGCTTGTCCCCCAATAACTCCCTGTGCTAACCATTTGTCTTCCCTTATTTTAATAGATTTTCCATCCCCCACTGACCATTTTATATCTGCTTCTATTATGTCTCATCCAAGCATCAAGCTCTGTCAGCCCCATGATGATCGTTGGAATGTGTGGATTTTGCCCTCACCACAATTTGCAAGCACATTTCAAGAGAAGGTGTGGCTGGTGAGAAGTTGCAAGTCACACAATATAAATTGGAGGATTCAGAGATTGGGATTGGAAGGATTGAGGATGCCTTAGAGGGCTTGTATAGATGCTTGATTGGAACCAGGACCTCTCTTTTGAACATCATGTCACAATAAAGGAAAATTTTCAATTGCCCAATTTTGTTCCTTGTAATATGCATGGAGATACGCATCATTTATACAGTGAAAACAATAGAAATCAATATTATATAGATAGCTCATGCTTCCAACATGGCATTTCGATATCTCTAATTGATAATAATTAACCACTACCAAGTTCATGATGTTACTAACTTACTACCAAAAAAAAAGATCAAGGAAAAGAATTGAATCTATGACATGATTATGTACATATTTAGGTTTCGTTTGTTTTGCAAAAAATATGATAATTTTGAAAAATATTTTTCAAGAAGTTGTTTTCTGGTATTTGGTTGAAATATGAAATAAAAAGGATATATATATATTTTTAATAGATGTGCTTTAATTTTCTATGTTTGGCCTTGAGCTTGGCCTTTGTGGACTCGAGTCCAAGGCTCAGGCCAATCGAGGCTGAACGCAAGACTTCATGCTCATGCCTCCTTGCACCATGGCCTAGATATATCGAGCCACAGTGCGGAACACTATTGAGGTATTGAGCCCATCAACATTATAGAACTTTTCCAGAGAAAATCATTCATTTATTCGGACCCTATTCAATTGGAAGTTGGTCCGTGGGTATATTGATTTTCAAAATAGAGATGTTTATGCCCACACTAAAAAACTACCCCACTAAGCCCTAACACTTATCTGTTGTCTGTCCCCTCTTCCTCTTATGGTGCCCGCAGCCTTCGCAACCACCGTTTTCCATGCATCCAACTGTCGTTCTCTCAATGATTTTGACTCACCATTGCTGCTGCCGACGCGGGCAATCGAGACGGCAGATGGTAACATTATTCCTGTGTGTCCTTAGTAGGCACATGCTCCTTCTTTATGAAACTCACAAGGTGGCGATGGCCTTGACACTGAGCCCAAGTTTTTTGTCATTGCCACTAACGAGGCTTGTCGTGGTGATGAGCTTTGGAGGATGAGAAAATTATCCAACGGTCATAAATCTATTGTATTTTTGCTAATTCAGTCATAAATCTTTTAATTTTATCAATTCAATTTTAAACATTTTTTCATTTCTTGCCAATTGAGTCTATTTAATCAATTTTGACTAGAAATTACTAACGTAATCGATCAACATTGAAGTGACACTTTTTAATATTTTTTTTTGAATTTTAATGTTTTTTCTTCTTTTTTTTTTTTTTTTACTTTTCTCTTCTTGTTTTTTTTTTTTTTTTTTGGGGGGGGGGGGGAGGGTTAGGGTTAGGGTCAACGAGTGTTGCTAGCGAACACTTGCTAGCCAAAAGTGAGGGTCGAGTGAGGGTGGCTCGCTTGTGGCTAGCGACGCCTCGCCAACCCTAACCTCAAACCCCCCAAAAAAAAAAAAGAAGATAAAAGTAAAAAAAATGAAAAAATTCAAAATGAAAAAATATATTATTAAAAAGTGTCATATTAGTGCTCACAGACAAGGTCAACAATTTCTAAGCAAAATTTGTATAATGGACTCAATTAGGGAGAAGTAAAAATATTTATAATTAAATTGATAAAATTAAAAGATTTATAATTGAATTGTTAAAAATATAATTAATTTAAGATTTTTAGATAATTATCTCCATAAAGATCAGAGCCCAAATCTGGTGTGCGTAATGGAGTCACCGTCAAGATCTAAACTTTACAAAATATCCTTCATCAAATGAGTTTAAGCTTTTGGGTTTACATTCCATTGATGGAGAAAGTCCAGCTCAACAATCTCAGAAATGTCAACAGGATTTTTATCTACCATTTTGTACCAAACAAAGAATATCCCCCATATGCCTGTGAGTTTTTCAGGTCCAACATCTAATCGTGCTCAACTGCAGAACACGTGTCACTTTGGCGGGGCTGTTACGTCGGTTCAAGACGAAAAGGAAAAGGATGTCATCAAAGATATTCACTCTGTCCACTTTATGATGGGCGAATGGCGTGCGAGCTCACCAACTAGATCTACCTCCTAGCTTTCTGCTCGTCTTAACTTTCTGCTCGTTTATCATGCACCTTGCCACGCCAACCCCATTCGCGATCGCCACGTGTTGCCATGGACGTGAAGAGCATGCTCCTTCGTACACGTGTTGAGGTGTCTAGTGTCGCTGTCTCCCCTTGGATCTTTCGAAATCATTGAGGGCGGATGCAGGGACACGATGATCTGGCCAGGGCCTCCCTGATGATGACCTCGGAAACAGTAGATTAACAACCCGCTCGTGCACATCGGCAGCGTGGATTTAGTACTGATGAGTGCTTAATCATGGCCTCCTCGACTCCTTAATCTACCCTTTAAACTGGAATTTCGATTTCTTGCATGGTTTTCTTTAATGGGATTCTGCCGTGATTCAACGACAGCCATGTCCGGACACCTTTGCAGCCTCCATTATTGTATCCGCCAAGGTGGGTAATGTGGCAAATTTGGAGGCGAGACATGAAGCTGACTCTTCACTTTCTATTTCTTGTTCTATATCTTTTCACTGCACAAACTTGCAAAACGACGAATTAGCACGGGACACCTAACACCCTTTTCTTTAATTATTAGCATTATTGATAGCCCATTCTTGATCCACGTGGTCACGACATCGCTGAATTAGCATGTCACAGTCTTGTGTTTCCTCAAGGTTCTTCTAAGACGGTTTTATTTATAGGGTCGTGGCGTTGGCTGTCTTGTTAGTCCCAATTGAAAGAAAGAAAACTTGAAAGCAACAGTTAGAAGAAGAAGAAGAAGTAGCAGCAGCAGCAGCAGCAGCAAAATGCAAATGGCTAGCTTCTCAGGCAAGAGCAATAGCAAATACAATGCCAGGTCAATTAGCTTCCCTTCAAGAACTCATCCAACGACACACAGGATCGATATTGAGCTCAACAAGCTCAAATCATTGGAGGTGAAGTACCGGACACCGTCTTCCAGGTCAGTCCTGGCCGGGCTGTCGGGCCTAGAGGAGCTGTACATTTCCCTTGGTGACCTCCTCAACATGTCATCAACCCAGCAAGCCCTCTCTTGCGTCCATGGACGAAGCTGCACCAATGGACTATTGGAAGGATCGATCCGGCTTCTTGACGTTTGCGGGTCCATGAGGGAACTGCTGATGCAGACCAAAGAGCATGTCCAAGCCCTCCAATCCGTGCTCCGGCGGAGAAAAGGTGATTCGAGCATTGATGCGGTGTTCTCCGATTATGCCAACTTCAGGAAGAGAATGAAGAAGGAGGCCAGAAGGTTGAAGCAAATTATGGGAGTGAGCTTGCGTGGAGCTTCCACACTTCTCGTTGATGATCCCCAACTCTCATCATTAGCGAGAGTGCTAAGTGAAGTCGATGCTGTGAGCACTTCGGTCTTCCAGTCTATCGTATCATTCTTGGCAATGCCAGTGCCAAGGAGCAAGCAAAGCAACTGGTCACTGATGTCACGGTTGGTGCACAGAGGAGCAGTAGCATGTGAAGACGCAAACCAAGAAGATGCGAATGAATTTGAATATGTGGATGCATCGCTCTTTGCTCTACGTAAACACGGTGCGAATGATGGGTTTGATAGCGAGAAGTTGCAGAGCACACAACATCAGTTAGGGGCTCTGGAGATGAGCATTGGTGGCATTGAGAATGACTTGGAGAGTCTCTACAGGAGACTGATTAGAACAAGGGCCTCTCTTTTGAACATTATCTCCCATTAAAAAAGCAATTGCCTCTATTCATAAACCCCAATTTTGAGATGTGTGGATAGTTCAGACATTCCCACTATACAATGAATACAAACATGTATACAGTTTATTATACAAGTCATTCATGCAGCTGCTTCTTTCACATTCGATTTATACAACGAATATATCAGATACATGCCAAGTGCATAGCTGATGCGCTGCCCAGCGATTTATAGGTTAACAGATGCTAAAAAGAGACTACAGGTTGATAATTTAAAAAAACCAACCCATTCAAGACTAAGTTTTAGGTGAACTACCAAAGATTCCGAATTGCTCCTTGGCAATTCTTCCTCAATTGCAGAAGAACTGAAATGACAAGATGAGCTTTGGCTTTATTTCATGAACAATGATCTTGGAATTTTTACCCTGATCCATGATAGGAGAGAACATTGTGTGAATCAAATGCTGACAAGCTTTAAATCCTTACATATGATCATCAACCTTTCTAAGTCACTAGATAATTGGAAGAATGCCATCTCACTTTCCTGTACGAGCACTAGCAGAGCATACTCAGTTGATTCACATCATTGTATTGAATCCTGTACTTCAAATTAAAGCAATGCAGAAGTTGTCATGGAATTTCAACATTTTCCCATCAAAGATACGTATATTAGGGGATTAGGACTAATTAATCTCTTTATGCGGAACCAACGCTCAAATGCAATGAGCCATATAGCTACGACTAAAAAGAGCAAGTCAAAATGTGAAAGCCTCGTATGTTACTGATCTTTTGTCTGTTGCTTGCAGGGAGGCGCCTGTTTACATGAGTTTACCCTTACTACAAGTATTTCTTCTGCACATATCCCGACTGATAAGTCGAAGATCAGCCCCGCTTGGCCCGCCGTTGAGGTTAGAATTACTGAGGCCTCAATGTTCAGTTATGAAGTCTGTTACTGATACATCCATCGTCCTTTTGTTACATGAACAAATGTCTAATTTAGATATCAATCGAATTTAGCTCTTCCCATTTAAATTTAGAAGGATGCTGGTGAACAGGGAAGCAAGTGGAATAATTCCCACATGGACCTCTGAATCTCAGGCCATGTCTCTTCTCTGCTGATGGAATTTTCTTGTCCTAACCGTAAGCCCCTCACAATTACTGGTCACAATTCTCATTTGTCCATCTACTGTCCCCTTGTCTACCAAGGACACCAGCAGTACTGTCACCACAACCACATCACTCATCATAGCCCATTTTGGATACACGAAAGCTGGTCAGATTGGCATGAAATCTATAGAAATTCCCTCCATAGACGACTAGATTCATGGCCTGGAATTTTCTTTCCACGTCGGGGGCTGTACTCCTAGGCAAACCTAAACATGTTCAGATTCTTTGTTCTGGTGTCACTTTGGTTCCTTCCGAAGACAGAAGACCAGCAAGAATGTGAGAATTGATTGGGTCTGTGCTGTGTTAGGGTGGGGTTCCCGGTGGCAGGGTATGGTACCGGTGACAACTTGGTGGGAAATGCATCGAAGCACATGCTCTGCCAAAACTCTGCTTTCATCTTCAGGACAATAACTTACAATAAGAAAAGGCAAGTATTGAAAGCTAAAACGGCTCCCTGACTTTAGTTTAGCTCAATGAACAATTACTAGCCACATGCCAAAGAAGGCATCTTCGTGCTTTTTGACACTTACCAACTCCATTAGAAGGTCTATAGGCACGGAAAGAGATGCTGTTTTAAAAATGGAAGAGTACCTAAAATCAGCTGGCAGATTCCCCGCATGGTAAGGCATCGAGTCGAGCAGTCCACGAGGTGTCCGTGAATCCTCCAATCATCGGATGAAATGCAGGCGACGGAATTACTCTACGACCAACATATTTCTTGCAACAAGTGGATTAGTCTGGCAATACTAGAGGAACGACCGGCTCGTGTACATGATAGACAATGTTGTCTACACAAATGTAGACTCGACTCAACCATGATATGTTTAAACCTTACTCACCCTTCAAATAAAAGAATCTCATGCCGTCCAAATCTTTCTTGGAAGATCTGAAACTTTGGTTTCTCCCAATCAATTCTTTAATGGGTTTTCGCCATTATTGATTCCACGAGGTTCTGCAGAACTCGAGACAAGCCATGGCCGAGCCCATCTGCCGCCTTCCTTTATTATATTTGGATGGTGGTAACGTGGCTAGCTTTGGGGGCAAGAATGGAGCTGACTCTTCACTCTTTTCTGCAACGAACACGCTGCGGACATGTTGGGCGGAGACACCTCATATCGATTTCTTCAACGTTCATGGCTAAAATATGAAAAAAGAGTGCCGATTCAGGGCTCCACGTGGTTGCACCCATGCCATGCCATAAACAATCTTGTCTCTCTTACATGTTTTCGTATGTATATATATTGGGTTCTTGAATTGGTTGTGACAACTCAAACTCGAGCTCTCTGAGGCACGAACCGAAACAAGAAAAAAAATGGCTTCCTTCTCAGCAAAGAACAATGCCAAGTACTCTGTTAGATCCATTAGCCTGCCTTCCAGATTCCACCCCGCCACCGCCAAGGTGGATGGTGAACTCAACAAGCTCAAGTCGTGGGAAGCTAGCTCGACTTCGTCTTCCGGGTCAATCCAGGTCGGGATCTCGGGCTTGGAGGAGTTGTACATTTCCATGGATGAGCTTCTCAACATGGCCTCAACCCGGCAAGTCCTCTCGTGCAATCAGGACGAGAGGTTCGCCGATGAACTCTTGGATGGATCTGTACGGCTCATCGATATTTGTGGCTCTGCCAGGGAGATTTTGTCACGTATTAAGGAAAATGTTGGAGTGCTTCGATCCGCGATCCGGCGTAGAAAGGGCGACTCAAACATCCAAGCCGAGATCATCGGTTACAACAACTTGAGGAAGAAAACAAAGAAGAATGTGAAAGGATTGGTTTCTTCATTGAAGAAAATGGAAGCAAACTTCGGAGCCCCATCGCTCTCGGTTCAGAATCCCGCTGATCAGCATTGGCTGGCCGTTCTAAGGGTCCTAAGGGAAGTTAAGTTTTCAAGTATTTTGATATTTCAATCTCTCATGTCGTTCCTAGCCCCACCAATGTCAAAGCCCAAGCAGATTCGGTGGCCACTGATCACAAAACTGATGCACAAGGGCACGATAGCCTGCGACGGAAACCAAGACGATGAGAACGAGATTGAATGCGTCAATGTCGCCTTGGGCAATCTCAGTAAATGTCTCTCCCGTGGAGGAGTTGGTGCTGAGAGATTGCAGATCACAAACAAGCAGCTGGAGAACCTAGAGGTCTGCATTGGAAGCCTTGAGGATGACATGGAGCGCTTGTTTAGGCACTTGATTAAGACTAGGGCTTCTCTTTTGAACATCGTCTCTTAGGAAGAGATTGTTTTCTTTTGCTAGCCAATTTTGGCCCTTGATGCATCCCGTTTTTTTTCAGAGGATCTGCTAAGGGAATCGAGTGTTAATGTACAGAAGTTGTATCACATCCATGTACAAAAAAACTTGAAATGATACGCAAAAAAGTTGCGGACAATCTCCCTCTCTGTTTCTGTTTCCCTTCTAATCTGATACGATTTTTTCGAATTATCAGTTCAATTTTGTCCGTGTGCAACAAGAATAAACCTGAAACCAACCTACCATCCTCGGACAGATGCTGAGGTACTTCTAAGTTCCTCATATCATCAGGAATTTTCTCAGTTCCACCTGCAAATCCTGGAACCACCGAAACAGCATTTTTCTCCTCACCTTGGAGCTGCACTGTGCATGAAATGGCCTATGCATTTTAGTCTCTTAAGCCGGCTCACAATTTAATGGAACAACACAAAAAGATCAAGAAAATGGTTAGAACCCTGCAAAGTGTGCCTTTGCAATTTTTCACCTATTTTTTCCGGTTAGTCTTGTAGCTTTCACGCTGTAAAGTTCTAGCACATAGTTATGTGAAAATATCGATACACCAATCTTTCACGTCACGATGATGTCTAAGTAGTACTGGCTGGTGGTTACTTTCTTTCAGCGAATGGTATGGGCTCCTATGTTCTTGTTCAAGATACACCTTCAGTTTCTTCCTGTTTATTCTTTTGTTCCTGCATTTCGAGGAGCTTCACGATCAGAATGATGAAATTCGTGTCCTTTTCAGCAGCTTATCTATCCTTGATCAGTCAGGTGAGGAAGTCCTACAACATTCTTGCAAATGATTTCTCATGTCCAAGTAAGGCCGATGCATCGAATTCCAATTTGTCGTCGAGAATAGAGCTGGAAAGACGAGTCTTCAGGCAGAGGATCCTGCAGATTACAATTTTACGCGAGACTTGGTTTTGAAGATAAACCGCACACGTCGACGAGGAAAACAATTCGTTTCGTACTGAGATTCTCTCGATGAATGTGATGCATCGTCTCTGTTCAACATTTCCCTCGTGACCCTTTGCTTGCACCCAAAACCACACTGCTTTTCAAAATGAATTGTTTAGCGTGGACAGCAAGTACGAGGCTTTTCTTTGTGACGCCTGATCTTTATCCGATCACAATATCAACGATTCCCAAATAGAAGGGAACAGAAGAGAGAAAAATTCAAAATGGGAAAATGCAGATTAAGGCGAAGAGAGAGATAATAAAATATTGTTACCAATCTCAAGTATGAGTTAACTGTATCGAACTGCAAATGCTTGATTACTGCATCAGTAATGCTCTATGCACATCAAAACGAGGCCACCGCGTCCGCTTTTGGGCTTTGCCTATATATCTCATAAGCAGATTCCTGCTCCCGTGAAGATTAGTTGGTCCTTGGAGTTGACATTGTCACACCCCTAACTCTCCAAGTACAGGGGCAATGACAACCATCCTTTTACTGGGAGAAGACGATCTCAATATAATCATCATCAACTGGTTATCGAAATATACATATGTGTGTACATATGATAAAAGAATCATCTGGATACAATATCAGAGTTTCCGTAACCCTAATAAAGACATAAACAAATCCAACAAACAACTAACTTGGATGCTCATTTTAGCCATATAAAACTCTTACCCATAAATCCCCACAAAGAAATGTCCTCTTGAAAATGACAAAGCTCTCATCTTACTTCTGAAAAGCAAGTAAGATGAATGGAATGAACAACCATAGTCTTAGTAAGTAGTATATTTCTTATACGCGGATCAAACATTCATTATGTATCTTTATAAACCAATATAATAACTCATCAATCCAAATTCAGTATAAAATATATGTGACATATTAAAAAAAAAGGATGATATCTTTCTAACAAAACTTTTTATGCATAAGGTAAATTAAAAATCAACCATCAATGGTCAAATTTATTAATCAATCTCAATTATGTCAAACATTAATGATCTATTCCAATGATTATTATAATGTTTAGAATTTAACTATGGTCATGTTTAACGCTTGTAACAAAGGCACCAAGTTTTCTCCCCTTAGCTAGGTTTTTACTTATATCAATCAATGGTTCAACCTAGAAGGATGTCCTGATAACGGCCTGCATATTTACCCCTTAATGGGTTCTAGTCGTAGCGACATGAACATAACCCATCAATCTTAATCTCCAATAACTTATAATGAAAACTAGAAACCATCTCATAAATCGGTTTCACAAATCGAATCATATAATCTTTCTCAATTGCATTTATCAAATAGAATGCATTTCAAAAAGTATTTCACAAATCAATCCATATAGCTTTTGGTAATTTCTTCCACATGACATTTAATCAAGACATTCATAAATGATCATTTCAAACTATTTCATATAATGCCTTCCAATGTCTTGTCAATTGACTAAAAAGATAGTTGAAACTTGATTCAATTTATGTAAGAAATATGCTATTTCATAATTCATACTATATTAAACTTCTACCACTTTCAAGATATGAGTTTGTAAATTCATAGAAAAGAAAAGACCACTCACCTAGATAGGCTAAAAACCAACCTACAAAGGTTACATAAACTGACAAGGTTTTGTTCCTATCAATCAATCGAAAACAATATTAAAATCTGCATAATACACTACTCTAACGATCAACTCTATTAACTACACTTAACCGTTAATGTGAATCGTTGTGGAAAGATCGTTCTATGAAGACCTAGATGGTGCGAATTGCGAACCTCGATCTCCAACCAAACTTGTGATTGGCAACATTGGTATGAACGTGACCTGTTAACGAACACGTGTCAACCAACCAATGTTATAGACGCCACAAGCGAAAGAATTCGCTATCTCGCTCGATAAGTCAAATCGACCGTTACAAGGGAACCTTGATAAGTTCAAGTCCTCAAAAGAACAGTAGAAGAGAATCTCTCAACTTTTTTCCTCCAAAAAAAATATCTCCCAAAGAAATTCAGTCAGTCTTTAATATAGGCCTTCTAGCTACCACACAAACCCTAAAACCAACCCTAGAAATCTAATGCGTCATATGCTAGAATATACCTAAACAAGAAGATATATATATTGACTTGGTCAAATATTTGGTGACCAAATAATCAAATTACGCCAAGATTTCCAAGATTCTTCAAAATTTGATCCAAGGTCATCTCCACATTGAAAATCACGAAGCATGACGCCAACAGCTTGCCTGAATTGCTTAGCCCGTGCTCGAGTAATCGAACCAGTAGGAATAGACAATGGGTCCCTAGCACCACCTCATCGATATGACTTGATGTCCACATCAACCGTTGATAAAATAACTTTTATGCGCTAACACATAAATTCATTTATAAAAAATGTTTATCCTTGCCCATTATGCATAAGTCACACACGAAACTTAAGAATTTCGTTATTATCGAACCATACTTCGGTCAAACCTTACGGCTCCACAACTCTGTAAACTATCATTTCCTTATAAATCTACGGCTGAATAACTTCAAAATTGGACTTCACAAATCATAATTCACATAACTTCAGATTTATGACCTAATTTTGAAAATTATTTCAATTAAACAAATAATGGACTTAAATACTTACTAAGCGTTGCAATTCGAAATCAATTCAGCTTGTCGGGCCATTTGAAACGGCTGCGCCCAAAAAATTTCTCTCTTTCTCCTTTCCCTCTTGTTCCTATTCACGGGCGAGCTTCTTGCTTCTTCATTGTTTTTTCTGCACTGGCTTCAACGCTTCATCTGTTGAAGAGGAATATAATGGGTTGGGTTTGGGCATTTTAATGGGCTGGGCTTATGGGCCCATATAATACAGACAAAACTCTCTTTTCTAGGTTGGCGGAGATACTATTTTCGTTGAGTATCTGCAATTCGGTCCATCAGATACTGCTTGATGCGCAAGACTTGTTCTACGATTAATCAATAAATGGTTCTGTCGCAATGCATGATGAAAGACGAAACTGCAATAATGACTGGATTTTTCTTTTCCAATTGAATACGTGCACATCAAAGCAATAACATAGCTTGAGGAGAAACCCACGGGAGCGGAAGCAACAGGGGAACAAGCCACTCGTGCGCGCACTAATCTATTGAGCAACCTGCTGGAACCGTGTCCTAAGTGTCCTCTAGGAGTGTCAACCAACCCTTAATTTATCAGAAACTCTTTGTCTTCACCTCCTAATCAGATCTAGATCTTGATCTGTTCGCAGGTTTTGCCGAGCCTGATGTTGTTGAAGTTCAAGACAGTCCTGCAAAACCCAATTTGTTTAACCTTGCCATGCTGCAGTATTCTAAGTCCAATGGCAGGGTAATGTGGCAGCAAAGGAGGCAAGGAATGGAGATGCTCTTTACTTATTTCTGCAACAAACGCCCGCACGAACGAACGACAGATTCGCAGTGACAACTCATTTCCGTATTAAATTAACAGCTGATTGTCAGGACCGTGTTGGTGATGGATGTGACAGCTTGACGAATTCTTAGGAGAAGCCATTTCGGACCACATGGTGACACATCGAAATGAATAGGTCCTGTCCCGGATTGCCTATATATATATATATAGAGTGATGGAATTGGATCCACCATCCGAAAACTCAAAGCTTCAAACACAAAAAGAAGAACAGCAATTGGAGATGGCTAGCCCTTTATACATGTTCAATCGCAAGTACCATGTTCGATCAATTAGCTTGCCTTCCAGATCCCACCCAACCACCCTTAAAATTGAAGAGGAGCTCAACAAGCTCAAGTCGTGGGAGTTGACATCGACTCTGTCATTCGAGTCGATCGGCGTGGGGCTCTCAGGCCTTGAGGATGTGTATGGGTGCTTGGATGAGCTTCTCAACATGTCGGCCACCCGACAAGTCCTCTCTCAGAACAAACAAGAGAAGTGCATCAATGAACTGTTGGATTCCTCGGTTCAGCTATTGGATGTCTGTGGCATCGCCAGGGACCTGGTCTCGCAAGTCAAGGAACATGTTCAAACCCTCCAATCTGCACTCCGACGAAGGAAGGGAGATTTGAGCATTGAAACGTGTCTCTCAGACTATACGAACTTCAGGAAGAAGGCAAAGAAGGACGCCAAAAGATTGAGCGGGGCTCTGAAGCAAATGGAAAGCCGGTTCGCTCCTCTCGTCAATCAAGATGACCATTTCTTGGCTGTGATGAGAGTTCTGAGAGAAGCTGGCGACTTCAGCATTTCCATATTCCAGTCCGTACTCAGTCCACTGTCAGGACCCGTCTCAAGTCCTAAACAGTCGAGATGGTCGCTGATCTCAAGATTGATCCACAAGGGGGTGATAACATGCGAAGAGAGGCAAGAAAGTGAGAACGAGTTACAATACGTTGATGATGCCTTAAGCATTCTACTAAAGAACCTTTCGGGGGATGAACCTGGGGCTGAAAATGTACAAATTGTACAGAAGCAATTGAAGGATCTGGAGAAAAGCCTTGGAAGCCTCGATGAAGGACTCAAAAGCATTTTCAGGCAACTGATTAGATCAAGGGCCTCACTTTTGAACATAATCTCCCAATAGTGGGAGAGCTCAGTCGGCCCTTAGTTTTTTGTCCTTCAATCCTGGAAGAATCCAAAATTTTGGTGGATCTGTATAGGGATTTTCAGTTTCTTTTTTTTTTTTTTTGTGTCAAAATCCATACATGTACATTGATGAAACATGAGAATCTACAAAAACCTTGGTGTCTTACTGCACATCTGTTTCTTTTTCCTTCTTTGCCAAAATGCTCAAGAAAGTTGCCCGTGCAAACGCGCATCCTGCACACAAACAATTCACTCGTAGAATTTCTGTTCTAGTGCCCTCTTGCTAGAAAGGAGGACAACCGTAGAAGGAGAACCTGCTTTTGCATTTGTGCTTTCGATACTTAAAAAATGTTTCAAATCAGCAAAAGTTAAAGTTGTAATCTTTTAGTACGGATAAGAAAGACGGACATAAAAAGAATCTAACTGCAGATGGCGAAAATTTTTTAGCCATATTCTTGCTATTTGCCTTGGCATCTTTAGAAGGCTGTCCATTTCTGAGGTTATAAATTCCTATGTATTTACACATTTGCAGTCATTCATTTGAAAAAATTGCTTAAAGAATGATGCTCGTTTAACCTCTTATTTAGAAGGTCATACATGGATGACTAACCACAAGCATCAAGGTTTTAGTTAAAGGCACTCGTTTGATTAGAGTGAAGTTTCTGCATCTTTAAATTGCCTGAACTTTCGAAAAATCAGATTTGATTGGAAGACATGAATCACAGCCAAGATTTGCTTCTTCGTCCGTGCTTCTTCTATCAGTAGAAAGTTGTCTCTGGTATCAAGCGTGGAATCACTATATTGATCTTTGGGCAAGGCATTCGCTTGACTTGTTCTAGCAACATTCGGTATGGAAGATTCTCCACATTACTTGTGACAACAGATGAGTTAATTTTCATTAGGCAAAGAACTGTTCCGACTCATCGAGTTGAGTCGATCATGTAAAAGAAAAAGCCAGCCTGGACAACAGGATAATTCGTGAAAAACAATAGAAACCAATAGTAAAGAGCAATCGAAACCAGCAAGGATTTCTACTTTCCATGCCTCTGATAATTAAAGAACCATGAACTTGGTCATGTCTGATCAATTGAACCCCCCTTCCTAGCCCCCTTCCTAGCCTGATCAATTAAGGCGCGTTTGGTAACGTTTCTGTTCCGGAGAATAATTTTTGAACAGAAATAGTTTTTTTTGTTTCTGTTCCCGAGAATAATTTCTGAATATAAAAACGCGCTTGGTAACTATAAAAAATTTCTACTCTAGGAATAGAAATGCATTTGGTAAACGTATATAATTTTATTGTTTCTTTTAGTTTTTCAATATTTTTTATTATATTTTTCTTTTTTTTTCTTTGTTCCTTTTTCTTTTCTTTTTTTCCTTCTTTCTCTTTGTGGCCGATCACCGGCCATGACGGCGGTTGGCGACCGGTTGGGCGAGCTCTAGCGAGTGCGCCGGAGCCTCGCCAGGCCACCACGAGGCTCGGCCTCGCCTAGATCTGGCAAGGCCAAGCTCGCCCAGCCACCGGCGAGACTTGGCTCGATGAGCCTCGCCGTGGCTTAGCGTCTCCGGGGGCCGGCGACACTTCGGCGAGGTTGTCGGCCCTCGTCTGGCCGGTCGCCAACGCCGTCCATGGCCAAGGCCGGTGACCAACAAAAAGAAGAAAAAGAAGAAGAAGAAAAGAGAGGAAAAAAAAAGAGGAGAGAGAAATTGTTTCTCGGAATTGTTCCCGAGAACAAGAAATAACTTTTCTCTACTTCTTGTTTCTGTTCCAAATCTGTTTTAAAGAAAAAAAGTTTTACCAAATGTATTTCTGTTCTTTTTTTGTTCCCCATAATAAAAGAACAGAAATTTTTGTTCCGAGGAACAGAAACAAAAATAAACAAACAGGCTCTTAGAGCCTAAACCAGTCGTTTCACAAAAGGGATTGGCGGATTCTTAGAGATTACTCACAGACATGACATATCCGAGGACCTGGACATGGTACCTAATACATATATGTGATCTACGTACCTAACTGAGGGATCCTGGATTGGCAGGTTGCTGTCCTGAAAGGAAACACCAATTAATTATGCCACTCGTGCGTCCACTATAGTAATATTATCTGCTTCCTTCATTTATCTCATCATCATCCACCGCCTACTTCTGCAATAATTGTACCACATTTAACAAAAACGTTGGTTCCTGATCTCTCCAGATCTCCAGATTCCAGTCTCTCAAGACTCCTCTTTTGTCTTGAGATGAGGAATGCACACACTATTTTAATGTGCCCGCCAGCTCCCACAGATAGGTCTATGCAGTCGGTGATGGGACCACCCATGGGGCGAAGAGAAAGAGGCGAGATATTGCCGAATTCGAATATGAATCAAGTGATTATGTACAAAGTGCACGATTCTAGATGCAGTGTACCTGGGAAATAAGAGAGATATAGTGCTGCTCCATTCTGCATATTCAATGCCTTGTTGGTGGAAGAAATGACAATAAAATTCATGCCATTAGAAACCCACACCGTCTTCACATGCCCATCTCTTGTTGATTGAGGGATTGAGATTATGCATATTCAAGAATCCGTACTGGGTATAAATACATCGTTATGACGGATGGTGGCATTTCATTAATGCAACTTGATTTGACAATTCTTAGCGCATCATGAAAAAATCAGGAATGGCCACTTTCTCACCCGTAGCTAAGTGCCGGTACAAGAATCGTTCCATAAGCTTGCCTGCTCGGTCGCATCCGAGTGCCCGAAAAATTGAGGAAGAGCTCGACAAGCTCAGGTCCTGGCAGGAGGCACCACTGTTGTGCTCCTATTCCTATAAGGCAGGAGGAATTGCTCCAAGGCCTAGTTGGGCTCAGCCAGCTGTATACGTGCATTGCAGATTTCCTAGATTTGCCGTCCACCAGGAGAGCTCTAGGACAAAACCGGCATGAGGTGTGGCTTGACGGGTTGCTCCGAGGCTCCATAAACTACCTAGATATGTGCGGCAGGATCCAGGATGCGATCTCATCGTTGAAAGGAAGTGTTCGAGACTTCAATCTATTCTCAGAAGAAGCAAAGTCAGAATTCTTGACGTTGAGAACGACGTCAATGCGTATGTTTCCTTCAGGAAAGGGATGAGGAAGGAAATTGCAAGGTCTCAAGCAATGCTTAAGCAACAGGAACACGGCATGTTCGAGGCAATCGCTCCCTTATTTCTCGACAATGGCCTCTGTGCAGTAACAAGTGTACTGAGCGAGGCCAACGCTGTCGCCAGCTCCGTCTTCCGCGTGCTCCTGTCATGCCTATCATCGTCAGTCTCAAAACTGACGCCAAGTAGATGGTCCACAGTTTCAAGGTCGGTACTCAAACGGGTGAGAGTCTGCGATGACGATCACCGGCAGAGCACAGGACTTAATGAGTTAGAGAGTGTGGACATGGAGCTTACCAAGTTGCTGGAGTCCACTTCAAGCAAACACATCGAGAGCGAGAGGATCGAATCAGCAAACTTGAAGTTGCAGGCTTTAAGTGATTGCATTGAAGGCCTTGAGAGCGGATTAGAGCGCTTGTTCAGGCACTTGATCCACACAAGAGTGTGCCTCCTGAATCTATTTTCCGGTTAAAAAGTCTTACCAATTGTTCTTGTTCATGTATAGTCCAGTCATGTACGTCAAGAAAATTTATGATATAGAGATGAATAATTCATTTATCCATATGAATATGCATGAGTTAGATTTATTTCAAGAAGAAAATGGCAATATAAAAATACATTTGGTGATTTAGGAAAAGTGATTTTTTTTCTTATTAAAAGAGGAAATCGCCTTCCTCAATTTTTAGTTTTTCAGTCTATGGAAAATGTTTACCGTAGGTCGATTAGTTTTTTGTCATCCAAATACCAAAAAATCGAAAAATAATTTTTTTAAAACAATTTCTTTCAAATAAAATGGATCCTAAGATACTTCCACATATCTCCTAAACAATGCCAAACCCAAGTTTACCAAGTGCATGATTTTGTCTAAAGAGTCTGAAAGACACTTCAATTCCCAAAGAAGCTTCATGATCTGCCTTGCTTCTTCTAGAGATCTATCATGATTTTTTTTCCTTTATTTGGACAAAGAACCTTTAATTTGATTTTGATAAAAGAGAATGACGAAGTCAAAAAAGGAACCTCCATTATGTTTTTTTTTTTTTTTATCATTATTATTGCTTCGAGAAATTTGATTAATTAAATGATTGTCGGTTCACTTTATCATGTTTATTCAATCGAAACGAACCTCAGGCATATTTAAGAATAGGTTAAAAGGATAATGAAGTAACAAAATCATATCATATTTCCTCGAATCACGGCGAAATCCCCACATTTCCTTTTTTTTTTTCTATTGAGCAAAACTCGATGCAATCAATGGGGGTAAAAAAACAAAGGAAAATAGTGTGACGAGATGATGGGGTTACTTGAAAGAGACTGGACGTTCTCATTCATATACCAAGCAAAGAGCTTTCTATTTAGTATATCAAGCCAACATACAAAATCCCCCTCCTTGATTTTCCATGGGCCTTCATATCACATGTATATATTGTGAATAGATAGGACACATTGTGGATTTTAATGATGAGCACCCGACAATAGTTGAAAAATGAATAAGAATTTCTTGCCGCAAGAAAAATTAAATGGGGTGGTAATTTTTTATAAAAAGATAACATAGACACGAACACGACAAGCTAATAAGGGTCGGAGTAAGCGGTTTCAGATTATGTACATATTCCACCTGGAACTTGAAATCTATCCATTGAAACAGGTTTCTTATTTTTTTGAACTTAAAAACTTACCCTATTATAAATTCCAATATCTACTCAAGTTTCATCTATGTTATTAATTGAACGACTGTACCATCACACGCTGTTACAATTCACTAACTATAACTTATAGACTCACAAAAAATATGAATATCAATAAAGTAAAAGTCTCGATCATAAAATTGAAGTTCAAACTAGTGCTCCTAGATTATGCATTCATCATCGAACGGCATAGAATATCACAATATCGCGTGAAGACATGAACTAAAAAAAATTAAAACTTGTTCCAAGTCATAAGTTATCGGATATAGGTTACAAGTTTCAAGTTCCTCTGATTAAGAACTTAAAATCTACCCGTCAAAATAGATTCCTTATTTTTTGGAGTCCGGAACCTACCCTACATACCTTAGAATCCAAAACCTACAGGTTCTCACAGGTCCAATTCTCAAGGACCTTTGTCCTTATCCCAAGGCATGAACACATCTTTCTATGCACAGCCATCCAATTGGCCACAGCCAAGCATTCTTACCAACACTACAGATGATGACAATACAGACTGGGCCCAAGAAGAAGCATCCCACTGGGCTCATGAGGAAGCATCTGCATCCACAACACATCCGCTGAACCAGATTCTCTCACCAGAAGACCTTGAAGCACTTGAACAAAAATATGATGAATATTGTCTAGCAACAGTGCACAGCTCGGATGACTCAGACTATGACTACAATGCTTGTGACAGACAAGACCGCTGAAAAACCGATGTCCCGTACAAATTCACTGTAGCAAGTTACTGTTCACTTTTATTGTAGCAGTAGGTTAGGGAAATCACTATTCACTGTCATTGTTCATATCGTGCGAATAATTCCCTTTCGGCGCCTCTGTTTGTTCCAGGACCCGTGAGCTTGGTTCCTGTTTGTGTGTGACCTCTTATTGCCTATAAAAGACAAGGATGATGTAATGTGTTGGGCAAAGTCCCTTAAGTAAAGTGTGTGCTTTGTGAAATTCTCTCTATGGCTTTCTAAACCCCTCTTCTTCTCCAGCCTGGTAGGATCCTCTGAGAAATACAGCTCGAATAGTTAGAAATGTTACCATTCTGGTTCTATCTGGGTATCTCTAAGCTCTGAACTAAAGATCTAAGTAGTTTTCTGTTAAAAGGCTGTCCCTGAAGGGCTTGAAATAATGTTGTGTTCGCCCATGTGAGAAGACATACCTGTAGAAAACTGACTTGGTTCTCCCTAGTTCTAAGTCTAGATCCATTCAATGGTATCAGATTTTTTTTTTTTTTGGTCAAAATGGTATCAGATTGAGTCTCATCATTTTCAAGTTGATTTTGTGTCGACCCACCATACATGATTAATAATTGGATTGTTTTCATGTCAAACTTGCAAAGCATGATATTGACTTACCCATACGTTTAAATAGCATATTTGTGTTGTGTTAACCTTGAATATAACCTTTTTAGAACATGTATATTGGGAAAGGTACAAAAAAAGTCCTCAACTTATTGCATTTGTGCAATTTAGTCACAAATCTTTTAATTGTTCTAATTGAGTCTTAAACCATTTGACAATTTGCCAAGGCATTCCATCCAACTAATTTTTTTCCTAAAATCACTAACATGAATGCTATCAATTCTACATGGTACGGTCAGCAATTATGTGAATAATTTTTTTAATTTTTTTAATTTTTATTACTTTTTTTTCCTTTCCTTTCTTTTTTCTCCCCAACAATGAGCTAAAGTGGTCGCTGGCCACAACCTTCAACCCTCGTTGGCCACAAGCAAAGGTGTTAGGCTCTCATCTAGATCCAAGAGAGGGCTACGACCTTCGCTTGTTGGCTAACAAGGGTTGTGACGACCTCGTCAGCCCATAGTTGTAATAAATAAATAAATAATATGAAAATAATGAAATTTCAAAAAAGAAATATTAAAAAATTATAATTTATGTCTATATCGGCACTGGTCGTGCAATGTAGGATGGCCAGTATATTAGCAATTTCCAGCTAAAACTGGATGGATAGACTACATTGGCAAATCTCAAAAAGTTTAGAATTCAATTGGTACAATTGAGAGATTTATAATTGAATTGACACAAGTGTAATATGTTTAAGACTTTTTTGATACTTTTCCCATGTTAATTCACAATAATTTTAATGCTTGTTTTATCCCTCATGCTACCAACTATTGTAATTTTTATTTTTATTTTTTGTTGAAAGAAAATTTTATTCATTGTTCAAAAGGATACATAAGAAGTAGGGAGTTTTTATGACAAAACATGACGAAATAGAACAAGAATATTGAAAAAGTAAACCAAATCTAGAAAACAAGAAAGATCAACCGCGCACTAGCAAAGTTAACTACACAATTGTTCCATAAGACCGGATCTATCAAGCAAAATTATTAGCGGTTAGTCACTAGATCTCATGTCTTTGTTGATGATGAGTATATGTCGAAAATTCCTTCTTTAATAATTACGATGTTGTCAGTTGGTAGTGCGCACCTAGGTTTAACTTCCTTTACACCATTGCCATTAGGAAACAATCAAAATAGGTTGAACAAACATATATCATACATGTGGAGGAGCAAATTTTCGTTGAATACGCCAAAGCTTCTATGATTATCATTAAAGCTAAAGGCAAATAATTTGTCCATGAACAAAATAGAGGAATATCAAATCTCCAAAAACATATTTATTAAATTGTCAAATCTAGATCGGGAGAGGGTATCACTCAATATTAGAAGTAGACGGGGAGAGTTTAAACTTTCAAATCGAGAATTAGACCGGAAGAAGAGAGTTCCTGACTCTAAATCAAAAGAGAAGAAAAAGCAAGAAAAGAACAATAAAATATAAACAAAATCAACAAAATAGGGAGGGGAAGGTGAGGTTAGCTTAAACCATCCCTATAACTAAAAGTTGAAGAAGACGATGGACATAAGAGAGAGAGAGAGAAATTTTTTTTTGAATCTCAATGAATTGGAAAGTCACTTGGCGGGTTTGTGATTTTGTGTTGGCTTGACATGTGATTTGTGCATTTGTTCAACATTTTGAAAGCCCATTAGGGAAATACAAAGTAATTTAGCATAAAGGGCTTTAGGTAAATGCAAAAGCCATTTAGTAAACTACGCTTTGAGAAATAATTTTAATAAAAATGTCATTTGATAGAAAACACATTTGAAAAGCTATTTTGATAATTAATATTATCTTTTTTATTTTTACTTGTTTAAAATTGAAAAGAAATAAAATATATATCATTATAAAATAAAATAAAAAGACCAAACCCTTCGACCTTAGGAAGGGCTGTCAGAGGTCGCACAACCTTGGGTGGCTCATGTGACCCTGCCAAAGGTTGCCCGAGGGCCACTAGCACCAGATCTAGCTTGCCAACAGCCGTAAGGTGCATTTGGTTCAACTTTCCAAGAGGCTTTCAGCCTCCAAAGCCCTTGAGAAATTTCTCGATGTTTGACAAACTTTTTCAATAGGCTTTTGGTCAAATGTTGGCATTGGGAAAGCTAAAAACCCAATGCTAATAAGGACCAACTTTAAGCTTTCAGCATTTGGTCAAATGTTGAAATTAGTTTTTTCTTTCAAAACTACCCCCACAAATTCTTTAATTTTAAGTATTAAACCTCATTATTCCAAAACTACCCTCACATTCACTAGAGTTGACAAAGAGTTTGATAATTTTTAATAAAAAAAAAAGAAAATTAAACCCAAAAGCCCTTTATAAAAAAAGATTTGCCAAACACTCTTTATGCCAAAATAGCTTTGGAAAGAATTTTTTACCATATGCCATTTACATTTTCTTAAAGCCCTTTAGGTCAAAGGTATTTGCTTTTCCTCAAGGCCCATTTTCAAGGCCGAACCAAATGCAGCGGTAGCCCTTCACGGGACCAACAAAGAGTTTAGTCCTTTTTAAATAAATAATAATAATGAGAATAAAATCGGAAATTTGAAGAATTGGTAAGGGTAGTTTTGAAATGAAAAAAATGAGTTCAACATTTGGCTAAATACTAAAAGTCCAATGCTAGTAGGCTTTCAATCTTCCCAATACTAACTTTCAAGTGAAAGCTTCTTCAAAATAATTGCCAAACAATCTAACATTTTCCCAAGGGGTTTTGAAGGTTGAAAACTCCTTGGGAATACTAAACCAAATGCACCTGTGTGGAAATTTATTCTAAGATAAAATTCAAATTCGAAAAGTGAAACATAAATTGAAAATCCCAAATCCTCAATTCTCTCGCCTCATCTCATTCTTTTTGGGTTAGTTCCGCCAAAAAATCCCAAGTTAGTTTCTTTATGGAATGGCATTTAGTTATGGGTATTTGACCCAAACTTATCTTTAGTTAGTACTCCGTCCAAAATCTCATTAGTTATATACGTGCCAAAAGGCGTGATAAATGATTTCAAAACGGATCTAGCGTTAAGAACAATAGATTCAATGTGGAAAATAACAGACGACAAAATGGATTTGACATGGAGAGTGTGGTACCCCAACTTACCTTTCATTAGTACTCCTTCCAATATCTCATTAATTAAATACATGCCAACGGATGTGACAAATGACTTCAAAATGGATCTAGCATTGAGAAAGATAGATCAAATGTGGAAAATAATAGACGACTACAAGATGGATCTAATGTGGAGAGCGTTAGATTAAACGAGGAAAATTGTTGTCACATAAACATTTGAAGGGGTATTGAGCAAAATGCTCCCTTGTGATAGATTTGAAATAGGGATATCGAGTTGAGATTCTTTGTAATATGAAGATTAACTTTAGCTATAAGATATTTTTAATGTTGTGATATGAAGATTAACTTTAGTTATATGACATTTGTAACTGTACTAACCTATTCTTTTCTCACTCAGCATCATTCCTATGCCCGACTCTAATCTCTCTATTGGTCTCAGGCTCTCACCCTCTTTCTCATCCTTTCCCTAGGAATCCAAATCATCTCTCTTTTTCTCTTTCAATCATGCAAAAGGGATCTGGAAGAGGCAAAGATAAATTCTCGTCCGGTGGAGCAAGTACAATCACGGCCATTAATCACGCGAGATCTGCATCCAACGGTGGTCGCCGCGGATCGGATCCACGTGGGTCCGGGGCCGGGCCCCGGCGTGAATTCTCGCCCTGCATCTGCCACGTGACCCACGAGGAATGGAGGGCTGCAACGGCTCCTCACAGCCCGTCCTAGGATGCCATAACAACTAACAAGAGCACGCTCTCGTGCTCCCCCCAACGGCTACTTTCCCGAATCCCAAAGAGTACGGCGCCTCCGCAACGCCCCTGGATCACCACCGTCGATCCTCGACCGACCAGGCCGGCGCGGGGCCCCTCCACCGTCCGATCGAGCTGACCGTTACGCTGCGCACTGCGCTCCCGTAGTCCTCCCCACAGCAGAGCAAGAAGTGCTTCACAGCTCGCCGTGCCTGCCTGCCTTTTCATCTCTCTCTCTCTCTCTCTCTCTCTCTCTTCTGCGTTAAGAGCGAGGAGGAGGAGGAGGAGCAATGGCGGTGGCGAGCGCGGCCGGTTCGCAGGCGAAGAAGCTCATGAAGCTCACCATCTCCCTCTTCGGAGGAGGCTTCAAATCCTCCAAATGGTAAAACCTTCCCTCAAACCCCACTCCCGTTCTGCTTCTCTCTAGGAAATGGCCGCGCCGTCGCTCGCGGCGGTGCGAATGCGGAAGAGGGGATCGGTTCCCGATTTCGACCTCAAAATGTCGACTTTTAGTTAACCCAGAAATGGTTTACTTGGGGGCGTTTTCTTTTTCTGTGTTCTGGTAGTAGCGAATGAGAGGTGAGGGGTTTTCTCTGGGTTATATTCATGGAGAGTTCTTTTGTTGCTTTTTTTTGGTGGGAATGAACAGCAAGACGGCGGCGAAGATGACGGTGGCGAGGATAAAGCTGCTGCGGAACAAGAGGCAGGCGGTGGTGAGGCAGATGAGGCGGGACATCGCGTTGCTCCTCCAGTCTGGTCAGGACGCCACTGCTCGTGTCCGGGTACATCCGGTTCTTCTACAGCGCTTTGCTTTTGGTTATTGCATTGGCGGTTGGTGTTGTTGCTTTTTGTATTGGACGGAATTCGTGTTTGTGTTGAGAAATTTGGTCTTGGGGAAAAGGGTTGCTCTCGAATTTCCAGTGGTTTGTGTACGTCTAATTTATAATTAGAATGCTTTGAGAATGCTGAACTTGAAATGGTCATATTGGTTTTCTGTGTATCGTTAGCTTCTGAAACTAAAGTCTGTATCTTGGTAGTGATTGCACCTTTGGGTCTGGTTAGCTGCTTGTGCAACTTTTCATCTTGCATCGCTTAGCAGATACTTAATGTGTCTATGCATTACTGAATCGGTGATGTAATGACGTGACTATGAAAAACTTGGAAAAATCATTTGGCTCCTGGATTCCCTGGCTAAGGATGGCAGATTGGCTCTTGAGGCGGTCCCTAGTGAGCTACCTGAGCTGAAGTTGAATGTGTCTGAATTAAAATGAACAAACGGGAAGCAGAAAAGAATTTTAGGCATAGCTCAACTTGTAGGGTCTGGGGTGTGCGTCTTAGGTTGGAAGAGTTCTGTTAGTTGTCTTCTTATGTGAATGGCGTTAACATTATTTTTGTGTGTCTTGTACTCTTATAAAAGCATGTTATGGTAAAAGGTCCCAATTATCACTCCTTTTATGCAACGAGTGATTGAGGTGAGTATAGAGGACATTGAGAAAGATAATATTTGCTATCACTTTCTGCATGAAACGGCAATGATGAGCATTGTGGAAGCTCAACAGATCGAGCTTATGAGATTTTCCAACTTCGTCCCCCCCCCAAAAGAAAAAAAAAGACACTACTGACAGTCAGTACTTGGGTTAGTTTTTACTGAGAAAGACAAGATGTGGGAGTTCTGTGATAATCTTTTGAGATACCACAGCTTTTGGACCATTTCATAGTCATAGTTGTTGAAACAGTGCAGTGTATGTCAAGGAGGGGTGGGAACTGTCTCTAGTTGTTGTGGATGTATCTTGAATTATTGTACATGATTTAGTCTCTAAATGATGGAAATTGCTGAAGAGACTATCTGGTTGTAGGTTGCATCATTTTTCACTGTAAATAAGTGTAATCAATTTGCATGTGTTCGCTTTGCAGGTTGAGCATGTGCTAAGAGAACAAAATATTTTGGCTGCAAATGAGTTCATTGAGCTCTTCTGCGAGTTAATTGTTGCCAGACTTCAAATCATTTCAAAGCAAAGGTGAAAGAAATGCCTGATCTTCGGAAAACTAAGCAACTTTGCATATTTACTTCTGCTCCTCAATTACTGTGTCCTGACGGGGATCATATGTGCAGGGAATGCCCAGCAGATCTCAAGGAAGGTATTTCAAGTTTAATATTTGCAGCACCGAGGTGCTCAGAAATTCCAGAATTGGCTGCAATTAGGAAACTTTTTGAGAAGAAGTATGGCAAAGATTTCGTGGCTGCCGCAATTGAGTTGCGACCAAACTGTGGTGTTAACCGGATGGTAAAACTTCGAATGGACTGAATCTTTACTTGTGGTTCCTTGTCTATATGTTGTTGTTTTAAAGTTAAAGAAGTTAATTATTTCCGGTCAATGCATTGATAGTTAGTTGATTGGCAGCGCATCATATGTGTAATCTTGTCCGAAATACTAACTTGAATGAATCCTTTTTAGCTAATTGACAAGCTCTCCGTTAGAACCCCATCTGGTGAAACAAAAATGAAAGTATTGAAGGAAATAGCAAAGGAGCACCAGGTTGAATGGGATACTACAGAGTCTGAACAGGAACTTCTAAAGCCTCCTGAGGAGAAAATAGTGGGCTCTCTCTACCTGTCTCTCTCAAATTCATACTTTACTGTTCAGTCGAAAACCTGTTTATGTTCCCTGTTTCCTTCTGTTCTTAATCAGGAAGGACCACAAAAGTTTGTTAGTGCAGCCAGCTTCCCAGTGAAGCCTGTGGGGGTTCAGTCCGTCGATCCAAATGAGCATAGTGCAAGGTAAATGGATCCCACTTTGTTTCTCCTCAATCATTTTCATAAGCACGAATCGTTCTTACAATTGCTCTTTTGTTGCTTTCCCCTTAGACCAAAAGGCGGCAACAGGGAAACTTCACAGTATGAGGACTCCACATCAGCTGCCGAAGCCGCTGCAGAATCTGCCCGGAAAGCAGTTGCTGCTGCGCAAGCTGCTGCCTATCTAGCAAACAAAGAACCAAATCAAGTGGCTCACATTCACCAATCCCCTACTTCATTTGTGCAAAATGATTTTTCGAGCTTTTCTCACAATCAGCAGGCAAGATTCGGACATCCAAATTATGGAAATTATGCGAACAATGAGGAGAGAAGTTATTCCCCATATGTGGAGACCGGAGGAGCTCATAGAAGGCACAGCTACAACAGTGTCAGTTTCGCTCATCCAGAGTCAAAGTTTAAAGATGGAGTAAATGTCGAAAAGTTTCGTTTTTCAGGAGACGATGACTTGCTCTCTACCCACCTTGGCGATGGAAAGACATATCGTAGGCACAGCTACAATGCTCCCTCCACACGTTCAGACATAAAGTTCGACGAATCAGACTATGAGGAAGATGAAGAGGTGGAAGATCCCTCCAGCGAAGCCTGCCCGCCACCAGCTCGGCCTCCGCCTCTAGCACCGTCATCTGATACACGAGACGCTGTCCCTCATGTTCATCCAAAATTGCCGCCGGATTATGATGACCTCGCAGCCCGCTTCAAAGCGCTCAAGTACCGGAAGTGAAGTGATGGATCTGAAATACAGTCTCGGTTGCTCCGTTCACATGCCACTTTTGTCGATTATGATTTCCTATCTTGTCTACCCAGCAATTCTATTACGAGGACACTAAACAGATGTAAATTGATACAGTTTGTTCTTAATCCATACAATACGTTTGTTCACTGGTTTGTCTTGGATTATCGGTAAATCTCCTAAACAGCAAGATAACAAACGACAATCAGCCACGATTCGTTCGACACATACCGTAAGAAGGTGATTAGCAAAGTTGATCCAAATTAGATTTACAATCCAATTCAATGAGCTGGAATCAGAGGGGCACGAGTTGACAATCCGTGTGTGAACTGGATGATAAGGAAGTGAAGAAGGAAAGCTACACATAACTGCTCATATTGAAAATTTGGCTGTGGTCAGTGCAGGTGCCTTTCATGAAGCGAACCCATGAGCTGACTTTGGTCGATTCTTGAGTGCTCTTCTTGCATCCTAGGCTATGTTCTGTCGGCTGCTCTGATCATTCATTTTCTTTAGCTTGGAGTTTGTCCTGGTCATCCAGCAATAGCGCGACACGGACAAGCCCACAGCAAGTTGAACAAATTGGACACGCAGATGATATTTGCACAGGAATTTCATTGTATCCTATGTCAATGCAAAGAAGAAAGTGAGAATTACGCAACTATTGTAGACTGGACGTCGTCATGCGTGTTTGGACATTTTACGACCTTTCCTTACTCCTTTCTTTCGTGATCTTGGTTGAAAACCTTGTCGAGAGTATGGGGACAAGCTGAGGTCCGTGAAAGTCGGTCTGGGACATCATCTAACCGTTAAACCCGAAAGGAAAGAGAGTTTAAACAAAATTCATGGACTAGCAATACGATTAGATAAACAATAGCGACAAAAGACTATCTTGGCATTAACTCTTTATCCAAAAGCAAGTAAAGGAAAGCCACACCAAACCCAGGCAAATATGTCAACATGGTTAGAAAGTTTGAGTGTTTTTAATGTCGACGACATGGCAAATAGGATCTACGTAGCTTTCACGTAGAAAAAGTTACGATTTTTGGACACGAAAGTCTTTGGCACGTGAACCGCTTGGATTAACAAAAACCCTACTTCGTACCCAGATCATCTCTTGGTCACTGTATATGAACGGTAACTCCCCCTATGCATTGAACTGGTCATTTATACGTAGCAAGTTCTCAATCATTGCATGATTAACGCTTGTTGTATCATTCGGTGAAACTCGCAATGTAAACTTCGAGTCATTTACCTAAAAGGTGCGATAAGCTCGTCAGATCAATTCTTTGCATTTTGATATTTAAAGTGCATCAGGAAAACGACGGTCCATTCGATTATTAAATGAGATGAATATGACAGAACGTAGCAGCCAAAGTTGAGCATGGTCCACCTTAACGAATACAAGCCTCCTATTACCCTACTCTATCATTATTTCTAGAGCTGCATCAGAACAACCTACTGTCACCACATACCCATCAATCTCCCACTGGCATTTTCTCTTTTATTTCCCTTTTTTTCCTTTCTAGAGAAAAATATCTCACATGCGTATTTATCAAGGAATATCTTCTATGTTAGTGGTACTATGCGTCATCGACAAATGAGATAAAAATACAATTGCTAAAATCAATGATTGACTTGTTTTTGTATATCAGTGGAGCAATATAATTATAAAATATTTTCTCTTTTAAAGAAATACTAAATATCTAAGATAAGTTCATAGAATTAATTTGTTAAATGATGTGACAAATTTTTATGGTTCTAAAATATGACCCAGGTTGACTAATGATTTTTCACTTTTGTTGGTGCGCTTGGCGTTCTCTCCCCATTATCACCCTCAACCTCAACCTTCTTGGAACACCCACTTTCCTGGCCAAGGCTTAAAGTTCACGTACAGCGGTTCCCGCAGTCAAGCGAGAAAGTGTCTCAGTGCCATCCAAAAGGCCCAAATCACAGGATGGCTGATGCTAGTGAGATCAATCCAGCTCCTCCGACCACGGTTCTGCGGCCGCCATCGACAAGGCCGGCTCCTCCACCGCCGATCTCTTGCCCGCCCCCCCAGTTTACCCCAACCACAGTCCATCCCAATCCTAATGCAGAGGCATTAGCCTCTAGCAAAACCCCTAGAACACCGAGAACGCCGAGACTGTCTCTCACGCCAAGGTTTCTGACTCCTCTGGGAAGCCCCATGAGGAAGGCGCTTAGCTTCACGAAGCTCGACCCGCAAGACGCTTGGCTTCCCATAACTGAGTCGAGAAATGGCAACGAATACTATGCTGCTTTTCACACTCTGTGCTCTGGGATTGGCATTCAAGCGCTGGTTCTCCCAGTGGCCTTCACTATACTTGGCTGGTAAAATATACACACCCACCAAAACCATAAGACCTTGAAGTTAGATCGATGTTGCGTATGAGCTCAAGCTTCTTCCTTGTTTACTTTGAGATTCACTCCATGGTTATTGATCATATGAGTAGTGTAAGTCGAGCTCAACCACACTATCACGCTTGACTCGTGCAGCTCATAGCCTGTACAGTAAACTCTATGCCTTATATGTTCGACATAGTCATGGCAGTATCAGCGTATATCATTACCTTTATCCAGTCTTTTTTATTATAACGTTAGCACCAATCAAGTCTCAAATTCTTACACGATTTTATAAGCATAATTTTTTTTTTTTTTGGTAAAAGAGCTTAGTTGATTTTCATCTACAGAGACATGCTTTTTTGTTCGTGTGGCTTATATGGTGCTGATGAATGATCTGCGTTTTCAGGACATGGGGAATAATAGGCTTGACTTTGGCATTCATATGGCAGCTTTACACACTGTGGTTGTTAGTCCAACTTCATGAATCCCCAGAAACCGGGATGCGGTACAACAGATACATCCAGCTCTGCACTGCTGCTTTCGGTTCGTCGCTTCGATACTTTCCATTGCTGTCTCTTCTTAATCGCCTCAATTGAATAACTTGCTTTGTTTGACTTAAGGATGATCTTGTTCTCTGTCTGTTTCTTTTGCATTTTCGCTGTCACAGGTGAGAGGCTTGGGAAATTGCTTGGCTTATTTCCAACCATGTACTTATCAGGTAACAGTTTAGTGATTGGTCTCGTAAAATATCCGTTTAGTTCAATGCATAGTGATCGATCGCGTCCTCAGAGATGTGGTCTTGGACATCACTAGGCATGTACCGCATATGATACAGCAGGATTGACCAGAACCGTTATGCATATGTCCTCGCCTACCTGTAGGTGGCACTTGTGTGGCGCTGATCATGATTGGCGGATCCACGTCCAAGCTCTTCTACCAGATAGTCTGCGGGACTGCCGCGTGTGCCATAAAGACACCACTGACGACGGTGGAGTGGTACCTGGTCTTCACTTGCGGGGCGGTGGTGCTTTCGCAGCTGCCCAACTTGAACTCGATCGCCGGAGTCTCTCTGATCGGAGCGATGACAGCCATTGGGTACTGCACGTCCATATGGGCGGTGTCGGTGGCGGAGGGCAGGCTTCCAGGAGTGTCCTACGATCCAGTCAAAACCGGGTCTCGTTTTCACCATGTCAACAGCGTGCTTAATGCGCTTGGGATTATTGCTTTTGCCTTCAGAGGCCACAACCTCGTACTTGAGATTCAGGTCAGCCACTGCTTCGCTCAAATCCATGTACTGAACTTCTTGGAAAGCTTTGCTTAAGTTGAGATTCATTGATTGGTCTCAAACTAGCTTTTAGGCCTCTTAAGACTAATTTGTCCCTTCCATTTATACAGGCAACCATGCCATCAAGTGAGAAGCTTCCTGCACACGTGCCAATGTGGAAAGGAGTGAGGGTTTCGTATACACTCATCGCGATATGCTTGTTCCCACTAGCAATTGGTGGTTACTGGGCTTATGGCCACCTGGTGAGCTCGAATTTTAAAAATTTGAACTGCAGAATGACTTCACTTCGATTGTACTAAAATCTATCACTCTCAAACATGAGTAGAAGTGTGTTCTTTCAACAGATACCTGCAAACGGCGGGATGCTCACCGCCCTTTACCAATTCCATTACCGCAACGTCTCGCGATCTGTGCTGGGAATGATTAGCTTGTTCGTGATAATCAATGCTCTGAGCTCGTTCCAAATATACGGCATGGCCATGTTCGACAACATGGAGTCGAAGTACACGAGCAGGAAGAAGCGGCCGTGCCCATGGTGGCTCCGGTCGCTGATCCGGGCCATGTTCGGATTCGGTTTCTTCTTTGTGGCGGTGGCGATCCCATTTCTGGGGAGTTTGGCTGGGTTGATTGGAGGGGTTGCGCTGCCCGTTACTTTGGCATATCCGTGCTTTATGTGGTTGAAGATGAAGAAACCGAAGATATACAGTTTAATGTGGTGGCTCAACTGGGTCTTGGGAACCCTGGGGATGTTGCTGAGCATCTTGCTGATCGCGGCCGGGGTCTACGTCGTGATAGACACTGGCATTGAAGTGAGCTTCTTTAAGCCTCACTAGAAAGCCTTAACAGTGCTCTACATTTAAGTGTGCAGGTACTGCGTTTCGCTGCTTTTTGTTCAAGAGGCCAACGTTGGGAAGGAAAAACCACATTAGTGGTTGTATTGTGTTTCTTTAGGATTGAAAATATTACAAGGCGAATGGATTGATTTTCAAGATAAAGTTGTAATGAACTATCCCCAATCCCCATTCTCTTGGTCAACTTTGGCGAAATGCTACAAGAGAATATTACAAGGCCAAATGAAAGAAAAGCCAAATATCCCCCCGCAAAGTATTTTCTATATACCACCTAAAGATCAACAAACAAGCCTAAGCAATTTGACGGTGAAAATGCCAGCACCCGGACTATACAATATGCACACAGAAAAATAGTTGAGTAGAATTACAAATAGGTCAAAAGCTTAGCAGCAACGGCACGTTAGAACATCCAAACAAGTGTATGGCCTCAACTTCTCTTCAACTTCAAAAGCTGTGGGCAGCCTTTCCATATCGTAAATGGTGCTTTGAGCACAACAGAATCTGTACAAGTTTCTGCATACACCCTTACTAAAAGGGAAAACGTTTTCAGGAAGTCCTCTGCAAGTTCACAAAGAGGACCTAGGTGAGAGAGCACTAAATTCATCATTAGTGCACCTTAAACAATTGGGCAATTAAGTTTAGCTACTCTAAGCCAATTCTCTATGAAATTGGACTTGTCAAAGAGAGTTTTCAGCAACTTATTTGGACACAAGCAAATAGTCATCACATGTTTTTCTCAACACTTATATGAAGAACATAAATTGGCTAACGTACATGTCCTTAAAAATTTTCTTCACATAAATCTTTGATTATACATTGTCTTTACCAAAGAAACCTCATGCCAAGCATCTTTGTTTAGAATGTCACTAGAGTAGGGAAGATTAAAAGAAAAAACAACATATTGATTGAGAGTAAAAGATAGTGTTGCTCAGTGAACTGAATTGTAAACAAGCCTCTGTTAGCCATTACTCTAACCATTGGATGGAGATTCAACAAAAATTTCAAAACACTGTAGCAGTGAACGACTTACCTGAGGTATGGGATGCGTCTACGTCTGACAAGTTCATAGGTGGTCTGATTCGTCAGCACAAGGTAGCTGTAAAGAAGGTTAAGCAATGATTAACAGGTAGGAATCCACTTAATATATGAAGAACATCTCAAACAAAACATTCGGGTCATTCAGTTGTTCGTATGGAATGAGAATTCAGAGACTTCCAGAACCAAGACCAATGATAACAACAGAATACGGCGAATTGAAATGTACATGAAGTTTATCCACCTCATAATACAAGTCAGTTTCCTGAAGCATATGTCAACCAGAAGAAAGAATTTGCTCTAATACGATACTAAAATAAGAGGGTCAGAAGGATTCTATCCGTTAACACCTCAATGACAGGGATAATATTTATGCACCCAAGTCATCATAACATTGACAACCAACAATCAAAATCTGGACATGTGACCATTCATAGGAAAGAAACCAGAGACCACACTAAAGATGATAAAGGAAGAAAGCGAAACTTGGATAAGCAAATTCTTTTGAAAAGATGAATGATAGCAAACTCTGCACATACCTATGAAAAAGCAGTAGTAGGAGAAGAAAGATGAATAAAACCACCAGAGAAATTAGTAGTAGTATCATTATCAGATCCTTCCACCTGTCAACATAATCAACAAGGACCTCAGACACTAACAGACAACATATAATAATGTAAAAGACAAGTTACACCGGATCAAAGAACCACCATCACAAACCAATTCACTTCTGAGGGACAGTACAGTAATAAGCAATAAAAAAAATGCTCCCATCACAGAGGTCCTAATATCAGCTATTTAACATATGCAGGGGAAGCATATAAATGATACTGAGCACTTTGAGCTTTTGAATCTTTACATCTTTTGGAAACCAGGAATCTTGGTTGTAAGAGATAGGTGGTTACAGTTGGTACGCTTTTTGCTTAAGGGAGACAACATTTCCATATTGCACCTCAGATTCTTCCTCTTACATATGGTTCTAAGTAGGGCAGTGCTCCCTTGGTAACAATTCAATTAAGTAATTTCCTTGCATTCCATATGAAGTAAAATGTCTTTAAGAGAAAAACACATACCAAGCCCCAGATATGCTAGTCTTCAGGTATGTAATGTACAAGATGCCAGTCCACAAGCACAGTGCAGTCTCTTCAAATATATACCACCTGGGAAGATAAAGCAGCACCGCTCAGTAGAAAAGATATGTCATTAATGAAGAAAATCTATCCTCAAAAACTTGTCATTCCCAAGTTTTTAGCAGAGGTGATGGTTCAATTAGATTGTCACTTGTATCTCATTGCACTAGTTTTTTATGCGTTAATTTAGCCAAAAAAAAAAAAAAAAAAAAAAACAGTTTGTTACTTAGCATGCTTCAGTTAGTCTTTAAAGAACATAAAAATTGAAAGGCCAGTGTTAGGAGTATAACTAAAAAACAAGGGAAACGGCCCACCCTGTGGATGGAGATGAATTCTGCAGAGGGGCCGCTACCTCTCTATCATTGCTAGGCTATCAGTTGTTTGATGCCATAATTGATTTCGCTTTAATGGTAATTCACAAGATATTAACGAACCATTTCCAGATCCTCCCAGTGCCTCAGTGCATGTCCCATTGTTAAAGTTCCATGACAAATAATGTGCTAGCTAAGGAAATGTCTATTTACAGCACTAGCCACTGGGGACAAGATGTAAACTCACCAAAAACGACAGTGATTACCCTGGCCAATGCATGTCCCAAGCCAAACACAGTGGTGATCAAATTGAAGAACACATTTATCACAATCATGACAGTGCTTTGCTCTTGGAGGCTGCAATTTGGATTTAGTGAAGTTTAACCAAGGATTAGTTATCTAACGGACACCAAAATGAAGTGCCAAATTAGAAGAGATAAAGTTATCTAATAATTAGAACACATAAAATTGTCACAGTTTTGACATATAAGAACAAAAGATAATAGTGATATCAAGGTGAAATTGGATAAAGGAGTGGCAAAGCTCAACAGTATTATCAACACAATACTCTGAGCTTCTCCAACTACAGCTAGGTTGTTGTCCAGTGAAAATGCATGCAGACAGATTCCTTCAAGAATCTTATCTAAAAAAGCTGAGCTGAGCATTTAAATATGTACTGATGATGTTTAAGTATTGAATTTTGGTGTCTGGTTTGCTCATAACATAAAAGGGAGGAGAGACAACTGGATCACTGCAGGGGTTGACCGACCATATGGTCATCT
The DNA here is from genome assembly GCA_014182515.1 of Eucalyptus microcorys. Lineage (NCBI taxonomy): Eukaryota > Viridiplantae > Streptophyta > Magnoliopsida > Myrtales > Myrtaceae > Eucalyptus > Eucalyptus microcorys. Next base: position 27,021,943 of record CM024570.1, read on the forward strand.
AAAAGTCAGTGGTTGATTAATCAACTCAGCCAATTTACCTAAGTAAAGGATGTCCAGAGAAATACGAGTTTGCAATGATATGTCCATACCAAAGAAGTAAACATCACCCCTTTCTTGCCAGTAAGACATCCCCCCAATTAAGTATCACAAGGAATCGAAGTTTTGTTCAAGCTATCAACTTTTATAAGAAACACAGGAGCTCCTGTTCTGTTGCAATTGTCAAAGAGCATTAATGGAAGCATGCCTGGATTATATGCAGATATACAGTAGCCAAAATAATAAAATCAAGAGACAGTCACCTGCTCAATATTACAGTACGAGCATGTCATAGTTCTGCATAATCATGACAAAGAAGTTAGGAAGAAGAAATAATTGCCTGAAGGGAAAAGAGATCCCCTTTATAAAAGCTAATTTTAGAACTAAGAGGAATTCAACAGAAGTATACCAAATCATAATACTGCCAAAGAAGAATGAATACACTGGAAGAACTCAACACGAAATGTCACAGCATATTACTTCAGTAAGTGTACACACATATCTTTGCCATAAATAACTTCCTACCTTATGGAAGTTCCAAGGGGATAAAATTCCATAACCATCTTTGACCAAGAACTACTTCCAAGAGAGTTTCTTCCAGACTGATTAATATCCACAGTCACAGTCAAGCTACCATTCTTGCTCGAAGCAGGATGTCTTCACTTAAACATTAAAAAGATATCCAGGCAGCAAAATGAGATGAAATAACATAATCATGAGTTTTTGTGTTTAATAACAAAATCCAGAAGAAGAACTGAGCCCTTACTTTGAAGCTGTTGGACTCCTCATAAACAGTGAGTTTGCTTCATTGTAAGCTTTCATCGCATCAAGGACATATCTAAAAGCATTAAAGAAGAAAGTACATCAGCTATAAAGAAACCTGGGTAGATCATTTACTCCAAGTCGTTCGATACATAGATTTTTGGTTTTGACATCTACCCTGGAGAAGATCCAGCTGTGATGAAGTATTGGATTAATGCAGCGCCAAAAAGCAGCAAATACAAGGCAATGTACCTGACAATATAAGAAACAAAAAGTAGCAATGTGAAGTAACTGATTCTTTTAGTCAAGTTATTCACAGATGAATAAACATTTATAGACTCAACGCTCATTGTCAAGCAATATCTAAAGAAATTTTAAGATGTCGAATGGGTAGACATCTTCCAGACATGGCAAGTGAAAAAAAAAATGACCATCTTATTGCTTGAGCAGAATTGGTCACAGCAACTATGGTTATGAATTTTAAGCTTCATAAGGGAATTTTCTCATCCAAAACAATTCAAAGTATGCGTGAAATCTACAATCATTTTTTTTATGACAAGAAACCCACCTTAAGTAGGTAAACCCGAAGTTCATGAAATACCCCAATCTCATGGGCCATGTGTGCAACCTAAGGTCAGAGCGGAAGGCCTAAATATGAGATTGTTTGCACTTGGCGGTATGGGGACCAAAATGTTCTGTGCACATAATCCATGCACATAATCTGTTCCATAACTACTAAGCCAACTCCATGAGATTCTACTATTATAGTATAATTTCCCAATTTGGACTAAAAAACTATGCCAAAGAATCGAGGAATGTTTGGGGTGGTTGCAGGTTTGTGGCTTTTGACTATGGTCTTTTCACTTGATGTGGTGCTTTGAACTCTTAGTTTATCTGAGCATTTGAGAGACGTGTATCACATAGCCTTTAACAATCTCAAATATTTACAACATAAGCAGACTTAGTTTTAAATTTTTGAAACATCAATATGAGTTGTCAATCAAGCTCTCAATCCCCAAAAAAGCTGAACCTTATTTCCTTTCAGTGACTCCCCAACAGGTAAAAGCGACCCTTTCCCAGACGAATTCAACCAGAATACTACAGTGGCCAAATTGAATTTAAAGACAGTCCAAAGATGTATCATCTGCAAAAACAATCTGCATTTAATGCTCGAATATTATTTCAAACTGAAATTAGAGCTCTAAAGTTCTATCCTTCTTCCAACTACAACAAATCCACTATCAATTCGGAATTGCGACATCCGCATATCACACCGCAAAACCTTAATTAAAACCTTTATCCAACACGAAGGTAACAACAAACGAAGAGGTGATCAACGTACCACGGTTCCCTTCTCGTGTTCTCGATCAAGTCTTCGTCAAACAAAAATAGAATGCCCGCATATACAAGATGCAGCGCCACCAGAGCCACCTTCAACACCAACGAAGATCTCCGAGCTGCAAGGTCACACCATCACAAGCCGAACGCGACAGCGAATCAAACCGGCACAAACGCCAAACGCACCTCACCAAATCAAACTGCACACCACGAACCCTCGCGGAAAAAGAAAAAAAACACTCCTAGCAACAACAGAAACGACGACAACGACGACGGCGACGGGGACGGGAGAAGAGCTCACCAGGGTCGGCGAGGCAGGGGAACCAGCTGGAGCACCGGTCCAGCGCCCGATCGCGCAGTTCCGCGATGGGCGCGCATACTCCGTCGGTCGGCATCCGAAAGAGCCAGCGCGAACTCGCATTCGAGCGCCGATCGGGGTTCAGGTCGCGGTCGTCACGCGCCGGCGCCGCGGCCGCTCGCCTCTCCTTCCCGCCGGGGAAACGGAGTCCGCTCCTCTCCTCCCGGGGGGGGAGATTTCACATGCGATCGAGCCGCGAGTATCGCGAGTTGCCGGAGCAGAAACGGCGGCAGCCGCTCGACGAGAATCGAGATGGAACGAGGAGAGAGGATTCGAGCGAGAAAACTGAAACGATGGAGCTGGAGGTGGAAGATGACAATTCGCGTTTGGTTTTCATCGCCATTTTTTTTTTTTTTTCTTATTATTTTATTTTATTTTAATTCTGTTTTTCTTTAGGAGTGGCGCTCGTAGCTTCTACATATTTAAGGCCGCGCCTAAAATTTCTTCTATTTTTTTCCCAAAAATTATTTAGATATAAATATGGGAAAAGTATTATTTATTTTTACGAATTTTTGTCATCATATGAGATTAATTCACGTAACAATTTTTCAATGAATGCATCTTAATTCTTTCCTTACTTTTAGCAATCATTGTGTCGATCAACTTTAATAAAACCCGTCCCACACATATAAATAAAATTTAAAGTGAGTGCCTTTGGAAGCGAGTTTTACTTTTCGCATTGTTTATTTTTTAAAAAATTTCCTAATTCTGACCTTAATTTGTTGTGAAATACTCGAAAGCTTTACAGATAACATGAAAATGGAAAATTTATTCAAAAAGTTCTAAATTTATTATATGATGGTTAATTCAGCCTTTAAACATTTTAATTTATTTAATTTAATTCTAAACTTTTGACAATTTCTCAATATAGTCGTTAGTCAATTTTAATCATAAATTGTTAACTATTGTCAACACCGGCATAGATGATTTTTACAATTTTTTAAAAAAAATTTATACTTTTTTGTATTTTTTTCTTTTTCTTTTTTATATTTTTCTTTTTTTTTCTTTTTCCTTTCTTCCTTATACTCATTATTCATTTGGGAAGATGAGGATTTGAAGGCAAAGGTGGTGACAAGGGAGGTTGTGTCGCATCCCAAATAGAATTGTGCAAAAGAACCAAAAACTATCTCAAATTGGACCAAACTAGCTTATGATTGCCATGAGATCGGTCTAGTTTCTAGTTCCAATTTATAAGAATAGCTGAGTGCCATTCCAATTCCTAAGTCATGGATCTACCAGACTGGATAGATGGATTTGGGAAAAATATTAGGCATGACTTCAAGTCCCGGCCTGGACCGGATGATCATGGTGGTGCCACCTTTCATATATTTATCAACAAAAATGGCCCATCAATTTCTTCTGCTTGACTATCCGATGGCCGATAAAGTCTAGGCGATTATCTATCAATTAACGAGAAATTGTACCTTATTATAGCAAGAAAAATGATGTCTTAATTATCCTCTAATGCGCATCTTTTACTATCGATTAATTCACAGGCATCAAAGAGGTGAAAAGGGCTTGTACTTGTTCTAACGGAGTCGGGATGCTTCCAGCGTGTCAGCTCGGGCCGCTCCATCCAGCCGGCCACGGTCCACGATCACTCTCTTTACCGGCTCACCACCTCGTGACCCTCCGGCAATTTCAGCTCAGTCGCACAAGTTTACACCTAGTTAAATGAATCTCCACATTTCTGCCGATTTAATCATCTAAAGTGAGTCGAGCGTGTACAAGATGGTCCGGATCTGTCGTTTGGCCAGAACCGAAGACACCTGGGGGTCGAGGGGGACCTGTTGGTGGTTGGTATAGGCAGAAGTAGGGTCGAAGTGGAAGAAAAACGGCTGAAATATGGACGAAAAAGGTGAAGCAATGTAGGCTGCCGGGTGGACCGACGGACCAGCAATAGGTTCCTTCTTGCCGGCGTACAGGTCAACCGGCGACTTCGTTCGACACAAGGTCAAGCTCCTTTGAATAGTTTGGATGTGCTGAAGACAATGGTGGGTGGAAGGAAGATTGATTCACACGGGAATACCACTTTTAACTCAGATCTTTGGAAAAATGTCAGTTGGAGCAGAAACCGGCAGAAGAGAAAACGGATGGGGGAAATGGCGGGCTTTGCTGGTCCGATGGGTGTGTGACAGTGGGGCTGGCTCAGTTGGCTTCTTCTGGTTCTCTCAACTCCTCAACAATGGAGAAAGGAGGGAGGAAGAGGAAGAAGTGGTCTGCTGAAGCTTGAGGGAACAAGAGCCTTCAATGCTCTCTCTAAGGTCTCCAAACACTTGAGTGTTGCCCCCACCACCTTCAGCCTTATCCTCAGCCATTTCTCTCTCTCAAAACTTCCTCAAGAAGCTTGCCAAAGTGTTCAAAATGTTGTGTACCCCATGGCCTATGAATTTGCACAATTGTTCCTTCAATTTCATTCAAATCCTCCTTCAATTCAACTCAATTGATGCCCAATAATTCATTCCATGTGCCCACACTTGAATCCACACTTTTCCTTGTCACATAATCCATCTTGGATGCCAAAAGTGCGCTCAAGAACGGTCCTCTAACTTTCTCGGTCCAATTCCGTCAATTCTTGATTTTTCGCCAAAAATCTCTGTTTGCAGAAAAATCTTCTGATGATGAGTCAACATTCCTAAAATAACTTGTGACATGACAGAATTTTCAATTTCTGAAATCGGGTTCAATTCCACAGTTAATTTCAATCTGGCGTGATTTTAGCGTATCCTAATTTATAGGGTAGCTTTCGGGAATTTTTAGTGCATTTGACATGTGGTTGATTATTTTCAAGCCACAAAGTACATCTTCGACACATTGGCGATTCTCGGTTATCGTGGAAATCTCGAGATTTCAAATACGGATACAGGGTACATAAAAGACAGAAAAATCAATCTAGTGTCGTTCGACGAGAATTTTGCAATTAGGTAGAATCATCCACACTTAATCACATACCTCTGTCGAATCAACCTATCTACGGTCTCTGATCGATTTTGACTGTGCCGTAATGACTCTCGCAGATTAGCACGGTCGAGCGATTGATTCATAGTCGAATTCTCGAGTCTGTAGCGTTAAAATTCCTTAACGGCTTCACTTGATAGATCAATTAATTCGTGAGTGGCCAACTCAGAAAAAAAAGGCTATAGGCACGTCGATGAAAAGCCCGACTCATTGAATTGAAAACAGAAGTGGAAAATCAGGATGTCACAAGCGATGTCAAGGCGGGTAACAATGAGATAAACCAGACTGCCAACTAACATCAATAAAGTGTAGTTTGGAAGAGAAGTCCCACCTTTTTCATCAAATTTGGCATTATTCTCAATGGGAGTGATAGTAGTCTTGTTTTCAATGAGTTTAGCTCTAGAAAGAAGATCAATGGCATGTTTCGCTTGAGAAAGATAATAGCCAAAGGAATTTGGAGCAACCTACAATCCTAAAAAATAACTAAGCCGTCCAAGATCTTTCATTTTAAACTGTTAACTCAAATACAGCTGTAGTTTTGTAATGCCTTCATGATCATCGCTAGTAATAACCATGTCATCCACATATAATAGTAGCAGAATACTCCCACGAGATGTCCGTTGAACAAATAGATCGTTATCATAGGGACTGTACGTAAATCCAAGGCGAAATAGTAAAACTAAACTTGGAATACCATGCACGAGGAGCCTGTCTTAGTCAATATAATGCTCAGCGTAAAGGCACACTTTACCAAGAGTATAAATATATCTAGGAGGTGGCTCCATATACACTTTTTCAATGAGATCTCCATTAAGGAATGCATTTTTGACATCCATATGGAATAGAGGCCATCGCTTAATAGTAGCAACAACAAGGAGGCTATGAATATAAGTAAGACGTGCAACTAGAGCAAACGTCTTATCAAAGTCAATGTCATACTCCTAGGTAAAGCCTTTTGCTACTAGTCAAGCTTTATAGCCTTCCACTATACCATCTGCCTTTATTTTGATTTTGTATACCCATTTACAACCTATAGTCGACTTTTCATGAGGCAAATAAACCAAATCCTAAGTATGAGAGTGTTCTAATGCTTGTAACTCATCTGCCATTACTTGCTACCAAAGTGGATTAACACAAGCATCTCTATATGTGCGAAGCTCGTGAAAAGAGGCAATTGTAGAATAATAGTGAAAATCACGAAGCTGAACAAAAGGTTGACTTACACAAGTGGAACGACAAACAGAAGAAGAAGGAACTTCCAAAGGTGGATATGCGGATGGCACAAACATATCAAGAGCTACTGAAGTGGGATTTCCAAAGATACCTGCATCAAGATTAGGAGAGGGCAATTCTAAAGAGGAAGATGCGGGAGTGTCATCTTCAAGAAATAGTTCAACATAAAGATTGGTGAAGAAAATAACATTTGGAACATTGGGGAGAAGATGCAAAAGAACGTAAAGATGAGAACATTTTATGTTCCCAGAAGGTATCATGACGAGACACACGAAGTCGATTGGAGATAGGGTCCCAACATCTATACCCTTTATGCTCAATGTCATATCCAAGGAAACAACAGAGACGAGCACGAGGTTCTAACTTTGTGCGTTCATTTGGAAGAAGATGCATAAAACATGCAACCAAAAACTCGAAGTAGACTGTAACCAAGAATACTATCATGCAAGCGCTCATATGGAGAAATGTTACCTATATTAGGTGACGGAATACAAATATTAGTGTAGACAACAGTATGACGGTCCTCCCCCCAAAACTATTCTAGACAAGATCTTGAGATTAAAAGAGTGCGTACAATATTTAAGATATGCCTATGTTTACACTTTGCTCGATCATTTTGTTGGAAAGTTCATGGACAAGAACGATAAATAATAGAATCATTTTGAGAAAGAATTTTAAGGAACTCTCTATCCTTATATTCCATGGCATTATTAGTATGAAAAACCTTGATATCTCGAGAAAATTGTGTTTTGATCATGGCAACAAAATTACCATAGATATGGGTAAGTTCAGATCGATTTTTCATGAGATAAAGCCATGTATAACGTGAATAATTATCAACAAAAATCACAAAATAATGAGAACCTCCCATAGTGGGAGTAGGAGATGGTCCCCAAATATCCGAATGAATTAGATCAAAGGGAGCATAAAAGACAGATTCACTAATATTGAACGGTAAAGCATGATGTTTTCCTAACTTACAAGGTAGACAATCAAAGGTTCTATTGTCAATGGAATCTAGATGACCACTTGAAAGCAAATGACTTAATTGAGAAAAAGAAAGATGACCCAAACGAGAATGCCAAGTTTCAAATGAAACTATGACAACACAACCAGTGAAGGAGTTGGGAAGCTTTAAGGAAATAAGCTCAAAACTGTCCCACTTTATGGCCCGACCTAATTGTTTGTCCCGTTTGTGGATCCTACACACGACAACCAATCGAAGAAAAATGAATGTCAAAACCAAGCTCATATAGCTAACCCACAGATATCAAGTTGAAAGAGAATTTGGGAACCATAAATGTATCGGGTAAGGACAAGGTGGACGTTGAAATGTTCCCTATATGACTAACTATCATCCAAGAGTTATCAACTATGTGAATAGTAGATTTTATGAAGTGTATGATTTTAACTTGAATAAATTGGAATGGGAAGTCATGTGATTACAACACGCAAAATCAAAGAACCATGAATTAGGAGTACCTGGAGTGACTAACAAGTCAGAATGGCTAGAAGTACTAGTTTCTTGAAGAATGGAATGAACTATAGACTGAAGATCATCTAAAGATAACGTGATAGATGAACTGTTAGAGAAATCCTCTAAGGCAGAAGCAGCAGTGGATAGGCGGTGTGCAGGCGGACCTCTAAACCAGGATTAGTTATTTGTTCCTATAGGTTGCTTAGATTGTAACTGATAACAGTTTGATGCACAATGACCAAGTCGACAACAATGCATACAATAAGGTTTGTGCCATGAGGATGACCCAAAGGTGGCAAGCACTACATCTATAGGAGTGGAAACTAGTGGAGTAGCACGTTGTGCCTTTAAAGTCGCAAGGCGAGTTTCCTCAATTAATAGCTCTGTAACAACTACCTCAAGACGAGGTATAGGATCCCGATGCAAAAGTGAGGCTCCAACAGGTTCATACTCATCATTAAGAGCGATCAGAAATTGCAAAACCCGCATATGATCACGATATTCACCAAACTTACGAGCATCAGCAGTTGAATCCCATATTGGTTCAAATAAAGCGAGCTGATTCCATATAGCATGCATTGAAGAAAGAAAGTCATTAATAGACTAACCTGTTTCCTAACGCATGTGATGTAAGTTCCCTAACAGTTAATATTGATGAGCAATGTCTTATGTGGAATAACGACTAGCAAGAAGATCCTAGGCTTCTTTTGTTGTATTTAGCCGACTGAAACTGAAGTTTGATAGATGGAATCGAAGTATTTCGAAACCACGTGAGTATCTGGTGATTCTTGCTCTCCCACTCCTCCAATTGTTCAGCAAATGTATCATCATCCTCTTCAACGGCCTGACTAGGCTCGCGAAGACTTCCAGTGACATAATGGCAAAGCTTACGTTTCCTTAGAAAACCGGAAATTTCTTGAGCCCATAAAATATAATTTGATCCATTTAGGATGGTCTGAATGGGCATTGAGACTTCTAACTTGTCCATGATAGGCAATATACTAGTAAACTCAACAGATTCTTTAATGAATTTCAGAAAAACTGATATTTGTAGAGTTGATATGAAGAAAATAAGGCTGAAAATAGATTGAGTACGTCAAAATACCTCAAGAACCGCTCTGGAAATGCAAAGAACCGATCAGAATCGAGACGAACCGGTCAGAAAACCTTGAGAACCGGTCGGAATTTGGCTGAATTGATTGGAAAACCAAGCGACCCAATCGAAAACTAGCCAAGCCAGTCGGAAAAAGAAGCGAACCAGTTGGAATTTCGCTGAATCGGTCGGGAAACACTGAGAACTAGTTTGAATTAAGCCAAACCAATAGGAAAACATCGCGAACCGATTTGAATTGAGCCGAACCGGTCAGGTCAACGTCAATAAGTGACGATCGACAGTGGTTGGGGATGGAGGATGATGTGGCACTGCTCCAGCACGCACGGATCACGTGCGAAGCTGTGGCATGTGGGTCTCACATGCAGAAGGTTTGGCTGGCACGTGAGGGTGCGTGGCTGACTTTCCAGCGACAGTCGTTGCTATTATAGACTCATTGGAGAATGTAGAACTTGTCTATGATGGTTTTCGATTGAAAATTCTAAGTATTGTCTTCGAAAGTTCCACCTACAGTTAGCAGCATCAATGATCGTCGGTGGCCCCGTAGTGCGGTGGAGCGTGGTGGGGCGTGCGGTTTCTCTCCGTGGCAGATGATGAATTTTCAAGGTGCTGTGACAATGGCGACCACTTCCTCAAACAATCCTCAGACAAAACCACATCTCTAATACCATGTTAGAATAAAGTGGAAAAGTGAATTTTTGTATATTTCAGTGTGTGTAATACTGATGATATAAGAGCCTATTTATAGGCTGTTCTAGATAACTATTGAAAGTAATAAAATATTACAATATCATAATGAAATCAATTATAATCAATCAAGAAGATAAATATCTCTAACAATGCATAGGCATGCGCAAGTGTATGACTTAAGAGCACACGCATGCATGGCATCGACACTGGCTGCATATTTTCTTCAATGTACTCTCGTCTTTATCTTTTAGACTTCCCTGTGTGGTGCTTTGAAATGATAACCCTAATTGTACTTATTGTACTTTCCTCGGCTATATAATATTTTATGACGACTAAGATATAAAAGGAGAAGATAAAAAAATGCTAAACTTAGATATTCAAAAGAGAACTAGTTGGATACAAAGTCATAATTTATATGGGATTTCTAAAGTTATTGATAGTGGAGCATTCAAATGAAATCCGTCCCATCGTATCACTACTGTCGCCTTTCTTTCCTCATTTACTAAATCAGTCTCTAATACTTTACTATTTCTAGGCAAAATAATTAAGGAAAGTTGCGAATACTTATTATTTGGGAAAATTACCCAATCACCCTATTGTATAGATATCAGTTAAGTCTTAAATTTTCAAGTTTGTCAATCTAATCATGCATTTTTATAAGAAATTTCAATATAGACTTCCCAACTAATTTCTATCGAAAATAACCGACGTGATTGTTCCGTCATTACTGGACATCCTATATGCAAAACATCTAGAATGCTCACTTTGGCGGGGCGTGATGCACAAAGTCGTTGTGGCGGGTGCTACGTAATCAGAGAAGGCCTGGAATGGGACTTATCTGTTCCCATTTTTGCGAGTAAGGATTGCGGCATTTTCTGCATCTCGCACTCATTATTCTCGGTAGGGATGCTTCAGGGAATTTTGACAAAAACCCTAAAGAATTGAATGGATGCCTATTATCATCTTGTGGGTAGTGACAAATCTTGATGCTTTGCATGGTCATCAATATCTGATTTGAGAAAAAGCTTGATGTAATAATTACGCTATGATTTATAAAAACTATAGAACTTTAGAACATTTTTAATTGTGATTGATCATGTCTATGAATCTTTTTGAGTTATTCTTGTCGTAAGTTTAGACTAGTGATATTTCCTCAAATATCCATCTAGTACCAACCACAACAACGTGATGAAATTTAATTGTGTTCTTTTGCTCATCATACTGCATGTTCCTCTACATTGTGGGCGAGGCCGACCACACCCAACTACAGTGAGGTGAGCTCACCCTTGCTCAATCTGGCTTGGCCAGCTACCTTAGTGCGATGACCAGCTTAGTAATAAGAAGGAGAGAGAAGGAAAGAAAGAGATAAAAAAAAATTCAAAACAAAAAATGAAATATTATTAAAAAAAATTGTTTGCCAACGTCGGTTAATGTTCACATTAGCACCAGCCGGTCAAATTTGGTCAGATGGAATGAATCGGCACAATTGCAAAAAGTTTAGAACTCAATTGGCAAAACTAAATAAATTTAATACTGAATCAATACAATTACAATAAGTTTAGGACTTTTTTTGGTAATTTTCCCCATTTGGTTAGAGTGTTAGAGAATTTCCAAGTAAGGAAATAAAAATAATTTGTTCAAGTTCAATGGCGAATTACATACAAACTACTTTAAGTGGGGTCATATGCATAGGCCAAATGCCTAAGCTTAATTGGTTTACAATTTTGTAAGATGTTTCATGGATCACCAGGTGATCTAATCTCCATGCCTATGTCCCAAATTACAAATTAAGCATATACAAAGTTACGTTGTCTTTTATTTTCTGTCTTTTTAAAATTACTTTTCTACTTATATTTATGTCTTCTTCAATTGAAAAAAAAAATCTAAAAAATATACGCTCCCATGCTTTCTCATGTTAGGTTCACTTAAGCAATTAGCTTAAGCTAATGAGTTATGAGTCAACTATGATATATTAACTGCTCTACACTACATCAATCCTCCGACGTGGTATATTTCTAACACAGCTCACTTACGCGTGCATCCAACAAGCTCTCTCTCATGTGTGAGTTCAGTGTTAGACTTCCTATTCTTTAATTTAGGTATCCTTCTGCATCATCTTATGAGCCTACATTGCTATATTACAACGTCTACGTGCCCAAAAACCGAACACCATTGGCTCTGATACCATTTGTCAAAGGCAAGCACAGTAGAAATTTTATATCTTCAGTTGGAGAGATCGCCAAGATGGAGCCTAAATCCAAACCTATCAATATATCTAGTTAAACCCTCATTTACTCAAAAGCTTAAGCCAATGAATTATGGGTCAACTATAATATATTAATTGATTTACATCGCATCAATTCTTCAATGTAAGATTTCTCTAACACAATTTACTCACACGTGCATCCTAACAACACATTGGTTGTGGCTATAGAAAAGCTTGAACCCAAGTGGAGCCGACCCGAGCGTGCATGCTGAGTCTACTCACTTCTAGGTCAAGACAAGTCATCGACAACGTCGGTCGATGTTCACATCAGTACCAACTGGCCAAATTTGGTCAGATAGACTAAATCGACATAATTGAAAAAAAGTTTAGGACTCAATTGATTAAAGAGAGAGAGAGAGAGAGAGAGAGAGAGAGAGAGAGAGAGAGAGAGAGAGAGATTAAGACTAAATCGGCACAATTATAATAAGTTTATGATTTGTTTAGTAATTTTCCCCATTTGGTTGGGGTGTTAGAGAATTTCCAAATAAGGAACTAAAAACCATTTGTTTAGGTTCAACAATGAATTACTTAAAAATTGCTTTGAGTGAGGGTCTTATGCATAGGCCAAATGCCTAAGCTTAATTGGTTCACAAAACTCGTAAGGTGTTTCATGGATCACCAGCTGACCTAATCTCCATGCCTATGTCCCAAATTAAAAAAATTAACTATATATAAAGTTACATTGTCTTTTATTTTCTGTCTTTTTTAAATCACCTTTCTAGTTATATTTATGTCTTCTTTAATTGAAAAAATAAATCTAAAAAATATATGCTCTCATGATTTCTCATGTTAGGCGCACTTAAGTACTTAACTTAAGCCAATAAGTTATGAGCCAACTAGAACATATTAACTGTTTTGCATCACATCAATTCTCTGACATAGTATATTTCTAACACAACTCACTTACACGTGCATCTAACAATCTCTCTCTCATGTGTGAGCTCAGTGTTAGGCCTCTTATCCTTTAATTTAGGTATCCTTCTGCATCAACTTATGGGTCCGCGTTGCTATACTACAACATCCACCTACCCAAAAACCGCAACACCATTGGCTCTAATACCATTTGTTAAAGGCGTGCACAGTAGATATTTTATCCATTTATTTGGGGAGATTGCTAAGAGGGAGCCTAAATCCGAATCTATCAATATATTTAGTTGAACCCATATTCACTCAAAAGCTTAAGCCAATAAGTTATGGGTAACTATGATATATTAATTGCTCTACATCACATCAATTCATCAATGTAAGATTTCTCTAACACAATTAACTCACACGTGCATCTTAACAACACATGGGTTGTGTTGTGGAAAAGCTCGAGCCCAAGTGTAGCCGCTCCGAGCATGCATGCTGACTCTACTCACTTCTAAGTCAAGACAGGTCATCGATATCATTGACATGATGTATCGGTAACAAAACAATGTGCCTACCCAACTCGAGCTCACTCGCTAAGTCAACTTGTACCATTTGAATTTCTAATTCTAGTTCAAATCGAACACCTCAATCTTTATAATGATCATGAATTTTGACATTTAGTCTTCGTGGAATTTTCATTTATTCCATTTTGACGGGAATGTAGAGGAAAATAGTATTTCATACTCGAGTCAAAACAAATACACATATAGATTGCCATGCCTGAACTTATAGTCGAATCATCATTCATCATTTCAATGGATACTGAAGAAAGTTTCACAGGGAACCTCAGCACGCTGCGGTCGCTACGGCGACCATTCTCGAGGGAGTGTTGTCTTATAGAAGAAACCGAGCGCAAATTTTTCCACAATGGCGTGCAACTACAGGGAATGGAAGCGAAAATTTCTAAATATCCTTTGTTCACTTTTGATTCCGACCCGACCAGTTGGCACTGGCATCATGTCGACTTGTAGTGTTCAGAACAATGTTTTCCTCTGCCCTCACTTTGACTCGTTCTCATCTTGCTCTATCTTAAGCTATAAATGGGAAAATTACCAAAAACTCCAAATAAATCTATTGTATGGATGCTAAGTCAATCCTTAATATTTTGATTTGGTCAACTAAGACATAACTTTTTTGACAATTTACCAATATAATCCATCCAGCTAATTTTTGGCTAGCAATTGATGATGTGAACACCGGACGTCTTACGTGACATAACCGGTGTTGATGTTGACGATTAATTTATATATATTTTTAATTTCTCAAAATATATATATTTTTAATTTTTTTTTCCTTTTCTTCTTCTTTCTATCCTTCTTCATCCACTGGTCACTGAGCCTTGGCAAGGGCAGACAACCGGCCTTAGGTGATGCTAGCCCAAATGGTAAGGCCAGCCCTCATCGGTCCTTATATATGGTCGGTCGTTGGCCACAACAACCAATCCTTGTCTATGGTGGGTCCCTAGCCACGGCAACCAGGGAGGAAGAAGGATAGAAAAGAATATTTCTTTTTTTTTTTTTTAAAAACTCAGAAAAATTAAAAAGAATTGTCTAGGTTTGTGGTTGCCAGCCAAAATTGATTAGAAGAGCTACATTAACAAATCGTTGAAGTTTTATGAGTCATATGGCTAAATGGAAAATAATTGATATTGGCATCCGTACGGTGGGTTCAAAACATTTTTTTGGTCATTATCCTGCTCTAAACTCTTATCACATTCGTGATATGTCCTTGATTTATCATTTACCAAACTTGACACTGCTCGATAATTGTAAAACGCCAATAAGGGAGACCTTTGACCTGTCGCGGTCTCTTTTTAGTCTTTGCTTGTCGTAACAGTTACGCTGTGACTGTATAAAAAGTACGGAAATTTAGAACATTTTTAACTGTGATTAGTCATGTCTTATGAGATCTGTTTTGAGTTAATTTTATCGAAACTTCAGATTAATGATATTTCGTCAAATATCAATCTAGAACCATCTACAACAATGTGATGAAATTTAATAGTGCTCTTTTGCTCGTCATACTCCATGTTCCTCCACATTCTTGCTGTTTCCTGGCTCCTTCCTCCTCCTCTCTCTCTCTCTCTCTCTCTCTCTCCCTCTCTCTCTCTCCCTCCCTCCCTCCCTCCCTCCCTCCCTCCCTCTGTCTGATATAAACATGCACGTTTAGATCAATATATAAATTTTCATTACAGGGATTAGCAGATTATTTTATGCAAGATATTTTTTGAGGTATCCAACGCGCATCCTTAAAAGGCCTTCATTAGTGCATAGTCTCTCCCTCCATTATAATTCTCGCAGGGAAACCCACTTCTTTCTTATTTCTTAGCCTTTTATACATATGGAAAATGGTCCAACTAAAATATTCATTTACTGGGCACGGCGACATAAATTCTCTATGCAAATGCATATGACCATGCTCACTCTCGCAGGCTAGAGATCCCAAACAGACGTATAGAGAAGGATCATGGAAGGTTTGCTCCAGTGCCCTGCGAACTACGTGCCTTTGACTCCCATAAGCCTCTTAGAGAGAGCAGCTTTCGTCTATGGCAACAAGGTTTCCATCATCTATGGCAATACGAGGTACACATGGAGACAGACCCACGAAAGGTGTTTGAAACTCGCCTCCGCTCTGACGAGATTGAAGATCTCACGCGGCGATATCGTAAGTCTCTTTATCTTGTTTCCCTCGTTTTTCATTATATCCTTGTGTTTCATGCAAATGAAAAGGGGTCCTCGCTTTCTTTCTCTCTTGCTTCCATTAGCTTTTAGTTTTCCTGAAGCTCATCGTCTCAAATGGAGGGAGTAAGGTAGTTGTCAGGGTCATCCTGTGAGAAGCTATAAGCCTAAGAAAAGTGGGAAGGACAAAGATCTTTCTAAATGTAGATTGTTCATCACAGTACATTCTCGTCGAGCTATTATTTACAGTTTCGAGTTCATGTGCATTTGGTGAACATGAACCGTCGTTGGATCAAGCGAACGTCACACTAGATATGCATGCACCAAAGATGCCATCTAGGGTGACCGGTTCCTATTCGTCTGGTTCGACCTAGGAACCAAGAATTGGACTGGGAGGACTGGTTCCCAATTTTTGGGACTGGGGACCGAATCGGGCTATTCGGTCTGGTCCGATCCAATAGAATTGGTCATTTAGCCAAAAAAATTAAAATTAAAAAATATATATAAGAATTGTTACTATTTTAGGGCTTATTGCTATTTTTGAGAAATAAATATATATTTTAAAAAAATTCGGTCCGATTTCCAATTCCAAAGGGGAACCGGACCAGACTGAAAATCATTAGTTCCATAAAAATGGAACTAGGAACTAGACTGACACCCCGGGAATAAGATCAAATCGGCCAGTCCGATCCAATTCGATCTAGGCGGTTCCCGGTTTGGTCAATCTGGTATGACCGGTTCTTGGGTCTCTTTTTCTTTCCTCGTCCCCTTTGATAGTATATCAAGAGAAGGAGAACCCACGGAACCGTTCAATCTGCCAATTAGGTCAAGATGAAGGAGGTCAACCCCCGAGCTCCTCCATCGTCTATGTTATTTCATAGATGTCCGTATGCCGTGTGGGACAAACCATTAACATAAACAAGTGGAATGATTGGAAATACAATTACAAACTATATTCCATGGACCAAAACTTAAAAAAAAAAAAAAATCTAATATCACAAAGGAAGAATTTATAATACGTAACCGTGTTCATGTTAGTCCTACCTACGACTTGCCAAATTGAAGAGAAGGGTTTGTTAAAAAACACATTCTTGTTTGTATGAAGTTAAAGAAACGAAGTGAAAGGATTACAAGAGGTTGGTAAAGTCAACTATTGGGTAAAAGGTCATGTTTTGTATTCAAAACAAAAACATAATGTAAATGTTTTTTTTTTTTTTGGTTTTGACCCAAAATTTGGATTATTATTCAAATTTTAGAAAATTATGATCAAATTATGTGTGAAGTTGTGTATCAATACCTGAGTATTTGGAAGTTTCGAGAGTTTCATATTCAAAAATAGGTCAAAGTGCATGAGTTGCAAGATTTAGATTAAGCGAATGGAGAGAAATATAAGTCAAGGCAAGCCCTAAATACATAAAAGATATAATGAATGCATCTCTGCCCTCTCCTTTCCCTCCCTCGCATCCTTCAAATCCTTTCTCTTATTTTCTTTCTCAAGTACCTCAGAATCCCATTTTTTTTCATTTCCAATCACCCCTACCCAACATAGTATCGAGAGCACTCTAATCTGTAAATACAAGAACCCCTATTTTATATGCTTGTAGAAGAAAAATGGGAAAAGTACCAAAAAAGTCTTAAACATATTGCATTGGTACCAATTCAGTCATGTCCTAAATCTTTTAATATTAGTATCAATTTAGTCCATTCGGCCAATTTTGGCTGGCCGGTGCCGACGTGGACGTTGGCCAGTGGCCAGACGCTAACATGGCAATTTTTATGATTTTTTTTTTAATTTTTTTGAGCATTTTATTAATTTTTTTCTTTTTTATTTTCTTTTTCCTTTTCTTTTCTGCTTTCTTCCTCACGGTGGCTGGCGAGGGCCGTGAAGCCCTCGCCGCCACCGGCGAGGGTCGCGGTCCTCGCTCGGCCTCTCCCAGGGCCGCCGGCGAGGCCATGGCGGCCATCGCCAGGGCGGAGGCGAGGGCTGCAAAGCCCTCGGTTGTTGGGGCAGCAGGCTAGGGTTTCAAAGGCGAAGATCGGGCGAAGGAGAGGCGGCGTGAGGCGCGGGAGGTGGGGGACCAGGGCCTCGAATTGGGATTTCGTGGAGGTGAGGGCGGCGGTGACGAGGTTGAGAAGCTCCGAGGTCGACGCGGAGGAGGCGCCGGGGACTTAGCAGCAAGGCTAGGGCGAGGCTGGCCTCGCCCAAATCTGCGCTAAGCCGCCTTGCCCGCGGCCCCGGGCGAGGCCGAGTGAGGGTCCCAACCCTCGGCGGCGACCGGCGAGGGCTTCGCGGCCCTTGCCTCTCGCCCGGCGATGGCTGCCAAGGCCTTGCCAGCCGCGGGCGAGGCCGGCCTCGCCCAAATCCGAGTGAAGCCACCTCGCCGGCGGCCTTGGGAGAGACCGGGCGAGGGCCGCGACCCTCACCGGCAGCAGGCAAGGGCTTCGTGGGCCTCGCCCGGTGGCTGGCGAGCCTCACCGGAGGCTCACCGGCCACCGCCGAGAAGAAGGCGGAAAATAAAAGGAAAAAGAAAAAAAGAAAAAGAAAAAAAATAAATGAATAATAATTAATAAAAACTAATAAAAATTCGAAAAATCATAAAAATTGCCACGTCGTGTCCGGCCACCGGCCGATGTCCATGTCGCGCCAATCGGCCAAAATTGACTGGATGGACTAAATTTGTACCAATATTAAAAGGTTTAGGATCGAATTGATCCAATTGAAAAGTTTAGAACTAAATTAGTATCAATGCAGTAGATTTATAACTTTTTGGGTACTTTTTCTGAAGAAAAACTAAGACCCGTTGATGTTTGGGTTTAAACTTGAGAATCCTCTCTTAATATGGTAATCTATAACATGTAATAGAGCTAACAGTACAAGACCTCCGATGAAACTAAACGATTGAAATACTAATATTATAGCTAATTTCTTATATCTGAAAAGGATGAAATATCTAAAATGACTATAAATTGATGACTCGTTCTTTTTTTATATATATTAAAAAAGAAATTTCATTTTAATTACTTAATTATTGGGTGTGTAATAGGATTAACCCCATACTTTTTTTTTTTTTTTTGCATTCTAATAATCAATGTACTTGCTTTCTCAATCAAAACAAAATAAATAAATGTAGAGGAAGGAGAGAACTGATTAGAGATTTTCATAAGAGCCAATGGCCTCATTTTAGAGTATAATTCGGTATTTCCTTAGCCATCCTGTAATCAAATTAGGTTGACGTTGAAAAAGATGAATCAAGCAATTAATGTTTTAACTTTTAAGAGGTTAGGACTAATGTGGAGTTTAATTCTCCACTTGTTTCCAATGTCAGGAAACCTTAAGAGGATCACATCATGACTTTTGAACAAATTGAGTTTTTTACTGACGAGTATTGTCTATTCATTTTGTCTTATATTTTTTAATTTTGATTGGCGAATGCTGACGTGGACGTCGGCCAATGGCCGAGCACTAACATGGCAATTTTTAATAAATTTTTATTTTTTCGAATTTTATTTTATTTTATTTTTATTTTTATTTTTATTTTCTCTCTTCTTCCTTGGACTTTCCTCGCGGTGGTTGGCAATTTCTCTTGAGAAAGGAAAGGTTAAAGGGGAGTCTTACAACTAATGTGGATCCGATACTTTAGTCCTAAATTCTTCTTTCCATTGTAGTAAATCTTAACATTGATTTGGTATGCATGCTTGAACGGTGATTAACTTGGGCTGCATGTTGACTTGGTACAACGACTTGTTCAATGGCTTCATTTGAGTGCAGCATCTACCTTGGAAAATCGAATTGCACATGATCTGTAGCATGCAACGATACATACGGACTCTTGATTATATAATGTGTCATATGAACTAAGGAAAGTTTGAAAGATTGAAAGATAGGCATCTTAGCGGCCATCTTGCAGAGAAGTTCTTGAAAAGGAAAGGACCACAGACCGATTAGATGCATCTTTATCGTCTAGGAGAATCGCGTGGCGGCTCTTATAGGAGTTGCCTAATTAGACCATTAAAATATCTGGATATTATTATTTAATCAGAAGTACCGTCACGTAATACTTCCAAAATATCTGCGAAACTTTTCTAGCGTGTAGTTTGTGTTCAACTTTTCTTTAATTTTAGTTGCACAAATCTCAATGACCTACCCATCTCATGATATTAATGTGCTAATGTATCCATTATTTACTTGTAACATATAGTTTTGACGGTGCGTTATATTAGATAATTAATGCTCAGTATCCGTTGTAATGTCCATGCAGGCTGCAGCGATGGTACCAAACATCCCTGCACTGCACGAGCTCCACTTCGCGGTTCCAATGGCAGGCGCGACCCTTTCCGTGCTTAACGTAAGCCTTGACGAGCACGCTTTGACGATCATGCTTCAACGGTTGCGACCCAAAATCATCTTCATTGACTCCGAGTTCACACGCCTAGTCTCCAACGTCATCAACAACGAGAACAACATGCGCCTCCAAGAGAGCAACCACGATCCCAAGCCACTCCTCGTCCCAATCCACGACGTCTCACCGGACCATCGAACCCGATGTGATCTTGATGTTCGAGAGTATGAACAAATCCTAGCTATGGGAGAGAGCGATTTCCAAGCCATGAGGCCGGCCGATGAGCATGACCCCATCTTTGTCAACTTCACTTCGGGGTCAACAGGGACGCCCAAGGCAGTGGTGCACAGCCACCGGGCAGCGTACTTGAACTCTCTACGGCTGATCCTCAGATACGAGATGGGGAAGTCGCCGGTGTTCCTGTGGACGGTGGACATGCACAGGTGCAAAGGGTGGTGCTTCACGTGGGCGATGGCAGCGCTTGGCGGTGTCAATGTGTGTATTCGGAATGTGTCCGGGACAATCATCTTCGACTCCATTCAGCACTACAAGGTCACTCATCTATGTGGTAATGTTCAATTTTTTCCGTCTTGAGTCCTATTACATCAAACGGAGTCAATCGAAGATTAATATAATAAATTATGAAGTGATATATGTATACATGAAAAACGTAAGTCATATATATACTTACTGGTCCGTCTATTTGAAATGGATCTCCTCGTAATAATATACCATAAATTGAACTCCGTGCAAAAAACCATGTCAGGTATTAAATATATAACAGAATGAATACTAAAAGAAATAGGTCCGGCAACGGTCTACAAAAATTTAATAGTACTATAAAGGAATTGATGAATTGCTATAAACGAAGGATGAGTTCTCAATAAAAGAGAAAAAAAAAAATTATGAGTAGTAATTTCTAAGGATACGAGTGCGTGCTTTTTAACTTTTTACTTATGATATTTCAACTTATCATTCACATGGAAAAAATAGATGAGTGTTGCCCTAGTGTAGTAAACATAAGCAAGTAATTTGGGGTTGGGGTTGGGGGGGGTGCCTTTTGATGTATGTAATATGAAGCACGTACAAACACGCAAAATCACCCATGAAAATGTAGAATTTTATATTTTTCCCTTTTCACAGGTGACTATTGTTGGAGAAATCTTTCTGGAATATTTTGAAGTTGACAAAACGTTTCCATCGCCTAGTCCGAAGATTTGCAGACTCTACTATTTAAAGTCCGAAGACCTCCCTGACTGCCCGGACTCAAGACTCAAAGTCTATTCTCATTGACAGTTTGTAGTTTGTCGAAGAAGGTCTATCCAGACCGTGTGTTTTGTTAAGGATTTGATCTTATCGACTGACGAAGATCTCTTGGCTGGATATGACATAACGGATTCCTTTGTTCGAATCAAGGTTGATTAAAGATCCGATGATTGGCGAAGTATACTTGGAAGGTTCTACTTATGGAAACCGAGACCCTGATTGTATGGGCGAGCAGGATTGATGGGCTATCGACATGTTCCTTTAATAGCTCGAATGATCTTCCTAATTGATTCTGTCCAACGGGAAGATTGGAAGAATTCCTTTGGTAAGTGCCAACGGGTATGATGGCATAAAGGAGTATATAAGGAAGACGTTCCAGTTGTTCGAGAAGGTGCACGATAGAAGAATTCCAAAGTCTGAAGCTCCTTATTCTTTGTCAATTCATTTACTGAGCGAAATCTTGTACGCAAAAGAGAGTCTATATTTTGAGATACCTTGAGGAAGTGTGGTAGAATATCTACACTGTGGAATCAAGGGAAAGCATTGCTGTAACATCTCTTTTGTTCATAGTGAAATCCAGTCGGTGGGTGTCGGTGCGAAAGAGTGGACGTAGGCTTGGAATAAGCCGAACCACTATAAACCTTGTGTTCAATTTTCTCTTCCCTACTCTCTGTTTACTTTTATCATAATCTGTTTTGGAGAACTTCCTTTCTATTGTCTGCCTAGTATTGCTTTCGTATCTCGATAAATTGTTTTTACTCCTATTCACCCCCCTCTAGGTGTTTATACTATATATATCAATTGGTATCAGAGCCTGTGTACTCACTTTGTTTGAAGTGTTTTACTTCAGAATTAAAGATCCATGGCTAATATGTTAGCTCCAGGGCTGGTGGAAGGGCAAAGCAATACCAGACCTCCTTACTTTGATGGAAAGGATTACAACATCTGGAAAAACAAGATGAAAGCGTTCCTAAGATCAAAGGATCCTCTGGAATGGGACGTTGTAGAAAAAGGAATCACTCCTAAAGCTGCATCTGTCTTAGAGAAAGGAAAGGAAACTGTTGAGTCTAGTGAAATGACTCAGGAAGAGATAATCAAGAGACAAGCTCTTGATGCAAAAGCAATTTATTCTTTATATTGTGCTTTGTCACCTACTGAATATAACAGAATATCTTCTTGTGTTACATCAAAAGAAGTCTGGATAGATTACATATTACCTATGAAGGAACCGATCGAGTGAAAGAGACCGTAATCAACATTCTCCTTGGTCAATACGAAGCCTTCAAAATGAAATCGGGAGAATCTATAACTGACATGTTTAGTCGTTTTTACGAAATCGTGAATGGTCTTGAAAATCAAGGTCAACCAATTTCGATCCCATGAAAGTAAACAAGCTACTGCATGGACTCTCCAAGGATTGGAATCACATAAAGACCTCAATAAGAGAGACACAAAGAATCATGCCACTATCTCGTCGATGAGTTGGTTGGAACTCTTCGCCTTTATGAAGTGGAACGAATCAATGAAGACGAAGATCCTAAAGGTAAGAAATCCATTGCATTAAAATCCAATGATGATTCCGATGTTACGATTCTCAAGACGATATGGATGATGAGGAGCTTGCTCTCATGATAGGAAGATTCGAAAGCTGAACGTAAAAGGAAGAAGATTCAATCCAAAGAAACAGAGTTTTCAAAAGCAACGAGACTAAGTCTCGTTGAGGATGATGAATCAAACAAAGATATAGTCTCGCTTTGAATGTAAGAAAAGGGACACATCGTACCCAACCGTCCTCTTCGAGGAAGAAGAAAGGAAAAGCTGAAAAGTATCGAAAGGCTCTTAAAGCGAAACCTGGAGTGATATAAAGTGTGAAGAAAGTGATGATGATTATGCCAATATATGTCCGATGGCACAATCGGATTCGATTCAAACTCCGAGACAGTACTCGATTCGGACAGTGAGTTTGAGGTAAGTAACTTTAAAATCCCTGTTAAAGTTTCTAAATACATTGATGAGAGATGTGTTCTAGTCTTAAGACTTCTCTTAAAAGGATTTTCGAACTTAAAAAGGAAAATTCTGCACTAAAACAACAGGAAAATGCTTTGAAAAAAAGTTGAAATATTTAGACATGAATGTTTCTACTCTTAAAGAAAGTGAAGAAAATCTTTTAAAAGAAAATGAATTTTTAAAAAATGACATATCAAATATTTCAAAAGATTTTCAATAGGATTTGAGAAACTTGAGAAAATTCTTTCAAAGACAAAGACCTTATTTCAATAAATCTGGTTTGGGAATGACTGTGGAAACCATTCCTCTAATTGATTTTCCTAAAGTGAAGGAAAGAATTAAGCAAAGACCCACAAGAGATGCTTACAAAAATCATTTCAAAAAGGTTTTTGTAAAACCAGTAGGTCGAAAAGCTCTCAGATGTTCAAAGTGCAATAGTGCAGATCATTTTGAAAAGGAATGTCCTATGGTTTGGAAACCTGTTAAAAAGGTATGGGCAAAAACCGCATATCATACTAACATCAATGAACCCAAGAAAATATGGGTACCAAAGAAAGCTTGAGTCTCTTTTTTTAAATGCAGGTCACTATCAAGAAAAAGGTAAAATGGTATATGGATATTGGATGCTCAAGACATATGACAGGAGATTCAAAATGCTTCATAAAGCTCGTTCAAGTAAATGGTGGAAAAGTCTCATTTGGAGGAAACAACAAAGGAAGAATTGTGGGGTTTGGAATCAGAAAGATTGGAAACCTCACAATAAGCAATGTTTCCCTAGTGGAAGGACTCAACTACAATCCGCTCGCATCAATCACTGTGTGATACCGGTTTCAAAATAAACTTTCAAGAGGGAATATGTTCAGAACCAGAAAAATTCTACTCGGTCATTTATGGGTCGAAGACATGGAAATATCTACCTCTTGGACGTGAAACCGATGAATCGCAATGCCTAATCTCAATACAAGACGAAGCGAGCTTATGGCACAAAAAGCTTGGGCACATCAATACGAAGCAGATAGCCAAAATTTCAGCAAAGAAGCTTGTTCGTGGTTTACCCAATTTATCATACCAAAAGTCTGATCTATGCACTCCATGCGTATTGGGAAAGCAGTAAGAAATTCCTTTAAACCAATAAATCAAGTTTCCACTAATCGTGTACTGCAGCCTTCGCATATGGATCTCTTTGGACCAACCGGAACTCGAGCATTGGATGTAAGAAATATTGCCTAGTAATTGTGGATGACTACTCACGATTTACTTGGGTATATTTCCTGGCAAGTAAGTCTGAAACATTCTCTTACTTTGAAAAGTTTGCTAAAAAGGTTCAAAATGAAAAATGGTATGTTATCTCAAATATAAGAACAGACCATAAAGGTGAATTTGAAAATCAAGATTTTACAAAATTCTGTGATGAATCTGGTTTTCAACATGTGTTCTCCTCTCCATATACTCCAGAGCAAAATGGAGTTGTGGAAAGAAAAAATAGATCGCTTCAAGAAATGGCTAGAACTCTTTTGATTGAAAGTAACATCTCTTCACGATTTTAGGGGTTTTCAAACAAGCAGAACGAGAACAGCATGTTATATTATCAATAGAGTTTTTCTAAGGCCTATTCTGGCAAAAACCCCTATGAGTTATTCAAAGGAAAGAAACCTATTGTTTCATACTTCCTCAGGTTATTTCAGGTTTTCCTGAATGGATTTATCCATGAGGAAGTCTATGTGGAACAACCACCTGGGTTTGAAGACCCAAGGAAACCAGACTCAGTATTCAGACTGAAAAGGCCTTATATGGTTTAAAGCAAGCACCTCGAGCTTGGTACGACAGGCTGAGTAAGTTTTTAATTCAAAATGGCTTTGTTAAAGGTAAAGTAGACACTACTCTGTTTATCAAAAGAGAAAGCAAAATTTTTTTGCTTGTTCAAATATATATTGATGATATTATTTTTGGATCCTTTAATGAAAGTTTGTGCAAGAAATTCTCTAAGTCTATGCAGGATGAATTTGAAATGAGCATGATGGGTGAACTAACCTTCTTTCTTGGACTTCAAGTGAAACAATGGAAGGAATGGACTTTTATTCATCAAGAAAAATATACTAATGATCTTGTCAAAAAGTTTGGACTGGAAAATTGCAAAAAGACTAATATACCAATGTCAAGTTCCTTGAAGATAGACAAAGATGAAGGAGGAAAGAAAGTTGACTAGAAGCTATACAGGAGTATCATTGGTTCACTTCTTTATCTTACTGCTTCTAGACCTGACATTTTGTTTAGTATTTGCATTTGTGCTAGATTTCAAGTAGACCTTAAAGAATCTCATCTAAGTGCTGCAAAGCGTATTATCAAATACATTGCTTCAACTTCAAGCATCGGTCTTTGGTATCCTAAAAGGGGAGACTTTACTCTTCTTGGATACTCAGACGCAGATCTAGCCGGTTGCAGAGTTGATAGAAAGAGCACTTCGGGCACTTGTCAACTACTTGGAAGCAGGATGGTGTCTTGGTTTTCAAGGAAGCAAAATACGTAGCTCTTTCTACAAAGCAGGCGCAGTATGTAGCTCTCGGAAGTTGTTGTTCACAAATTCTGTGGATAAAACAACAGCTAAGAGACTTTGGAATTGAAGATTCATGCACGGAGATTAACCGTGACAACACCAAAGTGCAATCAATCTTACCAAAAATCCAATCCTTCACTCAAGAGCGAAGTATATAGAGATTCGACATCACTTCATTAGAGATCATGTTCAAAATGGAGAAATTTCGATTCAGTTTGTTGACTCAAAGAACTAACTCGGCGGATATATTTACAAAGCCTTTGGAGAAAAATCAATTTGAAATCATCCGTTCCGACTCAACATCCCGAAGCTTGAAGAAGTTAAAGTCTAAAGACTCTCGACTCAGACAAACAAGGTTCTTGACTGTAAGTTATTTTATTTTCTCTTATATTAAATCTCGGAAAGGTACGATCATCTATAATTGATTTTTGCTATCTTCAATTTTCATGATAAGTGCAATTTTTCTTTTTCAAAAAGGAATTAATATTTTTAAAATGTCAGTTATTTATTTTTGAAAAAGACAGTTATTTTTAAAAAGGGCATCTTTTACTTTCCATTACGACGCTTGGTATGCCTCTCTTCGACCGACCTATATACAAATCGGTTCCTCTTCGTTCAAAACCCTAAAAAGCATCGATCTTCCACTCTGTCTTCTTCACTTGTTTAATCTTCGAAAAAGTTATCATCTTTTTTGGGAAAGTCAAGTTCGGAATCTTTCAAGACTGCGAAAGATGTCGTCTTCAATAAAGTCTTCGACGATTGCAAGCAGGGGACCACGGCAAATGAGTGAGGGGCCTACTCACTTTGATCTCACCGAGGAAGATGAGTCACCCAGTCAACAGAGCCCACAACATTCTCGGCAGGCGTCATTCTCCACCAACTAGTCCACAGGGTGTTGGTCATCGAGAAGAGGAAGAAATCGTTGAAGGAGCCGATCCTGTAAGAACTCAAAAGCCCTCTTTTATTTATAAGCTTTACCGTGCTTTAAAGAGGATCGGTACTCTATTGAACTACATCGATGAGTTTCTTAAGGACAAGGGATATGGGAATGAGTACATCTTTTTGCGAAATATGGAGTGTTTGTGAATTGCTCCTAAGGGGATGGCAGAAGAAACCCTTGCAAATATCCCAAGTGATCCGCGTGTTGGAGGATTGAATCCGATAGATGCGAATGATGATGACAAATTGTACAGCCAATTTCAACCGAGAATGGGTGTTGCGGCGAAAATTCGGGGAAAAAGGACAGACTTGTTCCGATCGAAGGAACAAAAGGATCTATACTCCAAATTGTTGAAGCGTGGGGTGATAAACCCTAGGAGTGTGGATTTTGATTTCCTTGATGCTGTGAATATTAATTTGAGGGAAAAATTCAGTTTTCTTCAACTTGAACAGTTCTGTTCTGACACTACAGAAGCCTATGCTAAACTAACTGCATATTTCTATTCGAATCTTAGCTTCTTGGATGCGAATAGAATCTCTTTTAGTGTCCGAGATCGGGACTTTGTGGTGGATGTAGATATGCTAGCTGATGTGATTGGGGTTGAGAGAGGAAGATATCAACCTATCAATGTCTCTATTGCTCGTGCCACATTGGAACTTGTTAAGGACAGAAGGACAGAGGGAAGGATTTCCTACTCAAGGATGCGTGCGTTCAACATTCTGCTTCACAAGATTGTGATAAATTGCCTCAGACCGAAATCTACTTCAAAGACTGATGTTTCAAACTCAGAGGCAAAGCTGATGTACGCCATCAATGCTGGGAAAAAGTTTTCTCTTCCTCACACTATTTTGTTCCACATGTATAGAGCAAAGGGTGAAGGACAAGGGTCAACTTCCTTATCCAGTCTTGTGTCAAAGTTATTCAACATTTGAATGTTTAGCCTCCACAATTTCTCTGTGTTCGATCGTGTGATAAAATGGTGGTAGGACTGAAAATGGTGTCCAAAATGCGTCTGAAAGAACTCGACAAGGCGTTGGAGAAATTCAAGGAAATAACCCCTGCCAAGCCTCATCAAGTCTTTTCGGCAGCAAAAAGAAAAGGGAAAGAGCCCATGGTTGCTCCATCCAAAAGAGAAGAGCTCTCATCATTGAGGATGAAGATGATGAGGATGACATCACCATTTCGCTATGGCATTGAAGAACCCGAGTCGTTCTTCTCCCGAGAATCAATGGAACGACAGGAGAAGGAAGTAGAGGAAAAGAAGCGAGAGGGGAAAGAATCGGAGGAGAGAGAAGTCAAGAAAGAGATGCAGAGGAAGAAAGGTTTGAAGAAGAAGAAGAAGAAGAAAGAGGAAATCCAGAGGAAGGAGAGCATGAGGAACACTCTTCTCCACCCGAAGGCATGGAAACAGGGGAGATGGTGAGAAAAGAGGAATGTCCTCATATCCTCGCTACCAAGTGAAGGAGTCGCCGCTCTCCGGCGATCCAGAGGACATTCATGCCTCTCAATTTCCCGAGGAGGGACATGATGCTTCATCGCCAAATCTGTGTGACTATGCCGATGTACCATCGTCCGCCTTTACTCCATCCGATCATGCCGAAGCCGCAGACGTTGATCGATAATTCAGCAGATTTCCGCAGAATTTTGATGTTCTCTTGGAAATGCGGGGTCGATATATGCTCTAGGATGCGAAGTTCGAACTTGTAGAATGCGGACAAGCTTCTTTAGTTTCTTTGAATGATCGATCTAAGCCCTTGCTCTTCGAATCAAGCAAATGCTAAGAGTGAAGAGGTGGCTCAACCGAAGGAAGATTTGAAAAAGCCGGAAGGCATCGTCCGACCAATGGGAGATTTCCAGCTTGTTCGTGTTCCCAAGCAATCTTGACTCTATTCCATTTCCATCTCAACATTTTTTTTATGATGACAAAAAGGGGGAGAGATGCGAGATTTGAAAAACTTTGAACTTAAACTTTTAGTTTGTTTGTTTTGATGTTTGACTTTGTGTCTGGTTGTGGACTGAATTTGGAATTTGGATTTGACTGCTTATATTAAGTACTATTGATATCTTATGAATGGCTTTACTCTCATGCAAGACTAACCTATTTTCTGTGGTTGTAGATTCTAGTGTTATCATTAAGCTATTAATCTTTATGAGATATCCATATTTGCTTGAGTAATGTTTTGCAGGTCAAAGATATTCAAATTTGCAGGAAAGTTTTGTCACCATCAAAAAATGAGAGATTGTTGGAGAAATCTTTCTAGAATATTTTGAAGCCGACAAAACGTTTCCATCGCCTAGTCCAAGATTTGCAGACTCTACTATTTAAAGTCTGAAGACCTCCGAACCGCCACTCAAGACTCAAAGTCTATTCTCATTGACAATTTGTAGTTTGTCGAAGAAGGTCTATCCAAGACTATGTGTTTCGTTAAGGATTTGATCTTATCAACTGACGAAGATCTCTTGGCTGGATATGACATAACGGATTCCTTTGTTCGAATCAAGATTGATTAAAGATCCGATGATTGGTGAAGTATACTTGGAAGGTTCTACTTATGGAAACCGAGATCCCGATTGTATGGGCGAGCAAGGATTGATGGGCTATCGACATGTTCCTTTAATAGCTCAAATGATCTTCCTAATTGATTTTGTCCAACGGGAAGATTGTAAGAATTCCTTTGATAAGTGCCAACGGGTATGATGGCATAAAGGAGTATATAAGGAAGACGTTCCAGTTGTTCGAGAATGTGCACGATAGAAGAATTTCAAAGTCCGAAGTTCCTTGTTCTTTGTCAATTCATTTATCGAGCGAAATCTTGTACGCAAAAGAGAGTCTATATTTTGAGATACTTTGAGGAAGTGTGGTAGAATATCTACACTGTGGAATCAAGGGAAAGCATTGCTGTAACATCTCTTTTGTTCATAGTGAAATACAGCCGGTGGGCTGTCAGTGCGAAAGAGTGGACGTAGGCTTGGAATAAGCCGAACCACTATAAACCTTGTGTTCAATTTTCTCTTCTCTACTCTCTGTTTACTTTGATCATAATCTGTTTTGGAGAACTTCCTTTCTATTGTCTGCCTAGTATTACTTTCGTATTTCGATAAATTATTTTTACACATATTCACCCCTCCTCTAGGTGTTTATACTAGATATATCAACTACACTATTCTAAATTTGATTGCTGAAACGCCACCCCTCGACCAAAAGCTACTGCTTTCT
This sequence comes from Eucalyptus microcorys, assembly GCA_014182515.1. NCBI lineage: Eukaryota > Viridiplantae > Streptophyta > Magnoliopsida > Myrtales > Myrtaceae > Eucalyptus > Eucalyptus microcorys. Next base: position 27,052,086 of record CM024570.1, read on the forward strand.
CGGGTGGATGTAATCGTTTCCGGTGCAATCCCGACGAACCAATTCCTCGAGAAAATACACGATCCTGGGTTCAACATTATCGGCGATTATGGCATGACAGAAGCCCTAGGGCCCGCCCTCATCGGCCCCCTGAGGTCACCACAACACCACCATGAAGAGGACGACGACGACCATGACAATCATAACCTGAAATGTAGAGGAGAACGCCACGCCGATGTCAAGGACCCGACCACCATGCTGAGCGTTCCAAGCGACGGGAAAACAATCGGAGAAATCATGCTCCAAGGGAACAACCTCATGACGGGCTACTTTGGCAACCCGAAGGCGACCCAGGAGGCCTTTTCTGACGGGTGGTACAGGACCAGGGATCTTGGTATACGGCATGCGGATGGTGGCATAGGGGTGATTGACCGAGCTAGGGACATCATAGTCTCGAGGAACGAGCGGATCAGCACATTGCGCATAGAAGCCGTCTTGTGGGCCCACCTGAAAGTTGCGGAAGCCGCGGTTGTCGCTCAAAACGACGCCGTTGCGGGGCAAGTGCCATGTGCATTCGTGAAGCTGAAGGAAGGGGAGTATTCCAACAAGAACGAAATAGTAAAGTTTTGTGCGGAGCAGCTGGAAGAGGCGGCGATGGTTCCGAAAACGGTGATTTTCGGGGACTTGCCGAAGAATTCCACGGGGAAGGTGCAGAAGTCTGTGCTGAGAGAGAGAGCCAATGCTGGTCCATAGAACGAGCACAGCTTCATAAGAACCAAAACATCAGGGGAACAAGAGTAACTAGAATTGAACTACTTGCGTATTTCTGTGTTGTTTGTCCTGTAATTGCATAACTCGGATCATCGGCTGCGTTTCGTTCTGCTTTGGAAATGTGCCTTGGGAAATGCAAATAACTTTGGTGTAAAGAATTTTGGAAAAATGCAAATTGCTTTTAGTAAAAAATTCTTTACAAAACTATTTTAACGTAAAGAGTGTTTGGCAAATCTTTTTTTATAAAGGACTTTTGGATTTCTTTTTTCTTTTTTATTAAGTATATTAAATACTTTGTTTACTCTAGTGAAGGTAAAGGTAGTTTGGAATAATGAGAGATAAAATCGAAAACCTAAGAAATTTATGATAATAGTTTCAAAAAAAAAAAAAAAAAGTAGTTTTAGTATTTGGTCAAATGCTCAAGGCTCAAAGCTTATCTCTATTAGACCGTATATGATAAATTCCTGAGTTCCTCTTCCACGACTAGAAACCCTTTCCCACTTTGAATTTTTCCATGCGATGGTCTACAATTTGATAGACGTGAATTCCTAATTACCAGCGCAGCAGTTGGGTAACAAGCAAAGTCCACCGCCCTTTCTGGCTCTTCTCCTCGGCTAGTGCTGGAATTCTTGATGCAACTGGATTTCAAACCTATGTATTGTCATGTTAAATCCTTTCACTCCATTCTTTTAAGCTCTTCCATGCCATTTAAGTAAGGAGAATGATCTAGTCTAGTCGATCAGACTTGAAGTTTTGTAGCTGAAGCTTGACTATATAAGGCGGTCCGTGTACTGCAGCTGCGCATATCGTGTGTTCCACTATTCAAAATATTAGTTAATATTAGTTACGATCAATTCAAACCGAGTTTGAGTAGCTAAATCACATATTAGCGTTACTCAATCATCAGACTCAAGCAAGCCGAGCCCAAGTCAATCATTTAACAGGAAGCTTTATTTAAGGCTACCTTGTACTCAAGATAAATCCTTGTTCAAGCAGTCTGAATCGATAATGGATCTTCCTAATGTGCAGGGTGACGTTATATCGACGACGCAACAAGTGCAGCAGCTTGCAACGGTTCAAGGCGATATCACACAGCTCCTGGGTCAAGATAAAAGCACCGACTTCATCGCCAAGACACTTTTTGTCATCAGCATATGAAGCAACGACATATTTGATCACTACTCTTGCAACGAAACCCCCATGTCCCAGCTAGAGCTAATGGTCGCCATTGAGTCTAACTACACAGCCCAACTGACAGTAGATATCGACTCCATACCCTTACTGCTGGGGACAATTTCTTCTTGTCTGTGAAAAGCCTAGACCGATCTCCTGTGAATCTTGAAACTTAAATTTCGGACCATTCACATATAGAATGACCCTGAGTTGCCTGGAAAAAGAATGCCCTCAATTATTTCATGAGTTATGAAGCAGGAGCTGGTCATTAGATTTGTTCAACTGCATATGCTAACGATTTTGCCTATTAACGGAATGGGAATCCCAGGCTTTGTACAACTTGGGAGCTTGGAAATGTGGATTGTGAGTATCCCTCCGATCAGGAACTGCCCCTACGCGTGCTCCTGAACTCAACAACGAGTGGATCGGGCTGTCTAATGGAGCTGAACGATTATGCTCAGGCCTTCTATTTGACGATCTCGGCTTTATTACAAAAGCTGAGCTCAGAGCTCCAAGGCATGATGTACTCGCTTGGAGATGCAAAGACCATGACCTCCATCGTTATGGAGCCTGAGACCTTTGGTGAGCATATAATCAATGTCCATCTACACAATTTTTCTCATTCTTCCTTTCATTTATCTTTTGATTAACCAATTTGTTCTGAGTTCATCTTTGATCTTATGTTGCAATTAGACATCGAGGACATTGACGAAGCATGTTGCGGGAGCGGGCATATGCAGAGAAGCCATGCTACATCTTGGACAGCCCCAACCTGTGCCTGAATCGCAGTGAATACCTCTTCTGGGACTTGTACCACCCGACTCAGTATGCGGCCTGTCTAGCCGCCATCACTCCGTTCACCAGGGACGTGAGTTTCGTAGCACAGATGAACTTCAGCCAGTTTGCACAGGCGAGCGCATGAGATGGACATATGCGACGCTCTTACCTCCTCTGTTCGTTGTGAAACCTTTCTACTTTATGTTTTCCGCAGTATTTCGGCTGCCAATAATAAAAACATCCTCTTTAGCCTGTTTCTGGGATTGAACCTCGCCGGATCCCGGATCTTATGAGGATAGCTGTTGTCACAAAAGCATTGTCCTTGTGGACACACCAATGAATTCCCCCTCGTGTTCATGATACTTTGTTCCCTCTTCGATGTCAATTTCTATACGATCTTGGATATTCTAGCGATCTTGGATATTCTAGCGACTAAATCTTGCCGATTTCCATGAAAATGGCAATGAGAAACATCTGACTAAGAGTTTGTGCGGGTCCCACGTCGATACGAAGAGAACAAGTAAAGCGATACAGACTAATAAAATGCCAAAAGTCAATTGAGTTTGGAAATAGACACGAGGACGTAACTTACCAATCAGTTTTGGTACTTCCTATGCGATCGAAATCCCCGACTATCCTTTGTTGTCTCGTTGCATATTTGGCGAGTTTTAAAGTACTCCAAAAATAATAAACTAAGAATTTCTCGACCAAATTACGCTATGAAAGATGCGAGAGATGAAAAGATGATGCATGGACTGAAAATGAAACTATAATACGTGAACGAAAATTATGTCAGCTTACTTTTCCATCTCAGCCCCAGCCGTTGAATGGCTAATTACACATATGATGTCTTGATTTACACGATGTTAAATTGAAGAAACCGTCAAATTATGGCATCAAGCATGACTTACAGCAATAATCTACATGCCTTCTTAAAGGCTAAGTCATTATTCTATGTCATGTGAATAGAGCTATCGAGTTCTTATACAACAATTTTATCATTCGATAGACAGAAAGAAAGAAAATAAAAAAACCAATCATCCTCGAATTCCTCCTACGAAGCTAAAGCAATGTCCCCGTCCATCTAATTTCTAAGCAAAACTGATTTTGAGTCCCAGAACTAACCAACTTCGCATTGATTGTTCCCATGGCAAGAGCAGATCCAGGGCTTTTAAGCAACCATAAAACACAGGAATTCTTATATAGGAATTTAAAAAAAGTGGATTGACTTCCTTTGGCAAGAAACCCTAGTTGGTTTGCCACTGAAAATCTCTGCAAGGAAAATGCAGGGTCTTTTTCTTTTTGGAACTTTTCATGAAAACATACAAATTTAAATCCGACGAAGGTACTAGATTTTGTCCTTATTCCATCCACGAAAGTTAGACACCATATTTGGTGCTTGGAGTTTACGATTCATGTGCCAGATCATAATGAAAAAGCGACAATTCTCCGTGGTTACAATCTTTTAATCTATGCCATTATCATTTGGTTGTTCGTAAGGTATTATTATATTTTGCGGCCGGGGTTACACGACCAGCTGTCGTCTCTCTTGTTAAAAACCAAAACGAAAGAGCTACAAACAAAGAAACGTATCATTGAAAGCTACGAGACCATGAAAAAAAAAATTATTTGATTCTGAAGGTCAGAGCGATTATGTTTCGATGCATCTATCCTTCAATGCATTTCTCACATGTCGGTTCATTTTATGAAGAAAGGGCATAATTCTAGATCCTTTGAGAGATCATTTTTTGTTCCTAACTATGTTATGTTCGGTTTAAAACTAGGGCTCTCCGCCGAATTACCAGGTGTATAATTTTTATCTTATTTTTTGTTTTCTTTTGAGTTAGTTTCGAGAAGGTCGGATTCGAAGCCTTATTTGCTTGTTCACTTCCTAACCCCACTTCTATAATACTGCAGGGTACCAGGAAACAGAACCCATCATCACTCTGATCTCTCGGGAGTCAAGAAATTCAAAAGAGTTGCCCTCCTAGAAACATGGCCGAACCGTCTTCCCCGTTGCTGTCTTCACAGCCTTCTCGCAACACTAGGGACTTGCTCCTTTTGTGTGCCGTCGGCATGATGCTCGTCTCGGCTTTAGCGGACGACGTGCCTCCTGTCTTTATATTCGGGGATTCAACGTTCGACGTGGGGACTAACAATTATATACCTTCCGGGGCGAGAGCCAACTTCCGCTATTACGGGATCGATTTTCCTTACTCCCTGCCAACGGGGAGATTCAGTAACGGATACAACAGTGCCGACTTAATAGGTAAATTAAGTCTTCCCAATTCCGTCATAATCAATTTCATCTAGAAATCCTTTTTCATTTGAATTTGACCATGCAATGGTCCCACGATTGATAATTGTGAATTCATATTGCTAGTGAGGCAGCTGGGCTACAAGCAAAGTCCACCACCTTTTCTGGCTCTTGTCCAAGATAATTCAACCTTCCAAAGCAATATACTTCGAGGTGTTAACTTTGCCTCAGGCGGCGCTGGAATTCTTGATGGAACTGGAAATCTAACCTGGGTGCGTTCTCACCTATCTGAAGTCATTTCAAATTCTTTTGCTCCATTTTTTGAGCTCTGCATGCCCTTTTAATTTCTTCCCCATGTAAGGAGCATTGTCGAGCCACGTCAAGTTGCGTAGTTCTCTCCTAGAGCGCTCGACTTATCTGAAAATTTTGATCAATTCCCCCTAAAACCTCGATCAAACTTGAAGTTTCGTGGCTGGAGCTTGACTTAGTAAATTCGTCCATGACTCAAGCTGTGTGTATCATATGCTTTGCTATTTGAAATATTAGTTTCGATCAGTCAAAGTCGGGCTCGAGTAGCTACTGGAGAGCTCGGCAAGCTAAGTCCGAGTCGAGCATTACCAAAGAGCTTTAATTAACGCTACCGCACACTCAGATAAATCCTCTTTCGAGTTTTGAGAGAATTGTATTCTGGATCTTGCTGATGTGCAGGGTGAAGTGATACCGATGGCGCAGCAAGTGCAACAATTTGCAACGGTTCAGGGCAATATCACATGGCTACTGGGTCAAAATGAAAGTGCCAAGTTCTTCAACAGCTCGCTCTTCTTCATCAGTGTCGGAAGCAACGACATCTTCGATCACTACCTTTACGACAATGCAACCGTGTCCCAGCCAGAGCTGATGGCCGCTCTCCAGTCTAACTACACAGCCCATCTGACGGTAGATATCAACTTGATACTATAACTGTTAGGGACAATTTCTCCTTGTCTGAGAAAAGCCTAGACCAGTATCAGACAGACCTACAGCAAATCTTGAGACTTCAATTTCAGAATATTCGCATAACTCCGAGTTGCCCTATTTTTGGTTCAACTGCTTATGTTAACGGCGTACTAATCTTTCTGGACGACCTTGCATATTGACTTGAATGGGAATGCCAGGATTTGTACAACTTGGGAGCTCGGAAATTCGGGATTGTGAGCATCCCTCCAGTCGGGTGCTGCCCATACGCGCGGCTCCAGAACTTGAACAAGACAGGGTCACCGGGCTGCTTGACGGAGATGAACAATAATGCTCAGGCCTTCTATGCGACAATCTCGGGTTTATTACAAAATCTGACCTCACAGCTCCAAGGCATGATATACTCGCTTGGAGATGCATATAACATGACCTATACCCTTATGGACGTTCCTCTTGTCCTTGGTGAGCATATAATGACTATCCATTTTTTAGCCAGTTCTTGTCCTTCCTCTCTTTCTTTCTTTCTTTCTTTCTTCTTTCATCAATTTCTCTCAACCAATTTTCTCTGATTTCATCTAAAATCTTATGTGCAATTAGGCATCGAGAACATAGAAGAAGCATGCTGCGGAACTGGGCTTCTGAATGCAGCGGGCCCATGCAACATCACGCAAGTCCCCAACTTGTGCCCGAACCGCTACGAATACTTGTTCTGGGACTGGTTCCACCCGACCCAGTACGTAGCCCAGAAAGCCGCCATCGCTCTCTTCACCGGGGACCTGAGGTTCGTATCGCCAATGAACTTCAGCCAGTTGGCCCAGGCCAGCGCGTGAGATCGACCACACGCGATGCTCTCGTCCTCTCTCTTCATTCCGAGATGAATAACGTTTCCTTGCATTGTTATTTTGGCTGCCAGTAATAAACACTCCCTATAGCCCTTCTCCGGGAATCAACCTCGCTGGATCCCGGGACCGGATGAACTGTACACTCCGATTGCGGAAGCGTTGTTCTCGTGGACACGCAAATAAATTTCACTTTCCCTCTTCAATGTTGATTTTCTAGACGATCTTGATATCTTAGCGGCTAATCTCGCCGGGTTCCAACGAAAGCGACAGTGGATAAACCTCTAATTAAGAGTTCGTGGGAGTCCCACGTTGATAGGGGAGAGCAAGTGAAACACAAATTGGACTGACGAATCAATAAGTAAAAACTTAATTCTTGCAAGTCAATAATTCGTGAAAGAATAGAGAGGGTGATTATGTTTACTAATGATCAGAGAACATAGCATTACATTTTTATGAGGGTTTCAAGAATCCCTTTTTCTCAACTAAATTACGTTATATAAGATGCAAGAGATTAAAAATCATGCATGGACTAAAAAGGAAAATATAGTACTTTAATTAGAATTATCTCAACTTAACTTTCATCTAAGTCCCCAACTGTTGAATGGCTAGTAATACAATATAGTGTCTTGATTTAATATTTTCATATAATTCATGGACAGTATTGAATATAAAAAAAAAGTTATGGACTATATTGAATAAATTAAAAGTTCATTGACCACATTACACATTAGGCTAAAGTTCATGAACTCCTAAATTAAACATTCTACAAGACTATTGCATCAAACGTAAACGAAAAAAAATTTGAGAGAGAATATGAATATACATCCAATATCCCAAGACTTTATAGATATTTGCATGTGATTGTATAACCTACATTAATCATCTCTCTACGTCGGGGTGTAAATGGGTCGGGATACCCGATCCAAAATGAAAGCACGTCTAGCCCGACCTGATACTTGAACCACATATATCCCAAGTCATTGGGTCGCTCGGGTTTTCAAGGGTTTTATTTTCTCCTTTGTTTTTGAGTTTTTTTTTTCCCAAAAATTGGAGGAAAACGATCTTTTATTTACCCCCACACAATTTATCCCACTTTAATAATGAGGAAAATGATATTGTATATTGGCATGAGCAACAATTGTAGCAAATATATACAATCCACGAATTCGCCCCCACATAATCTCTCGTCATGTAGAGTTCTCTCTACCCTCTAGTAGCTCTTTTCTCCATTAAAACCCTCATGTTCTCTGTTGCCTCCATCGCCATGGTTCCTTCACTCACAAGCTTGCTAATTTAGCTCACTTGCGACCATCTCCCCATCGTTTTCCTAGTGCTACTTGTCGCGACCTCTTTTTTTCGGCGCCCGCAATCGGGTACGAGCGCCTAAGGAGACTAATGGCTTGGCTGAAATTAGTTAGGCCCGGACTCTCTCAAGTCCACCAACTCACGACTTTAATAGTTTAAGTTTTTAACCTATAAATTAATTTAAAAACGGAGTCGCCACTAATCGGTTTGGGGTGGGTCGATTAGAAACCTAAGCGAAGTATCGGGAGAAATACTCGCTCTTGCGCAACTAGAGAAATTAGGATCGGGGACTTGATTACATTAGCTAATCACTAATGCCCCTTCGGTACCTAATCTTGTTTAAACCTTGAGGTTTTTTTGGATGTTCGAGGGATTTTCCATGCATTTTTTGGAGGAAAAACATTTTTGAGTCTTTTTCTAATTTTTTAGACATAAAAGGGTTTTTGGATATTTTGGTATTTTTAGAAAATACAAGTCTTTTTTGGCTTTTTCTGAATTTTTTGGCCTTTTCATGAATTTTTGGCTTTTTTGGATTTTTGTCATTTTTTGGAAAATATGGAATATTTTTTATTTTTTGATTTTTTGGAAAATAAAATATATTTTTAAATATTTTTTAGAAAATAAATTATTTTTGATTTTTCTTGATTTTTTTTGGAAAACAAAATATTTTTAATATTTTTTAATATTTTTCGAAAATAAAGTATTTTTTTATTTTTTGATTTTTTTTTAAATAAATTATTTATTTTTATTTAGTTATTAAAATATTTTTTTAAAATAAAAATAAGCCGACCCGGCCGGGTCCGCGAGTAGGGTCCGACCCGGCCGGCGACCACTGCGGTGCGGATGGGCCGCGTTGCGGGCCCGACTCGATTTTTTACCTTTTTTTTTTAATTTTTATATGAAACGACGCCGTGGCCGGGCGTTTGGGACGCCCGGCCTGGCCCGACGACCCGCTCCAACAACCCGCTCCACGACCCGGCTTCCTTGCGAAAACCCTACCCGACCCGACTCCGATCCGCGACCCGAGTCCCGCCGCCTCCGTAATTTGCGGAATCCCTACCCGGTTCCCGATCCGGGTCCGACCCAACGACCCGGATCGCGACTCCGGAAAATCGGGAACCCTAGGGTTTCCGAATTGGGGGCGCCGAAGAGGTGCAGCGGCGACGATGGCGAATACGGCGGCGATGACTGGACTTACGGAGAGGGAGATGGCGAGGGCAACGGCGACGGCGCGATACCTGCTCGACGATGGCAAAGGCGAAGACGGCGACGACGGCGAGACCTCACGCGAATCCCCTCCCCTCCTGCGTCTCTCTCTCTCTCTCTCTCTCTCTACTCCAGCGAAGCCTAGATCTGAAGCCGCGAGCCCTCGGCCCCCCTGAAGTCTCTCAGTGGGGTGTCCAAGGGTCGCGACCTCGATCCCTCTCCCTTTCTCCTTCCTCCGTGTGTCCTCCCTTCGTCGGGGATGGAGGGCCTATTTATAGGCCGAGGGGTGGCCAATCGACGGAGCTCGACCGTCGCTTCTTTGCGGCCTTCGCCGGCCGAACCGGCCCCATCCGACACCGGCTACCCACCCGCTCCACGTGCGCTACTGTCCCTCCTTCGCTCTCCAAGGCGTCGCGCGTCCTCTTCTCCGGCGCGTGCTGCTCATCCGTTTGGAGAAGACGACAGGGAAGAAGAAGACAAGGGAGAAAAGGCTGGGCTGAGTCAAGTCGCGGGCCGGGCTTCGCGGCTGCGCGAAGGAAAAGAAAAGAGGGAGGGGCCGAGCTTTGAAGGCCTAGCCCTTGTGGCTGCCGGCCTCTATTTTTTCTTTTTTTGTTTTTTCCTGTTTTTTATTTGTTTTTTATTGTTTTCTCTTTCTATTATCTATTTATCCGAAAAAAAAAGGCAAAATAAAAAAACCTAATTAATTAAAAAAAACGAAATTTAGGCGTCAACACTACTTCTCCTCTCTCTCGCTGTTCCACCGCCCACTTTGCCTTGGTCCCTCTGCAATCCAGTCTTTGCCATGCATTCCTTCAATTCTGCTCTACATGTGCTTCATCGTCGACCCACTTTCGCCGACCCACCTTCTTTGCCGATTCTGACTGGTCGATTCTCAACTCCATCGCTGGCCCATCTCCATCGCCAATTGATCTGATTGGTTTCTTCTTCGTAACCCTCTTCGGAACTTTTCCCAATTCCCATTGAAACAGTATGGACCATGAAAATGATGCAAGGCTCGCAGCTCTCTGTAACAGAATGGGCAGGTTATGGGATGATCAAGAAATAGAAGACTGGGAAGATGTTATTCCAGAAGATAAATTAGCTGAATGCAGACAAACCTTAGTCGATAAACTCTACTCAAACCCTTCAATTAACTTTCAGGCTTTCCAAACTACTATGAAATGTGTGTGGCGTACTGACCATGTCGAAATATCTCAAAGGGAAGCCAGCCTATTCATTTTCAAGTTTACTTTTGGAGCTGACAAAAAGCGGATTCTGGATACTAGCCCTTGGCTTTTTTCGAACCACCTTCTACTTCTACAGCCATGGGTCCCTAATACTCCTCTCCATTGTTATGACTTTACTACATGTGCATATTAGGTCCAAGTTTTCGGCTTACCTTTAGAAAGATGTTCAGAATCCATGTTGCGTCGAGCTATGCAGCATGTTGGTAAGGTCTTGGAGGTCAGAAGTGCAGCTCAAGAAGGCTCTTACCCCCGTGCTTGGTGCTCTAGGGTGGCACTTAATTTGCAAGAGCCTCTGAAACCTGGAAAATTGATAAGAATTGCAGGTAAGCACATTTGGTTAGATTTTTGCTATGAGTGACTATCCCATTTCTTCTATTCCTGTGGGGTTATCGGCCATTATACTTCGTATTGCAACTTGATTCCTTATGATGATGCCAAACTAGAAGGCCGTGACAACCTCTATTTTGGTCAATGGCTTCAGGCAGAAGTTGGAGAATGTAGTCCATTCTGGCAAGCTTTTTATGACACTTCGATCACTATAGATATTGAGATTGACACTGTACCTGAAACTTCTTCAACGACTCCTCTAATGCTTCCTGCCATCCCCACAAATCTCGATGTGCATGTTGCACAAATGGAGGATAGCTTAGTTCAGCGACGTCACTTACATATTACTGCTTCTCAGGAAGTTTCAAACAAGGCAACCTCTCAGCAAGCAGCTGCAATGCATAAAATGAAATCCCCTGTTTCAGTCGAACATCTCACTATTAGTGATCCAACTGTAGAATCCTCCAAATCTGAGAAACTAAACAATCCTACGAAAATTACCAAAGGAAGTCCGTAAAAGAAGCTGAAGAGATATGCGCCTTATGAATCGCTTGCTCATGGACCGGTCGCACTAGCTGATAACCAATTAACGGATACCCCTATCCTTGAGGCTGAAGGTGTCGGCAATTGGGCGATGGTGGCTTGCCCTAAAAAGCCACCGAAAGATAAATGAAAATCATTAGTTGGAACTGTCAGGGGCTAGGCAACCCCCTGACAGTTCAAGCTTTAAAGGATCTCGTCGTCCAAGATTGGCCCGATCTCATTTTTTTGATGGAATCTAAAAATCAAGACTCTGTTTTAGATAGAGTGCAAAGGAAAATACATTACCAGCATTGTTTTTTGGTAAGCCCCTCAGGCCTTGCTAGAGGTTTGGCTGTTTTTTGGCATAACCATATTTCTGTTACTGTCGAGAACTTCTCAGCCCATTATATCAACTTGATTTGTACTGATACCCAAGGTGGCAGTCCTATGAGACTCACCTGTATCCATGCGCCTACATCCTTCCATCAAAGACAGCAGTTATGGACAGTTATCAACTCTATTAGCAGATCAAATATCATGTCGTGGGTATGCATCGGAGACTTCAACGAGATCCTAAACCACTAGGAAAAAGTGGGTAAAAGGTTCGCTCACTCTTATAGATTGCGCTCATTTCAGGACTTCTTAAACAATTGCTCACTCATGGAGATTGATAGCAAAGGGTGTGCCTATACATGGGTTAACAATAGAGAAGGTGAGGATTTGGTAAAGGAAAAACTTGATAGGGCTTTGTGCAATTTGGAATGGAGATTAAAATACCCAGCAGCTGAAGTGTTCGCATTACTTGCTATAGCCTCTGACCATAGTCCACTGCTGTTATCACTACAGCCTCCCACCAAAAGACGCAAGAAGGCCTTTACCTTTGAAGCTTTCTAGGCTAATCATATTGATTGTTGCCAAGTCGTAGCTGCTGCCTGGACATCTCTCCATCTTTGTAATGTTTCTATCTCCCGTAAGCTTCTAGTAGCTACCACAGTGCTCCAAAGATGGAGTCGAGAGAAGTTCAGCAATGACCGTCTTCGCATGAACCTATTAAAACAGCAAATTCAAGATCACATCAACCAGCCAGGCTGCACTTTTGATAAAAAGCAGATTAATCGTATGAAAGCTGAGATTCAACAAGTTTGGCAACAAGAGGAGCAATACTAGGCTATGAGATCATGGATAAATTGGATGCGTTGGGGTGATAAAAGTACCAAGTTTTTTTCACGCCACTACAATTCAGAGACAGCAAAGAAATCATATCAGTATGCTGCAAGATGCAAACAACCTATGGATTCGTGAACCTACGCTTCTAAAGAACATGACAAACGACTTCTTTCACAGCTTATATACTTCAGTTGGTCCTCGGAACTTTTCTCCTATTCTATCACAATGGAACCAAACAGTTACTGCTGAAATGAATCTCAATCTAACAGCGGAGGTAACTACGGAAGAAATCAAGATAGCTGCTTTTCAGTTAGGGGCAACTAAGGCCCCCGGACCCAACGGTTTCAATGGCCTGTTCTACCAATGTCACTGGGATATCTTGGAGGCTGATTTAGTCACTACAGTGAAAAATTTCTTCTCATCCGGTTTGTTACCACCAGCTTTAAACCGAACCATCATCATCATCTTGATCCCTAAAGTTAATCAAGCAGAGAGGTTAGATCAGTATAGACCGATCAGTCTATGCAATTTTATTTATAAAATCATCTCTAAGGTTTTGGCTAACCGTCTAAAATGCTGGCTCCCTGACCTAATCTCACAAGAACAGAATGCTTTTATTGCTGGGAGACAAATCCAAGACAGTATTTTGATCTTGCAAGAGGTTTTACACCAGCTCAGAATCAGGAAGAGAAAGAAAAAATTTCAAGGGATCTTAAAGTTAGATATGCTCAAGGCATATGATCGAGTTGAGTGGGATTTTCTGGAGGAGTATCTTCATCACTTGGGGTTTGATCCTAGATGGATACAATGGATAATGTAGTGTGTCACCATAGTATCCATTAGCATCAAGCTAAATGGTGAAACTCTCCCTTACTTTCAGCCATCTAGAGGCCTATGACAAGGTGACCCCCTTTCTCTTTATCTATTTATCCTGCTGGCTAATCTTTTCTCTACACTTATCACACAAGCAGTAGACATGAGTAATCTTAAAGGAATACGACTAAACAGATGGTGTCCCACTCTATCTCACCTGCTTTTTGCTGACGATGCCATCTTTTTCCTTGATGGTACACTGTTTGAGTGTCAAAATCTTTCCAATATTCTGCAGCAATATTGTCTAGCCACCGGTCAAGCAATCAATAGGAACAAATCAAGTCTTTTCCTTAGTAAAAACAGCCCACTGAGTTTACAAGAGAATTTGGCTATGGAATTAAGAGTTCCTTCAATTCAGAAAACTGGGAAATATTTGGGTATACCGTCTGACTAGGGTGCTTCTAAAAAAGATATGTTCTCATGGCTCGAGTCAATGCAAAGTTAGCAGGATGGAAAGAGAATGTAATTTCCAGAGGAGGTAAGGAAATTCTATTGAAGACAAGTGGTGCAAGCCCTCCCCAGTATGCAATGTCTATTTTTAAGCTACCTATTTCTATATGTAAATCTATTGAGCAGCGGATAGCAAACTTTTGGTGGCAGAATAGTAGTACCAGATCCGAGATCCATTGGAAAAGCTGGGATATTATGAAAGAATACAAACACAGTGGCGATATGGGATTCAGAGATTTAGTTTCCTTTAACAAAGCCCTTTTGGGCAAACAGGCGTGGAGACTCTCTCAAAATACCCTTTCCCTGTGGAATTCTCTTTTTAAGGGCTTATATTACCACTCCAAAGAGTTCTGGCATGCAGAAAAGGGACAGCGGCCTTCCTGGGGTTGGCAAAGTATACTCCTAGGAAGAGACTCCATCACTGACCATATGCAGTGGCAAGTTGGCAACGGCGAAACCATTAGGGTCAGACAGGATAGATGGCTGAACAGAGGGGTCATGGATGGGCCAGCACCTAGATATGAACCCAAGAGGGTGGCTAGTTTCATCTCTGCAAACCAGCCCACTTGGGATATTCCAAGACTCGAGCTATGCTTTGATAATCAAATGGTTAAAGAAATTATAGCCATTCCACTTAGGCCAGAATCTAACTCAGACCAACTACTCTGGACTGGATCGCATGAGGGCAAATATTATGTCAAAAGTGGCTATTATCGCATTAGACAATCAGACACCAACACAAGCAATAATCGGGCTTCCTCATCCTACACCACACCTCCCTGTCTCTGGCAACAAATTTGGAAAATCAACACGGTTCCGAAAATTAGAAACTTCCTATGGTCTATATGTCATAATGCATTATCAACAAAAGGAGAATCTCTTCAGGCGACATGTCATAGATGACCCACTATGTCCCTTTTACACATCTCCAGTCCCAGAAACTATGGAGCATTTATTTTTGGCTTGCCCTACATCTCAGCAGGTTTGGGCTCATCATGAAGTTCACATTTCAGTTTCTGCATTTCGCACATACCGTATGGATGCATGGTTGGCTGATCTAGTTCAGAATAGAACTCACTTACCTGGCCCGGAGGTAATCGCATCCATCCTCTGGCAGATTTGGAAGGCGTGGAACCTTTATGTCTTCCAAAGACAGCGATTGAGCCCTCAGAACATTGTGGATTCTGCACTCACATCAGCAAGGTTGTATATCTCCTTTGCACCGGGGCTTTTGGATCCAAGAGTACCCGCCCCGAACCCTAATACCTACTGGATTCCCCTCGTTCCTGGCTTCGTTAAAGTTAATATGGATGGAGCTTTTCCATCTGGCCTCGTAAGGGGTTCGATCGCTTACCTCTGTCGAGATCATCACGGTACCTTGCTCGGAGGCAGTTCCAGACTCGTAGTCGCCTTCTCCCCCTTTCAAATAGAAACTCAAGCTCTCTTATACACTCTCAACTCTTTGATAAGGCAGGGATTGGCTAACACTAACCTGATCCTTGAATTGGATTGTTTGGAGCTTGTCAAGGCCGTGAATCTCCGCCAGAGACCATCCCAGGAATGTCGATCGCTGATCGAGGATGCCATAGCTCTGCTTCGTTGCTACCCTAATTTGCGATTCTAGCACTGTAGGCGTGAAGCAAACCTACCGACTGACTGGGCTGCTAAGGCTCAAGGCCGTGGAGCTCTAGGCTCCAATTGGGCTTTTCTTCCACCCCCACCCCTTTTTAATCTGCTGTGTAATGATGCCCTCTCTAAGGGTTGTAACTTTTTTAAATCTTGAATGTTAAGTTCTGTTTCCGACCAAAAAAAAATATACAATCCACGAAATTCCTTAACGGATGGGATTTCACAACACAATTGTAAGGAAATCAAAATATAATGAAAATAATAGATTGCCTAATATTACAATCTTACAAATATGTAAAGATGATGACAGCGACATCAACTCCTAAGCATGATGTGGCCAAGTTTTCTATAATTTACTCTTCTAAAAGGATCAATCTTTGCTTGAAATGTTTTTGGTAATGTTAAATCTTCATGTGATTCTTCAAGCTATATAGAAATTAGGGGTGTGCAAAAGAACCGGGACCCACTCGGACCACCCGAAACCGGACCAAAACTGCTTGGAACCGGTGGTTCTTAAGAAAAACGTTCCGGTTCCCGGTTCTAATTTATGAGAACCGATGGGTACCGGTCCGGTTCCCGGTTTCATGGGCGGATCTGTCCACCCGTTCACCCGGACCGGACCGATTATATTATAATAATATATTAATTTTTAATATTAAAAATTCGAAATTAATAAATCTAAAATTTAGGGCTCCAATCACCATCTTGTCTCAATTCACTACTCTCCTACTCCATCTCGTCTCTCTCAATTCAAAATCTCCCTAAGCTCCCTCTTCCTCTTCGATTTACCTTCGGATCTACTCATCTCCCTTTGAGTCTTAGTCCGAATTCAGCGAAACAGTAAGTTAATTCTCTTTTCCTCCCTCAAACTTGAACTCTCTCTCCACGTCGTTGCCACCTCCGCATTCACTGTCACTATCGTCCTCTTCGTTATTGAGCTCGTCCCACTTCTACCTCCCATCTTCCTCCTCTCCCTCCTCACGCTTCTCCCCATCATTCTCATCTTCGAGGACCGGCAAACTCTAGGTCTAAGAATGGCTCACCGTCCCCGTTGTCCTCCTCATTGTCGGTCTCAAGGGAGGAGTGGGAGACGACGGAGGTGGTGGCCAAGATGGTGGTGGTGGCCGAGATGGAAGCGGAGCGAGGGTTGCAACTGGTTGAAGGCAAAAAGGGGAAGGCGTGGAGGTTGGACCGGTTCTATGGATCCACCCGGGAACCAGACCGAACCGGCGGTCCGGTTCCCGGGTGGATCCATGCAACTAGTGGGCAGTTCCCGGTTCCAATTTTTCGGAACCGGTTCTTAGTAGGCGATTTCCGGTTTTAGGTCAGGAACCGCCTGCCCGGACCATGCACACCCCTAATAGAAATGCAAAAATGATTGTCTTCCGTTTTTATTCATTTGATTGACCCCAGTTTCACTCTCTTGGAAATGCCGAGGGTACCTTGAAACAAATAATTTTCTCTAATGATTAATTTTGGAGGTACGTGGCAATGCTTTTTTAATCGCATTGTCCTTAAGCTAAGATCTTGTTAAGTTTCTTATTTTTAATCTCATTTTTGTCAATTTTTAGCTAAGATCTTGTAAAGTTTCTCTAATGATGAATTATAGTGCTTTTTTAGAATTCTTGGGAATGCAGGTGAGAAGGCAAAAAAGAAAAGAAAAATAAACCAAAACCCTAGTTGACCCAACCCGAACTGAAGAACTACATGAAATCCTTTACTTATTACCCGAACATAAAAGACCCGCAATTTTCAGGTCGATTCAGGTCAGGCCAAATAGGGTCAGCTCAAGTAGGGTGTTTTTGACACCCTATGCCTGCTAAGCTATTTTCCTATGTCATGTGAATAGAAACAGCTCATGATAGGCAACTTTAGTGAAATTGATATCATCTAGAAGCTGTTTTTGAAACATTTTGCACAATAGGCGAAATGGGAAAATTATGGTGCGTTTGGTAACACTCCTAAGAATAAGTGTTTCTGTTTTTTTGTTTCCTGAAACAAAAATAGAACATAAACGCATTTGGTAATTTTTTTTGTTCCCATGGACAAATTTATTCCCTATAAATGCATTTTCTCTTTTCTTTTCTTTTTTTCTTCCTCTCTTTTTCCCCTTAACCCGTCGTCGCCCTCAAGAATGGCTAATGACCAACCTTGAGCCTCATCGTGGTTGGGCAAGGCCCTTCCCAAGCCTTGCCCAACCACGGCGAGGCTCAACCTTGCATGACCACCCTAAGGTCGGCGTCACTTGGGTGGGCGAGGCCAACCTTGTGGTGGTTAGGCGAGGCTAAGCCTTGCCAATGGCCAACGAGGCTCCCTCGAGACTGGCAACCAGCTAGAGAAAGGAGAAGAAAAAGAAAAATAAAAGAAAATCTGTAATAAAATTATTAATATATTAAAAAAATTTAAATCACAAAAATATTTGGGGTCGTATCAAACGCATTTCCATTTCGGGATTAAAATTTTTTTAAAGTTACTGAACACCTTAAAATACTCAGAAACTATTCCTAGGAACAGAAATAGAAAAACGTATTTATGAACAAAAATTGTTTCCAAGGACGGTAATTTTACTAAACGCACCCTTAGGCTCTATTTGTTAAAAGTGCTTCTTTCCTGAACAGAAACATGTTTAGTAAAACTTTTGTTCCCGGAAACAAAAATCTATTCTTTTGTTCCCGGGAATAAATGTGGAATAGAAACAAGAAGTAGAAAAATTGCTTCTTGTTTCCGGAAACAATTCCGAGAAACAATTTGTCTCTCTTCTTTTTTTCTTCTCTTTTTCTTCTTCTCTTTTCTTTCCTTCTTCTTCCTTTTGGCTGATCACCGACCTCGGCCATGGCCGGCGACCGGCCGACGAGGGCCGGCGACCTCACCGGGCCACTGCCAAGTCGGCGTCGCCCAACATGTTCTTATTGTTCCCGGGAACAGAAAAAAAAAAAAACTATTTTTATTCAAAAATTGTTCCCTAAATCCTAGTTCAAGTAGCGAGAAATTCAGAATTAAACGCTGGATCTTCCTAATGTACAGGGTGACGTGATAAAGATGGCGCAACAAGTGCAACAATTTGCGACGGTCCAGAGCATTATCACACAGCTAATGGGTAACCAATGTGCTGACTTCTTTGCCAACTCGCTCTTCTCGATCAGTGTCGGAAGCAACAATATCTTCGATCACCACCATTACAATGGGGCCAACGTGTCCCAGCTGGAGCTTATGGCCACCCTTCAGACTAACTTCTCCGACCAACTGATGGTAGATATCGACTCGATACTGTTACGAGTGGAGACAATCTCTCCTTGTCTAAGAAAAGCCTAGACCGACCTCTTCGGAAATCTTGAAACTTAAATTTCGTAGCATTCATTTACAGAAAAACTCAAAATTTCCCGGAAAAAATGTGTTCAGAATAATTTATTGAGTTATAAAGCAGGAATTAGTCATTTAATTTGTTTAACTGCAAACGTTAACGACTTCGCATATTTACGGACGGGGAATGCCAGGCATTGTACAGCTTGGGAGCTCAGAAATTTGGGATTGTGAGCGTCCCTCCGATCGGGTGCTGCTTGACGGAGCTGAACGATTATGCTCAGGCCTTCAATTCGATGATCTCGGAATTATTACAAGATCTGAGCTCAAAGCTCCTAGGCATGATATACTCGCTTGGAGATGGATATAAAATGACCTCTGACTTATGAACGATCCTGATGTCTTTGGTGAGCCTATAATAACTATCCATTTTTAACCAATTCCTCTTTTTCTCTCTTTAATTTTCTTGCTTTTGTTTTGATTAGCTTATGATTTCATCTTTAATCTTCTATGCAATCAGGCATTGAGATCATTGACAAAGCGTGCTGCGGAAATGGCGCATCGAACGCAGAGCAGTGGTGCGACAACGTCGATTTCAGCGTCAACCTGTGCCCCGAGCGCAGCTGAGTACTTGTTTTGGGACTTCTTCCACCCGAGCTAGTACGTAGCCCACCTAGGCGCCGTCACTCTGGTCACTGGAGAGCTGAGTTTCGTCGCCGATGAACTCCGGTCAGTTGGCCCAGGCCACCACTTCATGAGATCGACATGTACATCGCTCTCGTCTGCTCTCTTCATTCCAGAACGATCGACTTTTCCGTGCATTGTTATTGCGGCTGCTAATAAGGAACACCCTCTTCACAGCTCGGTTCCGGGAATGAACCTGGCCGAATCCCGGGATTGGATGAGCTATACACTGCGATTGCAAAAATTAAATTCAGTTCCCCCTCTTCAATGTTGATTTCTAGACGATCTTGATATTTTAAAGTCTCATCTCGTCGATTCCTATGAACATGAGGATGAGAAACCTCCCATTAGATATGTAAATGGAGTCTAAATAAATAAATAAAAAGCTTGGCGTTGGCTGGCTGAAACTAAAAGCCGCACAACCATCTTTTTCTTTGCCTCTATATATCTTCTTTTTATTCAGGGGAGTTGATCAGATATCTGGATTTACCCATCTATTCACACTTCTTGAAGCTATTCCTCTCGAGATGGTTGAGGTGAAATTGAGTCAAACTACTCGCAACTAGGAGTGTCAGCACCAAACCAAAATTTCATACATATTCAGTTCGGCTTTTGATTTGAATAATGGAAAAACAATTGTTTTTTTTCCCCAGTTCAGGTTATTTCGGTTTGATTGACCAAGCGGAAAAGAAATTTTCAACAAAAACTGAACATCCAACTCAAAATCTTTTTTCTTTCTCATCTCTTATTCAGTTCGGTTCCAATAAACGAGGCAAAAAAAAGGAAAACACACAAACTGAATGGAAACGGGTTTGTATTCAGTTCGGGTCATGATTTAGTTCAGTTCAGCTGCTCAATCTATTGAATCGGTTCGAATTTCCTAAAAGCCCGAACCAAACCGAATCATTAACACTCCTTGCAAAAAGTTTGAGTTTGGCTCAATTACAAAAAGTTACCTACTGAACAATTCGAATTACGCCAGTATCTTGTTGAGTTGAGCTTGAGGTCGGCGCAATAAGCTAGCGAGCTAATCAAGCTTGATCGAACTCCTATTTTCATACCCTTCGGATATTCAATAGTCATTCCTTAAAATTACATGGTATGTACACATATCCATCGATGCAAGGAAAACATATGGGCCTAATAAGCTTGAGATCTTCTTCATTTGAACCGAGTTGATGTGAGCTGGAGGACCTCAGTTTTTCTGTGCCGCACATGCTCGAGCAGAAACTGTTGGAGGTTTGTTTGTCAAAACAAACTGAGTGTTTTTCCTTGTCCCACATAGGAAAAGTGGGAGGAAGTGGCGCAATATATAAGTGAAAGGTTTCCTTGTGTATCTCAATGAGTGATTGGGTGGGGCTAGACCCCACCATACCCGCCATGGCGGGTGCACGATTTTGGCGCACTTAGCACTTATCCCTTTGTCATTTATTCGTTTTTATTTTTTATTTTTGTTATTAATGTTATCTTTTATTTTGAGAATTTCGGAAATAAAATATATAAAATGAAAATTCGAAATTCTATTAAAATAAATAAATAAAATCATTATTCCGAATTTTGTTTGTGTCTTTTCAAGACAACCTTTGGAAAATTATTTATTCGGTTTGCAACTTTTCCCGAAAGGTCGCAATTGTTCGGTTTTCGACTTCTTCCGAAGAGTCGCAATTGATTATCCGAACAATTTCTAAAAGACGTGTTTGTTCAATTTTCTTTTGGAATTTTCACGAAGAGTTGCAAGACCGTTTCATATATATACTTGTCATTTTTCAGAAGAGAAGTGTGGTCATTTTCGAGTCTTCTTTTGGAAAAAGCTACAGCCAATTCTTTCGATCGTTTCCTAGAGAGATCCTGGAGAAATACTAAAATTGCTATCTAGTATTCTCAACCGAGACTTTGTTGTATCCTGGAGGATTTTTGCCGGTGACCATTAGCAACGTTGTGGGGCAAATAAATCCTTAAAGAAAGTGATATCACGCCTCAAAGTCCGATCTGAGTACTCTTAGTATCCGTCTTCATTGTTTTACCAAGTTCGTAGCCACATTTTTCCAACAGAAACGTCATTACTCAATCGAGCTTGGGTCATTCAACGAATCAACTACAGATAGGCTGTCTGAGTTTATTTACACTCAGATCAAGTGAGTTATCCCGTTCGTGCAAATTTAAGGATTGGAAAAAGAAAATAGAAGAGAAAAGTAAAGAACATCTCTTTTTTTCTTTATAATAACAATTTTAAATTCTTTTGAAATTTGATGACATAAGGAGATACATTTATATAATCAAGGGACATGAGAAGTGAGAACAAGTAACCCAAGTTTTAAAAAAAAAATGATGACTTGAAGTTAAAAAGTGCAAAGTAGAGAATACAGGAGGCGTGTTCAAATTAGAGAATCACAAGTAGTATGAACATTGACTCCATCCAATGATAAGGTCAAGGGGAATTAACTTAGAAGATCGAGGCTAAAAGTGATCATGACCTTGAATTAAAATCACCATGTGTAAAGAGAGGAATGGCAATTCAATCCAAAAGATACAAATGGCCTTACAAGTGGCATAATGAGAGTAGTTAAAAGGAGATATTGTGATTGAAAAAAGAGAGAAGTAATGTCATAATTATGCACTGATCCATGCCTATTCCTTCTATTCGACGATCTCGGCTTTTTAACAGAATCTGAGCTTACAGCTTTCATCAATAGATCTCTTCTAATTTCAGCCGAGTCCATGAAGTGGAAAGATTATTTCACCACAACAGTCAAGAATATCTCCAATGCATTTCACATGTTGGTTGATTTTAGAAAGAAAGGGCATTTGCTAGATCCTCATAAACATCATTTAGTGAGTAAGAGTGCATATGGTAACATTTTTGTTTTGGGAAACGATTTATTTTTTAGAAACATTTTTTTTCTATTTTTGTTCCCGAAACAGTTTCTAAGCATTTGAACGTGTTTGGCAACTACACAAAATTTCCCTTCCCTGGAAAGAAATGCGTTTGGTAAAACCCGATATATTTTTATAATTTAAAATTTCTTTTAATTTATTAATAATTTTATTACATTTTTTCTTTTTCTTTTTTCTTCTCCTTCCTCTAGCCGGTCACCGACCTGCGACCGGATAGAGAAGGGCCGGCAAGGTCGGCCACGGGGAGGCTTTTCGGCCACCGGCGAGGCTCAGCCTTGCCTTGGCAAGGCTTGTCTCCTTGGCCTCTCCCAGCCACCGTGAGGTCGGCCTCGCTCGGCCAAGGCGAGGCTAAGCCTTGCCCTTGTGGTGGTCGGGTGAGGCTCGCGGTGGCCGGGCGAGGCCCAACCTTGCCTAGCCTTGATGAGGCTCAAGGGGGCCTTGCTGGTGGCTAGCAAGGTCACCGGGCCTCGTCTAGCCAATCATCGGCCGGCAACCGGCTAGGGAAGAAGGGAGGAAGAGAGAAAAAAAAAAGGAAGAAAAGAAAAGGAAAAAGAAAACTTGATTATTGTTTCTTGAGTTGTTCCTAGGAACAAAAGGCAATTTTTTTTTTTTCTTATTTCTGTTCAAGATCTCCCGAGAACAAATTTGTTTCCGGAAACAAAATACTTACCAAATGTGTTTATGTTTTATTTCTACTCCTGGGAAAAAAAAAATAAAAACACATGTTCCCGAAAATAATTTCTTATCAGAAATGATTTTTTTTTTATTATGTTCCCAAGAACAATTTCTAAACATTTTAAGTCGTTTGATAATTGTCCAAAATTTCAATTCCTTGAATAGAATTGCATTTGACATCTTCCTCAAAATTTCTCTTCAAATCATTTTTTTTTTAATTTTTAGATAATTTTATTTTTTTTTTTTTTTTCTTTTTCTTCATTTCTTTTTTTCCTTTCTTTCTCCCATTTTTCTTCTTCTTCAAGGTGGTCGGTTGCTAGCCTAAGGATGACCGGCGACCGGCGACCGGCCAGATGAGGACCGACGACCTCACTGAAGCATCACTAGCCCTCGGCGAGGTCATGCCTCGTCGGCTGAGCCTTGGCTAGGCAAGCAACCTTGCCCAAACCGGCGAGGCCGAGCCCGCCTAGCCACCGAGGGGCTTGACCTTGCTCAACCACCACAAGGTCGGCCTCGCCTTGGCCGAGCAACGCCAATCTCAAGTGCCTCGACAAGGTCGAACCCCATCGGCGGCTGGGCGAGCTCGGCCTTGCTAGATTTGGGCAAGATCGAGCCTCGATCGGCCAAGTGGGCCTCACCAGTGGTTGGGCAAGCTCACCGAACCTCGCCCTAGCTCACCGGGCCTCGCTTTGCTCGTCGGGCCGGTTGCCGCACCGATCGCCGGCAACCCGCCGGTGGATGGCGGTGGACAGCAAGGCGGCGACGGTGGCAGTTGAAGAAGAAGAAAGAGGGAAGATGAACAAGAAAAAAGAAAAGAAAAGAGAGAAAATAGGTGCTTAATTCTAGAATTGTTTCCGATAACAAATAATCAACTTTTTTTTACTTCTTGATTATATTCCAAATCTACTTCCAAGAACAAAAAAAAATATAAATTTGTTCCCGGAAACAAAATTTTTACCAAACGCATTTATGTTCTAAATCTACTCCCGAGAACAGAAGAATATAAATTTTCACCGTTGGGCAAATTAACAAACAAGCCCTAATATTCCTCTAAAAACTAGGGCTTTCCTCCGAAACATCATTCTTTTGCTTCTTCTTTGTCTTTCTCTGCTTGTTCACTTCCTAACAATCTCTTCTGCAGGACTGCAGGGTATCAAGTTTCATGAACCAAACTCATTATCACTTTGTCTCTCGAGAATCAGGAAACTCAAGAGAGTCAAGTCTCCTAAAAACATATCTGCAGTGTCATCCCCATTGTTGCCTTCTTTGTCTTCTCGCAATGAGAGGTGGTTGTTCCTTTCTTGGACAATCGGTAGGATGCTCGTCTCGGCTTTGGCGGATGACATGCCTCCCGTCTTTTTATTCACCGACTCAATGTTTGACGTGAGGACTAATGATTAGATACTTTCCAGGGCAAGAGCCAACTTCCCTTATTACGGGGTTGATTTCCCTAACTCCATAGCGATGGGGAGATTCAGCAATGGATATAACAATGCTGACGAAATAGGTAAACCATAATTTCCTAATTCCATCATAATCCATTCCATTTGGTCGGTCCTCGAATTTGAGTAGGAATCCTTCCGAATTTTACCATGCAATCGTCCCAATTCATAATTATGAATTCATATTGCTAGTGAAGCAGCTAGGTAACAAACAAAGTCCACCTTTCTTTTCTGGCTCTTCTCCAAGACCCATCAACCTTCCAAAGTCACTTTAAGGTGATGACTTTGCCTAGGACGGCGATGGAATCCTTAATGCAACTGGATTTTTTTTTTTTTTTGGTAAAAGGTAAGAGGTATATAGACTTGAGCACAAAAGCTATACAGCTGTACAGCAAGGGGGGCCAGCACCAGCTCACACTCAGAAGGATAGAAAATCCAAACGAGTGGAAGGGGACCGGGCCAAGGGGGAGAAAAGGGGAGGGAAGAGTTGCGAGAGAGATACAATGCAGAAAAAAGAAGCAGCAAAAGAAGGCCAAAACAACGGCCAACAAAGGAGACAATGGCAAAGAGCACACAACACTGTGGCCCACACAAGGAAAAGACACAGAGGAGAAGAGCAGGAGAGACACCAAGATGGGAACCCAAGCCGCATCATCAGGAGAGATTCAGGAGAGATCCATCAGAAGCATCAACCAGCAATAGCGAGATGGGCAGCAATGTAGTAAAGGACAGCTTCACCAACCTTCAGGCCGAGGAAGAAAAAGAGGGGGGGTAGCCAATAGTAAGCATAGTCAATCAAAGATGGAGGGGTGGATACCCCAGCTAAGTTGTAGTCTTCTATTACGGGGGTTGTCCGGGGCCTTGGGGAATGATAAAGCCCTATCATTGACAGCTTTACGAAGGTGGTCCTTTAAAGTCTGGAGGTAAAATCTTTCATTGCGAAAGATAATGTTATTCCTTACTTTCCAAATGAGATAACATAAGGCACCAAAGGCAAAGCGAGCCAAAGATTGGTGGAAGGTAGCATCAGAAAGGTGTTCAATAACCCATAAAAGATTGTCCTTCCAAGCATGATTCCTCCAAGGTAAGTTACACTTAGCCGCCCAAAAGGATGCAAGGTGATTAGTGATAGAACTTCAAAGAAAAGGTGATCAACCGAGTCCGGCATAGAAGAGTAGAAGGCACAAGGAACATTAGGGATTCTCTCATGAGCAAACAACAATACCTGGGTTGGCAGTCGATTGCAGGAGATTAACCATAAATGGGTCTGATACCGAGGAGGTAAGGAGGGGTTTCATATAAATCTCGACTGGGGGACCACAACACCCCTCGGCCTTAGAAGGCTCCAAGCTAAGGCAGTAGAAAACACTCCTGAGGAATGACCAAACCATAAAAGACGGTCACTAGCCTCATTGAGGTTTGGAAGGGGATCATTGCAATTCATTATGGAGGTCGCAACAGCAGAAGGTAGGGGAAAGGCAGTTAAAGCAATAGCTACCGTAGTGAGCCTTGATATACCAGAGCAGTAAATTTCACGGTCAGAGAACAGCTTGTAGAGCGGACCACGAGGGTACCAGTGATCAAACTAGAAAGAGACAGATAAGCCATTACCAACGCGCCATTTAAAATGATGTTAGATCAAATCACGGAGGCCAAGCAATTTCTTCCAAACCCAAGAGCAATAGGTAGGTCTTGGGACAATCCATAAATTTTTGCGATTTAAGAAGATGGAATGAATCCATTTAGACCAAAGCGACTCCTTATCGGTGAAAAGGAGCCATAAGTGCTTGATCATGACAGCAATATTGCTCACCCGCAGGGATCTAATACCTAAACCGCCTTCCTCCTTAGGTAAACAGACATCCACCCATGCCACTCTTTGCGCCCCCAGGCCCTAAGTTCGGGCCTTTCCAAAGAAATTGTCAGAAAATCTGTTCAATTCGGTTAGTGACTGAGGCGGGAAGGATAAATACGCTAGATCAATAAACCTGGATAGAATGAAGGACCGATTTGATAAGCTGCAATCTGCCCACTAAAGAAAGAAACCGGTTTGTCCAAGATTGAACTCGAGAAGTAATAGTATTAACTAGGGAAACACAAGCCTCCTTGCCCAATCTAGAGGAAATAATAGGTACACCGAGGTACCTAAAAGGGAGAGAGCCCAGCTGAAATCCGGAGGTACTTACCAGAGCATTCCTTAGAGAATCAAGGCCACCCGAAAAAAAGATTTCACTTTTGTTGAGGTTAGGATTGAGCCCAGACCAGCTAGCAAAGGAATGAATTCCATCCAAAAGAAGCCGCAAAGATGTCATATTAGCTTCCGAGAATAATAGAACATCATCTGCAAAGAAGAGGTGAGAGAGCCTGGTTGCTTTACACCTCCAAAAGAAATCAAAACCCAGCTTGCCAGTTTGGTTGTTGAGAATCCCAGTAAAAACTTCCATAACTGGAGTGAATAAATAGGGGGACATAGGGTCACCCTGTCAAATCCCTCGTCTGCTCGGAAAGAAGCCGTGTAGCTCACCATTAAGGGAGATAGAATATTTGGGGGACCGAATGCAAGCCATCATTCGATGGACAAAGTCAAGCGGAAACTTAAAGGCTAATAAGGTTAACTCAATAAAATTCCAGTCTACTGAATCAAAAGCTTTGCAGAAGTCAACCTTAATGATGCATTTTGGCCGGTAAGGTTCGTGATGAAAATCAACGAACAATTCTTGGGCTAGCATAATGTTATCACTAATGCGTCTACCTTTAACAAAAGCATTCTGAGGTAAACTGATGATCGAAGGCAGCACAGCGGCTAACCTGTTAGCCATAATCTTGGTAATGCACTTGTAGATTGTGTTGCAGCAAGCAATGAGTCGAAAGTCGTTGAAAAATGCAACTGGATTTCAACCCTATGTAAAGTCATTTTAATTTCTTTCACTCCATTTTTTAAGCTCTTCCATGTCCTTTGATTTCTTCCCCATGCAAGCAGCATAATCGAGTCAAGGAGTCGAGCGGGATAGCTCAATACTGGAGAGCTCGACCTGACTCAAAAGTTCAACATTCATTTCCCCTAGAAGCAAGATCAAATTTGAAGTTTTATAGCTGGAGCTGGACTGAATAAACTTGAAGCTGCGTGTGATGTGTGCTCCGCTATTCAAAATATTAGCTTCAATCAATTAAAGCTGAGCTCGAGTAGCTAGATCACAGATTCATGTAACTCAATCATCATACTCGAGCGAGCCGAGCCTAAGTCAAGCAGTTAACGGGGAGCTTCCTTGTACTTAGAAAAATCCTAGTTCAAGCAAGTTAGAGAATTGAATATGAATCTTCTAACGTACAGGGTGATGTGGCAATGATAGCGCAAAAAGTGACAATTTACGATGATTTAGGGCATCATCTCAGATCTACTGGGTCGAAAGGCGAGGACTAAGTTCTTTGCCAAATCGACCTTCTTTATTAGCATAGGAAGCAACAACATCTTCGATCATTACCGTTACCACAAGACCACGTCGCAGCCAAAGCTCATTCAGTCTAACTACACAGCCCAACTGACGGTAGATGTCGACTCCATACTGTTATTGTCAGGGGCCAATTTCTCCTTGTCTGAGAAAACCCTAGACTGACCTTCCTGTGGATCTTGAAACTTAAATTTTTGCATCATTCGCATGAAGGTTGACTCCGAGTTGCCCCAAAAAAAAAAAAAAAAAAAAAACATGCTGAGAATTATTTAGGGACCTACTAAGCAGGAGCTAGTCATTGAATTTTGTTCGACTGCATAAGTAAACGTGGTTCTAATTTTTCTCTGACGACTTGCCAGGCTTTGTACACCTTGGGAGCTCGGAAATTCAGGATTTGAGTGTCCCTCCGATCAATGATGCCCGTTAGTGTGGCTCTGGAACTTGACAGCAAGCGGGTCGGGCTGTTTGACGGAGCTGAATGATTATGCTCAGTCCTTCATTCGACGATCTCAGCTTCATCACGAAATCTGAGCTTGCAGCTCCATGGCATGATATACTCGCTGGGAGATGCGTATACCATGACCTCTATCCTTATGGATGATCCTCTTGTCGTCGGTGAGCATATAATGACTATCCATTTTTAGCCAATTTTTCTTGTTCTTTCTTCTTTTTGGTTTCTGATTAGCCAGCTTCTTATGATTTCATCTTTAATCTTATGTGCATTTAGGCATTGAGAACATTGAAGAAGCATGCTGCGAAAACGGGACACTGAATGCAGAGAGCAGCCATGCTACGTCGGGTACAGCCCCAGCCTGTGCCCGAATCGCAGCGCATACTTGCTCTGGGACATATTCCACCAGACCCAGCACGCGGCCCAGAAAGCCGCCATCGCACTGCTCACTGGGGGCCCGAGCTTCATAGCACCGATGAACTTAAGCCAGTTGGCCGGGGCCAGTGTGTGAGATCGACCATACGCAATGCTCTCATCTTCTCCAGTCGTTCCGGAACAATTGACTTCTCCGTGCATTGTGATTTCGGCCGGCAATAATAAACACCCTCTTCAGGCCGGTCTCCGGGGAACGAACCTAGCCAAATCCTGGAATCGCGGATGAGCTGTATACTCCGATTGCAAAAGCATCGTCCTTGCGGACACACGAAGAAATTCATAGTCCCTCTTTCCGGTTGATCTTTGATATTTTAGCAGCTAATCTCGCTGATCCCATGCAAAACGTGAATGACAAACCTCTATTTGAGAACAAGAAAATTATCTAAAAAGTCATGAGTTTATTGTACGGTGGCTAATTAAACATTTTGATTATACCAATTTAATTTTAAATCTTTTGACAATTTGTCAATTGAATCATAAACATTTCAAATGAGTCAATTTAATCATAGACTTTTTTATGATTTGCCAATTCAGTTCTAAACCTAATGATGATTTATCAATTTAGTCATAAATCTGATGATAGTTTGCCAATTTAGATCTTCCAATCGATTTTGGCTAGAAATTACTCATGCCTTCCTACATAGCATTATCGGTTCAAACATAAATAATATTTACAAATTTTAAATTTTCTTTTCTTTTCTTTTCTTTTTCCCAACTTTCCCACATGGATTGGAATAAATGAGGTGAATAATAAAAGGTCATGTCAAGTGTACATTTGATAACTATTATATTCCCTATAACAATTTCAGTTTAGAAATAGTTTTTCTTATTCTATTTCTTAGACATGTTTATAAACATTCAAATACGTTTGGTAACTATATAAAATTTTCATTCTTGAAATAGAAATGTGTTTGATGTGACCCTCAAATTTTTTTATGACTTAAAATTTCTTTTAATTTTTTAATAATTTTATTATATTTTACTTTTTTTTTTTTTTTTTCTTTTTCCTTCTCTTCTTCTTCCTATAGTCGGTCACTAGCCATGGCAATGGCTGGCAATTAGTCAAACGAGAGCTAATAAGGTTGTAGAAGCCTTGCTAGATGTCATTTGGCCAACGACTAGCGGGGAGAGAAAAAGAAAAAAAGAAAAAGAAAAGAAGAAAAAGAAAAAAAAAGGTTTAGACTGGAGTTGTTCTCGAAACAAATAAATAACTTTTTTCACTTATTT
Source organism: Eucalyptus microcorys (assembly GCA_014182515.1). Taxonomy (NCBI): domain Eukaryota; kingdom Viridiplantae; phylum Streptophyta; class Magnoliopsida; order Myrtales; family Myrtaceae; genus Eucalyptus; species Eucalyptus microcorys. The sequence goes on from CM024570.1 coordinate 27,082,123, forward strand.
CACTTATTGATTCCAAATTTGTTCTCAAAAACAAAAATGTTACTAAATTGATTTTTATTCTTTTTCTTATTTTTTTTTTTTGTTTCGATAACAAAAGAATAAAATTGGACACTGTTTGGTACGTTACCAAAGTGCCCACGACTCTTCCTAAAAGATAGCTTACAACTTTCTTCATACAATTGTATGAGTTACAATAGAGGCAAGCTTGAATTCAGAAGCAAAAGAATATGAAACTCTCAGTTTCTCTCTCTGGCGCTTTGAACGACTCCTTCCTTAGGACGTAAATTCAAGATCTCTTGTTCTCATGTCAAGTTGAAGTTCAGCCGGCAACATTCCAAAAGCTTAAATTTAATGTGAAGGCATTATAACTAAAAGAGGATACACCACACGTCGTGCCTCTTCGTACAGGTCAAGCTCAGATGACGTTTTATGTCTTTTCAAATCTGCCTTAACTTGAGGGTTAAGTGTGCACTATTTATTCTGTTAATACTTATTTTTCTCAGTTGACTTTTTTTCTCCCCTCCCGACTTTGTCAAAACACTCTCTCTCTTATCGCTCTCTTTCTCTCTCTTCCCATCAATCCCTTCTGTGCCAGGAGCTCGCTGTCTCTCTCGATCTCCCCTACAGCACCCGGGTCCGCCCCCAGCTCGCCAAGCTTCGACATGTTCGTGGAGGAGCTCTCCAGCTCTCCAGCTCTCCAGCATCGTCTTCGTCGGCGACCGGCCCTCCGGCAAGTCGGCCGTCCTAGAGTCCCTCGCCGGCATCAACCTGCCGCGGGTCAGGGAATTTGCAAGCGAATCCCTCTCATAATGCGACTTCAAGACAACCCTTATGCGGATCGCCCCGAGCTCTCCCTCGAGATCAACGGCAACGATGTCCCCACCAACGAGGACAACATCTCCGTGGCCATTAATGCCGCCACCAACGAGATCGCGGTCCGGCGAGAACGAGACTGGGCTTGGACTTTCCGATACGGCTATATGCGCCGCTCTCCCACAGCGACTGGCAATGCAGCTAGGCGAGGGAGTCGCCCGATCGCGGGACGGTGTGCGAGGTGTTGGAAGCGCTCCCTCAACCTGGGCGACCGACCCATTGGCGGAGACCGTCTAGGCTTTAACCCACGAGATGGAGCGGGTCGGGCCGAAGCAGTCGGGCGAGCGCGGTGGGGCCGAAGAGGAAGGTGTCGTCCGACGTGGCGGAGGAGGCCCAGCAAGAGCTAAGGGGGGATGGAACCGCCGCCAAGACCACCACTCGAGGTCGGGGGTGAGGAGGCTGCGGATGGCGTCGCAGTCGCGGAATTGAAGGGCCTTGTACGGGGTGCGAACCACCGTCAGATTCGTGGGCTCAAGCTCATCCAGACGCTGAAGGAGATGAATGAAACTTTTCGGCTAACCTTTGCTTTGGAATTGGTGGAGATAGGGAGAGGAGCGAGGGTTCTAACGTTCAATGATGTGGGACTTGGAGCGAGGGCGAGGGGACCGAGAAGGTCAACGGAAAATAAGAAAGAAAGATAGATAGACGGGGGAATTGGATGGAAAGTCAACGAGGTCATTGATTTTTATGAGATAAAAAAAAAAAAAATTGGGATAAAAAGGGGTCAAAATTTTTAGGGAATTGGGCACTTGTTTTTTTTTTTTTTTTTTTTTTTTTAGATTATACTTCTTACTTCTCTTTGCAAAAACACAGTGAAGGCCTGGGGTGAAGTCGCTAGAAAACAACTAATCAATGCAGCAAACCAAACGAATGGAAAATGAAAGAAATCCCGGATTTTGATATTCGCTAAGAGTCGCAGTTTTGCGCATTCCTGTCCAGGCAGTTTTCATATGAACAGAGACATGAGATGAAAAACAGAGAAAAGGGAAAATACAACGATTTTGCAAAGAAGGTTACAGAACATATATACCCCTAAATAATCCGCGTGGGATTATTTGAGATATGAAATTTATTTAAGGTTACAGAACATACAACATGACGTCTATATCAGGACCTGCAATAGAAGGTTACAGGCAAATCAAATCCATTTAAAACACGCATCACGACATCGAAAAAGCCGGAAACTAGCGGACTTCACTAATATTCACCATGAACACAAATGGAATCGCCAATATTAGGACGCACATGATGATCGGCCAACACAAGTCACCAAGTAGAACGTACATAAGAAGACCACATTCAATGCATCCAAGAGTGACGGTGAACATAGCAAACACAAATTGAAGCCTTGGGTCATTATCTTGTCCTCTCATCTTGAAGATGAGTCTTTGCTTGATGATTTTAAGCACCATGCAAATAAGTAGGATGCCTGGTGCCCTAGGAATGTTGGCTGGATCTATAGAGCCATGCCTCTCTCTGATAAGTTGACGCAAGATCTGCTGGAGCGAATCAAGACCTTCATTGGTTTGGGCTAAGTGGTGGGTTACGTGCCTTAACATCACCAAGTGATTTGTCAGACAACCGTCTTTCACAAAAGCACAAACAAGAAAGATCAAGAATAAACCATATTCATCTATTCACGGACAAAAAAACTTAGGCAATTTGAACACATATTGAAAAGGACGAGTTCACCTATTCTAAGCAGAGTGCAAATTGTTTCCAAAACAAAACACCATAAATTTACTCAAAGATATTGTGGTGCTTACCTATGAACACTGTGATCAGCTGAGTTGTTGTTTTCCATTTATCTTCAAACAATGCGTGGTTACTTTCTTCTTTACTTCTAAAACATGTCTTATAGACGATGCAACGATCTTGTATTAGTAAATGAAAATGAGGGAGGTCCCAAAGTCAAATGGGAGCTCAATAAATAACTTTGCTGCAAGCTGTCATGGGACGTCTTACTTTTCGTTATCATTCGATTGGAGGATATCCCACCTTTCCAATTGCACACACAAATATCAATGAGTCCGGACGCCTCTTTCTCTACTTTACCTTTGCATCACTGTCTGGTAGACATTTTGATGGGAAATATATATCAATAAACCCCAACACTTAATCTTAGTGAAAATATTCCATTCATTGATGCAATTTAATATTTCTATTTGGTTCAAGAAGGATGGTGATTCAAAAATTATAGTTCTTATTATATGTTATTTTTAGAGAGTCAAGATTTGAATTATGTGTTACTCATAAATTAAGCTCACAACCTTTTGCAAAAACTGAGGCGTTCAATATCTCTAACTCTCCAAATCCCCTCCCCCTCTCCCCCCAAAAAAAAAATCCCCTAACTCTAGGGCGTTACCGAAATTGTAGTCTTGAAGTTGACGCACACACTTTCCATACCCGTCTGTTCTTTCTATCATGAACATTTCTTTGTTCTTTCCTTTCTATCCTTTCGCCCTCGTCTCTATTTGTCAACCACATCCAACGACAAGTGGCGGATCCCAACCAGTCGACCAGGGGCGACGAATTGACTGACGTGCCACTGGCTGTCGTAGCTCGGGACGAAAAGTACTCGAGAAAAGCTACGACAGATTAAAAAAATAAAATAAAATACTAGTTGTAAGAGGTTTAGAAACAAAGAATAGTTGTTCATGATTTGATCAGATGCATCTCAGTTCGTGTCCAGGGAAGTCTTTATGAGACATGACTGTGGACAATAATGAGATGTCCCTCCCAATTTACCAATTAATAATTCAATTTGAATGAAAAGCTCACGTCACAGATCACGGGTCCCAACACGTCCGCACACACGGCCAAGGAAACAAGAACTCGAGATGGCCGTCTGAATTTCTGTCCACTGACCGGACCAGCCTGCCGACCCAAAAAAAATAATAATAAGAGAAAGCCCACCAAAAACACACACGTGTATATATAGAATGGTGGGGCCCCTTCTTTTTACCGAGTCCCTCCACCGTGAAGTTCCATTCTTGTATATTTACAAAGAGACCATCCCGATTGATAAATCTTGGTAAAACTTTGACTTGGATATTATCTTCAGAAAACAAATTTGATTCAAATAAAGTGCATACCACATTTTGAGTAAATCAGAATATTTGGTTGGGCTGGGTTCCACGCACAGTTCAAACTCGATGCATCATTTGGTATTATGATGGACATTATAAAAATTCGTTCATTATCATTGAGCACGCATGATAATTAATGCGTTAAGCTTTACCTGAGCCAAGTGGGAGAATATTGGAAAAAAAAATACCAAAGTTAATGGGAAAATCCTCAAAAGATTGGCTAAATTGTTGATCAATAAGATTGGACATTAAGTGGCCCGATTATTATAAAATAGCATATACATTAATGCGGAAAATTAAGAGGAAATTAATGGATAAACAATCTTGGCATTGATCTTAAGATTATGATTATTTGATGAATGAACAAAAAATAACTAATGAACATATATATATATTGTTGGGATATAATACAAACGACAGGATTGATCTTCAAGAAATAAACAAGAAAAATAAGGACACCGTAAATTTACATTATTTGATGAATGAAAATCAAAAATCACTCAATAACTAATTTAACCCCAAAAATGTTTATAAATAAACAACTCATTGGTAAACTAAAAATACAACACGCTCAGTCGTACGCCAATAAAACATAAAGAATCTTCAACTTCCTTGTGTAGCTTTTCTCTCTCGGCGTGCAACTTTTCTTGGATCCTTCGGCGGTTGCTTCTCTTCAGAAAAAGAAAAGAAAACTTGCAGCGAAAATTCTATTTCTTTTATACATGTGTGTGTGGGTGCCCTAGGTCAAACTTTTGACCTTGGGCCCTACCTTTATTTCCGTTCACGTGCAGAGTTCAAATCCAAAAGGAATTCGGCAGCGCGAGGAAGGAACAGGAGACCTGGGCCCACTTTAGTTTTATACGCGTGCACCTTCACGCTCCTTATTTGTGCCAAAATTTGATTTCCTTTTTATACCAAAGTTAATGGGAAAATCCTCAAAAGATTGGCTAAATCGTTGATCAATAAGATTAGACATTAAGTGGCCCGATTATTATAAAATATCATATACATTAATGTGGAAAATTAAGAGGAAATTAATGGATAAACAATCTTGGGCATTGATCTTAAGATTATGATTATTTGATGAATGAACAAAAAATAACTAATGAACATATATATATAACCGGTCCTCATCCTTCCTATCAACACAAAAAAAAAAAAAAAAATCCATCTAAGCAATGAGATTAAAAAATGGGATTAGAGAGAGAAATCGGTTTCCTTCCAAATTCAAAAATGACTTCATCCTCCTCTCATTCATATATGTCTTTATTTTCCTATGATGCTTTTTGTGACAATGTTCGGTTTTTGAGATCCGAAACTTGATGATATATTGATAAGATAATTCTAAGATGACAAGATATCCAACTATAATTGTTGCGGAAATGAGTATAAAAGATATATATCCATATAATTTATGTTTTTCGCCTATGATGGATATTCTATTACTATTAGCTAGGTGCCAACAAAAAATGGGATCCATTAGCCTCAGGTTTTGCTCTTGGACCTGCAATGAACCATGGACACATGGTCATATATACTTTTAAATATTTTTTATTGCTTGGTTTTCAATTCCAGCTTAAAGCTTATCAATGAAACGAAATCACAGAGTGTCATAATTAAAGCGCATTATCTTTTTAAACTTCACACAATTCTGTTTGGCTATTCAGACACAAGAGAAGGTGTACTGAACGGATTAACCATAGAAGCATCAAGGGGTGGGCCAGGTAAAAACACTGTTTTAAGATTTCAAGTTACCAAACCGACCTCTCAATTTATTACTTTTAAAAATTAATCATACATTTATTACCTGAACGAACTTCATTAAGTGTCCATTCACAGCTTTTCATTTAGTAACAGATGTCAGCTTTTAATTGAAGATCATGATGATTGAGTAGCTGGACAAAATTGGTGACGAAAGAGTAAAAGTAAAACGTTTGTGTCGTTGTTTTACAAGTCTTACGAAAATGTATATCAACAAACCACATTGATACCTTCGAAGTGGGCTAAAAGATTAATTCAAGTTGGGCCCTAGAGTAATTATAATGCAAGCAAATTATAGACGTTCAGTCAATCATAGTTCTCGATTTTTCAAAATAATTTCAAATTTTGAAAAAGTAATTGTCATTTACTTTGACAAAAGAAATGAATTTAAGGCCTAATTTGGCATTGTACTACTCAACAATTTTTCTGGCCAAGTACCTTAATGATTAGTAAATGATCATCTTTCGAAAACAGGTCTTGCAAATACATAGAACTTAATTCTATCTTTGTCATATCATAGCATCAATTGAGTTGGATTTCATTGATAAACGTTTCTGACATTAGCTAACAAAGCCAATGTGAAATCAAAAATCGCCACAAATTTGTTGGCGGGAGCTATAAATTGGAATTAAATTAGAAAGTTTTGTATACTAAATTATTACCTATTATGCTTCAAAGGGAATTTTAGAATCAGCCTAAAGGGCTCTCAAATGGAATTTTAGAATCTCTCTCTCTCTCTCTCTGTTTTTTGTATAGGTAAAAATATAAGAAAAATATACGGGGAAAGGAATCCTTTTTCTTCAAAATCTTTCCTGTCATTCGTGGTATCAAAGTAGCATCATTGACCTGGTACATGAGCAACAGCCTTGGCAGACAAAGTCATGGCGTCGACGGGGATTAAGGCGTGACCCAAGGCTACCGACGCGACCCAGGAAATGTCAATGCTGCAAATGTCCAAGATAAGCATTTCTACAAATGGTGGAAGGAACAATACAATCTCAAGGTAGAACTCCCAACCTGTCAGTGGATACACACATTGTGGCAACATAATACATACCCGTGAGATTTGCTTTAAGTTACATGGGTATCTGGATTGGTAGAAAGAACTCAAGGCACGAAAACAAGCTGAAGGTGAGGCGAATGACGAAAAAGGGAAAGTTTCATTGATATCTGGAGAACCTCATTGGTTGTTGGTTTCTCAAGTAAAACCAATTAGTAATTCAACTACATTATGTGAAGGTAATCACGGTTGTGCTTTATTTAATTCTAGTCAAGTTGAGTACGGTGGATGGATTATTGATTCAGGGGCTGCAGGCCACATGACTTTCAACCTGAATGACTTTGTCAGAATTACACAACCAAGATGTCATAGTATTACCAATACTAATGGAATACCTATCCTATAACAGGAGCTGGGATTGCTACCCTTTCACCATCACTCTCTTTATCTAATACTTTACTAGTTTTATCATTATCAAATAAATTGATTAATGATGGCTGAGCCACTGAAGATTTCAATTGTGTTGCTTTAATGTATCCAATTTTTTTCCTTTTTCAAGATATTCTCACAAAGGAGATCATTAGTTGTGATACTTACAGAGAAGGTTGTACTACATGGACGATTTCAGTTGAGAGTGTAAATCATACATGACATTCTTCCAATAGTAGAGAGAGACAAATTTGGCTATGGCATCATCATTTGGGGGCATCCATCCTTTGGCTATATGAAATATTTATTTCCAGAGTTGTTTTTTAATTTACAAGACTCAGCTTTTCGGTGTGGAAACTTGAATTTTGGCTAAAAGTCATTGTGTTCCTTTTCCAATAAGTCTTAATAAGAATGGAATTCCTCTTTCTTTAATTCATTCGAAATGTTTTTAGTATGCTTAGGGCGATGGTTCAAAAAATTCTGCTATTGCCGTGACAAGGGTCGCAAGGAAAACGGATGTGTTATACTATACTTTAGCACTGGTGTTCGATGGGGGCGACTTGGACATTAGCTTGATATCACTGATGGAAAGACACCCTTTTGAAAAGGTATGAAGGGTGTTATATAATTCCTTTATAGACAATCGTTGGAATAGTTGGCAAAACATACGCACCAAATTTCTCTCCCTTTCCATCAAAGAAGAAGAAGGCATTCCATTTCAATTTTGCAAGAACAATCGGCATTTACTTCGTGGAAAACGGGTGCTTTCCTCGTGATCGCATCCAGACCAACATGGAGTAATTTCGTTCGTGATTCATCTGCAATTCAACGTTTGTTCCAGGGTTAATTGTTGTTTGCGCATCGGAATCAGGTAAGTCGTCTTCCGCCAACTTGAATTCTAACATCGGTATCAGAGCTCGATCGTGATTTCTGCCTTGTTTTTTCAACGAATTTTCTCGTTTACCATTTGATATCGAGATCAAGAGATTGTATTCTACATTGTTTTGATATTTAATCTTCGGAATTACAATCTGAAAACTCAAAATCGAACCGAAGCGAAGAACAGGTTCGGGGTCGAGTGCATCCGTACAATTTTGGCTAATTTTTGAAATATTTTCTCGGCCAAAATAAATTTTTAAATATACAGCGTGAAAGTGCTTGTCGAGACGAGTTCAACGATGGGTAGAGCACCACCCGACGATGCCGGACGCGCCCACACGGGCGGTCAGAAGCCGCTGCGCGTGGGATCCACGCGCTGGACGCGCTGGGCACGCCAACGAACCGGCGCGTGATGTCACGTGCTGGCGTCACGCGTGCGTCGGCGAAGCGACGCGTGCTGACGTCACGGATGACGTCATCCATGACGTCATCAAACGGTTTGTAACCGCTTGGATGACGTCATCGATGACATCATCGCCGGCGGAAGTTGGCCGGCCGGCGACCGACACGTGACCCAACCCAACCCGAGATCCGAACCGAGGTTGACCTGACCCGACCCGAACGTTGACCGGTCAACCGGTCTGGCGGTCAAACCGGTCGGACCGGTCAGACCGGCTAGGAGCCATTTGGTTCGCTGGCGCGTGCGCCACACGCGCCGCGCACTCAGGCGGCGCGTGTGGGCGCGTGAGAGCTCTGATTGGAGCATGGTCAGCGGCGTTTGGTTCGTATGAGTGTCCTCTAGACTGTGATATATTTATTTTTTATATTTGAATTTTATAAATATATAAAATTGTGTACGGAACCCTATGTACGCGTATTTTAAGGTACAAATGCATAGTTTATTCTTTGTTTAGCTTGTATTTTTTTAAGTTTTAGGAAATACAGTAGCTTGCCTGTATAAAAACGATATTATATGTGCTGTGTAGAGCTTAGTTCGATGGTAGCATATATACAATGTTAATATGCTTGCAATTTTCTAGTTCCAAAAAAATTCGAACAATGGTAGGAAATCCATATTTTTCGTTACATGTTGAATTACAGTTTTGATTATAGTTGAAGCATGATTGTTGTTTGTACGTTGGTTTACATCATGCTATGCTTTTGTGTTAATGGAAAAATGTAGAAATTACATATGGTCATGTAATTATTTTTCCTAGTGGGAGTTCGTAGGTTGGTAGAATTCAAAAGAGTTCTTACCTAGAACTTAAAATTTGCACAAATTAAACTAATTAATGATAATAGAAAAATTGTATATAAAAATTGATTGGGAACATAGTGAACTTTTGTTTCTGTGTCTTTTGTTGAATTATCATTAATTTAGTTTGTCTTTGTTGCAAATTAAATATATGTGTTACTCTGAAAGGTGTGCTAGTATTGATTCTGCGTTTATTATATCAATGTGTTATAACAATTGATTATAGCTCCGGCATCCAAGACCATTGTGGCTGACCTTAATAAGGGTGAGAAGCTTAACAGTGACAATTATGATATTTGGCACCGAAAGATTCAGTACATCCTTGAGGAGCAAGAAGTTTTGGAAACCCTCAACCACACCATGGATGAACCTGAGCATGGAACTTCAGCTCAACACAGGAGAGATCTAGAAGCTTATCAAGCTTGGAAAAAGAAAAATAGCATTGCTCACATCACGTTGCTGAGCTGTATGCAAGATAATCTCATGTGTAAGTTTGAAAGTTATGATAGAGCTCAAGCTATGTGAGTTGCCTTAAAAGATAAGTTTGGGGGTACATCCACCACTAAGCTGATGAGACTCACCATCAAGTTTGACACATTCTGAAAATGCCCAAATGTAACGATGAGGCAGCATTTTCTAGAGATGTCAAACATGATTCGTGAGCTGAAGTTGGCAGGTCACTCTCTTACTGATGAACAGCAAGTTCAGGCTGTCATAAGATCTCTTCCTGACAATTGGGAGCATATGAAACTCAATATGACGCATAATGAGAATATTATCACTTTTGATGATATACGTGTCATTTGAAATTAGAGGATGAACGCCTAAAGGCTGCGAGATCCTCTACCCATGCTGATGTTGCTGAATCGAGTTCACGCAAAGTTTCAAGCTTCAAGCGTAAAAGGAATTCTCAATTCAACAACAAAGGGAAGAAGAATGATTAGGCACCTAAGAGGGCTAAGACCTTCCAACACAAGAAGCATGGTGGGAAGAAGGACAAGGCCAAGATGAAGTGCTACAATTATGGCAAGATGTGTCACTTTGCTCGTGAATGCACTGTGTCAAAAGAGGTACCCTATTACTCCATTACTTTAAGTAATGCTTTTGTTTCTAACACTGTAATGTTTGATGAATCTCATCCAATGTGGACTGTAGACTCAGGAGTAATAGACCACGTAGCTAGAGACCAAGAAGCATTTGTGGAGTATCGTCGGATTCAGCCTAGAAAAAGATGGATATATATTGGAAATAACTCAAGCATTGAAGTGAAGGGTATTGACACATGTAAAATAATTTTACGTGGTGGTCGAAACCTATTCCTACATGATGTCCTTTATGCTCCAAATATTCGACGAAACTTGGTCTCCGTAGTTATTCTTCTTAACTTAGGTTATGTATTGAATTTCCATGGTGATTGTGTTGACATTATGTATGGAACAGTTTATTATGGTTCAGGTCATGTATCGAATGGTTTTATGGTGTTAGACATTGACTATGATCAGTACAATATTAATGTCGACGGTTGTTTTTCTTTAATTGCATCTTCTAATAATGTTGAGATTAATGCAAGTACTTGGTATGCTAGATTAGGTTACATTGGGTTGCAAAGAATGCAAAGATTAGCTAGAGAAGGCCTTTTAGGGCCACTCACTAATATTGATCTACTCGTATGTGAATATTGTCTAGCGGGAAAAGTAACTAGAAAACCATTCAGTAAATGGACTAGAGTCGAATTTCCATTACAACTCATACGTTCTGACATTTGTGGTCATTTGAATGTGAGAACGAGGCATAGAGTCTCATATTTCATCACTTTCATAGATGACTTCACGCGTTTCGGTTATGTCTTTCTGATCTCCCATAAGTCAGAAGCATTAGACTGCTTTAGACGATATATAGCGATGGTAGAGAATCAGTTGAACAAAGCAATAAAGGTATTGAGAACCGATCGCGGACGTGAGTATCTATCTGAGCAATTCAAGGCTCTTTGTGATGAAAATGGAATTGCACAACAATTGACTATTCTTGGTACTCCACAACAAAATGGGGTGGCTGAGAGAATGAATAGAACCCTATTGGAAATGGTTAAGTCTATGATGGCGCAAGCAAATTTACCTATCTCCTATTGGGGAGATGCGTTATTGATTGCTGCCTATGTACTTAACTTAGTGCCCTCAAAATTGGTCACTTCCACCTCTTATGAATTATGGACTGATAGGAAACCAGACTTGAATAGTCTACGTCCATGGGGATGTGCAGCTTATGTTCATGATTCTTCCCATAAATATGGTAAATTAGGTCCTAGAAGGAATAAATGTATTTTTATAAAATATTCTGAACACTCCAAAGGATGCGTGTTCATAGGTGAACAAACTGATGGAAGTGTGACTGAATTAGAGTCACGAGATGTCACGTTCTTGGAGAACGATTTTCCTAGTAGAAGTGAGATTGATAAGGACTTCCAATTATATGAGATAGAAGATCCTAATAACACACCCACTGATATTGTAGAGGGAAATGAAGATTTACCTCAACATGCAAGACCTAGTGGGAGTGTTGCATCGCTTGACGAATTGAATTCAAGAGAAATTCAATTGCGTAAAAGTAATCGTAAAAGTATTCTATTTCAATGTCAAAGTAGAGTCATAAGTATGTGTAGATCTATGCTCGTTCCTTCTACTCGACAATCTCGGCTTTGTTATGGAATATGAGCTTCCAATTTTCATCAACAGATCTCTTCTAATTTCGATGGAGACAATGAAAAGGAAAGATTATCTGATCACGACGTTCGGGAGTATCTTCGATGCATTTCGCATGTTGGTTGATTTTACAAAGAAAGGGCATTTGCTAGATCCTCTGAAACATCATTTAGTGTGTAATATTCCGCTAAAAACTAGGGCTTTCCTCTGAAACATCATTTCTTTTTTTCTGTTTTTATCCTTCTTTGCTTGGTCACTTCCTAACCCCACTTCTGCGGGACTGCAGGGAATCAAGTTTCATGAACAAAACACATCATCACTTTGTCTCCCAAAAGTCAAGACACTCGAGAGTCAAGCCTCCTAAAAACATGTCTGAAACGTCTTCCCCATTGTTGCCTTCTCTGTCTTCTTGCAATGAGAGGAACTTGTTCCGTTCAAGGGCTATCAACATGATGCGTGCCTCGGCTTTGGCCGACAACGTGCCTCCGGTCTTTTTATTCGGACACTCTACGTTCGACATGGGGACTAACGATTACATAACTTCGAGGGCAAGAGCCGACTTCCCTTATGATGGGGTCGATTTCCCCAACTCCCTAGCGAGAGGGAGATTCAGTAATAGGTATAACAATGCTGACGAAATGGGTAAACCATAATGATGCGTCCAGCATGGAAATTTTTTTTCTTTTGGAATTTTTCTAGTTAAGTGTATGGAGTAGTGTATACGGGGAATAAATGAAGGGTAATAAAAAAAGATTGAACGATCTCCTTCCAAGGTGTAAAGGCCACGCCACCAACTGAGGATGAGGATTGAGATCTACGAAGTTCACTACTAAAGCCTAAAGTTTCCACCAGCCAAGGATAAAGGACTTCGGGATAGGAGAAGCTCACCACTAAGGCTTAAAGATTCCACTAGCCAAGGATAAATGGCTTCTTGGCTCACCACCAAGGAATGATCTACGCTCCAAGGATAAAGAGACCGAAAGGAGTTATCCACTCTCCGAAGATGTTTACTCCAGCAGAGGAAATCTCATAATTTTCATTCATCAAATTCGTATGCCCGGATAGTTTTCCTCTATTTATAGGAGGATTTTTAGACTTAGGAAAAATTAAAAGCAGACTTTAATGACCTAGGAACTTAGACCTTCGACTCTTGACAACTACATAACAATAAAGATACCTAGGAACTTAGGAAATGCATTTATTAGCACTGAAACTTGCATTCTTGAACCTTTATCCTTCCAAAATTCGTGCTCCTCCCTTGACCAAAAAATAACCTCCTGAAACTTCATCAATTGGTAATGCAAAACGTCTAAAATGACCTCCCATCGATAGTTATCAACATACCACTATTCATATGCTCGAGCGAGCCAAACCCGAGTCAAGGAATTAACAGGGAGCTTTCTTGTACTTAGATAAATCCTAGCTCGAGTAGTTAGAGAATTGAACTATGAATCTTCCTAACGTGCAGGGTGACATGGTAACAATGGCGCAACAAGTGCAACGATTTACGATGGTTCAGGGCATCATCTCAGATCTACTGGGTTGAAATGCAAGCACTGAGTCCTTCGCCAAATCGATCTTCTTCATCAACATCGGAAGCAACGACATCTTCGATCACTACCATTACAACGAGAGTGCCGTGTCACAGCCAGAGCTGATGGCCGCAATTTGGTCTAACTAAACAGTCCAACTGACGGTAGATGTCGACTCGATACTGTTGCTGTCGGTAGCCAATTTCTCCTTGTTTGAGGAAAGCCTAGACCGACCTTCCCGTGGATCTTGAAACTTAAATTTCGCGTCATTCGCATAAAGAATTATTTAGGGAATTTTTTCTCTGACGACTTTGCATTGTCACGGAATGGGAATGCCAGTTTTTGTACAACTTGGGAGCTCGGAGATTCAGGATCCTGAGCGTCCCTCCAATCGGGTGCTGCCCGTTCGCGCAGCTCCGGAACTTGACGGCAAGCAGGTCGGGCTGTTTGACGGAGCTGAACGATTATACTTAGTCCTTTTTGACGATCTCGGGTTCGTTACAAGATCTGAGCTCGCAGCTCCAAGGCATGATGTACTCGCTTGGAGATGCACATACCATGACCTCTACCCTTATGGACGATCCTCTTGTCGTCGGTGAGCATATAATTACTATCCACTCTTAGCCAATTCTTCTTGCTCTTTCTTCTTTTTTTCTCTTTTTTTTGTTCTGATTAGCCAGCTTCTTGGGATTTCATCTTTAATCTTATGTGTGATCAGGCATTGAGAACATTGAAGAAGCATGCTACGGAAACGGGACACCAAATGCAGAGCAGCCGTGCTATATCGTGTACGGCCCCCACCTGTGCCCGAATCGCGACACGTACTTGTTCTGGGACATGTTCCACCCGACCCAGTACGCGGCCCAGAAAGCCGCTGTCACTCTGATCGCCGGGGGCCTGAGCTTCGTAGCGCCGGTGAACTTGAGCCAGTTGGCCCGGGCCAGCTGAGATCAACCATACCGCGATGCTCTCATCTTCTCTCTTTGTTCCGGAACAATTGACTTCTCCGTGCATCATTATTTTGGCCGGCAATAATAAACACCCTCTTCAGGCCGGTTTCCGGGAATCAACCTGGATGTATCCTGGGATTAGATGAGATGTATACTTCGATTGCGAAAGCATCGTCCTTGTGGACACACAAATAAATTCGCAGTCCCTCTTTCTAGATGATCTTTGATATTTTAGCGACTAATCACGCTGATTCCATGCATGACGAGAATGACAAACCTCTTACCAGGGATGTAGATGGAGATGGAGATTCAATAAAGCACATTAGAAGACTTATTATCAAAACGGGAAAATTGTCTAAAAAGTCATGAGTTTATTATGCAATGGCCAATTAAACATTTCGATTATACCAATTTAGTTATAAACATTTTGACAATTTGTCATTTGAGTCATAAATATTTCAAATATTTTAATTTAATTCTAGTTCTTTTGATAATTTGTCAATTTAGTCATAAACTTGATGATAATTTATCAATTTAATCATAATCTTATGATGATTTGCCAATTTAGTTCTTCAAATCAATTTTGGCTAAAAATTGCTTAGCTAGTGCTAACGTAAATAAGTTTTATAATTTTTGTAAATTTTTATTATTTTTCCTTTCTTTTCTTTATTCCAAATTCGGGTTGGCAAGGCCGACGGTCGACAGCCGACCCTCGGGTGGTTTGGAGTATGGCGTCGTGGTCCTCGCCAATCAACAAATTTAGAATTAAATTAGCATAATTAAATAATTTATAATTGAATTGGTCACTATAAAGTAAATTTAAAATTTTCTTTTTTTGGAAAGGTAGCTCAATCCATACAGCTGAATCGAGAGTTTGTGCGAGTCCCTCGATAAAAGGTCAAGTCAAGTGGGGTTAATAAAAACCATTTTAGCCCAAAATATCGAGAGACTCAAAGTCAACGTTAATTCCTGATCGAACCCATAATTTATGAGGTAGGAGAAATCGTGATTATTCGGCGTTTATAAATCAGGATCGGCGGCAATCAATGCGATTATGCAGAACCAATCCGTGGTTCCACATCCATAGGGGAAAACAAGATAAGCCCGGTAGGCTCTCTGACTCTCTGACTCAGGAAGGCGTGGCGTGGCGGTGGCAACTTTTCACTGTTGAGACTTATCTATTTGCCTCAATTGGAGCAATCCACGTGGGTGGTTTAGATAAGGCGCTTCGTCATTATCTGATCTTCCCATTCAGCGGCGTCGGTCATTCATTCTCTATTAGCACCCCCCTAAAATAATTCATATTCGATTCCATAATTACTCGCGAGTTGATCAAGGCAGATGGAACTTTTTTTTACAACAATAAACCCAAAATATTTATTTATCCTAAACTTTTTTTCTATAAAACCAAAAATCTTAAATTTGTACCTATATAACAATATATTTACTTTATGTTATGAGAACCATTAAAAATCTGCTTACATGAACGTGAGAAAGCAAACAATATTGATATACACAGAAATTTGATAGGGAATAATCATATTACAGTTTTGGATTTTTTATATTACAAGGAAAAAAATATGATAAATGTGTCAAACTGAGTATCATTTGGGATTTTTTATGTCTAAAAAATAAATCATATAATTTGAGATTTTTTTGTGACTTTTTCCTTTTCTTTTTGGCCATGAAAATTTTTGATTGCTAATCTTATTACACGATATGTCCACGTATCAGAAAATGCAAGAAAGATCTTCATTTGAATCGAGATGAGATGAGCTCAAATGCCTCATTTTGCTGTTCGAGCTCGAGCAGAATTGTCACCACTCGATTGGGCTCGAGTTGAGTTTCGAGCATCCAACATTTAAATCGTGTTTAGACCCTCAAGAGTAGCTGTAACTTTAGCCGTTAGGAGGAGGGAATATCTTCACATGGCTCTGTCTTAATACGACGTTGCTCGTGAGAAAAGAGCAAGAATTTTTGGCTGTCCATGCCACCATGTCACCGTTTCTATTCACAGTAGTACTCGCTCTCGCAACACAGGAGACCATAAATACATCGCCACCTTCGTTCACTACACACCTTGCCAAAGCAAGAACCCCACAAGACCCAGAGGGAAGGATAAAGCTGCAAACATAGTCCAAGAAAAACACCAAGATGAGAGCGACCTGCTTTGCTGCTTCTCCTTCTTCTTGTCTCACTACCACCACCTCGTTCTCTCCGTTGATTTTCCGGGAACATCTGGCCTCAAGGTCCCTTCTTTTGTCGTCTAATCAACTCCCTTGCAACCCTCTCTTCATGTCCGAATATATATATGTGCTTATGCTGCTCTGGTTTTGGTTTCTTGTTTTGCCTGCAGATGTCCTTTGGCGTCAATTTCGATCAAGAATCGGCGGAGTTGGATGGGTGGCTTCAATCCCAAGAGTTCAAACACCACTCGGTACACCACTACCAGAGTAGAATCCATTTCGATATCACTCTTATCTGAACAAAATGATTTCTCGTTAGAACTTTTTGTGGTATTTTGAGGTTTAAACTGTCTTCATCCTGCTCTCTGGAGCTGATTCTATTCCTAGCTTGAGATTTTCCATGTGATGTTTGTTCATTCTTGTGCCTGGGTTAATAGCTTCCGGTTCTCGGGTTTTCATCATTCTGTCGGTCCACACGCTTGTGAAGCCTTGGGATACAAATTATTACATTGGCTATTCATCTTGATCTATTTATTTTGTTACTGTAGCATTTCACATTCGTTAAAGTAAGCCTTTTAGATTAACCATCCTGTCGAATTTCGTTGATCTAGTCCCAAGGCAGCCTTGAGAAGTGACTTGGAAGCAGCTGGAATTCCAGCTTCGGTGCCGGTGCGGGTAGCGCACGAGCTCCTTCAGGCCGGACACCACTATTTAGATGTCAGGTGTGCGCATATGACTAAAAAATCTTCTCTAGTCATATGTAGCTTTAATTCACAGTAGAATCCTACAAAATTTATGTACTGTCTGATAAAATATGTAGAAATAAAAGGTTTTTCGCTTATTCCGGGTTGCCATTGTGTGCTGTAGGACTCCTGAAGAATTCAGTGCCGGTCATGCATCTGGAGCTATCAACATCCCTTACATGTACAGACTCGGATCAGGTTTCCAATTTCATTTGCTTCTAAGAAACTGAGTTCGTTTTATTTGCGTTTGAGACGCTCTCATGACCTGCTATTGCTAGTTGATCATGCAGACTACTTGATTTTTTCAGTAGTTTCTGTCGATTTGCTGACCATGGATTTTTGTATTCCTGTATTTGAGGATTTCTAACTCTGTTTACCATGGTTTCTGCTAAATCCTGTAGGGATGACAAAGAATGCGAGCTTTATCAAGGAAGTCTCGGCGCAATTTAGAAAGGATGACGAAATTATCATTGTATGTTGCCAGGCTTGGTTATGACTGTAGTCATTCCCGATGACTCTCGGGATTGCAAGTCTTTCTTCTGTTGAGCTATGCTATTTTATTTTCTGGGCCCCTGTTTGAGAGATTCAATGTATAACCTTTTACAGGGATGCCAGCTTGGGAAACGATCAATGATGGCTGCAAAAGATCTACTTGCTGCAGTAAGCAAAACGTCTCTCTCGAAATGTTGTAGTACGCCTAGAGAGATGGTTCTAACGAATTCTGCTATTGCCATGAGTAGGGTCATATGAGCAACGAATGAATGTTTGGCGATTTAAGGAAGAACTAGAGTTCAATGTTGGCGATTCCTGGCATTAGCCAGATCAATCAATAGATATTTCAATGAATTGATGATAACTGCAGGCAAATTAACTGATTCTCATTAGCTGCTGAGCAATTGGGTAGACAGATTGACAACCGCTCACTCTGGAGACTCTGCTTTCGATTTTGGATTGTGTTGTGGTACGCGCATTGTGCAAAACATTCTGAGTTTACCCGGACCCCGTTTGTGTTTTGCAGGGTTTTAGCGCCGTTATAGACATAGCCGGTGGCTACGCCGCCTGGACACAAAATGGGCTCCCCACTGACCTGTGAACGCGCTCGCGTCTTCTTAGGGATGAGGCGTGAGGGCGATTGGAATTCGCCGTCGAAGAAGCAGAGTAGGCTCTGCATCAGCTTAGATCTCATTGACGGCTGAAGATGCCACGCACATCGTCAATGTGCTAGAGATATCGCGCATCCCAATGTCGAAGCACACTCATAAGCATGTGCAGAGAACAATGTAACTTGAGTTCGACATTATACAGGAATAACTCTTGGATTATAAGAGACTCTATGCGAATGGTTGGTGTGCTAGCCTTCAACAGAGCCCTTTACGGTGTTAATATTATTACCCCCCTCCTTTTCTCCTTCTCTCTCTCTCTCTCTCTCTCTCTCTCTCTCTCTCTCTCTCTCTCTCTCTCTCTCTATCTCTCCGTGTGTTTATGAGCAGGTAGATTTCAGATAATTAAGCCAGAGTTTAACCTGGCATGAGGCATTAGGCTGGTTGGTGCAAGTAATCTTCTAACGCAAGTACACTTACTATCACAACTTTGAGCTTAGGAGAGATCTCACATCCATTTTTCTAAAGTTCACTAGAAAAAGAAAGTATCCTGGTGTTGTATGTCCCTCTTAGGAATCAAATTACTAAAAGGTTTCACTAAGATATCGGGATAATGATAGTAATAATCTATGAACTTTGAATTTATTCGATGTTGTTTCTGAACTTTAACCTAACGTTTAATGTGGTCCTTGAACTTTCAGTTTACTCAATGCGGTGTCTAAATTTTGTTAACATTCAATGTGGTTCTTCCCTTAATTAAAGATAAGGGAGAATATTGAACATTTTCAGATGGTCTAAGGATTGAATTGAACATATATCAAAAGTTCAGAGACTATATTGAATAAATTAACAATTTACGGATCACATTCCACATTGAGCTAAAGTTTAAGGATCACATTAAACAAATTAAAAGTTCAGGGATCATATTACACATTGAGCCAAAGTCTAGAGATTATTTGTGTCATTTTTCCTAACAAATCATATAAAAAATCATTGCAACATTTCATTCTACAATTATGAGTGAGCTTATATAATTTTAACCGAAAACACGTAAAAGAATCTCTAGTTAGTAAACTTTGTTTTGTGGTAGTTCATTTCTGTGTCCCTTCATAAACACTTATACATTGACAAAATAATTACACAAATGGCTTTTCAACTTTGACCCTATACACAATGTAGTTCATGAATTTTTAATTTATTTAATATAGTCCTTGAAGTTTAACTCAATGTAAATTCCCGTTTATAAATTTTTAATTTGTTTAATGTGGTCCCTGAACTTTCAATAAATGTTCAATCTAATCCGATCTACGTGAAAATATCAAATGTTGTCCTTCCATTAATTTAAGTTAACGGAATTTACTAATTGGAATTCCAATATGATACGTTTGAAAGGTAAACAAAAAATAACGTTACACGCAGATTATCCATATAAGATATTCAACTCAAACTCCAATATGATAATAAACATCATCAAGTAATATGGACAAGCATTTTTCTAAATTGTAATATGCATAATTATCTTTTAAATTAAACAGCGTAAGTTAAATACAATGTGAATAATCCATGTGTAAGTTATTATGTTAGTCCTCCATTCAAATGTACCGGATTAAAAGCTAAATCAGTAAATTCCGTTCGCTTAAATTAATAGAGGGACCACATTAAACATTTTAATATGTTTTAGGGATTAAATTGAATATATACCAAAAATTCAAAAATCATATTTCAAATTAGGTCAAAGTTCATGTGCAGTTTGTGTTATTTTCTCTAAATACAACAATGAAGTATAGTTTGCTCTACTCTTTCGACAGTCATTAGCTGGAAACACCAAAATTGCCCAAGATAATAAAAAGAAACTTTGCAATTTTGAAATCCGGATTGAAAGATTAGATAAAGATCTTGGAAAACCCTTCTTCCTTTTTTAATGTTCAATTGCTTCATACTCACATAACATACGACATAGGAAATCATCCGGCCACGTTATCCGAGTCTTAAGGAGAGAGAGTTGTTGTTCGGCAACTACTGACCGAACCAACCCTTTTCAGACTTCCCACTAAAGCAAGACATGGTGCGCACATCTATCATACTCCCTCTCTGCCACCAACCGCTATTGTCACTGCCTTTTCTTTTCTCTTCCGGTATTTGCACTTGAAGAATACGTACAGAGGTCCGAGGTTGAGCACATAGAGAGAGAGAGAGAGATGGGATTATCATCCCGGAAGTGGTTCAAGCTGATTCGCAAGAAGTTCCGCGGATCGTCTCATAGGAGCATCCTCACCAGTAGCGATGGCGACCGCAGTCCTATAGGAGAAGCATTAATAGCCGATCGAATCAGCGAGGACTTGCTGGACCGACAGGCCATCCTGCTGGATGAACCGTCGCAGCAGCGACGTTTCACTGAAGAAGAGCTCGCGGCCATCAAGATCCAATCGTATTTCAGAGGGCATCTTGTATGTCTGACTCAATTATCTCTTCTGCTGCCGCTGCTTCTTCTTCTTCTTTATCTTGAACTTGAGTTATTGTTCCTCAGCTTTACTCTTGCCAATTGCTCTATGATGGTATTGATTTGGAAACTAACCGGTTATGGAACATAGGCGAGACGGGCATTTAGAGCGCTGAGGAGCCTCGTGAAGCTGCAAGCCTTGGCTCGGGGCACGTATGTGAGGAACCAGGCGCAAATAGCGCTGCGGTGCATGCACGCGCTAGCACGATTGCAGGTCCGAGTTCGCATGCGGCAGCTTGTCGGAATGTATATTGATAAATGAACAGCATGCGAAATTTGCTCAGGACATGCGACCATTGCTGTAACAAAGGATCATGCTAAGATGCTGTCTGACATTGTGAATAATGCAGATGTTTCGACACTACTGTTTCGAAAGGCGCGACACTGTGCAACATTTTTTTTTTCCCTGAATAGTTGTTTGACCATGTCGATGCTTATGTTTAGTAATTCTGATTCTTAGCCAACGTTTTTTCCCAAGGATGGAGATAGCTTTTCACAGAAGAAACTTTTTTTTCTTGAATGGTTGTTCGGTCACGTTGATGCTCATGTTCAGTACTTTCGATTCCTGACCAACCTTTTTCCCGAAGATGGATAGCTTGATAATGCCAGTAGGATACAGTTGACTCGACTTCGTAACTTAAATCCGGCTAATAGCTTTAGATCAGTTAGTAACTTTAGGCACGATACTCGACTCGAGCTAGCTAGGTAGAGATTGAGCTTTATCAGGCCTTGTTCATCATATTTAACTGGACAAAGTTCGAGTGCATAGTCTGCATGTTCGAAGAGGTACAATTTGAAAGACAGAACAAAAGAACACTGGCTCACCATCGTTCACAAGTGACACAAATCAAGTACTAATCGGGCAGGCTTGAATTAGGAAAAATAGATAACAGCAGATCAGCCAAATGTCACGGCCGACAGACTCTTGACTGTGGAATAGCCCATACGTCGCTTAGTAAATTGAGAACGTTAGGCCAGCCTTCCTTCTAAAGATTGTTCCTAAGAAAAGATACGGTGAATTGCATCCTCATATCGAATCCTACTAGGCCAAGTTTAAATAAGGTATCTAGTCCCTCGAGCAAGACATATAAAACACTATGGTGCTATAACTAGTTTCAGCTCGACATGATCTCATTAGAAGAGTGGCATCATTCCACAAAAAAAAAAAAAAAAAAAAAACAAAAAAAACAAAACAAAAAAGAAGAGCGGCATTAATGCCCTATCAATTTGTGCACGAGAGGCCATCCCACCTTTAGAGCTCTCAGAGTTACAATTGTTCTACTATAAATTTCCTAGCACAAATGCTATGATACCACTCTTACGAATTAGTTGTATTATCCCTTTTGCTTCAGTCACTCTTTACCCCAATAGCATAGCTTCACTCTTCAACTCACAAGCTTACCAGAGAATTCAATCCGTGACATTCTCCTCCAGCCAATTCTACAACGCCCTCATTACAAGTTGCTTTGTCGCTTTCTTGCATTCCACAACCATCAATGCTACTCCCTCGATACTTACATGAATGGAAAATGCTTGCCCAACAAAACAAGTCACTCCACTCCATTGGTAGCTTCCTTCAATCAAGATTGTTCGCAAATCTCCAATTACTTGTGCTTTCCCAAACAAGTGTGGCATCTTGAGCCAACTGCACTCCCTTAGCAACATCTTCTTTCACCTAGTAGGTTTCTTATGATCTCAACAAACCAATGAAGGTTTTTTTCCTTGCTGAAAACGTGGTAACAGATCTCCTCTTGAGATTTGCCCCTTTATCTAGAAACGTTTTCCCTATTCGATAAGCAATTCGGCTCATTCATGTCCCTCATTGCCATCCTAGAAGCTTAACAAGAACCACACCTTGTCCAAACCCTCTTAGCCTCGGTGATCACTACCCGCCCTCATAGGATCAATTAGAACAATTAGTTTCGTCTTGCCACAGCCTTATCAATAAAGCAGTATCAACTCCTAATTGGTTTGTGCATAGAAGACTAAACCGGTATAACTCTTCAAAGTTATAAACTGTTTTATCCTAGAACTTATAACACAAATGACCCAACACTACTCCAATGAACCAGTTGTACCATCCATTACATTAGTCACTCTTCATACCAATGCCACTTAACTCCACTCTTTAACTTAAAAGGGTGCAAGAGAATTCGATCAATGACATTCTCTCCCACCCAATTTTGCGACACCCTTATTGCAAATTGCTTTGTCACTTCCTTAAATTTCACAAGCATCAATGCCACTCCCTTGAAACTTACATGAATGGAAAATGCTCGTCCAACAGAACAAGCCACTCTACTCCATCAGTAGCTTCCCTTGATCAAATCCATTCACGAATCTCTAGTTATCAGTGCTCTTCTTGACAAGTGTGGCATCCCAAGCAAACTACACTCCGATGATAGTACATTCTTTCGCCTATTAGAATTCTTCTGATCTTAGTAGACTAATGGAGGTTTCACTCCTTGGAAATATGGTAACAGACCTACTCTTGAGATTCACCCATCGATCCAAGAGTGTTTTCGCTATTCAATTAGCAAGTCGATTCATTCCTATCACCTCCATTGCCATCCTAGAAGCTTTACAAGAGTTGTACCTTGTTCGAGCTCTCTTAGCTGAGGCAATCACTCTTCACCCTTATAGAATCGAGTAGACCATAAGCTTTTCCCAAGAGGAATTCTGCTTTGAAACCATCTGCCATGGGCCAACAAATTCTTCATGTTAAAATAGTCTGTGCAACGCGAGGTGAGCCAAGAACACTAGAGCCAACCTTCTTTCAAATATTTTTTCTAAGAGTAATATGGCCTATCATACTGTCGTATTGAATTGTACCACACCAAATTGAGCTTGAGCAAGACATATAGAACATGGTTTCAACCTATCACGGCCTTATCAGCTCCCGACCAGGCCAATTTAACCTGCGGAGCTCCTCGGAGTTATAAACATCTTATCCTAGAACTCCCAGCACAAATGCCCTCACACCATTCCTACGAAATAATTATATCATCATTTCTTCATCAGTCCTTATTTATCCAGGTACCACGAAACTCTACTCTTCCGCTCGCAGGGGTACGGGAGAATTTGGGCCATAACACAAGCTTGAGTGGTATAACCGCATATAATTTGAGTGACTACTTATAGCAACCTACCAGCCAACCTAGTCAAGCCGATACAGCAGGTCATCAGGATAAAAAAGGCTAGGGTAGATTTATTGGTGTAAAACGGAAAACAGTTAGAAAATTGACGTGTTAAGAAACTTATTATTGAAATAACATTGCGGCCGCAGCCACGGCGGCATTGGGATGGCCACATATGACAACTATGACCCTGGCTCAATATAGAGATGGCAAGCCCAACAACGGCCAAGACGATTGCGGCAAAGTTGAAACCTCAGAAAAAAATAATACATAGACCAAGTACATATAATTACTTCTCCAAAGCCACACAGGTTTGGGGTGCACGTTGCACGGTATATCCACTACGTGCACAAAATAGCATCTCAGCAATAAATTGAGTGAGTCCTATCATCGGACTCATGTAATCAATGGCGGACAGGGGCTTAATCCACATAATCTCGCTAGACTGTAACAATTCTCTTCCCGCAGAAGAGGACTTGTACTTCTAAAGAACAGAAAACCTGTTAGCGGTAACACTTTTGTGCGGAATGACATTTGAAAATCGCTTATGAGTGACGACTTTCCTATTAAAACGAAAAAAACACTCAAAATTCTCAGTAACTGACAAGAAAAATCATATAATGTCAAAGAGATTAGATGTTTAATACTAATTAAATGCGAAATCTCAAACACCAAAACACTAAAAGCAACCGAATTAGATTTGGATTGACTTAAACAAACTAACAACATTTATAATCAGAACAACATCGTTCATCACACATCAGGAAATTGACAAACGACAGCAGAGGAATCAGGAGAAGAATACAAATGGCAGAATGAGAACACATAAGCAAATGGATACTGAACCTTTTTTTTCTGGAAGGGAAATAGCAACAGTGTCCCTAAACTTACAAAGTTTTGCACTTTAGCTCCTAGATTTTAGAGGTTCAACATTCTAAATGTTGAAGGGAGCTCTTCTTTTGCTCAACAGTCCCTGAAGTATTCGCATTGATTTAAATTAGTCCTCCAAGCCCCATTTTAGACAAATATCAGCCATATTAGCAAAATTCCTCGACTAAACAAGTGCAAGGCAGTTTCCCTAATTTTTCTTTAACTACACACCCGCATGCATCGCAAGCAAGAAACATGCCCAATATTCGCCTAATATGAGGTTGGAGGACCAAGACACGTCACAATAAATTCTAATTCTAGAGCTAAAGTACAAAACGAGGTAAATTTTAAGGACAACAGGAGCTATTTTCCATTTCCTTCCTCTTTTTTTTTTTTTTTTTTTTTGGTAGAAGGCAAAAATATGGTAACAACTTGAGCTCCCAAAAGAAGAGGCAGATAATTGTTACGACTTCGGTTAATCACCCAGACAAATTCTGTACAGAATGCAGCTACCCTGTTGTCATCAGCATCACGCTATGCGAGTAGATGGTAGAATATATACACTCTTCCCTTTCCACCTCAATTGCTCCTTTTGAATGCCGAAAATAACCCACCCGATGTTTTGTCCTTGCGCTTGTCTTCCCCTTCCTCTCCAACCTGAATCGAATGATGCATGTCATTAATTTATTTGCAAGAAATGAAGAATTACTTACAAGTGATGGGTTACCTTTTTTGCTATCCGCTGAAGGATTTCCGAGATTTCAGAGAAGTTGGGCCTTCTCTTGGGGTCTCGCTCCCAGCAACTTTGAAGTAGTTCTACAAGCAATGGGTCAGTGTCTTTTGGAATGGAAGGACGGAGATCCTAGAAATATGTCCATTCAAAACAAATTGTCATTTCGAAAAAATAAACCAAATGGCTGAATTGTGAAGCGTAAAAAATCAAAAGTGACGATTTCAACCTTTTGTACTACTCCAATAGCTGCTTGCAGAGGGGTCATGTAGGCATAAGGAAGCTGGCATTTCAGTTGCATAAATAAATCAAGTTTGATGGCATTTATTATATGGAAGGAAGACAATGTCAAGAAGAGGAACTTACTTCTCCAGTCAGAAGCTCCCACAATACTATGCCAAAGCTAAAAATATCTGCTTTGTGGTCATACTGTCTGTGTTCAATTACCTACATTTAGTAAAGCCGACATAAGTAATGGCCATTTACAGTAATCATGGGAAAACGAGTATCTTTAGTGTGCCTCATCCAGTGTTAACTATCACCTATGGATTAGTGGAACAATATTTCGTGACAGACAGTACGAGCTGAAGCAAAAACTGAACTCCAGAATCCCCCAAAAAGGAAAATGGAAAATCCCCCAATACGAGTAAGCATATATAAGCCCACAATCAACTAGACGCTCCATGATAACCAACTCAAATAGATTATAAGAGTGATTTGAGCAGCATGGGAGACTGAACATGACAATTGGTAATTTGGAGAGCTTCAATAAGATAGAGGAGCTACAGCATCTGTAGCAAAAAGGCTAGATTTTCAGAAACAACAAGCACTCATTTACATCCACGATACACCAAGATGGTTAGATAAGGCGACACAGAAGATCAAGGCGGGTACATATAATGCAATATCATCCCTGATCTGCATAGTCTTACAGATAATAATATTGGCATTGATCTTCAGACAGAGACGCACCTCTGGGGCCATCCAGCGGTATGTTCCCGTTTCAGCCGTCATTACTCCAGTTTCAGCCTGCACCCTGGCAACTCCAAAATCTGCCACTTTAACCACCTGTCAGAAATAGGAGAGAGACTTTAGAGCAGCAAGTTTTAATCTCTTATATCTCTTTGGGAAGTAGATCATCATAATATAGTTATATCATCTTGATCCAAGAACACTAATTCTTACCCAGAAATGAACTTTGTGCAATATTATCTTAACCCAAAAGAAGTGCTCTGTTTCCTTGTTCTCCTAAACCTAATAAAGCTACTTAGACAGTAGTACTTGCTCACCTTCTCTTACATTCTACATGATATCATCTAAAAATTGCTATATCTATTCCTACCTATTGTTGAAAGGATCGACACTTGAACCAGCATCACAACTTTTTTTATTCTTTCTTTCATATTTCCACGAAACTATAGCGACAGCAAAACTAATATTATGATGAAAATGCAACAGCTTCTCCATGCTGATTCAATACTTATAATTGAATGATAAACATTATGCATCAAG
The DNA here is from genome assembly GCA_014182515.1 of Eucalyptus microcorys. Taxonomy (NCBI): domain Eukaryota; kingdom Viridiplantae; phylum Streptophyta; class Magnoliopsida; order Myrtales; family Myrtaceae; genus Eucalyptus; species Eucalyptus microcorys. The sequence goes on from CM024570.1 coordinate 27,109,368, forward strand.
AAGGAAATTTTAATTTTAGTTCTTCAAAAGCGTCAAACTCTTGTTTCACTGTTCTAATTGATCACTCACAACAAGCACTGGAGTGTATATTTCTAGGCGGATAATTACCTCATTTTCATCCATCAGAAGATTGGCAGTCTTCAAATCCCGGTGAATTATATTGTTCTGGTGCAAATAGTTCATCCCCTTGGAGACATCGATAGCCACCTTAAGTAGAGAAGGAAGCTTAACTGCACCATTTTGTTTATGTAGAAAGTCGAATATGCTTCCTTTGGACATGAATTCTGATAAAGCAATGCACAACCAAAATTTTGAAAAGAAAGAATAACTGTCAGCTAAATTTAAACGATTAAAACTCCATCTCCCAGTACAATTTGCAATAAACTTCCAAGAAGAAAAATAAACGTCCATCACATTCGCACCTTTCTGTTTAAGAACTTTTGCAGAACATTAAAAAACCTTATAAACCAGGAAACCATCCTCAATAGTATCTCATTCGAATCTAGAAAAGGTCTCCCCAACAATTTTTCCTTATCAGCAACGTTACATATACCTAGACTCTGATACAGGTCAAAACTCTATCCTAATATCGAAACATCACATCCACTCACTTAGAAAACACTCAGAAGACTAACCTGTCACAATGCAAAGGTTTGGTGGGTGGGTACATGCACCTATAAATTGCACAACATTCTTGTGTCGGATTTTCCTGGAAAACATTAAAACACAAAACAAGAATTTCAGGAATATGACAGCTCAGGGTAGTCTGAATATGGAAAATGGTAGTTTAAAATAAAGGGACTATTTCCAAAAAATGGAAGCATTCATGCATTCTTAAAAGAAAGCTAGAGAGGGGATCTTTATAATGCAGACTGTCTAGCAAATTCACACAAGATTCCTGGGTCAGGACAGGTAACAGAAAGCTGCTGGAATTTGTACTAAATCCAGCATAATCCTATGGTGGATCATTTTAAATCGGTTTAAGTATAGGCATTATACTTTGTGTAAGAAAGTGTAAAGTTAGAATAAGGACCTCTCAACAACCTTTTTCCTTGTTAATTTGACAGTACTGGTGGGACTAATATATTTTTCAAAGCATGCGACTGAGAGATGACTTTCCAGTTTTCTTGCTCTTTTTTTTTTTTTAATATATATAGCACCGAGTGAATATTGTCTACTTGCAGCCTGAGGAAAGGTTTGTGAGTTTCATGAAATCCAAAACTTCACTACGTACCATATAGGCAATGGGCTGCATCCTCAATGAACTTAAAAAAGTATGAACAAGCAGGTGAATTACAATTTTTTCTCCAGGAAGTAACATAAGGTGTATGCTATTTCTCAGAGCTAGGTGACATGTCGACGAAAGTCAACTCAAAATGCTCCATCTCAAGCAGCCAGCTAACTTCAGAAGTATGTTAATCAACACTAAAAGACGACACTAGCATGACAAGAAATATATCAACACAAACCTCATTATATAAATTTCCTGAGCAAAGTCTCTCAATATGGCAGCGTTGGCACGTCCAGGCTTTAGGATCTTGATAGCCACTTCCTGACCGCAATATGTACCTCTATACCTGAAGAAGTGAAACGGCATGAAGTACTGCATCCCAAGCATCTGTCAAACAACCCTTTGAGGGGAAAAAACTTACAAATCACCAAATGATCCAGATGCAACTTTAGCTCCAGTAACTAGTTGTCCCATATCTATTTCCCATACATCAGTTCCATCCGTGGGAATTTTAACACATTCTGGAAAACATTCAGTGCCATCTTGGTTGTGCTCGCCTAGGGCTGGTATGGAATGATGTTTTGGCCACAACTGCTCCTGCTGAGGAGGTTAAATGGTTTATCCATGTTAATTGACTTGATAATGATTAAACTGGCAAGGAAAGTATGAGCCAATCAGCACAAAAAAGTACAATAATTTTCAACTCAAACAGAAGAAGTGGAGACAGAGATTGGAAAGGGTCATGGAAAAGGACAACTTCTGCTAAGACTGGGGTTGGCCTCTTTAGTTTAAAACCAAGCAACAATGCATAATATGAACTTGCAAACTTCAGTTTCCTCTCAAAAAAGGGAAGCCCATAGGTTGGTGCATATGTGACAGTCTTCAGGAAGTAGCTAGAGCCTAGATCTAAACAGCAGCAATTACATTGCTATAATACCAATAAGATTTGAGGTTTGTTCAAATCTAGAGAACATCGGTATCCGCATTCAGACTCCGTATTATCATTGCAAGCTCAAGTTCATTGGAATCGCCCTTTTCTTCTTTTCATTTTAAGAAAGGCTTTCTAGAACCTTCTCTATAGTCTATATGCTTGAGTCTCTTATAAACTGCGCAACCACTATTAACTTATCTAAAAGCTTAACCTATTAAATGAAGATATGATATTTAAATGCTCTGAAAATCCTCCTCACTTATATAGCTCAAGATGAAGCCGGAGAGAAAAGTGTGGAAATTTATTATAAACAAAGAGGAAAATGAGGAGCCTAAGACATTCAAGCAGAGGACATCTTGCTTTGATGCTAAAAGAAAAAGTGGAATCACTACCAACTTAAAAAAAAATAAAAGGGGTAAGTGCACTGGAAGTCCTAAACCTTATCGAGAAAATGCAATTGAATCCTAAAATTTATAAAAAAGTGCAATTAAGTCCTACAATTTGTCAAATTTGTGCAATCAAGTCCTTCTGTTAACTCCATCCAACTTGGCTAACAAAAAACGTTAACATGATTTTTTTTTTATTATTTTCTCTATCCTTCATGGCGATGACAAAGCTCAGAAAATGTCATTTTGGTCCAAATATGATCCCTCACTGCCTGGTTTCCCATCTCTCTTTTTTAAAATTAGTTTATCTTTTTAATTTAATTTAAATGAAATTTATTAAAAATCGATTTGGACTAAAGCGACGTCGTTTTATCTTTATGTATCATGTTTTAGCCACATTGTCACCACGTGGGGGATAGAAAATATTAAAATGACTATGTCAACATTTTCATTAGCCAAGTTACGTTCACAAAAAGACTCAATTGCATCAATTTGATAAGTTTTAGAACTTGATTATACTTTTTGTAAGTTTTAGAACTCATTGCACTTTCATGACAAGCTTTAGCACTTCCAGCACACTTATCCCAAAATAAAAATAACGATAAAGAGCTTCTAGGCATAAATATGTTTAATTTAGTGGCTTTATAGTTCTCATCAAAAGCTTACTAATTGAACCTATAGGGATGGACAACTCCCAGTAATTGAATCACATGAACTGCAGAACACATAAAAACACCTCTAAACATCCCAAAAAGATATGAAGATGCTCAAGTCAAGAGAAGAAATTTACCTTCGATTTTAGAATTCCTTTCTCAACTTCTTTCCTAAGTTCCTCTTCCTGAAAATTTTCAAAAATAAGTGACAATAATATTAATATATATGTGTGTGTGTGTGTGTGAAACAAAACGATAGAAGTTTGGTTGTGATCTTTCGAAAGCAATAAAACGTTAAACAGGTGTCTTCAATCATGACAAGGATTAAAAAAAAAAAAAAACTATTAAATAAAGACAGGAAATTTGCTCACCCTGAAATAGGATATTATTTCTTGATTTAATACGCACCAGATGGTAAAAAGTGCAATAAAACAATAAACAGTTTCTTAGTTGTGAAAAGGATTAAAACCTACAAAATAAAGACGGGAAATTTGCTGATCCAGAAATATTATGTAAGTTCTATTTGATTTAGTATACATCTGACAGCAAAAGGTGCGAAAGATATATCAATAAAAATCCTGCTCAGAAAGATTAACGGATATTGTTATCCAGAAAGAAAAGCATATTATTCTACTAAAAAGCTGTCTGGCCTATGCGGGGAGGAAAAAACAATTAAATCCCCAGCCTAATTGACAAAGATAGCAGACAATTACTAAAAAAAATAGCACTGGAAGTGCAAAGAAAATAATGCAACCGACAGTTAAGAGCATAATTGGGTCCGTAAGTAGACAATTAACCAGGCAAGCTACAGACCTCTCCATCAAATGCAACAAAGACATCTCCTATGAGACAACTGTACAACAATAGAGGAATAGAGACTGAATAAAATTCCAATCTAATTACATGTTGATAAGATGCAATATGCAGTCTGTGGTAGTCATGAAAGAACACTTTCGAGTAACTACCTGCAATATTTTGAGAGATCCAGCATATATCAAACTAAAACTTCAAGTTCAATTTCTAAAAATAATTGCCACAAATGATAAATATATACCTCAGAATGCCAACCATCAACTACAAAAACATCGAGAGAGCACCCATCAACGGTAGAAAAGGCATGAGCTTCTTGGATGTTAAGTCCAATCTCAGAAAGCAAAGCAGTGAGCTGGATCCAATTAAAACTAATCAACTGGTTATTTAGATACATACATACATACATACATACACACACACACACACACACACACACACATATATATATATATAGAGAGAGAGAGAGAGATCCAACATGAGGATCTGTACATTTCTCGCATTCTTTGAAAATGTTAAATTACTCAATGTAATAGAAGATCTAAATTTTATGCATCACACAATAATCGATGCGTCTGCTTAAAAGAGACATATTGAAGCAAATTTGACTTTAACTTCTACCTCTTTATGTTGTACCTCACTCTTGGCAGGAAAGAATAGAATCATTTATTTCCTATGTATGGAGAAGGAACTCTGCGTGTTCAATGAACAAGCTAAGCTTCAACAACTGTATCTTTAAAGCCTAATTCACCACCGAATAGTTACGCGATAGATGAATATGAGATAAACAGTAAGTCCGTACTATATTTTTTCTCTTTAGAAAGCCAACGACAAAGAACTACGGCACTCACCTTCACAATGTAAGCATGGAACCATGTACAGGCAACTATTTAATTCTCTCTAAGTTTACCTGTTAGTTAACCTTTCTCCAACTTTCCATACTATGACAAACAAAACAGAATGTCATTAAAACATACTGCTTGTTTCTTATGAAGCAGAGAAGTGTACTTGGCAAAGAGACCCGAATAAAACTAAAAAAATACAGAAGGATACTGGGAACTAGAAAGGCCAATCAGCTGCAAGAAGATTGCTCAGTGAGTCTTCCATGTATACTTAAGCATGCAATTCATACAATTTGCAGCTCAAAGGAAACACGCTAAAAGGTGAAGTCTTTTCTGTCAACATTATCAAATATTACTTGGTCCACAGTGATAGGCACTCCCATTTGTTCAGATCAAGATCATCTTCCTAACAATGAGCATTTAAACTCAATTTTCATTGTACATATGGGCTACTAAAGGGGATATTGCAGGAACATGTAGCTAGACATAAAGACTCTCCATAGGAAATATGTTATCATTTCATACTAACATTATTATCAGCCAAAAAAAAAAATCATTTCCCCATGCAGATAAAAAAATGTAAATCCCAATTGGCAGTGGTTAGCTATCACCGAGGTAAGCACTTTCCGAGTCTTGATTTCATTCTAATAAGTACAGCAGCATAAAAGTAAAAGAAAGATAATAATGCTACTGGATCATGTACTCACATCATATACACTGTGTTTCTCCAGTTTCATTATCTTGTTACTTATTTCGAATTCAACTGCTTAACTTTAGTTCCTAAAAATAGCAATTCTGGAGGGGAGCAGACCCTGGGTTGTATTTCTTACACTCGTAAAAATATATGTTGATCAACAAAAAAGCACAAATATATGCAGCACCCACAAAGGTAGATTCATTGGTCAATTACCTCACTTAATACCTTTCGCTTGTCAAGAGCTGAGAAGGTAATTTCATGCGTAGGCCTACAAGAGACATGTTCATACGAAATGAGTGAGATGAGAATTGCTCGCCTGACTAACTATTCAATAAGCTGCATAACAACAATAACAACATTGACATTATCTCAATACAACACAACAAAAATGCAACTTGACCTTAAAACACCTATCGCATGACCTGGAGTAGTGAACTACACATAGAGAGCAACCATGAGAGCAGTGTAGAGGAAGGGTAGGTCAATGCTCTCATGTATGCAACATTGAGGAACAACCAAGCATGCTTAGACAAGCCGACTCATTTGGACATCACAAACATAGTCAAATCACCTTTGGTATTTGATTTTCTAGCACAATTAATGCGTGCTTTCTAGCATGCTAAATTCTAGGACACTCAAATTCAGCTCATAACAGAATGGTAGAATTGGGCATACGCGTCGAATCAGATCACTGACAATTAAACACAGAAAGGTATATCTCATAGCAATGTCTTTAAATAGCAATCAGTTGAGATAAGCAGGGACTTGACAGTCGAGACCTCATGTGAAGAAGGGTATTCCAAGAACCCTTATAAGTATTAAATTTAATTCCTTATATGAGTGACGTTTAAAAGAGAACATCCCAATTCTTTTAGAAGTAGAGTTTCATTTGGTAATAGAAAAAATTCAAAAAGTAAGAGAAGACAGATAAACCAATAATGGAAAGTGTTGTCCAGGCTACCGCGAAACTTGTGCATCTGACTTCAATACACCGTCTCCATCCTCAATGTTCTGTCTATTTGCTTGTAAGTTGAGTCCGTCAAAATTACTCGATGAACCAAATGTAGGTGGTAGAAGAATTCTAAACAGGAGAACACACAGAGAAGGAAGAGTTAAAAAGAGATATCTGATCAGACAATTTAGAGGTGAAAATTCACAATGCACAATGAAGAACTCCACACATAATGTGGCCAAACATACCCCACTCTACCAGATTGATTTTGACTACTTTGAGCATCATCAGCCATGGCAGAATCTGAATCAACAGATTCATTGCAGTTCCCATTAACATTGGGATAAACCTACACCACAAGAGAAATTGCTCAAGAAAGATCTATAAATGCAGAATCTTTTGGGGTGTACTCATCGCATATTGGCCCCTCACCTTAAATGTTTTATAGCTTACTCTAGGAACTCTAAAGCCATTAATAGTGCCATATACAGGGAAATACAAGCATAAAGCACAAACGCTCGTTAATATCATGAATGCATCTTCAACAACATAAAGGTGTAGAAAACCCAGTTGAGTCAAATCAAGTGAAGATGATTTCTGCAAAATTGAAACTCTTGAAAAATTTACTGACATAACAAGTTGTAAAATTATCGATGTCGCATTTTGTTTCCCTGGAATGTGTTTTTATCAAATTAGTGCTTTTCCCCTTTGTTTGCTTGAGAGAGCTCCAAAGCATTCATCCAGCATTGCAAAACCAGAATTTGGACTATATATAAATCAAATCTCAGTTTCCTAAATGTACACACAAGAAGACCAAATAATGTGATCGTAACAATCTAGTCATGTGCTGTATATCTACATGACTTACGTAGGGTTTATCTCCAGTTCTCACCACTCATGTATATACAAAACAGGCAAGCAGTGGAAAAGTCCATCATAGCCATGGATAGAGCAGCATTCTGATCAACCTAGGGATTACCCGAGTGGTAAACGTGTTTCCTTTCCTCAATGTTTGGTTTCAGATCAATGCTTTCTCTGGGGACGACAAGTACGGACCTACAATTGCCCGGTGTGTGTTGGGACACTAAGACTACCAATACCACACCAAATGGAAATTAGCAGAGTGCTAGAGAGAAAGAGTCGCATAAAGATCAAGTCAGCATTTACTTGGACAGGTCGAATATCAAACGCAGGCAGATTATCAGGATCTTCAGCCAATTTGAGCAGTCTCATATGCATGAGCACATCTTCTGCTCTCTCCACATTCACATCCAGTGCATATCTGCCAAGTACCAGAAAGATCATTACACAAAACAGCGTGGGCGCGCGTGCGCGCGCATGCCTGCACGTGTCCACGGGAGAGACATACAGACAGACAGAGATCATGTCCTAGTATGGAACTGGAGTCCGGGGACTCAATTGAAGGAAGTAGCTACTAGCAAACAGGACCAACCCGTGAAAACCTATACGTCGCGAAACAAGTGTAGGCCCCCTGAATCTGTCCAATCACAGAGGGAATTTAAGGAAAAAACGCAAAAAAAAAAACAAAACCAATTTTTCCATCTGTACATAGCAACCCCGCTTGACTTTTACTCCATTACAACTTTTCCCGCTGCTGAACAGAACAAGAAGGCTAAGAATCAGAGAAGCGGAAAAGGTCAACCCCCGATCAAGTACGACTTTTTCTCCGCACGTTTGACTTTCGATCGGCTCCCTACTGTCGCCGGTCAAACCTTCAAGAAAACCGACTCGATAGCCCCGACTGAGGACAGTAGTACGCAAATTCCCACCACTCCCTCTCAGCGCGAAATAAAATTAAAAATTAAAAAAAAGAAGAAGGAGGAGGAGGAGGAGGACCCCGGCACAGACGAACGAAAATGGCCAGGATCAAGGCGGTCTCATCCATACCGCGCGGGCAAGCGATTGAAGTGGAGCCAGAGCTGATCGTCGAACCCGGGGGCGTGGGCCTCCTCGCAATCCGACGACGCCTGCAGGCGGCGGAGCACCTCGTTGTAGGCCTCGAGCTTCTGCCTCTGGTCCCGGGGCTGCGCCTGCGCCGACGACGCGTCCGCCGCCCGGCTCCCGCAGCTCTCGACGTCGTCCTCCACGGCCATCGGGGAGGGAGGTCCCGAAAGCGAGGCGAACGGACGGAACGGCACGATCGCAGTCGCCGGGGAGGAGCGGGATTCAGCTTGGGATTGAGCAGCTACTGCTTTCCCCTAGCGGATTGAAAGTACGGAGGAATCAAGGAGAAACCTTAGAGAGAGAGAGAGAGATGCTGTTTTGGGCTTTTCTTTCGGCCGGGCCGTTCTGCGCAGATTTTCTTTTACAGTGGGGGAGAGAGAGAGAGAGAGAGGGCTCTTTGGCTATGGCGTCGTGCGAGGTAGGATTGGCGGTCGCCACGTCAGCCGGGCGGGCCCCGCCGCCGGGGCCGGTGGATTTCTGACTTTCTTTAATTGGCAAAATTTTGACGTAGGCGGGGGGGGTGGGGCCCCGGAATTTGGGTGGTCGGAGTTTCCTAGGACCCGAGCTCGAGCTCGGGCCGGGCCGGGCGGGGCGGGGCGGGTAAGCATTGGCCCCCCGCCCAAAAGAAAATTGCTCCCAGAAAATGAAAATTTTAAGTGAATAAATAAATGAAAAGCGAAGGTGAAGTAAGAGCTTAGGTAGACAAGAGCAATCGAGATGCCCCAAAAGCTCGATGATTCCGATGAGGCCAGAGATTGAGGAAGGGATTAACATGATCATGAATCACGTTATCTTGATAGTTACTCGATTATGAATTCTAAAGATAAATTGTCATTGTTAGATGAGACAAAGATGGTCTAAGATCCAACATGGGGAGCAAAGATGAGCTATTTTGTTTATGAATTGTGAGATTGTAAAAAAGTTGATTATGAGGTCGTTTTCCCAGGAAATGACGGATCTAATAAAAATTTGCGTTGACAATTTCACGTTACAATCGAAGCATTCATTAATTTTCTTAAAGTAATGCCAAAAATGAATAGGAAAATTTATACTCGGATTTATATATGTTTTTATTTTTTTGTGTAGCAATCTTCTTGCACCTTATGCTAGCTTTGGGAGACAAGCTAAGCTGACCTCTTGTCGTCAGTCAAAATTAGCTAATTTATATCGAAACTAAAAAAATTTACAAGGAATCACTTCTTATATGGCAAAGCACCGAATGGATGTACTAAGTAGAACCCGAATGCAAGACATCATGCATTTGAAGGCGCATGCTCAATCATTTTATCACTTGAGTATCCTTTTTGGTGGTTAAATTGGGATTATCATAGCCTTAATTTGAATTATCTCCGCATCAATCCATAGTAATTTTAATTTCGAGATGTATTCTTTGACTTTTAAAAGAGGGATTAAATTCTACTTACGAATTTAAATCAGGTTACCCGGAAAAAAAAGAGTCAAAGTCAGATCCATCTTAATTAATTCAATGATAGAAGCATTGGTTTAAAGCTTGGTCGAACGTGTAAGTCACACCAGACCGGGTCAAAAATCATTTGTTTAGGCCACGAGCAGTTTGATGCAGCTCTAAGACTCGATTTGACCGGTTCAAACCGGACATAAAATTTTAAGTTTGTGATGAAAGCGATGACGTGTTGAGAAAGATTAAAGAAGTGTAGAAAATGACTCACTCCGTTATTTTTTTGCTTCTTTTTATCGTCTCAAGATTCAATGTAACTTCCAATTGCTGAATTTTTTTTTTTTTTTTTTTTATATTGCCTAGCTCTTTAATGAAGTAATGAAAATAAAATAATGAAAATAAAAATGTATATACTAAATTGTAACCATCTTTAAAAAAAATTAAAAGTTTTCTTATTAGGTGCTACAATTTGATACGGCACATTATGCCAAGGAAGTTGCAAAGCACAAAATTGTGATGCCGGTTGGACTATTCGTTATTGAAAAGTCAGTTGAGAAATTGTCGATATTTTCCGGTGCTTGTCAATTAAGAAATTCATATCAACTAATGTTACTTAGATGATTTTAGAGCTCATTCCTAATGTATGTATGGGCAAGGAACAAATCATGTATGGAGAGAGAAAGGAGGAAGTAGACAAACTTTATTTACAATGAATGCCTTATCGATACCTATTGAATAATGACATCAAGAACATGACAAATCAAATTCGAGATTGTAGACTATTATATCGATCGCATTATTGTTAATTGTTTGAAAAGTTTAAGTTATTAAATGAAAACGTGATTTAATAATTAAATATTAAACCTCACATTCATCTCTTCACAAAATCTCACATGGTACTAGAATAAGAAGTCCTAAATTTGAACTTTTGTAGATTCATATTTGCTTTCTAAGTGCAATATTTTTACGTCTAAAACTACGCAAAAAGACTAGACTAAATATGAAGAGGAGTAATAGAATATTCAAATATTAAATTATGTATTTCTTTAATAATTTAAATTTTTAGAATAATTAATAATGATTTCGGAAAATCTCACACTTAACAACTTCTATTGACATCTGTCTCAACATTATAAAAGAGTAACGACAGATATTGTTAGCAAGAGGTATAAATACTGTTATATTCGTACATCCTCCTGTGGCGTTATGAGTGGCATGAGCAGAAGACCTGTACCATTCGTACAGCCCCCATAAACTTATGTGCATGATAAATCTTTAATCTATTTTTGACGGAAAATCACCAATGGGAACCTCGCCTGCCGTGGACAATCCTTAAAAAATAATTCAAAATTCTTCTGGTTTCTTTTGTATTATTTTCTCTACTTTTTTCAACAGTGAGCTGGCGAGCGTCACGAAGCTCCTCGTCTGACCTTTTTTAGCAATATTTTGCAGTCTTATTTTCTCGGTTCCCGTTGCAAGAACCAGGCATGAAGAATACCTGCTTTCTCTCTCTACCTCGTAATTTGCGATGAAGACCTTCCTTCCTCAGGTGGCATATACAAAGGTTCCTCCCACCATCTCCTTTACTTTCCGACATTGGAGCCAACCTGCAAAAACAAAGTCAACCTTTTTTTTTTTTTTTTAGGGTGATTCCATTCTATTGGTTTTTCCTAAAGGGCTCCGGAACTACTTTAAAAAAATATTAGGCGTTCGGCAAGCATTTTGAAATCTTTAGCCAAATATTAACATTGGAAATACTGAAAGGCCAAAGTAAGTACAAACATATTTGGGCTTTCAACATTTTGGAAATGTAAACTTTCTTTCTACTAGGGGTGAGCATCGATTTAGAGTTAACCCTGGACCAACCTTGGACCGACCTAACCCTGCCGGTCGTGGTCCGGTTCCCAAGGAGTCGGGTCGATCCTTGGTCTTGGGATTCATAGACCGGTATTGTGCGGGTTGATCCTCGGTCTTGGGAATTTAGGGTCAATCCAACCCGGACCAACCCTGATTATATATTATATATATCTAATATATTATTTGCAATTAAATAGAGAAAACCTTAAAACAAACGGCGTCAACAATATTAAATAGCTCATTAATAAGGAGTTCAAGTAATTTTACACTATTTTTTAATAACTTAGATCTTTTAATGTCTTTTACGGTGTCAAAAATCATAATTTACAAAGGAGAAATATGTTTTTCACAGCTTTCGAAAGGCCATAAATAACTTTTCACGGCAACCTCCTCTAATACTCATTTTCTTCTGTCATATTTGTCATCTTAGTCTTTAATTTGCCAAAATCGAAAAAAATAACTTCTCCGCTCGCCACTTAACACTCGCCTCACTCGCTTTGGGTCACTCCTGCCGCTCGCCGCTTGATGCTCGCTTGGCTTGTTGCTCCTTGCTCGATGCTCGATGCTCACCCCACTTGACACTCGTTGCTCGCCTCTCTTAGCTAACCTCGCTCGTTCACTGAACCCATAGGGTCAGTTTGGTCCTCGCTTGCCTTTTCAAAGAGTACAAAAAATGAAACCATAAATTATTGGTTGGTCACCTAGAATTGGACCAAATCTATTGGTTTGGTCCGATCCTTGAATGCCTTTTTAGATAGTATAAAAAATGAAATAAATAAATTATCGGTTGGTCCCAGGTTGAAACCGAACCGAACCCATTGGATGGGTCCGGTTCTTGGTCCCAAGAATTGATGACCGGATACTGTGCGGGTTGGTCCTAGGGTTAGGGGTGGGCCAACCCAACCCAAACCATGCTCACCCCTACTTTCTACGATTCATCCATTGACCTTATATTTTTTAATTTCCCCAAGCGTTCATCTTCCCATACCAATTGGAGGCCAGCCAACCACTAGCAAGACTGCCTAACGTCAGGCGAACCCATCTGGCCGCTTGGGTCACTCGAACCCAGATTTGGCCATTGGTGAGGCCTAGGCGACGCCACTTAAGATCGAGCGACCTCAGGCAACCTTGCTAGCGTCTAGATCTGGGTTCGCCTAACCTCAGGTAGCCTCGCCGGCGACCAAATCTAGCCACCAGTTGGTGGTCGGTTGTTGGTCAGTGACGGAGTTTCATCGGACTTGATTTTTTTTTTTAAAATTAATAAAAACCCTTTATAGATATAGGATTTACTGAATAGTATTTACACTAAAGTCACTTTTCAATACACTTCAAATTATAATTTGCCAAATACCAAAGCATTTAAGAAAATCTCTTTATCTCTAAAGTAGTTGCATTTTCCCAATAATATTTTTCAAAAGTAAAGCTTTTCCCATATGCGGCATGCTGTATAATCATTAGTTTAATCAATATCCTTGTCCAAAACACAGACGGACTGAAGGGATATACATCAATTTTCCAAACGAACCAAAGGACCCTTAAAGCTGCAAAGAGACCAGGGACAACGCAGTTCCCATATGCGGCATGCTGTAGCCGCTGCACTAATCATTAGTTTAATCATCCATATCCTTGTCCAAATCACAGACGGACTGAAGGGAGATACATCAATTTTCCAAAAGACGAACCAAAGGGCCCTTAAAGCTGCAAAGAGACCAGGGACAACGCTGTTCCCAATGCGGCATGCTGTAGCCGCTTTCAAATTTAATCATCCATATCCTTGTCCAAATCACAGACGGACTGAAGGGAGATACTTCAATTTCCCCCCCCCCCCTTTCCTTCCTTTTTGTATTCCTCGACAAGTAAAATAAACACAGAGATCGGAAGATGAGCAAGTGGTCCCGTCGTTGTTAAGCTTTAGCATCGGATAGTGCTTAGATACACGAGGCCAACCCGCTCCAGCTCGCTAAAGCCATGCCAGTTTGAGGTTACACGGAATTTATCTATCCGACACTTTGATTCTATTAGATTTTTGCGTTATGATTGAGAATTCTGACTTTCGCTTGAGGAGTCCAGACTTTTCAAAAAGGAATTTAAAATGTTCTTGAGTTTTGCCTTATAGTTTATGTCTGTTGTTCGGATCCGAGCCCGGACTAAGGAAGAACAGCCTTATGGCTCGACTGGGAGGCCATTGTTCGGGCCATGAAGACCGTAAATGGGCCCCCCATCAGATGCCTCGTACACCAGTAGACGACTCATAGGACACACCACTCTCTTCGAATTCGAAACGCGTGCTCTTACGAGGGTTTGTAAGAAAATAAGGTGCCACCATGAATTGGAGGGTAAACGTCGGACGGTCCCAAAAGGCCTCGCTTTGGAAGCATGATATTCGAATCTCACTTTAGATGAGGGAGGTTTGTGTTGATCCATAAGACTTGTCTCTAAATGGTCAAAATCTCGAAGGATCATTGATCACGCTTGAGTAAGCATGACATTTCGAGTCTCACTTTAGATGAGGGAGGTCTATGTTGATTCATAAAGCTTGTCCCCAAATGGTTAAAATCTCGAAGGATCACTAGTCACACTTGAGTAAATCTAGACCCAATCATGGGTTTAACACCCAAGGGCATGGTTAAGCAAAATGGCTACATGAAGCGTTTTTATACCTGTTTGGACAAGTTTGTCTAGTGATTTATAAAGAAGGTTTGTTTTGGTGGAATTTCTTCTATGACGAAATATGTTTCATTGAAAGTCATTCTTTGATTTTTAATTGAAGGAGACAAATTTTGTGACAACTTCGAACAAGTAACATCATATGTGATAAGGGAATCAACAACTTGAATTTCAATAGGACTATATGAATGCAAACTATGCCAAAGTTTAATCAACGACAATGCTTGGAAAATACAAACTCTACAGTAGAACCAAACGTAAAGAAACTGTGCCAAAATTTAATCGAATATACAGCCTAAGAATGCTAAGTTATCATGCTGGAATTTAATTGATGACACAATACCCAAAATAAAGATATATGCTAGAATTTAATCGGTCACGTTGTTTTAGGATCTACAACTAACAAACATGTTAGAATTTAATTGGCGACGTGAGTCGAAAAGATATAAGTATAATGCATGAAAGTAAAAACATTGCAAGATTTGTTTAATTTGTGCGAGGGTACCTCAGTGAGTAGGTGATGATATTTATAGGGGTTGTGTTGTAACTATTCTCGAGCAGTTTCCAACAATTGCATCCATGTTCTTTCATTCCTGAAAGTCTCAAACCCATGCTCCCATGTTGCAATAACCTTGTTCTCAAGTGTGTTCCTTTAAAATCACATGCCAATTGTTCTACGATTGCAATCACCCTATTTTTTCAATGGCTTTGAATTGATAATTGTATCCCAATATGTTCATCCATCTTCATAGCCAATTGATCCCTACTAATCAGTATCCTCACTGATCATCTCTGCATATCAATCACAGATTAGTGATGATCATCGTTGTGCATCAACATTAATGCCAATCTTGATTATCAATTGTTAGCTTCGTGCTTAAAAATATTTGTTCAATTTGGTCACTTTATGCTGACAACAGAGGCCTCACTCTTGAAGCATGACATTTCCAATCTCACTTTAGAAGAAGAGATTCGTGTTAATTCATAAATACTTGTCTCTAGATGGTCACAATCTTGAGTGGTCACTACTCGTCACTAGTCATGCTTGAGTAATCTAGACTCGATCATGGTTTAACAACCCAGGGCATATCCTAGCAAAATGGGCTCGAGAAGCATTTTTGGATCAGTCCGGACAAGTTTGTTTAGTGATTTAAAAAGAAGTCTTTCTCAAAAGGTGAAGTTTCAAGTTCCACGCTGTCCGAACAAGATAAAAAACAGTTCCATACTGAATGGAGGAGTCTTCCATAACGATTTAATAAATAAGACTGCCTCATGAATGATATCATGTCTTAAGTAGTCACATATGGGCACTCACATGAAAAGAGATTAGATTATTACAAATGGTGTCAGAGCAAAATTCCTTGAGTCAGATGTAAGAGGGCGTAACTTTTACTAGGCTCCTAATATGAGAAGTGTTCCTAAATGAATCGGATCTCATTTCAAGCTAGGACATATCATTGGGCAATACGGAAGACACCGGACCTCGGCAAGATTAAAGTCATCCGTACTGCACGGGCAAGCGATCGAAGTGGAGCCAGAGCTGATCATCTAACCCGGCGATGCGAGCCTCCTCGCAATTCAACGCCTGCAGGCGACACAGCACTTCGTTGTAGGCCTCGAGCTTCTGCCTCTGACCCTGGTGCTGCGTCTGCGCTGACATGTCCGCCGGCCCGCTTAGGCAGCTCTCGACATTGTATTCCACGTTCATCAAAGGCCTGGAAAAAGGGAGAAACGAATGCGAAGTTCAAGTCCAATCGATCGAGAGGCAGAAGAGAGATGAACGAACGATCGTAGAAAATGGTCGAGCGTGTAGGATGGGAGGCCGCCACGTCATCCGAGGGGCCCACCTGCCGGAGTTCTGACTTTCTTAAATTGGCAAATTTGACGTATGCTGGGGCCCAAAATGGTTGTCGAAGTTTCCAAGACTCATATGTTTAGGTCACTAGTGGTTCAATGTCCAAACCGTTCAGTTCAGGACTCATTCTGTCATGACAAGCAATCGAGAAAGGTTATTGAAATATTAAAGTGGGCTAGCTGGTTTTTTCTTGGTGTAACAAATTTTGAATTTTAAAGTTTGGTTTATTTTTGTTGTCACGAAGATTCGATGCAACTCCCAATTGATTGCTCAATTATTATTATTTTTTTTCATATTGTCCGGCTCTTTTAATTAAATGATGAATATAGCAAGAGGATAATTAAGTAATCAGAATAATAATATGGGTGTCCACACCATTACTCGTACACTCTACCACTTCAAAATTAGTAAATTGTTACCAAAACATTATAAAAATTGGATATTTTCTTATTAGTTGCTATGAACCGATTCAGCGCATTAGACCGAGGAAGTTGCAAAACAAAAAGTTATGATACTAGTCACACAGCTCATCGTTGACAAATCAGTAAATGAATCCTTGAAATCTTCTTGTCAATTGAGATCTTTATGATCTTTCTGAGGCCACTTACTTCCACACTAACGGACAATTACTCAGATTATATGAGAGAGCAAATCTCGCTCTGAAAAGAAAGGAGGAAGGTAATTAGTCTTTTATACGGCTTTGCCATACTAATATACTGTTGATGTCGAGAACGACACGCATCGAATCCGACATCAAAGACCCACCAAATCAATCGCTATTTGAAAAGCATTATCATCGTGCCGGGCGACTTCCATTAACATATATCTTGACACCGTGAAAGGGCCATCGGGCATTCATTTGCACATCCTCTCTGATGGCGTCATCAGCGGCACGATTCAAAGTGAAAAAATCTATGCATTGTTTAGCCTATGTTCCCATCATTCTCCGCCAACGTGTAGCGTCTTTCTCTCTCTCTCTTTTAAACCTCGGAATCTGCGATGAGACCTTCCTCAGGTGACACTGCAAAAAGAAGTCAACTTTTTTCCTTCCGTTTTAAGAAGCGACGACCTTTTGAAGCTGTGAAGAGATGGAGCTGAACAGGGACACACTATTCCCGGATGCGGAAAGCCGTGACCACCGCACTAATCATTTAGTTTAATCATCCATGTCCTTATCTGAATCGGAGACCAATTAAAGAGAGATACTTCGATTTTGCCTCTCTTTCGTTTTAATACTCATCGACAAGAAAAGTGAACACAAAGAGGTGAGAAGATGAGCAAGTGGTCCAGTCGTTGTTGAATTTTCGCATCCGATGGTGTGCAGATGGAACTCGTCCTGTCATTCGTCTAATTTGGACACACGAATCTGTTCCGTAATCAAATCTACTCGAGCTTGCTCGTGTTTATCCATGACCGCAAAGCCCTAAGTTGCTAGTTTAGGGAAAATTTCTATAAAGCCCAAAACCTATCCCATTTGACATATAAACATTTTAATTTTGCTAATTAAGTCTTAAGATTTCCACATTTTACTAATTTAGTTCATTCGGTTAATTTTAGCTAAAAATTACTGACGTAAATGACGGCCATCTTACATGACAAGGTAATGTTGATGTGGTCAATTTTTAATAATATTTCACTTCTTCCTCTAGTCGGTCGCAACGCCTTGGCAATGATTGACAATCGACCAGAGGCCAAGGCTGGCAATGCTCAACCTCACCGTCGTTGGGTGAGGTCAAGCCTCATCCATACACTGACAAGGCTTGACCTCACCAAATTTGGCGAGGCTCGCCCTCACCGGTCATTAGGGAGGTCGACCTCGCAAGCCCAATGATGACGCCCCTCACTCGCCCCCTCAACGTTGTTAGGGGTGGGCGAGGCTCGCCATTGCTAGTGGTTGGCAGGGGCAAGCTTTGCCAAAGGCCAGCGAGGTCAACCTCATTGGCTGTCGCCTCTAGCCGATCGCCACGGCCCAATGATCGGCTAGAGGAAGAAGGGAATAAAAAAAACAGAAAGAGAAAGTAAAAGAAAAAAATATATGAAAGAAAAAATGTATATATATGTAATTTTCGAGATGGCAAGGATCCTTATCCACATCCTCGATGAAACTACTCCTTCAAAGACATGAGAACTTTGCGGTTCTGATATTTGATATGCTGTGATCTTGAGGAAGCGGTGCAGTTATCCCTCACTTTAAATTGATAGGATCGCGGTCTTTTTCTCTGCTTGGTGGTCGACATGCACTCTTGCCTCATTGTTTATGTCTGGTGGTTGGGTCCGAGCCCAGACCAAGGAAGAACCGGCCTCGTGGCTCGACCGGGGGGCCACAGTTTGGACCGTGAGGACCGTAGATGGGCCACCATCAGATGCCTCGCACTAGGAGATGACTCATGGGACACACCCCTCTCTTCGAATTCGAAAAATGTGCTCCTCAAAAAAAACCGAACCGAATCGAATGAGATTTGAACCGAATACGAACCGAACTGAAATTTTGGTTCAATTCGGTTCGGTTTTTTTTTCGGTTTTTGGTTTTCAACTTTTAGTTTTCGGTTTTTGAATTTGTTTTTTTTTCCCTGTTTTTTTTTTCTATTGTATTTCCAAGAAATAAGCTCTTATCGGTTTGTTGGTTTGGTTCGGTTCGGTTAACCCATAAAAGTCGAACCGATAATTTTTTTTTGGGTTTTTAAGGAGAACTGAACGAATGAAAACCCAACTGAAAAAAATGAATTTTTCGGTTTGGTTCGGTTCAGTTTTCGGTTTGGTTTTTGGCACCCTTACTCATGAGGGTTTGTAGAGAAAAGGGCCCCCATGAATGGAGGTTGAGCATAGGACGGTTCCCAGCAAGCCTCACTCTTGAAGCGCCGAATTTCAAATCCCACTTTAGACGAGAGAAGTCCGTGTAGATTCATAGATAAGACTTATCTCTAAACGGTCACGATCTTAAATAGTCGCACTTGAACAATCCAAACCAGCTCATAGGTTTAATGGTCTAGGGGCATACCCAAGAAAAACAGGCTCGAAAGCATTTCTAGACATGTCGGGACAAGTCCGTTTAAGTGATATATAAAGAAGCC
Organism: Eucalyptus microcorys; assembly: GCA_014182515.1. NCBI lineage: Eukaryota > Viridiplantae > Streptophyta > Magnoliopsida > Myrtales > Myrtaceae > Eucalyptus > Eucalyptus microcorys. The sequence goes on from CM024570.1 coordinate 27,128,702, forward strand.
TCGCTCTCATAATATGACGTCTCAAATTCCAAGCTGAACGGAGAGGACTTTCCATAGTAATTAATAAATAAGATCACATCCTGAATGGTCGCACCTTAAGTGATCACCTCTAACTACTCCTTTTGAGGATTCGACTTGGATGAAAGGAGGACGGTTTGTTTCAAATGATATTGGCATAGAACTCCTTTCACCAAACATATAAAAACATAACTTTTTATGGGCTTGTAGCACGAGAAGTGTCCCAAGATGAATAGGATCACAAATCAAGCTAGGAAAGAGAGCTGGTCAATAATATGAAAGACACTAAACGTCGGACGGCGGAATTCTTGTTCTGTGATTTATGGAAGAAATACATGATAGTAATTATTATAAGTCCTTTTGCCCCAATAATTTAATTTTTCACACCAAAAAAAGCAGAGCGACGAGAGACTTGCATATGACTCCAAGTGGATCCAAAGCCTATAATTCATTATAAACCAACAAGCTTCAATATATAATTCTTTCGTGGATAATAATTGGCAAATACATTAATTTTGGGAAAGAAACATGCGCACTAGGCAAGTTGAATGGTTGGACATACATTGCAATCCGAACCCAAGACTCGATTCGATTTTTTGGGTTTTCTTTTTTGTAAAAGTAAGAAGAAGTTTAACAATGAATAAGAGAGATTGTGTAAACTATAACATTTCGGTTAATCGAACCGAAACTACTTGAACTGAAATAAAAATGGTTTATTTTTATTTATTATCCAAACAAAACAAAAAGTGCATGAGAATGCGACTTAGTTTAATTCGGTTCAGTTTTTTTATTCGATTCTGAGATCCCTACTTGATGGGACAGGGTAGAGTTACGTTACAGACGAAGAAAAGCCATTAAATTTCGGAGGATCCCGTGTGGTTGGAAAAGCAGCACTTGAGGAGATGACGTTCCACTGCACAAATCAGATAAATAAATAAATAAATCTTCTTTTTTTCTGAATGGTAATATCTAGAGATTAAATGGCAACTCCCCCCAAGCAGTAAGGTGAGTTTCGACGAGGAGCGATTCCGGTCATCGTTCATTAATACTCAAATAATGAATTATGAACCAACCAAGGGGTTAATTCTAGGGAAATACATGATATCATGTGAGTTAAAAGGGTTGCGGTCTTAGCTTTCATGTTTTAATCATTTTATTGCTAAATAGGGGATAGAAAATATTTAAAAAAGTCACATTAACATTTTGTGTTAACCAAATTAGACAGAGTTAATAAAAAGACTCATTGCATTAATTTGACAAGTTTTAGAACTCAATTACACTTTTTATAAATTTTAAAATTCAATTGTATTTTCATAACAAGTTTTATAACTTTCAGTACATTAATCTCAATATAATAATAATAATAATAATAATAATAATAATAATAATAATAATAATAATAATAATAATAATAATAATAATAATAATGCTTCTAAGCGTAAGTATGTTTAATTTAGTGGCTCTATAGTTCTCATCAAGTGCTTCCTACTTGAACCTATAGGGATGGGCGACTCCTAGTAATTGAATCACATGAATTGCAGAAGACATAAAACCTCGTCTAAGCATCCCATAAAGATATGAAGATGGTCAAATCTAGAGCAGACATTTACCTTCTAGAATTCCTTTCTCAACTTCTTTCCTAAGGTCCTCAACCTGAAAATTTACAAAAATAAGTGACAATAATATATCGAAATGTGTGTGTGTGTGTGGAACAAAACGATAGAAGTCTGGCTGTGATCTTTCTAAAGGAATCAAACATTAAACAAGCGTCCTCAATCATGACAAGGATTAAAAAAAACCTATTGAATAAAGACAGGAAATTTGCTCACCCAGAAATAGAATGTTATTTCTTCATTTAATATGCACCATATGGCGGAAAGAGCAATAATACAATAAACAGGTATTTTTAGTCGTGCAAAGGATTAAAACCTGCTAGATAAAGACAGGAAATTTGCTGACCCAGAAATATGATGTAAGTTCTTGATTAAATATACACTGGACAGCGAAAGGTGCAAAGGACATAACGATAAAAATCCTACTCAGAAAGATAAACGGATATTGGCATCCAGAAAGAAAGGCATATTATTCCACAGAACAAGCTATCCGGCCTATGCGGGGAGGAAAAAAAACAATTAAATCCTCGGCCTAATTGACAAAGATAACAGACGATTACTTAAAAACTAGTAATGGAAGTGCAAAGAAAATAATGCAACTGACAGTTAAGAGCATAAATGGGTCAGTACTTAGATAATTAACCAGGCAAGCTACAGACCACTCCATCAGATGCACCAAAGACATCTTCTATGAGACAACTGTACAACAGTAGAGGAATAGAGACTTAAATAAATTCCAATAGATGCCCAAAAAATGATGACTTCGATGCCAATGAATGCTATTACGTGTTCATAAGATGTAAAATGCAGTCTGTGGTAGTCATGAAAGAACGCTTTCCAGTAACTTCTTGCAACATTTTGAGAGATCCAGCATATATCAAACTAAAACTTGAAGTTCAATTGCTAAATATAATCGCCACAAATGATAAATATATACCTCAGAGTGCCAACCATGAACTACAAAGACAGCGAGAAAGAACCCATCTTCAGTACAAAAGGCATGAGCTTCGTGGATGTCAACTTCAATCCCAGCAAGCAAAGCAGCGAGCTGGATCCAATTAAAACTAATCATTTAGATACACACACACACACTCACACACACACACAAACACACATATACATACATGCAGGCAGCCATTTACTTTTCTTTCTAAGTTCACCAGTTAATTAACCTTTCTCCAACTTTCCATATTATGACAAACAAAACAGAATATTTCATTAAAACATACTGCTTGTTTCTTATGAAGCAGAGAAGTGTACTTGGCAAAGACGCCCGAATAAAACTAAAAAATACAGAAGGATACTGGGAACTAGAGACGCCAGTCAGCTACAAGAATGCTCAGTGAGTCTTCCGTGTATACTTAAGCATGCAATTCATACAATTTGCAGCTCAAAGGAAACATGCTAAAAGGTAAAGTCTTTTCTGTCAACACAATCAAATATCACTTGGTCCACGGTGATAGGCACTCCCATTTGTTCAGATCAAGACCATCTTCCTAACAATGAGCATTTTAACACGATTTCCATTGTACATATGGGCTACTAAAGGGGATATTGCAGCAACATGCAGCTAGACATAAAGACTCTTCATAGGATATATGTTATCATTTCACACTAACATTATTATCAGCCAAAAAAATCATTTCCCCATGCAGAAAATATTGTATATCCCAATTGGCAGTGTTTAGCCATCACCGCACTAAGCACTTTCCGAGTCTTGATTTCATTCTAATAAGTGCAGCGGCCTAAAAGTAAAAGAAAGACAATAATGCTACTGGATCATGTACTCACATCATATACACTGTGCTTCTCCAGTTTCATTTTCTTGTTACTTATTTCGAGTTCAACTGCTTAACTTTAGTTCCTAGAAATAGCAATTCTGGAGTGGAGCAGACCCTCGGTTGTATTTCTTGCACTAATAAAAGTATATGTTGATCAACAAAAAAGAACAAATATATGCAACACCCACAAAGGTAGATTCATCGGTCAATTACCTCACTGAATAGCTTTTGCTTGTCAATAGCTGAGAAGGTAATTTCATGCATAGGCCTACAAGACACATGTTCATATGAAAGTGCGATGAGAATTGCTCGCCTAACCTATTAATCAACAAGATGCATAACAACATAACAACATTGACATTATCTCAATACAACATAAGAAATGTGCAACTTGACCTTAAAACACCTATCGCATGACCTGGAGTAGTAAACTACACATAGAGAGCAACCATGATAGCAGTGTGGACGAAGGTAGGTCAATGCACTCATGTATGCAACATTGAGGAACAACCAAGCATGCATAGGCAAGCCAACTCATGTGGACATCACAAACATACTCAAATCACGTTAGGTTTTTGATTTTCTAGCACAATTAATGTGTGCTTTCCAGCATGCTAAAATCTAGGACATTCAAATTGAGCTCATTATAGAATGGTAGAATTGGGCATACGCGTCAAATCAGATCATTGGCAATTACATACAGAAACGTATATCTCATTGCTGTCTTTCAATAGCAATCAGTTGAGATAAGCAAGGACTTGACAGTTGAGACCTCATGTGAAGGAGGGTATTCCAAGAACCCTTATAAGTTTTAAATCTAAATCCTTATATGAGTCACTTTTAAAAGAAAATATCCCAATTCTTTTAGAAGTAGAGTTTCATTTGGTAATAGAAAAAAATTCAAAAAGTAAGAGAAGACAAATAAACCAATAATGGTAAGTGTTGTGCAGGTTACCGGCAAACTTGTGCATCTAACTGCACTGCATCGTCTCCATCCTCAACGTTCTGCCTATTTGCTTGTAAATTGAATCCATCGTGATTACTTGATGAACCAAATGTAGGTGGTAGATGAATATTAAACAAGAGAACACAGAAAAGAAAGAGTTAAAAAGAGATATATGATCAGACAATTTAGAGGTGAAAATTCACAAGGTACAATGAAAAAACACATAATGTGGCCTAACATACCCCACTCCGCCAGATTGCTTTAGACTACTTTGAACATCATCAGCCATGGCAGAATCTGAATTAACAGATTCATTGAGGTTCCCATTGACATTGGGACTAACCTACACCATAAGAGAAATTTCTCAAGAAAGATCTATAAATACAGAATCTTTTGGGGTGTGCTTATCGCATATTGGCCCTCATCTCAAATGTTTTATAGCTTACTCTAGGAACATCTAAAGCCATATACAGGGAAATACAAACATAAAGCACAAATGTTTGTGAATATCATGAATACGTCTTCAACAACATAAAGGTGTAGAAAACCCAGTTGAGTCAAATCAAGTGAAGATGATTTCTGCAAAATTGAAACTCTTGAAAAATTTGCTGACATAACAAGTTGTAAAATTACTGATGTTGCATTTTGTTTCCCTGGAACGTGGTGTTATCAAATTAGTGCTTTTCCCCTTTGTTTGCTTGAGAGAGCTCCAACGCATTCATCCAGCATTGCAAAATCAGAATTTGGATTATATATAAATCAAATCTCAGTTTCCTAAATATACACACAAGAAGACCAAATAATGTGATCGTAACAATCTAGTCATGTGCCGTATATCTACATGATTTACATAGGGTTTATCTCCAGTTCTCACCACTCATGTATGTACAAGACAGGCAAGCAGTGAAAAAAAGTCCATCATTGCCATGGATAGAGCAGCATTCTGATCAACCTAGGGATTACCCGAGTGGTAAACGTGTTTCCTTTCCTCAACGTTTGGTTTCAAATCAATGCTTTTTTTGGGGACGACAAGTACGGGCCTACAATTGCCCCCTGTGTGTTGGGACACTAAGACTACCAATACCAAGCCCAGTGGAAATTAGCAGGGTGCTAGAGAGAGAATCGCATAAAGATCAAGTCAGCATTTACTTGGACAGGTCGAATATCAAAAACGGGCTGATTAGCAGGATCCTCAGCCAATTTGAGCAGTCTCTTGTGCATCAGCACATCTTCTGCTCTCTCCACATTCACATATAGTGCATATCTGCTGAGTGGCAGAAAGATCATTACACAAAACAGGATGTGATCGCAAGCATGCATGCACGTGAGCATGCACATGAGAGAGAGAGAGAGAGAGAGAGAGAGAGAGATCACGTCCTAGCATGGAACTAGAGTATGGGGACTCAACTGAAAGAAGTAACTCCTAGCAAACAGGATCAACTTGGATCAACTTGTGAAAATCAATACATCGTGAAACAAGTGTAGACCCTTGAATCTATTTAATTACAGAGGAAATTTAAGAAAAAAAGCGCAAATAAAATCAAATTTTCTTGAGTTGACTTTTAGGGTGTGTTTATTCACCCTTTTGTTCCTGAAAACAATTTTTTGCTTATAAATGATTTTTTTAGTATTTTATTCCTTAAATAAGTTTTTAAGCATTTAAAGATGTTTGATAACTGTTCAAAATTTATATTCTTAATATAAAAATGCATTTGATAAAATCTCAAATTTTATGTGAATTAGAATTTTTTTAATTTTTTTAATACTTTTATTATATTTTTCTCTTTTTTTTTTTTTTTTTTTCCACCCCTCTTCTTCTTATCTAGCCGGTTCCTGGCCACGACAATGGCCGGCGACTAGCTGGGCGAGGTCCGGTGACCTCATTAAAGCCTCCCCAAGCCAAGACGAGGTCGAGCCTCATCGGTGGCCGGGCTACCTCACCTGGCCACCGCCGAGACACTTACTCCATAACAACTTTTCCCGCTGCTGAACAAAACAAGAAGGCCGAGAACAAGAGAAGCGGAAAGAAGCGGAAAAGGTCAACCGGATCAGGTACGACTTTTTCCCCCACACGTTTGACTTTCGATCGGCTCCCTAGCAGTCGGCGGTCAAACCTTCAAGAAAACCGACTCGACAGCCCCGACCGAGAACAGCACTCCGCAAATTCCACCACTCCCTCTCGGCACGAACGGAACAACCGACTCCACGCACGACCACAGAACAACCGGGGAAAGAAAAAAGAAAAAGAAAATGACTCCGATAAACGAACGAAAATTCGCAGGATCAAGGTGTCATCCGTACCGTGCGGGCAACCGATCGAAGTGGAGCCAGAGCTGATCTTTGAACCCGGCGGCGTGGGCCTCCTGGCAACCCCCGGCGTGCAGGCGGCGGAGCACCTCGTTGTAGGCCTCGAGCTTGTCCCTCTTGTCCCGGGCGAGCGCCCACCGTGCCGACGCCGCTGCCACCATCTGGGAGGTCTCGAAGCGAAACACCGAAATCTAAAAAGCCCAGTCGAGCGAACCGAGACGGATTGAAGTACGGAGGAATCAAAGAGAAAGAGGGAGGGAGGGAGAGAGTGGAGATGCTGTTTTGGGTTTTTCTGTCCGACGGGTCGTTCCGCGCTGACTTTCTTTTTCAGTGTGGGGAGCGAGGGGGGGAGAGAGAGATTGGTTAATGGCGTCGTCGTGCGAGGTAGATTGGCGGCCGCCACGTCAGCCGGGCGGGCCCCGCCGCCGGGTGGCTGAAGTTCTGACTTTTGGCAAATTTTTCGACGTAGGGGGTGGGGCCCCCTCGGGGTCGTCGGAGTTCCCTAGGACCCGTGCTCGGGCGGGGCGGATGAGCATTGGCCACCCACCAAAAAAATTGCCTAGAAAAAGAAAATTTTAAGTGAATAAATAAATAAAGGAAAAGCGAAAGGAAACAAAGAGCTTAGGTAGATAAAAGAGCAATTGAGATGCCCCAAGGCTCGATGATTCCGATGAGCCAAGAGATTGAGGAAGGGATTAACATGATCATGTTTCAAGGGAGCATGTTTCGTAGATTCGGATTTAGTAAAGATAATTTTCTTGTCACTCGAAAATCACATTATCTTGATTGTCATTGTCGGATGACATAGGATGGTTTGAGATTTACCATGGGGAGCAATGATGAACTATTTTTTTTTTTTTTTTTTTTTTTTTTATGAATTGAAATCATAAGAAAGTAGCTTACGAAGTCATTTTACTAGAAAACGCCAGAAAGATTTTTGTCAACGATTTTACGTTAAGATTGAGGCATTTGTTAATTTCCATAAAGTAATTTTAAAAATTAATTGAAAATTTTATACTCAATATATATTGTGTAGCAATCTTGTTGTACCTTACACTAGCTTTGGGAGACAAACTAAGCCATGTTCTTGTGGTTAGTCAAAACCAGCTAATTTGTGTCGAGACTAAAAAGTTAAGAAGGAATCACTTCCTACATAGCAAAGCACCGAATGGTTGTACCAAGTAGAATCTTAATACGAAATGTCACGTGTCTGAACGCACAAGCTTAGTTATTTCACCGCTCAACTGTTCTTTTTGGTGGTTAAATCAAGATTATTATAGCCTCAACTTGAATTATCTTCATATCAATCAATAGTAATTTTCATTTCGGAACATATCCTTTGATTTTTAAAAGGGGGATTAAATTCTACTTCTGAATTTAAGTCAGGTTACCAAAAAAACAAAAAAAGAGAGTCAAAGTCAGATCCATCTTAATTAATTCAATGATAGAAGCATTGGTTTACAGCTTGGTCGAACTTGTAAGTCACGCCAGACCAATTCATTTGTTTAGGCCACGAGCGGTTCAATGCAGGTCTAAGACTCGATTAGACTTAGACCGATTTAGACCGGAAACAAATTTTCAATCTTGTCACAAAAGCGATGACGTGTTGAGAAAAATTATTTTTTAAAAATGGACTCACTCATTTATTTTTTGTTCCTTTTTATTGTCTCAAGATTTGATGCAACTTCCAATTACTGAATTTTCTTTTATATATATTGCCCAGCTCTTTAATCAAGTGACGAAAATAGTAAGAGGATAATAAAATAATGAAAAAATAATAATGTATATACTAAATTGTAACCACCTTAAAAAAAAAATTAAATCTTTTCTTAGTAGGTGCCACGGTTTGATTTGGCGCATTATGCCAAGGAAGTTGCAAAACACAAAGCTGCGATGCTAATTAGACTACTCGTTCTCGAAAAGTCAATCGAGGGATCGTTGATATTTTCGCTGCTTATTGATTAAGATATTCATGCTGATCAATATTACTTATATGATATTAGAGCTCATTCCTAATGCATGTATGGGTGAGGAACAAATCACGTCTGGAGAGAGAAAGAAGGAAGCTGAGGAGAATTTTATATGCAAATGCCCTGTCAATACCTATTAAAAAATGACATCAAGAACATGACAAATCAAATTCGAGATTGTAGACTACCATATCAATTACATTATTATTAAAAAATAATAATGTATATACTAAATTGTAACCACCTTAAAAAAAAAATTAAATCTTTTCTTAGTAGGTGCCACGGTTTGATTTGGCGCATTATGCCAAGGAAGTTGCAAAACGCAAAGTTGCGATGCTAATTAGACTACTCGTTCTCGAAAAGTCAATCGAGGGATCGTTGATATTTTCGCTGCTTATTGATTAAGATATTCATGCTGATCAATATTACTTATATGATATTAGAGCTCATTCCTAATGCATGTATGGGTGAGGAACAAATCACGTCTGGAGAGAGAAAGAAGGAAGCTGAGGAGAATTTTATATGCAAATGCCCTGTCAATACCTATTAAAAAATGACATCAAGAACATGACAAATCAAATTCGAGATTGTAGACTACCATATCAATTACATTATTATTAAAAAATAATAATGTATATACTAAATTGTAACCACCTTAAAAAAAAAAAATTAAATCTTTTCTTAGTAGGTGCCACGGTTTGATTTGGCGCATTATGCCAAGGAAGTTTTGCTTAGTAGGTGCCATTGATTAAGATATTCATGGTTTGATTTAGAGCTCATTCCTAATGCATGTATGGGTGAGGAACAAATCACGTCTGGAGAGAGAAAGAAGGAAGCTTTTTATATGCAAATGCCCTGTCAATACCTATTAAAAAATGACATCAAGAACATGACAAATCAAATTCGAGTTGTAGACTACCATATCAATTACATTATTATTAAAAAATAATAATGTATATACTAAATTGTAACCACCTTAAAAAAAATTAAATCTTTTCTTAGTAGGTGCTTTGAATTAGACAAACGCAAAGTTGCGATGCTAATTAGACTACTCGTTCTCGAAAAGTCAATCGAGGGATCGTTGATATTTTCGCTGCTTATTGATTAAGATATTCATGCTGATCAATATTACTTATATGATATTAGAGCTCATTCCTAATGCATGTATGGGTGAGGAACAAATCACGTCTGGAGAGAGAAAGAAGGAAGCTGAGGAGAATTTTATATGCAAATGCCCTGTCAATACCTATTAAAAAATGACATCAAGAACATGACAAATCAAATTCGAGATTGTAGACTACCATATCAATCGCATTATCATCAACGTTAGTGTGAGATTTTATAGAGCTATTGCTAATTGTTTTGAAAGTTTAAACTATTAAATGAATACGTGATTTAATAACTAAATATTAAATATTATATTCATCTTCCCACAAAATTTCATATGATACTAGAATAAAAAGTCATAAATTCGAATATTTCCGGATCTCTATTTGCCTCCCCATTAAAATATTTTGATGTTTACTATTAGGTAAAAAGATCAAATTAAGCGTGAGGAAGAATGATAAAATATTTAAATATCAAATCATACATTTCTCTAATAATTTAAGCTTTTAGAATAATTAATAGTGATTCCAGAAAACCTCACAATTAAACAACTTCTATTGACATATGTCTCAACATCATAAAAGAGTCACAAGAGATATAAACTTCTAGAAAAGCAAGAGGAATAGACACTCTTATGAATTGCATCTTCCCATGGCGTTATGAATAGTATGAGCAAAAGACCCATATCATTGGTACGGCCCCCATAAACTTACATGCACAATAAAACTTTAACCTGTTTTCTTATCATTCTTTACTAAGAAAGTTATAGACCTATTTGATGGATGTCAATTCATTTCTACAAATTTTAATTTGGCTAATTTACTCTTAAACTTTCTAATGACTTATCAATGTAGTCATTCCAATCAATTTTGATAGGAAATAACTAATGGTATGCTACCTGACAGGGACAATTTTTACAAATTTTTTCAAAAATCTTCTGAATTTTTATATTTTTTTCTCTACTTTTTTCAACTGTGAGCTAGCCAAGGTCAGGAAGTCTTTGTCTGACATTTTTTAGTAATATTTTGCAGTCTTATTCTCTTGCCACTTGGTACCCATCGTAAGAGCCAGGCATGAAGAATGCCTCCTCTCCTCTCTCTCTCTCTCTCTCTCTTTCTCTCTCTCTACCTCATAATTTGCGGTGAAGACCTTCCTTCCTCGGGTGACTTATACGAAGGTTCCCCAACGTCGTCTCCTTTATGCTTTCCGACGTTGGAACCGACCTGCAAGAAGTCAACTTTTCCTTTTTCTTTTCCTTTTCTGAGGGCTTTAGAGAAATTACAAAGGCCACTACCTCTGAAAGCTGTAGAGAGACCGGGGCCTATGCTCTTCCCATATGCCGCATGCTGTAGCCACTGCACTAATCGTTAGTTTAATCATCCATATCCTTGTCCGAATCACGGACGGATTGAAGAGAGATGCTTCAATTTTGCTTCTCTCTCTCTTTCCTTTTTGTATTCCTTGACAAGTAAAATAAACACAGAGATTGGAAGATGAGCAAGTGGTCCTGTCGTTGTTGAGCTTTCGCATCCGATAGTGTTTAGATATACCAAGCAAGCCCACTCGGGCTTGCCAAAGCCGTGCCAGTTTGAGGTTGCGCGGGATTTATTTATCGAATACTTGGATTCTATTATATCTGTACGTTATGATCAAGAGTTCTGATTTTCGCTAGAGAAGCCAAGACTTTTCAAAAGAGAATTAAAGTGTTCCTGAGTTTTGCTCATAGTTTATGTATAGTGTTTGGATCCAAGCCGGCACTAAGGAAGAACCGGCCTTGTGGCACGATTGGAAGGCCACGGTTCAGACCTTCAGGACCACAAATGGGCCCCCCATCAAATGCCTCGTGCACCTGGAGACGACTCATGGGACACACCACTCTCGTTGAATTGGAAATGCGTGCTCCTCACGAGGGTTTGTAAGAAAATAAGGTGCCACCATGAATCGGAGGGTGAGCGTAAGACAATCCCCAAGAAGCCTCGCTCTTGAAGTACGACATCTCAAGTCTCACTCTAGATGAGGAGGTCTGTGTTGATTCATTACACTTGTCTCTAAATGGTCAAAATCTTGAGGTGTCACTGGTCACGCCTGAGTTATCCAGAGTTGATCATGGGTTTAACAGCTTAGGAGCATACCCGAGCAAGGGCTTGAGAAGCATTTCTGGACCGGTTTGGACAAGTTTGTTTTATGACATATAAAGAAGGTTGGTTTCGCTGGAATTTCTCCAGCAACGATACATATTTCATTGAAAGATGTTTTCGATTTTTAATGGAAGGAGATAGATTTTGTGACGACTCTAGACAAGAAATATCACAAATTATAAAGGTATCAACAAATTAAATTTCATCGAGACTATACGGACGCAAACCATGCTAGGAGATCATTTTTTGGGTGGGTTGGGTGTAACCTGTCCAGTATCTGGAACCGAAGCCCCCGACTAATCCGGACTCGGGGATTAGAGCAGCGAAGGTTTCTCCCCTCCCAGGTTCCCACCAAGGGTCTCTCTGAGTTTCAAAACCCTGCCTTTTGGCAAGTAAAGTCCACCCAGGGTCCAACCTGCTACCACTAGACCAACAAGCATGCTAGGATTTTATCAACAACAATGCTTGGACAATACAAACTCTACAGCAGAATCGAATGTAAACAAACTATGCGAAAATTTAATTGACTACGTAGTCTTATAATGCTAAGATACCATGCCGGAATTTAATTGACAATGCAACACCCGGAATAAAAATATATGATATAATTTAATCAATAATGCGGTTTTAGGATCTACAACTAAAAAACTTGTAGAATTTAATTGGCGACATGATTTGAAAAGATAAAAGTACAATGCATGAGAGTAAAGATACTGAAAGATTTGTTTGATTTGTGTGGGGGTCCTTTAGTGGATAGGTAATGGTATTTATAGGGTTGCATCGTTACTGTTTTAGAGCAGTTTCCAGCGGTTGTATGAATGCTCTTTCATTCCCAGAAGTCTCGAACCCATTCTCTCATGATGCAATGACTTTGTTCTCAAGTGGTTGTTCCTTTAGAAATGCATGCCAATTGTTCCACTAATGCAATCACTCTATTTTCCAATAATTTTGGATTGGTAATTGTATCCTGGTATGTTCGTCCATCTTCATAGCCCATCGATCCCTACTAATCAGTATCCTCATCGATTGTCATCACATATCAACAACAGATTGGTGATGATCATCGGTGTGCATCAGCATTAATACCAATCTTGATTATCAATCGTTAGTCACGTGCATAACAATATTTGCTATCCTATTCACATGTCAACAATCTGATCACTTTTTGTTGACAATAGAGGTCTCGCTCTTGAAGCATGACATTTCCGATCTCACTTTAGATGAGGAGGTCTCATAAGTCTTGTCTCTAAACGGTCATAATCTTGAGTGGTCACTGATCATACTTGAATAATCCAGACCCGATCATGGGTTTAATAGCCCAAGGCCATACTCAAGCAAAATGGGCTCAAGAAGCATTTATGGACCAATTTAGACAAGTCTATATAGTGATTTATAAAGAAGTCTCTCAAAACATGATATTTCAAGTTCCATGCCATATGGAGGAGTCTTCGTAACGATTGAATAAATAGGACTGCCTTATGAATGGTCATACCTCGAGTAGTCACATCTAGGCACTCCTTTAAAGAATTTAACCCACATGAAAAGAGGTTTGATTATTACAAAAAGGTATTAGAGCAAAATCTCTTGAGTCAACGTAATATAATGTAATGAAAAGCGTGTCAGAATAAATAAGATCACATATCAAGATACAAAATATCATCGGATAATATGGCTAAACACAGGACCTCGGCAAGATTGATGTCATCAGTACAGAGCGGGCAAGCGATTGAATTGGACCTAGCCTCACAATTCAACGCCCGCAGGCAACATAGCACTTCGATGTAGGTCTCGACCTTCTGCCTCTAACCCCGGGGCTGCATCTGCGTCGACATGTCCGCCGGCCTGCTCGCGTAGCTCTCAACTTCATCTTCCAAGTTCATCAGATTGTCCGACAAACGGGAGAAACGAATGCGAAGTTCAAGTCCAGTCGAGTGAGGCAGAACAGAGATGAATGAACGATCACAGAACACGGTTGTGCGAATAGGATAGGCGGCCCCCACGTCATTCGGGGGCCCCACTCCCTGGAGCTCTAACTTTCTTACATTTGCAAATATGACGTATGTGGGGGTGAGGCCCAAAATGGTCGTCGAAGGTTCCCAAACTCATATGTTTAGGCCACGAGCGAGGCAATGTCGGTTCAAAACTCGATTTGACTAGTCCGAACCGGACACGACTTGTTCTGTCGTGACGAGCACAATGATGTAATTGAGAAAAGATTAATGAAATATTGAAGTGACTTGCTCGTTTTTTTTTTTTTTTCCGTGTAACACATTTTGGATTTTAAAGTTTGCTTTCTTTTTGTTGTCTCGAAAATTTAATGCAATTCCCAATTGCTTGCTCAATTTTATTTTTTCATATTGCCAACTAAAATTAAAAAAAGGGAATGTCAATGCCTAGGCAAATAAACAATTGATCTCTATCAAAAGACCTACTAAAACCCCAAACCATAGAGTACTTAGTATTGGTACCACAAAAAGATATTATTGTAGATCTTGCATGTTAAATCCTCATTCTTTATTCTTTTTATTTATTTATTTATCTATTGTAATATTTTATGTAATGCCTAATGTTAATACATATATGATCTACTATAATATATATGTAAGTAGTTAAGGACCGCTCCTATTTATACATGGAATTCCAATTCCAATTGAAATGTACAATGATAAGATGAAAATAGCAAGAGAACATAATTAAGTAATCAAAATAATAATATGGGTATGCGCACCATCACTCCTACACTAAACCACTTCACATTAGTAAATTGTTGCCAAATGTTTGAAAAAAATTGGATATTTTCTAATTAGTTGCTACGAATTGATTTAGCGCATTAGATTGAGGAGGTTGCAAAACGAAAACTTGCAATACTAGTCACAGAGCTCATTGTGGATAAATCGGTCAAGGAATCCTTGAAATCTTCCCGTTAGTTAAGATCTTCTTTATCATCTTCCCGAGGCTATTTGCTTCCACACTAACGGATAATTACTCGGATTGTATGAGAGAGCAAATCTCGCTCTGGAAAAGAAAGGGGGAAGGCAATTAGTTTTTTATATGTTAGTACCACACTGATATATTGATGATGTCGAGAACGGGCCGTATCAAATCCACCACGAGAGACCCACTAAATCAACTGCTACTGGAAGCGCATTATCATTTTGCTTTCTATTCGCATATTAACTTATATCTTGATGCCATGAAGGGTCATCAGGCTTTCTATTCGCGCATGCTCTGGTGACGTCATCAGTGGCACGATTCAAAGTGGAAAAATCAATGCGTTGTTTAACCTGTGTTCCCATCATACTCCACCAAGGTAAAGTCTCTCTCTCTCTCTCTCTCCATACCTTGCAATCTGCGATGAGACCTTCCTCAGGTGACGTGCACGAAGTTCCTCGACCTGCACAAAAAAGTCAACTTTTTTCCTCTTCCTTTTTGAGGCGACGACCTTTGGAAGTTGTGAGGAGATGGAGCTGATCAGGCACGGCGCTGTTGCCAGATGCGAAAAGCTGTTGTCGTTGCACTAATCGTTGTTTTAATCATCCATGTCCTTATGTGAATCGCAGAGGAATTACAGAGAGATACTTCGACTTCGCCTCTCTCTCTCTCTCTCTCTCTTTACTTTTTATATTCCTCGACGAGAAAATTAAACACAGAGATGAAAAGATGAGCAAGTGGTCCGGTCCTCGTTGAATTTTCGCATCCAATGGTGTGCGGATGGAACTCGTCATGTCATTCGCCTAATTCGGATACACGAATCTGTTCCATAATCAAATCCACTTGAGCTCGCTCGTGTTAATCCACGACCACACTGCTTTAATTATAGTACAGTGCTAGAAAAAATTGTCTAAAAAGTTATAAACTTATTGCACATTTATTGATTCAGTTCTAAACCATTTAATTGTGTCAACTAAATCCTAAACCATTTTATATTCGCCAACTTTTAGCTGGAAATTGCTGACAATTGCTGACATTGACACTGACCATTCTACATGCTACGGCCAACATTGATGTAAACAATTTAGTAATATTTTATAATTTTTCGAATTTATTTATTCATTTATATTCTTTTTCTTTTCTTTTTTTCCTTCACTTCTTTCTAGAACCAATCACCTAACCTCGGCAATAGCCGATAACTGGCTAGAGACAAGGGCCGGCGAAACTCAACCTTGCCGTCATTGGGTGAGGTCGACTTCACCATGGCTAGGCAAGGCTTGAACTCTCTAGATCTAGCAAGGTTGAGCCTCGCACAACCACTAGTGAGGTCGACCTCACTAGCCCCATGATGGTGTGACTTGCTCGCCCTTGCTAGTGGCCGATGAGGGCAAGCTTCACCAGAGGTCAGCAAGGTTGAGTTGACTAGAGGAAAAAGGGAAGGAAAAAAAAAAAGGAAAAAAAGGAAAAATAAATAAAAAATATTAAAATATTATTTAAAAATAGTATAGGTCAATGCTAGCTGTGTCACGTATTATGGCTGGCGTCAACGTCAACGATCTCCAGTCAAAATTAGTCGGATAGACTCAATTGATAAAACACAGAAATGTTTATGACTTAATTGGTAGGTAAAATAAAAAAAAAATTAGGACTAAATTAGTAAAAGTACTAAATATAAGACTTTTTGGATAATTTTTTTTTTTCTGTTAGTTTGAGGTTGTGCGAGATTTATCTTTCAAATACGTTGGGAAAAGGGTTCTGAGTTTTGCTGGAGGAGCTAAAACTTTTCAAAATTTTGGTAGTTCTTTTCATTGCTATCATAGGAAACTTTCAAATTTAGGTGGCAAGGAACCTAACCACATCCTCGATGAAACTACATCTTCAAAGACGTGAGAACTTTGCGGTTTTGATCTTTGATGTACTGTGATCTTGAGGAAGTCGTCCGGTTTTCCCTCACTGTAAATTGACAGGATCGCAGTCTTTTTCTCTGCTTAGTGGTCGACATGCATTCTGCTTCATGGTTAATGTTTGGTGGTTGGGTCCGCGCCCGGACCAAGGAAGAACCGGCCCTGTGGCTCGACCGCGGAGGCCACGGTTTGGACTGTGGGGACCGTAAATGGTCGCCATCAGATGCCTCGCACCAGGAGACTACTCATGGGACACACCCTCTTTTCGAATTCGAAAAAGGGGCCCCCCTCCCCATGGCTCGACCGGGGACACGCCCCTCCCAAGTCGAGCCACGCCCCTCCCAAGTCGAGCCCTGTGGCTCGACTGAGGAGGCCACGGTTTGGACCGCGAGGACTGTAAATGGGCCGCCATCAGATGCCCCGGGGCAGCTCCCAATAAGCCTCGCTCTCGAAGTGCAGCATTTCAAATCCTACTTTAGATGAAAGAGGTCTGTGTTGATTCATAGGTAAGACTTATCTCTAAATGATCACAATCTTGAATGGTCTCACTTGAGAAAATCTAGACCATATCATAGATTTAACAGGCTCGAAAGCATTTTTGGACCAATTGGGACAAGTCCGTTTTAGTGATTTATAAAGAAGCCTCACTCTCATAGCATGACATCTCAAGTTCCATGTTGGGCGAAGAAGACTTTCCATAGTAATTAATGAAAAAGACCACATCTCGAACGGTCGCACCTTAAGTGATCACATCTAAGTACTCCTTTTTAGATTTTGACCTACAAGAAAAGAGGTTGGGTTGTTTCAAATGATATTGAAGTAGAACTCCTCTCAAGCAAACATAATAAAAATGTAACTTTTTCGAGGTTGTAGGACAAGAAGTGTCCCAAGATGAATTGGATCACAAATCAAGTTGGGAAAGAACACCGGTCAATATGTAAGATACTGAACACTGGATTGCAGAATTCTCATTTTGTGATTTATGTATGAAAGAAACATGGGATAATAATTATTATAAGTTTCTTGTCCCAATTATTTAATTTTTCACACCAAAAAAGGCAGAGTGATGAGAGATTTGCATATGACTCCAAGTGGATCCAGAGCGTAAAATTCATTCTAAACTTGCAAGCTTCAATATATATTTCTTTTGCTGATAATAATTGGCAAATACATTAATTTTCAAAAAGAAACACACACACTAGGCAAGCTTGATATTCGTAGGGGTGTCAACGATTTGGTTATGATTTTCACGAAACTTGAACCGAACCAAATCATTTTGGGGTGTATTAACCTTGAATCAAATCACAATTTGAACCGAATATAATCAAGTTCGGTTAAGCTCGATTTGATTTTTCGGTTTTCTTTATTTGTAATATTAAGAAGAGGTTTAGTAATAAATGAAAATATGGGTGATCTCCGAACCTAGTTATTTTTTTGTTAGTTGAATCAAATCGTACCAAAAATACACAAAAATTTGATTCTGATTTCAGTTCCATTGTAACACCCCTAATTGATAGGACAGGGTAGGGGCGCATCGTAGACGAAGCAAAGCCACTAAATTTCGGAGGATCCCGGGTGGTTGGAAAAGCATCACATGAAAGAGATGACATTCTACTGCACAAATCAAATAAAATGAATAAATAAATAAATCCTTCTTTTTCCGAATGGTCACGTCTAGAGATTAAATGGCAACTCCCCCCAAGTAGTTAGGTGTGGGCTTTCGACGAGGAGCGAATCCGGTCATTGTTACATTAATGCTTTTATGTGTATGGCATTTGCCTAACGCCATTCGCACTTTGGAACTGTGGATACTGACCTTTATTGGGACCAAAAATTCATGGGTATCTTTTAAAGCTCGATGTACAGCGAACATGTCGAGCTAACTCCCCAGCGATTTGATCCCAGGCGGCTGACCGCCCGGCCTCAGTACCGCTTTGTTGGTTCACGGCAAGTCTGACCAGTCGATCAATCAATCGACTTATATGTTATGTATCTTAAACACGGACGGAGTACTTATCAGGACAAGAATTACAAATGATGTGCTTTTTTGCTTCTATGCTTCTTTTGGCGACTCCAAGTTTCACCTTAGGCGAATAAATTTCGGGATCATTTAATCACGAATTACTTCAACTCGAGCATGTTTTGTTTGGTCAACGGGAATTCATGAATTACTTTTCCCCCATTCCCTCACTTGTCGAGCATAACCATCAATTTACTTGATTACGATTATGTACATTTAGATTTTCTTCTCATTGAATAAGTGCAATTTTGACGTGTAGATCGCCACGTGAAGTGGGGTTTGAAGCGTGCAAATTAATGTTGAATGATTAAAAAACAATGATGTCAAAGATTCGAATTTTGAAAGAGATCATGTTCTGGTGATCAATATATGCATCGAAAATATTTTATTGAGCCCCGGAGAACCCGATTGTCGTAACAAAAAGTGTATATCTGGTGGGCGTTTTTTAGTACTCAAATAATGAATTATGAACTAACCGAGGCATTAGTTCTAGAGAAATACATGATGTCATATAGATCAAAATGATTGTGTTAACGAGTGTTTTGGAACACTGTTAAGTATATTTTATATGGGACGATGCAATTTTTCAAAGCACTGTTTCTAAATAATATGAGAAAAATCCTGCATTGAAAACTGCAAAATTTGGTTGTTCGATAGCTTAATGCCCAACGGGCACTTATTAACAAAATCTAGATTAAAAAATGCTATAAGTTAGTGCATCCTCTCAAATACATTTGCACCATCAAGTCTCTTGCGATCCAGTCAGATTGACATCTTGCGCCATCGGATTCCACGCTTAGATAATTTCAGGTGCTTGGTAAATGAAAATCTTTATATATATAAAAAAAAAAATCAATTTGAAAAGGCAATTGCAGAAATAAGAAATTTTTACAGTATGTGTTGTACACTGTACTTTTCTTGTTTTAAATTTTCATTTGGTACGACAATTGCACAATATCAGAACAAGCAAAGCCAATCACTTATTCCGCAAAACTTACTTCGCACAACACTAAAAATTCAAAACATTAATTGTTTTTTCAATTTAAGTTCGGATCGATGATGTGAATCCATTACGTAAAATAGTCTCTTGTTACGCTCTACCCGAAAGAAACCAAAGAAAATAGTACTTGATTGAAGAAACCGCTTACCGGATTTCTTCCAAATTTCTAGACCGTAAACGGAAAAACATGTGGTGACAAACTATGGTCAATAATCTAAATATATATTTAGAAATCAATAGGGGTCCACAATACCACTTTATATGTTGATTTCAAGATAAACAAACAATCTTCTATCTTTTGATGCAAATATCACAAGTTAGTGAACAAAAAGAGCACGACTTATATACCTTTTCCAGTCAAAACCTCATGGGCTGGGTTTTCTCCAAGTAGTGGATTACCTATAGTACAAATACACAAATCCACTAGTAGGATATGACTAGCTGCTAGTTCCGTAATTATTCATTAAATCTACGGTCGACTACAATATCTTCTCAACATTAACTGTAGGGATACAATATTCTTCGCAAAGGACGTCAAATCGAGGACATCGTAAGGCTCGTAATCACCTAAACTTACCCATCCGCCACGCCACCGTAACAACGTCCGGAGAAATTATCCTTTTTCCGCTCTCTTTTCTCGCGTTTTTTGTGCTTCCGATTACAGGAAATTTTACATCGGAATACCCAAGGCCGAGCTCAGTCGTAAATGTCCTCCATCCGACAGTCGATGTAACAAGAATGTTCGAACGAGATTAGTCTAATTTAAACCGTAAAAATCGATGGTTAAGCAACAAAAGCACATCATCGTGTGACTATGATCTGAAACTCGTCTTCCTTAATAGGACCACAAACCTGTCAATAATCCTCTGGAAGCCTTACACGCAGACAAGCACACACCATACAAACCATGTGCATCGAGCTAGGGTTTTTTGATGTTTCCACAAAAAGCCAAGCATGAATTCATGAGACCAGGAAGAGGAAAAAGACAGTTTTATCACCTTTGTTGCTGGCGAAACCTAACAAGAAACTTACCACCATCGATGTTGCTCCGGATCGTGCGCTTCGAGAGGACGTAAAAGATTATAGGGCTTTTCGGCAAACCCTCGCCGTGGAGAAGGAAGGGCGCGGAGAAATTGGAAGAGCACTGAGATATTGGCACGGCTCAATCAGAGACCAAGAAACGGAGAGAGCAAGCCGCTCCCATCGAGTCTTTGGCTGCAAAAAAGCGACATCTTCAGGCGGTGTCTGAGTGAACCAGGCCAATATCCAAGTGAGCTGTTCCATGTACACAATCACAGTAGAGAGAGGGCGCGACCCAGAGAGAGAAGGGGAGAGAGAGAGAGAGAGAGAGAGAGAGAGAGGCAGATAGGCAGTTCTCTATTATTGCATGGACGAGGATATGAAGGAGATCATGAAGAGCAACTCTCTCTCTCCCTCTCTCCCTCTCTGAGAGAACAGCAAACAAACAGAGAGAAGAGAGAGCTCACAGAGAGAGAGAGAGAGAGAGAGAGAGAGAGAGGGAGAGGGAGAGAGGGAGAGGGAGAGGGGAGGAGCGGTGAGAATGTCTGAGGGAGGGGGATTTAAGAAGATGCAAAGAAGGGTGAAAGCATTTAAAACCCACGACTACCAAAGCAGAAATTTGGGCCACTGCATTTAAATCCCTCCTGTGTATGTTTGTGTTATTCTCTCTCTCTCCCTCTCTAAATTATTTTCTCTACTTCCACCCCCCCGCCCCCCTCCCGGGGCTGTAGACTCCATTTATTCACGCCACCTTGGAGGATTCTAAAACCCTAGCTTTGTTATACGGGACATCAACCTCATAAGCCATGTTAAGACAGAGTATACCGACCGTCCATGTAAAAATGTAATGGTGGAGTATATAGTTATAGCAAAAGAATTGAGAAGATGTCGTAAGTTATTAAATTATTTTCTTCGGATCATATGAAAACCAAGACTTTAATTAGATATATGACAGTCCTGAAGTCAAGGTGTGCTTTCTAAGAGTCGGTTTTGGAGAGTCGTGACTTTTGAGGTGGTACTTATTAACGTACTAGAAGAGTCAAAAATGCTTCTTCGAAAATGTTATATCGAAGTTATTAGTGAACAATTATCCGAATCCGTAGAAATTTAGGTATTTAGTACTTAGGTCACCAGGGTAAGCTAACAAAAAAAAAGATAAACTTAGTTCTGCAAGAATAGCAAATTATTGTCTATCCCCATACACATCATAGACATAATCGAGACTTATAAATTTGCTAGAGCATGCCGAGTGAAAAACGGTGAAAGTACCATCTTTTTATAGCATAACATGGAGAATTCCATCCACATCTTGGGAAGAAGACACGGTTTTCCAATTCTGTCCACTTCTCTATTTCACTGCATCAAATCACGGATAAAAGCATATTTTATAAATCACGTTGAAGGATCGGCAACAAAGATCTTGGGGTGGAAAAGATCTTGTTCTTCATCAACAAGAATCAATTGCGCCCGAGGTTGAAATAACGGAATTCACATCGAAAATATACAAGTATTTTATGTCCTTTTGAATGAAATCAGGTTCTTGACTCCTGAGGTTCGCAAGAAGTTTTGAAAACAGAGGGGGGGTTAGAAAAAGAAGAAAAACCCTAAAAACAGAGAAACATGAGATGCCCGACGAAGGGATCGACCATATGAACAATGATGGCGATGCTTACAGTACCGAACCAGAGAGAGGAAGGAAGAAGAACCACCCCCGCTTTAAATGAGAAAGAATCTCTCTCTGCAACGCACAGTCCCTGCAAAAAAAATGAGGAAAATAAATAGTAGAAGACATTAATAAGCAAGGTGCCCATGACTCATGTCCCTCTTTTCAGATCTCTCTTTATGAACCCTAATTTAACCGTATCGGCTCCTTTTTTGGACTTTTCTCTTTCCAGTGAAGGAGGGGAAAAGAACACAGTTGACCTTCGTCGTCGCCGTCATCAATCATATAAACGGCTGATTATATAAAGCTACTTAGTCTAATTAGGAAGTCAAAGGTAGTGGTTGACTTCGTAATAATGCGTTATGCGGCATCTTTGGACGTTATACATATGGATCAATAACCCTAATAAGAAAGATCCTGCCAAACTTAGGTCGTTCCTTGATGAGGAGACTTGAAGCCTTGGTTCGCTAATGAAAAAAGGGGCATTATGTGAGAGAATTTGCCGTCTCGTCGCTTAACCTAAAATGGGTTTTTGCAAACAGATTACAAATTGCAATGAAAACAGAACGGCAGGATCAAGAATAGGGTTTGGGGATCTTGGGGATATTCTTTCTTCTTTTTCTTGACGCCCTGTGTGAATTGGGTTGTTCTTTTTTACTGACCCATGCAAAGTTATGGCGGTGTCCAGTAAAAGCTACTTTGCATCCAACTACATGCGGATATGTTCGGTACACTCGTACTGGTCTTCCCCTTAAAGCAACAGCAGCATCAAAACCCTCGAATTTATTGCGAGCGAGAGAGAGAGAGAGAGAGAGAGAGAGCATTTCAATTTCGAAATCGCATGTACTTGTTAAGTTATTGACTGAATAGCCTTCAAATTTATTGTTGATTGTGTCTTTGAATTTGTTCTTGATCCTCACCCAGATTCTGATATAATTTTGTTGAAGCCGAAGCCAGCTTTCTAGGTTCATGCAATCTACTCAAATTGCCATATGTGTTCTGTTATGTCAATGGTGAAAGTAGATGCATAAGATGCTTTCTCGTGAAAATAAGGAGTTTGCATCTATTCAAGTTGAACAAAGGTTAGGTTAAGAGTATCTAATGAGGTTTCCTAGCCAAATATTGTCGAATTCTTAGAATGCGCATGATAAAATTTCTACTTCTCTATTTCTCTGTTTCTCTGTTTACCGGAACAGGTTTGAAACAGAAATCCGCTTGGTAACGCAATTTGATTTTTCTATTTCTGAAACAGATTTCTATTCCAAAAATAGATTTGAAGAAGAAATCAAAAGCTAAAATTTTCAACTTCTCAATTTTCTGAAATAAAAATTGAGAAATTAATTTTTGGCCAGAAATCAATTTATGTTCCAGAAATTTTGTCATGCGCACTTTTAGTAGTCATCTAAGGAAAAACACCAACGTCTTTACTTTTGCATAGTTACCTTCCTTCAAGGGTAGCCGCATTGGATACTTCATTTTAAATACTCGTCTTCCATTGCTCAAGCCAAAAAGGCATTGCACTTCTTTTGAACCCTGCCCATTTGATTAGATGAAGTTCGATGTACGAAATATGTGTGACCTCTTCTACCTCGCATAAACCACCTTAATTTAGTACCAAAATATCCAGAGCATCAATAAGTATTTTTTTTTTTTTTTAAATTCTCATCCCGCAAGGTGGTTCATATAAAGACAAACTGTTCAATACGTACGTAGGAGCTACCGTCCTTTCGAACCCGAATCGACAGTTTGATTTCTGTGTTCCTTTTTCTTGATTTGCGCAAAAGAACTTTCATTAAATCGCTAGCCAGTTTTAGTTCAACATAATGATCACTTTATGTACTTTTGGAGGAAGTAGCTTATAACATGTGACCTTGTAACGCATGCCTTATAGGGGAATCTCATCCGCTCATCGCATGTAAATCGCATGGCAATTTCCTTGCCGTTTACGTTCGTCGGTCAAAGGCTTTCAAAGTCCACTGAAACACTCGCAAGTAACTTAAAGATGCAATTAATATTAATAGATGTATGTAGTAATCGAGAGAAGAAACAAGAAAATTAGCCCCACTTGTATTTATTATGATGATTTGGAGTTCTCAAATGCTGACTTCAACAAGATCAAGATTACAAGGGCAATATTCGCAAAAGAGATAGATTACCATGTTAGAAAGTTCAATCCAAAAACTTATATTATTCAGTGGAGGGAGTCCATACTAATATAAAGAGAATGTAAAACCCATTGTCAAACAATGTAGGACATAATTTCATATTGATCTCGTTTAATTTCCCACCAAAACATAGTCAAGGAGTTTTACATTTATGTTTTTTTCTTCTTTTCCCTATATGTAAGATGAGTGATTCTCATAGACAAAATCATCATATTTTTCAACAAGAACTGTACATATGCCTCGATAATGGGTGTTACACGCTTGAGCCAGCCAATGCACTATCGGTGACCAAGGATAGTACATATCACACGGTCTTTTGAAGTGCGCCAACGGCTCGGACCGTGACACTTATCGAGAGTGGCCTCCGGTTATGTGGTTACATAGGCTAACACTAATTAAGGCATCAGCACCAAGCTCAATGCACATATTCGATGGCCTTGGGCAAGCGATTTTCTCCTCGGCCTTGGGGGTGCCCACCGACTTAGACCTGCTTGGGCAAGTCTCAGTCTACTCATTTATGCGTTTGTTTGTTTTTTTTTTTTTTTTAACCCAAGGTCATGTGAGTGGAGACCTAACTACCTGAAAAACCGATTCGGTCATTTACATCGAAATATGTAGTACTTTAAAAAATTATGGGTGGAGTTGGATAGGGTCCTTCAAACCTAGTATTGGACCCGCGTAATTAGCCGATCGATCAGCTCTATTGGCAACAAATGGAGAAATTCATCACCGGATGATTTGAAGGGGTTCAAACCAAGTGAATCCGCGGGATGTGGACTAAAGTTCATGTTTTTCCAGAGAAGCCAATACAGGAGGCACAATTAATTTCGCACGTGGTGTGCTCAAAAAGTTCGCAATGTTTGGTGAGCGAAAGAAAGGTAGATCCGAACATTACCTCTCTCAAATCCACGTACGATCTGTCCTCCCTGTAGAACTTCCAAAGTAAGATTTTAGCAAACTTTGTACCTCTTCTACTAATTTCAAACTTTATGTCCCCTCATCGCTTTGATGTGTGATGTTACGTGCAACTTTGTCCGAAGCTAGGCATCATAGCAAGTCACATGGGATGTATCGCAAGGTTTTATTGTTACATTCGTTGTGCCGATTCACAGGATTGCTGCAGTTGATTGGAGCGTTGGGGGATTTCTAATTCTGAAATTTGGAGGTCGTCTGTTCAAATTCCACAAAATTACATCCATTTGTATCCTACTTCGGCTAGATCTTCACACCCAAAAAATCTTTCTTTTCCCCTTTCAATTGATATTGTTTACGTATTTTAATTATCCTTCCTAAATATAATCAATACTCCGGGTTTGCCTCTATTGAAATCATATTTTTAAACTTTTTGTGATATTTGGTTTATATGATCTTTTTCACTTTTGTGTGGTTCTTACTACTTGAGAGTTGAAATAAATTTTTTTTTTAAAAAAAAAAGGTCTTTGAAGGTTATATTAGTAACATTTAAAGTCATGAGGATGTGACAGTTTTGTGCGGGCAATGGCGTCAGAGAGTGAGGTCTACACCGTCGTGTAAGGTGGGTATGGGGCAAGATGTTTGGGACACACACTAAGGTCGAGAATAGGAGTCGCCGGTTTTAAGATTGGTCGATTCCAATCTAAAATTGAGAGCTGAACATGTGACCCCACGGTTAACCGGTTATAAAACTATTAACTCTTGAATTGGCCAATTTCAATCGGGGCCCCGATTTTATTTAAGAATCGGTTCTCCTTAGAACCTGGCTTTGGATTGGGCGACTCAGGTCAGTGCAGCCCGATCCCCGAACTGAAATTATTTGCATTTTAAAAGCTAAATCCTTGTAGAAGATAATATATCTTCGAGCAAAACAATCCTCCTCGAACGAATTCAATCTCGCACTCAATACAATTTATCCCGATATTATCCCTCCAACTCAAAATAGGGCTGAAAAAAAAAAAAAAAAAAAAGGGAGAGAGAAGAAATTATTAACTCCAGCTGTACTGTCCGAGGTTACGTTCACGTATGTGGAAAAGCATTGAAGTCGTCCTCCTCCCGCCCTGTAACTACTTTCTTCATATATAATCATAAATACGCGATGCCCCAGCTATGAAATATAAAATAAGAACAAAATTATATAATTAATTGGCTGAAATTAAATTCAAAGGCGACGTGGGCCCTCAAGATGAGGCGGTGAACTGTCTCGATCGAATCTCAGCCGTACGTCGATGGGCCCCACCCACCCTTCATCTCCAACTAGACGAAAGCTGGTGAGGCTTGCTTCTGGGAAATGAGCGACACGAATTCACACGGACAAAGCCGCGTACACCCAAATTAAACTGGATTATATATTATATAATTATATATATATATTTATTTATAGAGAGAGAGAGAGAGAGAGAGAGAGAGAGAGAGGAGCTGGTGACGTAGAAGTTTAATCTTGATTTCTAGGGTTGTCTCCTGATCATCTAAGCGTGGGGGTTGTACCATAGAAATTTGGATTCCTCTTCTATATGCAGACACGTACGTGATTCCTCGTTCTGAATTATGATTTCTCCGACGGGGGCGGCGGTAATGAGCTTCGTTCGCATGCGAATTTAGATGGGTCAATGCGCCTCTCGGCCGGTGTCGAGGGACAGCTGCGGGCGGTGGCAGCATGGCGGGGTCGGCGGCTCCTCGGGCGGTCCAGGAAAGGGTGGGGGTTGGGCCATGGTGAGGGAGCAGAGATCCAGGTTCTACATCGCGAGGAGGTGCATCGTGATGCTGCTCTGTTGGCACAAATACGGCAAGTGCTGAAACCTCATTCATTTCGTCTCATTTATTTCTTGGCTTGGCTCCTTCCTCCTCTTCCTCCTCCTCCTCCTGCTGATCTCCCTGTTTCATTTATTCCTGTAATTTATGGCAATGTATCCACCAGTACCAGTGGATCCCTGTTAGGGTTGTCCCCCAGAAACGTTCATCATATGGGATCCTGATCTCTCTCTCTCTCTCTCTCTCTCTCTCTCTCTCTCTCTCTACAGGTTGAATAGAAGTAGAGATTCCAGGTCAAATTAATTGTCGCTGGGTTGCAGGATTTGATTCCCAAGTGCTGAGACGATGTTATGCGCGCAAATGGAGGGATTGGTTTTGATTCTGCAGTCGAGATATCTGATGGGTTATTTCTCCCCCCAAGAAGTAGGGTTGCCTGTCATAAGAAATGATTCAGACTAGGAAAGCATACGTGTATTATATCATTTTCATCATATGAAAGAATTATTTGAATCGAGATAAGGTGCGTAGTGATTTAAATTTTTCACCGTTTGGTAGGTGTTGAATTGCCAAAACCTTATCTTAGATGCAAGTGACTTAGAACATTAATGTAAGTAATTTGGTAACGTTATATATTGTTATTCATTTGGTTATACATTTCCTTTTGCTCTTCCTCCCTTTCTTTCTAATGTTGTGTTTTTCGGTGTCCACGAATGATGAAACCGACTTACCAATTTTTGTTTATTTTTTTTTTTTGTATAACTTGCTCAGGACTCGAATTTACTAACTTCTATATGGAATTTCAATCTTAATCAATATGCGTATAAACTTTTCTTCCATTAAGTTATCAACTAGTTTTTAGTTACTAACTCATTCGAATTATAAACGTCTACTTTCAACAAGGATAAGATCTTAATAAAGATCCAAGAAAAAGGGTATGCATGATCCTCATTTACTAGCTCATGGGTCTAGTCAACTTGAATTAAACTTTAGTCCCCGATCAAGAGATAATCTAGTTTATTTTTAAGCACATAAATTCCTCATAGGGCAGCGAGGCCACCGCAGGATGGCTGAGGGCTGGCAACCTTCGTCGAGTGGGCGAGGACCGCTAAGCCTTTGCTGGCCACAAGCAAGGCGGCCACAATGAGGACATGTGACGGTCGTGATACCCTTGTTGTGGCTTATGGGGGCTGAAAACTCCCTCATCAACCATAGCAAGGGCGGGATAAGGGTGCGACAACCACACTGTCGCTCGTGAGGGCTCGGGACAACCTCACTAGATCCGAAGAGGGCCGCAACCCTCACTTGCAGTCAACAAGGGTTGCTAGCTCTTAACTAGTAGTCAGCAAGCCTGTTGGCCCTTTGAACCAAAAAAGTAATGAGAGAAAAGAAAAGAAAAAAATTCAAAAAAAATTATCAATATTGACACTAGCTGCACTATGTAGGATGGATGTTTCTAACTGAATCACCACGTCAATGATTTCTGGTCAAAATTAACCGGATAGAATACATCGATAATTCATTAGAAGATTTAAAACTAAATTGACAAATCCCGAAAAGGTTTAGGACTAAATTAGATGGAATTAGCAAATTGTCATAAGATTTAGAATTAAATTGGTATAATTAAAAGGTTTATGATTGAATTAGTTGTCGTACAACAAGTTTAAGATTTTTTGGGCAACTTTTTCAACATGTGTTTATATGAGGCAGATGCCTCCAAGAATGAAAGAAGTCAATGGAGGAAAAGCGAGAGAGAAAATTGGGGAAATTTTATGTATATTTCTGTGTGTTTACTCAATGTACATAATTGATAGTATAGTACAAAGTACGTGTAAAGAAAAGGTAAGAAAATAATCTACAAATTAGATCCGATATTGAATGATCTTGACTGATTCAATAATATTTGGATGATTGATTCTCGCATATCTTCCAATATTCCTGCGTATCTTCCAACACTCCCCCTCAAGTTGGTGGCTTGTAGATATCCAAGACGCCTAGCTTGCTCAAAAGATACGCATGTTGTCTTTGACATAAAGGTTTGGTGAAGACATCTGCTGGTTGTTCTTCTGTTCCAATCCCTTGTGTCTCGATCATTCCTTGCTGGATTTTCTCTCATGTGAAATGGCAGTCCACTTTTATATGCTTCGTTCTTTCATGTACAATGGGATTTGACGCAAGTTTGACGGCTGCGTCATTGTCGCAAAATAACTTTGTCGGTACTTTAACTTTTACCCCCAAGATCCCGAATTAATCCTCGTAACCACATTATTTCACATGTGGTTTTGGCCATGGCTCGATATTCTGCCTCTGCCGAAGATAATGAAACGGTTGGCTGTTTCTTCGTCTTCCATGAAAGTAAAGAATCCCCTAACTTAATACAGAAACCGGTTATGGACATTCTGCTCATTGGACAAGTTGCATAGTCTGCGTCACAATACGCAGTCATTCTCATATCACATTTTCTGGAAAGAAGAATACCAAGTCCAGGACATTTCTTCAAGTACTTCACCACTTTCAGTGCAGCATTCATATGAGACTGCTTTGATTGGTGCATAAATTGACCGAGCATCTTCACGGCATAACTTATGTCTGGCCTGATCATAGTCAAGTATATGAGCTTCCCAACAAGTTTCTGATAGCTCAATGGATCTCTAAGAACGGGATCAGTTTCTTGAGATAGTCCAGTATCATAATCCGCTATAGTCAGCTTGGTATTTTGCTCAATCGGTATCATAGCTAACTTACATCCCGACAAACCCGCTTCTAAAATAATTTCCAAGGAAAATTTCCTATGGCTGAGGGAGATACTTTGGTCTGATTGTGCAATTTCGATTGCAAGAAAATATTTTGGAGGACCTAAATCTTTAATGTGGAAAGTAGAGTGTAGATATTCCTTGAAACCTTTGATAGCTACTTCATCATTACCCTTAATAAGTATATCATCTACATATATCAACAAGTAGATAGTTGACGTACCTTTAGTCCATGTAAAAACAACATAATCAAATCGGGACTGTTGAAAACCGGCAACTATCAGTGACTCAGCAAATTTTGCGTACCACTGTCTGGAAGCTTGCTTGAGTTCATACAAGGATTTGCGGAGACGACACACTTTATTCTCCCCCTGTCTCCGTAAATCTTGTGGTACTTCCATATAGATCTCCTCGTCTAGATCTCCATGCAGGAAAGCATTGTGAATGTCCATTTGATGCAATGACCAGTCTTGAAAGGCCACTACTGAAAGAAATGAGCGGACTGTGACATCTTTGGCTACCGGGGAAAAAGTTTCATGATAGTTAAAACCTTCCCGCTGTGTGAAACCCTTTGCCACCAATCGGACTTTGTACCTTTCAATCGATCCATCAGCCCAATATTTGATCTTATACACCAATTTGCATCCAATTGCCTTGCAATGCGAGGGTAGGGTAACAAGATCCCATGTGTGATTATCTATTAAGGCCTTCAATTCTGCTTCCATAGCTTTCTGCCATTGCAGATCACTGCTTGCTTCATCAAAATTGGACGGCTCTCGCTCTTCGAAGATACGAGCGATGCAACATCTATGTTCGGGAGATAATTGATCGAAGGAAACATAAGAGGAAATGGAGAAAAAAATAATCGGTGAATTCTTAACACCACCTATGTAGTCTTTGGTCCAAGTAGGTGGACACGTGGCGTGTCCGGAACGTCTCGGTGGATCATTCTCTGGGGGTAAATGAATATCTGGATCTCCCATGGGAGGCGAATGTGGAGGAACCATATCATCCTAGCTTTGATCTACAGCTTCCATTAAGGGTGTCGGGTTGGTAGTTGATGTAGAGGAATTCCTCGTATCTACCGATGAGGGAAGTAAGACATATTCGGGATCTGCGATGGTTTCCTTGATATGAGAAATATGAGAATTTCCGGTGCTATCTGTGCTTGATTTCTGAGAAGCAAACGGAAAAACATTTTCTTGGAATAAAACGTCTCTACTGACTGAAAATTCCCCTGTAGATGGATCGAATATCCGGTATCCCTTTTGTAAGTTGGGATATCCCATAAATATGCAACTGCGAGCTTGGGGACTCATCTTATCCCTAGGTCCCACAGTTGTGGCATAGCATAGATAACCGAAGACTTTCAGGTGATCCAAGTCTGGCTTCTTCCCAAAAAGAAACTCAAAAGGAGTTCGTCCGTCAAGTATCTTAGAAGGCATACGATTTATCAAATAAGCTACAGTCAATATACAATCCCCCCAAAAGTTGTCTGGAATATAGGCTTGAAATTTCAAAGCCCTTGCAACTCCAATAGGTGACGATGTTTCCGTTCCACTACTCCATTTTGTTGTAGTGTATATACACATGAGCTCTCATGTAATATCCCTTGTGATGAAAATAGAGCAGCACATTCCTGATTGGAAAATTCTATGCCATTATTTGTCCTTATTCTTTGGACAGTTTTCCCGAACTGGGTTTTTGACAGAGAAAGGAAGGTCCTTAATTGGGACAAAACTTGACTCTTAGATTGCATGAGAAAAATCTATGTGGCTCTAGAATGATCATCCACAATGGTAAGAAAGAACCGAGACCCATCATGGTTTGGTGTGTGATATGGTCCCCAGACATCAATATGTAGCTAGGAAAAAATATTGTTTGAACGATTTTTGCTCAAAGGAAAAGAACTACGTGACTGTTTTGCAAAAGAACAAATATTACACTGAGGATAAGGAAATGAAGAACTATGGCCCAATCTGGAATGTAAAAGGAATTGTCTATCATTGGTAGTCAAATTACACAATGATTTATTACAAGGAAAATTATCAAGATTTTTGGGCAAGCTTTTCCAGAAAAACAATCCTTCAGAGAGATTACCCCAGCCCATCAGTTTTCCAGTCAAAATGGCCTAAAATAAATAGGTATCGGCATTGAAAAGTACTCGACATGAATTTTTCTTATAGGCTCTAGATATAAAAATAAGATTAAATTAGAAGTCCGAGACATAAAGGACATGGCTGAGAACAAGCTGGGAGTTAAGAGTGACTGTCCCTGTCGTAGTAACATGGGTAATGTTCCCATTTGGTAATTGCACAGTAATAGGATCATCTAATTCTTCATGAATAATAGAAAATAATCCTTTATCACGTGCTATATGGTCACTGGCTCCTGAATCAATAATCCAAGCATTTCTCGATATAGAATTTATCAGGCAACAAGAAATACCTATGAAACTGCTTCCCTTTTTTTGAACGTCCAATTTTTGTAACGCTTGCGTTAATTGCTGATATTCCCCATGTGTGATAGGCTGGTCCGTTGATCCTGTAATTTGATAAGCAGTTTTGATATTCCCTTTCTTTCTTTTTCTCCAAGTCTGCCATGTAATTTCCAACAATTTTGAATTGTGTGGTGGGGCCGCTTGCAAAAATCACAAAATAATTTCCCCTTATTCTTAAAATTCTGCCCATATGTTTTCGAAAAATGGGCATTGTTGGATCCCTTGGATCCATATGCATCTCCGCCGTCCAGATCAGTCGAGTACCGCGCGCCTTGGGATCCGTTAGATTGCTGCGCTCGATCTTGGCTGTCCATTGCAGATCCCTTAAAGCCTCGCTTCTCGGCAAACCCTAGCGACATGTCATTCCTTTTTTCTAGGGTTTTCTCCCCTTTCTCGATTCTTGCCGCCAGCGCTAGGGTTTTAGCGGCCTTGCCGTCCAACAAGGTGAGTCACTGGCTCTCCTCTTGCACAGCTAGCTGGAAGATCTGGCCGAGAGTGGGTGCTGGCTCCATAGCCAAGATCTACGACCTGAAGGTAAGATAGGATTCGTTAAGAATCAGTAAAAATCGAGTGGCTTTCTCCCTATCTTTCATCTCTTTGTATTGCCGAAGGGTTGTCTCGGGCCCTTCAAGTTTTTCTTCAGCGGCTTCTAGCTCGTTCTAGAGGGCTAAAAGCTTGTTGAAGCATGCCGTTACGAACATGTTTCCCTGCTTCAGTTCGCTGAGAGCTTGATGCAACAAAAAAATCTTCGCCCGATCCAATTTCCCATACATTTCTCTAATGTTGTCCCAAATGGTTTTTGAATCTTCTGTTGGAGGCAAACCGGCGGCAATTTCTGGGCTAATGCAGTTCCCTATCCATGTTCTAACCAATTGATTGCACTTCTTCTACTGTCTCCCCATTTTTTCATCGGTCGGAATCGAAATAGTCCCGTCGACAAAGCCTTCCTTGTCCTTCGTGACGAGTGCTCGTCGAAACTCCTGCGCCCAACTCGAATAATTCTTCGTTCCTGTGAGAGGGTGGTTGATGAGCCGCAACTCCAGCCCATCGGCAGTGGAGACGTAGAGCGCGTCGCCGGGTTCTAGGCAACCCATGGCGGCCGCGAAGGGAAACGGCATAAACCCGGGCGAAATTCCCGGGTAGGGATTTGCTGATTGACTCGGATTGAACCTGCCCGAAATTCATGCATTCGAATCGCCTAACCCATTAGGGTTCTCACCCGCATGAGAGGATCCGGTAGTTTCTGAGTGGCCCGCCCCGCTTATGGCTGGTGGGCCGTCACGAATTTGGCCCCCTGAAAAAGGAACATTTGGGCTTGGCCCATAAAACATAGGAAATGGCACCCACTGTATGGTGGCCCGGAAGTAGGCTGCCCCAGATTGGGTTGTCAAGGAACAAAAGGGCCCACAATGGGCTGATCTACTCGATCGATTGTGTTTTGCATAGAATCTTGTGCTCCAGAGGTAGGTGTTTCTATAGGAGTTTGATCGTCGTCCATGGTGGTAAAGCTCTCTTTTCCTTCCTTCGTTTGGTTTCTTTAACAATCTTCAAGGTACTAATTCCTACACTAGAGTACTAACGCATTTTTGCAGGTTAGCTCGTTTCTTCCAATAGGCAATCAAAGAACATAAGGTCAAGCGGAAGAGATAAAAAAAGGAGACAGACATATGACCTACTCTGATACCATGAAAGAAGTCGAAGGAGGAAAAGCGAGAGAGAAGAATTGGAAAATTTTTCTATATATTTCTGTGTGTTTACTCAATGTATAGAATTGATATTATAGTACAAAGTATGTGTAAAGAAAAGGCAAGAAAATAATCTACGGATTAGATCCGATATTGAATGATCTTGACTGATTCAATAATATCCGGATGATTGATTCTTGCATATCTTCCAATATTCCTGCGTATCTTCCAACAAAGAACAATATGCTCAAGTAAAACCTATGCACGATCGAACATATTAAATACATAATTCGAATATGTACAAGACAACTGATATATTGGAAGAAATGCTGGATAATATTGGCAAAATCAACCTTCTTTTTCTTTTTTCTTTTTTTTTTGGCAATTAGCTATAGGGGTTATTAATACCCCGGTTGGGCTAGTTCCACCTTAAAACGAAGATTCGAACCTATCAATCCAGATTCCCTAGTTAGACCAGTTTCGTTTAAGGTTTTGTCATTTTCCTTTTATTTACTCTTTAAAAGAAAAGAAAAATTAATAATAATAAACATATTGATCTGGTTTAATCTGGGCGGTTTGGTTCCCCACCTAAAAGAGAACCGGACCAATTATTCCTGCTTTTAAATATTTGAAACTAGGAACCAACCGGCTTGGTCTGTTCTCATGCACACTCCCAGTTAGTGTCATCCATGTCTAGATTGGAGCAAAATAATTAGCATAGGGAAAGAATATGACGTGACATTTCGTGAACATGGAACAATTCAAATGAACTCGGCACTCATGTTTAATTAGGCCAACCTCAACTCTTCTGTCCTTCTCATTTTGCATGAAAATGTCTCGCCCAAGAAAGCATTTTTCTTGGATTCGTTAAACGTCGTACTAATGTAGTATCATCGAGTCAATCATAATACTCACGAATTTGTGAAATTCGAACGTCTTGGTCGTCTGTGAAACATGGACAAGCATAATTAACCCGTTAATACAATCTCTCTCTCTCCCTCAACTTTTCCAATGAAAAGTTCAAGAATGAACATGGCATTGTCCATTTTCCCCCCTTCTTTTGATAAATCATTTCATTGCACGCGATTTTCACCCGACAACATACTTCTCTTGTTTCCCCGTACCAATTTCCCTTTGTCGAATGTATATGACTTGTAAGTGTAAAGTGTAGCCTACTAACATATAAATACAGGTGAGAATCTTACGTCTAGTGTGCACGGACTGCGAGAGTTCGGCTGTCCCAAGAGCCTAGACAATTTGCACACAATCCATCCGGATTGGCAAATGAATCTGGATGGCTTGATGGGGGTACATTCACTCCAACCTATTGTTGATTTTAGCGATGGCAAGAATCGCTCTAAGGAAGAAAAGAGCAATTTGTACAGATTACTCTGTCTAATATGCTTTGACTCCATCGTAAGTGTAAAGTCTCGCCTCAAGCCAGTGGGAGGATGAGAGAGCTTCATGGGGGACCCCGGATACGTTTTTCTCTTGCCCTATTCTTGTTCGTGGTAATTAGGTGAATTTTCACTATTTTCAGGTGATATTTCATATGATGTTTTGCCTCGGAGTAAATTTTTGCCTCGCAGCTTGTGCAATTTGAAATTTGGTCATCGATTACTTTTTTTTCTTCAATCAAAATCCTCTAATTTTTTTGCAATACAAAACTTTATTACATTTAGAGGACCAAAGACCTAGTGCCCAAGGGGGGGATAGCAGTCCATGTGTAAATGAATATGAGTCTTAATAGGGACATTATCGCTGCTTATGGATGCGAACTTGAGCAACGAAAAGTTTGGACCAGTAAAGGGTCTTGTTTGGTTAATGGGAATGGATGAATGAGAATGTAATTTACTTATGTTTAGAGATGGTGGTTGTAAATTTTCCATGATTATAAGCAACAGTAAAGTCAAAACATGTATCAACCATAACAAGTTTTTTCTATGTAAGTTGCCAGAGCTCAAAACTTAATTATTGATGGAATTTATAGTCAATCATTCAAATTCATTCGTCCCCATTCACTTCTATGCATCCCCCACACAACCAAGTAAACGAGCAGTTTTTACTGAACATTTTCGCATAAAAATATCCATTAATTTGAATTAATGGAAGAATATTATTTAACATTTTCGTATAATCTAATGATTAAATTGATCATATACAAAAATTCAGAGACCTTATTAAATAAATCAAAAGTTCATGAATGACATTACATATTGTGACCAAAGTTGAAAAACTCACATTGCACATTGATTTAGAAACGATTCATGTCGTTTTCTCATTGTTTTCTTGTTGGGTGGCGCATGAGTTTCAATTTGGAAAGATTGCTCTGAGTTAAACTCCAATATTTGCTTTCTAGTTCCCGCAAACACCAATTATCCTTTTAGATTCTATCAACCATACAAACAACAAAAAGTGTACAAATATAATTTGACACAACTGTGGATCAAAAGATATCTATATAATATTACTGGCCGAAAAGAGAATTTTGCTAAGGTTGATGTTGATGATCGTTAAGAACTATCGAAATTGAATCTTGGAGCTATAGACAGCAAAGAATGTTAGAGGATCCTGATACCTGCCAAAACCTACCTTAGATGATACCAATGCGACCCCCCATGCATACCTCCAAAACTCAACTCTTCTTTATCACCCTCATTCTTACTCCAATCCTGAAATTTCAATTCCATCTCTTCCATTACACCCCCTCTCACGCAGATCGGTATCAGAACCGATGAGTTACGCCGATGGCAGCCCGGTATACTTGCCGCAAAACCTCGTGCCAAACGAAGCGTCCCCGGGGTGGAACAACAAGGCCGACAACGCCTGGCAGCTGACGGCGGCGACGCTGGTGGGCATGCAGAGCGTCCCGGGCCTCGTGATTCTGTACGGGAGCATGGTCAAGAAGAAGTGGGCCGTGAACTCGGCCTTCATGGCCCTCTACGCCTTCGCCGCCGTCCTCGTCTGCTGGGTCCTCTGGGCCCACTCCATGGCGTTCGGGGACCCCCTCTGCCCGCTGATGGGGAAGCCCTACCCGGTGCTCTCCCAGCACTCCCTCCTGAACCAATTGAACTTCGGGTCGATGCCGAAGTCGATGCCGAAGGCGGATTACGTCTACTTCCAGTTCGCGTTCGCGGCGATCACGGTGATCTTGCTGGCCGGGTCGTTGCTCGGGAGGATGAACTTCTACGCCTGGATGATGTTCGTGCCGCTGTGGCTGACGTTTAGCTACACGGTTGGCGCCTTTTGTATATGGGGAGACGGTTTCTTGAATCAAGAGGATGGGATTAGAACCATTGATTATGCTGGTGGTTTCGTGATCCATCTCTCTTCTGGTGTGGCCGGCTTCACAGCTGCTTACTGGGTAATAAAAATACAATATTCATAACCCACAATAACAACCATAATGACTGAAAGTCCATCGCACGTTCATTTTCCCTAGGTAAGTTCGACCTAGCAAAGTTCAGGGAAAGAAATGCCATGGTGAGAGTTAACCCCTCAAGATCAAACTAAGACAGCTAAGTCATCATCATTAGTGATTCTTACATAGACTAGATTCGTGTAGGGTTAACTGTATAATCATTTTACATGCAAACTGTTGGATCAGGCACGATAAGCTACAAGTGATCACAAAGAGCTAAGTCTAGCAAAATACTGATATGAATTGCATCATCTCCAAGTTATCATGACATGTTTCCTTCAGTTCTGTACTATTTTGTTATTTAAGACAATTCTAAAGATACAAGGACTGAATCCTCAAATTAGGGTATGAAGGCGATGTGAATATACTTTCTCCTTGTGGCTATCTTAGAGATATAAAGTCGGGTAAAGTTTCAAGATCTTTCTCTATCAGAGACATCAAGGAGAATGATAGTTTCACAAGAATCCATTCGAACATCCTCCTACTTTGGATAGCAACCCCATTTGCATAGCACTCCTAAACGATTATACATGGATCACCAACAAATCTGGGAATCACCTTGGATTACTGCTTCGATTTTTCCTAGCAAACTCTCTCATTCATGTTCTTGGTTCAATCTTCCGATGAATGTAGTGCACCTGTCTGCATACGCATCATGCATTCTGTTCCGTTACTTTTTGTGTCTATAATGCAAGTGCGCTTTTCATTTTTGGTGGGTGATTTTTGTATGTCGCAGGTTGGACCGAGGCTTTCGCACGACAGGCAAAACTTCCCACCGAACAACATGATACACATGTTGGGAGGCGCAGGGTTCTTGTGGCTGGGTTGGACCGGGTTCAATGGCTGCTCACCATTCGTCGTTAGCAGGATTGCATCTCTGGCCATCCTCAACACCCATCTCTGCACCTCCACAAGCCTCATCGTCTGGGTTTCGCTTGACATGATCTTCTACAGGAAAAGCTCTGTCATTGGTGCTGTCCAGGGAATGATCACTGGCCTTGTTTGCATCACACCCGGGGCAGGTTTGACACTCTTCCAAGTTCGAAACCACGCTGATTTATGTCGGAAAACATTTTCATTTCCAAATGTAAAAGAAACACTATATTTTCGTTTTGCAAACTGTCACGAAATTTTAAAATGTTTGGACTTTGGACTGTATCGATTACGGCTAGAAGTTTCCTGGACTCGCCACCGAGTACAGTTTTTCAAGCATTGTACGCCCTGTCCGGAGTCGACATCATTCACCGAGCTAACTACTTGGTCGTCAATCTCATTATTCTCTTTGCTCGCACTTCTAATGTAATTTACAGCCGCATTCCGTTTACTAAACTCATTCAATCACTCACTTAAAGCACGTGAGTCGCAAGTTACGATTTGTAGTGATTAAACTGGCTGCATCATTGCTTAAATTAAACCGATCGCAACTGCAGGAGTCGTGGACCCGTGGGCAGCAGCTTTGATGGGAGCAGTGTCCGGCTCAGTACCATGGTACACCATGATGGTACTCCACAGAAGATCGGCTTTCTTCCAGAAAGTGGACGACACGTTGGCCGTCTTCCACACGCACGCAGTGGCCGGAGTTCTGGGGGGCATCCTCTCTGGGCTGTTTGCGAAACCCAATCTTCTGCGTATGTACTATTTCTTGGATAATTACACAGGCTTGTTATATGGCATCATCAACGGGAAGGCCAGTCAAGGACTCCAGCAGATGTCGTACCAACTCGCCGGAGTAGCTTTCATCACGGTATGGAACGTGGTCGCCACAAGTCTCATTTGCCTTCTCATAAACAGAATTGTCAACCTGAGAATGGTGGAAGACGAACTGGAAGTAGGCGATGGTGCCGCGCACGGGGAGGAGGCATATGCGCTCTGGGGAGATGGGGAGAAAATGCCGAATCCTCTGCGTTTTCGAATACCTCCAAGAATCCCCTCCATCTGTCGGCGCCTGCCTTGATTTTTCCTTGCCCTGCCGAGGTCGATGATTATCACTGCGCGGTGATGCTCGAGTTGAAATCTCTCTAAGATACTAAGCTTGTATTAAGGCAGTAATGCTCGTTACTGCAGCATTTTCTCCAGTTTGGATGTGTTCTCTTTCGAATTCTGGTTCCATGAAATACATGATCAGCGACTGTACAGACAATCCTCCTGATGATTCTTTACATATTGTTGCATAACGAGGAAAGTAGTATCCACAAGTGCAGAAAATTACACGAACTGAGCGAATCTGTTTCCCCCTCGCTGAGGGCCAACATTGATCTATGCCAAAAGAAAATGAATTATAGCTAGGAGGTCCATATCAACTAATTTTTGTGGTAAATTGAGTGCATACCCAAATATTGCATTCAATATAATAGTTTTGAGCAGCTATAGAGTTTAAATAAGTAGTCAACTAAGAATGTTTTCAATATCGACAACAATTTTATATCTAAACATTTTCATGGACGATGAAAATATTTTTCATTTGTCCATCTCTATAAGCAATACATAATTAGTAAACAAATTTAGTAGAATCATAGTATATTTAGCATTGCTCCAAAGTTCTAAAATGAAAAATAAAAGCTAGCGAGGATTCTTTCTACGCATCTGCCAAACATGGGGCTTTCCTGTCAAAACCAGAGATGATTGTCGATGGTTACTCGGTAAAGGTGGCAGATCAAACATCATCAAAGGTGGGCTCCTAGCAACAGTTAAGAAGTTAGAACAAGATTTTCAGTTGGGATAAAAGTACCAAAAAAATTATGGTATACAAATTCAGCTTTAAACTTTACAATTTGCTCATTTTAGTCATAAACATTCTCACATAAGTAGTAATTAAATCCATATTATCAATTTAAAACGGAAATTACTGATTTGAATATCAACCGTCTAACGTGACATGGGTTGACATTGACATTTTTTAATAATTATTTTTAATTTTTTTCCTTTTTTTCTTCGACACAGGCGAGGCTGACCTTCAACTCGACCTTGGCAACCTCGCTGGTTGTTGCTTGAGAGAAGGTCAACCTCGCTAAATCTTGCAAGGGCAACTTCATCAGCAAGTCTCATCAGCCATTGGGAGTGAGTAGCTCCGAGTTTTAGATGGCACTTGTACAAAACTCGAAATTGCTCATCCCCAATGGCCGACAAGACTTGCCCTAGAACTTGGAAATTACCTATTAAAATAGGTTCATTTTTTAAAATCTGAAACCTACCTTTCACAAGTTTTAGGGTTATTGTTAATTAAACGATTATAGTCAATTATCTCATTTAATGAATAACACTTGTTGCTACAATTAACCGACCATGACTTTTAACAAGGTAAAAGTTTCAGTCATAAAATGGAAGTTTAGATTAATGATTCCAAATTATACACTCATCATCGAATACTATAAAATATCATAGGATCGTGTGAAGACACAAAAAAAAAAAAAAAAAAAAACACAAATACTTGTTTCAAGTTCCAAATTACAAGTTCCAAGTTTCACCAACCCAATTTTTTTAACCTCTAACTTATCTTAAATACCTTGGAACTTGGAACCAGGCAAATTCCTTCCTGTCCAGTTCTCAGGTATGTTCATCCCTACCGGTCATGGCTTGTGTCGACATAAAAAAAGAGAAAAAAATAAGAAAAAAACTCAAAAAGTTATTTTAAAAAAAAGTTCACATAAGCACAAACCGTGTCATGAGACAGCCAATATCTACCTAAATTAACCAGATGAAATCAATTAGTACCAATATATAAAGATTTGGCATTACATTAATACAGTTAAAAAACTTATGACTGAATTAATGCAATATATTTTGAACTTTTTTTTTTTTTTTGTACTTTTCCCCCTTCAGTCAGTCAGCCTCGAAAAAGTTTTGGGGATGTACGTTAAAACTTGTCAGGAGATGGCCACATATAAAAACCTAAGGAAGGCTGACCAGTCAAGACTCGTCTTCGAGAAAAGAGGAACCAAAGCTGGGCTAGAGACAGGCTGAAACTGATAAATATGAATTCCTACAAGCAGAGTTCAAACTTCGAAAGCCACACATCCTTAACTTATCCAACACTTTGCTAAATAATGAGAGCATTTACATGTATGTACACAGACATTAGCATTCAAGTAATAATGCGGTATAACATATCGGTCGTATTTTGGGTCAATACATGTTTAACTATGTGATTTGAGTATGATCGGTACTTCCAAGTAATAATGGCCCTCTGTAGTATAAAAGGAGGCAGGCATGCATGATTGTGGAGTCAAGTTAGAGGCGGCAATCATCTAACCCAAAGCTGTACATTTCAGAGCTGCCTCAATTTTCTAGAACTCAGAAACTAACTTTAACCGCCCTTCGACCTGCATTTGATCCCCCATGCCTTTTTACCCCAGTCAATTTTCAGGGTCCCCCGAGTGAAGTCTGGAAACATGCCACCATCACGACCAAGTACTTGGGATCGGTAGGCACTTTCTTTTGTACAAGAGAATCCTAAAAGGAAAATTAATAAGGAGAATAATGTCAAACACCACAAATTGTACCTAAGTAAAAGAATAAAAAATAAAAGCATAATGAAGAATGTCTGCTACAGCAGAGCCTGCAGTAAGCCGCTAACCTACAGATTTATGCATTACTTTCTCACGGATTATTTAACAAATAAAAAGAAAACTGCAAAACATTCCTGTGCCGTTGTACTGGTATTGAGGTCAGATCTCACTGTTGATTGCTGTATTTCAGTTCATATGCTATCGGGTCATCAATGAACTGAACTTCAAGGGACCGAAGTTAATTTCTTTACAATTGATATACTTTGGCTAGGCTGATGTCAGATCCAATTATCAGCCAAATGCTGATGTGGCTTTTCTTACCAGTGCACATATGCTATTATAAAAAAGAAGGGGAGGGAGAGAGGCAGGGGTAAAGGCAAGGAAGGCCAACTTGTGGGAGAGACGCAATACCCCCAACCATTTCACAGAAAGTGTGACCTGAGTCCTGACCCTTGCCATTGATTGGTCAAGGGTCACTAATCTTTGCATGAGAGACAGTGAGGTCCAGCGACCACTTCCCCCACCCCTTCTACTCTCTCTCTCTCTCTCTCTCTCCTCCCTTCCCCCCCTTATTTTCGAAAGTCTACCACATGTACAACTGGGCTTTTTTATCTATAAAATTAATTCAATTGCTGATCAAAATCAGAATTCGATTATCCAATTGAAAAATGGACCAAAGTAAAGTAATCCCTGAAAATATTTACCACAAATTGAGATACTAGTTGTGAATCAAGATATTACAACGAATCATGTCCAATTTTCAAAGTCTGGCAAAGGAGACTAAACTTATAATCCGTGCCTCAGAGTAACAAAATTAAACCTGTTGCAAAATAACATGCTTTGAGTAATGTAAAGTGATTTAATACCACAACACCTGGGGTGATGCTGCAGCACCAAGGGATTGACTTGACAATTAAGACAGGCAAGTTTGGACTTCTCACCCCTACACCTTTTCAATCTTTACTGTCACTAAGGTGTATGGAAATTGGAAATGGGCTAACCCCGAAGAGGTTTCAAAGGTGCGCAGGCTTATGAGGAAATGGATTTCCTCCACATGAGCCAAAACAAGGTGATTACATGATAAAGACAAGGAAGAAAGCCACTCACACTTAATATCATATTCTAGAAAATATTGCCATATACAGACTCAAACCAGTTATATCATTTGTATGTGCTCCGACCACAAAATCGTCATAAAAAGGGGATATAAAAATAGCTTATATTGTGGCAGAACTATCATTCCACATAGTGGATTCCTTTTACTTTTGACTGGAAGCATCTGAAATATGTCAGTTTGGTAAAAAGTGGAGAACAAAAAACGGTTATGTGCAATGCATGCTGCATAAATTCACCAGTTGCTCAGCCTTGCATGTTATACATTGGCTTGCAACTCTCGGTGTATACACATATTTTAAGTTAGTGATTAGTATTAGAAATTCATGAGTGAGGGTTAACTTTCTATTTTTCACATACTTTTGTTTACGTTTTCTACTTGGCCTGCTTTTTATTTCCAAAAAAAAGCTTAATTTTGAATTTTAGTTGATGTATTTTTTATTTGTCTTAATTGCTCTTTCATCC
Source organism: Eucalyptus microcorys (assembly GCA_014182515.1). Classification (NCBI taxonomy): domain Eukaryota; kingdom Viridiplantae; phylum Streptophyta; class Magnoliopsida; order Myrtales; family Myrtaceae; genus Eucalyptus; species Eucalyptus microcorys. The sequence goes on from CM024570.1 coordinate 27,172,448, forward strand.
TTTCAGTTATAACTTTTAATGTAGCTCAATTTATAAGAAGTCTCTTCATGTTTTGTTCTTTCTAAGAGACTTTTCATTAGTAAGAGTAATTTAAAGAAAAAGTCCAACTTAAAATTTTGTTATTTTTTAGAATAAACATCCCTAGATTCTTTAAATGCACTCTAATTCTAAAGTGCATAGATGGTTAGTTACAATAATGTAATTATATATATAAATATATATGTATATATAAATTATAGGTTCATACTATTTAGGTCTCCAATAAAGTTGAATTGGATTATCAAAATTGAAAAATTTAGTGCATATTAGCTGGGGCTTCAAACAATCACCCTTTTGTTTTCCACCCAAAAAGTATTTATTTAGCATTTTAAATTATTATGGAACAATGAAAATGAATCAAAATGTCGATATTGTGTATGTTTCTGATGTCCTGGGTATCAAATCACCCCAAACACCTGCTTAGAATCTTACTATGTGCCTATGATATCAGAAGAAGTCAAGACAACCCATAAACTTTGCATTCCTCAATTGTCACAAGAGGTAGAGGTATTAATGCATTGAAAGAGGAAGTACCTTCCGATTTGCCTAATGGTTACGCCTTTGATTTACGAAGCTTCATTAGTTTATCTCTCCACAAGGCTGCAAAAGTTAACAGTCAAGAACAAGTAATCAAGAGAGAACTATTCGTGAAGTTGAGAATGAATTACTGTAAAATCAGGAAACTCAAGCTTGATGAAGAAAAGCTTTGTGAGAAATAAGCATGAAAATAAACTCCCTTCAAATGTACCTGCATCATTGTATCGTTCCTCTTTGATAGCTAGATTCATGTTTTTGACTATATCAAGTTCTTCAGCCAGCGCATCTGGACCGTCTGAAGCACTGAATGAGATGTAAATTATGCTTAGATGAAGAAATTTCATGTATGTTTGCATACTTTGAGTTTTCTACATCACTAGACAAAACTTATGCTCGTAAATTCAGGTACCTGTCAAGTAAGACATCATAGACTGGTTTTCTGTCACGCGTTCTCTCTGTTCCATAGCTAAATCCGATAGCATCTCTGAAGACAATTTGCTTATTTACATATATTGGCACCTGCAGAACACAGCTCTCTATCAGGAACAAAGCCCAAATCACGAAATAAAGGTAGACATGGTCTAAACCTAAAAAGAGGCAAAATGTGGTCGGTGATGATGGATACAGATGACTTGAACCACATAATTATCAAGAAACCAAAGCAAAAGGTCTTTTTAAAAGATATCTATAAAACAAGCCAAAAGAAAAAGGAAATCAAAAGAAAGCTCAGTTGATAATTCCAGAACTATACTGGAAAAGACATGAACACCACAAATTTATATGAGATCAATCCATTGAGCAATTTCCCCTTTCTCATTTGCCCTTTCAGTTTAACATAAGAAGGAACTTGGATCTAACCAGACCTAGTGGTACAAGCATGTATCTACAAAACTTCAGAGGTCAGGTTTGAGGGGGTTTCATTATTCGATATTTGCAGAACAAATTGACACTTGCAAGTAGGTGAGACACATAATACAAACCTTGCACCTATAAGCCACATTTATGGCATCTGATGGACGAACATCTACACTTAGGACATCATCTTTCCCTGACTGCAGAAAAGGAAACACTTTGTTGCACCATTAAATAACAAACCGTAAGGCTGATGACTCTAGAATTTAGCATTTTGTGCAAGCAACGAGCTTTAATTACCTTGCTGAAATACAATCTGGCAAAGTAAGTGTTTGCCACTCTTTGTGTGATCCTTACCATCTTTATCTGCAAAGAAGGGCAATGAGATTCATCTATTATAACCTTTAACTACATCTCTGGATGAGTAATGTTAGAAACGCAAAGTAAGTCAATTTGCAACAGAAAGCTAATGCTAGAAACGCAGATGGGAGAGTAGCAATAGAAAGGTTTTACCAACATATTTAGTGTTCAAACAAAATATAAAAGCTAATTGAAAGTTTCTAATCTAGATTTCTTACATTGCTCTAGTGTATTCTTTAAACACATCATTTACACAAACTGAATCGATGTTTCATATGCCTCAATTCCATGGAGACCAAATCACACTTCTATTTGAGAACCAATCTTCCTAACAACACACTTCAGAATTGATGGTATAGAGCATGGTACTAGATTAATAACTCAATCAACTGAATATATGAAGCTTTGTGCATACATTATACTCTAATAACAGCAACAACGTCAAGCCAATGCCATTTGCAGCACGGTAGTGATGGGACTATTTGAGGGTATATGTTGAATTTTTTAAGGCTCAGTTCTTCATATTACCCTAATTTGAACGTCAAAGCAAGCAGTGTGTGCTAATAAGATTAAAAACAGCATATGTTTGAGGCAAAACAACTTGATAGATTCTATTATCATAACAAAATATAGTATATCGATGTGTTTTCCAGTCAATGATATAAAATGGAGTTAAATGAAACAGTGAAGTACAGGGTGTCAGTTTTCGGTAAATCTCAGTGTATCTTTCTGCGTACTCCATCTAAGACTTCAAAATACCCAAATGCTTGCTTATCCCGTCACAGGGTTTACATAAAGCTAGCAACACACAATTAAGCCTCAACCAGTTCCTAAAAGTGAAATCTATGAACGTACTTCAAAACCAACTTTGTCTGTAAGATCCTTCACAAAATCAAATTGATCTGCAGAGTCCTGCATAAGACCATCATAGAACATTCAGATTAAAGGAAATATAACATTCACTAAAAGCCACAAATAATTAATTACCCCATCTTCACCACCGTGAAGGGCATCAATTAGTTTTTCAATTGCAAATTCTCCTAAAGAAACAAAAGAAATTAACAACACATCAGTCCAGAAGCTCTAGAAAACAAGACAAAAGACAGGAGAAAAGTTTGCAGGAAACTATTCGTATACCTACAACAATGGGTAGCAGGAAATCTCCATCACAAACAATCTTAAGAAAAATTGTAGGACTCTGAAATCGGTGAAGGAAACCTTGATCTATGCTAGGACCCCTTGCTTTAATTGCAAAAGGATGCAATTGGCTTGATAATTGACTCCTCAGATCTACTTGATATCCTCTCCTCCGCATACGGTAGTGAGAAACGGTTTCTGCCCCAGAAGTATTCAGAATCAACCAACACATATAAAGCTTCATCAACACATAATTCTAGATACATTTATGACATGTGCTCTAAAACCGGATATAGTGTAAAGAGCTCCAGTGAGAAGGTTATCCAAATTCCAAAAGCAGCTAGTCCAAAATATCCTTTTTGATACATTGATAACTTTTGTTTTATGATCATTTCCATCATCAGAAGAAGTACACAGAATTATAACCGCATCATTACAAGTTATGAGAAGTTTTAAGTAAATCTGAACTGAGCAGAAAAGTATAATGCTCAAGATTTTGGTACATAGGTATCTCCTGTTCAAGCTCCTCGATAGGGAGTATTAACTTTAAGTACGGATGAATCGATTACTTCACCAGACTCGTTCATGAAAATCTAACGGTTCCCATCAAGCGAAAGCCAATTAAAAGATGGAAGCCACACATTTTGATCGAAAGCAGGAAGACAATGTCTCAAGCCTGGATCACTTGGTCCTGAATGACCATACCCAGGAATAACACAATATCCATACAAAAATGTGGAGATGTAAATGTAGAATCTAACCCACTTAGTTCGACGTTAGATTAGAACATGTAGCTAAATTCTTAGTGTAAGTTGTGGAGAAATAAATCAAATAATTTCTGACACACTCCATGTCATGTTATACGAGCCAATTGAATGGGAGAAATTCAACCTGTAAAATAAAGCAAACTGAAAAAATGTCCAGTTCATCAACGCATCTTGCTGCTGGCAATCGAATAAGCAGACATCATATGCAGAAATAACGAACAGCAAAAATGGAACATAAGAAATTCAAATACCAAAGACAGGAACCATCTAATGTTGAACAGAGAAAAGCTACTCTCCCATACTGTCATTCTTTTATTTACATCACGACATAAAGAAACTTTTCATTGGCCGACAAGTCCCCCAATCATCTCGGGAAACCAATGTCGTAACATCATCTTAGCACTCCCCACCGTTTGCCAATTTCCACCACATTACTCAATAACTCAATCAAGGACAGTTCCGAATCAGACTCTCGGCAAATGGCCAGGTCGAATTAAGCTCAATCCGAGACGACGCTCGCATTCCAACAGCTCAAAATGATGCAGACCCGCAGCCAACGAGTCTCAGCACGATCAAGGCATTTCCCCAATTCTTAATATCTTATCACGTAGTACGTAGGTCTCACGATTCAGGAACACTGTTGCCTACATAAACGCACGTAATCCGAAACCAACGACAACACCGGCACACGGACCGCGGCAAACGCGATACCTGCGAGGAGGAGAGAGGCCTGGAGGTAGTCGCCGGCGTCGCCGTAGCCGTAGCCGTCGCCGTCGCCGGGGCAGCCGATCCGCCGCCGGGGCTCCTCGATCCGCCGCGGGACGACCTGCACGAAATGGGCCGGGACTTGACGCCGCCGCCGCGGCACCGACTCCTCCCTCCCCGCGGCCGGACCGACGCGCGGAGGGGAGAGGAAGTGCATGGAGCCGCGATCGTCAGCCGGGCGAGGGCGGCACGCGACTGCTCGGCGGCGCCGTGGCCGGAGATCGCACGGACGCACGGATGAGCCGCGAGCATTGTAGAGAGAGAGAGAGAGAGAGGGAGGGAGGGAGGGAGGGAGGTGACGGAGTGGTGGTAGTGAGGAAGGTAGGTGGTGATCCCCGGAAGGAGGAAACGAGAGAGGGACTCGGGAGGGGTTGGAGATGGAGACACGCATAATAATCTCAACACTGTTTTCCACGTTCTTCTGTCGTCCTAATTTTCCCCCTTTTTCGTATATTTCTTTTTTCGACCATTTTCAAATATGGATTCCTTCCTGACCAAATATATCTGTTAGTTTTTCTTAAGAAGAAAGACGCATTTTCATGTTTTATTTCCTATTTATCTGTTAGTTCCGTGAAATTAATGCATTTTGTTTACTCGTTTGTTCATCAAAAGATTGTAATGATACGTTGAAATTTAAATTATATGGCTCAAATTAAACTATACACTGTGAAGATAATTTCTCATTTCTCCTTGCCTTTTTGCTTTAACATTACAATTTTCAATCCATTTGGTCTAAGATCTGCCAAACGAGTTGAATGACTTCTTTTCCCTTAATCTATAGTGAATTGTCTCTAAATTTGTCAAAATCAATCATAAATTTTTCATAAATTCATTTCTTAACTCATATATAATATGTTAAATTGTTATATTAGTTAGTTATATTGAATAAATAAATGAGTGTTAAATTGGTTCATAATTTACTTAGACTCAATCTATTTATCTATGATTCTCTCTCACTTTCTCAATCTCATTTTCACTGATTATGTAGTTTAATCTTAATATAGGTATGAATTTTTCTAAATTAGATTAAATATAAAAAAAATATTTTAATAATATGACTTGAATCGGATTTAAATTTGATATAAATCATCAGATTTCTATCATATAAACATAGTGAAAACAGATTAAATAGATCAATTTGAATTAAACAATTTTCAATTTGACCCAACTCAACCTTCCTATTTGACTAGTCTAATTATCTCCATAGGTATCGCCATAATGGCGACGATTCAAGCATGGGCGGTGATTGATGCGCTAACTATTTTATTTATGTAGGAAGAATGTCCAGATCTCGAGGAATCAAATCTCCATCGAATTCATAAACTAAAAGATTCTCTGTCACTTATTTAATTTATTTCGGCACGAGCCCACAAAACGACAGGATGAACAGCAGCATACGACGAACTGCTGTCTGATTAGAGAGTGGATAAGATCGACAACTCTTCACCATCCGACATGTCGGATTAATTTATACCACCCTCTGGATGCCCGGCATGCACATCGATGCTAAAATACCGTGAACGATTACATTGGATAAGATCATCTTAAGTCGAAGACCGACGAGATTTACAGAACAGGATATGCGCGTTTAAGTCTTGGCAGAATTTTTCTTCGACTTGTCTGTTGATGTGGTGCGACAGGTGCTACCGTCTTGCTCCTGCACAGGCACAAAGGCTTTCCGAGAACATTTGCCCGATGGTTATCAGCTCAAATTAGTAGGTCCGATGTCGAAGAGCAAGCTGCGTTTGCCTCGTGCTGGACCTGTACTTGTGGCCTGCAATGCACGTGCATTTTTCTTCTTTTTGCCTCTTTCCTGAGGAAGACATCTTCAAGGACTGCCCTTGAGATCGAGAGCTTCAGTCACTCTCACGGCATAATGGACGCGACTTGGGAAGCTGCTTCAGTAACTTGATGAGCTCGTAAGTCCTCAAGTCTCGGCCAGAATGTAGACAAAGGTCGAGCGGAGTCATGCCATCCTGAAAAAGGAAATGCTTCTATTTTTGTTGAATGAAAGAGGATAATTGCACATCACAGAGAATAGAAATTAAGAGTACATCAAACTAATTACTATATGCTTCCGGCAAAAAAAAGAACACAACTATTTGAAGCAGTAGTTTTTCAGGTGAAAATTTTTCAAATTTGAAGCTCATAAAAGTAAGGAATAAGCAACGTATCAAAAGGAAGTACGGACCAAGCAAACTAAGGGCATGAATACTGGGAAAGAGGATATTTTAGGTACGTAGACCATAAGGTGTCATTTCAACTGCTAGTTGTTCAACTATCTATTAAAGAAGCAAATCCATGACCATAAACCCAGTGAGTTTCTCAAGCAGTGAGCATATCCATCTTCCTCACTAGATTTTTAAAAGCAAACCACCACTTGCAATTCCCAAGGCCATCCTTAGGAGCGCAGGTCTGTGTGCTCAGTAATTGTCTGATGTGTGGAGCACAGACTTATAATAGCACGTTAGTGCATTCTCTCGAGGACACTCAAGGAATACAGAAATGTGCCCTCCAGTAATTACATGGTTTATAGGGGAGTGGGGTACAACCACAAACATTCTCCTCCGAGAACAGTGCGAAATTTTTAGTTTTTACCAAGAGCTCAAACAGTGAATGGCACCTGCCTAAGAACAGCCTCTAAGATTAAAGAAACAATTGGGTAGCAATTTGCAATACCAAGAAAACTGGAAGCAAAGAAATACCCTAAAAACTCTGTGCAATATAACATATCCAAATAAGTCTTACCTGGTTTTTTATTGTCTTATCAGCTCCCTTGATTAATAAAAGTCTCACCACATCAGTTCGTCGAGATTGGACAGCAAGATGCAATGGTGTCCATCCATCCTGAAGAACAGAGACAATATCCTCAGACATAAAGCTATGGGCCTGACACCAAAAAAAATGTAAGAGTGCCCATTGACATTCAGGGTCCTCACATTATCCTGCAGGTTTATGTCAATGTTATACAGAAGAAGAATCTTTATCGCCTGACTCGATGCTGTTTGGACAGCATAGTGCATCAATGTAGCCCCTTCCTATATAGCACACACAAATGTGAGAATACTGATCTAGATTAATATGACTCAGATAAGCAAAACACAAGAGAAGACAAGTTCCATGATTTGTATAGAAAGTTATTCTCAAAGACATGTACAGACGGACGAAAGTTAGCCATGACAAGATAGTGAAGAAAATTCCTCTGTAGCCAAAATAGCCATTAATCTAACGGAACATGAGCACTAATACCCTCATATTTCAGTCATCTGTATCATTTACTGATATTAGGATGAAGTGAAACAAGCTGAATATCAAACGCCATTCATATCATGTCAATGAACAAGAAAAACATGCCATGCAGCATTTGTGTATCTGTACCTTATCGCACATAAACGGATTAGCAGATTCTCTCAAAAGATAGTTCATAATTGCCTGCTTCTTGCCTATAATTGCTTTGTGAAGTGCACTCAAACCATCCTAGAAAGAACACATAAGCCAAAATTACCATCACAAGTTCACAACTTGAGTGTTCAATACTGAGAAATTTCTCAATGATTAATCATCTGATAATCAGGCTATCATACCTTATCTACAGCATTGATATCAACATTGTGTTTCAGCAAAGCATTCATAAGGTAAAACTCTCCTGATGCAGCCAATGTGTGTAAGGGTAGCCATTTGTCCTGCAGCAACTTTCATCATCAGCCAAAAAAGACCAAATCCTCAACTTTTGTTGTTAAAAAGAAAATGACATAACACAGGAGTAGCCAAGTCCTTGCTTCTGATCTTATTTCTCATCTAACAGGATAACTAGGCACCTATAAGTCTGTAAATCTCCAATTTATCAACTTTTTTAGCCAAAGAGACAGGTAATACATCAGTAATCACTTAGAATATATCAAGAAAAGTACTTACGTGAAAAATGTAACTAAACACTGAACTAGAATACAGAGAACTTACAGATGTGGCAGCAGCCAGGTCAGGAATCCGTCTGTTCAGCAGAACCTTTTCTTCCTTAGTAAACAGCTTGCGTGGACCTATTTTCATGCTTTGAAGTTACTATCCAATCTCCATAGTTTAAACAGCCAAATTCTGAACTAATCATTAGAGTTAAGCATTTATACCATCATCTGGAAGACAAGAATAAAATCACAGTCAACTGCATCCTAAACACTAGAAACTAGGACTAAAAGGATTAGATATATGCAGAGGAGGGAAACTATGGATCAGATACAGCATCTGCAGCAATATTGTATCAATGTCTTTCACATTAATACATAGAAAGTTCCAGCTACTTTGAGGCTTTCAATTAATTTAAGTCAACCAAAGCCATACATAAGATTTATGTGTTGCGTAAATAGCAGGTTTACCTTGAGTTTTTTTACCAGGTTCATAGTTTCCACTATTGAAAAATTCAGTAACATCCTCCAAGCCCCTCCCATAAACTTCCCATCTTGGATTCCGTGGCGCCACTCTTTCACTTTGCAACTCTTTTCTGCGCCTGCATTAGCCTCCTCATCCTCTTCTTTCACTTGAAAACTAGAAGGACTGTCAAGAACCACTGGTTTCAACTGTGCCAACTTCGCCTCTTTGTAAGCTTTATATTCCTCTAAATTCACAGCCCTTAAAGGCAGGTAACCTTGTTTTTTCTTCTCCACTGTGCGACCAAACTCTAATTCCTGTGCGATCTTGCGCCTATCTTTCTTTGTAATGTTAATCTCTGCTTGCACCTCTCTCCAATTTTCTGGCACTAAGTTTTCAGTTTCAACTTCATCTAACCTCTTTTTGCCTTTGCGTTTAGGTGGAATAAAGTTGTCGAGGTCGGTTTCACCTTGGAGGTATGGGTCTTCAAAGATACCATCTTCAAATACAACACAGTCACCAATTATAGGTTCTTCCTCAATGATGTCCTTTTGCCATTCTAGTGAGGATCCAGAGGGAGGTGAAAGACAGTTCAGCTTTTTCGGGAATCGAATACTTTGAGAGAATGGCAACCGGAGGTAGGTCGTCAAAGACAAAGGAGAGGTTGGAACTGAAGAGAAGGGTCTCGGAAAATGGGGCTTCTGCAGATTTAAAACCGACATGGCTAGCTCCAACGTTGTTTACCAGATCAATGGCATCCAAATCAGCTTGTACTGTTGTCACAGGGCTATATCACCATTTACCTACAAGATGATAACACATCCATCATGCAAATGAAAGCTTTAACCGGTGGAACCCGAATAGACCAAAACGCAGCAAAAATTCTGCAGACGTTGCTGGAAAGTGGGTGCCGCCGTTAAAGGGTCGCCTGAAAATAAACGTCGACGCTTCGTGGACCGAAAACCAGAGAGAGGGATCAATTGCCGGGCTATGTAGAGACGAGAACGGGGTCCTCAGGGATGGTTTCGCAGCAAAAATTGAAGCCGACTCACCTCTGAAAGCAGAAGCTTTGGCTGTCCGTGCAGCTCTGCGAAAGTAACGAAGGAGAGGGAAGAAAGGAGCCCCACGTTCGCACAAAACTTGAAAAGATAGAGGTACAGTCTGACTGCAATACTGTGATGGACAGCTTGATGGGCTTTGCACCGAGCCCATGGACGGTGGAACCAATTTTAGAGGATTGCAAAGTGCTGTTGGCCCAACTTAAAGGCGTCTCCATTTCTGACGGATAGGTTCCAGATTCCTCAAACCTCATTTTAAGGAACCTGTACCTGGCAGAGGTTTCGGGCCCGGGACGGCCAAACCTGGAAGCAAACCGCTCATAAGAAATTTTCTTATGCGCATAGAGAAGCAAACAAGCCCGCCAATTGGATAGCAAGAGCACACTGGTACAACCATCTTCCTCGCAATTGGATTTTATATCCCCCTCATCCAATGATTCCGAACCTAGTTGTGATTCCGTAACTTATTAGTAATGATCACTATCTTTCGACCAAAAAAAAAAAAAAAGGTTTTAGCATTGAATCTCGAACTTCTGTATACTTTGTGAAGGTTTCGAGTATTTCCCGCAAGATAAAAGGTAGAATTGGGGAGACGTGGCATTCGCCCTAAAGTCACCCCGAATGAATATGGTAAGGATAGAATCGACCCGTGCAAAGAACTCCCCTCGTGAAATGATTCTTGCGTTCCTGAGATTTACTCATTTCAAACTTAAGGCATCAATCACTTTCATATAAAGCCAAGCTGTGTTGTGTTCAACTACATTATAGCTTTCTGGACAACATTTTCCAAATTACATTCTTCATCCTCTAAAACAATAGAGCACAGACGCTCCCAGATTTGTAACTGCACACTTTCAACCAAAGCCGAAGGAGATACCAAACTGCTCGAATACAATATTCACACCATGGCCGAGATCACCACCGAGGATCCTCGCTATGCAGGGGGTCAGCGAAACATCCAGACAGCCACAGAAGGAAAAAACGAAACAGCAAAAGAATAATCTGAACTACAGCACCTCCCAAAAGCAATCAGACGGAAACAACTTCTATACATCAGGAATGAAGCGACAGCCCGGGAAACATCTTTGCAGCTCCTGGGGCTGCGTGGACAAGGAGTCGGAGGGAGCCTAAGTTGTTAGAACATCAGGGATTGCAGTGGAATGAGCACCGACAACTTTGCCGCCGACATCAGGAAACTCCTCAGATCCTGGCAATGGCCCGACATTCCCATCTTTGTCCACCTGTATGGGGTACCGGAGAAGGTGGCCCTGCAACTCGCCTTGATTCTTGTAGCTGTCCCAGTTATTTCCAGCTATCTCATTCACCCTCTTCACACACGCTGGACTGCCAGGCTCATCAAAGCATTCTTCCACTACCCCAAGATGCTCTGCCCACAGGGACATTCTGTATCCATATACCTGCATAGATGGGCAACAAGGCAAACACATGACAATCATACCCGAAAATATGTATCTCAGTTGCTCCATTCACAAGTCACTGCGACCTATTTTAGATTCAACTGCATTCCCCCTGTCAAAACAAATACCAGAGTCGAAACCGTTTCGAATTCTTTTCTGACTGGAAATGGTGTTCTTCGCATTGTTACAACCAATTGAACAAGTGCGAACTGATTTCTACTACAAAGATTCAGTGAATATTTACTTAAACAAGCCGGCACAAACATCCTAAAATTAGAAATTAGGCTTAGGCAAAGAAGCCACGAGATAACAACCTGACCACGTGGATGCCCCTCCTTTTTTGCACAGGTGTGATGGGGCTGATATGCACCCATGGCAATCTCAGTATCTTTGGTGCCAGCCAATGATCTTTGGTTAAGATTTGCCGATCCCAATAAGACATACTCATCATCCACTACCATTCCTTTAGCGTGAACATATATCATAAATCGCTGGGACTTGTACGATTCTGAGACCTGCTGTATCACGTCAGGAAACATCAGATCCAAGGTTCATCAACTTATATCATGGGGAAAGCTGATTAACCTCGTGTCAATCTTAACACAGGCTCCACGATGATTACTCAAGATCGACTCACCTTATTTCTAATCGAGCTTGAGCTCAAACTTCTCAAGTACCTTGTCGAGTCAAGTTCAAGCTCGCCAATACTTAGTTCGACAAGCTCCTAAGCCTAATCGAGCTCCTATCTTTTCAAAAATATTTTTTAAGAACCAAAAAAGGACTCAAAAGTCATTCAAACTACATATTTAACCCTCATAAGCAAATACGCAGGGAAACTGTTTGAGCTTACTAAAACTCAAGCTCAAGTTCATGAATAACTCTATTATAATTGAGTTGAGCTCAACTCAAGCTCAATACAAAAAGTTTTATATGTGATCAAGCTCTAGCTGAGTTCAAGCCCCAAGGATGCAGGTTGAGTTGAGCACGAACTTTATACCATGTCGACTTGACTCAGCTCAATTACAACTCTATGAACCACGCTTGCTAGTCTAGGCATTCATGCACCACTGAATGAGATACTGAAAAAAGCATTACCGCATTATTTGGAGAACGTTGACCAGAATTAACTTCCCTTTTACCAAGACAGTAAAAATTAAGGTAGTCCTGAGGATAATCTTTAAGTGATGTTTGCTTCAGTTGACTTGCAATGACTCGATACATCATTTGCATGGTCTGGTTCTGGGAAAAAAAATGAGGCAAATAGTTAAAAAGAATCAGAATATGTGAGATTTCAGTATCCAAAGAATTTGAAACACACAATATTTTCTATAACTATTGATTTATGGCTAATGTGATGTGTGAGTAGGAGACAATATTAAAGAATACTTTGCCCAGCATTAAACATAGACATCCAGAACTAGTGAGAAAGCATAATCTCGTATTGGCTGGACACCTAAATGGAATCAATTACGTAGTATTTGCTACTCTATAGTATGTAGTGATTTCTGTCACCCATCATGTAAAGGTTGTCCTTGTCCATTACACTATAGGAAGCCTACATCTTGCCTCTCGCCATCTCACCTATCAAACAAAAGCACCAAGGTCTACACAGATCTGCAAAAACACATTCATGTCCCAACCTACCTGCCAAAAGAGAATCTCTTGGACTGTAGCTGACTTGGGATCCCCTTCAGGCCACATCGGTATGACAATATATACAGCAAATCTCTCATTTGCTTTAATTTTGCTAGCAATCTTCAGGGCCAACTCCATTGGAATGAGGTTATCAGCTCCTGCTCAGACCACGCTACAAATAGCTGATAGTGGTTTGTGGACAAAAATCTAACTATAAGAAGTCTACTGCTTACTAAGACTTCATTAATGTGGCAAACAGTACTAGTTAGTGACTTAGCTCCTTAACATTCAAAAAGTGATGAAAATGGTCAATTGACCCCCGAACAAAAGATTTAACCAATACTTCGGAGTGAAATGAGCCATAATCAATGTGTGTGTGTGTGTCTATATATATATTTTGGTAGCTTGATTCACCTCTGCAGGTCAAATATGTGTATAAGCACATGATTGTGATTAAACGAGCCGCACTTAGTCCACCAATGGAATATCTCGAGTATAGATAGGAAATGTGTACTTGCAAAATAAAAGAAATCATGATATTCACCTGCATCATTATGCGATGGCCACGCATATGATGATCCCAGAAAATACTGATTTTCAATATATACAAAATTTTTAGCAGATCTGATTGCCTGAATGTAAGCTGTCTGAATGCTTCTGTCTACTACTACATCTTTTGCATCTATAAGATTCTGCACCAAAAACTACCAATAATTAAGAGGATGCAGATATGAATATATACATTTCCAGTACAATGATGTCAATTAGAAAGGCAGAAACTAGTTTAAGTTTTAACAAGACAGAGATTCCTACTCCAGCACAGGTCCATTAATATGATTTCTTCACCTTTTTACGAAAATCGTTCAACTAAACAAAAGAAAAAAGAGAAGAAAAGTAGGGATAAGAAATGAAGAAAGAAACATAGATCTCATGTACACCTGCTTTCCAGCAACTTCTTTCTTTTTTTTTGGAAATCCTTTGACTGATCCAGAATCAATAGACCGGAAAATCTGCACAAGCAAACATGAAGGAAAGGGCTAAATAAAAGAAAGATAACCTGAACATGCTATAACAACATGGAAGTTGCATTTCCAACCTGAACATGCCAGTTATTATGATCATCTTCTTTAGAGACATAGAGTTCGGGGTTGTCCTCAGGCACTACTGTACTACGCTCATGGCGGTTGTCCTTTGAAAGAGATCTGGTGCTATCATGTAAATCAGTCGATGGAGGACTCAATATCCAAGAGATACGGCCTATTTTAAGTAAGGAATCATCATGCCAATGTTTTTTTCCTTTGACAAAGAGACTGAAATCTTTCCATCTTGTTGCTTTCCTCCAACGTTGCTCAAAGTTGATCAGTACATCATATGCAGCAGGACCTTCAATCCGGCAGTGCAAGTCGTGCCATGGTTGTCTTGGAGCTTCCACTCCAGCCTGACAGATACAAAATAAAGTAACTCACTGGAAGAAAATCAAGAGATAATACCAAGTTGTGCAGCAACTACCAGTGCATGACACTAAAGTCCAAGATCTTACAAGACTCAAAACTGAAAGAAAATAGCAAGATATTGTTCCATTCACCCCTTTCTTTTTTCAGGTTCTATCAATCAAATCACAAACTTTAGGTGTACCCACAGCATATGGATGGGCATTCTGTAGTGAACCTCAATATGAGCACAACCTTTTCAGCTTGAAGAAAGTTTAATGGCTTGACTCAACACGTACAAAAAGTTAATTTAGTCGGATATATCTCGCTCATTTCATACTAGTCCATGCAACAAATTAAGATTGAAATGATACAAAGAACTCGCTTGTATCATGACAAATTCAAGTAGTAGACTAGAACATGCGGTCTCTTCCATAATCCAGAAGTTTAAAAATGCTTTTGTGCCCCTGGCAAGGCTGTCAAAGGTTAAGTTCACTATATGCTTCATCTAAAAATATTTTCCAGCAAGTCATTAAGCAGAGGCATGAATCTTCCTTCGATCTTAATAATAATCAATCCACTTCTGATGTGCAACCACGGCAATAAATTCTGAAAAACAACGAAATAAAACCCCTCAAATTCGCAGATTTTGATTTTATCAATTCATCCTCATTTCACCTTGCTTATCCACCTGACTATTTCTTCATGGATTCCCATACAAAACCTCTCAAAATTTTAATGCTACCACAGCACTTATGATCATAATTCATCGGATGCAACAAAGTATATCTAATCAGAAATAGGCAGACTGTTATTACAGAGATAGTACATCAGTTCTCAAGTACAAGTATCATGCCGCTCTTCATGCAGGAAAGTTGGGAAAAAAAAATGGGCTCAAAAGACTTCTATCACTCCAGAGTCCAGAGTCTAAAATTTGATGTACATTATAAGACAGTACACACAAGAGTATTAAACAGAAAAGAAAAACTGCTAGGCAAAAAGCATAGACAAACAACTCACAGGATATGTAGGATTGTGAATGTCATCCTTAAAAATAGTGTCAAGATCACGAAATAGCCGGTGCTCAGGTGTATCATATCGACCGTCACAAAGATCAATTCCTCCTATAAATGCAGTTATTTTTCGGTTATTACGCCACGCCTGGGTGTCCACCAGGACGCATTTTTGATGGTGTGTGAACATGGATCCAACAACCTGGAGAAACAAAACACAGTCTAAGCTTGTAAGAGTTATTTAGGTTATCAGAATTACCACAACACCACATAAGGAACTCAAGCAAGAAAGGAGGATAAAGTCCATCCATTCTCACAAGATTTATGCAGCCATGCTTAAGCAAAATAAGTGTACATTACAAAGCAAACCTTATCCCTTAAGATTATCATTCCAAATTCATAAATGATGATTATGTATAGCACAGAATCTTCCCTAGAAAGTAGAGTACCTCTATGATAGCTTGAAAATGCAAGGAAACAAGGGACATTAGCTCTATGAGTGGGCTAAATGAGGGAGTCCAAAAGAGTCCATCAGTCGCTTTATAAAGGACATTGATCTCCAATGCCAAATCACCTCAGCAAATTCACAGGACATTTCTACAATAAAACACATCTCCAGCTACAAATATGCAAGGCAGCCAATTGCCTAGACATACAGCAGGAACAAAACATCACAACGCCACGTAGCTCATAAATGTGAAAGATGCTATGGCAACGGCAAATGACAAAGAGACCCTGGCCATCCAATGCTAGTGCTAATCTCTAGATTTTGATAAAAGGTCCATGTGGTGAAACTGCAAGAATTCAAGGAAAAGCATACCTGCTGTTTAATATAGCCAAGCTTACTGCTGGGATTACGCGGGGCCAGCACACAATTCACTGATGAATGCTTGAAAAAATCTTTAGTTTCTTCATCATGTGTCTGCATCACCCCTTCCTGCAAGAAACGCCGCCCGTGCACCCTTATTCATTTGTAGGGACAATATTGGGAGCAAAGAGAGAGACGCTACCACCTAATTCTTCACTAGACAAATGGTCCTCGTAGCAAATACACTAACCATTATAATTGTCTGGGCAACAGAACCAACGACGCTATGGTAATCGGCAATGCCATATGCCACCTTAATTTACTAAAATAAACAGATGGAAGCATGTGATCAAGGGCAATCCAACTAAAATAAAACAACTTCTCACCATGTTAATAAAATACTTTTTGTGCGAAGTCTTATCATCCCAAATCAACAACAAAACGCGCACCCCCTCTTCTGACTTATACTTGAGCAATTCACCGAGCGTCAAGTCCCCGCCTCGCGGCAATGGCCGGGTCTGGGTACGCTCTCTAATGAGCTTAATTTTATGAGAAACCGACCAACCAACGATGTATATCAAATGGTGAGCCTCAGATATGGCGTGACAAATATCCTCCCAACACTTCTCACGCCTATAAACGCCTCCGGCATCCCTATCCAACTTAATCTCAGGCAACGACCCATCGATCACATGAGCGTCCTGATACAGGGTGACGCCACTCCCTTTTCTCAAGGGGAAATAAGTCTGCCTCACTCCCTGATGCTTCGGATCTCCAGCAATGCCGATGCGGTACACCTCGTTCTCCTCCACGGGCGTGAACTTCAGCTGGAGCTTGAGAGCGGAATTCTTCTTCGACGAGGGTCCACTTAGTTGGAACGAACCGGAGATGACCCTGCGTTCCATGATTTCCCGCGCCGAGATGTTAACAGTGCCGATCAGCTGCGCGCCAAAGAGGTCGTTGTCCTTCACGCGGAACTCCAAGTTGTCGACGGGGTGAGCCAGGGGGATGCAGAACCGCTGGTCCCACTCAGGGTCCTGCGTGTTGTGGAGGACGCGAGTGCGGGCGACGGTGGCGTGGGGGACGCGGACGGTGACGTAGGGGTCGGAGGTGATGATCTTGGCGTGGTGGCGGGCGTCGTGGTCGCTGCGGTCGATGGGCAGGGAGGCCGGGTCGGGGTCCGGGTCCGGGTCGGGGTCCTGGTCCGGGGAGCGGGGAGGCCGGGCGCAGGCGGAGAAGCACCAGCGAGGCGCCCGGTGACCATGTCCATGTTGGGGAGGTCGGAGGCGGAGATGATGTGGAGGTCGAGGTCGCCGTGGAGGTAGACGCGCGCATCTGGAGGCGAACCCGCCATGGGAGAAATCGGAAGAAGACGATGGCGTGGAATGGCAGATGGGTAGAGAGAGAAAAGCATGGTGGATGATATGGCCGGAAGAATCAGTCGGAAGAGAGAGAGAGAGAGCACGGGGAGAAATGCCTTTCTTGAGGAAGAAGAGAACAGGGAATAGATGCGCACAGAGAGAGAAAGTGGGAGAAGTGCGTCGAGAGAAAGCAAAGGGCAATTCGCAGGTTTCGCTCACCGCTTCAGGAGGAGGATACGAGATGAGGGCGACGGTGAAATTGGCGATGCCGACATTGACATTACAAGAGACAGGATAGAGAGTGCGAGTGCGAAGGTGGTCTGGGGCGCAGATGCAGCACCAGCACTACCACCTCGTATCCATTCCATCGATTAGTCGCGCGAACGCCGGTTGGGACCCCACCTGACTTCCTCGAAACACTTCAAATTCTTCCTGTTTGGTTCCCTCGCGCGCTCTCTTCCCTCTCTCTCCTCTCACTATTTATCTACCCATCTTCCTCTTCTTTCGAGAAAATTGACGTCACATATGTCATATTTTGATACCACTATTTCATGAGGACCATAACTTTTTTTTTATCACTTAAATGTTATATAACTTCTCACTTATTAGTCACTTGAGCAGCATATCTTTTTCTTCTTCTTCTTCTTCTTCTTTTATAAACATCCATCTTATTCTTAATTTCTAAGTCCGTGTCGAATTTTCGACACTTGATGTTTTTAAAAAATTTGACATTTAAGTGATTTTTTTTTTAAATTGTGGCACTTAAGTGGTCTAAAAAAAAGTAAGAGACTATCATACATAAGTTATGGAACTTGATGATATCATTATTTCATAAATGATAACAACCAAAGTTTGTAGTGCATACAACAATGAGGGATGTGTATAGAGAACTCAAGAAACCGTCACAAGTGTCATGTATGAATTATGTTAAAGAAGTCCCACATTGAAGAATTAATGTGGTGTTGAGTAATTAATATATAATAGTTAGCTCATGACTCATTAGTTTAAGTTTTTAAGTGAAGGTGAATCCGATCGGATATATTAACAAGCTTAGACTTGACCACCATCTTTAGTGATCTCCCTAAAAAAAAAAAAGGCATTTGGCTTCTCAAGTGTACTCTTGATAACAAGAAGGATGTCACATAGTTTCACCAAACATGCAAACGACAACTCACACATGATGACATGTCATGATTATGACACGCAAACAAGAACAAGAATGATGAAACATAGTCTCACCAAACACTCATGCTCAGGATGACGTGTCACGGCTATGACACGCAAATGAGAACAAGAAGGATGCCGTATAGTCTTACCAAACATGCAAACCACAACTTGCAGGATGCTACATAATCTCATAGTCTTCAACCAAACATGCAAACGACAACTCACATTGGATGACGTGTCACGACTATGGCTAGGAAGAAAAGGAAGTGAGAAAGGAGAGAGTGATGGGAGCTGCAATTTGAGAAAAACATAAAAAGAGAAATTTGAAGTTTCTAATAAAGTGGAGGTGGAGCAATGTTGAGGTGTAATTCATACTCCTCATCAATTGGGATGATTGGTGAAGGACGAAGAAGAAAAGAAAGTAAGGAGGAAGAGTGATGGGTGGGGGTGGAACCATGTTGAAGTGTGATTCATACTCCCACCGATTGAGGCAATTGGTGAAGGACGAAAAAGAAAAGGAAATGAGAAAAGAAAGCGAGTGATGGGAGCTGCAATTTGAGAAAAATAGAAAAAGAGAAATTTAAAGTTGGGGTGGAGCCATGTTGAGGTGTGATAATACCAGTAAAATAGAAAAAGAGAAATTGAAAGTGGGGGTGGAGCCATGTTCTCTTTCTCATTTTTACTCTCTATTTTCTTTGTGATTGTCTAGCGAATCCTAACAAGCCCAATTTTGTAACATCAATGGACAAAAATCATGCATGATTAATGGACTCAACCGGTAGAGAAAAAACCATGCACCACCCCCCGGAGCGACACCCCAATAGTTGCGTTGCAAAGGTTTCTAAAAATTACAAAAATAAATAAAGGTTTTTAACTTGCTAATAGGTTCTTGCGATGACATATTATGTGATAGTGGCACATGGGATAAAAGTCACTTAAAATTGAGATATGAAGGGCTTTGTATAACTAGTCACAAATGGATATTCATAACAGGTGAACAATTATGATTAATCAATGAAATCCCATCATCACTGTCATGACTTGACATAGCTCTTTAGGTGGAATTATAATGTATATATCACATGAAATATGTTCTTAAGTGAGATGAAATAATTGCACAAATTTTTTTTATGCGGGTTCTTGGGTCTGGGTCTCTAAGTTCTCTAAGTTGGGTCGCAAGGACCTCATGTCTTGTCTAGACTTATAGATTGTGGGGCTACTCACACAGTCACTTATTAGCCCGATGCCATCTCCTCCCTCTACACAATCGGACCAACCCGTGAAGGGAAGAGGAAGTGCACAGACTCGCGGTGAACCGGTTGACGTGGGATTGCCCCACCGCGTCATAGCCGTAGCATAGCATCTTGAAGTTTCCTCGCTTCCTAATATTATTTAGGATATTAAGATGATTAATGGTCTAAATAAATTGTTCGATAACTTTGATTAATTACAAACTTGGCGGTGATTTTGTTAAGCTAGGAAAATTTCTAAAAATTAGCTTTTGAAGCTGTGATATTTAAGTATGTGACTCTGTTAAGGGTTAGTAAATCTTTTAAAGAGTCAAAAAGGGTGACGCGAGTTAGAATCAATGAAATTGCTTTGAAGACTCATGAACGTGGAACTTATTGGTTTTCACAATATCTGATTATATGTCATAATTGAGAAAAATCAATCGATAAAGTAATTTTACTAACTTTATTATGCATAAGTGAATAAAAATTAGAGCATGAGTTGTTATTGGAGATTGACGGTAAAAAACGTGTCGACATAGTATTTTTAGGTGTGACCAATATGGCTAGATAGGCACATAGGATGATTATCAAAAGGAAAATTCATTGAGTTTGTTTCTCGGAAATTTCTTCCGCAACAAAATATCTTTCATCAAAAAATTTTTCTTTTTTTGTTTGACAACCATAGGTAGTCACGTGAGTACATCATTATTGATTTTTAGACTAGTGTTAAATTAGGTGTTTGATTTGCTTAACTAGTGTTAAATCAAGATTGTAGCATTTGATTTTTAGTTGGATTAAGCTTTATGTTCACTCAAACTTTCCATCCAAGGCAAGTGGATATCTAAGGGGTAAACTGGGTTGATTCTCTTAATAATCTTGATCATTATTTGATTTTAGCTTAAAGTATAAATAATATTATCCATTCATGTTGTTAAAAGAAGTTAATGATTACCTGATGAGCTAATAAGAGGCAAAACCATGTATGAATGAATTTATATGATTTTGAATCATGGGCGATGCCATGCTTTAAGATGAGAATGATGGCCGTTGATGCGTACTTGTGCTTTCATCTTGAAATTGTTATTGATATTGCATGAAAGATCCATTATGTTTATGATGCCATTAGAAGATGCTGAGTCAAATAAATAATGGATGAATTTCATAAATAAAAATATGGTTGAATGATTTCAAGAGGATTTTGAATGACTTTGATAAGTAAAGGTGGAAGAAGGATACTTGGAGTGCCAAAACTTGGTACGAAAATACATTTAAGTGTTAAAAGTTATGAAAATGCCAATTTTTTTGAAAAATGAGACATTTGAATACCAAGTCTGGCGAAGGTGATTGAAAATTTTACATGACAATTTTTTAATAATATAATTTGCTTACAAGGCACGCTAGAGGGTTGAGTTAGCAACGAGTCACCAAAACAATATCGTTTTGTCTTTTTTAAAATTCAATATAAATATTAATTAAATTAAAATATTTATATTAAGAGGGAGACGGAGGGGAGAGATGGAGGTTGCAGCGGCGAGGGCCTTGAACCTCCATCTTCCTCTTTTTTTTTTTTTATAAATATTTTAATTTAGTTTTAAATTTTATTTAATATATATTAATTATTTATCCACATTAGTAGTTAAACAACATCATTTTTACACTTGTTTAACCACATCGGCACAAAAAACGATGTCATTTTGCACTTGCCTCGCCATAAAAATCGTCATATCAGCATTTTGGTCGATTTTCTCGCTATTAGCACTTAACTAATTCATTTTGATCGGATTTTAACACTTAAGTGTTATTTTTGTAACTTTTTATACTTAAATGTCACTCTGTACCAAATTTAACACTTCAGATATTCATTTCCCAAGTGGAGGTATTAGAAAGATGAAACTATGAATGTAAACAATGCAACAATAATTTTGTGTATTGCAAGATAAAAATACATATATTCATAGCATATAAATTCTTCTGTGAACAATGAACTTCATTTGTTAAAATTATTAGTTAGTGATTAAGTTAGATTAATTTAAGGAAATGAAATTTGGTCAAAAATGTAAGAATTGTAGAATAGGGGCAAGTTTGTAATTTCAATAAGTTAAGGTCTCATGTTGTAAATTGAAGACTAAGGGAGCTGTTTACATGTTAAGGATACTTACGATGATAGGTTCTTAGTTTATTACACAATTAGTTGTCCAATCTAGACATTTTATCTAACTAATCAAAATTTGCACTTAATTGCAGAACCATTTTGGAAAGTGGGTTGTTTTAAATATTTACCATAATCTGAGACATTTATACAGTGTTAGATTTTCACATGGATCAATTAGCAAATACAGCAAATTTAGTAATTAATTTGATTAGTAAATCTAGATTAGGAGAAAATTGAGAAATAAGCCACGTTGGAATTAATGCCTTGCAATTTGCATTAATGATAATCTGCAACATGTAGGGTAGAGATGTTAGGATGCATAGGATTTTCAAAAGCCCACTTTACAATATAGAAAGTATCGGAAGATTAATATTTTATCTATTGATGCACTACAGTGGATGAAGTTCTATGATGACATTCTTTCTTGATATATACAAGATTATGTTATTTGTTATTAGACGTGCATGCGATTCATGCCATGCAGGAAGTGAAATGAGAAAGATAAGCATACATGGGATTATGGGCTACACGTATATTTTAGTTATAACGCCCTTTTTAGAACTCAATCACACTTTCATAATAAATTTTAAAACTTTTGGTACACAAATATACGTATATCTCGAAAGATTCCAAGTATTTCTTGTGAAGTAAAAGTAACTTTTGAATGTCATAAAATTTGCCAAAAGTCACCCCAGATTTAGGATAGAATGAATGAATATGTGCCAAGAATTATCTCATGAAATGATTCTTGCATCTCTGAGATTTTTTCATTTCAAACTAAAGGCATCAGATGCTTCTTAAAGAGCGAAGCTGTTTTCAATTACATCTGTACGCCAATTTCCACATTACATCAATGTCCGTTGAAACACAAGCACAGATGCTCCCAGATTGTAATAACAGAAACCTTCAAACCAAAGTCCAAGAGATACCGAGCTGTTCAAATATGATATTCACACCATGGATGCGATCACTGCTGAGGATCCTCATTATGCAGGTGTCTTGGAAAGATTCAGATAGCCACAGTAAAAACAAAACAATGAAAGAATAATCTGAACTGCAGCACTACTCATAAACAATTAGACAAAATCAGACAACTTGTGCACAGCGAGAATGAAGCGACAGCCCAGGAAAATTGCAGCTTCTAGGACTGGATGGAAATGGAGTCGGACAGAACTTAAATTGTTAGAAAATCAGGGATTGTAGTGGAATGAGAACCGACAACTTTATCGTCAACATCAGGAAACTCCTCAGATCCTTGCGATGGCCCAACATTCCCATCTTAGTCCACCTGTATGGGATACCGGATAAGGTGGCCCCGCAATGAACCTTTAGCCATGTAGTTGTTCCAGTTAGTTACAGCTATCTCATTCACTTTCTTCACACATTCTAAACTGCCAGGCTCATTAAAGCATTCTTCCACTTCCCCTAGATGCTCTACCCACAGGGACATTCTGTATCCATATATCTGCACAGATGGGCAAAACTGCAAACACACAACAATCATACCCAAAATATGGATCTCGATGCAAAATGCATATATCTCTGAAAGCTTATTACTCAATTCACCAGTCACAGCAACCTATTTTAGATGTGAATGCATTCACCATGTCAAAACAAATACCAAAGTGGAAACTGTTTTGAATTCTGTTCTTTATATTGGGTTGTCCAGAAAAAAATCGTGAATTCTAATGACTTCCTTATAAATTTGACTGGAAATTGGTGTTCTTGGCTTTGTTACGACCAGTTCAACAAATGCGAACTGATTTGTATTGCGAAGATTCACTGCATATATGCTTGAAAAGCCGGCACAGACATCCTAAAATCAGAAATTAGGATTATGCAAAGAAGCCAGAAGACGACAAGCTGACCACGTGGATGCCTCTTTTTTAGTGCCCAAGTGTGATGCGGCTGATATGCACCCATGGCAATCTCAGTATCTTTGGCACCAGCCAATGATCTTTCGTTAATATTTGCCGATCCTAAGCTGATCCCAATAAGACGTACTCATCATCCACAACCCTTCCTTTAGCATGAACATTTATCATAAATGGCTGGGACTTGTATGCTTCCGAGACCTGCCATAAGATGTTAGAAAACATCAGAGCCAAGTTCAAGCCCATCTATACTCAGCTCACAAGCTCCCGAGTGTCATCAACCTTCTTTTGTTCTTTTCAAATGTATTTTTTGGTTACCAATAGAGACACAAAAGTCGTTAAAACTAAGGAAGATAAGTTTGAGCTTTTTAAACTCGAACTCGTGTTCATATATAACTCTATTATAATTGAGTCAAGATCAAGTCAAAAGTGAGCCCAATTTTTTATTTTTTATTTTTTCATACTCGATTGAGCTTGGGCCAAGTTTTGAGCCCAGAGTACGCAAGTCAATTCAAACTCAGGTGCAATATCGAATTTGACTCGACTTGGCTCGATTACCATTTACTACCTTATGAACTATGCTATGCATTCATGCACTTTTGAACAGGGTCTTGAGCTTGCAAACTCGACGATTAGTGAAATAGACCATTGGCAAGTGGTCAGAATTCGTCATTCAAGGACCTTAAACCATGTCAAAAACACACTGCAAAAAGCATTACCCCATAAGCTGGAGAAGGTTGACCAGAAATGCCTTTCCTTTTGCCAAGGCAACAAAAAATAAGGTAGTCCCGAGGATGAGAATCTGTGAGCTGCATTTGCTTGAGTTCACGTGCAACTACTTGATACATCATTTGCATGGTCAGGTTATGGAAAAAAGAAGAAGGCAAAAGTACCAAAAAAGAAAAAATCAAATCATGTAAGATTGTAGTCTGTTGGAAATATGATTTGATAACCTAGGAGATATTGATCCTGAGTATCAATGATTGATTCATTTAATCGGTAATTGACTTGGTAAAATAGGAATTAGAATCAATGTAAATTTTCATTTATTTCTTTCCTATCTTACACTTTACTCTTATATTACAAATAGAGTAGTGAATGTGTACAAGAAAATATACCGCAATACAAAGCTGCAGTTTTTCCTCTTCATTTTATCTCAATTTCTGTCATGGTATCAGAGCCCTCTTTTTTGGCTTGAGCTTCCGCAACCCCAAATTGCCTTTCGATTCTTTTCTGGTTTGTTGTTGCTACATCAATCATGCAAAACAAACCAGCCACCGAATAGGAATTTTTCTTACCGTGTCAGAAAAACTTTCACAAACCATCCAATGGAGGAAACCCCCAACTCACCCCAGCAAGTCTCGAATTCGACACTAGTTGACCCAATAGAAGAAAGCATGGTACCTGCTCAGCCATCAGTTACGGTTTCATCCGCTTCGTTCCAAATTCAGGGGCCGATTTAATGGCTTCACCTTGGCTGGTACCCGTTTCAAGGTCAATGGGCCGCTGGGCCAAGCAACGCATGGGCTCAACGGAACTTACGTGGAGAGGAGAATGGAATAGGCTTTGGAATTCGGCCCGAAGGGCATGGTCTTCTTAGGAGAATCACTCGAATGATGGGTCGGGCTAGGCAAGAACGAGTCCTAGATCCGGATCCATCCCACCGGGTCTGGGAACAAATCCCTACCCGGTTCCACAACTTGGTTTTCTACCCTACACGTTCCCTGTCAACAGCAGCCATCCCGAGCCTAGAGATCCCCTTTACACGTTGCCGGCAAACGGACCGGAGCTCCACCTCATCAACATGCAGCTTACCGGACAAAACAACTACAACACCTGGGCTCGAGATCTCCGGCGAGCACTTATGACGAAGGACAAGGACGGCTTCCTTAATGGAGTCGTCCCCTATCCGACCGATGAACGGTTGCAACGCTATTGAAAAAAATGCAATCAATTGGTTTGTACCTGGATTGGGAATTGCCTAGCTCTTAATGTTGCGGCTGGGCTACCACCGACGGAGGACTCAAAGACGTTTTGGGCGAACATCCGAGAGATGTATGGGCGGCTTGATCTGACAAAGCTTTTTACAATCACCCAAGCTATCTCAGAATTGAAGCAAGGCAACCAATCAGTCGTTGCTTGCTTCAATCGGCTCTCGACTCTCTGGAATGAGCTCAAGGCGGCCGAGGAACGTCTCGAGGATCCTGAAACCATGCTACAACAGTACCAAGCAATCAAGGAGAGGGAGAAAGTCACTCTTTTTCTTCTTATCTTGAACGACACGTATTCACCTTTTCGATCACTAATATTGGCGATGGACCCTTTGCTTTCGCTCGGCCGGATCTACCAACTGGCGGTCCAAGAGGAAAGCTAGTGGCAAGCCGCAACCAAGCACGGTAGAGCGGGCGAAGGAGTTGCCCTTGCTGCCCTTCAAACCGGCTTCCAATCTGGAGAGACGCCGCACGGAATCCATGGCAATTGCGGGATGGCTAGAGAAGTTGAGGGTTTTGCGCAAGGAGGGGGCAGACGTTTTGGATTTGCAGCTGCTTGCTGGGGTAGGTGGAAACCCTATTTTGAACGGTTGGGATGGAAGAAAATCGGACGGCTATGGTTTGATCTGCCCACCAGAATCCAACGGTCCACATCAAAAGAGATTGAACGGTCCTTATTTGCTCGCCAGCTTAACTGAATCAAACAGCCCATATTTGGCCATGACATCGCCCACGTATAAGGTATCCGGAGGCTCACAAAATGCCACGTCATCCACAAAAAAAACTGGGCAAAATTCAAAAAATAAGGGTAAATCCTTATCATACTATTGACACGTATTGGAAATTACATGGAAAGCCAGGTGATAAGGATAAGAAGGAAAAGGAAATTACCGCTTACTAGGTTTCAGCACGAATGACTGATGGGGGAAATCAAATAATTACCCAAGATCAGTATCAGAATATAATAAAGGCATTAAGTCAGCTGGCAACAAATGATAAGGCTGCGAATTTCTCAGGTATTTCTCTTTACAAGACAAATTCAATATCAATTGATGCATGAATAATTGATTCAAGTGCCAATGACTACATAGCTTGCAATGAGCGGTTATTTTCTAGTGTTCGAAAGAGGCCACATTCTTCAGCATTTGTACGCCTACCCAATGGAAATACCACTCATGCACTATCCACCTTAGTCCAGATATTATTCTCAGAAATGTCCTATTCATTCCTAATTTCGAGTTCAATCTCTTATCAGTCTCAAAAGCTTGTGAGGATAATTCTTGTCGTGCCATATTCAATCCCAATGATTGCTTCTTTTAGGATCTTTTTACTGGCAAACTGATGAGCTTGGGTAGTGTTGCAGAAAGGCTATATTTTTGGATTGATCCTCAAAAGAACTTTGAATTATTCAATAAAAGCATTTCTTGTAATGCCATTGCTAGTAAAAAAAATCTTATTTTTCATCAACGTTTGGGTCATACCGTGCAATTCCCTTGGCAAAACAGTCTTGTACAAATTTTCCAGTTAGCACATCTAGATCCACTAGTGCTTTTTCCTTACTTCATATGGATATCTAGGGACCTTACCACACTCCACATCGTGATGGGTCTCAGATTTGCACTAATAATGGATGTGAGTTCTTTTTAGCGGAATGTGACTC
Organism: Eucalyptus microcorys; assembly: GCA_014182515.1. NCBI lineage: Eukaryota > Viridiplantae > Streptophyta > Magnoliopsida > Myrtales > Myrtaceae > Eucalyptus > Eucalyptus microcorys. The sequence continues at coordinate 27,200,066 of CM024570.1, forward strand.
TTTCCTGTCTTCTCGAGGAATTTTACATGAGAGTTCATGTAATTATACACCCCAACAAAATGGGATTGTCAAGTGCAAACATCACCACCTCTTAGAGGTAGTTCAAGCCCTAAAATATCAAGCTTCCATACCTGAAGATTTTTTGGGTGATTGTGTGGTCACGACAGCTTATTTAATTAATCGCATGCCAACTAGAATTCTCAATGGACGGACTCCCTTTGAATTGCTTTATGGAAAGCAACTAGTAATTGATCATCTTCGAGTCTTTGGGTGTTTGTGTTATGCGGCGAATCTGGGCCACCGAAGTAAAATGGATCATCGTGCTATTCAGTGTATTTTTATGGGATATCCTCCTCTACAAAAAGGCTACCGCGTTATGGAAATTTCTACAAGGCATTTCTTTGTAAGCATGGATTTTATTTTCCACAAGGATATTTTCCATTTTCAAGAAACTGCGTCGATGTCCTCAACCTCAAAATCAGATCATCGACCTTTCTTGTCAGAAGAAGATTTAACTGTTCAACCTCAGTATGTATTTATTGCACCAGAACAACATATGCCGGTAACAACAGGTGATTCAAATCGAACCATTGACTCACCAGTTTCTTCACTTGAGAAAGATTCCCCATCAAATTCCTCAGTGACCTCTTCGTCGATGATTCATCAGAGTTTGTCTCCTGTATTATCATAAGAAACTAGAATTGAGCAGCCTCGACATTTTGGACACCATACTCAACCTCCTACATGGACAAAAGATTATATATGTCCTACGTTGGATTGTTCAGGTACGCAATACCCAGTATCTTCTTATGTTTCATTTAGAAGACTATCACCAGAACACGTGCTACATTAGTCGAATTTCCGAAGAATAGGAACCATCCTCATACTCTGAGGCAGCGTGTGATCCCAAATGGCAGCATGCTATGGAAGCCGAATTGAAGGCCCTCAATGAAAATCACACTTGGGATATTGTTCCATTACTGGCAGGACGAAAACCTATTGGCTGCAAATGGGTTTATAAAATCAAATTTAAGGCAGATGGATCCATTGAGCGATATAAGGCTCGTTTAGTTGCGCAAGGATTCACGCAACGGGAAGGCTTTGATTAGCATGAAACATTCTCTCCCGTGGCCAAAGAAGTCACCGTTCGCTCTTTCTTATCCATTGCCACTTTTCGCAATTGGCCGTTACATCAAATGGATGTCCACAATGCTTTCTTACATGGAGATCTGGATGAAGAGATTTACATGGAGCTTCCACAGGGATTACACAAACAGGGGGAGTCTCGTGTGTGTTGTCTTCGCAAATCCTTGTATGGACTCAAATAGGTTTCTAGGCAATGGTATGCCAAGTTCACTGCTGCTTTAACCAAAACAGGATTTCAGCATTCCAAACATGATTATGCCTTGTTCACATGGACTGAAGATACTTCATCAATTTATCTTTTAATATATGTTGATGACATTCTTATCATGGGGAATAATGAACTGGCCATTGCAAAATTCAAAAGATATATGCATTCTACTTTCCATATCAAAGACTTGGGATCTCCTAAGTATTTTCTTGGCATTGAGATAGCTTGATCTAACAAAGGAATATCCCTTAGTCAAAGAAAGTTCATTTTGGAAATAGTCTCTGAAGTAGGATTGTCAGGATGCAAATCGGTAGTTATCCCGATTGAGTAGAATGCAAAGTTAATGACACATGAGTATGATTCGACCTCATCTTCTTCCATTGAGGATTCATTACTTGAAGATCCATTAGTATATCAACGGCTTGTTGGAAAACTGATTTATCTCACAATGACAAGGCTAGAAATATGCTATGCTGTACAAATTCTCAGTTAATTCATGCACAAGTCGAAGCAGTCCCATATAAATGCAGCCTTGAAAGTGGTGAAATACTTGAAGGGATGCCCAGGACTTGGCATTTTTCTATCTCGAGATTGCGACATGAAAATGATGGCGTATTGCGATACGGATTATGCCACTTGTCTAATGACGAGAAGGTCCATCACTGGTTTTTGTATCAAATTTGGAAAATCTCTTATCTCGTGGAAAACAAAGAAGCAGTTAATCGTATCACTATCATCAGCAGAATCAAAATATTGGGCTATGGCAAAGGCTGTTTGTGAAATAATCTAGATACGAGGATTGCTTACGGATCTTGGAGTACAAGTCGATGGACCCAGTGAATTATTCTGTGACAATGATGCTGCACTCAAGTTAGCAACCAATCCTGTCACGTCCCGAACCTCCGAGCACATGCTCATTCTTGCTTGGTCGATATAATAGCGATGTCCCAAGATGCATCGCCGACCCATTCAATTAATATATGCATGCGGAAGTAGAAATAAATCCCAGACAATAAAACAATGGGATAGGGAAGCAGAGCCAAACTTTTAAAACCATAACAAGTCTTTTATAACAAAACAGGTTTAAACACAATACCAGACTGGTTACAAAAATGTCGGCTTATCAAAAAGGAACTGTCCTATGACTAACTAGCCATACAGGTTCGTCGATTATGCTTCTTCCACGTTTCCAAACTCCGGGACTCTCGTCTCTTCACAACCGTCACCTAGGGACCTGAAAATGTGATCCCACAATGGGGTGAGACTACGTTTCAGCAAGTTCAACCCCCTAAGACCCATTAGGAAGAAAATTGTGCCCTAAGGGCTGTCTAAGCACAATCAGGTGTTAGAGGACTTACCTTGGCCTAAGTTCCTTTCTGTAAGTCAGTTCAATTCATAATTACTGACAATCACATCATCCAACTAAACAGATCAAATCATCGATCAATCGACATAATCGATTACTGTCATTTCGATTATTCATTCTCAACTCTTAGTTATGGCCCAATAGGCATAATTTAGACTTAGTGGAATCACGGCCCCACTCGGCAATTTTAGACTTAGTGGTATCACGGTCCCACTCGGCAAATTTAGACTTAGTGGTATTATGGCCTTACTCGGCAATTTTCTATAAAAATACCCGCATTATCTAATTTTTGGGATAAATCTCCATAATCATTAATTCACTCAATTTTCACAAACAAGTGCTCAATTAAATAAATAGAAAGCACCACTGCAATCAGCACGAAATTCCGATCACCGCCCATTCCCGTTAAATTTTCGGAAAATAAATAATTAATTAAATAATTACGAAAATTAATAAATAAATGTCAATAAATCCAACTTAGGCCCATAATGCTAATTAGGCGCTGAAATGAACTCGAAAAATTTTCGAGACTCGTTCAATAAATACTAGAGTCTATTTACTCGCTAATTGCATTAATTATCCACCTAACATGCATCAACAATTAATTGAATTCTCTAATTTAATCTAATCTAACCACCTAATCCGTTTTAGCCTAAACTAATCAACCCCTAAGCACAATTAACCTACTAAGCGAGGATTAGTGAGTCAAACTCACCAATGCAAAGCGAAGACCGGATCATCGTGACGGCAATGCGACGGCAACCGAAACCTGAACTTTCGGTGGCGTGTCAACGGACACTTGGATCAGGCCTAGAACCGGCCCAACATAGCTCAACAAGGTTGAGCTTTGTCCTTGGGCTTCTGTAGGGCTGCTGGTCGCGAGCTTGGGCTCGAAATTGAGCTGGAATTACACGAACTAGGTTGCTGCTGGAGATGGGCCGAAGATGGGCTTTTGGGCTCGTGGGATTTGCTGGCCAAACTATGGGCTGAGTCGTGCGGGCTGGATGGACGAGAGAAGATGTCGCAGCTACGAGCCACATGGACCAAGGAGAGAGAGAGACGATCACAGTCTTCACTGGACAAGTGGGCACAAAGCGTTGGGGTTGCTTCGGTCGAAGATGGAGCTGGAGTTGACTAGCGTGCTGGCAGCATGAGGAACGCTCGGTGGAGAGAGAGACCGAAGAAGACACAAGATAGTGGAGGGGGGCAATCGGTTGCAACTTCAATGGGCTTGCTTCATGGAGATGGGCTGTCTTCGGTCAACACCTAGAGCTCCAACGTTTGAAGGTTGATTGGCCTGGGCCGCTTCAATGGCGCATGAAGGGAAAGCAGCTGCTGGCATTAATGGGAAGGGGGAAAGACTTCACTAGTGTTGACCCGTTGAGAGGTGGCTGGCGTTAATTGGAGTTGGCTCGGTAGGGTTTTGGGTAGCGGCGTTGAAGACGTGGAGATGGGCGAGCTAGCAACAGCTTCGGTGGAGGAAACAAATGTTGGTGGTGCTGCAGCGTGAGAGAGGAAATTTGGTGGGGAGGGACAACAAATGGGGTAGAGAAACGTGAAGAAAGAAATGAGAAGAAAGCATGGGGCAAGGATAGCTATGGTGAAGAACTACGTGGGACTGCTTGAGGGAGAATGAAAGAAAGCAAAAGAAGCAATTGAAAGGAAGAAGAGGCAGAACGGGTGAGGTCGGCATTGAAGGTGAGAAGCAGCTGTCAAAGCTTGCTAAAGAAGCCGCGAGCTAGGGGAAAGAGTCAACAAACACCAATCCACTTAATTAAATGCATGTCCCCCAATACTTTCCCACATAATTTCCACCAATTAATCCAAATTGATGTAATGTTGCACCCCTTCCATGCTTAGGTCTGAATTTAACAATTGAACTTCAATTTCTTTACCCGATTCTCCAAACCAACGTCCAAATTTGCCAAGGAAAAAGCCTGTACAATTTCTGCAAATCCCCAACACTCAAAGGCTCGGCTTGGAAGTCCAAATTTTCTTTGATTTAGCCCATCCGAATTTTTATTATTTTTCTGCGACGTTTGAATTGATTTTTTGTAAAAATCTCGGAATTTCCGAAAATTCTTTGGAGGATGAGTCGACGTTCCTAAAATAGATAGTGACATGACAGAACTTTCAATTTCTAAAATCAGGTTCAAATTCGTGGTTAATTTCAATTTGACGCGATTTAAGCGTGACCTAGTCTATCGGGTAGTTTTTAGGAATTTTTAGTGCAATTGACCCGTGATCAATTTATCTCGAGTTATAATGTACATCTTCGACTCATTGGTGACTCTCGGTTGTCGTGAAAATCTCGAGATTTCAAATATAGATATCGAGTACAGAAATGATAGAAAAATTAGTTTAGTGTCGTTCGACGAGAATTTTGCAATTAGGTGGAATCACCCACATACTAATCACATATCTCTATCAAATCAACCTATCTCTGGTCTCTGATCGATTTTTGACGATGCTGTAATGACCCTTGTAGATCAACATGGTCGAGCAGTTGATTCCTAGTTGAATTCTCAAGTCCATTGTGTTAAAATCCCTTAATGGCTTCCCCAAGTAGTCTAGTTATCTCCTGAATGATTAGCTCATAGAATAACACTATTGGTGCGTCGATGAAAGGCCCAATTTATTTAATCGAAAACAAATTCTGAAAGTTTAGGTTATCACAAATCCAATCTTTCATGAGAGGACTAAGCATATAGAGGTTGATTATCATTTCACTCGAGACAAGATTCAAGAGGGGATCATCACAATGAGAGGAATAGGAATTGCAGAGCAACCTGCGGAGGTCTTTATCAAGCCATTAAGCCAAAGACAACATGTATACCTATTAAGTAGGCTAGGTGTCCTCGATATATATATAGGCCACCAGCTTGAGGGGGAGTGTTGGAAATATGATTTGATAACTTAGGAGATGCCGATCCTGAGTATCAATGATTGATTCATTTAATCGGTAATTGACTTGGTAAAATAGGAATTAGAATCAATGTATATTTTCATTTATTTCTTTCCTGTCTTACACTTTACTTTTATATTACAAATAGAGTAGTGAACGTGTACAAGAAAATATACAGAAATATAAAGCTGCAGTTTTTCCTCTCCATTTTATCTCAATTTCTATCATAGTCTCCAAAGAATTATCATATTATTCAATTTACTATTTTATGGCTAATTTGATGTGTCAGGAGCAGGAGATGGTATAAGAGAATACTTTTTTTTTTGGTCGAAAGAAAACGCTTGTATTCATATCAAAGGAAACTTACAACCTGAAGCCAAAGCATCCGCATAAACTAGATCAAGCATTATAAAAGGAGGGAAAAGGATCCAGTTGTGGGCCGAAAAGTCTGTGCGTTGGGCCTTTGCAGCCCAATCGGCTACCATGTTCACCTCATGCCAACAGTGTTGCATCCTTAGGTTAGGGAAATGGGAAAGCAAAACGACAGCCTCCGCGAGCAAAGCACGAACTTCCATGGCGGCGATCTCCCACCTCACACTACATCGACGAGGGTGATGCAGTCCGATTCGATCACGAGTTGTGCACAGTTGAGGCTTGCTGCAGTAGATATTGAAGTGTGAAGGTAAACGCTTGGATCTCTGTTGGAAACTAGCGAGAAGCATATTCCCTAATTGGCTGGACAGCTAAATGGTATCAATTTCTTGGTATTTGGTATTATGTAGTAACTTCTGTCCATCTTGCCTATCAAACAAAAGCACCAAAGTCTACATGCATCTGCGAAAGCACATCCATGTACCAACCTACCTGCCAAAAGAGAATCTCTTGAACTGTAGCTAACTTGAAACCACCTTCAGGCCACATCGGTATATACAGAAAATCTCTTATCAGCTCTAATTTTGCTAGTAATCTTCAAGGCCAGCTCCATCGGAATGAGGTTATCAGCTCCTGCTCAGACCATGCTACAAACATCTGAGAATGGCTTGTGGTCTAAACTAATTACAAGAAGTCTACTGCTTACTAAGCATTCATTGATGTGGCAAACAGTACTAGTTAAAGACTTAGCTCTTAATAGAGAGAGAGAGAGAGAGAGAGGAAAATGGTCAGTTGACACACAAACAAAAGATTTTGCCAATACTTTCGAGTGAAATAAGCCATCCTCAATTTTTTTCGGTAGGTCGTTCACTCTGTATTTCAAATATCCATATAAGCACACGATTGTGATTAAATGAGGCATGCTTAGTCCACCAATGGAATATCTCAAATATAGAATGGAAACGCATACTTGCAACATTAAAAAAAAAAGAAAAAAGGATTTCACCAATACTTTCGAGTGAAATGGACCATACTCATTTTTTTTTTCTTAGTAGGTCGATTCACTCTGTATGTCAAATATGCATATAAGCACATGATTGTGATTAAATGAAGCATGCTTAGTCCACCAATGGAATATCTCTAGTATAGAAAGGAAACGCATACTTGCAACATAAAAGAGATCATGATATTCATCTGCATCATAATACGATGGCCATGCATCCAATGATCCCAGAAAATACTGATTTTCAATATATAAAAAATGTTTGAGCAGATCAAATTGCCTGGATGTAAGCTGTCTGAATGCTCATTTCAAACTGAAGGCAACAATCACTTCATAAAAAGCCAAGCTGTGCTGTGTTCGACTACATTATTGCTTTCTGTACAACAATTTCCAAATTACATCTTCATCCTCTAAAACACGAGAGCACAGACGCTCCCAGATTGTAACTGCAGACGCCTTCAACCACAGCTGAAGGAGATACTGAACTGCTTGAATACAATATTTACACCATGGCCACGATCACCACCAAGGATCCTCATTATGCAGGGGTCTGGGAAACATCCAGATAGCCACAGAAGAAAACGGAACAGCAAAAGAATAATCTCAACTACGGCACCTCCCAAAAGCAATCAGACGGAAACATACAACTCATATACATCAGGAATGAAGCGACAGCCTAGGAAACATCTTTGCGGCTCCTGGGGCTGCACGGAATGGAGTTGGACCGAGCCTAAGTTGTTAGAACATCAGGGATTGCAGTGGTATGAGCACCGACAACTTTGCCGCAGACATCAGGAAACTCCTCGGATCCTGGCAATGGCCTGACATTCCCATCTTGGTCCACCTGTATGGGGTACCGGAGAAGGTGGCCCTGCAACTTGCCTTGATTCTTGAAGCTGTTCCAGTTATTTCCAGCTATCTCATTCACCCTCTTCACACATGCTAGACTGCCAGGCTCATGAAAGTGTTCTTCCACTTCCCCAAGATGCTCTGCCCACAGGGACATTCTGTATCCATATACCTGCATAGATGGGCAACAAGGCAAACACACAACAATCATACCCAAAAATATGTATCTCAGTTGCTCCATTCACAAGTCACAGCAACCTATTTTAGATTCGACTGCATTCCCCCGGTCAAAACAAATACCAGAGCCAAAACCATTTCGAATTCTTTTCTGACTGGAAATGGTGTTCTTGGCATTGTTACAACCAATTGAACAAGTGTGAACTGATTTGTACTACAAAGATTCAGCGAATATTTACTTAAACAAGCTGGCACAAACATCCTAAAATAAGAAATTAGGCTTAGGCAAAGAAGCCACAAGATAACGACCTGACCACGCGGACGCCCCTTCTTTTTTGCACAGTGATGGGGCTGATATGCACCCATGGCAATCTCAGTATCTTTGGTACCAGTCAATGATCTTTGGTTGATATTTGCTGATCCCAATAAGACGTACTCATCATCCACAACCATCCCTTTAGCATGAACATATATCATAAATCGCTGGGACTTGTACGATTCTGAAACCTGCCATGACACGTCAGAAAACATCATATCCAAGCTCCATCAAATTATATGATGAGGAAAGCAGATTGACCATGTGTCAATCTTGACTCATTCCCCACGTGGTGAATACTCAAGATAGGCTCACCTTATTTCTAGTCGAGCTTGAGCTCGAACTACTCGAGTATCTTGTCTAGTTGAGTTTGAGCTCGTCAATACTCAGTTTGACAAGCTCCTGAGCCTAATCGAGCTTCTATTATTCTTTTATTCTTTTCAAAAATATTTTTTAATTACAAAAAAAGGACACAGAAGTCATTCAAACTACATATTTAACCCTCATACACAAATATGCAGGGAAACCATTTGAGCTTACCAAACTCAAGCTCAAGTTCATAAATAACGCTATTATAATTGAGTCAAGCTCAATCCAAAATATTTTACATGTGATCAAGCTCGAGCTGAGTTTCAAGCCCTGAGGATGCAGGTCGAGGCGAGCTCGAGCTTTGCACCGTATCAACTTGACTCAGCTTGATTACAACTCTATGAACCACGTTGTCTAGGCATCATGCACTGCTGAATGGGGTCCCGAGCTTGCAAATGTAATTATTGATGAATAGACCATTGGCATGTTTCAAGTGCATGAAAACTAGTCAAAAACATACTGTAAAATGCATTACCGCATCATCTAGAGAAGGTTGACCGGAATTATCTTCCCTTTTACCAAGACAGTAAAAATTAAGGTAGTCCTGAGGATGAGAATCACCGGGTGCCAGCTTCAGTTGACGTGCAACAACTCCATACATCATTTGCATGGTCTGGTTCTGGGAAAAAAGTAAGGAAAATAGTGTAAAAGAATCAGATTATGTGAGATTTCAGCCACCAAAGAATTAGAAACACATAATATTTTGTATAACTATTCGATTTAGTATTTTATGGCTAATGTGGTGTGTGAGGAGTGGGAGATGGTATTAGAGAATACTTTGCACAGCATTAAACATAGACATCCAGAATTAGTGAGAAAGCATATTCTCTAATTGGCTGGACGCCTAAATGGAATCAATTACGTAGTACTTGCTACTCTATAGTATGTAGTAATTTCTGTCCATCGCCATGTAAAGAGTGTCCTTGTCCATCGTACTCTATATATTGCCTCTCGCCATCTTCCCCATCAAACAAAAGCACCAAAGTTTACACACATCTGCAAAAACACATTCATGTCTGCACCTACCTGCCAAAAGAGAATCTCTTGGATTGTAGCTGACTTGGGATCACCTTCAGGCCACATCGGTATGACAATATATACAGCAAATCTCTGCTTAGCTCTAATTTTGCTAGCAACCTTCAAGGCCAATTCCATTGGAATGGGGTTATCAGCTCCTGCTCAGACCATGCTACAAACAGCTGAGAGTGGTTTGTGGACAAAAACTAACTATAAGAAGTTTACTGCTTACTAAGACTTCATTAACGTGGCAAACAGTACTAGCTAATGACTTAGCTCCTTAACATTCAAAAAAGTGATGAAAATGGTCAATTGAAACACAAACAAAAGATTTAACCAATACTTTGGAGTGAAATGAGCAGTACTCAATATTTTTTTCTGGTAGGTTGATTCACCTCTGCAAGTCAAATATGCGTATAAGCACATGATTGTGATTAAATGAGCCACGCTTAGTCCACCAATGGAATGTCTCGAGTATAGATAGGAAACGTGTACTTGCAACATAAAAGTCATGATATTCACCTGCATCATTATTCGACGGCCACGCATAGGATGATCCCAGAAAATGCTGATTTTCAATATATACAAAATGTTGAGCAGATCTAATTGCCTCAATGTAAGCTGTCTGAATGCTTCTGTCTACTACTGCATCTTGTGTAACTATAAGATTCTGCACCAGAAACTACCAATAAGTAAGAGGATGCAGATACAAAATAAAAAAATAAAAAAATTCCAGCACAACAATGTCGATTAGAAAGGTAGAAACTAGTTTAAGTTTTAACTAGAGAGAGAATCCTACTCCAGCACAAGTCCATTAATATGATTTTCTTCACCTTTTTCGAAATTCGTTCAACTAAACAAAAGCAAAAAGAGAAAAAAAGTAGGGATAAGAAATGAAGCAAGAAACATAGATCTCCTGTAGACCTGCTTTTCAGCAACATCTTTCTTTTTTGTTGGAAATCCTTTGACTGATCCAGAATCAATAGACCGGAAAATCTGCACAAGCAAACACAAAGCAAAGGGCTAAATAAAAGGAAGATAACCTGAACACGCGATAATGACAGGGAACTTGCATTTCCAACCTGAACATGCCAGTTGTTGTGATCAACTTCTTCAGAGACATAGAGATCTGGCTTGTCCTCAGGCACTACTGTAATACGATCATGGTGGTCATCCTTTGAAAGAGATGTGCTATCATGTGACTCAGTCGATGTAGGACTCAATATCCAAGAGATACGGCCTATTTTAAATAAGGAATCATCATGCCGATTTTTTTTCCCTTTGGAAAACCATCTTGTTGCTTTCCTCCAACGTTGCTCAAAGTTCATCAGTACATCATATGCAGCAGGCCCTTCGATCCGGCAGTGCAAGTCATGCCACGGTTGTCTTGGAGCTTTCATTCCAGCCTGACAGATACAAAGTGAAGACACTCACTGGAAGAAAATGAAGAGATAATACCAACTTGTGCAGCAACTACCAGTGCATGGTACCAAAGTCCAAGATCTTACTGGTCACAAGACTCAAAACTGAAAGAAAGTAGCAAGATATCGTTCCATTCACCCCTTTTTCAGGTTCTATCAATCAAATTCACAAACTTTAGGTGTACCCACAGCATATAGATGGGCATTCTGGAGAGAACCTCTATATGAGCACAACGTTTTCAGCTTAAAGAAAGTTTAATGGCTTGACTCAACATGTACAAAAACTTAATTTAGTCAAATATATCTCGCTCATTTTATACTTGTCCATGCAACAAATTAAGATTGAAATGATACAAAGAACTCGCTTGTATCATGACAAATTCCAAAAATAGACTAGAACTTGCGGCCTGTGGCCACTTTCATAATCCAGAAGTTTAAATATGCTTTTGTGCCTTCGGCGAGGCTGTCAAAGGTTAAGTTCACTATATGCTTTATCCAAAAATCATTTCCAGCAAGTCATTAACAGAGGCATGAATCTTCTTTTGATCTTGGTACCAATCAATCCACTTCTTATGTGCAACCACGGCAATAAATTTTGAAAAACAAGGAAGGAAACCCCCTCAAATTAGCAGACTTTGATTATCATTTAACTCCTAAAATTTTAATGCTACCACAACACTTATGATCATAATTCATCGATGTGACAAAGTAAATCTAATCAGAAACAGGCAGACTGTGTACATCAGTTCTTAAGTACAAGTATCATGCCACTCTTCATGCGGGAAAGTTGGGAAAAAGAATGGGCTCAAAAGACTTCTATCAATCCAGAGTCTAAAATTTGACCTACATTAGAAGACAGTACACACAAGAGTATTTAATAGAAAAGAAGAACTGCTAGGCAAAAAGCATAGACAAAAAACTCACAGGAAATGTAGGATTGTGAATGTCATCCTTAAAAACAGTGTCAAGATCGTGAAATAGCCGATGCTCTGGTGTATCATATCGACCTTCACAGAGATCAATTCCTCCAATAAATGCAGTTATTTTTCGGTGATTACCCAACGCCTGGGTGTCCACCAGGACGCATTTTTGATGGTGTGTGAACATGGATCCAACAACCTGGAGAAAAAAATAATACAGTCCAAGCTTGTAAGAGTTATTTAGGTTATCAGAATTACCACAACACCACATAAGGAATTCAAGCAAGAAAGAGGATAAAGTCCGTCCATTCTCACAAGATTTATGCAGCCATGCTTAAGTTAAACGAATGCACATTTCAAAGCAAACCTTATCCCTTAAGATAATCATTCCAAATTAACGAATGAGGATTATGTATAGCACAGAATCTTCCTCAGAAAGTAGAGTACCTTTATGATAGCCCAAAAATGCAAGGAAACTTCATAAACAAGCGTTCAACTTTAAAAGTATGAAAAGGGACATTAGCTCTATGAGTGGGCTAAATGAGAGAGTCCAAAGAGTCCATCAGTCACTTTATAAAGAACATTCATCTCCAATGCCAAATCACCTCAGCAACTTCATAGGACATTTCTACAATAAAATGCATCTCCAACTACAAATATGCAAGGCAGCTAATTGCCTAGACATGAGGGAGGAACGAAACATCGCAATGCCATGTAGCTCATAAATGTGAAAGAGGTTATGGCTGTCCAATGCTAGTGCTAATCTCTAGATTTTGATAAAAGTTCCATGTGGTGAAACTGCAAGAATTCTAGGAAAAGCATACCTGCTGTTTAATATAGCCAAGTTTACCGCTGACATTACGCGGCACCAGCACGCAGTTCACTGATGAATTCTTGAAAAAATCTCTAGTTTCTTCATCACGTGTCTGCATCACCCCTTCCTGCAAGAAACGCCGCCCGTGCACCCTTATTCTTTGTAGGGACAATATCGGGAGCAAAGAGAGACACTATCCCCTAATTCCTCACTAGACAAGTTTTCCCCGTAGCAAATACACTAACCATTATCATACTCTGGACAACAGGACCAACAACAACGTAGTAATCGCTGATGCCACATGCCACCTCAATATACTAAAATAAGCAGGTGGAAGCATGTGATCAAGGGCAATCCGACTTAAACAAACAACTTCTCACCTTGTTAATAAAATGCTTGTCACGCGAAGTCTTATCATCCCAAATCAACAACAAAACGCGCACCCCCTCTTGGGACTTATACTTGAGCAATTCACCGAGCGTCATGTCCCCGCCTTGCGGCATTGGCCAGGTCTGGGTACGCTCTCTAATGAGCTTAATATTATAAGAAACCGACCAACCAACAATGTATATCAAATGGTGAGCCTCAGATATGGCGTGACAAATATCCTCCCAACACTTCTCACGCCTATAAACGTGTCCAGCATGGCTATCCAACTTAATCTCAGGCAACGATTTATCGATCACATGAGCGTCCTGATACAGCCTGACGCCACACCCTTTTCTCAAGGGGAAATAAGTGTGCCTCACTCCCAGATGATCAGGATCTCCGGCAATGCCGTTCTGGTACACCGGGTTATTCTCCATGGGCGTGAACTTCAACTTGAGCTGGAGGCGGGAATTCGGCTTCGCTGAGGGTCCCCTCAGCGGGAAGGAACCGGAGATGTCCTCGCCAGATTTGATTTCCCGCGCCGAGATATTAACAGTGCCGATCAGCTGCGCGCAGAACAGGTTGCTGTCCTTCACGCGGAACTCCAACTCGAAGGCGCGGTGAGCCAGGGGGATGCGGAACCGCTGGTCCCACCAGGGGTTCTGCATGTTGTGGAGGATGCGAGTGCGGGCGATGGTGGCGTGGGGGACGCGGACGGTGACGTAGGGGTCGGAGGTGATGACCTTCCCGGGGCAGCGGGCGTCGTGGTCGCAGCGGTCCCGGAGTGGGGAGGCGGGGGCGGGGTCGCTGGAGCGGGAAGGCCGGGCGCAGGCGGAGAGGCACCGGCGGAGGCGGCCGGAGACCATGTCCATGTTGGGGAGGTTGCAGGCGGAGATGATGTGGAGGTCGAGGTCGCCGTGGAGGTAGACGCCATGACCCGGAGGCAAATCCGCCATGGGAGAGATCGGAAGATGACAGAGATGGAAGGGCAGATGGGTTGACAGAGAAAGGCATGGTGGATGAGATGGCCGGGGGGATGATATGGCCGGGAGAGTCGGTCGGAGAAGTGCCTTTCTTGAGGAAGAAGAGAGAGCAAGGAATCATGCGCAGAGAGAGAAAGCCAAGGCGACTTTGCAGGTTTCACCGTCTCAGGGGGAGCATACGAGATGAGGGCGACGGCGAAATTGGCGACGCCGTGCATGTCGCCGACATTACCAGAGACAAGACAGAGTGCGCGTGCGACGGTGGCCTGGTGCCAGCGCCAGCACCAGCACCTCGTATCCATTCCATCCATTAGTCATGTGTGCGCCGATTGGGCCCACCTGACTTCCTCATAAACGCTTCAAATTTCTCCTGTTTGGTTCCCTCTCGCGCGCTTGCTTCTCTCCCTCCTCTCGCTGTCAACTCATCGTCTTTTCTCTCGAGAAAGATGACGTCACAGATGTCACAATATTGATACGGCCATTCTTGACTATCATAATTTTTTTTTCAATTATTTAAGTATTATATGACTTTTGGATTAATCACTTAAACGGCATTTCTTTTTTAAAAAACGTTCACTTTAACTACTAGGCCGCGTCAAATTTTGGACACTTAGATGGACGTTTTTATAAAAATATTTGACACTCAAATGAACTTTTTTTAAAGAATTATGGCACTCAAGTAAACATCATACATAAGTTGTGACACTTAATGATATCATTGTTTCCCAAATGATAACCAGAGTTCGTAATGCAGACAACGAGGGGTGCATAGTGAAAACTCAAGAAACCATCATGAGTGTCACGCATAGATTATGTTAGAAAAATCGTACATTGGATATGAGTCCAAATGGTCAAACTTAAACTCACCCTCTTTGACGATTTCCTTCGGAAGAAGGTATTACGCTTCTACCGTGCATTTCCAACAAGAAGAATAATGCCACATAGTCTCTTCCTAGAAGAAAGTATTGGGTTTCTACTATGCACTCCCGACAATGAGAACAATGCCATGTAGTCTCACCAAACACGCAAAAAACAACTTGCACGGAAATGACACCAAACACGCAAACGACAACTCACATAGAATGACGTGTCATGATGATGACACGCAAATGACAATGAGAAGGTTGCCAAATGGCCTCACCAAACACGCAAACAAGAGCTCGCAAGATGCCACATAGTCTCACCAAACACGCAAACAACAACTTGCATAGGATGTCGTGTCACGGCTATGACTGGGAAGAAAAGGAAGTGAGAAGAGAGAGAGTGATGAGAGCTGCAATTTGAAAAAAAAAAACAGAAAAAGAGAAATTTGAAGTTACTAATAAAGTGAGGGTGGAATAAAGTGGGGGTGGAGCTTTGTTGAGGTGTGATTCATACTCTCCATCGATTGGGCAGTTGGTAAAGTATGAAGAAGAAAAGGAAGTGAAAAGAGAGAGAGAGTAAGAGTAATGGGAGCTACAATTAGAGAAAGATAGAAAAAGAACAATTTAAAGTGGGGGTGGAGCCACGTTGAGGTGTGATAATCAGGCAAATTCTCTTTCTCGTTTTTACTCTCTATTTTCTATGTGATTGTCTAGCAAATCCTAACAAGCCCAATTATGTATATGTCACAACTGATTAATGAATTCAAGAAAATCCCACATGGCACTACCCAATCATATGGCATAAAAAAATTACAATAAAGGTTTTTAACCCGATAATAGGTTATTGCAACGGTATATTATGTGATAATGGCACATGAGATAAAAAGTTACTTAAAATTGAGTTATGTACAAACAATAGGGTTTTGGTATAACTTGTCACAAATGGATTTCATAACGGGTGAAAAATTATGACCAGTTGATGAAATTCCATCATTGCCATCATGACTTGACATAGCTCTTTGGGTGGAATTATAATGTATATATTACATGAAATATCTTCTTCAGCAAGATGAAATAATTGTACAGATTTTTCAGATACAAGTTTTCAGGTCAGGATCTCTAGTTCGTGAGGACCTCATATGTTGTCTAGGCTTAGAGATCGTGGAGCTGGTCACACAATCACTTAACCTGATGCCATCTCCTCCCTCTACACAACCGGACCAACCCGTGAAGGGAAGAGGAAGTGTACGGACTCACGGTGGACCGATTGACATGTAATTGCTCCACTGCGTCGTAACTGTAGCGTGACATCTTGAAGTTTCCTTGCTTCCTAATATTATTTAGGATATTAAAATGATTAATGGTCTGAATGAATTGTTCGATAGCTTTGATTAATTACAAACCTATCGATGAATTTGTTAAGCTAGGAAAATTTCTAAAAATTAGCTTTTGAAGCTGTGATATTTAAGTATGTGACTTTGTTAGGGGTTATTAAATCTTTTAAAGGGTCAAAAGGGTGAAGCGAGTTAGAATCGATGAAAATGTTTTGAACATTCATGAATGTGGAACTTATTGGTTTTCACGATATCTGATTATATGTCATAATTGAGAAAAATCAATTGGTAAAGTAATTTTACTAACTTTAATACGCATAAGTGAATAAAATTAGTACATGAGTTTGTTATCATAGATTGATAGTAAAAAATGTGTCCACGTAGTATTTTTAGGCATGACCAAATGGCTAGATAGGCATATAGAATGATTATCAAAAGTAAAATTCATTGAGTTTGTTTCGCCGAAATTTCTTCTACAATAAAATATCTTTCACGAATTTTTTTTTTGTCAACAATTATAGTTATTCACATGAGTAACAACATAATAGATTTTTAGCCTAGTGTTGAATTAGGTGCTTGATTTGCTCAACTAGTGTTAATTCAAGATCGCATCATCTGATTTTTAGGTGGATTAAGCTCTATGTTTGCTCAAACTTTCCATCCAAGGCAAGTGAATCTCTAAGGGGTAAATTGGGTTGATTCTCTTAGTAATCTTGATCCTTATTTGGTTTTAGCTTAAAGTATAAATAATATTATCCATTCATGTTTTTAAAAAGAAGTTAATGATTATCTAATGTGACAGCCTGAATTTTCAGATTTCGTTTTCAATTAAATAAATCGGGCCTTTCATCGATGCGTCGATAGTGCTATTCTCTAAACTGATCACTCACGAAATAACTGGTCTATCTAGGGAAGTAATTAAGGAATCTAAATGTAATGGACTTGGGAATTCGACCAGGAATCGACTACTCGACCATGTTGGTCTGCAAGGGTCATTACGGCACTATTAGAAATCGATAAGAGATCGGAGTAGGTTGATTTGACTGAGATATGTGATCGAGTGTAGGTGATTCCACCTGATTGCAAAAAAACTCGTCGATCGGCACTAAACCAATTTTTTTTTTATCGTTTTGGTACCTAGTGGCTATAATTGAAATCTTGAGATTTTCACGACAACCGAGGGTTGCCAATGAGTTGAAGATGTACATTGTGACTCGAGATAAATCGATCACGGGTCAATTGTACTAAGAATTCCTAAAAGTTACCCGGTATACTAGGTCATGCTAAAATTGTGTTGGATTGAAATTAACCGTGAATTTGAACCCGATTTCAGAAATTGAAAATTTTATCGTGTCACGATCTATTTTAGAAATGTCGACTCATCCTCCAAAGAATTTTCGGAGATTCCGAGATTTTTTACGGAAAATTAATTCGAACGATGCGGAAAATTAATGGAAATTCAGATGGGCCAAATTAAAGGAAATTTGGACTTCCAAGCTGGGCTATGTGCTGATGGGAACTTATAGAAATTTTGTGGACTTTTTCTTCAACGAAATTGGACTTCGAATTGAAGGAATCGGAGAAGAAATTGAAGCCGAAGTTGAGTGTCGAAAATGTGAAATTCGGATCAAAGGAGGAGGGCTGCATTTTGGCATCAATTGGGTTAATTCATGGATTATTCAAGCTAGAAAGTATTAAGGAGGGACACAAGGGATATTTATGAGGACTTTAGGGGGGCAAGCATTTAATTAAGGAGATAAGCTTGTTGACTTCTTTTTCCCCATCCATAGCTTCTTCAACTGGTCAAGATCGCCACCCCTCATCCTTTGTGCGTCTCTCTCCCTCGAATCCCCCTGCTTCTGTTCTTGTTTTCATTTTCCTCGCCAATTGCTTTCTTCCCCCACTCACACACGCCTACACCTCCACAACATTCTTCTCTTCATGCTACACGCCCTTCATCGGTCAAACAACGAAGCAGCTTCTGCACCTCCACCCACGTTTGTCTTCCTCCCACCAAGCAACCCCTGCTTTGTTCGAGTCCCTCACGCTAGCTGCCACTTCACCGAATCTCCCTCACGTCTATCATGAAGACGCCGCCAATCCTCCAACCGATTGTTGACCGCTAGACCTCAACGTTCCAACGGCGTCCAAGCCTCCATCTCCACCGAAGTTTGACCTAGTGGCTTCTTCGTGCAATCCCATCTCCATTTGGCCAGCAAATTCAGTACCAGCGAAGGAATTCCACTGACCCTCCATCCCTCTTCACGTGCCAGCTCCTTCCTTTCTTCCTTTCTCCTTGGTCAGCCACCATCGCGCGTCCTTCACCTTTTCCAGTAATGAAGACTGAAGCTGTTGCTCAATTTCTTTAAACTCGGCCCAAGAAGTCCAGCCCAACTTCTCTTCAGTCATGAACTTCAACTGCAGTAAGCCCAGTTCAATCCAGCCCATCTCGGCCCATGAATTTCAGTCCGTAAAGTTCACAAAGAGCCCAAAGATTTGCAGCCCATTTTTAGTCTTGAAGTCAACCCAAGAAGTAGGCCCGGCTCGCAGCCAAGCCCAAGCCCGAAGTCAAGCCTAGCTTTTGTTGTGGGCTTGCAAGGCTTTAGGCCCGGTCCAAGTCCATTGATGTCGCCGAAAGTTCGGTTTTCGGCCGTCGTCGCGGTGAACCGGTTTCTGCAATAAACCGGTGAGTTTATGCACTAAACTCTTTTTAGTAGGCTAATGACGTCTAATGGGTGTTTAGATTTATTTAAGTATAGTTAGTTTAATTATTAGTTTATTTAGTTAAATTAGGTTAGTTAGATTAGTTAATTAGGTGGTTAGAGATTTTAGTTAGTTAGATTAGTATGTTGTTACATAGCTAAGGTACTTAGAATAATTTATTTAGCTCAATAGGTGGTTAGGTTAGAATCATTTAGCCTAAGTTAGCATTTTTAGTATTTAATGCATTTATTTAATTAATTTTAGTAATTATTTAATTATTAAATATTTTTCAGAAATTAGACCGGGATAGTCGGTGACCGGAATTTCGTGTTGATTGCAATGGTGTGGTCAATTTATGCAATTGGGTATTAAATTGCGCAAATTGAGTGTTGATTGGAAATTTGAGTGTTTAATTCCAGAATTTATGGATTTCCAATATTTATTTAGAAAATCTCGGGTGTTGGATTTTGACACCGAAAATAGTTGTACGTACTATATAAAATAGTGAGATTTTAAAAGAAATGATATCAAATATTCTAAGGTGAGTTGACTGTGTACTTAAACATGACTAATTTACCATATATTTCTAATACGAATGAAATAGGCCAGGTTCACCATTTTAATAAGGATATTTGAGTGCAATGCACGGTGCCCTGGGCTGAAATTGTGTGGTCATGTGTTAGTTAAAAGAACCCATCTTGGGCTGTTAAGCTAGACGTTACCTCCATATGAGATGCCTTACCAATGGATGCTGATCGCGGTAGATTCTGGACCGGTACTCCTTTAAGGAATGCCATTGACGTAGTGACGTTGCCGTACTCAATAGTATGAGACGATGCCTGACAATGCCAAAGGACCGCCGAACAGAAAGTAGGCCGTACTATATGCTGAGATCAAAACTAGAAACACATGATTAATTGAGTTGATGAGGCATTCCAACTGTTTGAATATGAGTGCTATGTATATCTATGATGTGAATTGTACTGACGTGCGGGAAGGAACTAATGCGAGGTAAGTCCTCTGTACTAATTGTGTGATTGTGTGGTTGAGACGTTTCTTGGCATATTTCCCTCCTAATTGGGGTTTAAAGCATGAACTCGCTGAGATTTATATCTCACCCCGTTGTTGGCTCAATTTTCAGGATCGTCGAGTGGAGTACCCGGAGCTGAGAGGAGGTGATCGGAAGTGCAGGTTAGTTAGAATCGCTTTTTTTTGGACAGTGAGTCTTTGTAATCTTTTGGTCATAGACTTTGTACATGACTCAATATGTTTATAAAGGCATGTTTGTTGGTGAAATTGTTGTCCTGCTTTTCTATCCCGAGATGGTTACTGTCAGGGGATTTTTATTTACTTCCGCATGTGTAATAAAACGAAAGGGTCGATGACTCATCCTAAGAAGTCGCAAAATTTTATCGACCAGAGAGGGATGGGCACACGCTCGAGAATCGGGGCATGACATCCCCGTTTAGTGGTATCAAAATGAAGTTTGTGTTTGGAGTATAAGGTGCGATGGGTTCTTGGGATAGTTAGTAGAAATGTCTTTTATTTCATGCAGATGCATGTGATTGATAGTTGATTGGTAAATTGGTTGTGTGGATTACTTAGTTTCTAATTCTGTATGGAATTGGAAATCGGTTTTGTAGAAAGTCTACGGCATGAGTGATCAGGAGCCAAGAACTCCTAGGTAGATGACCTTATCTTCTGTGACTCAGGCTAGAACGCCGATAAGGGTCGATGCCCGAGGCAGCCAAGGTAGAGCGTAGGCAGATGCCAATGCAAGTGGTGTAGCATCGCCGCCGGTTCCGTCGGGGCAGCAGCCCCTAGTGATCCCAGGATTGAAGGGATTATGTAGGCGCTTCAGACAATTAGAGATCTGATGGGGGCAGTAGGCCCAGAACCAAGCTATCGTAGCCGCTGCCGCACCTGCTGAGGTTCCACAAGGGAACGTGGTTGCCGAGAGACCAATTCACAAGCTCGTAGAGTAATTCCTGAAGTTGCAACTGCCGAAGTTCAAAGGAACAGGAGATCCCGAGGCTACAACCCTCTGGATCGAAGAATTAGAGAAAACATTTGCACTATTGAGGTGCTCTGAAGAAGAAAATGTCACCCTTGCAGTATATCAGCTGCAAGGGATTGCAAGTACTTGGTGGAGGGCCACTAGAGAAGAGATATTCCCAGAAGGCGTGGTTCTAGTGTGGAACGCCTTCGTTAGAGCGTTCAAAGGCAAGTACTTCTCCAGCTGTGCCAAGCAACTGAAGATAGCAGAATTTATGCGCCTTTGTCAAGGTCCAATGACTGTGGACCAGTACGAGGTGAAATTCGCCGAATTATCACAGTACGCTCCTAGGTTGATCGAGGACCCTGAGGAGAAAGCGATGAGGTTTATAGACGGCCTCCAATTAGAGCTGAAAAATCCGTTGGTGTCGTTTGATATAAAGAACTACAATGAGTTGTACGGATGAGCTTAGCTGATAGAGAAGAATCTGAACGAACAAGCCGCCGCATCTGGGTCGCGATTTGGCTCTAACCAGGATAGGAATCAGTTTGGGAAGAGACCGATGATAGAAGGAAAGCACTTCCGTCGTCCTACTCGAAGGAGTATAATGGGAAAGCCAGCATCTAACCAGAATGGTGTGTGTCGCTTCTACGAAAGATGACATGGGTCAGCCCCATGCCACTCTAGGCCAGGTGCTTGTTTTGAGTGTGGCTAGCAAGGTCACATAACCAGGAATTGTCCCAGGAGACAGATGGGACCGCCGCAGTTGCCGCCACCACCACAGATGAGTCAGAACCGAGGACTCCCACCACCGATTGCACAGCAAGGTGGGCTACTCACGCCTCCAGCTCAAGGAAAGACGTACACGATCACAAAGGGACAATCGGAGGATGCGTCTAATGTGATTACAGGTACTGTTTCGCTGAACAACCACGCTGCTTATGCTTTATTTGACTCTGGTGCAACTCACTCGTTTATAGCTGAGCAATATGTTAAGTTGGTAGAACTAATTCCTGAGTTGTTGGAGTCGGTGATTAGTATATCGACACCATTAAATGATAAGGTGTTAGCTACAATAGGTTGTCTTGGTTGCATGTTAGTGATTGGTGAGCGAGAGAGGAAGATAGACTTGATAGTCCTAATCATATATGACTTTGACATGATAATTGGCATGGACTGGCTCACCAAGCAACGAGCTAAGCTGGACTATTATCGCAAAGCGATTCAGTTTAACCCATTAGAGGGTGAAAGTTTCGAGTTTATTGGGAGCCGAGGTGGACCCTCGATTTCCCTAATCTCGTCTTTAGAGGCAACCCGGTTGTTAGACGAGGGTTGTCAAGGTTACCTGGCAGCTATCGTGGATACGACAGTTGAGGAGCTGAAGATTGAGGACATTGCAGTGGTCCAAGAATTTCCGGATGTATTCCCAAAAGAATTGACGGGCCTGCTGCCAGAAAGGGAAATAGAGTTCGTGATTGAGTTAGCTCTCGGGATAGAGCCAATTTCTAAGGCTCCTTACCGGATGGCTTTGTCAAAGTTGAAAGAACTAAAGGTGCAGATGCAAGAATTACTGGATAAGGGATTCATACGTCCCAGTGCATCACCTTGTGGAGCACTAGTTCTGTTCATAAAGAAGAAAGATGATTCGTTGTGTCTGTGCATTGAATATCGTCAACTCAATCAGGTGACGATCAAGAACAAATATCCACTGCCGAGAATTGATGATTTGTTTGATCAATTGCAAGGAGTGTCAATATTTTCAAAGATTGACTTGAGGACGGGATATCATTAGCTGAGGATCAGAAAGGAGGATATACCTAAGTTAGCATTTCGTACTCGATACGGCCATTATGAGTTCACCGTAATGCCATTCAGTTGATGAATGCTCCTGCTGCCTTCATGGATTTGATGAACCGAATATTCAAGGAATATCTAAATCAGTTCGTGATCGTGTTCATCAATGATATTCTGGTGTATTCGAGAAGTGATGAAGAGTATGACAGTCATTTAAGACTAGTGCTGCAAACACTGAGAGTCCATCAGTTGTACGCTAAGTTCAGCAAGTGCGAGTTTTGGTTGACTCGTGTTGCTTTCTTAGGACATGTGATTTCAGGTGAAGGAATCTCTGTAGACCCGATTAAGATTGAAACCGTGATCAATTGACCAAGACCGACTATAGTGACAGAAATTAGAAGTTTTTTGGGTTTGGCAGGTTATTACAGATGGTTTGTGGAATGGTTCTCATCTTTAGCGTCGCCATTGACAAAACTCCTGAAGAAAAAAGAGAAATTTGTCTGGACAGACAAATGCAAGCGTAGTTTTCAAGAACTAAAGGAAAAGCTGACTACTGCACTTGTTCTGACTATTCCATCTGGTCCTGGAGGATTTGAGATCTACAGTGATGCGTCATTCAGAGAATTGGGTTGCGTGCTGATGCAACATGGTAGAGTTGTTGCATACACCTCTTGTCAATTAAGAACTCATGAGCAGAACTATCCAACGCATGACTTAGAGCTCGCGGCAATTATCTTTGCCCTGAAGATTTGGAAACACTATTTGTGTGGAGAAAAATTTCAAATCTTCACGGACCATCAAAGTCTCAAGTACCTGTTCTCTTAGAAAGAGTTGAACATGAGACATCGCCGATGGATGGAATTGCTAAAAGACTACAACTGTGATAGCTTATATCACCCGAGAAAGGCGAACAAGGTTGCCGATACTTTGAGTCGAAAGTCTTCAGTTGCTCACATATTGATTAAGGAGTGGAACTTAATCGAGAGAGTTCGAGATTCGGTATTCAAATTTGAAGTAGGCCACCTTACAATTTTTATGGCCACCCTCAGAATTCAACCGGATGTCCAGATCAGGATCAATCTACTCCAACTGACAGATCCAAATGTACAGAAGATTCTACCGGAGGACACTAAGAAAAGAAAGACTGACTTTCAGATTTCTGATGATGGAATATTGAGGTTCCGAGGACGTTTAGTTGTACCTAACGATGTGGAGCTTAGAGATGATATTTTATCCAAAGCACATCGTAGCAGTTACAGCATTCATCCTAGTAGCACCAAGATGTATCAAAATCTACATCAACACTATTGGTGGTCAGGTATGAAAGTGAACACCGCCAAGCATGTTGCCAAGTGTTTGACGTGTCAGCAGGTCAAAGCTCAACATTGCAAGCCGGGAGGACTTCTGCAACCTCTCGAGATCCTAGAATGGAAATGGGAACATATCACGATAGATTTCGTGACTGGACTACCAAGGAGTCAGAGAGGTAATGATTCGATTCGGGTAGTAGTTGACAGACTAACAAAGTTTGCTCACTTCATTGCAGTTCGAAAGGACCTCAGTTTGGATAGATACGCAGATTTGTATGTGCGTTAGGTGGTTCGTATGTATGGAGTGCCGGTTACGATAATTTCAAATAGAGACCTGAGATTTACTGCCACTTTTTGGAAGAGCTTGCAAAGTGCTTTAGGTACCAAGCTTCAGTACAGTATGGCATATCATCCTCAAACGGATAGCCAGTTTGAGAGGACAATTCAGACTCTCGAAGACATGTTGAGAGCTTGTGTACTGGACTTCAAAGAAAGTTAGGAAGATCAACTACACCCGGTGGAATTTGCCTACAACAATAGTTATCAGCAGAGCATCAAGATGGCTCCATTTGAAGCATTGTATGGCAGAGTGTGCAGAACACCGATATGTTGGGATGAAGTCGGAGAATAGAAAATCACAGACCCAGAGTTAGTTCAGTAGTTAGTGGATGCAGTTGCCGTTATTAGGGATAGATTAAAGACCGCTCAGAGCCGCCAGATTAGCTACATAGATAAGCGCCGGTGACCATTGGAATTTCAAGTTGGTGATCACGTCTTTCTGAAGGTGTCACCGATGAGAAGTACTTCGCGCTTTGGCAAGAAAGGAAAGCTGAGTCCGAGGTACGTAGGTCCGTTTGAGATTCTGGAAAGAATCGAGATCCTAGCGTATCGTCTTGCATTGCCGCCAAGGCTGGCGCAAGTGCATGACATCTTTCACATGTCGATGTTGAGGATGTATGAGTCTGACCCAACCCACGTGCTCAATTTTGAGAAATTGGACGTGGACGACAAAGTGTCGTACGTTAAAAGCCCGATTCAGATTGTGGACCGCAAGGAGCAGGTCCTGCACACCAAGACCATCCCATTGGTCAAAGTGGTTTAGCAATACCACGACACTAAAGGAGCAACTTGGGAAACTGAAGAACCGATGAGACGACTGTACCCCCACCTTTTTGTTTAAAGATTGTAATAGGTTTAAATTTCGAGGACGAAATTTTTATAAGAGGGGAAGAGTTGTGACAGCTTGAATTTTCAGATTTCGTTTTCGATTAAATAAATCGAGCCTTTCATCGACGCACCGATAGTGCTATTCTCTGAGCTAATCACTCACAATATAACTGGTCTATCTGGGAAAGCAATTAAGAAATCTAAATGCAATTGACTTGAGAATTCGACCAGGAATCGACTGCTTGACCGTGTTGGTCTGCAAGTGTCATTACGGCACTATCAGAAATCGATCAGAGACTAGAGATAGGTCAATTTGACTAAGATATGTGATCAGAGTGTGGGTGATTACACCTGATTGCAAAAAACTTGTCGATAGGCACTAAACCGATTTTTCTATCATTTTGGTACCCGGTGCTCGTAATTGAAATCTCGAGATTTTCACGACAACCGAGGGTCACCAATGAGTCGAAGATGTACATTGTGACTCGAGATAAATCGATCATGGGTCAATTGCACTAAAAATTCCTAAAAGTTACCCGGTAGACTAGGTCACGCTAAAATCGTGTTGGATTGAAATTAAGCGCGAATTTGAACCCGATTTCAGAAATTGAAAGTTCTGTCGTATCACGATCTATTCTAGAAACGTCGACTCATCCTCCGAAGAATTTTTTGAGATTCCGAGATTTTTATGGAAAATTAACGGAAATTCAGATGGGCTAAATTAAAGGAAATTTGGACTTCCAAGACGGGCTATGTGCAGATGAGAATTTATAGAAATTTTGTGGACTTTTTCTTCAATGATATTGGACTTCGAATTGGAGGAATCAGAGAAGAAATTGAAGCCGAAGTTGAGTGCCAAAAATGTGAAATTCGGATCAAATGAGGAGGGCTGCATTTTGGCATCAATTGGGTTAATTCATGAAGCTAGAAAGTATTAAGAGGGGGGGACACAAGGGATATTTATGAGCACTTTGGGGGAGCAAGCATTTAATTAAGGAGATGAGCTTGTTGACTTCTTTTTCCCCATCCGTAGCTTCTCCAGCTGGCCAAGATCGCCGCCCCTCATCATTTGCGCGTCTCTCTCCCTCAAATCCCCCTGCTTCTATTCTTGCTTTCATTTTCCTCGCCAATTGCTTTCTTCCCCCATTCACACATGCCCACACCTCCACGAAATTCTTATTTTCATGCTACACGCCCTTCATCGGTCAAACAACGAAGCAGCTTCTACACCTCTACCCACGTTTGTCTTCCTCCCACCAAGCAACCCTTGCTTCGTTCGAGTCCCTCACGCCAGCTGCCACTTCACCTAATCTCCCTCACGTCTGCCACGAAGATGCCGCCAATCCTCCAACCGATTGTTGACCGCCAGACCTCAACGTTCCAACAGCGTCCAAGCCTCCATCTCCATCGAAGTTTGACCCAGCAGCTTCTTCGTGCAATCCCATCTCCATTTGGCCAGCAAATCCAACGCCAGAGAAGGAATTCCACCAACCCTCCATCCCTCTTCACGTGCCAGCTCCTTCCTTTCTCCTTGGTCGGCCACCACGCGTCCTTCACCTTTTCCAGCAATGAAGATTGAAGCTGCTGCTCAATTTCTTCAAGCCCAGCTCAAGAAGTCCAACCCAACTTCTCTTTAGTCGTGAACTTCAGCTGCAGTAGGCCCAGTTCAGTCCAGCCCATCTCAGCCCGTGAATTTCAGTCCAGAAAGTTCGCAACAGCCCAGCCCAGATTTGCAGCCCATTTTCAGTCTTGAAGTCAACCCAAGAAGTAGGCCTAGCCCGCAGCCAAACCCAAGCCCGAAGTCAAGCCCAGCTTTTGCTATGGGCTTGCAAGGCTTTAGGCTCGGTCCAAGTCCGTTGATGTCGCTGAAAGTTTGGTTTTTGACCGTCGTCATCGCAGTGAACCGATTTCTACAATAAACCGGTGAGTGTATGTACTAAATTCTTCTTAATAGGCTAATGATGTCTAAGGGGTGTTTAGATTTTTTTTAAGTATAGTTAGTTTAATTTTTAGTTTATTTAGTTAAATTAGGTTAGTTAGATTAGTTAATTAGTTGGTTAGAGATTTTAGTTAGTTAGATTAGTATGTTGTTACATAGCTAAGGTACTTAGAATAACTTATTTAGCTCAATAGGTGGTTAGATTAGAATCATTTAGCCTAAGTTAGCATTTTTAGTATTTAATGCATTTATTTAATTAATTTCAGTAATTATTTAAATATTTTCCGGAAATTAGACCGGATAGTCGGTGACCAGAATTTCGTACTAATTGCAATGGTGTGGTTAATTTATGCAATTGGGTGTTAAATTACACAAATTAAGTGTTAATTGGAAATTTGAGTGTTTAAATTCCAGAATTTATGGATTTTCAATATTTATTCAGAAAATCTCGGGTGTTGGATTTTGACACCGAAAATAGTTGTACATACTATATAAAATAGTGGGATTTTAAAAGGAAGGATATCAAATATTCTGAAGTGAGTTGACCGTGTACCTACACATGACTAATTTACCGTATATTTCTAATACGAAGGAAATAGGCTAGGTTCACCATTTTAATAAGGATATTTGAGTGCAATGCACGGTGTCCTGGGTCGAAATTGTGTGGTCGTGTGTTAGTTAAAAGGACCCGTCCCGCGCTGTTAAGTTAGACGTTACCCCCATATGGGATGCCCTACCAATGGATGCCGATCGCAGTAGATTCTAGACCGATGCTCCTTTATGGAATGCGGTCGACGTAGTGACGTTGTCGTACTCAATAGTATGAGATGATGCCTAACAATGCCAAAGGACTATCGAACAGAAAGTAGGCCATACTATATGCTGGGATCAAAACTAGGAACGCATGATTAATTGAGTTGATAAGGCATTCCAACTGTTTTAATATGAGTGCTATGTATATCTATGATGTGAATTGTACTGACGTGCAAGAAAGAACTGATGCGAGGTAAGTCCTTTGTACTAATTGTGTGATTGTGTGGTTAGGACGCTTCTTGGCGTATTTCCTTCCTAATCGGGGTTTAGAGCGTGAACTCTCTGAAATTTATATCTCACCCCGTCGTGGGCTCAATTTTCAGGTTCATCGAGTGGAGTACTTAGAGCCAGGAGGAAATGATCGAAAGTGTAGGTCAGTTAGGACCGCTTCTTTTTGGAAAGTGAGTCTTTGTAGTCTTTTGGTTATAGACTTTGTACATGACTCAGTATGTTTATAAATGCATGTTTGTTGGTGAAATTGTTGTCCTACTTTTTTATCCCAAGATGGTTACTGTCAGGGGATTTTTATTTGCTTCCGCATGTGTAATAAAACGAAAGGGTCGGCGACTCGTCTTGAGAAGTCGCAAAATTTTATCGATTAGAGAGGGATGGGCACGCACTCGAGAATCGGGGCGTGACACCTAATAAGCTAATAAGAGGCAAAAGTATGAATGAATGAATTTATATGATCTTGTATAATGGGTGATGCCATGTGGATTTAAGATGAGAATGATGTGTCACGCCTCGATCCTCAGGTGCGCACCCATCCCTCAATGGTTGATACTAAATATGCGACTTTCCAGAACGAGTCGTCGACCCATTCATTTTTAAGCACATGTGGAAGCGAATAAATATCCCCTGATAGTAAACAGCTTAGGATAGAAAAGTAGGACAACAGATTCACAAACAAAACATGCATTTATAAACACATTGAATTATATACAAAGGTCAGCCACCAAAAGTCTACAAAATATAGTCATTCAAAAAGAAGCTGTCCTAACTGACCTACTCTTCAGGTCACCATAGCTTGGCTTCGATTCCTCCACTCTACGGCCCTGAAATTTTAGCCCACAACGGGGTGAGATATAAATCTTAGCAAGTTCACGCTCTAAACCCCGATTAAGAGGGTAATACGCCTAAAGGCGTCCTAACCACACAATCATACAATCATAGAGGTTTACCTTGTCTCAGATCCTCCCTGCAGGTCAGCACAGTTTATATACACAATGCATATCATCACATCGCATAACAATTGAAACGCTTCATCCATTCAATTAAGCACAGGGGTCCTGATTATAGGGCCAAATCGTTATGACACGTCTCATAGCATGTCACACAACTTTGTCCCATAATCCGGCGCATCTAATTCACTAAACATGCGTTCCAATTGATAATTACGCTCCTCTAGGGTACGGCCTACTTGAAGTTCGGCAGTCTACTGGTGTAACCAGGCATCGTCTTACCCCATTGAGTACAGCTATGTCTCTCAAAGACGGCTTTCCCGAAGGAATATAGGTCCAAACTCTACTGCGACCCAAATCATATAAGGTAACGTCCAGCGTAAACGCTTGGGACTGGTTCTCATAATCAACACACGACAATTCAATCTCAGCCTAGGACACTGCACATTGCACTCAAATGCCTCAATTAAATTAGTGATCTTGGCATATTTTCTTCATATTAAAAACACCCGGTGAAAATAATCGTGTGTGGGTACACAGTCAGATTAGATCCGGAAAATTCATAACCTTCTTTTTTAAAATCACACTGTTTTATATAGTATATAAAACCATTTTCGATATTTAAACCCGACACCTGGGATTTTTTTGAATAAATATCAAGATTCATAAATTTTATAATTAAATACTCAAAATTCCAATCAGCACTCAATTACAGAAATTAACCACACCATTGCAATCAACACGAAATTCCGGTCATCGGCTATCCCGATCTAATTTCCGGAAAATATTTAATAATTACATAATTATCGAAAATTAATTAAATAATTTAATTTAAATACCACAATTGCTAACTTAGGCCGGGATTGCTAAATTAAATACCGAGATGGGTCCGGAAAATTACCGAACCAATCTAGATAAATAACACAGCTTATCTAGTTCCTAACTAAGCCGTTCTAATCACCTAACATGCATAATAATTAAATAATTAAATCACTAATCTAATCTAACTAATCACCTAATCCCTAATTAAATTAAACTAAATACCTCTTAAAAGTCATTATCCTACTAAGTAGATTTTAGTGCATAAACTCACTGGTTTAATGCGAAAATCAGTTCACCACGATAGCGGTCGAAACTTGAGATTGCGGTAGCGCCAACGGGGCTTGGACCGAGCCTAAAATCGGCCTAACAAATCTCAGCCCCAAGCTGAGATTTGTTCTTGATTTGGGCTTGACCAAAGTTGGGCTGGGCTTGCGAAACTTGCTGTATTGGACTGAAGATGGGCTGCTGGGCTGTATTGCTGAAATTCACGGGCTGGCTTGCGTGAAGATGGTCCGCAGAAAATGGCAACTTGCTGGGCTTCGAGTGGCTGGCCGACTGGAGCTGCTGGCTCGAGAAATGAAGACCGACGCTATTGTATGAAGAGTGAGACGGTAGAGATGAAGACACATGGATGAGGTTGCTTTGGTTTCGCTTGACTTCTTGTGGGCTAGTCATGTAGCTGTTTCTGTGGGTGGATTAGGACGGATGGCAACTGGCATGAACTGCACGACCAAGCAGAGTAAAAGAACAGGGGCAGAGAGAGCTCGATTCGTTGCTAGACGTGGCGGCGTGGAGTTGGTGTTGAAGAAGGCTATCCTGGTAGGGAGGGCTGCTTTGGTTGACTGAGGGACGTGTGGCATGCAGCAAAGAATTTGGTGGGGTGTAGGCGGTGAAATGGGAGATGGTACGCGACAGAGATTGAAGAAGAACGGGCTAGCAAATCTTCGAAGGAAAATTGAGAGAGCAACAAAAGCAAAACTCGGCTGAGAGAGAAAGAGCTTGTTGCACAAGAGAGAGAGGGAAACAGCTTGGCATGAGAGAGAGACAGAGGCGGTGAAGTGGGGATGCAGCTGGCAAAGCTTGCCGAAGAAGCCATAAGTGGGGGAAAATTCAACAAGCCTTATCCATCCAATTAACTACTTTGTCTCCTAATACTTTCCAACAAAATTAATCCCACCAATCATCCAAATTGAAGCCAAAATTCAGCCCTCTTCATAGGATCCAAATTTCACTCAAATACTTTTCAATTTCTTCACCAATTCTCCAAATTGATGTCCAAATTTGCCAAGGAAAAAGCCCATAAAATTTATGCATGTCCCCTTCGCCATATAGCTTGGTATAGAAGCCAAAATTCCCTTTAATTTGGTCCATATGAATTTCCGTTAATTTCTGAAACGTCCGCATCGATTTTCTGTAAAAAATCTCGGGCTCTCCGAAATTTCTTCGGAGATGAGTCGACATTCCTAAAATAAATCGTGACATGATAGAACTTTCAATTTCTGAAATCGGGTTCAATTTCGCAATTAATTTCAATCTGACGCGATTTTAGCGTGACCTAGTCTATTGGGTAGCTTATAGGAATTTTTAGTGCAATTGACCCGTGGTTGATTATTTTCGAGCCACATTGTACATATTCGACGTATTGGCGACTCTCGGTTGTTGTGAAAATCTCGAGATTTCAAATACTGACACAAGGTACAGAAATGACAGAAAAATCGATCTAGTGCCGTTCGACGAGAATTTTGCAATTATGTGGAATCACCCACACACTAATCATGTATCTCTATCGAATCGACCTATCTCCGGTCTCTGATCGATTTTTTACTGTGCCGTAATGACCCTTGCAGATTAGCATGGTCGAGCAGTCATATCCTGGTTGAATTCTCAAGTCTATTACGTTAAAATCCCTTAATGGCTTCACCAGATAGTCTAGTTATCTCATGAGTGATTAGCTCAGAAAATAGCACTATAGGCGCATCGATGAAAGACCCGATTTACTCAATCAAAAACAAAATCTGAAAATTCAGGCTGTCACATGATAGCCGTTGATGTCTACTGGTGCTTTTATCTTGAAATTGTTATTGATATTGCGTGAAAGATCCATCATGGTTATGATGCCATTAGAAGATGCTATGAGTAGTTGTATAGATAATGGATATATTTCATAAATAAAAACATGGTCGAATGATTTCAAGAGGATTTTGAATGACTTTGACAAGAAGAGGTATTAGAAAGATGAAATTATGAATGTAAACAAATGTAATAGTCAGTTTGTGTCATACAAGAAAGAAAAGAAATATATATTCACAGCATATAAATTCTTCTGTGAACAACAAACTTCTTTAGTCAATATTATTAATTAGTGATTAAGTTAGATTAATTAAAGGAAATGAAATTTGGTAAAAAAAATGTAAGAATTGTAGAATCGTGGCAATTCTGTAATTTCAGTAAGTTAAGGTCTCATATTGTAACTGAAAACTATGGGAGCTGTTTACACTTATGATAGTAGATTCTTGGTTTATTACACAATTAATTGACATTTTATGGACTAGTCAAAATTTGCACTTAATTGCAAAACCATTTTGAAAAGTGGATTGTTTTGATAATTTTAATATAGTGTTAGATTTTCACATGGATCAATTAGCAAATATATAGAATTTAGTAATTAATTTGATTAGTAAATCTAGATTAATAGAAAATTGAGAAATACGCCTCGTTGGAATTAATGCCTCGCAATTTGCATTGATGATTATCTGCAACATGTAGGGTAGAGATGTTAAGACGCATAGAATTTTTCAAAAGCCCACTTTACAATATGTAAAGTATTGGGAGATTAATGTTTTATATATCAATATACATGGTTATGTAATTGTTATTGGATGTGCATGCGGTTCATACCATGCACAAAGCGAAATGAGAAAGATAAGCATACACAGGATTATAGGGCTAGGCGTATATTTTAATTGTAATGGCAAATTGGGAATATTGATAAAATCATAAGTACTTAATTGTCCTTTTCAGAATTCAATGACACTTTCGTAATAAGTTTTAGAACTCTTAATGCACAAATATACATATATC
The DNA here is from genome assembly GCA_014182515.1 of Eucalyptus microcorys. NCBI lineage: Eukaryota > Viridiplantae > Streptophyta > Magnoliopsida > Myrtales > Myrtaceae > Eucalyptus > Eucalyptus microcorys. Next base: position 27,233,304 of record CM024570.1, read on the forward strand.
TTATAAGATTCCAAGTATTTCCCGTGAAGTAAAAGTAACATTTAAATGCCATAAAATTTGTCAAAAGTCATCCCAAATAAATATGGTCAAGATAGAATGAATGAATATGTAGCAAGAATTATCTCACGAAATGATTCTCGCATCTCTGAGATTTATTCATTTCAAACTGTAGACATCAAAGACTTAATAAAAAGCGAAGTTGTTTTCAACTACATTTGTACACCGATTTCCACATTACATCAATATCCTCTAAAACACATGCACAGATGCACCCAGATTGTAATAACAGAAACCTTCAAACCAAAGTCCAAGAGATACCGAGCTGTTCAAATATGATATTCACACCATGGATGCGATCACCGCTGAGGATCCTCATTGTGCAAGTGTCCGGGAAAGATTCAGATAGCCGCGGTAAAAACAAAATAATGAAAGAATGATCTGAACTGCCGCACCACTCAGAAACAATTAGACAGAAATCATAAAACTTGTACATAGCAAGAATGAAGCGACAGCCCAGGAAACATCTTTGTAGCTCCTAGGACTAGATTGACATGGAGTCGAACAGAACTTTAAGTTGTTAGAACATCAAGGATTGTAGTGGAATGGGAACCGACAACTTTATCGCCAACATCAGGGAACTCCTCAGATCCTTGCAATGGCCCAACATTCCCATCTTGGTCTCCCTGTATGGGATACCGGAGACGATGGCCCTGCAATGAACCTTCAGCCATGTAATTGTTCCAGTTATTTTCAGCCATCTCATTCACTTTCTTCACACATTCTAAACTGCCAGGGTCATTAAAGCATTCTTCCACTTCCCCAAGATGCTTTGCCTACAGAGACATCCTGTATCCATATACCTGCACAGATGGGCAAAAATGCAAACACACAACAATCATACCCAAAATATGTATCTTGATGCAAAATGCATATATCTTTGAGAGCCCATTACTCCATTCACCAGTCACAGCAACCTATTTTAGATGTGAATGCATTCACCATGTCAAAACAAATACCAAAGTAGAAACTTTTTTGAATCCTTTTCTTTATAATGGGTTGTCCAGAAAAAAAATCATGAACTCCAATGACTTCCTCATAAATCTAACTGAAAAATTGGTGTTCTTGGCTTTGTTACAACCAGTTCAAAAAATGTGAACTGATTTGTATCCCAAAGATTCATTGCATACTTGCTCGAAAAAGCTATTGCAGACAACCTTAAATCAGAAATTAGGATTATGCAAAGAAGCCACTAGACGACAACCTGACCACGTGGAGGCCTCTTCTTTAGTGCCCAAGTGTGATGCGGCTGATATGCACCCATGGCAGTCTCAGTATCTTTGGTACCAGCCAATGATCTTTGGTTTATATTTGCTGATTCCAATAAGACGTACTCATCATCCACAACCATTCCTTTAGCATGAACATTTATCTTAAATGGCTGGGACTTGTATGCTTCTGAGACCTGCCATAACATGTTAGAAAACATCAGATCCAAGGTTCATCAAATTATATGATGAGAAAAGCTGACGGACAATGTGTCAATTTGATTCAGGCTCTGCTAGATGATTACTTGAGATCGACTCACCTTATTTCTAATCGAGCTTGAGCTACTTAAGGATCTCATCAAGTCAAGTTGGAACTCATCTATACTCAGCCAACGCACTCCCAGTCTCATCAACCTTCTTTTGTTCTTTTCAAGTGTATTTTTTAGTTACAAAAAAAAAAGGGCAAAAAGTCATTAAAACTAAGCAAGATAAGTTTGAGCTTATTACTCGAGCTCGTGTTCATACATAACTCTTTTATAGTCGAGTCAAGATCAAGTCAAAAGCTAGCCCAAATTTTTTATACTCAATTGAGCTTGGGCCAAGTTTTGAGCCCAAAGTATGCGAGTCAATTTGAGCTAGGTGAAATATCGAATTGACTAGACTTGGCTCAATTACTATTTACCACCCTATGAACCATGCTATGCATTCATGCACTGCCGAATAGGGTCTTGAGCTGGCAAACTCGATGGTTAGTGAAAGAGACCATTGGCAAGTAGTCAGAATTCGACTTTCAAGGACCTTAAAACAAGTAAAAAACACACTGCAAAAAGCATTACCCCATTAGCTGGAGAAGGTTGACCAGAAATGTCTTCGCTTTTGCTAAGGTAGTCCCGAGGATGAGAATCTGTGAGCTGCATTTGCTTGAGTTCACGTGCAACTACTTGACACATCATTTGCATGGTCTGATTCTGGAAAAGAAATAAGGCAGAAGTTTGACATCCGGATTTTTCATAATAACGTTTAGACGTTGAGAATTTGTGGTGTCCAATAATTATATTTTGGTTATAAGGCTAAGGACTATTTATCTTAAGAAATAGGTGGACACGTAGAATTAGTAATTGGATCGTAAATTGTGTGAGGCGCAGAAGATAATTTTCGACGAATGTAATTGTCTCAAGTTCGACCAGTTAGAAAATTAATGAACGTTGATGCATACGTGGATAGTTAGAGTGGTGTTAACTAATCGACCGTCATCTTGATTTTTGATGGGTATGAATATATTGTGTGATTGTCGAGTATCAAATTATTCTAACTCGAGATTTTCCTAAGTGTTCGGTATGGTTTAACCATAATTTTGGTGAATTCAAATGTCATCGATAATTTTATATTGTCTAAACCTTAGATGATTAGTACTAATCATTATTTATTTATACAAATGATGTCATGGGTTATTCGGTTATGATAATCATCTTTACTTTGGGTAAAATGTATAGAGGTTTACTCATATGCATGGTAAAGGAGAATGAGTTGTTCTCAGGTGGCATTATCCATAAGCCACTTGTCTCTTTAAATACTTAGCATGAGAGATCACATGTCTCTTGAGAGAAGTTTGCATGAGGTCTTCTGAAAGAGATTTGCATGAGAGGCCACATAATGCCCACATGTTCTTGTAATGTCTCATGCCTGCCCAAGTGTCCTCTCAAGACAAGGTCTCTTAGTAATTTTAACACCTAAGATTTTGGGAAGACTCTCTCTAAGATGAGTCATCTTCCATTATTTCTTCTATGGCCACGTATGGGGTGAAGGTTTGTAATCAAGACACCTACCATAACCGTCATTTCATTTTAGGTTAGTCGTCTCCATTACGTGCAAACTCCATGACACTTGTTCTTGTCTCAAGATTAGGCATGCCACATATAGAAGGAAGAACTAATGTACCCTTAGAGCAAAAGCATTCTCTTAACTTTGGAGAAAAGAGGAGACTAAAAGTCTACCCAAACGTATCATGCCATCATCAACCTTTACAAGCAAATTCTTCCTGGGATCTTAGTTTTCGTGAGTCAAGAGGTGGTCTCGGCCTTTGCTTGTTCACATTTATTTGAGGTATGTGAAGTTTCTAGGCATTAAGGTAGTTCAATCTCCTTAAAACATTAACTTGGTTGGTTTGTTGTGAGGTGAGACTTTGATGTGCATGTTATGAGTATAGTGATTACTAATTAGCCTTGATTATCTTGTGCATGTTTAAATGGATGTAATCGATTTTCTTAATTTGTGTTGAAATGGTAAGTGAAAATATTGAGTTAAAATCTAGAAGAATCATATTGCATGTTCGTTTTGCTAGAATTTATCCAAACATAATCTATTATTTTTGCTTGTTTTGCTTGTTCTGCTAGAACTTAACTAGTCAAAGTTCTACTCGTTCTATTTCGTTTTGAATAAGTAGAATATGTATGTTCTACTTTGTTTTATTTCATTCTGAATAGTCAAAATTTGTTCGTTTTGCCATATTTATCTTGATGACCTCTTGCATGTCCATTATGTTTCGTCCTGTTTCATTATGAATAGTCAAAATTTGTTTATTCGTTCTCCCAGAATTTATTGAGTCAAAATCTGTTCGTTCATTCTACTAGATGTTTACTAAGTCTGAGTTTGTCCATTTGTAAATCCGCTTTTTTATTCTATCATTTTCACTGAGCCTAAATGTATCTGTATGATTATCTAGACTTTAACAATAACAACATATTCATTTGTACGATCAAATTTTACTCAATCTAGACATGTTCATTTATATGATCAGATTTTACTCAATCTGAACATGTTCATTTATACATCAGATTCCATTGAAATATGAACATGTTTCCTTACAATTAGATTTTGCTGGGTATATTAATCAAATTTTATTGAAATCTTATCTTTACAAAATTGAAAATAAGCATGCTATTATGATGTGCACATTAAAAAGGTATGATCAGAAAGGAGGTGAGGTAAGCTTATAATCCTCATCTTTTACTTATGTGATTATAAAAATAGCAATATAAGGCTATGCATGAAAAGTGATTATGCATTGGAGGTTGATTGTTGTAATGATTGTTTATTTCATTATTGATGTAAAAAAGATCAATGTTAACATGTGCATTGTACATGAAAATAATATGTTTTCATTACCCATATAGTGACGATATCCCGTAATGGAAGTTTGTAGGATGCCTTAGTGGTTAGGATGCCTTCAAAGAGTTTGGGAGAAAAAGTTAAATGAATATAATGCATGTTCATGTGCATGTATAGAATCATATGATGTTTGATTGGTTACCTTGCATTGGAACATGGTATACCATATGCATGAGTTTAAATGGAAGCATTGTTGTATGATGATTACCGTTATATATGAAAATGTGAAAACTAAAGTCTACTCATGTTCTCATCATACTTATTCGATTGTTATACATTCTCTTTACTTGTACTAGCTAAAGTGGTAAGAGGATTTTTCTAACTTAAAATTAAAGATTTTATTTACTGGGTTTTGACTCATCTCTTACTTTTCAGTTTGTAAGATGGTTACTAGATTATTGTGATGGAGAGGATGGGATGATGCCCGAAACCATCAATTCTGAGTTAGATGATGGTTTGTTTATGGAATGGAATGGAAGTAAGGACGCTAGTTGGCCAAACCCTTTCCCATAACTTTTTTTTTTTTATATTTGCTTGAATGATGTGTTAAAGTTGTATTACAATTATATATATAGTGAAAAATATTATATACGTTTACTCATGTGATTTCTTGTACGAGGGTTTTGGTTGAGAAAATTTTATTAAACTTTCGCATGCTATTAAAACAATCATATAAAAAGGATAGGTGTCACTGGTAACGTTCTGGGGGTGTCAGAAAAAGTACAAAAAAAAAGCAGATTACATAAGATCGTAGTCTCCAAAGAATTATCATATTATTCAAATTACTAGTTTATGGCTAATGTGATGTGTGAGGAGTGGGAGATGGTATTGGAGAATACTTTGCATAGCCTCAAACATAAACATCGAGAACTAGTGAGAGAGCATATTCTCTAATTAGCTGGACAGCTAAATGGTATCAGTTCCTTAGTATTTGGTACTATGTAGTAATTTATGTCCATCGACATGTAAAAAGCGTCCCTGTCCATCATACTCTTTATCTTCCCTCTTGCCATATTGCCTATCAAACAAAGCACCAAAATCTACATAAATCTGCAAAAGCATATTCATGGACTGACCTATGTTGTGCAAAAGAGCACCTTAACTAGATGAAGGGTATGTTTGGGAAGACTTTTGGGGAAAATCTTTAGGAAAATGCAAAGATCTTTAAGTTAAATGTATTTTCTAAAATGCAAACTGTGTTTGATAAATTGTAGTTTGAAAGCCCTTTGTGAAGTAACTTTGAGCAAAATGGTGTTTGGGGGAATTACATTTACAAAGGACTTTTGTGATAAAAAAAATTATCAAAAGAAAAATAATAAAAAAATTGACCGGCAAGGGTAGGCGGCCGCCGGCGATCTCCGGCGACCCCCAAAGACCACCGGCAAAAGCCGCTCGAGGTCGCACGACGCCGCCATGACCTCTGGCGACCCTGGATCTGGGGCGACAAGGTCGCACGACACCGTCGCGACCTCCGCGACCCGGATCTCGGGCGGCGAGGTCATGCGACGTTGCCTCGACCTCCGACGACCCCGCCGTGACCTAGATCCAGGGCGTCGAGGTCACGGGAGGACCTCGCCACCCGGGATCTAAGTCGCGGCGGGGTCATGCAACCTCACCGCCCCGCCGCGCGACGCCGCCGCGACCCGATTTGAGGGCGGCAAGGTCGCGACGGGGTCATGCAACCTCACCGCCCCCGGTCGCGCGACGCCGCTGCGACCCGATTTGAGGGCGGCAAGGTCGCGACGGGGTCATGCAACCTCACCACCCCAGTCGCGCGACGCCGCTGCGACCCAGATTTGAGGGCGGCAAGGTCGCGGCGACCTAGACCTCGCCAGGCGGCAGTCGCGCCACCCCCGACGACAAGCGTTTGGGCGACGGTTGCCGGCGACCGATTGTGGAAGAAGAAAAGACGACGATTAATAGTAAGGGCAAAACCGGAAAAACGAAAAACCAATGAGAATAATTTGGGAAAAAAAAAATTTAACCCTCAGCTCAAAGCATTCTCGGCATGCTGAAAGCCCAATGCAGCCCCCAACCTACCTTGGGCTTTCAGCCTTGTGATGGCTGACATTTTGCAAAGGATCTTTGAAAATTTTTTGCCAAACACCCCATCCTTGGCCTAAAGATGTTTGGGGCTTCAAAGTAGCCTTGAGAAGCTACTCCCAAACGCACTAGAAATGAAAAAGAAAAAACAAGAATAATCAAGAACACATAGATTTACGTGTTTTGGTGAAAAAATCCTCCTACATTCAATGGGGGGGATGATCTCTTATTAGAGAGTATTTAGCTACAAGGAACGATGCTGATTAAATAGATCCTCAAATCCTCACCTCCTTCTTAATAGGAAAGGAATTCCACCCTAAAGATCTTATCGGTTTAGGAAACTAATAAATCTTTAGCGATTATCCTTCAAATATTAAGAATATCATGGCATATCCCAATTACATTGAATTAAGACTATTTCCTATGAAATCCCATGTAGATAGGTCCAAAAGAGGAAATAAACTTTGTGGAATTCAAGACAACATCAACAAATCTCCAGCTTTGGCTTGAAACAACCATAAGCCTCTACTCAAACCAAGAAAATGAATATATATCTTCCTCCACCGTACTTTTGCAAAAGTATGCATGCACCTAGACCATTGCTGCCTCCATCAACTTCAATGATGAGTGAGAGAAACCAACTCCCTATAGGAATTGAACTTCTCTGTAGTTACCGTCTTCATGAGCATATTCCGTGGGATTATCTTTAGTATGGATTTTTTTTTTCAAAGCAATGCTACCATTCTCCATAAATTCTCAAGTCTTGTGGTACCAAACTTCAATGTGTTCCGTTCTAGAATAAAACACTTGATTCTTCATGAGACATATTACGCTTTGGCTATCGAAATATAGTATAGCATGTTCCTACTTTAAACCCAACTCTATGACCAAACCGATCAGCCATATTCCCTCCTCCGTAGCCTTAGTTGCTGCCACAAACTCAACTTTAGTTGTAGACGGTGCTATGGTAGACTAAAGCATTGCCCTCCATGAAATAGCTCCACCTCCAAGAGTGAAGATGTATCTCATGATGGAACTTTGCTTGTCCAAATCACCAGCGAAGTGCAAATCGATCGATTCTCCCTTTGAACTGAACATCAAACCCATTTTGGTAGTTCCAGCCAAATAAGGAGAGATCCACTTAATGGCTTCCCAATGCTTCTTACCCGGCTTACTCATGTATCGATTGATGAGACTCACTACATGAGCCAAATTTGGTCTGCTATAGACCATAGCATACATGAGGCTCCTATTGCATTAGCATAGGGTACTCGAGACATATTTACAACATGCTCATGTGAACTATGGCATTGTTTCTCGGATAATCTGAAGTGATTTGCTAAGGATGTACAAACCGACTTAGCCTTCCCCATGTTGAACCGCTCCAAGACCTTTTAGCATACTTCTTCTGATTCACCAAAAACTTACTTGCACATCTATCTCAAAAGATTTCCAAGCCAAGGATCCTATTTGCAGCACTGAGATCCTTCATTTCAAACTCGGTTCTTAACTGAGACCTTAGGGAAAGGATGTCTCATTTTTCTTACAGCAATCAACATATCATCAACATAGAACATCAACAAAATAAACGACTTATCATCAAAAATTTTATAGTAGACACAAGAATTATGCACACTCCTCATGTAGTCAATACAAAGCATAAAAGAATCAAGCACTTTATTCCATTGCCTCAAAGATTGCTTCAAACCGTAAAGTGATCTCTTTCTATGCATAGCCCATGCAAATCTTCTCCTCCAAGTCACCATGAAGGAATGTCATCTTCACATCTAGCTACTCGAGCTCCAAGTCACACACGGCTACCATAGCTAGTAAAATGCAAATTGACATGTGTTTTGCAATCGGAGAAAATATCTCATCATAATCGATCCCCTCTTTCTGTGCATAGCCCTTAGCAACAAGTCGAGCCTTGTATTTATGTTGCCATTTCTTCGTTGTTGCTTCCTTTCTTCGAAGAACCCATTTTTAGCCAATGAATTTCCTATCCTTGGGCTTCTCCACAAATTTCCACGTCTCATTCTTTTGTAACGGCTCCATCTCCTCTATCATCATAGTCATCCACTTTTCTTTGTGATCACTTTTCAAAGCTTCATGATAGGAGCTTGGATCGTCAAAGCCTATGGTAAGAGCATAAGCAACCAAGTCCTCAAAATTGTACCTTTCCAGTGCTTTGAGAGTGCGCCTTCCTCAACCCGTTGGAATGGTACAAGAAACTTTACCATTTCTTTAACTTTAAAGCCTCATCAGATGACTCGCCATTCTCTACAAATTCTCTAGCTTCAAGCTCAACCTTAATGATAGAGTTATCACTCTTCTCTTCAGTAGACATGTGTGGCACGTGGCTTGACTTCAACATTGTAGATTCATTGAACACAACATCCTTGCTTGTCAAAACTTTCTTTTCACTTAGATCCCATAATTTGTAGCCTTTCACTCCTTTCTCGTAACCAAGAAATATGCACTGTTTTGACTTTGGATCCAACTTCAAGTGATTCGAACTCTACAAAGTAGGACAAGCAAATATTCTTAAATTAGAAATAATTGACAGTTTTATCAGTCCATACCTATTCAAGAGTTTTACATTTAATTGCAGTTGATGGAGATCGACTTACAAGATAACATGCCATGCAAACGGCTTCTGCCCAAAACTCCTTGGTCAGTTATGTATGCAGCCTTATGCTCTGAGCTCTCTCTAATAAGGTCCAATTCATCCTTTTTGCTACGCCATTTTGTTGGAGCATATTCAGAACTGTGAAGTGACGTTTAATCCCTTCATTCTTGCAAAACTCCATGAGCGATGCCAATTTGCACTCTCTCCATTGTTCGATTTCAAGCACTTAAGCTTCTTCCCCGTTGAAGTCTCAACTTCAGCTTTCCATTCTTTGAACTTGTCAAAGACCTCACTTTTGTGTCATATGAAGTAGACCCAAATTTCCAAGAGAAAGTCGTCAATGAATGTCATGAAGTATTCATTCCCGCCATTTGACTTTATTGGTGAAGGACTAATACATCTAAAAATACATACTCGAGCATGCCCTTGCTTGTATGAGTTGCAACATCAAATTGTACTCTGCATTGTTTTCCAAACACACAAAATTTGTAGAAATCTAATTTGCATGTGTTCATACATTAGAGTGCATTCCTCATATGTCTGAGAACATATGCCATAGATAGGTGCTATCTATCTCCCTGCTAGCATCCATGAACACAAATGCTCCACCTTATACTATGGTTCCCATAAGTCAAAATAGGTTACCGTGCCTCTATCCTTTTAGAAAAACTAAAGCTCCATTGATCTTCTTTAAGACTCCACCTTGAGCTAAGTACTTGCATCCATTGGATTCAAGTGCTCCCAATGAAATTAGATTCTTCCATAGACCTTGTACATTATGACATATGCCAAGGTTTTGATTATGCCATCAAACATCCTAATTGTCACGGCTCCAACTCCCACAATCTTACACAAAGTATCATTCCTCATAAGAATTGAACCACCATCATATACCTTGTATTCATTGAAGGCTTCTCAATAAGGACACATATGATAAAGGCATCCGAAGTCCAAAATCCATGAATTTTTGAACGTGTCCTTCCCTAACGATATGGACAAGATGTCCCCATCATAGGCCACAGTGCTGTTGACTACACTTGCTTCATCTGAGCTCTTTTTTTTTTTTTTCTCGTTCTTCTTTAGATAGAATCTCTTGATATCCCCTTCCTCATTACACACGGAGCATATTCCTTTGAACTTTCTATTGATACCTAAATTTTGGTTAAGTATTTTGGATTAAATTACATAAGAAAACTAAGGACCAAATGGGCCCTAACAAAAATATTTTTCGCATCACCTATGCATTAATATTATTTGCATCTACTAAGTTTTATTTCCTACTTTATTTTATCTTTTTTTTTTTCTTTTTTTTTACCCTATCTTCAGATAAATTAATATATATATATATATATATATTTTTTTTAAAAAAAGGGCCCACGGGGGTTGGGCTTTCATCCCAGCCCCTTCTTCTTCTTTTCCTCTCACGCGGGCCCAGGGCCCAGCTTTTTCCCCGGCCCGGCCCCTGCGCCTTTCTCCTTCCTCCTTCCTTCCTCTCCTGCAACCCACGTGCACAAGAAGCCCTACTGAGGCAAACCAAGGTAGGCCGGCGACGGAGAGGACGTGCCATCAAATCCTGCGAGAAACCCAGACGGAAGGGACGTCGACTTCAATGCGGAGCAGGCCTCCACAGAGAAGACATCGGTTCGGCCGACGGGGAGAGGTCAGTCAGCACGCCAAGAATCGGCAGTCGAGGCTTCTCCGTCGACCGGCCTCCTCGCCTATAAAAGGAGGGCAAGGTCGAGGTCGAGGAGGAAGAAGGGATAGAGAGGGCAGCGAGCTCAAAGGACTTCCCCCGAGAGACATCAGGGGAAGCCCGAGAGCGAGCAAGCCGGAGAGGAGGGAGATCGGAGGAGGACTGAGAGCAAGCAAGTCCGAGGGAGATCTGGGGGCAGTGAGTTTTTCCGCACTACCCCCGCGAGCTCGAGTTGCTGCTGTTCGTAATCCGCCCTGGAGTCGACGACAACCGAGCTTGCCGCTCTGACCATCGCCGCGATCCCCCCCATCGTTGCCCGCAATGCCTACCGCTGTTCCACCTCGGCTCCCTAGCCTGACGCCACCGCCATGCAGCCACCAACGACGAGGCTTGCTCTCGTCGATCCCTTCACCGCCCGCGCCCATACCCGTCGCCGTTTTGTCTCGTGACAACCCAACCGCCCGTTGATCACAGTCGAGCCTCACACCGTTGAACCCGCCGTCATCTCCTTCGCTGCTTGCTGCGATTAGCCCGTAGCGAGCTCAGCCTTCCCCCATCCGCCACCACCTGCTACATCTCGGCCCCTTCGAACAGCTCGCTACTGCCGCCCCGCTCCGTTGACGCCGAATTGCCGCCCGGTGACGTCCCAGCTACCCCCATCGGCGCCACAGAGAGACAGAGAAGGAGGCGGCCTCGTGCTGGGTCGGGTGCGAGTCTTAATCGAGTAGGGTTTTTGGCTGGTGGCGCATGGGCCGATTGAACTTGGGCCGGGCATTTGCTTTTAAATGAGAGTGAGCCCACTTTTGTTTAAAAAGGGCTTGGGTTTATTTTAAAAAGGGGAAGCTTTGAGTTGGGCCCCTGCTTCAGGCCCATCTGGGCCGGTGTGGACGATCCGGGTCAGTCCCAAACCGGGAATCCGACCCGGGTCGTTTTTAAATAATATTATTCTGATATAAAAGTATTGTAATAATAAAAATCAAAAAAATAAAAAATAGTTTTTTTTTTAAAAAAATCAGAAAAAAATTTATTTTTCAAAAATCAGAAAATCCAAAAAAGAATTTATATTTTCCAAAAATAGAAAAATCCGATTTTTTTTTATATTTTCCAAAAATAGAAAAAAAACCACAAAATATGGTTTTTCACAAAAAATATGGTTTTTCATAAGTTTTCTCCGTAAATACATAGAAAACCCTTGAAAAACCCAAAAAAAAAAAAAAAATTGTGTTGAACTTCTTGGAAGAAAATATTGACTTATTTCCTTCAAAATGCCTTTGTGATGTATGGATTTCTATTTCCTCAGTTTGATTAGGAATTGAATCCTAGAACACGTGATTGGTATATTTAAATAAGATTAGGTATCGTAAGGGCATTAGTGATTAACTATAATCAAATCCTAGATCCTAACTTCTCTTATTTCGCAAAAGTGAAGTATTTCTCTCGATATATCACTTAGGCTTCTACTCGATCCACCTTAAATCGATTAATGGCAACTCCTATTTGAAATTGACTTACAAGTTAAAAACTCAGACTATAAGTCATGAATTAGTAGACTTGGGAGAGCATGGACTAAGCATAATACCTAGAGCAAACCATTAGCCTCCACACACGCCCATGCGTAAGGGTGCCCGAAAGGGAGGTCGCGACACTTTCCCTTGGATTTTGATCAACCCTTACAACTCGATCCTCGATCGGTTGATCTTTCTCTTCCTTAACTACTTCTTTCCTTCCCAAAGAGGTCCTCTCCCGAAGATTTTGAACTACTTACCCTTTTCCATGTGTCATTTTGAAATTAGGACAGCAGTTACCTCTCCAATCTCTAGGGTTTCCTTTCCATAAAGGAGCGTAGTCACAAGTGATCAAACGAATACAGCAACGACGCCAATAGTAGAAGTGCTATGTAAGTTCACTAATCTCCAAGCTTGTAAGTTCACTAATCATCTTATTGAACAAGTTGAGGTGTTCAAACAAATCTCCTCCTTCACTCATCTAAAGCGAATATAATATCTCTTTCAAGAACAAAGGATTTCATCATGTAGATGCTTTCGAGTTTGAGCCATACCTTTGGAGCAGACTTGATTTCTACCACGTATGAAAGGGCCTTGTTTGATAGATTCAATTGGATCGCACTGCACACCCTCTCCTCCACGTCGGCCCATTCATGCCGGCCTGTTTGATCTTCCAAGAATAACTTATAAATCCTATTGAATCAATATATCCTTCATCCTTCTCCGCCATAGTGTAAAATTATTCTTCTTGGTGAGTCGTTTGATATGGAATCGAACAGTCAACCTTGTCCAGCCATCTAATCAAAAGTCACAGTACATGAATAAAGAACTTGGATTGCTCTGACTCCAATTGTTGTGCAGAAGAGCACCTTAACTAAGATGAGATGAAAAAGAAAAAAACAAGAATAATTAAGAACACAGATTTACGTGGTTCGGCAAAAAAATCCACCTATATCCACGGGGGAGGGGGGGAGGATTTCTTATTAGAGAATATTTACATACAAGGTACGATGCTGAACAAATAGACCCTCAAATCCCCACTTCCCTAATCCTCATAGGAAAGGATTCCACCCTAAAGATCTTATCGTTTAGGAAACTAACTAACAAATCTTTAGTGATTATCCTCCCAAAATTAGGAATATCATGACATATTCCAATTACATTGATTAGGCCTATGTAGATAGGTCCAAAATAGGAAATAAACTTTGTGGAATTCAAGACAACATCAACAACCTACCTGCCAAAAGAGAATCTCTTGAACTGTAGCTGACTTGTGATTACCTTCAGGCTCTAATTTTGCTAGTGATCTTCAAGCCCAGCTCCATCGGAATGAGGTTATCAGCTCCTCCTCAGACCATGCTGCAAGCATCTGAAAAAGGCTTATGGACTGAACTAACTACAAGAAGTCTACTGCTTACTAAGAATTCATTGATGTGGCAAACAGTACTGGTTAAAGACTTAGCTCCTAAACATAAAAAGAAAAAAAAAGAAAAGAAAAGAAAGAGAGAGATGAAAATGGTCAATTGACACATTTCACTAATACTTTTCGAGTGAAATGAGCCATCCTCAATTTTATTTTATTTTTTCCAGTAGATGTATTCGCTTTATATGTCAAATATCCGTATAGGCACATGATTGTGATTAAATGAGGCAAACTTACTCCACCAATGGAATATCTCAAATATATAATGGAAAATAAAGAAAAGGATTTCACCAAACAAAAGATTTCACCAAGATTTCACCAAAACTTTCACATGAAATGAACCATACTCAAATTTTTTTTTCAGTAGGTCGATTCACTCTGTATGTCAAATATGTGTATAAGCACATGATTATGATTAAATTAGGCATGCTTATTCCATCAATGGAATATCTCGAGTATAGAAAGGAAACGCGTACTTGCAACATAAAAGAGATTATGATATTCACCTGCGTCATCATACGATGGCCATCCATCCGATGATCCCAGAAAATACTGATTCTCAATATATACAAATTATTGAGCAGATCGAATTGCTTGGATGTAAGCTGTCTGAATGCTTATTTCAAATGGAAGGCATCAATCACTTTATAAAAAGCCAAGCTGTGCTGGATTCGACTACAATATAGCTTTCTGTACAGCAATTTCCAAATTACATCTTCATCCTCTAAATCACAAGAGCGCAGATGCTCCCAGATTTGTAACTGGAGACACCATCAACCAAAGCTGAAGGAGATACCGAACTGCTCGTATACAATATTCACACCTCGGACGAGATCACCACCGAGGATCCTCGTTTATGCAGGGGGTCTGGGAAACATCCAGACAGATGCAGAAAAAAGAAAAAACGAAACAGCAAAAGAATAATCTGAAATACGGCACCGCACAAAGGCAGTCAGACGGAAACATATAGCTCGTATACATCAGGAATGAAGCGACAGCCTGGGAAAAATCTTTGCGTCTCCTGGGGCTGCATGGACATGGAGTCGGACGGAACCTAAGTTGTTAGAACATCAGGGATTGTGGTCGAATGAGCACCGGTGACTTTGCCACCGACATCAGGAAACTCCTCCGATCCTGGCAATGGCCCAACCCTCCCGTCTCGGTCCACCTGTATGGGATACCGGAGAAGGTGGCCCTGCAACGAGCTTTGTTCCTTGTAGCTGTTCCAGTTATTTTCAGCGATCTCATTCACCCTCTTCACACATTCTAGTTTGCCAGGCTTAATAAAGCATTTTGGGGGAATAAAGCATTTTTCCGCTCCCCCAAAGTGCTCTATCCACAGGGAGATTCTGTATCCATATACCTAGACAAATGGGCAGGAGTGCAAAGTCACAACAATCATACCCGAAAATATGTATCTCAATGCAAATTGCATGTATCTCTGAGAGCCTGTTACTCCATTCACAAGTCACAGTGACCTACTTTAGATGTGACTACATTCACTGTGTCAAAGCAAATACCAGAGTTAAAATTGTTTAAATTCTTATCTTCATAAAGTTAGGATGTAAAATAACATCGTTGAGAAAAAAAAAAAAAAAGTCATGAATTGGCTCTGTTACGACCAGTTCAACAAGTGCAAACTGATTTGTATTCCACTGATTAAGTGAATATTTGCTTGAGAAAGCCAGCGCAAACATCCTAAAATAAGAAATTAGGCCTATGCAAAGAAGCCACAAGAAACAACCTGACCAAAGGATGCCTCTTCTTTTGTGCCCAAGTGTGATGGGGCTGATATGCACCCATGGCAATCTCAGTATCTTTGGTACCAGCCAGTGATCTTTGGTTAATATTTGCTGATCCCAATAAAACATACTCATCATCCACTACCATTCCTTTAGCATGAACATTTATCATAAATCGCCGGGACTTGTACGATTCCGAAACCTGCCATAACACGTCAGAAAACATCATATCCAAGCTTCATCAAATTATATGATGAGGAAAGCTGATTGACCATGTGTCAATCAATCTTGACTCAGGCTCCCCATGATGATTACTTGATATAGGCTCACCTTATTTCTAGTGGAGCTTGAGCTCGAACTATTCGAGTATCTTGTCGAGTCGAATTCAAGCTTGCCAATACTTAGTTTGACAATTTTCTAAACCTAATCAAGCTTCTATTATTCCTTTCAAAAATATTTTTTAATAACAAAAAAAAGGACACAAAAGTCATTCAAACTACATATTTAATTTTCATACAAAAATATGCAAAGAAACCATCTGAGCTTGCCAAAACTCAAGCTCAAGTTCATATATAACGCTATTATAATTGAGTCAAGCTCAATCCAAAATATTTTATATGTGATCAAGCTCGAGCTGAGTTTCAAGCCCTGAGGATGCAGGTCAAGTCAAGCTCGTGCTTTGCATCGTATTGACTTGACTCAGCTCGATTACAACTCTATGAACCACGTTGTCTAGGCATTCATGCACCGCTGAATGGGGCCCCGAGCTTGCAAATGTAATTATTGATCAATAGACCATTGGCATGTTTCAAGGACATGAAAACTAGTCAAAAACATACTGTAAAATGCATTACCGCATCATCTAGAGAAGGTTGACCAGAATTATCTTCCCTTTTACCAAGACAGTAAAAATTAAGGTAGTCCTGAGGATGAGAATCACCAGGCGCCATTTGCTTCAGTTGACGTGCAACAACTTCATACATCATTTGCATGGTCTGGTTCTGGGAAAAAAGTAAGGAAAATAGTGTAAAAGAATCAGATTATGTGAGATTTCAGTCACCAAAGAATTAGAAACACATAATATTTTGTATAACTATTCGATTTAGTATTTTATGGCTAATGTGGTGTGTGAGGAGTGGGAGATGGTATTAGAGAATACTTTGCACAGCATTAAACATAGACATCCGGAATTAGTGAGAAAGCATATTCTCTAATTGGCTGGACACCTAAATGGAATCAATTACGTAGTATTTGCTACTCTATAGTATGTAGTAATTTCTGCCCATCGTCATGTAAAGAGTGTCCTTGTCCATCGTGCTCTATAGACTGCCTCTCGCCATCTTCCCTATCAAACAAAAGCACCAAAGTTTACACACATCTACAAAAACACATTCATGTCTGCACCTACCTGCCAAAAGAGAATCTCTTGGATTGCAGCTGACTTGGGATCACCTTCAGGCCACATTGGTATGACAATATATACAGCAAATCTCTGCTTAGCTCTAATTTTGCTAGCAATCTTCAAGGCCAATTCCATAGGAATGGAGTTATCAGCTCCTGCTCAGACCATGCCACAAATAGCTGAGAGTGGCTTGTGGACAAAAAACTAACTATAAGAAGTCTACTGCTTACTAAGACTTCATTAATGTGGCAAACAGTACTAGTTAATGACTTAGCTCCTTAACATTCAAAAAAGTGATGAAAATGGTCAATTGAAACACGAACAAAAGATTTAACCAATACTTTGGAGTGAAATGAGCGGTACTCAATATTTTTTTTTTCTGGTAGGTGGATTCACCTCTGCAAGTCAAACATGCGTATGAGCACATGATTGTGATTAAACGAGCCACACTTACTCCACCAATGGAATATCTCAAATATAGATAGGAAACGTGTACTTGCAACATAAAAGTCATGATATTCACCTGCATCATTATTCGACGGCCATGCATATGATGATCCCAGAAAATGCTGATTTTCAATATATACAAAATATTGAGCAGACCTAATTGCCTGAATGTAAGCTGTCTGAATGCTTCTGTCTACTACTGCATCTTTTGTAACTATAAGATTCTGCACCAAAAACTACCAATAATTAAGAGGATGCAGATATGAATTAAAAAAAAAAAAATTCCAGTAAAACAATGTCAATTAGAAAGGTAGAAACTAGTTTAAGTTTTAACTAGAGAGAGATTCCTACTCCAGCACAAGTCCATTAATATGATGTTCTTCACCTTTTCTCAAAATTCGTTCAACTAAACAAAAGCAAAAGGAGAAGAAAATTAGGGATAAGAAATGAAGAAAGAAACATAGATCTCCTGTAGACCTGCTTTTCAGCAACATCTTTCTTTTTTGTTGGAAATCCTTTGACTGATCCAGAATCAATAGACCGGAAAATCTGCACAAGCAACCAAAAAGCAAACGGCTAAATAAAGGAAAGACTACCTGTACACGCAATAATGACACGGAACTTGAATTTCCAACCTGAACATGCCAGTTATTGTGATCATCTTCTTTAGAGACATAGAGATCTGGGTTGTCCTCAGGCACTACTGTAATACTATCATAACGGTCGTCCTTCGAAAGAGATGTGCTATCATGTGACTCAGTCGATGTAGGACTCAATATCCAAGAGATACGGCCTATTTTTAATAAGGAATCATCATGCCGATTTTTTTTCCCTTTGACAAACCATCTTGATGCTTTCCTCCAACGTTGCTCAAAGTTCATCAGTACATCATAAGCAGCAGGCCCTTCAATCCGGCAGTGCAAGTCGTGCCACGGTTGTCTTGGAGCTTTCATTCCAGCCTGACAGATACAAAGTAAAGACACTCACTGGAAGAAAATCAAGAGATAATACCAACTTGTGCAGCAACTACCAGTGCATGGTACCAAAGTCCAAGATCTTACTGGTCACAAGACTCAAAACTGAAAGAAAATAGCAAGATATCGTTCCATTCACCCCTTTTTCAGGTTCTATCAATCAAATTCACCAACTTTAGGTGTACCCGCAGCATATAGATGGGCATTCTGTAGAGAACCTCTATATGAGCACAACGTTTTCAGCTTAAAGAAAGTTTAATGGCTTGACTCAACACGTACAAAAACTTAATTTAGTTGAATCTATCTCGCTCATGTTATACTTGTCCATGCAACAAATTAAGATTGAAATGATACAAAGAACTCGCTTGTATCATGAAAAATTCGAGAAATAGACTAGAACTTGTGGCCTCCGGCCACTTTCATAATCCAGAAGTTTAAATATGCTTTTGTGCCTTTGGCAAGGCTGTCAAAGGTTAAGTTCACTATATGCTTTAGTAACAATTGATCCACTTCTGATGTGCAACCACAAGAATAAATTCTGAAAAACAAGGAAAGAAAACCCCTCAAATTCACAGATTTTGTTTATCATTTAACTCTTAAAATTTTAATGCTACCACAACACTTATGATCGTAATTCATCATATGCGACAAAGTTAATATAATTAGAAATAGGCAGACTGTTATTATGGAGATGGTACATCAGTTCTTGAGTACAAGTATCACGCCACTCTTCATGCAGGAAAGTTGGGAAAAAGAATGGGCTCAAAAGACTTCTATCACTCCAGAGCCTAAAATTTGACCTACATTATAAGACAGTTCACACAAGAGTATTTGATAGAAAAGAAAAGCTGCTTGGCAAAAAGCATAGACAAACGACTCACAGGAAATGTAGGATTGTGAAAGTCGTCCTTAAAAACAGTGTCAAGATCGTGAAATAGCCGATGCTCAGGTGTATCATATCGCCCGTCACAGAGATCAATTCCTCCAATAAATGCAGTTATTTTTCGGTAATCACCCGATGCCTCGGTGTCCACTAGGACGCATTTTTGATGGTGTGTGAACATGGATCCAACAACCTGGAGAAAAAAAATAATACAGTCCAAGCTTGTAACAGTTATTTGGGTTATCAGAATTTGTTAAATTATTGATCCAATTTTCTAGAAACTTCAAGATAAATTTGAGCTAGAAAATTCAAGAATAATTCTAGAAGAATCTATGGAATTATCTCTGCAAATGGCAGAGATTTTTGCCATAAAAAAGTCTATTGTTCAAGAAAAAAATTGTAAAAGAAAAATCTAGAAGATGGGCCATAAGTCGGTGGAGTGCCCCTATAGGAAAGGAGGGGATGGGCGTAGAATACTTGCAGAGCAAAAAGGTAAGCTCCTCCCCTCCCCTTTGTACTACAATAAACAATAAATAAAAGTTCCTTTTTTGTTCCTTGTACTTCTCTTCCACTCTCTTTTACTTTGTCCTTGCCCACTTTGTTCTTAGTTCATTTGCTCTCTTGATAATTCACATACAAAACACTCCCTTGCACACACATTAATCACACGTTTCTGCAAATACCAACAAAATTACCACAACACTACATAAGGAACTCCAGCAAGAAAGAGGATAAAGTCCGTCCATTCTCACAAGATTTATGCAGCCATGTTTAAGTAAAATGAATGCACATTACAAAGCAAAGCTTATCCCTTAAGATAATCATTCCAAATTAATGAATGAGGACTATGTATAGCACAGAATCTTCCTTAGAAAGTAGAGTACCTTTACGGTACCCCAAAATTGCAAGGAAACTTCTTAAACAAGTGTTCAACTTTAAAAGTATGAAAAGGGACATTAGCTCTATGAGTGGGCCAAATGAGAGTCCAAAGAGTCCATCAGTCACTTTATAAAGAACATTCATCTCCAATGCCAAATCACCTCAGCGACTTCATAGGACATTTCTACAATAAAACGCATCTCCAACTACAAATATGCGAGGCAGCTCATTGCCTAAACATGAGGGAGGAACGAAACATCGCAATGCCCTGTAGCTCATAAATGTGAAAGAGGTTATGGCAATGGCAAATGACAAAGAAACCCCGGCTGTCCACTGCTAGTGCTAATGTCTAGATTTTGATAAAAGGTCCATGTGGTAAAGCTGCAAGAATTCAAGGAAAGGCATACCTGCTGTTTAATATAGCCAAGCATACTGCTGGCATTACCCGGCACGAACACGCAGTTCACTGATGAATTCTTGAAAAAATCTCTAGTTTCTTCATCACGTGTCTGCATCACCCCTTCCTGCAAGAAATGCCGCCCGTGCACCTTTATTCATTTGTAGGGACAATATCGGGAACAAAGAGAGAGACACTATCCCCTAATTCCTCACTACACAAGTGGTCCTCGTAGCAAATACACTAACCATTATTATACCCTGGACAACAGGACCAACAACAACATAGTAATCGCCGATGCCACATGCCACCTCAATATACTAAAATAAGCAGATGGAAGCATGTGACTCCGACTCAAACAACTTGTTAATAAAATGCTTGTCATGCGAAGTCTTATCATCCCAAATCAACAACAAAACGCGCACCCCCTCTTCTGACTTATACTTGAGCAATTCACCAAGCGTCAAGTCCCCGCCTCGCGGCATTGGTCGGGTCTGGGTACGTTCTCTAGTGAGCTTAATATTATAAGAAACCGACCAACCAACAATGTATATCAAATGGTGAGACTCAGATATGGCGTGACAAATATCCTCCCAACACTTCTCATGCCTATAGACGCCTCCAGCATCACTCTCCAACTCAATATAAGGCGACATCCCATCGACCACATGAGCGTCCTGATACAGCCTGATGCCAGACCCTTTTCTCAAGGGGAAATAAGTGTGCCTCACTCCCCGATGGTTAGGATCTCCGGCAATGCCGAACTGGTACACCGGGTTCTTCTCCACGGGCGTGAACTTCAGCTCGAGCTGGAGGCGGGAATTCGGCTTCGCTAAGGGTCCTCTCAGCGGGAACGAACCGGAGATGACCTCGCCAGATTTGATTTCTTGCGCCGAGATATTAACAGTGCCGATCAGCTGCGCGCAGAACAGGTTGCTGTTCTTCACGCGGAACTCCAAGTCGACGGCGCGGTGAGCCAGGGGGATACGGAACCGCTGGTCCCACCAGGCGTTCTGCATGTTGTGGAGGATGCGAGTGCGGGCGATGGGGGCGTGGGGGACGCGGACGGTGACGTAGGGGTCGGAGGTGATAACCTTCCCGTGGCAGCAGGCGTCGTGGTCTCTGCGGTCCAGGAATGGGGAGGCGGGGGCGGGGTCGGGGGAGCGGGGAGGCCGGGCGCAGGCGGAGAGGCACCGGCGGAGGCGGCCGGAGACCATGTCCATGTTGGGGAGGTTGGAGGCGGAGATGATGTGGAGGTCGAGGTCGCCGTGGAGGTAGACGCCATGAACCGGAAGCAAATCCGCCATGGGAGAGATCGGAAGATGACGGAGATGGAAGGGCAGATGGGTTGACAGAGAAAGGCATGGTGGATGAGATGGCCGGGGGGTGGATGATATGGCCGGGAGAGTCGATCGGAGAAGTGCCTTTCTTGAGGAAGAAGAGAGAGCAAGGAATCATGCGCAGAGAGAGAAAGCCAAGGCGACTTTGCAGGTTTCACCGTTTCAGGAGGAGCACACGAGATGAGGGCGGCGGTGAAATTGGCGGGGCCGTGCATGTCGCCGACATTTCAAGAGACAAGACAGAGTGACGTGCGACGGTGGCCTATCCCATTTCCATTCCATTTCCAATTAGTCACGTGTACGCTGATTGGGCCCCACCTGACTTCGTCGTAAACGCTTCAAATTTCTCCTGTTTGGTTCCCTCTCGCGCGCTTCCCTCTCTCCCTCCTCTCGCTGTCAATTCATCGTGTTCAACTATTAGGCCGCGTCAAATTTTTGAAAGATGATGGTTTGACACTCAAATGAACTTTTTAAAATTATTGTAAAAAATATAAGTTTTGGTTATGGCTTTATCATATCATTATTTTCCAAACGATGACTACCAGAGTTTGTAGTGCAGAAAACAAGGGATGCATAGTGGAAACTCAAGAAACCATCACGAGTGTTGCATGTGAATTATGTTAGAAAAGTCGTACATCGGATGTGAGTCCAACTAGATACATCGATTGGCTCAAACTTAACCACCCTCTTAACGATTTCCCTAGAAGAAGGTATTTGGCTTCTACTTTGCACTCCCGACAACAAGAATAATGCCACATAGTCTCTTTCTAGAAGAAAGTATTGGGTTTCTTTTGCGCACTCCCAACAATGAGAATAATGCCACATAGTCTCACTAAACAAGCAAACAACTCACATGGAATGACACCAAGCACGCAAATGACAGCTCACATAGAATGACGTGTCACGGTGGTGACACACAAACGACAATGAGAAGGATGCCACATAGTCCCACCAAACATGCAAACGACAACTCACAAGATGTCACATAAGGTGTGTTTGGTTCAGTATTCCCAAGGGGGCTTTCAGCCTCCAAAGCCCCTTAGGGAAATACTGGACTGTTTGACAACCATTTTGAAATAAATAGCTTTGAAGTGAAAGTGAAAGTCAGCATTGGGAATGCTGAAAGCCCAATGCTTAGTAAGGACTAGCTTTGAGTTTTCAAAGATTTAGCCAAATGCTTTGAAACATAGTTTTTTCTTCCAAAATTATCCTCGCTCATTCTTCAAATTTCTGATTTTGCCCTCATTATTTTTTTAAATGCCAAAATAATGCTAAAAAAAATCATATATATATAAATGCTAAAAAAATTAAATATATTTTGGTCTTTTTAAAAAAATTATTTATATATTTGATTTTTTTTTAGCATATATATTTGATTAGCATTATTGTCAAAATTTATATTTAAAAAGTTGCATCCACTATTTTTTCAATTTTAAACAAATAAAAATTAAAAAATTCTGACAAAGGGTTTGGTCTTTTTTTTTTTTAATTATATATATGTATTTGATTTCTTAGCATTATTTTCAAATTTATATTTAAAAAGTCGCATACATTATTTTTTCAAATTTTAAAAACTTAAAAATTTCGATGAAGGATTTGGTCTTTTTAATATATATATTGATTTTTTTAGTATTATTTTCAAAATTTATATTTAAAAAGTTGCATACATTATTTTTTTCAATTTTAAAAAATTAAAAATTTAAAAATTATGATGAAGGGTTTGGTCTTTTAAAAAAACTTATATATATGTATTTGATTTTTAGCATTATTTTCAAATTTATATTTAAAAAGTTGCATACATTATTTTTCAATTTTAAACAAATAAAAATTAAAAAATTTCCATGAAGGATTTGGTCTTTTTTTTAATTACATATATATGTATTTGATTTTTTTAGCATTATTGTGAAAATTTGTATTTAAAAAGTTGCATACATCATTTTTTTTTTCAATTTTAAGCAAATAAAAATTTAAAAATTTAAAAATTCCGATGAAGGGTTTGGTCTTTTTAAAAATATATATATAAATATATAAATATATAAATATATATGTATTCCATTTTTTTAGTATTATTGTCAAAATTTATATTTAAAAAGTTACATACATTATTTTTTTTCAACTTTAAACAAATAAAATTTAAAAAAATAATATTAATCATCTAAAGAGCTTTTCAAATGTGTTTTCTACCAAACGGCATTTCTCTCAAGGTTGCTTCTCAAAGCATAGTTTACCAAACGGCATTTGCATTTGCCTAAAGTCCTTCAGCTAAACTGCTTTACATTTTCCTAATGGACTTTCAAAATGCTAAACCAAACGCACCCATAGTCTCACCAAACACGCAAACGACAACTCGCAAGATGCCACATAGTCTCACCAAACACGCAAACGACAACTCGCAAGATGCCACATAGTCTCACCAAATACACAAACGACAACTTGCATAGAATGATGTGTTACAACTATGACTAGTTTCACCAAACACGCAAATGATAACTCGCACGGGATGATGTGTCACGGCTATGACTAGGAAGAGAAGGAAGTGAGAAGAGAGAGAGTGATGAGAGCTGCAATTTGAGAAAACGGAGAGAGAGAGAGAGAGAGAGAGAGAGAGAGAAATTTGAAGTTAGTAATAAAGTGGGGATGGAATAAAGAAGCGGTGGAGCCATGTTGAGACGTGATTCATATTCCCTATCCATTGGGATAGTTGGTGAAGGATGAAGAAGAAAAGGAAGTGAAGAGAGAGAGAGAGAGGGGATGGAATAGCATTATTTTCAAATTTATATTTAAAAAGTTGTATACATTATTTTTTCAATTTTTAATAAATAAAAATTAAAAAAATTCCACGAAGGATTTGGTCTTTTTTTAATTATATATATATATATATATATATATATATATGTGTGTGTATTTGATTTTTTTAGCATTATTGTGAAAAATTATATTTAAAAAGTTGCATACATCATTTTTTTTTTTTCAATTTTAAACAAATAAAAATTTAAAAATTCCGATGAAGGGTTTGGTCTTTTTTAAAAATATATATATGTATTCCATTTTTAGTATTATTGTCAAAATTCATATTTAAAAAGTTGCATACATTATTTTTTCAACTTTAAACAAATAAAATTTTAAAAAATAATATTAGTCACCTAAAGAGCTTTTCAAATGTGTTTTCTACCAAACAACATTTCTCTCAAGATTGCTTCTCAAAACATAGTTTACCAAACGGCATTTGCATTTGTTTAAAGTCCTTTAGGCTAAATTGCTTTGCATTTTCCTAATGAATTTTCAAAATGCTGAACCAAACGCACCCATATTCTCACCAAACACGCAAACGACAACTCGCAACATGCCACATAGTCTCATCAAACACGCAAACGACAACTCGCAAGATGCCACATAGTCTCACCAAATACGCAAACGACAACTTGCATAGAATGATGTGTTACAGCTATGACTAGTTTCACCAAACACGCAAACGATAACTCACATGGGATGATGTGTCACGGCTATGACTGGGAAGAAAAGGAAGTGAGAAGAGAGAGAGTGATGAGAGTTGCAATTTGAGAAAAACAAAAAAAGAGAAATTTGAAATTAGTAATAAAGTGGGGATGGAATAAAGAGGCGGCGTGTTGAGATGTGATTCATATTCCCTATCCATTGGGATAGTTGGTGAAGGATGAAGAAGAAAAGGAAGTGAAGAGAGAGAGAGAGAGAGTAATGAAAGCTGCAATTTGAGAAAGATAGAAAAAGAGAAATTTAAAGTGAGAGTAATGGGAGCTGCAATTCTCTTTCTCATTTTTACTTTCTATTTTCTATGTGATTATTTGGCAAATCAATTGTGTACATATGGCAACTGATTAATGAACTCAAGAAAATCCCGTGTGACACTATCCAATATTTGGCGTCTAAAAATTACGATAGAAGTTTTTAATCCGATGATAGGTTCTTGCGATGGTATCACATGAGATAAAAAGTTACTATAAATTGTCACAAACAGTAAGGGTTTGGTATGTACAAACAGTAAGGGTTTGGTATAACTTGTCACAAATGAATTTCATAATGGGTGAAAAATTATGATTAGTCGATGAAATCCCATCATCACCATCGTGACTTGACATAGCTCTTCGGATTGAATTATAATGTATATATCACATGAAATATATTCTTCAGTGAGATGAAATAATTGTACAAATTTTTCTAATACGGATTCTCGGAACGGGGCCTCTAAGTCGGGTCGCGAGGACCTCATGTCTTGTCTAGGCTTAGAGATCGTGGAGCTGGTCACATGATCACTTAGGCCGATGCCATCTCCTCCCTCTACACAACGGACCGACCCATGAAGGGAAGAGGAGGTGCACGGACTCACGGTGAACCAGTCGACATGTGATTGCTCCACCGCATCATAGCCGTAGCATGACATCTTGAAGCTTCCTCGCTTCCTAATGTTATTTAGGATATTAAGATGATTCATGGTCTTAATGAATTGTTCGATAGCTTTGATTAATTACGAACCTGTTGATGAATTTGTAAAGTTAGGAAAATTTTTAAAAATTAACTTTTGAAGCTGTGATATTTAAGTATGTGACTTTGTTAAGGATTATTAAATCTTTTAAAGGGTCAAAAGGGTGATGCGAGTTAGAATCGATGAAAATGCTTTGAAGGTTCATGAACGTAGAACTTATTGGTTTTCACAGTATCTGATTATATGTCATAATTGAGATAAATCAATTGGTGAATTAATTTTACTATACTAATTTTAATATGGATAAGTGAATAAAAATTAGCGCATGAGTTTGTTATCACAGATTGATAGTAAAAATATGTCCACGTAGTATTTTTAGTTATGACCAAATGGCTAGATAGGCATATAGGATGATTATCAAAAGTGAAAATTCATTGAGTTTGTTTCGTGGGAATTTCTTCGGTACCAAAATATCTTTCATGGCAATTGTTTTTCTGTTGACAATTGTAGGTAGTCACATGAGTAACGACATTATTGATTTGTAGACAAGTGTTGAATTAGGTGTTTGATTTGCTTAACAAGTGTTAATTCAAGATTGCATCACTCAAACTTTCCATCCAAGGCAAGTGAATCTCTAGGGGGTAAATTGGATTGATTCTCTCAGTAATCTTGATCCTTATTTGGTTTTAGCTTAAAGTATAAATAATATTATCCATTCATGTTGTTAAAAGAAGTTAATGATTACCTGATAAGCTAATAAGATGCAAAATTATGTATAGATGAATTTATATGATTTTGTATCATGGGTGATGCCATGTGGATTTAAGGTGAGAATGATGGCCATTGATGCCTACCGGTGCTTTTATCTTGAAATTGTTATTGATATTGCATGAAAGATCCATTGTGTTTATGATGCCATTAGAAGATGCTATGAGTTGTTGTATAGATAATGGATATTTCATAAATAAAAACATGGTTGAATGATTTCAAGAGGATTTTGAATGACTTTGACGAGTACAGACTAGAAAGATGAAATTATGAATGTAAACAGATGCAATAGTCATTTTGTGTCATACAAGAAAGAAAAGAAATATATATTCACGGCATATAAATTCTTCTGCTAACAGCGAACTTCATCAGTCAAAATTATTAATTAGTGATTAAGTTAGATTAATTAAAGGAAATGAAATTTGGTAAAAAAAAAAAAAATGTAAGAATTCTAGAATAGGGGCAATTTCGTAATTTCAATAAGTTAAGGTCTCATATTGTAACTGAAAACTATGGGAGCTGTTTACACTTATGGTGGTAGGTTCTTGGTTTATTACAAAATTAATTAACATTTTATCTAACTAGTCAAAATTTGCACTTAATTGCGAGACCATTTTGAAAAGTGGATTGTTTTGATAATTTAATATACTGTTAGATTTTCACATGGATCAATTAGCAAATATATAGAATTTAGTACTTAATTTGATTAGTAAATCTAGATTAAGAGAAAATTGAGAAATAAGCCACGTTAGAATTAATGCCTCGCAATTTGCATTGATGATAATCTGCAACATGTAGGGTAGAGATGTTAAGACGCATAGAATTTTTCAAAAGCCCACTTTACAATATGGAAAGTATCGGGAGATTAATGTTGATATACATGGTTATGTAATTGTTATTGGATATGCATGCGAATTGTGCCATGCATGAAACGAAACAAGAAAGATAAGCATACACAGGATTATAAGTCTAGGTTTACATTTTAGTTGTAATGGCAAATTGGGGATATTCATAAAATCATAAGTACTTAATTGCCCTTTTCAGAACTCAATCACATTTTCGTGATAAATTTTAGGACTTTTAGTGCACAAATATACGTGTATCTTACATGATTCCAAGTATTTCCCGTGAAGTAAAATTAAATTTTGAATGCCATAAAATTTGCCAAAAGTCACCCCAAATAAATATTTGGAGGGATAGAATGAATGAATATGTGCCAAGAATTATCTCATAAAATGATTCTTGCATCTCTGAGATTTACTCATTTCAAACTGTAGGCATCAAATACTTTATAAAAAAGCGAAGTTGTTTTCAACTACATTTGTACACCGATTTCCACGTTACATCAATATCCTCTAAAATAGAAGCACAGATGCACCCATATTGTAATAACAGAAACCGAGCTGTTCAAATATGATATGCAATATTGAATTCGACCCGACTTGGCTCGCTTACCATTTACCACCCTATGAACCATGCTATGCATTCATGCACGGCTGAATAGGGTCTTGAGCTTGCAAACTCGATGATTAGTGAAATAGGTCATTGGCAAGTAGTCAAAATTCGACTTTCAAGGACCTTAAAACAAGTCAAAAACACACTGTAAAAAGCATTACCCCATTAGCTGGAGAAGGTTGACCAGAAATGTCTTCCCTTTTGCCGAAGCAGTAAAAAATAAGGTAGTCCCGAGGATGAGAATCTGTGAGCTGCATTTGCTTGAGTTCACGTGCAACCACCTGACACATCATTTGCATGGTCTGGTTCTGGAAAAGAAATGAGGCAAAAGTGTGACATCCGAATTTTTCATAATAACATTTAGATGTTGAGAATTTGTGGTGTCTAATAATTATATTTTGTTTATAAGGCTAAGAACTATTTATCTTAAGTATTAGGTCGACACGTAGAATTAATAATTGGATTGTAAATTGTGTGAGGCACAGAAGATAATTTTCGACGAATGTAATCGTCTCAGGTTCGACGAGTTAGAAAATTAATGAACGTTGATGCATACGTGGATAGTTAAAGTGGTGTCAACTAATCTACTGTCATCTTGATTTTTGATGGGTACGAATATCCTTCAAAGTATATGTTGTGATTGTCAAGTTTCATATTATTCTAACTCAAGATTTTCCTAAATTTTGGTGAATTCATATGTCATCAATTATTTTACATTGTTTAAACTTTAGAGGATTATACTAATTATTATTTATTTATACAAATGATTGTTGACACCTAAATTTTGGCAACCTAGTTATTTATTTATTGCATAACAATGGGTTAATTTTTACCCCAAAAAATTTAAAATTGCATAACATATAGTTTAGAAACATTTATTTTATTTTATTCCTTTTTTTTTACATTGGACCGACGGTGAGCGTTGATACGACGTGAGATTTTCAGGTGAGATTTTTCACATATTTAGGTAATATACACCGAATGACATATTTTTGGGCAAAAAGGAAATTTTCAGATGGAATATTAAAAAAATACGAGAGAATATTGCGCGGAATGCATATATTTCAACGATATAGTCAGGGGGATTATGCACAAGCAAAATTGGAAGTAAAATATTCCATCAAAATTTAATTCCCTCTCCTATATAAGGTGTTGTGCGCATACGACATGAGCGGGGGTGAATTCGAAAATTTTTTAGAGCAAAAAACGTGAGGGGGTTTCTCTGGAAGAAATAAATAAATAAATAAATAAATAAGAAAAGGTTGAGAGAAAGAAAGCAGAGAAGAAGCGGCGGAAAGAAGAAGCAAAGAGAGGGGGTGTGCGACCGCCGACAGGTGAGAGGGAGAAGTGACGTGAGAAGACAAAAGAAAGAAAAAAGAAAAAAGGAAAAAGGAAAAAGCAGAACAACGCACTGTTCATCTTTCCCGCGGAGTGCTTGACACTGCGGCCCACCGCACCTGCGCCGCACCGCCGCTCCGTTACCTCTGCGCCGCCGATCTTTGAGCTGTACCGCCTCGAGCAGCACCGCTGCGCCTTGCAGTCATCTAAGCCTCCCCGCTGTGCTCCCGTCTCCACTTGCAGCGTCGCCAACGGCCCTGCTCTACTGTGTCGGGACGCTCGCCCTGCTTCGGCCGCTCCGATCTCTCTCTACCACGGACCGAAACGGGCGCGTGCATCGGGACCGAATCGGCGCATGCAACGCCGGTTCCTTCCGGCCGCACGTGGCGGCACATCTAGCAGCCTCTAGTGGCGATCCACCACTCGATTTTCTCGTATCGACAAGAGCTTCGACCCTACAATATCATAAACAAACTTCAATTTACAGAAAATCCAAAAATGAGGGGGGAACAGTATGGGTGTCGGGATTTTTCCGTCCCCAATCGAGCGACGACGGTGTTTCACGAAATTCAACCAAAAAAACAATTTACATACATGAAAATGGGATCGGGAAACATGAACTATGGTTCTGATACCAATGTCGGGAATAACGGATTCCTTAAAATCAATCCGATACTCAATCGAACACCTAAAACGAACGCGGATTAAATGGAATCCCTAAAACCATTCCGATACTCAATCGAACCCCTAAAACGAACGCGGAAGATGAGCCTAGGAAGCACATGTATCACCGATCAAAAAGTACGTTACGGAGTCGAACGTACCTTGTCTTTCACAAATTAAACACCAATGTTGAAGTTCGAGGAAGAATCCTGATTCTATTCTACCGAGGAGCGTACTATTGCTTTGAGGGGGAAAACTTTTGTTTGAGAGCGTACTGCTCTTTTTGTTTTGGGGAAAAGAGCGTCTTCTGAAAACGTACATACGTAAGGGTACGTTCCCTTTTTCTTTCTATCTCTTAAAACGTCTCCTCCAAGAGGCGTAACCCATCAACGTACCCTTTCATATCTCAACCCTTCCTCCATGGGCCCTTAACCTGCAGGCCGGGTTCTTAGGCCCAACATGGGTAGACGGGCCTACTTAGGCCCATCAACACATAGAAAAACCCATCAAGCACAATGGAATCTCGAGCGAGGACCGAGACTAAAGCTCATGCGAATTGGTCGACCACGAGCTCTAGTTCAACGCCTCGCGAAAAAAGGGCAGACGTACTCAGGAATGACCTCCCCGGTTTGAGGGGGTGGGGGGGAGCGCAATGGCAAACAATAGCTAATCAACGAGCTCCGACGACGATTGACCACCTTCTCGAGCTCCCTTACTCTCAACTTCTCTCCTTCTCACTCACTCAAAACTCTCCCGAGTTCCCCCACTCTCTGCCTCTATTGCTCTCTCTCGGCCACAACCCAGCCTCTCCAAAAAAAAACTGAAATAAGCCCTCCTCTCTCCCTCTTAAAGGCGACCGGCAAGCACGCATGGCTTCTACCGCTATCAGCTTACCAGCCGGCCTAATCCCGACCCGCTTATCACCGTTGTTTTTGCTTTCTACTCCTGTATGTCTTTGTCACCACAGAAGAGTGCACGTCGCGTGAGGGAGGAAGGAGGAAGAAGATAGCACGTGGGCTAGGCCAAGAAAAGAACAAAGGAAATGGGTTTGGCCCAAGAAAAAAAAAAAGGAAGGAGGGATGAAGAAGGGAAAAGAGAGAAGGCTAGGCCAGCCTAGCCCTAGCCCGATCTTGCTTTCTTTTTTTTTTTTTAAATAATAACTTAAAAAAACAGTTCTTTTAATTAATTTTTTTAATAAAAGGCTCTATTTCTATTAATGTAAATGTTTCTAATGTCTATATGTCATGCAATTTAATGAAAACACGATACATGTTAATGAAAATTATTTACTTTACTTTTTTACTTCTTTTTTTTTTAAATCCTTTGTTTAAAGACTAATCACTAATTATTTATGCAATTAAGTTCCAATAAAAATGGCAAAATTTAGGTGTCAACACTTGAATGAGAGCCTACCCTTCCATCCTCTAATTCAGACGTCCACGTCAGGAGTTGTTCCTACGCCCGTGACTTCGTTTGAGTTGACGGCCTTGAACGATTTCCCATTTGGCTCCACACAAAGTCCCAAGGCCCTGGCTATCTCAATGGACATGAACATGTTCGAAGGGCTTGTGTCAACCAAGGCGTATAGGGCTCACCAACATACCTCAATCTTTACAAAGAACGTGTCCGTGTTCGAGGTAGTTTCCTTATTTTCGAATGTCAACTGGGCTTGAACGTCATTGATGTACTTCATGGTTCCAAGCCGGATTTGTCGCTTCTCTTCTTTGGGCCCCTCCTCCTCTTCTATGGCAAGGAGATTGTTGATCTTGCCCTTCTTCAAGCACTTTTGGGTCCAATGCGGACCTTTGCAAATGAAGCAAGGAGATGACAAGGGTTGGTCAAACTTACTCATAGTGTAATCCACTTGGGATCAACCTTTTGGAAGGACGGCTTGGACGCTCCTTCTTCCCATGACTTGGCTCAAACGCCTTGGTCGTGTGGGTCTTGGGAGTGTTTCCTTCTTCGTTCTCGGAGGATCGATCCGACCTCCAATCCCTTGCTTGGTTCTTCGGTTCGGCCTTGGTGAGGTCGATGAGGGATCCGACCATGCTTAGTGCTCTCATGAGACTCTTCACGTCCCTCAAGTTGCGCCCATGGCTTAAGTCCATCCATGAACTCTCCAAGAGCCTCCTCCTCTCTAAGATTGTGGATTTGGAGTTTGAGTCGGTGAATTCCTTCACGTACTCTCAAATCGTCCATCTCCGTTTGAGGCGATGGAGCTTGCTACGAGCCTCTTGCTAACAAACTTGGGGAAGAAGTAGTCGAGGAACTCCTTCACGAAGTCGTCCTATGTGTTCACGGGATCGGTACCGCACTATGTCTCGTCACACCTATTATGCCACCACAGCGTTACGGTATTAGTGAGGAACATTGAAGAGGTTCTAGCCTTGATCACTTCATCTTAGATGTTGACGGCACTAAAGTACTACTTCATGCTCCATACAAATTGTCCACCTCCTTGGCGGATCGGTTGCCTTTGAATTCTTTGGGCTTCGATACCTCTAGCTTGGGCACCGCTTGCATGGGCATCGTCCCATTCGCAATGCTCATCTTGCATAGGGCAAGCTCAGTCTTGAGCTCTTGGATCTTTTCCTTCATGGCTTCGACCTCATCCCTACAATGATTCTCTTCCTCGATCACTTGGACTCGATCCCTTAGAAAGTCGATTGACGCTTCAAGGGATTTGTCCTTGTCATAGCTTGGTTGATGCTGTTCGTGAAGTCTTCATGGAGCAAGACCTCAATTTCCATGATGTGGTCCTCACATCATCGAGTCCTTCCATGAACTTGGCCATGGCACTCCT
Organism: Eucalyptus microcorys; assembly: GCA_014182515.1. Taxonomy (NCBI): domain Eukaryota; kingdom Viridiplantae; phylum Streptophyta; class Magnoliopsida; order Myrtales; family Myrtaceae; genus Eucalyptus; species Eucalyptus microcorys. Next base: position 27,266,580 of record CM024570.1, read on the forward strand.
TACCTTCGCGAGCTTCTCATCAAGCGTAGCTACGGCGTCCATTGAGACTTCTCTTCTCTTGCTTCTGCCATGAGTCTCCTTGATTTGGACAACCTCTCCATCCATAACAGCTTATTGGCTTGACATTCTCTCGAACAGCTAGTGCTCCTTGATCTCTCAAACAAATCTCCTTTCTTGCTCTAATATCACTTGTCATGGGCTGATTGTCACGACCTCTTTTTTTCCGTCCGGGAAAAAGAAAGAAAGGTTTAGGGGTATTTGCCTAAAGAGGCGGACCAATGGCCCTAAATTAGGCGCGAGCTCTCCCAAGCCCATACCTCGCGCGACATTGGATTTTGAATTTTAGTTCTTAACAATCTATGTAATTCCAGGAGTCGCCACTAGCCTATTGGGGTCGGCTAGAAACCAATCAAGACACGGGAGTGTTGTCTCGATTCCTACGCAACCAGAGATTTCTAGGAACAGGGACTTGTTTACGCCAATGTTTCTATTAGCGCCCTTGCGGTACCACTAACTTGGATGGTTGTTTATCTAAATGGCCACACAATCTTGATTACCAATTATAATCTTTATGAAATCACTAAGTGTCCATGCAAATGTTTTTATAGGTTTTTTTTTTTTTTTTTTATGTCTAGACTAATCCTAACATAATTTAGAAGAGAAATTTACACTCAAGTTAATGAAAAGCGGCGCGTAAGTAAACATCCAAGAAATTGAAATGACTTAAAAATAAACGCGGAAAAGGTAAACCCGATACAAGTCGGGCAAATAATATTACATGGCCTTGTTATCACGCCCCGGAACAGGACCCCCATGAGCAAAATGAGAATTCAAATATGCATGAAATTACTCTATATGCATGAAATTACTTTAAATAGTTTTAATCTACGCAAAATGAATTATTTACAAAAATGGTTATAAAATACCAAAATAGCATTAAATTAGGAAAATGACCTTTTAAAATTAGGAAAATTGCATATATGTCATTTCTATCCTAATTTGATGCTATCTAACATTTTTTGATATTTTTGAAATTTTCATATTTTTTTTAATTTTTTTTTTAAAAAAAATTAATAATAATTCCTTAAACCGATCTATGCTAACATGGAGTAACACAGCACATGAATATCACAATAATCAAGCTCAAAACGACCGTTTCAAGATCGAAGCTTAGTTTGGGCATTTTGTCGAACACTTGGTGTGCATTAAACTAGCCCCAATAGTCTCCTCGAGCCATGTTTGCAGCCTTCAATCTCCACCCATAAGCAATCTCATGTGGAACTAAAGTATCAAGATTATACTACCACATGCAAAGAACAAGATTAGATAGAAATCATAGCTAAAAACACACTAGAACCAAGCTAAAATCGTCCTCAAATGCACGGGTTTGAGCTGATTTTGCAAATCTGGGCTTGAACCCAAGTCAAGCAAACGGGTTACATGCCCATATTCAAGCCCCGACACTCATCACATACGAGATCTAAGGGAAATGCTACTTAATCCGCGTGAAATTAGGTAACATGGTCTTTCAAATGTAACAAGAATCATAGAGAATGACTCACCGAACGACATCAAAACGACCTCTCTAAGAAGCACACATGCAAAACTCTTGAAGAGATTTCAACACTTAGAAAAATTCCAGTCTCAAAAATCAGTTTTCCGGGCTAGCTTTCCTCTTGATTTTCATGATCAAAACATGCTCAAACTCGAACAAAAATACATCTAGGATACTTACCTTACTTCTTAGTTTCTTTTTCAAGTGGTTCTTGGCCGAGAAAATTAAGAAATTATCCTCGGGGGGCACGTGGAAGTTGGCTCCTTCAAACTGGAAATGAGATCAGGCTCAACACCCCGAAAAATTTCCAGTGTTTCTTGGCCCGCCAGGAGGGTGTACTTTCGGGGGGCTTTATGAGGCCTTCCCGATCCCCATTTGGGACGTGCGACCTATGGATGGAAATATATTTGAGTGAAGTTTCACTCTCTAGTTGAAGGTTTTTGCTAATTTTGGCTACAAGCTTGTGAAAATTTCACTTTTCTGTCTGGAGGTTGATCTGGAATTTCTGGGTTTTCTTGTCTGGAGTTGCTTCTGGAGGTGTCTTTGGGGAACGATTCCGAGCTCTCCCCTCTCTCCCTCGTCTCCTCTCTTTCTTCCCTTGAATGATCTTGCTTCCGTGATCTTATCCCATCAATTAAGGTATTTTTGGTCGGTCTTTTGTCTACCTACCAAGCCTGCCAACTGAGCTGGTTCACCTACTCTTCTGACTTAGCCAATTTTTTAACTTCTGCAGCTGTTGAGTGTGCGGTCTTTGCTGCGATTTTCCCGTGCTTTCAGCAGCTTATCCCTGGCCAATTTCCGTCCACTTACACTACTATATATGGTATTCCATCACGTGCAAAGATCAGGCTGATTGAGATGCTGAGTAGGAAATGGTGGGACCACAAATAAGCTTACTCAGTAGCTCCGAAATGAGGCTAAATCATGGACTGAGATTTGGTAGCTGGTTTGGGTGCTTTAATCCATCAATTTGGCTGCGGTTTTTGATCAATTAGCAATTTCATGTGTATTGGTTTAAGATGTTGATCATTTTTCGCAATTGTCTCCACCCAATTTTGCAAGAAAGTCCCTCAAAGTTGGCCATTTTCTTGCCCGAAAATGCCAAATTCAATGCAATTAGGTCCTTTTTGCCTGATTCGATTAATTATACCTGACCCAAGCTCAATTTCAACTTAATTTGGGGCTAAGATGATGATTTAAGGGCTCGGGTGAAATTTTACAAAATTTGCGAATTGGTCCCTCAACTTTTGGAAATTGCATTTTGGCCCCAGTTTGCCATTTTAATTCCAATCTGACCTCCTGGGCTTGGCTAGTCACGTTTAGATCATTGGCCCGAAATTTTTTTTATCTTTTTTTTTTTTTAGGAAAAACATATTCCATTAAAAAAACTATACGAAACACCTAGATAATCTAATATGCAATAATTTTTTTTTAGGTGTCAACACGATCATTTGAGATCATGACCATACGGCGACTTAGGCTCTTTTGGGATTGCTCGGATCATCGGGGCACTTGAGCCAAGCCTTGCTTGGATCGATCGCTCACTCTCTCACTCACCTGAATCGTAAAGAAATAAAGTTTCTAGATAGAATATTTCTGGCAGAGAGAAAAGAGCTTTAGATTAGTGAATGGTTATATGGATATAAATGAGGGAGAAAACACCACTTTTATACTTGAGACCCTCAGATTATAACCATTGATCGAGATTTCATCCAACGGACGAGATTGTACCGCCCAACCTACTAACTACCGACATTCATGTCAAGAGAGTTCTAGACCTCGGTGTAATTACCGTATCACACACCCTTAGAATATTCCAGAAGCTCTTGCGTGAAACCCTGGCGATCTTGGGAGGTCTTCCTCGAAAATGCACAGTCCTTTAGTCACAAAAACCTCGCCACTGTGACACATGCCTAAGTGTCCTCTCAAGACAAGGTCTCTTAGTAATTTTGATTCCTAAGATTATGGGAAGACTCTCTATAAGATGAGTCATCTTCCCTTATTTCTTCTTTGGCCACATATGGGGTGAAGGTTTGTAATCAAGACACTTACCATAACCATCATTTCATTTTAGGTTAGTCATCTCCATTACATGCAAACCCCATGACATTTGTTCTTGTCTCAAGATTAGGCATGCCACATATAGAAGGAAGAACTAATGTACCCTTAAAACAAAGGCATTCTCTTAACTTCAGAGAAAAGAAGAGACTAAAAAAGTCTACACAAACATATCATGCCATCTTCAACCTTTAGAAGCAAGTTCTTCCTAGGATCTTAGTTTTCATGAGTCAAGAGATGGTCTTGACCTTTGCTTGTTCACATTTGTTTGAGGTAAGTGAAGTTTCTAGGCATTAAAGTAGTTCAATCTCCTTAAAACATTAACTTGGTTGGTTTGTTGTGAAGTGAAACTTTGATGTGCATATTATGAGTATGGTGATTGTTAACTAGCCTTGATTATCTTGTGCATGTTTAAATAGATGTAATCGATTTTCTTAATTTGTGTTGAAATGGTAAGTGAAAACGTTGAGTTAAAATCTAGAATAATTATATTGCATGTTTGTTCTGCCAAAATTTATCCAGGCATAATCTATTATTTCTGCTCGTTATGCTTGTTCTGCAAAAACTTAACTAGGCAAAGTTCTATTCATTCTATTTTGTTCTAAATAGTTAGAATTTGTTCATTATGCCTCATTATGTTTCATTCTGAATAGTCAAAATCTGTTCGTTCTATCATATTTGTCTTGATGACCTTTTGCATATCCGTTTTGTTTCATTCTGAATAGTCATAATCTATTTATTTGTTCTACCAAAATTTATTAAGTCAAAATCTATTTGTTCGTTCTACTGGATTTTTATTAAGTCTGAGTCTATCCATTTATAAATCTATTTTTGTATTCTATCATTTTCACTGAGTCTAAATGTGCCCATTTGATTGTCCAAACTTTAACAACCATGACATGTTTATTTATACAATTAGATTTTACTCAGTCTAAACATGTTCATTTATATGATCAGATTTTACTCAATTTGAACATGTTTATTTATACATCATATTTTGTTGAAATTTGAACATGTTTCTTTGTATAATCAGATTTTATTGGGCCTAGACATGTTTGTTTATATTAATCAGATTTTACTGAAGTATGAACCTGTTTCTTTGAGTCTGGACGTGTTTATTTATATCGATTAGATTTTACTGAAGTCTGAATCCATTTCTTTGTACTATCAGACTATGAAGCACGAACACGTTCAGAGGGCCTCTCTGTCATGTCAGACACCCCCAACACGTGTCGGACACGCTCGGACACACGGTCAACACGTGTCGGAGTTTCGGACACGTGATCAACTCTTTCTAATACGCTCCGACGCGCGTGTCCAGAGGTTTGTGGGTGGGTCTACAGGTGCGAAGGGAAGAAGGTGATAGAGAGCAGAGGCAAGGGTGAGGGAGCGAAGGCGACACCGCGAGCAACGACGAGGGAAGGTAGAGGAAGAGCAAAGACCAAGACCATCGAACAGGCTGCGACCGCTGACTGCAAAGGGGGGAACGGAGGCGAGGCAGCAGCGAGCGTTTATGATGAGGCGCCCGAAAGGGAGCAAAGATCAAGAGGTAGAGACCAAGCAAGGGAGAGGAGAAGGCGATAGCTAGGGTTTTTGGGTTGTTTCAGTTTTACGAAGAACAGCAAGGAGAGGAGACGACGGCTTCTGGGGAAGAAACGAAAGCCTTGTGCAGCGTGACTTCAATTTGGGAAGTGACATGTAGAGACGGTTGGTGGGGTGGAGGAAGAAAGCAGAGGGTGAAATAAATGGGTGGGACCCATTTAGCCCAAAAAAAAAAAATCGAAATGTTAAATTAATTTATTATTAAATGGTAAGGCTAAAAAATAAATAAATAGGTGGGTTAACAAGTTATTTTGAAAAATAAAAACACTAGATGTTAAATAATGATAAATTTTGATCACCGTAGAAAAATATAAATTTATTTTGACTCTAATCTCTCGTTAGTTATTTATTTCATCGATAACTTTTGTTAAAATCAAAAAATGTCTTTCCAATTTGTTATGAATAAATTTATTAATGTTATTAGTATATATTCATTATAGGCTCTTTTTTATTATTTATTTATTTATGAATTTGAATAAATTAATTTAAATATAATAATTTATCATGTATATATAAAAATATTCATTTAATATACAACGTATCCCAAAGTGTCGAAATTCTCTTTTTCTAAGAAATGACATGTCGGCGTGTCGTGTCGTGTCGTGTCGCGTGTCCATGTTGGTGCTACTTAGCTATTAGATTTTATTGGGCTTGGACGTGTTTGTTTATATCAATCAGATTTTACTAAAGCCCGAATGCATCCATTTTATCTTATCAGATTTTTATTAAGTACCTTTACTTTCTGAGTTTGAATACACATTTACTCAGTCCGAGTATGATTGCTTTCTCAGTTTGAATTGCTTTCCGAGTCTGATTTACTATATAACAGATTCATGTCTTGAATATTGTTTATGACACCCTTTGAATTTTCGTCGACATTTTAAATAATAATTTGCAAAAGTAAAAAAAAAAAAAAATTTCTAACTTGTTTGAAATGAAAAGATAAAAAAATTAGAAATAAGGAAAAACGGAAAAAAAAAAAAAAAGATTTAACCAAAAAGAAGAAATAAAGAAAAAGGAGAGAAAAGAAAAAAAGAAAGGAAATAATAGAAAAGGAAGGAGGGGGGCCATTCGACTGATTTTTTTTTTTTTATTCACTCTATGGACAACCGTTTCTCTGGCTCTCCCGCGCTCGCTCGAAAAACTCTCGGGGCTCTCTCTTTCTCTCGGACGCTCTCGATCGCTCTCTCTCTCTCTCTAACTGCTGGATGGAGCTTCCATGGCAAATTTTGAAACCCTAGCCTCAGACGATCCTGGAAAATATTCACCATTCCTCACGGGAGAATCTCCGCCTCGCTCGACGTCCACCGGAAGAAGACCAATAGGGAATTCAATGAATTTGAAAACCAACTTGAATAAAAGTACAAAGAAATTTTGATTTCGGAGTCGGAGGTAGAAAGAGGAGCGAGGAAATCGCCCAGCAGCGAGGTCAATAAGTTGTCGCCACCGTCGCGGAGCGGATCGGTGAGCTTTCTTTCTATCCCTCTCGATCAGTTAGGGTTTCGATTTCCGTTCTCTCTCTCAATCCGTTCGGGTCTTGGATTCTGACCTTTCCCTCTCTCATTCGTTTTCTCTGGTAATTGCTCTCTCGGTTGGATCTGACGCCCTCGTTGCGAATCGCGCCCTTCCGGAGCTCGAGATACAGGGGTTCGGGTCCGCGCCGAGTTGGAAGCCTCGGCTCAGCTCTCTGTCTCTGGCTCGATCAGCTTGCAACTCGAAAGAAGCGTACACCATCTTCAAATCGGCAGCCGAGGCATTCATTTGATGAGCTCGAGGATCACAGAATCAAAGGCCAGCGTTCTTCATTTTCCAGGAGTTCCAATAACAAAATCGAAGCTAAGTGTTTGGTTTCCTCTTTTCTATTTCGGTAAGGAGTGTTATTAGATTCAGATCCTCCACTGATTTCAGTACATGTTTTTTGTTAAATAGCAACTTCATTGTCACTGAATGGTGGACATCTCCGAAGGTCAGTTCTTGGCCGATTCATTACGGACCAAGGTGGGTGTGATGAAACTCCATTTAATATCATCCGATGAGGCGAGAGCTTCTCGTGTCGTGACTCATGATCGACAACGAAGGTTCGGGGCCAGGATGCATTCCAAATCCAATTAAAATCGATGTTTGTATGATCTGGAATTGATTGCAGTTGGATGCTGAGATTCTGTGATTTTCGATTTCGGATGAGTGACTCACTGTTTCGGCTGAAAGGAGGTGCTAGATGAGTTTTTTTGATCTCAAGCCTTTCTAGACATAAAAAATACACTTCTAGAGCTTCGATTTGATATGTTGCACGCCCATAATGGATGTAGTTTGGTCGCTGAAAAACACCTACAAAGTCTGTCAATTCTGCAGTAGTTTTTTTGGAGTGATTTGCTGTTCTGACTTACCGATGTTCTGTTTTAACTGGACTGAGCTGGTAGATGATGTTGTTAGGACTTAATGTCTTCTGGAGATATGTAATAGACTTCTCAAGCTTTCCATAGACATATTATATGTGCGATTTGGTCATCGTTTGCCCTGCCTAGTGCTTCTTGATTTTTCCTTGGCGAAATTAGACCTTGACTTACAGAATTGGTGAAGAAATTGAGGATTAATTGAGCGAATTCGGAGCTGGATTTTGGGGCAGAAAAATGGGCTTCAAAATTTGATAAATTGAGGATTATAATTCAAGAAAGAAATAGGGAGACAAGAAGTTAATGCAAGGGATAATATTTGTAGACTTTTAAGCCTTGTTCCAATCCTTTTGTTGAAGAAAACCAGCTGGCCTCTCGTCGCTGTCCCTCATTCACCGCCTCTACTCTCTACATTTCTTCTTTCGGTTGAAGCGAAGTGACGACAGAGATCCAACGGAGAGAAGCAGCTCACTTCCCCACCAAATTTCTTCCTTCACACGGCCACGTTCAGCGACAATCGAGGACACCAGTGAAGCGGCATCACCGTCCACCAAAGCAGCTCCATGCCCACGTCTTCTCTCCACGCATCTTCTTCTCTCCACACGTCCACAGCCCAGCTCTTCTTGGTCAACAGCAAGCCACCAAAATTCCTTGGTTGACCACCGAGTGCAGCGCCAGCCATGATCGAAGCCGCTTGCTGCCACGTTCATCTTCACCAACGAACGAGATTTCCCTAGCTCGACGCCATTTGAAGCCGAAGCAGCTTGAAGACCTAGACGAAGCTGCTTCTTCGTCCGCACCTCCATGCGGCCTCGCGTGTCTTCAACCCAAGTGAGGAGCAGCCCAGCGTCCAATCCTCCTCCTTTGGGCCACCAAATCCAGCGTTTGGCCCATTCTCCTGTAGCAATTCTAGCGCCAGTCAAGTCCTCTTGCAGCCCGCTTGTTCGGCCCACGTGAGTGTTCAAGTCCAGCGAAGCCCATCTCCTTTAGCAGCCCATAATTTGAAATTGTCAGCCTGCAAAGCAAGTCAGCCCAAGCCCAACAAGTTTCTGTGGGCTTGCGAGGCTTTTGAGCCCGAGCCGAGTGTCCGTCGACGCCTCCGAAAATTTGGATTTCGGCCGGCGTCGCGCCGTCGTCAATGAACCGGTTTCTACAATAAACCGGTGAGTTTATGTACTAAACCCTTCTTAGTAGGCTAATGACGTCTAAGGGGTGTTTAGTTTTATTTAATTAGGAGTTAGGTGGTTAGTTAGATTAAATTAGAAATTTAATTATTTAATCGAGCATGTTAGGTGGTTAACATGATTTAGCTAAGGCCTAAATAAATTGTACTATTTATCTAGAAGGGTTCGGGAATTTTTCCGAGTCCATATTGGTATTTAATTTAATAATTTTGTCCTAGGTTAGTATTTTTAGAAATTAAATTGAATTAATTAATTAATTTTCGAAATTATTTATTTATTAATTATTTTTCCGGAAATTAGGCCGGGATAACCGGTGATCGGAATTTCGTGCCGATTGCAATGGTGTGGTTAATTTCTGCAATTGGATGTTAAATTTCGCAAATTGAGTGCTGATTGGAAATTTGAGTGTTTAATTCCATAATTTATGAATTTCTAATATTTATCCAGAAAATCCCGAGTGTCGAATTTTAACACCAAAATAGTTTTATATATTATATAAAATAGTGGGGTTTTAAATAGAAGAATGTCAATTTTTCTGAGTCAAGTTGACCGCGTACCCACACACGACTATTTTTAGGTGTATTTCTAATACAAAAAAAAAGTCCAGGTTCACCATTTTAAATTGAAGCATTTGAGTACAATGTACGGTGCCCTAGGCCATATTTGAGTGATCGTGTGATGGTTAAGAGAAATCGTCCCGGGCTATTAAGCTGGACGTTATCCCTATTTGGGATCCCCTAGACAACGAGAAGCCAGTCGCAGTAGATTCTAGACCCTATGCTCCTTCGGGAAAGCTATCTAAAAGAGACGTGCCGTGCTCAATGGGGTGAGACGAAGCTTGCAATGCCAAAAGACTGCCGAACAGAGAGTAGGCCGTGCTATATGCCGAGATCAAAACTAGGAACGCATGATTAATTTAGTGTGGTGTTCCAGTTGTTGGAGCTTATTTGTTGCTCATGCTCTCATGTTGTCTATGATATAAATTGTACTGACCTGCACGGTGAATCTGAGACGAGGTAAGTCTCCTTGATTGTGTAATTGTGTGATTATGACACTTCTTGGCGTATTTCCCTCCTAATCGGGGTTTAGCGTGCAAACTCGCTAGATTTATACCTCACCCCGTCGTGGGCTTAAATTTTTCAGGGTCGTCAAGTGAAGGACCTGGAGCTAAGAGGAGGTGATCGGAAGTGTAGGTCAATTAGGACCGCTTCTTTTTGGAAGGCTAGTCTTTTGTAGACTTTTGTAGTCTTTTGGCCATAGACTTTTGTACATGACTCAGTGTATATATACAAGCATGTTTGTTTGTGAATCTATTATCCTGTTTTTCTATCCCGAGATGATTATTTTCAGGGGATTTATAATCCGCTTCCGCATATGCAATAAAACAAAAAGGGTTGGCACTAGTCCTGGGAAGTCGCAAATTTTATCGACCAGAGAGAGATGGGCACGCACTCGGAGTTCGAGCGTGACACATGTGACTTTTAAATGAATGGTAGGATAGATGCATAATATCAAGAGAAACCCTGGGATCACATAGATCGCTTGATTATGAGACTTATAAGCGTTATTGGCTATGCGAGAATACAATTGGTCAACAATTGCTATAAGTCACAAAAAATGGATTGGATAGGTGTCTTAGTGGGACCCTCACATGAAAGACAAAGGCCGACGCCGAAACCCCAAAATTTGACTTTCGTATTGCACTTCCTTTAAATGATTGATCTCTGCATGATGTCTTATTTTTTATTGATTTGGTGTGTATACTTGTTTCTTTCCATTGTATGCACCTAGTTATAAGTTTCTTAGATTAGATTTAGATTAAGACCTCGAAGATGGAGAAAGCGTGAAGACGGTGGAGGTCAATGTCCATTCTAACCATTATCATGTACTATTCATTTCCCTGACATATGTCTCGGGTTCTATTTGTTGTATAAAGCCCAACAAGTTGCGGGTTTTCTCTCTTTCTCTCTTTTTTTTTTAATTATGTTTCTCTTTTATATTTTCTAGGATTGCTTGGTAGATTTACTGCTTTCCTTGATTGTTTACTTATTGTCTCGTAATTTCAATTCCATTGATTGCTTTCTTTTCTTGTTTTTCTAGAAAAGAATAGAATGAAAATGACCAACCACGCATGATCGCTTAATTTAGGACTAATGATCCCAAAAATGTAAAAAGAAACGCATGGACATGTTAGGAAAACATTTCATATTATTTAGGTACCGAAAGGGCATTAATAGAAATATTAGCATAACCCAAGTCCCCAAACCTAGATATTTGATTATGTAGGAATCGAGAGAACACTCCTGACCCTCGATTGGGTTTTCTAGCCGACCCCCAAAATGAGGCTAATGGCGACTCTCGTCTTATTTTTAGGTTGTCATAAACAACTAGACTGTATAAATAAACCCGTCACGCGGGATACGAGTTTCGATGAAACTCACCATGGTTTAGCATACTTGATATGGGAGTACCCCAAAGGATGAAGTGATGTCATCCTTATGGGCGAAGTGTACTGTCGAGAGGGCTATCATGGTAAAGGTACCCTTAAATCCGATATCCACACCCGACCCCTTCTTCTAAGGTGTGTCGGTCGTGTGGGCATGGATCGCAACACTCCACTGTCATGCGGGGTATAAGCTTGGGAGAGCTCGCGATCTTGTGGAGGAAAATCACGAGAGGCTTGATTTGAAAGGTGAGGTGATGACATCTTTTGGAACACAAGCTGTAAGGGAACTCTCATGATCAAGTACCCTAAACCTGACATTTTCCCATTTTCCTTCTCATGATGATGAGGGATCAAGGGCGGCGAGATCGGGTTGCGACAGTGATGAAGAAAGAAAATGAGTATGAGTATCGGAATGCATGTATATGTTTGCTTGTCTTTACAAAATAGAAGGATAAGCATGTCATATGATGTGCACATTAAAAAAGTATGATGAGGAGGGAGGTGAGATAAGCTTATAATCCGCATCTTTCACTTATATGATTATAAAAAGGGCAAGTAAGGTTATGCATAAAAAGTAGATATGCACTAGAAGTTGATTGTTATAATGATTGTTTATTTCATTATTGATGTAAGAAAGATCAATGTTAACATGTGCATTGTACATGAAAATAATGTGTTTCTGCCACCGATATAGTAGTGCATGACGATACCCCATGGTAGAAGTTTGCGAGATGCCCTAGTGGTTGGGATGCCTCGAGGAGTCTTTTGACATACCTTGGGAGTCGAGATGCCTCTATGGTGGAGATGCCCTGTGATGGAAGTTCATAGAATGCCTCAGAGTTGAGATGCCCCATAAATCGAGATGTCCCGGGAGAGTTTGGGAGAAAAAGTTAAATGAATATAATGCATGTTCATGTGCATGTATAGAATCATATGATGTTTAATTGGTTATCTTACATTGGAACATGGTATTCCATAGGCATGAGTTTAAATGGAAGCATTGTTGTATGATGGTTACTATGATATATGAAAATGTGAAAAGTAAAGTCAACTCATGTTCTCGTCACACTAATTCGATTGTTATGCATTCTCTTTGCTTGTACCATGTGAAGTGGTAAGAGGATTTTTATAACTAAAACTAGATATTTTATTTATTGAGCTTTGCCTCATCCATTACTTTTCAATATATAGGATGGTCACTAGATTATTGCGTTGGAGGGGATGAGACCATGCCCGAGACCATCAATCCCTGAGTCGGATGGTGCCTCATTTATGGAATAGGATTGAAGTAGAGACACTAGTTGACCAAACCCTTTCCCAGGACTTTTGTATTTTGGATTTGCTTGAATAATGTGTTAAAATTGTATTACAACAATTTATACTGAAAATAAAATATAGTTTACTCATGCGAATTCTTGTACAAGGGTTTTGGTTGAGAAATATTTTATTAAGCTTCCACATGCTATTTAAACAATAATATAACTGGGGTGTCACAAAAAGTACAAACAAGAAGTCAGATTATGTAAGATCGCAGTCTCCAAAGAATTATCATATTATTCAAATTACTAGTTTATGGCTAATGTGATGTGTAAGGAGTGGGAGACGGTGTTAGAGAATACTTTGCACAGCATTAAACATAGACATCGAGAATAAGTGAGAAAGCATATTCTCTAATTGGCTGGACACCTCTCGGGTATCAATTCCTAGGTATTTGGTGCTAAGTAGTAATTTCTGTCCATCGTCATGTAAAGAGCGTCCTTGTCCATCATGCTCTTTATCTTCGTTCCCGCCATCTTGCCTATCAAACAAAAGCATCAAAGTCTACACACATCTGTGAAAGCACATTCATGTTAATCTCTTGAAGTGTAGCTGACTTGGGATCACCTTCAGGTCACATCGCTAAGACAATATATACAGCAAATCTCACATTAGCTCTAATTTTGCCAGGAACCTTCATGGCCAGCTCCATCGGAAGGAGGTTATCTGCTCCTGCTCAGACCATGCTACAAGCATCTGAGAGTGGCTTGTGGACTAAACTAACTACAAGAAGTCTGCCGCTTCTAAGAATTCATTGATGCGGCAAACAGTACTAGTTAAAGACTTAGCCCCTAAGCATAAAAACGGAGAGAGAGATGAAAATGGTCAATTGACACACAAACAAAAAATTTCACCAATACTTTTGAGTGAAATGAGCCATCCCCAATTGTTTTTCCAGTAGGTGGATTCACTTTGTATGTCAAATATGTATATGAGCACATGATCGTGATTAAATGAGGCATGCTTAGTCCACCAATGGAATATCTCAAATATAGAATGGAAAACGCAATACTTTCAAGTGAAATGAGTCATACTCAATTATTTTTTGAGAAGGTAGATTCATTATGTATGTCAAATATGTGTATAAGCACATGATTGTGATTAAATGAGGCATGCTTAGTCCTCCAATGGAATATCTTGAGTATAGAAAGGAAACCCATACTTGCAACATAAAAAAGGAGAATTATTAAAAAAAAAATTTAAACCTATTAAAATTGTGTCAATTCAGTTATAAACTTTTTTTTTGCCAATTCAATCATAAATATTTTGCAATTGTACCAGTTTAGTGCATCCGGCCAAATTTAGCTGGTCAGTGGTAACATGGGCATTGGCCAGTGATAGCCATTCAACGAATGCTAACGTGGCATTTTTTAATTTTCTTTAATTTTTTAATATTTTTTCGAATTTTTTAAATTTTTTTCTATCAATTTTCTCCTTCCTCTAGCCAACGCCAGCCAATGGTGAGGCTCGCCCCCACCAGCCATGGAGAGGGCCGAGCTCGCCCTCACCAATGCTCGATGAGGCTCCTCGCCCAAGGACGGCAAGGTCGAGGCCTTGCCGAATCTAGCGAGACTCAACCCCAAGCAAGGTCGACCCTCGCCATGGTTGGGCGAGCTTGAGCCTCGCCAGATTTGGCGATAGCAGCCTTGTCGACCACTAGTGAGGTCAACCATTGCCTTGGCTAGGTGAGGTCAAGCCTCGCCAGATCTAGCTAGGTGAGTCTCACCACTAGCCGACGAGGCTGACCTTGCTAGCCAGAGGAAGGAGAAGGTGGGGAAAAAAAAAGAAAAAAATACTTAAAAAATTCGAAAAAAAAAAAATTGCAACTTCAACATTTACTAGACAATCGTCGCCGGCCGGCCAATTTTGGTCGAATGAATTAAATTGGCATAATTGTAAAAGGTTTAAAACTAAATTGGCCAAAAAAAAAAGTTTATGACTGAATTGGCACAATTATAATAGGTTTAGGACTTTTTTTGTAATTCTCTCACATAAAAGAGATCATAATATTCACCTCCATCATCATACGATGACCATGCATCCGATGATCCCAGAAAATACTGGTTTTCAATATGTGCAAATTGTTGAGCAGATCGAATTGCCTGGATGTAAAATGTCTGAATGCTCATTTCAAATTGAAGGCATCAATCACTTCATAAAAAGCCAAGCTCTGCTGTGTTCGACTACAACATAGCTATCTGTACGGCAATTTCCAAATTACATCTTCATCCTCTAAATCACAAGAGCGCAGATGCTCCCAGATTTGTAACTGCAGACACCATCAACCAAAGCTGAAGGAGATACCGAACTGCTCGTGTAGAATATTCACACCCCGGCCGAGATCACCACCGAGGATCCTCGTTTATGCGGGGGGTCTGGGAAACATCAAACATCCAGACAGACGCAGAAAAAAAAAAAAAAAAAAAAAAAAACGAAACAGCAGAAGAATAATCTGAAATACGGCACCACACAAAGGCAATCAGACGGAAACATATAGCTCGTATACATCAGGAATGAAGCGACAGCCTAGGAAACATCTTTGCAGCTCCTGGGGCTGCATGGACATGGAGTCGGACAGAACCTATGTTGTTAGAACATCAGGGATTGTAGTGGAATGAGCACCGGCGACTTTGCCGCAGACATCAGGAAACTCCTCCGATCCTGGCAATGGCCCAACCTCCCGTCTCGGTCCACCTGTATGGGATACCAGAGAAGGTGGCCCTGCAACGAACCTTGTTCCTTGTAGCTCTTCCAGTTATTTTCAGCTATCTTATTCACCTTCTTCACACATTCTAGACTGTTAGCCTCAAAAAAGCATTCTTCCACTCCCCCAAAATGCTCTGTCCACAATGAGATTCTGTATCCGAATACCTAGACAGATGGGCAGAAGTGCAAAGTCACAACAATCATACCCGAAAATATGTATCTCTGAGAGCCCATTACTCCATTCACAAGTCACAGCGACCTACTTTAGATGTGACTGCATTCACCGTGTCAAAGCAAATACCAGAGTTAAAACTATTTAAATTCTTATCTTTATAAAGTTAGGATGTAAAATTACGTCGTTGAGAAAAAAAAATCATGAATTGACTTTGTCACGACCAGTTCAATAAGTGCGAACTGATTTGTATTCCACTGATTAAGTGAATATTTGCTTGAGAAAGCCAGCGCAAATGTCCTAAAATCAGAAATTAGGCTTATGCAAAGAAGCCACGAGAAACAACCTGACCAACAGGATGCCTCTTCTTTCGTGCCCAAGTGTGATGGGGCTGATATGCACCCATGGCAATCTCAGTATCTTTGGTACCAGCCAGTGATCTTTGGTTAATATTTGCTGATCCCAATAAAACGTACTCATCATCCACTACCATTCCTTTAGCATGAACATTTATCATAAATCGCTGGGACTTGTACGATTCCGAAACCTGCCATAACACGTCAGAAAACATCATATCCAAGCTTCATCAAATTATAAGATGAGGAAAGCGGATTGACCATGTGTCAATCAATCTTGACTCAGGCTCCACATGATGATTACTCGAGATAGGTTCACCTTATTTCTAGTCAAGCTTGAGCTCGAGCTACTCAGGTTTCTTATCGAGTTGAGTTCAAGCGTACCAATACTTAGTTTGACAAGCTCCTAAACCTAATTGAGCTTCTATTATTCTTTTCAAAAATATTTTTTAATTACAAAAAGGACACAAAAGTCATTCAAACTACATATTTAACCTTCATACACAAACATGCATGGAAACCATTTGAGCTTACCAAAACTTAAGCTCAAGTTCATAATTAATGCTATTATAATTTAGTCAAGCTCAATCCAAAATATTTTATATGTGATCAAGCTTGAGCTGAGTTTCAAGTCCCGTGGATGCAGGTCGAGTTGAGCTCGAGCTTTGCACTGTATTGACTTGACTCAGCTTGATTCAACTCTACGAACCATGTTGTCTAGGCATTCATGCACCGTTGAATGGGGTCCCGAGCTTGCAAATGTAATTATTGATTAATAGACCATTGGCATGTTTCAAGGACATGAAAACTAGTCAAAAACATACTGTAAGAAGCATTACCACATCATCTGGAGAAGGTTGACCAGAATTATCTTCCCTTTTACCAAGACAGTAAAAATTAAGATAGTCCTGAGGATGAGAATCACCGAGCGCCATTTGCTTCAGTTGACTTGCAACAACTTTATACATCATTTGCATGGTCTGGTTCTGGGGAAAAAATAAGGCAAATAGTGTAAAAGAATCAGATTATGTGAAATTTGAGTCACCAAAGAATTAGAAATGCATAATATTTTGTATAACTATTCGATTTAGTATTTTATGGCTAATGTGATGTGTGAGGAGTAGGAGATGGCATTAGAGAATACTTTGCACAGCATTAAACATAGACATCCAGAACTAGTGAGAAAGCATATTCTCTAATTGGCTGGACACCTAAATGGAATCAATTACTTAGTATTTGCTACTCTATAGTATGTAGTAATTTCTGTCCATCGTCATGTAAAGACTGTCCTTGTCCATCGTACTCCATATATTGCCTCTCACCATCTTCCCTATCAAACAAAAGCACCAAAGTTTACGCACATCTGCAAAAACACATTCATGTATGCACCTACCTGCCAAAAGAGAATCTTTTGGATTGTAGCTGACTTGGGATCACCTTCAGGCCACATCGGTATGACAATATATACAGCAAATCTCTGCTTAGCTCTAATTTTCCTAGCAATCTTCAAGGCCAATTCCATTGGAATGAGGTTATCAGCTCCTGCTCAGGCCATGCCACAAATAGCTGAGAGTGGTTTGTGGACAAAAAACTAACTATAAGAAGTCTGCTGCCTACTAAGACTTCATTGATGTGGCAAACAGTACTAGTTAACAACTTAGCTCCTTAACATTCAAAAAAGTGATGAAAATGGTCAATTGAAACACAAACAAAATTTAACCAATACTTTGGAGTGAAATGAGCAGTACTCAATATTTTTTTCTGGTAGGTCGGTTCACCTCTACAAGTCAAATATGTGTATAAGCACATGATTGTGATTAAACGAGCCATGCTTAGTCCACCAATGGAATGTCTCGAGTATAGATAGGAAATGTGCACTTGCAACATAAAAGTCATGATATTCACCTGCATCATTATTCGACAGCCATGCATATGATGATCCCAGAAAATGCTGATTTTCAATATATACAAAATGTTCAGCAGATCTGATTGCCTGAATGTAAGCTATCTGAATGCTTCTGTCTACTACTGCATCTTTGTAACTATAAGATTCTGCACCAAAAACTACCAATAAGTAAGAGGATGCAGATACGAAATAGAAAAAAAAAACTCCAGCACAACGATGTCAATTAGAAAGGTAGAAACTAGTTTAAGTTTTAACTAGAGAGAAAATCCTACTCCAGCAGAGAGAATCCTACTCCAGCACGAGTCCATTAATATGATTTTCTTCACCTTTTTCGAAATTCATTCAACTAAACAAAAGCAAAAAGATAAGAAAAGTAGGGATAAGAAATGAAGCAAGAAACATAGATCTCCTGTAGACCTGCTTTTCAGCAACATCTTTCTTTTTTGTTGGAAATCCTTTGACTGATCCAGAATCAATCGACCGGAAAATCTGCACAAGCAAACACAAAGCAAAGGGCTAAATAAAAGAAAGATAACCTGAACACGCGATAATGACGGGGAACTTGCATTTCCAACCTGAACATGCCAGTTATTGTGATCATCTTCTTTAGAGACATAGAGATCTGGGTTGTCCTCAGGCACTACTGTAATACGATCATGGTGGTCATCCTTTGAAAGAGATGTACTATCATGTGACTCAGTTGATGTAGGACTCAATATCCAAGAGATACGGCCTATTTTAAATAAGGAATCATCATGCCGATTTTTTTTCCCTTTGGAAAACCATCTTGTTGCTTTCCTCCAACGTTGCTCAAAGTTCATCAGTACATCATAAGCAGAAGGCCCTTCAATCCGGCAGTGCAAGTCATGCCTCGGTTGTCTTGGAGCTTTCATTCCAGCCTGACAGATACAAAGTAAAGACACTCACTGGAAGAAAATCAAGAGATAATACCAACTTGTGCAGCAACTACCAGTGCATGGTACCAAGGTCCAAGATCTTACTGGTCACAAGACTCAAAACTGAAAGAAAGTAGCAAGATATCGTTCCATTCACCCCTTTTCAGGTTCTATCAATCAAATTCACAAACTTTAGTTGTACCCACAGCATATAGATGGGCATTCTGGAGAGAACCTCTATATGAGCACAACCTTTTCAGCTCAAAGAAAGTTTAATGGCTTGACTCAACACTTACAAAAACTTAATTTAGTCAAATATATCTCGCTCATTTTGTACTTGTCCATGCAACAAATTAAGATTGAAATGATACAAAGAACTCGCTTGTATCATGACAAATTCAAGTAGTAGACTAGAACATGTGGCCTCTTCCATAATCCAGAAGTTTAAAAATGCTTTTGTGCCCCTGGCAAGGCTGTCAAAGGTTAAGTTCACTATATGCTCTATCCAAAAATATTTTCCAGCAAGTCATTAAGCAGAGGCATGAATCTTCTTTTGATCTTAGTACCAATCAATCCACTTCTTATGTGCAACCACGGCAATAAATTTCTGAAAAACAAGGAAGGAAACCCCCTCAAATTAGCAGACTTTGATTATCATTTAACTCCTAAAATTTTAATGCTACCACAACACTCATGATCAAAATTCATCGATGTGACAAAGTAAATCTAATCAGAAACAGGCAGACTGTGTACATCAGTTCTCGAGTACAAGTATCACGCCACTCTTCAAGCGGGAAAGTTGGGAAAAAGAATGGATTCAAAAGACTTCTATCAATCCAGAGTCTAAAATTTGACCTTCATTAGAAGACAGTACACACAAGAGTATTTAATAGAAAAGAAGAACTGCTAGGCAAAAAGCATAGACAAACAACTCACAGGAAATGTAGGATTGTGAAAGTCGTCCTTAAAAACAGTGTCAAGATCGCAAAATAGCCGATGCTCTGGTGTATCATATCGACCATCACAGAGATCAATTCCTCCAATAAATGCAGTTATTTTTCGGTGATTACCCGACGCCTGGGTGTCCACCAGGATGCATTTTTGATGGTGTGTGAACATCAATCCAACAACCTGGAGAAAAAAATAATACAGTCCAAGTTTGCAACAGTTATTTAGGTTATCAGAATTACCACAACACCACATAAGGAATTCAAGCAAGAAAGAGGATAAAGTTTGTCCATTCTCACAAGATTTATGCAGCCATGCTTAAGTAAAACGAATGCACATTACAAAGCAAACCTTATCCCTTAAGATGATCACTCCAAATTAACGAATGAGGATTATGTATAGCACAGAATATTCCTCAGAAAGTAGAGTACCTTTATGATAGCCCAAAAATGCAAGAAAAATTCATAAACAAGCGTTCAACTCTAAAAGTACGAAAAGGGACATTAGCTCTATGAGTGGGCTAAATGAGAGAGTCCAAAGAGTCCATCAGTCACTTTATAAAGAACATTCATCTCCAATGCCAAATCACCTCAGCAACTTCATAGGACATTTCTAAAATAAAACGCATCTCCAACTACAAATATGCAAGGCAGCTAATTGCCTAGACATGAGGGAGGAACGAAACATCGCAATGCCATGTAGCTCATAAATGTGAAAGAGGTTATGGCTGTCCAATGCTAGTGCTAATCTCTAGATTTTGATAAAAGTTCCGTGTGGTGAAACTGCAAGAATTCTAGGAAAAGCATACCTGCTGTTTAATATAGCCAAGTTTACCGCTGGCATTACGCGGCACCAGCACGCAGTTCACTGATGAATTCTTGAAAAAATCTCCAGTTTCTTCATCACGTGCCTGCATCACCCCTTCCTGCAAGAAATGCCGCCCGTGCACCCTTATTCATTTGTAGAAACAATATCGGGAGCAAAGAGAGACACTATCCCCTAATTCCTCACTAGACAAGTGCTCCTCGTAGCAAATACACTAACCATTATCATACTCTGGACAACAGGACCAACAACAACATAGTAATTGCCGATGCCACATGCCACCTCAATATACTAAAATAAGCAGATGGAGGCATGTGATCAAGGGCAATCCGACTTAAACAAACAACTTCTCACCTTGTTAATAAAATGCTTGTCACGCGAAGTCTTATCATCCCAAATCAACAACAAAACGCGCACCCCCTCTTGGGACTTATACTTGAGCAATTCACCGAGCGTCAAGTCCCCGCCTAGCGGCATTCGCCTGGTCTGGGTACGCTCTCTAATGAGCTTAATATTATAAGAAACCGACCAACCAACAATATATATCAAATGGTGAGCCTCAGATATGGCGTGACAAATATCCTCCCAACACTTCTCATGCCTATAGACGCCTCCAGCATCACTCTCCAACTCAATATCAGGCGACATCCCATCGACCACATGAGCGTCCTGATACAGCCTGACGCCACACCCTTTTCTCAAGGGGAAATAAGTGTGCCTCACTCCCAGATGATTAGGATCTCCGGCAATGCCGTGCTGGTACACCGGGTTCTTCTCCACTGGCGTGAACTTCAGCTTGAGCTGGAGGCGGGAATTCAGCTTCGCTGAGGGTCCCCTCAGCGGGAAGGAACCGGAGATGTCCTCGCCAGATTTGATTTCCCGCGCCGAGATAATAACAGTGCCGATCAGCTGCGCGCAGAAGAGGTTGCTGTCCTTCACGCGGAACTCCAAGTAGTCGGCGCGGTGAGCCAGGGGGATGCGGAACCGCTGGTCCCACCAGGGGTTCTGCATGTTGTGGAGGATGCGAGTGCGGGCGATGGTGGCGTGGGGGACGCGGACGGTGACGTAGGGGTCGGAGGTGATGACCTTCCCGTGGCAGCGGGCGTCGTGGTCGCAGCGGTCCCGGAGTGGGGAGGCGGGGGCGAGGTCGCTGGAGCGGGAAGGCCGGGCGCAGGCGGAGAGGCACCGGCGGAGGCGGCCGGAGACCATGTCCATGTTGGGGAGGTTGCAGGCGGAGATGATGTGGAGGTCGAGGTCGCCGTGGAGGTAGGCGCCATGACCCGGAGGCAAATCCGCCATGGGAGAGATCGGAAGATGACAGAGATGGAAGGGCAGATGGGTTGACGGAGAAAGGCATGGTGGATGAGATGGCCGGGGGGGGGTGATATGGCCGGGAGAGTCGGTCGGAGAAGTGCCTTTCTTGAGAAGAAGAGAGAGCAAGGAATCATGCGCAGAGAGAGAAAGCCAAGGCGACTCTGCAGGTTTCACCGTTTCAGGAGGAGCATACGAGATGAGGGCGACGGTGAAATTGGCGACGCCGTGCATGTCGCCGACATTTCAAGAGACAAGACAGAGTGCCAGTATCCATTCCATCAAATAGTCACGTGTACGCTGATTGGGCCCCACCTGACTTCCTCAGAAACACTTCAAAATTCTCCTGTTTGGTTCCCTCGCGTGCGCTTCCCTCTTTCTTTCTCCTCTGACTGTCTATTAGTATTCCTCTTCTTGACGATGTCATGAGTACCGTGACTTTTTCTTTTCTAATTGCACGAGTTTCATATAACTTTTCAATCAATTACTTAAGTAATATATTTTTTTCAAAAAACGTTCACCTTAAGTATTAGGTTTAGTCGAATTCTCGCTGCCTAAATGGATATTTTTAAAAAATTGGTACTCAAGTGAGAACTTTTTTTAGATGTTATGATACTTAAGTAGTTAAACAAAATTTATGACATTCAAGTGAATATCATACATAAGTTATGAAACTTGATAATATCACTGTTTCCCAAGCAATAACAACCAAGTTCGTAGTACAAACAACAAAGGTGCATAGTGGAAACTCAAGAAACCGTCACAGTGTCACGCGCGAATCGTGTTAGAGAACTCTCACATCACAGAAATGGTGTGATATGGAACAGTTAATACTGATTGACCCATAACTCATTGACTTAAATTTTTGAGTAAAGATGGATCTAACTTAAAATGTTGACAAGTTCGGACTTGACCACCCTCTTAATGATCTCCCTAGAAAAAATTATTGGGCTTCTATGACCATTCCCGACAACAAGAATAATGCCACATAGTCTCTCCTTAGAAGAAGGTATTGGACTTTTATTGCACAATCCCGACACCAAGAATAATGTCATAGTCTCTCCCTAAAAGAAGGTACAGGATTTCTACTACCGACAACGAGAATAATGTCACATAATCTCTCCCTAGAAGAATGCCACATAGTCTCACCAAACCCGCAAACGAGAACAATGCCACATAATCTCTCCCCAGAAGAATGCCACATAGTCTCACCAAACCCACAAACGAGAACTTGCATGACGTGTCACGGCTATGACACACAAACGACATCAAGAAGGCTTGTACTGCGCACTCCTGACAATGAGAATGAGACCACATAGTACAATGAGAATAATGCCACATAGTCTCACCAAACACGCAAATGACAACTCACATAGAATGACATGTCATGGCTATGACACGCAAACGACAACAAGAATGAAGCCACATAGTCTCACCAAACACGCAAACGACAATGAGAATGATGCCACATAGTCTCACCAAACACGCAAACGACAACTTGCACGGGATGATGAGTCACGACTATGATTATCTCACCAAACATGCAAATGGCAACTCGCACAAGATGACGTGTCATGGCTATGACTCGGAATAAAAGGAAGTGAGAAGAGAGAGAGAGTGATGGGAGCAGCAATTTGAGAAAACAGAAATAGAGAAATTTGAAGCTACTAATAAAGTGGGGGTGGAATAAAGTTGGGGTGGGCTATGTTGAGGTGTGATTCATACTCCTCATCAATTGGGGCAGTTGGTGAAGGATGAAGAAGAAAAGGAAGTGAAGAGAAGTGAGAGAGAGTGATGGGAGCTACAATTTGAGAAAAGTAGAAAAAGAGAAATTTAAAGTGGGGGTGGAGCCATGTCGAGGTGTGATAATCAAGCAAATTATCTTTCTCATTTTACTCTCTATTATGTTTGTGCGTGGCGCTACCCAATATTTGCCATCTAAAAATTACAAGGTTTTTAACCCGCTAATAGGTTCTTGCAACGGTATATTATGTGATAGCAGCACATGGGATAAAAAATCACTTAAAATTGAGATATGTACAAACAATAGGGGCATAGTAAACAAATGGATTTCATAATGGTTGAACTATTATGATTAGTCGATGAAATCCCATCATCACTGTCATGACTTGTCATAGCTCTTTGGGTGGAATTATAATGTACATATCACATGAAATATGTTCTTCAGTGAGATGAAATAATTGCACAAATTTTTCTTATTGGGTTCTTTGGTCCAGGTCTTTAAGTCGGGTCGTGAGGACCTCATGTCCTATCTAGACTTAGAGATCGTGGGGCTGGTCACACAATCACTTAGCTTGATGCCATATCCTCCCTGTACACAACTGGACTAACCCGTGAAGAGAAAGAGGAAATGCACGGACTCGCGGTGAACAGGTTAATATGCGATTGTTCTACCGCGTCGTAGCCGTAGCATGACATCTTGAAGTTTCTTTGCTTCCTAATATTATTTAGGATATTAAGATGATTAATGGTCTGAATGAATTGTTCGATAACTTTGATTAATTAAAGACCTGTCGGTGAATTTGTTAAGCTATGAAAATTTCTAAAAATTAGCTTTTGAAGTTGTGATATTTGCACAACAAATAAAAAAAAGGTGTGATATTTTAAGTATGTGACTTTGTTAAGGGTTATTAAATCTTTTAAAGGGTCAAAAAGGGTGACACGAGTTAGAATCGATGAAAATGCTTTGAAGGTTCATGAACGTGGAACTTATTGGTTTTCAAATTAGTCATAATTGAGAAAAATCAATTGGTAAATTAATTTTACTAACTTTAACATGCATAAGTGAATAAAAATTAGCACATGAGTTGTTGTCGAAGATTGAAGGTAAAAAACGTGTTGACATAGTATTTTTAGGTGCGACCAATATGGCTAGATAGGCATATAGATGATTATCAAAAGTGAAAATTCATTGAGTTTGTTTTGCTGGAATTTTTTCCTCAACAAAATATCTTTCACTAAAGGTTTTTTTTTGTCAACAAACGTTGGTAGTCACACAAGTAACATCATTATTGATTTTTAGACCATTGTTGAATTAGGTGTTTGATTTGCTTAACTAGTGTTAATTCAAGATTGCATCATTTGATTTAGGTGGATTAAGCTCTATATTCACTCAAACTTTCCATCCAAGGCAAGTGAATCTCTAGGCGGTAAAGTGGTTTGATTCTCTTAGTAATCTTGATCCTTATTTGGTTTTAGCTTAAAGTACAAATAATATTATCCATTCATGTTGTTAAAAGAAGTTAATGATTACCTAATGAGCTAATAAGAGGCAAAAATATGTATTATAGATATAGATATATTTAGGAGATGTATCTTAATTGATTCTTTTGATTCTTTTGATATAATTGATATTTCATTACCTTATATACTTAAGCTCTAAAGCCTTATATATAGGCTCATATATTCTTCATTAAAGATGTATTGAATATTATATTTTTCTATCAATACATTTTCTCAACTTGGTATCAGAGCCTCCTTTCCTGAGGCAACTAAGGTGCACCCATCGAGTCTGCTACAAGGTGGCCGCCATGCATCTCTACCGATTATTCACCAAGACGGAACTTTTGAGTCGTTGTTCAACATACATGCGCAGTTGATTTCAGAAAAAGGCCATGACCATCAGACTCGCCATCCTCAGACAAGAGAAATACTGAAATTTGGTCGTCAATTGCCGCCGAACGTAGGCACACGCCCTACAACATTACTCAAAGTTATTTGACGTTCTAAGTCGTTTTTAGCCTTATTTACTCCATACAAGCTCTCTAGATACTAGTTTCTGCACTTTTTTGGTCCAATCTACTGTGTTGAAGTTGGTATAGTGCCTATTATGGATAAATTAGAAGTTTTGATGTCCAATTACCATCAAGTACAACCTACGCAACTTATAAGGACAGCTAATCGATCCAAAAATCAAGGTCTACATGCAAATTCATTTGTCACCACCGCTATCGTAAAGACTTCTCCTAATAGATTGTCTATTGCGTTTTTCATTAGAGGATCTTCATCCCATTCTTCGAGAGTTTGGTACTTCTAGCTTCTTTGTTCCATCTGTTATGTCTGTCGCTTTAGGTACTTCTGATTTGTGGTATTTTGACTCTACTTGCTACGATCATATGACCTCCAATCCTGATTTATTTCAATCGAAATCATTCAATTTACATGTCCCTCCTATTAATTCTCAAATGAGAATTAGCTATACAAGAAACATTTCAACATATACATTATCCTTACCTAATACATTCATCATTCCCAAATTGTCCCTAAATTTGATTTTAGTAGGACAATTATGTGAACTTGGCTTTAATGTCCACTTCTTTTCCCATGGTTGTCATGTGCAGGATCTACGGACGAGACAAACTATTGGGATAGGCCGTAGAGTGGGGCGCCTATTTGAGCTTATTTCCTTGAATATTGCGAACTCCTTTACCAGTTGTGCAGCCACAATGTCATCTAAAATTTGGCATTCTCGATTAGGTCATGCTTCATCCTATAGATTAAAATCCTTAATTTCATCGGTCATTTAGGTTCTCTTGATAATAAACATTTTGATTGCCTGCCTTGCCAATTGGGAAAATATCATGCCTTGCCTTTTGATCTTAGTGAATATGTCTCTCATGCTCCTTTTAATCTTATTCACTCTGATATTTGGGGACCATCTCCAACTCCCACAACGGGAGGCTCTCGCTATTTTGTAATCTTTGTGGATGATCGTTCTCGTTATACATGGCTTTATCTTATGAAAAATCAATCTAACTTTACTCATATCTATCGTGATTTTGCTGTCATGATAAAAACACAATTTTCTCAAGATATCAAGGTTTTCCACACTGATAATGCCATGGAATTTTGAGTCACCGAATTTCTTAAAATTCTCTCCCAAAATGGTACTATTGTTCATTGTTCTTGTCCAGAGACTTCCCAGCAAAATGGTCAAGCAAAACGTAAACATAGGCATATTTTAGATATTACTCATACTCTTCTAGTCTCCGCTTCTTTTCCAAAAAAAAAATTTGGGAGAGGCTTGTCTCACTACTGTATACACCATTTATCGTACTCCGTTACCTGTAATAGGTAACATTTCTCCTTATGAGCATTTGTATGGTAGTGTACCCAACTACAATCTTTTTTGAGTCTTTGGTAGTCCTTGCTTTGTACATCTTCTCCTACATGAATGCACAAAGTTAGAGCCATATGCTCAATTATGTTGCTTCCTTGGATATGGTATTGTGCACAAAGGTTACAAATGTTGGGATCCTATATCGAATCGTCTTCGTTTATCTCGTCATGTTACATTTTGAGAACACGAGATGTTTTCTTCTCTTCATCCCTTCAAGTCATCATCTCATGTTCCTTTCTTCACTAATACTTATGTGGATTTATTTTCGGAAGACCTCACATCTTCCTCCACTTGTGTGTAACGACCCGGGCCCCATTTTCCGGAAGACCTCACATCTTCCTCCACTGTGGGACAGGAATCCCCGAGGCGCGGACGCACCGCCATCCTCTAGAACTATCTCAACCTCCTTCTTCTAATCTTGATGCAAGTTCTACCAACGATACCACCTTTGCGCACGCCGGGGACCGAGGCGCGGATGCACCGCCATCCCTCCTCCCCGACATGTTTACTATCTCAACCTCCTTCTTCTAATCTTGATGCAAGTTCTACCAACGATACCACCTTTGCAACTTCTGACATGTTTACTCCATCTGTGGATTCTCCACCAGCTGACATTCCATCATCCTCTGTCTGTCGCTTCACCAAAGTAAGTCAACCTCTTATTCGACTTCATGATTATCACTACTACTCTATCATTGCTTCTCTTTCTGAACCTCATACATATAGAGAAGCCAACACTAATCCTCTATGGCAACAAGCAATGGCAAATCAGTTGATTTGGTTGATTTGCTTCCTGATAAGTCCGCTATAGGTTGTATATAAGATTAAGATAAAGGCAGATGGTACTATGGATCGTTACAAAGCTCGACTAGTGGCGAAAGGCTTTACTCAAGAATATGGAGTTGACTATGAATAGACTTTCATTCCTGTTGCACATCTTACTTTTGTCCATAGTCTTCTTGCTATTGCTGTAGTTAAGCGCTGGTTTCTATTCAAGATGGATATTAAAAATACATTCTTGAAAGGTGATCTTACTGAAGAAGTCTATATGGTGCCTTCTCCTGGATATACTCATTCTTCCAACAAAGTGTGTCAATTACGCAAAGCATTATATGGTTCGAAACAAGCTCCTCGTGCATGGTATTCCAAATCTAGCTCTAAAATGGAATCTCTTGGCTTCAAATCTAGTCCTTATGATCATGCTCTTTTTGTTCAATGCACATCTCATGGGTATAATATGCTACTCTTATACATGGACAACATGGTTATTACTGGCAATGATTATATTGGCATTTCAAAGCTTAAGCAATATCTGAGTCAACAATTTGAAATGAAAGATCTCGGGCAACTCAGTTACTTTTTAGGCTTGGAGGTTGATTCAAATCCCTCTAGTTATTATCTTTCACAAGTCAAACATGCCACTAATCTTATCTCTCGAGCTAGGCTTACTGATAACAGGATCACCACCACTCCTATTGAGACTAATGCTAAATTTGATGCTAGAAATGGGGCTCCTCTTTCAAATCCTACACTTTATCGACAGCTTGTCGGTAGCCTTATATATCTCATTGTCACTCAACCTGACATTACCTATGTTGTCCATATTGTTAGTCAGTACATGACCGCGCCTCGCACGACACATTTTGTTACAATACTTCAAATTCTTCACTACATCAAGGGTACGTTATTTCATGGCCTTCACTATTATTTTCAATCTACCTTGGAATTGAAGGCTTATTCTATGCTAACTAGGCTGGTAACCCTCAAGATCATCACTCCACTACAAGCTACTGTTTCTTTTTGGGCACTTGTCTCTTGTCTCTTGGCATAGCAAGAAACAGACTATTATTACTCGATCTAGTATAAAAGTAGAACATCTAGCTCTTGCTAATACAACATCAAAGTTACTATGGTTGCGATGGCTACTAGAAGACATGGGAGTGCGTCAACAGAGTGGAACATTAATTCATTACGATAATCAAAAATTTATCCAAATAGCACATAATGATGTTTTCCATGAACGAACTAAGCATATTGAGATAGACTGTCATTTTATCGATCTGATATTCTTCATGGCATTGTTCAACTAGTCTCTACTTCATCCACCGAACCAATTGCTAATGTCTTTACCAAGACACATCCATTTAGGCATTTTCTAGATCTCTTCTCCAAACTCAAGTTGATTTCTTTCAAATCACCTTAAGGTTGAAAGGGGATGTTAAAGATATAGATATATTTAGGAGATGTATCTTAATTGATTCTAATTTGATTCTTTTGATGAAATTGATATTTCGTTACCTTAGATAGTTAAGCTCTAAAGCCTTATGTATAGACTCATGTATTCTTCATTAGAGATGTACAGAATATTACATTTTTCTATCAATACATTTTCTCAACTCTATGTATGAGTGAATTTATATGATTTTGTATCATGGAGGTGATGCCATGTCCATTTAAGATGAAAATGATGTCCATTGATGCCTACCGATGCTTTTATCTTGAAATTGTTATTGATATTGCATGAAAGATCCATTATGTTTATGATGCCACTAGAAGATGCTATGAGTCGTTGTATAGAAAATGGAAATATTTAAGATGAAACTATGAATGTAAATAGATGCAACAATAATTGTGTCCTACAAGAAAAAAAAAAAAAAACAAATGTATTCACAGCATATAAATTCTTTTGTGAATAGCGAACTTCATTGGTCAAAATTTTTAGTTAGTGATTAAGTTATATTAATCAAAGGAAATGAAATTTGGTCAAAAATGTAAGAATTGTAGAGTAGGGGCAATTTCATAATTTCAATAAGTTAAGGTCTCAATTGTAAAACTGAAAACTATGGGAGCTGTTTACATATTAAGGATACTTATGATGGTAGGTTCTTGGTTTATTACACAATTAATTGTCTAATCTAGACATTTTATCTAACTAATCAAAATTTGCACTTAATTGCAAAACCATTTTGAAAAGTGGGTTGTTTTGACAATTTAACATAGTCTGGGACATATAATGTAGTGTTGGATTTTCACATGGTTCAATTAGCAAGTACATAGAATTTAGTAATTAACTTGATTAGTAGATCTAGATTAAGAAACATGTGGGTAGAGATAGGATGCATAGAATTTTTTAGGAGCCCACTTTACAATATGGAAAGTATTGGGAGATAATTGTTTTTTATTCGACAAACATGGTTATGTAAATATTATTAGCCGTGCATGCGACCCATGCCATATAAAAAGTGAAATGAGAAAGATGAGCGATTATGTGGTTAGGCTTATATTTTAGTTGTAATGGCAAATTGGGAATATTGATAAAATCATAAATACTTAATTGCCGTTTTTAAAACTCAATCATACTTTCATGATAAGTTTTAAGACTTTTATGATAAGTTTTAAGACTTTTATTGCACAAATATACGCATATCTTGAAAGATTCCAAATATTTCCCTTGAAGTAAAAGTAACTTTTGAATGCCATAAAATTTGCCACAAGTCACCCCAGATAAATATGGTCGGGATAGAATGAATATGTGCCAAGAATTATCTCATGAGATGATTATTGCATCTCTCAGATTTATTCATTTCAAACTGAAGGCATCAGATGCTTCATCAAGAGCGAAGCTGTTTTCAACTACATTTGTACACCAATTTCCACATTACATCAGATGCTCCCAAATTGTAATAACAGAAACCTTCAAACCAAAGTCGAAGAGACACCGAGCTGTTCAAATATGACATTCACGCCATGGATGATATCACCACTGAGGATCCTCATTATGCAGGTGTCCAGGAAAGATTTACATAGCCATGGTAAAAAAAACGAAAGAATAATCTAGACTGCCACACCGCCCAAAAACAATTAAACGGAAATCATACAACTTGTACACAGTGAGAATGAAGCGACAGCCCAAGAAACATCTTTGCAGCTCCTAGGAGTGGATGGACATGGAGTGGGACAGAACTTAAGTTGTTAGCACATCAGGCATTGTATTGGAATGAGAACCAACAACTTTACCGCCAACATCAGGAAATTCCTCAGATCCTTGCAATGGCCCAATATTCCCATCTTGGTCCACCTGTATGGGATACCGGAGAAGGTGGCCCTGCACTGAACCTTTACCCATGTAGTTGTTCCAGTTATTTTCAGCTATCTCATTCACTTTCTTCACACATTCTAAACTGTCAGGCTGATTAAAGCATTCTTCCACTTCCCCAAGATGCTCTGCCCACAGGGACATTCTGTATCCATATACCTGCACAGATGGGCAAAAATGCAAACACACAACAATCATACCCAAAATATGTATCTCGATGCAAAATGCATATATCTCTGAGAGCCATTACTCCATTCAACAGTCACAGAAACCTATTTTAGATGTGACTGCATTCGCCATGTCAAAACAAATACCAGAGTAGAAACTATCTTGAATTCTCTTCTATATATTAGGCTGTCCAGAAAAAAACCATAAATTCTAATGCCTTCCTTATAAATCTGACTGGAAATTGGTGTTCTTGGCTTTGACACAACCAGTTCAACAAATGTGAACAACTGATTTGTATTCCAAAGATTCATTGCATACTTGCTTGAAAAAGCTGGCGGACATCCTCAAATCAGAAATTAGGATTATGCAAAAAAGCCACAAGATGACAACCTGACCACGTGGAGGCCTCTTCTTTAGTGCCCAAGTGTGATGCGGCTGATATGCACCCATGGCAATCTCAGTATCTTTGGTACCAGCCAATGATCTTTGGTTAATATTTGCTGATCCCAATAAGACGTACTCATCATCCACAACCATTCCTTTAGCATGAACATATATCATAAATCGCTGGGACTTGTATGCTTCTGAGACCTGCCATAACACGTTAAAAAACATCAGATCCAAGGTTCATCAAATTATAAGATGAGAAAAGCTGACCGACCAAGCGTCAATTTTAACTTAGGCTCTGCTCGATGATTACTTGAGATCGACTCACCTTATTTCTAAACAAGCTCGAGCTCCAGCTACGTAAGTATCTCATCAAGTCAAGTTGGAGCTCATCTATACTCAGCTCGACAAGCTCCCAAGTGTCATGAACCTTCTTTTGTTCTTTTCAAAAGTATTTTTTTTATTACAAAAAAAGACACAAAAGTTGTTAAAACCACATATCAACCCTCATACACAAACATGCAAGATGATTTTGAGCTTATTAAACTCAAGCTCGTGTTCATATATCTCTCTATTATAATCAAGTCAAGATCAAGTCAAAAGTGAGCCCAAATTTTTTTTATAGTCGATTGAGCTTGGGCCAAGTTTTGAGCCCAGACTATGCAAATCGAGTCGAGATCGGTGCAATATTGAATTCGACTCAACTCGGCTCAATTACCATTTACCACCCTATGAACCATGCTTGCATGTCTATGCATTCATGCACTGCTTAACAGGGTCTTGAGCTTGCAAACTCGATGATTAGTGTAATAGACCATTGGCAAGGAGTCAGAATTCGACTTTCAAGGACCTTAAAACAAGTCAAAAACACACTGCAAAAAGCATTACCCCATTAGCTGAAGAAGGTTGACCGGAAATGTCTTCCCTTTTGCCAAGGCAGTAAAAATTAAGGTAGTCCCGAGGATGAGAATCTGTGAGCTGCATTTGCTTGAGTTCACGTGCAACTACTTGATACATCATTTGCATGGTCTGGTTCTGGAAGAGAAAAAAAAAAATCAGATTATGTAAGATCGCAGTCTCCAGATAATTATCGTATTATTCAATTTACTAACTTACGGCTCATGTGATGTGTTTGGAGTAGGAGATGGTATAAGAGAATACTTTGGACAGAATTAGACATAGAAATCGGGAACTAGTGAGAAAGCATATTCTCTAATTGGCTGGACAGCTAAATGGTATCAATTCCTCAGTATTTGGTACTATGTAGTAATTTCTGTCCATCATCATGTAAAATGCGTCCTTGTTCATTGTACTCTTATATCTCCCCTCTCCATCTTGCCTATCAAACAAAAGCACCAAAGTGTACACACATCTGCAAAAGCACATTCATGTACCAACCTACCTGCCAAAAGAGAATTTCTTGAACTGTAGCTGACTTGGGATCACCTTCAGGCCACATTGGTATGACAATATATACAGCAAATCTCTCATTAGCTCTAATTTTGCTAGTAATCTTCAAGGCCAGCTCCATTGGAATGAGGTTATCAGCTCCTGCTCAGACCACACTACAAACATCTGAGAGTGGCTTGTGGACTAAACTAACTACAAGAAGTCTACTGCTTACTAAAACTTCATTAACGTGGCAAACAATACCAGTTAAAGACTTAGCTCCTAAACATAAAATAAATAAATAAAAGACATAAAAATGGTCAATTGACACACAAACAAAAGATTTCACCAATACTTTGGAGTGAAATGAGCCATACTCAATTTTTTTTTTTTTTTCAGGAGGTCG
This sequence comes from Eucalyptus microcorys, assembly GCA_014182515.1. NCBI lineage: Eukaryota > Viridiplantae > Streptophyta > Magnoliopsida > Myrtales > Myrtaceae > Eucalyptus > Eucalyptus microcorys. The sequence goes on from CM024570.1 coordinate 27,299,841, forward strand.
ATTCACTCTATATGTCAAATATGCATATAGGCACATGATTGTGATTAAATGAGGCATGCTTAGTCCACCAATGGAATATCTAGAGTACAGAGTGGAAATGCACACTTGCAACATTTGAAAAAAAAAAGATTTCATCAATACTTTTTTTTTTTCGGTAGGCTGATTCACTCTGTATGTCAAATATGCATATAAGCACATGATTGTGATTAAATGAGGCATAAATAGTCCTCTAATGGAGTATCTCGAGTATAGAGTGGGAACGCATACTTGCAACATTAAAAAATAAAAATAAAAAATAAAAAGATTTCACCAATACTTTCGAGTGAAATGTTTTTCTTTTTCTTTTTTTTTTTTTTTTTTTTTTTTTTTGGTCGATTTACTTTGTTTGTCAAATATGCGTATAAGCACATGATTGTGATTAAATGAGGCATGCAGAGTCCACCAATGGAATATCTCAAGTGTAGAAAGGAAACGCATACTTGCAACATAAAATGATCATGATATTCACCTGCATCGACATACGATGGCCATGCATATGATGATCCCAGAAAATACTGATTTTCAATATATACAAAATGTTGAGCAGATCGAATTGCCTGGATGTAAGCTGTCTGAATGCTTCTGTCTACTACTAAATCTTTTGTAACTAAAAGATTCTGCACCAAAAGATTTCAATAATAAAGAGGATGCAGATATTCATCAGAAAAAATTTCCAGTACAATGATGTCAATTAGAAAGGTAGAAACTAGTTTATGTTTTAACAAGACGAAGATTCCCACTTTAGCCCAAATCCATTTATATGATTTTTTTTTTCCCTTTTCGCTATTCATTCAACTAAATAAAAGCAAAAAGGGAAGAAAAGTAAGGATACGAAATGAAGAAAGAAAAAGAGATTTCATGTAGACCTGCTTTTCAGCAATATCTTTTCTTTTTGTGGGAAATCCTTTGACTGACCCAGAGTCAATAGACCGGAAAATCTGCACAAGCAAACACAAAGCAAAAGGGCTAAATAAAAGAAATGTAGCCTGAACATGCAATAACGACACATAACTTGCATTTCCAACCTGAACATGCCAGTTATTAGAATCATCTTCTTTAGAGACGTAGAGATCAGGGTTGTCCTCAGGCACTTTCGTAATATGCTCACTGGAATCGTCCTTTGAAAGAGATGTGGTGCTATCATATGTATCAGTCGATGTAGGACTCAGTATCCAAGAGATACGACCTATCTTAATTAAGGAATCATCATGCCAATGTTTTTTTCCTTTCACAAAGAGACTGAATTCTTTCCATCTTGTTGCTTTCTTCCAACGTTGCTCAAAGTTTATCAGTACATCATATGCAGCAGGCCCTTCAATCCGGCAATGTAAGTCATGCCATGGTTGTCTTGGAGCTTTCATTCCAGCCTGACATACAAAGTAAAGACACTCACTGGAAGAAAATCAAGAGATGATACCAAGTTGTGCAGCAACTACCAGTGCATGGTAACAGGTACCAAAGTCCAAGATCCTACATTCTACAAGACTTAAAACTGAAAGAAAATAGCATAGAATATAGATGGGCCTACAGAACCTCAAAATAAGCACAACCTTTCTAGCTTAAAGAAAATTCAATGGCAAAAATGTACAAAAATGCACTTAAGCCGAATATGTATGGCCCATTTTATACTTCTCCTTGCAACAAATTAAGAATGAATAGATAAAAGAACTTGCTTGTATCATGACAAATCTGAGAATTAGACCAGAATATGCAGCCACCTCAATAATTCAAAATTTAAAGCAAGTCATTAAACATAGGCATGAATCTTCCCTCGATCTTAATGACATCCAATCCACTTCGAATGAGCGACCATGCCAGTAAATTATGAAATAAGCAAATCATCCCCTTCAAGTTCGCAGATTGGGGTTTTATCAATTCATCCTCATTGCATCTTGCTTATTAACCGGACCAGTTCTTCATGGATTCCCATAAAAGAAGGAGGAGTCCTTTTAAGTCTTATAATTTTCTAGAATGTTTCTACTATCACAGTAATGATCATAACTTATCTAATGTACTTAACCAGAAATGGGACTGTTATTACGGAGATGGTATATAGCTTTCAGAGTTGAAAGTTGCAAGAAAGAGAATCAAAAGACTTCTATCACACCAAAGTCCAAAATTTGACCAACATTCAAGACAGTAAACATAAGAGTACTTAACTAGCAAAGAACTATTAGGCAAGGAGTGCTCAGATATGTCATATATAGACAAATAACTCACGGGAAATGTAGGATTGTGAAAGTCCTCCTTAAAAACAGTGTCGAGATCACGAAATAGCCGATGCTCAGGTGTATCATATCGACCGTCACAGAGATCAATTCCTCCTATAAATGCAGTTATTTTTCGGTAATTACCCGTCGCCTGGGTGTCCACCAAGACGCATTTTTGATGATGTGTGAAACATCGTTCCAACAACCTGAAGAAAAGTACGATTAGCCAAACTAGTAATAAATAATTAGATTATCAGAATTGCTACGACATAACATAAGGAACTCAAGCAAGCAAGAGGATTAAGGTCCATCCCTTCTACCAAGATGATTCACCAGAATCATGCAGCCACACTTATATAAAATGAATGTAGAATACAGAGCAAACCTTATCGCTTAAGTTAATCATCCCAGGTTAAGGGATGAGGATTATGTACTGCACAGAATTTTCCTTAGAAAATAGAATATCTTCATGATAACTCAAAAATGCAGGAAAAATTCCTAAGCAAGAGTTCAACTTTACATATATGAAAAGGGACATTGCTTTATGGATGGGCTAAGTGAAAGAGCCATAAAGAGCCCATCAATAACTTTATAAAGAATATTCATCTCCAATGAAAAATCACGCTAGCATCTTCATAGGACATTCACAACAAAAGGCATCTCCAACTACAAATATGCTAGGCAGCTAATTGCCTTGACATGAGGCTGGAATGATACATCTAATGCCAAGTAGCTCATAAATGCGAAAGAAGTTATGACAATATGGCAAATGACGAAGAGACCCTTGCTGTCCAATGCTAGTGCTAATCTCTAGATTCTGATAAATGGTCCATGTGGCGAATCTGCAAGAATCCAAGGAAAAGCATACCTGCTGTTTTATAATGCCAAGCTTACTGCTAGCATAACGCGGGGCCAGCACGCAGTTCACTGATGAATGCTTGAAAAATTTTCGAGTTTCTTCATCATGTGTCTGCATCACCCCTCCCTGCAAGAAATGCCACCCGTGCACCCTTATTCATTGGTAGAGACAAATATTGCGAGCAAAGAGAGAGACACTATCTATCACCTAATTCGTCATTAGACAGGGGGTCCCTAGCGACTCGTTCAGTAAACCACTATTAGAGTCAAAGCAACAGGACCAACAACAATATACTAATCTGCATGTCATATGCCACCTTAATTTACTAAAATAAGCAGATGGAAGCATGTGATCAAGAGCAATCCAACTAAAATAAAAACAGCTTCTCACCGTTTTAATAAAATACTTGTCGTGCGAAGTCTTATCATCCCAAATCAACAACAAAACGCGCACGCCCTCTTCTGACTTATACTTGAGCAGTTCACCGAGCGTCAAGTCGCCGCCTCGCGGCAACGGCTGGGTCGGCTCCCTAACGAGCTTAATTTTATGAAAGACCGACCACCCGACTATGTATATCAAATGGTGAGCCTCAGTTATGGCGTGACAGATATCCTCCCAACACTTCGCTTGCCTATAAACGCCTCCGGCGTCCCTATCCAACTCAATCTCAGGCAACAGCCCATCGACCACATGGGCGTCCTGATACAGCGTGACGTCACCCCCTTTCCTCAAGGGGAAATACGTCTGCCTCACTCCCTGGTGATGGGGATCTCCGGCGATGCCGAACCGGTACACCGGGTTCTTCTCCACAGGCGTGAATTTCAGGTCGAGCTCGAGGGCGGTGTCCGGCTTCGCCGCGGGTCCGCTCACCGGGAACCAGCCGGAGATGACCCCGCCGGCCGCGATATCCCGCGCCGGGATCTTGACAGTGCCGATCACCTCCGCGCCGAAGACGTCGTCGTCCTTCACCCGGAACTCCAAGTGGACGACCGGGTGGGCGAGGGCGACGCGGAACCGCTGGTCCCACTTAGGGTTCCGCGCGTTCCTGAGGACGCGGGTGCGGGCGACGGTGGCCTGGGGGACGCTGACGGTGACGTAGGGGTCGGAGGTGACGATCTTCTTCCCGTGTCGGCGGCCGGCGCCGCGGCGGCCGGGCGAGGCGGCGGGGCTGGGACCACCGCCGCCGCCGCCGCCGCGGCCGGGCGAGGCGGCGGGGCTGGGACCACCGCCGCCGCCGCCGCGGCCCTGGGCGGGGGAGGAGCAGGCGGAGAGGCAGAGGCGGAGGCGCTCGGAGAGGACGTCCATGTTGGGGAGGCTGGAGGCGGAGATGATGTGGAGGTCGAGGTCGCCGTGGAGGTAGACGAGCTCGTCGGCAGGCGGGCCCGCCATGGGGAGCAGAGATTCGGCAGACGACGGAGAGATAGAGAGATAGAGAGAGAGAGAGAGAGAGAGATTCAGTGGGGGGTTTATCTATACAGGAGAGGGAGTGGGGTTGCTTGAGGGAGGAGGGAGGGCAAGGCATTTGGGCACGTGATGGCGGAGGAGATCGACTGGGGAGGGGGAAGGTATTGGCGAGAGGAGGAAGGAGCGAAGCGAGCGAGGGAGGGAGGGAGGGAGGGAGGGATGGCGGTGAATCGACGGCGCGTGAGTGTTTCGGAAATTACAGACAGGCAGAGAGAGAGAGAGAGAGAGGCGGACGGAGTGCGTACGTGGGAAAAGGTGGTGGACTTTCACCGGCCTTTTGAGTAAAAAGGTGAAGGGAAAATAGTACGGATACCAGTAAGTTTTGACTTGAGATTCTGAATTTTTAATTTATTTAATATAATTTTTTAAAATTTATATAATTTTTTATTTTTTAATTTGTTCAATATAATTTTTAAATTTTTTTATATATATTTAATGTAGCTTTTGAATTATATAAATATATTCAAGGTAATCCTCAATTTAAGATCAATATTATATTGAATATTTTTACACAGTGAATATATACAAATTCAAGAATAGTAGGCTAAAATTCATGAATCATATTAAAAAATTAAAAATTCATGAATTATATATTGAATTAAAGTGTAGAGATCATTTATGTTATTATACTAAAAATGAAATTCATCCCGTCAACTCTATGGGGATGATGGATCTAGCCTCTTCTATTAACTCATGAATTGATTCTAGAACTTACTCTATTTTCTCAATTCAATTTCAAAATCTATCCTCTATATATATTCCTTTTTTAGGTTTCATTTTCAACAGCAAGATAACATGAGTAATAAAACTGTTCAAAAATAAAATATGAGCGATAAAAATCCTTTATCTGTCAATAATAATAATTTATGAGATGGATACATGATCACCTATAATTATAAATAAAGGAGTTTCTCCGTTGCTAAATGCCAAAGTAGTTTTACTTTGTGGTGAGTGGATAAGAAGGCCAAAAGGCGAGCACCAGCAGGTAACGGAAAAGTGTTTTTTTTTCCCTTTTCTTTGGTCGGTACGGGAAAGTAGTTGAAGCGCGCCCATGTGGCCTTTTATGGTCCGTGGGGGTAGTGGGTGGTGGGGGCATGTGCACGGCCGCGAGGGACCAGTTGTAACGTCACTTTCGATTTCCCTAGCGCTACAAAACGAGAACCTTCGTGACAGGATAGCGCAAGGGGAAAATACCTCGTCAAATCGAATCGAATCGAATCGTACTATATGTGAAAAGGTTTGGCCGACATGTTTCAAGAGGAAAAGCGAGTGCACGGACTGTCGCATCCCGTTTTCGACGGATCCCTCCTCCAATTCTCCTCAACATTCCAGTTCTTTCCTCTAAAGACCAAGACTCAAACCTCGTGCTAGAAATTCTTTTTAATCAAAGTCAAAAATCTTATAAAATTTTATCATTGTTCGTACCGTGATATGTTCTTAATGATTGTGAGATTCTGTGAAAGGCAAATAGGAGTGTCTAGAAAAGTCACATGTCCCCTATCTCTCCCATAACTTAAAGAGATTCATAATAATTGTGAGATTTTGTAGGAGATACATAGAAATTCGTCATGATTTGCATCGAATCAAAAGGAAAAGCAAGTGCACAGACTGTCGCATCCCGTTTTCGACGGATTCCTCCTCCAATTCTCCTCAACATTCCAGTTCTTTCCTCTAAAGACCCAAAACTCAAACCTCGTGCTAGAAATCCTTTTTAATCAAGGTCAAACATCTTATAAAATTTATCATTGTTCGTACCATGATATGTTCTTAATGATTGTGAGATTTTGTGAGAGGCAAATAGGAGTATCTAGAAAAGTCACGTGTCCCCTGTTTCTCCCATAACTTAGAGAGATTCATAATAATTGTGAGATTTTGTAGGAGATATATAAAAATACGTCGTGACCTGCATCGAATCGAATCGAATCGAATCATACTATATATGAAAATGTTTGGCCGACATGTTTCAAGAGGAAAAGCAAGCGCACAGACTGTCGCATCCCATTTTCGACGGATTCCTCCTCCAATTCTCCTCAACATTCCAGTTCTTTCCTCTAAAGACCCAAAACTCAAACCTCGTGCTAGAAATCCTTTTTAAGCAATTGACGACTAGCTTGCTTTAAGCGAGTCAAGATTTTCAAGGGGATACATTCAAAGTACTACCATAAGGTGATGCTTGTTTAAAGATGACATTAGGATACGCATAAGGCCGTATTATAGATATTAAGGTTGTGTGAACACTTTCCAAAAGAAATATCGAATATTGTACTTGGATCTCCTTTTGACAAATTCTTCCTCCAATTCTTCTAGATAGTGCATACCCCAATTTTTTTTTTTATCCCAAGAAATAATCAACTCTCACTTTAGTTTTAAATTTGCCCTCATGTCCGAAAATTATCATTATTTTCTTCCAAATTATGTACATCAAGACCAATTAAACATTTTTTATCGAAACCTGGGCATTCAATGATACCCTCACCCTCGTATGGAATAACAATAGTCTCTCATTATTAATAATTTTGAAAGAAATCGATAGTGATTTTTTGACATATGACAAATTTGAAATTAGAAAGAAATGGTGATTTTTTTTTAAATTAAAAAAAAAAATGAGGTAGAATTGGGATTAAAGTTGGATGTTTTTCTTAGAGGACTAAGCCAATTTACATCACAAAGCCTCACACGTCCAAGGGATTTGAGGAGTAAATCTTGATGATCACCGAATCTTTTCCAAAAACCCCTTGCAGCGAGGCACTTTTTCTCAAACAGTGAGGGTGTTTGCTCCAAAGTGGTCTCCGAAACAAGTGACTTTGTCTGAATTGAAATCCCATCCCACCAGTGGCATGGATCTTCGCCGGACAACGACCGACGGATTACATTTATTCTTTGGTCGGAAACCAACTACATTTCACGTGCCATTATTTGCGCCACAAATCAGGACGCTTTCGCCCGAATTTGTTTGAATTCGATTCCCAAATTTCCCAAATTGAACCCTAATCTCCAAAATCTTTAAACTAAACTCTAGTCTCCAAATTTCCCCATTATTCTAACAAACTTATCACGTGATTCAATCAAAGTCAAAAATCTTGTAAAATTCATCATTGTTCGTACGCTGATATGTTCTTGATGACTGTGAGATTTTGTGAGAGGTAAATAGGAGTGTCTAGAAAAGCCACAAGTCCCCTATCTTTGCCATAACTTAGAAAGATTCATAATAATTGTGAGATTTTGTAGGTGATACATAGAAATCTAAAAAGATTTGAATTCAGAATCTCTTATTTTAATATCATATGGGATTTTATAAAATCATTGTCAAATATTTTAAAAAAACATAAGTTGTTAGATCAAATATATTTTAATATTTAAATATTCTAATAATAATGTTGCCCGACCACTTGCTATCCATGAATGGAACCAGAACGAGAAGACCAAATATCAAATACCTGGCGTGCGTGCAAAGGGTATTCTCCTTATTCTCCCCTATTTTAACCGACCCCCTTATTCCCTATTTTAACCGACCCCGCGCTATTCGAACAAAATGAGAAGGAAGTGTCTTGGATTGGAGTATCTTCGGTTCTATGCTTCTTTTGTAAATGTGGATCTCGGAACTAATGATAATAAAAAGTGAGATTTCGAGAATTTGGAGATTACAGTTTAGCTTAGAGAGTTTGGTAATTAGGGTGTAATTTGGGAAATTTAAAAAATTGAGTTCGGACAATTTCAAACGGAAAAAAGGCCCCTGTCCGTGTCCATAGCACAACAGCACGTGCCAAGCATGTGGTCAGACGTTGTCCGGCAAAGATTTATGCCACCAGTAAAATGAGAAGTGCCATCCTATTCAATCCTATTATCCACGCATTTAAATGTGTAATAAATCATTCTTGAGAGTTTCCCAAGTAAGACGATTCTAAGATATAAATGTTGGTGATTCGCAAAATAAATATCGGCCCGTGACAGAGACACCACTCTAAGAGCCCTTCTGAAAAAATTATCCAATTTCATTTGAAAAATTCCCCCAGTTTCACTGGTTAGTGACGGCTAAATTGACGAGTTTCTTTTCAAACGTTACAATCAGATAATCTCAACAAAAAGACCTAAAGCTTCCTTATCTCTGCCATAGGCAAAGCTGGCACCTACTCAACAACTAGCAATGCTAGAAGACACAATTTCTCGTCGATCATCAGGTTCTGAGGTTCCAAAACGGAATCCACAATTGGCAGATCGCATCGAATTGATACGCCGCCAAACTGAAGCCTCATTGTTATATATTATATATGGACAGAAAACCTCATCGCTGACTCAGGTTGATACAATGATCGCTTGGCGCAATCAAAACTGCAAGAAGACATTCCGTCATTCAATAATACAACGACCAAATAATACTAGTCTGTTGTTATAATACAAACTCTCAATTAGTCCTGAACTTGAAATCAGTCTATTCTTGTAATACAAACCCTCGACAGCGAAAGAGTCCTAACGATCAGCGAAATGGTATTGTCCATTTTGACATACGTGCTACTCCCTTGGACTGACGATTCACGCAATTCCATATTTATATTGCCGCAACATACAGCTGAAGGAACCAAAAAGGTTTCACTGTCAACAATATCCACTTTGTTGCCAAAATTCGACGCTAGACGCTTTCTCCAGCGAAGGTTCAGACTACCTGCAGATCGATCGTATAACAAAGAGCATGTCAGCTTTGCAAGAATTTACCTACCGATAACTTGGAAATTCTTTAAGTTTCTTTTTATAACTTTATTGAGATAATATTTTGGAAATGGATATTGCCAGCTTGTTAATTTCCAGGCATGTCACGAGAAACAAAATAAAGAAAAAGGAAACTAAAAGCCACCACATATGACAATTGTCATCCATGTAAAATCCTTGCAAAACTCATCCGTACTAAGAAAAGAAACATCACCCATTTTGAGCTTCCTAGCGATAGTTTGCATCAGCGACTGCTCCTGTCATCCTTCTTACTCCTGTCATCCTTGTTGCTCGGAGTGTACTGGCTGGTAGAAGTCGGTGAGTATCCAGGTGCACTTGGAGAATATCCAGCACTAGGGCTGCATATTAGTCAAAGATTAATCTAATTAGGAACCATGTGCTATCCACATTTTGCATAACCCAAGTACTCAGTAAAGTTTTTTTCTTTTCATAAGAGCTCCTAAGCCAGCACCCTATACTGGTAAACTCACCTGTACTGAGGAGAACTTGGGCTGTAATCTGGGCTGACACCAGAATTGTATGGGCTGAAGAAAAAATTACCGATTAGTTGACATATTAGACAGCGGTGAATGAACTATGCATGAGCCTACTCAACCAAACTCTTTTGGGAAAGAGTGACAGCAGCATCAGATAAGCATGGCACACAATTTGAATTGGACTCAAATCATTTAGTTTTTCGCGGAAATACACAACATCAGGAGAGTCAAATGTTGCATTGAAAGCAGACATAATGCCATGTCCAGATATTACTACTTGATGATGTCCCAAGGACTGAAAGGTAAACCATTACCTGCTAGGACTGTATGTTGGGCTTGATGGAGAATACGACGGAGACGTCGGTGAGTATGACGGCGATGTGGGGCTGCAAAAAGACAGACATTTAATCATACTAAACATAAATCCTGCCTTAGCAAAGAATAGCTCGATTGATATGACTTCAAAAAGGCACGATAACAACATGTGGAAAACACACAAAAATTAATGATATCACAGGAAAGCTTCTCTGGCATGTGTGCCAACATAGTTTACCTGTAGTTTGGAGATGTGGGACTGTAAGGACTGGACGGTGACAATCTTGGACTGCTTGGTGAGTACGCCAATGATGGGCTGTATTTTGCCGACTGAGGGTTGTAACTCGGAGAAGTAGGGCTGTAGCTCGGTGAAGTTGGGCTGTAACTTGGTGATGTTGGGCTGTAACCAGGAGATGTGGGGCTATAAGCTGGTGAAGTTGGGCTGTAGGAAGGAGATGTGGGGCTGTAAGAAGGTGAAGTTGGGCTGTAGGATGGTGATGTTGGGCTGTATGAAGGAGAGGTCGGGCTATAAGATGGTGAGGTGGGGCTGTATGCAGGGGAGGTGGGGCTATATGCAGGTGATGTGGGGCTATAAACAGGAGAGGTTGGACTATAACTAGGTGATGTAGGGCTGTAACTGGGCGAAGTGGGGCTGTAGCTGGGAGATGTAGGGCTATAAGATGGAGAAGTAGGGCTATAAGATGGGGAAGTGGGGCTATAGCTGGGAGAAGTGGGTGAATACGAAGGGCTTGTAGGTGAATACGCAGGACTTGTTGGGCTATAACCAGGAGAACTGGGACTGTAGGTTGGAGATGTGGGGCTGTAGCCAGGAGATGTGGGGCTGTAACCAGGTGACGTGGGGCTGTAACCAGGTGACGTCGGGCTGTATCCTGGTGATGAGGGACTGTATCCAGGAGAAGAAGGGCTGTATCCCGGAGATGAAGCAGGCGAGAAGGCCATACCACCAACATAGGGTGAAAACTGAGCATCTGTAGTTGGAGACAGCCGGAGGTTTGGGCTTAGCAAATAACTTGGAGACATCATACCCTCATGGTAAGGAGTTCCAGATATTGGTGAACGTGCAGGCGTCATGCCAAAATCAAGACCATCCATATAACTAGGCAGCTGAAGTTCGATGGCATGCTTCAACATCTCATCATTGAGGTACAATGCACAGTCTCCTGTGCCAATGGGTGCAAGCTGACCCAACATAATGTTCTCCGTAACACCCCTCAGATAATCTGATTCGGCATAGACAGCAGCATCAAGAAGAATGTCCACAGTTTCTTCAAATGAGCATCTCATCAGTGGCCCAGTATCATTTCGATTGATGCCATGACGTGTAATGGCCATCAAGTGGCCTCGATAAGTCATGGTATCACACAAAATAGCTAAATGCCGATAGTTCACATAAGATCCATCAAATGATATGACAACACGCAGTTCATCCAGTAGGGAACGACGAACTGCCTCAATACCAAGAACTTCAATGATTTCTATTAGATGATTGCTCGTTGTCCTTGTGGCATCGACTCCTTCGTGACACATGACAGCTAATAGGTTAACACCTTCAGTATCCAACATCCACTCAGTTTCTGGCTTGAAGCCATCATTCTCATTGAATTTGTTTACTTTACCATTCTTGATGAACACCTTGTTAATATCTGGGATCCCTCGAAGAGCCATTTCTGTAAGCATGTTGCTCTCAATCTTCTTCAAGAAGACATCATCTTCTGCAGATTCATCATTGAGCTCCCCTTTCGGAGCTTCATCATTCATGATACGAATGCGAAGTATGAGCTTATCAGCATTGTCATCATTGAATATACAGTTCAAATCATCATCAAATTCCAGATTGATCTTCTCTGCAATATCAGCCATGCTGAGCTTCTTATCCACCATCATTTCCCGATTCAACTCTATACGAAGCAACCAGGGAGAAATCTTTTCAGGGGCAATCTCTTCATCCGGCATTTCAAAGTAAGATTTGACAAAATCAATATCTTCCTCAATTCTTGTGCTCGTAGGGTCTGGGTCATACCATACTTCAGTGGCTTGAGTTACACTGCGGAGAGTAGTGTACTCCAAGGCACACTGAACAGTCTTGGCACTTTCCTTTGTCTTGCTTACCTCAGGTTTCAGATAGACAGAAAGGGAGGGCGTCTTGATTTTTTTGGCAACGTTGATGATTTCTCTCAACCTAGGAACACCAAGAGTGACGTTCTTCGCACTCACACCAGCGTAGTGGAAGGTATTGAGAGTCATCTGGGTGGCAGGCTCACCAATAGATTGTGCAGCAACACAACCAATCATTTCCCCTGGAGCCACTAATGATTGCAAGAAACGCGATTCAATCTCACCAATCACCCAGTCAAAAGCTTCACGAGTAAGCCTATACTCCTTCAACACTCTCTTGCTAGCAAAAGTGCTGCGAAGTAAGATATTGAAAAAGAGAGTTGCATTCTTTTGAGCTTCAACACTCAATGGATCCTCACCAGGAACAACCTTAAGCCTCTCTTGAAGCTTATCAATAGCCTCCACAACCTCCACGGGGTGAATATCTGAAGGCCTCCTTAAGTCGATTTTAAAAGTCTTCTGGGCATTCCAAATAAGCCTCTTGAGGTTGACAGGTAATGGCCAAGTATTATCACCTGTAGTTGCTATCTCTGTTCCAAGCTGGAGTCTATCCACTTCAAGTTTTTGGACTTCAGCATCAAAGACATCTCTCAATTCTCCAATCGATCTCAGATCCTCAGCGTTTTCGGGCAACATGTAATCAGGGTTCCAGTTCTCATCATCTATCTCATATCTGAAAACTCTATCAAATTCTGTCTTCTTCATTTTCAAAGAATCCAGTTTCTGTGATTCAATCCACACAGAATCCATACCATCTTCACCATACAAAAACTGTATGACATCTCCCAGAGAGTTCCTAACTGTTCCATCATATTTGACCATAATATCCTCCATAGCCTTCACTAATCGCCTCTGGATATATCCAGTCTCAGAAGTCTTGACAGCAGTATCAATCAGACCTTCCCTACCACCCATAGCATGGAAAAAGAACTCCTGCGGAGTCAACCCACGAAGATACGAGTTCTCGACAAATCCACGACTTTCTGGCCCATAATCATCTTTTGTGAAATGGGGCAGAGTTCGACCTATAAATCCAAAAGGTATCCGCTTACCCTCAACATTCTGCTGACCAACACAAGCAGTCATCTGAGAAATATTGATGAAACTTCCCTTAGATCCAGCTGTAACCATTGCTTTGAGATTGTTACTCTCAGATAAACTCTTTTGGGCACTACTTCCAGCATCATCACGAGCCTTGTTCAACACCTGAAAGATCACAAACATGTCATTGTTTGACTTATAGAGCCAACAAAGAGAAGAATGTGGGTGGCGGAAAAATATGCAGACCTGATTCACTTTGTTTTCAAAGGATTCCATCATTGTTCGTCCAGGTTCAGGCTCTAACTTTTTCTCCTGAGCATCTTTTATAAGCCTTTTCACTTCATCTTTAGCCGAAGAAATGGTCTCATTAATTTTTTCCATTGTTGCTGCATCAGCAATCGTGTCTCCAATGCCAATGCTGAAGCCATTCTGCAAAAGCCAATAGTTGACAAGCCACTGAGTATGTCCCAAGAATTTCCGGGCTGCATCTGGGCCAACCTCTTCCCTGTACAGATAAATATTGCAATCAATACTAAAGAAGTAGACAGCCAAGTCTTCAAAGAAGTTCCACCATGAACAGGAAGAAGGAACTTGAGTATCCTGAACACAAATGTTATAGCAAATCCAAGTTCCAAAACTTTTCATGCAGGTAGAAACTTTCAAAGAGAATTCATCTGCTAATGAATCATCCAGCTGAAACAAAACTTGAGCGTTCGTACCAGATGACATGTATGAGACTTCCCGTAGAAGTCCCAAGTGCCTTCTTGCAAAGAGTTCCCGAAAGTAACTCGCCCTTCTCAATTCGAACTTGGGTATCTCCTGGAGTTATAAACCCTGTTTCAGTCTCTGAGTGCCATGCAGAATTTCTCAGGAGATTGATCTGCTTGGGTATGATGAGATTGAACACTTGCTTTCCTGTCCAAAGAGGCCTGGGCTTTAAAATAGTAGGAGTGGGAACTTTCCCATCAAAATCCTCCCACCACATCAAGACGTTCATGAAAACATCCTGCGAGGAAAAAAGGTCAAGGAGTTCCAAAGTCAAAACTCAAACAGAAAAAGAAGGATACTGATAAATTTGCACAACTATCATGAGGCATTCTGCAGAATCACCTTCTCAATAAAAGTATCCCTCTTTGTGATTTTACGACAACCTAGGAGTGTATCCTGGACAATTCCCATCACTGGTCTATTAGATTGAGGCGAAACAATACACTTAGGCACCATCATTAGCTCCAACACTTCTGCTCTGGTTTCAAAAGACTGAGGCACGTGCATGTTCATTTCATCTCCATCAAAATCAGCATTGTATGGTGAAGTTACGGATAAGTTTAGACGAAAAGTCGAGTAAGGCATGATCTTAATTCTGTGACCCATTATAGACATTTTATGAAGACTAGGCTGGCGATTGAACAGCACAAAGTCTCCATCATTTAAGTGTCGCTCCACCTGCAAAAGAGTATTTCAAGTTAGATAAGCTGTTCAAATTGCAAAGTCCTTCTTGCTTATCAAAAACAAAAACCATGAAGAAGAACAAGGATAAGGGAGGCTGCCTTGTAGCCTAGTTCCAAATGATGATCACTACTTTTCTTCAAATAACGGAGATCAAGTCTCTGTCCATCATCCCTTATAATATATTTAGCCCCAGTTTTACCAGGTGGCGGATGAGGCCCATATTCAACAAGCTCCTTCAACCTGTTTTAAGATAAAAAGTTGATATAAGGAGATAGTTTCTGGATATGTAAAATTCAGAAGAAGAAGAAGAAGAGCCAAGTTTATGAACCTCTCAATGTTATAAGGAGTCACGGTTTCTGGATATGTAAGATTCAAGGCAATACTCCAAGGGACGCCGAGTTCATCAATATTAATCGTTGGATCAGGTGTAATGACTGTTCGAGCAGAAAAGTCGACCCTTTTTCCCATGAGATTCCCTCTAATCCGGCCTTCCTTTGCCTTAAGCCTGCTGCAGATCGACTTGATAGGTCTCCCAGACCTTTGGGTAGCCTGAGAAGTAATAGAAAAATGCATGCATGAGTACCCTTGACACATGAGGCACAATACAGGACAAGAGACAACTATTTCCATCTACAAATTCAACAAATGGGTTAAAAGAGTCAGCAGACCCTTGGCTGTCCGGGCAACTCGTTGTCAAAGTATGTAGCGATGTGGAATTGCAACAACTGTGCAAACTCCGAAATGATATGTGCCGGTGCACCATTCCTCTCCTGTTGCCTTAGATTCTCATTATGTCTTATAATCATTGCCAATTGATGTGTCAGATCATCCTGTATATGAAAATGGGAAAGATGTAAGCACATCATCTAGTTTGCACAAGAGCTAAGCTCATCATGTTGATTCCAAGAAAAGAAAGAAAGCAAAATATTACATAATTCTATATAAGAAAGCCAGAAAGGCAAAGAAGAATTGCTTGCCTCACTCCTGGAAGAGGTGTCCATCATCACAGAGGGCCTCACAGGAGGTGGAGGAATAGGTAGAACTTGTAAAATCATCCAATCTGGACGAGCATATTTCGGGTTCAAGCCTAACAGCTGACAGTCTTCATCACTTATTCTCTTGAGAACGCTGAGTACCTAATTTTCATATTAACAGTCTTTAAAGTTTGTCAAAGAGAAACATTAGTTCTGTTCATGCAAATGAAAAAATTACCCTTTCAGCAGAAAGTGTCTGTTTCCTTTCCACCGGTTCAGGAATCTGATCCTGATCATCATTTTTCTTCCGCTGGGCCTTATACTCTGCTATCATTTTCATTCCTTCAATGGTAAGCTTTGGCTGCTGTGCACCACAGCCCCCACGACTCTTTTTCGCCGGCTCTTCTGAGCCTTGACCTTTCTTCTTATCATCATCTTCTCCACTATCACATTTTGATTTGTTTTTACATGCATCTAGTATCTTCTTAAGCCTATTTTTAGGATTTCTTATTCGAAGGGCCTGTTTGAACTTGTGGTCATCCTGCAAGAAGTCCAAAGGTAAGTATCCATTACCATAACATAAGCTTGTATTTTCTTGAGGTTCATATGTATGAGACAACATTAGATTGGCATTGGGAATAGTGTAAAAGCAACATTCATTTATAGATATAACTCCATTCAACCCTTATTTGTTCAAAACTGTCCCGTTAAAATCCACAATACCGCCACTTCAACATTCACAAGAATCGGTTTTGCACCAGATCATATTGGGAAGGAGTCAAATTTTAACACTCAAAAGGAACAATGTATTGCCGCCTCATTTTGTGATGTCAGAGTCACCTAGTCCAATTAGGCCTTCAAATAAAATTACGTACCATCAGCGATAGAAACAAACTGAGAGCTCTACATCAACAAAGCTAAGTCCTGTTCAAAGGTACAGAAGACAAGACAGCTCCTTAGCTAATTCTTACATACACAGAGTTATTTCCATGTCCAGAAGTAGTTTCCACAACAGATCAAGTAGGAAAGAAAAACGAACAAATTGCAATTGAGTATTTCCCCTTGCAAGTATAATCCCTACAAATCTCAAGAATATAAAAGCAAGTTTCGGATTGCCTGATATTCCACCAATTGCATTTGGTAAATAGAGAGTGTGCTTAATAAATCTCCCAAGTACCTCATCTGTGAGTATTTTGGAGCAATTGAAGCAAACACAGCGCATGATACTCAACACGGTCTTCATGAACCCAATATGAAACATCGGCTTCGCCAGCTCCAGGTGCCCAAAGTGCCCAGGGCACTCGGCCATGTTTGCGGTGCACGTCTCGCACTTCAGTTTCCTATCAATCGTGCCGAGACGAGGATCGCTCAGCCCAGCGATCTTCGGCTTGCCCCTCTCCGTGGTCTCGCCATGCTCAATCTGCACCACAGACATTTGCCTCTGCGCAACCAAACAGAACCAACAGAGCACGATCAGAACACACGCGGAAACCCTAAAAAGCCATAACCGCGGATACCAGAACCTCAAACCAAGTCCACATAATTCCAGAGTGATTCCGATTCAAAACAAAAATGCGACGGCAGCTCAATCAGCACGTGAGCACACAAAACCCGGTCGAAGCACACAGAACCGCAGTCCCCACTCCAATTTCCAAACACGACACCGAGGGAAAAGAACCGCAGCCTCAAAATCACCAGCTCGATCATCACTCGGCCGGTCACTAACGGCGCTATCTTCCGAGCTGAGATTCCAATTTCCCCCCCGGAAAACAAACGTAAATCGCAGAGCGAAGTCGGAGAGGGAGGGAGAGAGGGAAATTACGATCTCGTCGGGGCTGAGGATGCCGAACTGGACCAGCCGGACCTTGGCGACCTCCGCCGGCGAGAAGGGGAACCGGATATCCATGGCCGATCCAACTCCGCCGCCGCGCCCGAACCCCTAGAACTCCGGAGGGGGGGAAAATTTGGGAATCCGGGTGCTCGATCGGAGCTCCGATCAGTTCGTTCTCGGTTCGATCTTTTTCCTTTTCCTTTTTCAAATTTTTGGCGGTTGCAGTTAGAAAGGAGGAGGAGAAGAAGCAGAGGGGATGCTCAGCTCTCTCCCCTTCGGAGGAAAACTCTCGTCGCAGAGAGAGAGAGAGAGAGATTTGGGGAAGAAAGGGAAATGGCTGGGGCTGAGGGGGTATTTATAGAGGAAGACGCGGACTTGGCTTGGACGACACTGCCCTAGCCGACCGAGCTGTCATATGGGGCTCCGAATAGTAGGTCCGACCCGGGGAATCTCGGGAGCAACCCGTCGGGTCGGATCGCTGCTGGGCCCGTTCAAATGGACCTATTATATGAACAAGGTCATGGTCGGCCCGGCCCATCTTCAATAGAGCAGTCGCCATCGATGATGATGATGACGATACGACGGCGACCAACGCACTAAGCACGTTGAAGACTCGGTCTGCCAAATCAGCTCGACAGGACAAGCTCTTGCTTGCATTTAATCACGTGGTTTCGTAAGAGGACAATTATGAAAAGATTCTAAAATTATTATATGATAGTCAATTGAATCATAAATATTCCAATTATATCAATTTAATTTTAAATCTTTTAACAACTTACTAATTTAGTCCTAAACATTTTATGTCGATTTAGTCCTAAACTTTTGAAATTTGTCAATTTAGTTGTAAACCTATTATTTGGATATTTAGTCAGAAAGCCTACATTAGCAAATTGTAAAAAATTTTACAACCAAATTTGTAAAATAACTAAAATACGAAAGTACAATTAAAAATTTTAAAATTAAATTGACCTCCGTATAATATGTTTAGGATCTTTTTGAACAATTTTCCTGTTTCGTAAGCTAACCTTACCATATTGAGCTTTACTCAGGTTGCACGTCCATAATAAATGGTGCAATCCATCTCTTCTTCCCATCTTTGTACTCAATTCAAAAAGGGATTACTAATCTTTATCAAAGGAAAGGAAGAAAAGCATCGTATGCTGCAGCGGTACCCTTGTTTCTTGGAAGTCACTTCGTTTTTAAATTTCATGGCAACTTTTACCCATCAAACTAAATTTATCGTCTCGTTATTGGTTTAATGAATGACTGCGGGCGATACTATAATTGTATGATGTTATAATGAATGCAGCTAATTTATTTATTTTTTGGTCAGTGAATGAAGCTAATTGGAAGATAGGGAGATGTAATCTTTACCGTTAGATCAAGTGAAATTAAATTTACCATCTCTTTATCGGTCTAACGGACCACCGCGGGCGATACCGTAATCATAAATTGTTATAATAAATGCAAGTAATTTGGTAGTTGTGGAGATGTAATTTCTAACATTAGATCAAGGAGAAATCTATCGCTACAATTGAGCCTCTACTTTTATATATAGGTCTCCTCCCTTTATTTATATCAACTGAAATACAATTCAGAACTCCTTTCTAGAGATCTGAGTGAGCAAGACACCACCTATAGTAAAGGGCAAGGAGAAAATCTGAGGCACCGTGGGTCGTTACTTCAAAGATCATTCTCTACACGGAAACTCCCCAAAATCTCTAATTTTGGACCATTCAGTTAGCTTTGTGAATCTAACTAAGAAGTTGCCATCTACCAGTCAACCCCGTTCAGCCCCTCTCGTCCCAGCAGACCACACGCCAAGATGACCATTTCTCGAGAGTTGATTTCTGCAAACACACTACTCAGATTTCACTGGAGCAAAACCAGGAAAAAAAAAAAGGAGCACGAAGTTCTTGGTTCGATAGCGGGAGGCGATGAATTCATGTCGTGGGTCAGTGCTGAAAGTTAGGTTGGATTGGTAGCCCTGGACGGACGAGAGTCGGTACAGCAGCAATCGCGACCTTCTCTTGCCTACTAAATGATCTCATTTCTGCTGTGCACTGTCCTCAAGATTCGAGTACAAATCGACGAGCACCTGGTGTGCGACACAAGATAAAAGCAAAGCCCTGCGGACGATTGTCGAAAGGGTCCCTTTCGTTCGCTCTCAGAGGATGAAGCACGCGAAAGAAGCAGCCGCACCGCCTCCTCCTCCGCCGCCGCCGCCGCTCCCCGATTTCCGGGCCGGGAGGGCTGCCGCCGAGACGAGCGTGACGAACAGGGAGATCGCCAGGTTCTGGAGGCAGAAGCGCATCGAGGAGGAAGATCACCTCTGGGCAGCGATCAAGGCCGCCGCACGCGTCAGGGCGCGAAAGCTCTCGGTGAGATCGAATTTCAACGCCTGCGAACGTGATCAGGGGTTTACAATTTACATAGAATGAATGTAACTCCATCTTTATAGGGTCGAAGCGTCTTGAATGACAGCGTGCGAAGCGAGAAAACACTACATACCCTTTCGCCGGTAGACCTTAAATGGTTTAGGATGAAGTTATAAAACCCATCCACACCAATTTCGTCGAGATCGTTTGATCAAACGCGAATCTGCGAAGACTAACATACGACGTGTTAAATTCTTCGAGCCGAAATCCGAGCACGCAAAGACGGAGCCAATGCAAATGTCTCCATCTTCCTGTTATGCTAGAACCTTGTGACCCTATAAAGCTCAGTTCATTTGTTCCTCGCGCTGTAGCAGTTCAAATTACAGACTTTTCAAAGAGAACTCGAAAGTTGCGGTGAAGCAGCATAGGGTGTGGCGCTTCCTCGATTTTATGGACAACCCTAATACAGTTGGCTCTATGTTAATGCAAAAATTTCGAACAACTGTTAGTTTTTCTCATATCCAGGACTCATCGAGACATGTTGCGTTCAGGAGGATGACTACAAGCGGTTCGTAGAGTCTTTACAAGATGTAAACGATGACGCCAAGGAGAACAGGGCGGCCGCTTCCGACGAGATGCAGAACCATGCCGAAGAGGAGAAAGAAGTGCGCGTCGGTATAAAAGACTGGTAAGGTTTGGCTTGGGTTCTTCCTATATGCATTTTTGCTTCAGAACATTAGGACCTGGCTTTTAGTTGCTTCGCGAATAAAGGTTGGAAAAGATGGTCTTGTAGGCATAATCGAGTGAATCGATGGATCTAAAAGCCATGAGTTGTTATTGATGCGTTGTCCTGCGTGTTCATATCCGCAGGTGGACGAAGAGCAAGTACGCCTACTTGAACCAACCGGCCCTCGAGTCGATGGATCACCCGAGAAGAACTTCCTCTTACACTCCGAACTGTTTCTCCCACAAGCCTATTCCACTGTACCCTACTTCGCTCGGAGTGTTTTAGCATCCGTGTCATCGTTCAGTTCGGATGGTTTCATCGCTTGGAATTCATTCAAGTCGTCTGCTGTTTCGACTTCAGGTCGACTGCTTGCAGATTTGCATTGTGCTGATTAGGTCCAGCATCTGCAATTACTTAGATTTGCATTGTGTCGATAGCATCTGCAAATTATCTTCAATTCAATCTGCATTTGTATACACATGCATTTGTCAGTGTGACAGAAATTCCCCTTTTGTGGTTTGCAACATCAGAGGAGCGCAAGCACGCTTCTCACTGTACCGATGCTCTCCCAATCTCCGATTAATTCATCTGTTCACACTCAGCAAGAAAGCTAAGCTTCACGAATGACGAACACCTGTTAATCCATGAACCAGAATCGCGAACTAAAGTACTCGTGTTAAGCAGATTTTAACCTTTCGCAGAGCAAATAAAAAGAGCAGAACAGTAACTTAGAAGCCTAACATGAGTGCCCCCCGCCCAATTCAACTACGACAGCGTATTGAGAATGCAATTTACGCCGAAAAGGCGGCACCAGAAGGGCATCGAGGATCCCGCCTTGGCTTAGCCGTTCTTGGGCTCGATGGGGTTGATGTTGAAGCCGAATGTTCCTTCGTGCTAATGTCTTTCTTGCATCTTGAGAAAGGTGCACTTCTGTTAGTCCTGAAGCTAGAGTCCAACATTTGAGAAGCTGCTTGCTAAACCCTGATTTGAGATAAGCAAAACCCTCTGACCAAAACGACATGACCAGCAACGGGAAATATGAAAAAATAAAAATAGAAAATCCACCTTGACTATGTCTTATCTATCAATAATGATGATGATAATAATGGTACTAATAGTAATAATATACAAAATTGTCTAGTGGAGGCAAGCAACTTCTCTTATTTGACCTAATATAATCCGGGCTTCAACAATAAGATCGTCAAACTGTTAGGTGAGGTAATTTATTACAAATAAGTTAACAACCGGTCGCTGATTATTTAAAATAAATTATATTCGTGAAAAAAGACCAGCTTATATATATATATCTCAACCTAATACATACATACATACATACATACATATATACCTACAACAATCTGTAAATTTTAGGGGTATCCTTAAATATTCCAACAAGGATTTCAAGGGAAAAAGAAGAAGGAAATATCACATGACAGCAGTAAATAATTCCGAAAGAGAATTTCCAAGATAAAATATCGGAAACGAGAAATTTCTAATTACTCATAATGCAACATAAATGCTTATTAACCAATTGCAAGAGTAATGCTTTGGTCGAAAAGGGATAAGATGGGAATGTTTCTACCCTTATTTTTTTATTTACACAATAACTTTCTAATAGAGCGAGTATGATAGAACTTTAATATTTACATGAATGATGAAATTTTTTCATAAATATGATTACTCATATCTCTTAAAATAATTAGCTAACGAAAAATGTTTTTGTTTTCGATAACAATTCTATGACTTTAATATGTACGTGAATGATGAAATCTTTTTTATTAATTCATTTTTGTAAGCCGTACAATAAACGATACCGTTTTCGCCAAAGCTACTCCTCCTCCTCCTTTGAAATCTTCCTATTGTCGACACAAAGTCCGAAATATGAGTGGAGCACAAGATCAGACGTTGAAGCATTATAGCAAAGATTAGGCAAGCACAAGATCAGATATTCAAGCATTACAACAAAATCAGGTGATTACCGTACCAACATTAAAATGCTCAAATTTTTGTGTCCTTTTTTTCCTTCTTATTTGCAAAGATGACTTTTCGGGTCAATCCATCAATTTTGCTCTCATTCATCAACGATAGCCGATTCAGAATCAACTAGACAGCAACGACAATGATGACTTCACAATGATCAAGAGTGATAGTTTGTTGTGGCGGTGGTCCTTACACCGTGGCTAGCAATTGGAGATGATGTATAACGAATGCACGATGATTAGAAGTGTGATAGATCGTTGTGGCGTGGTCCTTGCACAATGCCAACGAAGCCGAACTCCGTCACTTCATCCATTATGTTTTTCTTTTGGAAAATCTTTTTATCCAATTCGGGTCTATTCCATGTGTAGTCCGGTCCGGTCCGGTCCGGTCCGGAAGGTGTCTCCAAACACTAGATCGGATGTACTGTTAAACTGTACGGACCCAAATCCGAGCTATAAAACGGCGACCGAGGATGGAGTAATTTCTCTCTCTTTCGCTGATTCTTGCACCGCAACCGAGAGAAGTACGCGGCAACTCCCCTCGCCGTACGGAGCTCCCCTCTCCTCTTCTTCTCCTTCGTCCCTCTCGATCTCGATCTCGCTCCCGCCTTCGGCGATTCTCCGATCGCCTGACCGCGGCGCCCCCACCCCCCTCGCGGCGTTCGTCGGCGGATGGCGAAACCGAGGCAGCCGCGCTTCCCGCAGCGGAGGCCGCCGTCCTCGCGGCGGCTGCTCCTCGCCGCGATCCTGATGTTCGGCCTCGCCGTGCTGATCCTCCTCGCGCTCGGCTTGTTCTCGTTCCCGAGCGGCGGCGGCGGCGGCTCCTCCTCCTCCTCCGAGGCGAACGATCTGAGCTCGATCTTGAGGAGGAGCGTAGAGAGGTAGGTAATGCTGGGGCTTCGGATTGATCCGAGTCGCGAGTTAGCTGTAGTTTAGTCGCTGTGCTTGAAAACGTCGGTTCGATTTCGCAGCCGATGGGGAAATTCGTATCGTTCTGGTCGAGTTTGACCGAGACTTTACTTGACTCGCTTATAGATGAAGAAGGTGTTTAGCGACTTGTTGTTCGTGCGTGCCCGTGTAAACTGACTGAAAATGTGATTTTGATTGGATGCGAAGTCGAGGCAGGTCGTTATGTTGTGGAGTTGGACTTGCTGCGGACTTATCCAATCTGAATGTTGCTGCTGAATTGGTGACGTGACGATTATTTGACGAGAAAACTGGTGTTCTTGTATGGTGATGCAGGAGTGGACTTGGAAGAGATGGAGAGCGAGGTGAGCAGTGGGTTGAGTTTATCTCATGGGAACCTAGAGCCTTTGTATATCATAATTTCTTGGTAAGCAGGTTAGGACTGCGAGAGTTATGCTGCAAATCATTTCATATATTGGAAATGCTATTTTCTAGTTGTTGGATTTTGATCTTAATAAATTACTTTGGTTTTATAATCTGCCTCGTTCTGATGTGCATTTCATGTGCTGATTCCAAGAATTGGCCCATTGGTATATAATTTGCCATTCTTGTTACTACTCAGTCATCTTCAATTCTCACTGATCTTTGAATGGGTATCCATCATCAGTTATGATACAGCCTCGCCGGTAGATTTTGTAGTTACAACATTACATGGGCATTAAAGGAATCATGTAGTGAAAGAAATTCGATATACTTGCGGTATGCAGGTTGCTATTTAGGGGACTTGATTGAAATATCCTGTCAAGGTGGCAATTTAAATGGTGCATGGTCACATCCTCTAGCTGACAGATCTTCAGAATCCAGCAAGATGTAATGAATCAATTGAATAAGCTGAATTCCCGACTCAGTAGTAGATTGAATAAGTCATCTTTAAGGCTTTTCAACCATTAGGCGAGGACCTTGTTGATGTTTGCTACACCATAATTTTCTTTTTAATGACGAGGAGACCTGCCGAAGTGGGTGAAACCTGGTCCATGAAACACCCGACTAACCTCTTGGATCAGGGCTACTCATAATTTAACATTGCTCAATCAGGCTTGACCACCAATTTCTAACTAAAAAGCTCGTCCTTTAGCCTAACATATGATAAGTCGAAGGTGCTGGGGTATTTGATTTTACATTGACATTATCACATTTGTTATGGTCCTGCTTTTGGATTTTATAGCCTATAACATTGCCAAGCCTTTTTTGTGCAGTCTGAAGACGAGTGCAAATACTTAATTGAAGTTGCCAAGCCCCATATGAAGAAGTCAACTGTTGTAGATAGGGCTACTGGCGAGACTAAAGATAGCAGGTTTTTTTTTTTTTTTGGGTCAAAAAGATAGCAGGTTCAATTACCATTTATTTTCCTAAAGTCAAACATTGAGCTTTTAACAGAGCTTTTTTTCATCCTACTTCATGAAATATCTGGTCAATAATAGTGTACTCCATCATAATGTCATTTTATGCAGGGTACGGACGAGCTTAGGGACGTTTCTGGCGAGAGGGCGTGATAAGATAATTAGGGATATTGAGAAAAGGATAGCAGATTTCACCTTCATACCCATAGGTATGCAGTGGAATTTCCTTAACCACCATCATAACATACACATCAAATGAGGGGTATTGATGATCAGCATTGAAATACTTCGATTGCAGTTATCAAATTATTATATCTCAAATCTATGGTTTGTTCCAAAATTTGTCTGATGGAATGTCCGCCGATTGGTGGATTCACAGCCATTTTTACAGGGATAAATCATTTTGCCCAAGCATCAACCACATTCTTGTAGCAACGCTGATAACAATTTTCATGTATTTAACAAACTTAGCAAATTGTAGAGCATGGAGAAGGACTACAGATTCTCCACTATGAAGTTGGGCAGAAGTATGAACCTCACTATGACTACTTCCAGGATGAACACAACACCAAGAATGGTGGTCAACGAATAGCTACTGTTCTCATGTACCTGTGAGTAAAATGGCCTTTTAGCTTTTGAGTATAGTTGAATTAGTACAGCTGTCCCTTTATGTTCCTTTTGTGACTTCTCCATCTGCATAATATTACAGCTCTGATGTTGAGGAGGGAGGTGAGACAGTTTTCCCTGCAGCCAAGGGTAACATTAGTGCAGTACCTTGGTGGTATGAGCTTTCTGATTGCGGTAAAGAAGGACTTTCCGTTAAACCGAAAATGGGTGATGCACTTCTTTTTTGGAGTATGAAACCTGATGGTTCTCTGGATAAATCCAGTTTGCATGGTTAGTTGTGCTCTCTATTCAGCTGTTATGTGTACTTGGTCATGCCTGGAGTTCGTAATACGATAGCACGTCAAAGTCTGTACAAATTTACTAAGATCTTGTAAATGAGTTATCGAATTTACTCTCTAGTTTCTGTCACCATTCACTTAGCCATTCTGATTCATGTCAGGTGGTTGCCCTGTTATTAAGGGGAACAAATGGTCATCTACTAAGTGGCTGCGCGTGCATGAGTACAAAGTTTGAGATACTGAGCAGAAGGTAAATTTTTTTCTGCTGGGAACAGATGATTAGGATACAAATGCTATGTTTCAGAATAACTGTCATTTTCAATGTGAAGTGGTTCATGGTCGTGTTTCCTTGCAGTAGCGATCATTAGCAGTATATGATTTAGTGATAGTTTCTCTAGTGTCTCACCCTGGACGTTAGTAAGGTAATAGAAATTTCATTACTAGTGTCTAACCATCTGTTAATTGCATGATGGATGAAATATTTCTGGTCTCTCTAGCGCTATTTTACACATATGTGACTTTATTTAATGAAGACAGATATCGGGCTATGTCAGTTTATAGCTGATGTTATGTTCAGTTCTAGGTTGAATGAGTCCAATATGTTTACTGTCTGGAAGGTGTAAAGTTTGCTGAGGTTGTCCTTATACATTTAGGAATGTTCATAAATGGTTTAGATAACCGTTGGCTGGATAAGTTCATTCATTTAGTATGTTGGTCATGCTACAGATAAGGAAGATTTCCTGCTTAGATGTACTTTCAGTTCGGTAAATATGGCACCGAGTAAAACTGAACTATTGGTCTCTTGGTTTTCCTTCCTGAAATTACCTAGATTTTAAATATCAGTGCCGATTGTTGCCCGTAACTACTCCATCTTGCACCCGCCTTCGTTTGCAGGTCCAAAAGTTCATAAATTCCTACTGCTGTAACATGTCTGAATTCTCGGGTGAAGGCCCCATCTTCTGGGTCTCATGTCCACCTTTCACGTCAGCAACCAGCATGCTGCGACTCGCAATTTTGTGTTGTCTTTGTAGTTCTACCGTAGGACAGAATGATCGGCTGTACAGCGGTTCTCCTTTTCTTCCTCACTTCCTTCCCCTCTTTCTGGGAATCAGATAAGCATTAGAACATGAGGATGCTGATGAGTGATATTATCATGAACTTCTGAAAGCTATGGGTGGCGCGTTTTGCATTCCCCACCCGCCCTTTATATACTGAGTGATATCATCACATGAGTTGTGAATAGTCATTTGCTGTTCTAGTCAAGATACAACTACAACCTGATGATAGCATGAGCCGGAATCGGCATGCATCCAAATAGCGATTCCCAAATGAAATTGTCTCTACAAAAAGCGTTCCACACATTGTACAAAGTCTCTTTGTGAATTTGGCCTTGTGATGGTTCGATCGCTTTCGACCCAAACCAAACCGATGAGATGACGAATCTCATTTTGTTCTTACTCGACTATTAGCAAGACGAGTGGTCACGTGGTCAGGTTGTCATTTGGAATTTCTACACGTACAACCCCGACACGTGACTCCCAGTACACGTGAATATGGGACTCCGCCACCTCAATAATGAATTTCATGCTCTCTCTCTCTCTCTCTCTCTAAATGCGTTTGTCTTTATAGCTTTGAAAGAGATCCTCTCTTAGGCAAAATTCTACACCACCATCTTACACCAGAAGAAGGCAAACTGCTTGAGTAAATCACATTTCGGGACACAGTTGAAAAATCTTGCAGATTTCTAAAATCCAAATCATTTGTCCGGTGAAAACCGAACCCAAAGCTTTTTGAACAAAATGAGAGGCCAACAATGGTTTGTCCACATATCATGAACGCCATCGCAGACCTTGCAATGTTTAATTTATCTGCCGCCCACAAGAGTTAGAATGATAATCATCCAAGGACGCAGAAATCGTCCCATTTATTCCCCCAATTTATTCCCATAGCAGCTGGAGGAAGAACTCTCCGACATAGAGATTTACTCGAAGCCATGTTGACCGGATGGAATGGAAATGCTAGGAACACCGAGAAGAGTCGGCTGTTGAACCTGCCTGGTCGCTCAATGTCTACCTCCAATCAAGTTCCTGATGGCGTACTGCAGGATGCCCCCATGATCGAAATAGGCCAGCTCAACCTACATATGGAAGCCACCGAAACTTAGCAAGGAGATGAAAAGACGATGAATCTTCCAAGGATATAGAGAAGTGACAATTCAATATCGTTACCTCTGTGTCAAACCGTAGTGTGCACACAAATGACTTGCCATTGTCTGTCTCCACCGTGATGTCCTGACCAGGCCTTATTTCGCTCACACTATTCGGAAGATTAATGGTGTAGCGTTCATGGCCAGTCAGTCCGAGTGTTTCTGCATCCTCCCCAGACTTGAAACATAGAGGAATGATACCCATTCCCACTAAATTGCTTCTGTGAATCCGCTCAAAGCTCTTTGCTATGACAGCTTTCACGCCCTGATACGAATTAGAGCTTAGGGCGCAACCTAAGGGGAAAAAATTGGACAAAAAATTGAATAAAAAAGCACGAAAATGCTCACCAACAGCATTGGACCCTTGGCAGCCCAATCACGAGAACTTCCACTTCCATACTCAGCACCAGCCAAAATAATGGTGGCCTGCCCCTCACTCTTGTACCTCTGCCATACAAGAGACAAAGCTAGTATGAGCCACAATGGCACCAGTAATCAGATAATGAGTCATTGATGGAGCCCATACTCAGCTAATAGAATATTAACCAGCAGGCAGACAGTTAAAATCAGATTATTTTCTTTAGAAAGTTCTCCCAATTAAGATGATATCACATTGAAATGTCAAATGAATCTCAACTAACAGTGGGATGACCCAGAAGGATGTTGCTAGGAGGCTGATCTAGCTGGCATTAATGGACCGAACAAAAAATCAGCTTCTTTCAGACTTAAACAAAAATTTGCAGAAAAGAACTAGCAATAGACATGGTAAGTAGCATAATTCTCAGGGCCAATCTAAATAGAATGGCTTATCCAACCAACAACTATGAATAATGAGGCCCCATCACTCACGACACTGTCATTTGTGATGCGGTGTCTGTATTGGGTCTGCAGAGTGAAGAAAATTACCATGGCAACATCATAAACAGATAGTTTCTCCCCACTGGGGATGTGGATTGTTTTAGGTCCAACTTCTCCTTTAAGAAACTTGTTGACAAGGCGAATGTTAGCAAAGGTTCCTCTTGCCATGATCTCATCATTTCCACGGCGACTTCCGTAAGAGTTGAAGTCCCTTCTATCAACCCCACGTTCCATTAGATACCTTGCAGCAGGGCTATCCCTGTGAATGCTACCAGCCGGAGAAATATGGTCAGTCGTAATGCTGTCCCCAAAGTTTAGTAAGCAGTAGGCATCCTTCACGCCATGAAGGCCAGGAGGAGACATTGTCATGCTCTTGAAATATGGTGGGTCATGAATGTATGTTGATGTTGGGTCCCAAGCATAGAGAGTGCTAGAAGGTGTAGATAACTGATTCCACATAGGATTTCCTTTAGTGATAGCTTCATATGTTGCCATAAACATATCTGGAAGCACGTTCGATTGGACAACCTGAAGACAGGTTATACGAGAGAAAAAAACAGAATCACCAATTACGACCTCTATAATTAATAGTCAAAGTGAAGATTTCCATAAGCTCCTAGCAGATTTATTGGCTTACAGTTGCCACTTCTTCATTTGATGGCCAAATGTCTCTCAAGTATACTTTTCTTCCATCTTTTCCTTCCCCAATGGGTTCGGTTTCGAAATCAATATCTACCTGCAAAGGTTGTCTCCCATGAGGAATGTGCCAAAAAGAAAAGCGAATTCCGAGGATAATACCAAGGTTGGAGTAGATTGCTAATAAAGAACCAACAACTGCAAATACAACTGCATGTTACATACCGTGCCAGCAAGAGCATAGGCAACCACGAGAGGAGGAGAAGCCAGATAGTTAGCCCTAGTTAGGGGGTGAACACGTCCTTCAAAATTTCTGTTTCCAGACAATACAGCTGCAGCTACAAGATCTGACATTGTGCAAATTCAACAGTTAATTGAGCTTATAACATTTTCTTGATGATATTATGCAGGATTATGAATTAATCTCTACCATTTTCAGTAATAGCTGATGCTACTGACTCATCAATATCCCCTGAGTTTCCAATGCATGTAGTGCATCCATAGCCAACAATATGGAATCCTAATTGGTTCAGATATGTCTGCAAGCCACTGCAAAAACAACACGTCTAGCTTAGCAAGAAGATCCATGGTTGCTAACATGGGAAGAATACTTGGGTCAATTAAAGGCACCTTTTCTGCAAATATTTGGTCACAACCCCAGAGCCCGGAGCAAGACTTGTCTTAATCCATGGTTTTACCTGACACAAGATTTTTTTGTTCAGATAAAAAAAAAAACTAAGTCATCTACAACCAAATGTAGCAACTCATCAAAATTTTCTGTTAAAAATTCGAAATATGCTGCATTGATTCCAGCCGCAACTGTAGAATGCTTAAAGATATTATACATGAGCGAAGAATCAATTCAGTGGACAGCAGATCGAGTAAACTTTTGCAGAGGTACACGCAGATGCACATGAGCCTATACTATCAGGTGACGGGTGTAGCAAAATCCATATGAACATCTAAATGTATTGCCTAATATATTCTACTTTGTCAGAAGAAGAGTTTTTGTCAGCCAACCTCCAATCCTAATTCACAAGCCTTCCTTGCTACCAAAGCAGCACCAAGCATTACACTAGGATTTGAAGTATTTGTGCAGCTAGTGATAGCTGCTATAACAACATCCCCATGCCGAAGCTGAGCTGGAGTCCCATGAAATGTGAACTCTGCAACCTTTCCCTGTGATTCCTTTGGCACAGCAAAACCCTACAAAGACATGGATGAAAATCAGTCAAAATCCTAAGTAAAGACACAGAAAAAAAATCAATATCAATAATACTCCATGAAGCATGCCATTTTGCCCATCTAAAGGCTCCTAAACTCTTCAACAACATAGTTACAAAATTCAATGTACGTAAGAGGAGCCTGCATTAAGATTTCAACAAACAAAGTTGCTCATCAATCAACTTCTGCACAGTTAAAGCAGCACAAAGCCAAAAAAAAAAAAAAAAAAAAAAAAAAGGTAGGTAGAATCAATGTCAGTAGTAAGCACAAGTCAACACATAGTTAGTTAACTATTTTGTTCTAGTATATTTACCAGAGTACAAGCACTGCATGCGAAGGGCAATTCACTTCCCAAATTTTGGAACCAACAAAGAGCCCCATGACCATGCACACCTATGATCACTCATAAAGAGTATACAAGATTCCCGAAAGCCTCACCTTAAATCCAACTCTATTATCCAAGCATGCATGCCAATCAGCTTTCATTTCTTTCAGTGGGACTCGATCGTGTGGCCTGGAAAGCGTTGATTCTTAGCCAATAGAAGGGTGAGGGGGGGAAAAACTAAACCTACTTCATGGCAACAGTATCGTATCCACTGGGGATTACCTTTTGGGACCCGAAATACATGGTTCCACATCCTTAAGATCCAGTTCCAGATAAGAGGAGTATGTTCTCTCCACTTGGGGCTGCTTCCAACACAAAGATTCTTAGCAAGAAATAATGATGTACTCTTAAAGTCAAAAACAATCATAAAACTCACCTCATTGTAATCCACAAACATCTTGTTCGCCCGCAAGTAAGATTCTATCATGGCAACCTATGAAGTTGCTTAAGTTAACACAAGCAAGTACTCAGTACTCAGTACAAAGTATGACGAAAATCTCCGTGATTACTTACAGTTTCCGCACTTCTGCCTGTCAATTTAAGATACTGCAGAGTGACATGATCAACAGGGAAAAAGCCCATAG
This sequence comes from Eucalyptus microcorys, assembly GCA_014182515.1. Lineage (NCBI taxonomy): Eukaryota > Viridiplantae > Streptophyta > Magnoliopsida > Myrtales > Myrtaceae > Eucalyptus > Eucalyptus microcorys. The sequence goes on from CM024570.1 coordinate 27,331,551, forward strand.
TGGCACCATATTCGGGTGACATGTTAGCAATGGTGGCACGATCTGCCAATGACAATTCGCTCATTCCTTCCCCTGAAAAAGCAACACGACATTTAAAAACAACAGTAACAAGAAGGATTCAGTGGCTGTGCAATATCTTGAACAGAAAGGATTAACGATGCAGGGGAATCAGAAGATGTACCATAAAACTCAACAAATTTGCCCACAACGCCATGCTTCCTCAGCATTTGTGTTACGGTCAAGACCAGATCGGTTGCTGTTACCCCATCTTTCAGCTTCCCAGTTAATTTAAACCCAACCACACCAGGAAGGACCATGCTCATCGGCTGCATCAAAATAAGAGATGAAAACAGAAATGCTAAGAAATGACTGAAAAAACTAATGGATGTATGTTCATACTTCAGAACATCTTGAAAAGGACATACTAGTGTCAAATGACACTACTTTATCAGCCATCCACAGTAAAAAAAAAAAAATATAATAATAATAATAATAATAATATATTGAATTCTCTTACCTGGCCAAGCATTGCAGCTTCTGCTTCTATTCCTCCAACTCCCCAGCCAGCAACTCCTAATCCATCTATCATAGTTGTATGTGAATCAGTACCAACAACACTATCAGGGTAAAGCAAGCCGTTTGTGTTGAAGACCACTCTGCCAAGATATTCTAGATTAACCTGCAAATAGATTCCAGCTCAGTTTGTCAACTCAATGATACAGGCCAATATTCTGGTAAAGCAAGAAAATTGCATATTCTCATAGGACACGGCATGTAATAGTTCCACCACGGGTATATACAGTTTTTTCCACTTCTTATGTTAAAGTCATACATATGATCAGTATATATGCACTATATGTTTTACTACCTGGTGGACAATCCCCGATCCAGGCGGAACAACAAGCATATTATGAAATGCAGTTGAACCCCACTTGAGAAAGCCAAATCTCTCCTTGTTCCGATGAAACTCAAGTTCCATATTAGCCTGGACAGCATTTTCTGACCTTGCCACATCAACCTGAACGGAGTGGTCGATAACAAGATCCACTGGAACCTGCACGATGATTGACATGTTCACAAATGACAGTTCAACTACTTGCACACACAAAGATAAAGTTCCTTCACCACCAACGAGTAGCTGGAACGAGCGACATGCTGACATATAAAGCTCACCAGTGGGTTGATTTTATTCGGATCTCCCCCGAGGCTATTCATCGCATCACGCATGCAAGCAAGATCAACAACAGCAGGCACCCCAGTAAAATCCTGATACAAATGACGACGCATCATCAGATTTCAAACATCGCAACTCTTCAAAACCCTAGTCAGCATCAACGACACACACGATGCACAGCTTCATGTACCTGCAGCAGCACTCTAGCCGGCTTAAATGGGATCTCGACTTGTCTAGGAGAAGTGTTTTCCCAGTCGATGATCTTCTCGACATCCTTGCTCTTGACCTGGAACTCGTCGCAGTTCCGAATGGCCGACTCCAGAAGAATCCTAATAGAGTACGGCAGCCTATCTGAAGCATAAACAACGGAGATTGAAATTGAACAGGTAGATTCCGCTAGAATCCTGACAAGAGTACGGCACTCTGCCACTCTTATCCGCAACAGAGGACCATCGAACTCAAAAACTACTGAAAAACGAACTTCGCACTCGCGCTAAACACCGACCAAATCCACTCCGAAGCGCCATCAAACTCATCATTTCCAATCCAAAACATCGAAAGGAATCGAAAGAGACGACGACGACGACGACGACGAGGAGAAGAGGAAAGAACGAGAAGCACTGACCAATCCGGGAATCGCCGAGGGCCGGGAGGGAGAAGTAGCTCCCGAACTCGCCGCCTCCGGGCTTCTCGAGCGTCTTCAGAATGCTCTTGAACGGATTCTCGCAAGCTGACACGCCGAACGATCGGATTAGAGAGAAAGTTTCGATCGCGGTTTCCGACACCGGAGCGCACGCATCAACGGGAAACGGGAAACGGGAAACGGGAAACGGGAAACGGCGGAAAGCGGCGGCTTACCCATGGATGAAGATCGGAGCTGCTCCGCCGGCGGCGAGATGCGGCGACGAGATTAGACAGAGATCTGAATCACGCAGAGAGAGAGAGAGAGAGAAGCTAGAGAGAGAAACTAGAGAGAGAGAGGGAGGGGGTAGGGTTGATTAAATAACGGGGAGATTTCAGAGGATTAGAGAGAGAGAAAGGGGGGTGGGGGTGGTTGGTTGGACATGGGAAGATGCAATGAACGTTTTTGCTGGGGGGCTCTTTTTGTCGCGATCGTTTTCGAGAAAAACGGGGAGACGATGATACGACGACAGCCGGGGCCCAGGTTGAGGTCACGTGTTTTAAGGTTCTTCTTCCCAGCGCCGAGTTTGGATTATATTATTGTTTAATCTTTTTTGCCCCTTTTATCTTTTTGGTGCTCTCCGCATATTCTTTCCTCTTTCCCTCCCCCCCAAAAAAAAGGATGAGGGAAGAGGGGAATCGTGACCTCCTAAAGCTGTGTTTGGTTACCGGGATAACGGTGAGGATGCGATGCATTTTGTGTTCTCCGGTATTGAATTATTTTCCAAGACAGGATAAGGTCAAAGGTAATAGAAATAAAATCCGAATTCAAGAATCCCGAGGAAAATGTGAGATGAAGGTGGAGCCGGCTATAGCTGCAAGTCGAAACGTAACGCCACCGTCCTTGTTTTCTTGAATGGAAAATGAAATTTCGAGTTTTCAAGTAGAAAGAGGACTAGAGTGCGTAATAAATGGGGTTGCTGGCTTTTTATTGAGATTGTGGACTCTTTTATAGCTCTTTTTTTAAGGAAGCTAGTTGGACTAGACATATCGAATATTTAGACAGTGATAAGAGAAATGCCTTCTGTCCTTGATGTCGAGTTGGATGTGAAATGTCGAGCTTCCTACGGCACAATATATTGATTGACGTACAGTCTATCTTATTATAGTTTCGTAGTTCGTAATATTTCTTATCGCACAAAATGCACAATGGCTATCATGTCAAATATTACTATAGCTATTATGCTTCCTTCGGTATTTACCTTTCCACTCCATTGGTTGTTGTATCATATCAAATATTACTAGGAAAGGTTGCTCTGTATACTCTTAGGATCAAGTCGTTGTGCAATCAAGTTTTCAAAATGTAAGTCTTTGTGATCAAATTCTCTATCTTTTTATTTTTATTTTTTATTTGTGTACTTTAGTCATTCTGGCAAAGTTATGGGTGAAATTGATAACATGGATTTTTCTTATGATGTTTTTGATATAGATGGCGCTGATGTGACGTTACATCAAGAAAAGTGTAAAGAAAACTAAAAACGAAAAATTGGAAAACGGAAGTTGTGAGGAAAACAGAAAGCAATCCAAATTTTCTTTATGAAAAAATAACCGAGCGAGAGAGAGAATTTGACCAGGCGGGGCGAAAGATGGGGAAGGGGGCAAGATGGTTTTGTATTTTTACAATAGATATAAACATATATATCGTTTCAAATATATTCATATTCATAATCCTCGTTTCTCAACCAATGTGGAACAATGCAATTGTAATATTCTGACTCGCTAGTGGCAAGTCAAGCTCTTATAGGAGACACAAGCTTGGAACGCTTCATAAGAAAAAGAACATTGTGGAATGATTGTTTTGTGTGCGTTCGTCTTCGCTTTGTCCTGTATTGATTGACTTCCGGACGTCGGAGCATACTCAACCCTATAAATTCCACAAGCATGATCATCAATTCATGCTTTCAGCTTCTTGGACTAAGGCTATTTTGTCTTTACACCGACTAATGTCTCGCCTAGCCACGCACAGGGAACACAAGGCGGTGGTTGGAGTTTGAATTTCCCCCGACAAGGTAGGGGTGGTCTCATGCCTATCCTTGAGACAGCGGCTCTTTCTCTTGCTTAATTTTTCTTTTTTAGTTATGGTTTGTTTAGTCTTTCTTCAATGTTTTTTTCGTTTTTTGTTTGTCCTTAAATTTTTTATTTTTTTTACTGTGGCACCACCTCTGCAAAGCAAATTAAAAGATGATATGCTATACTCTGGCGGCTCATATCGGCAAATTTGACGATGAATTTGCCAGAAGGACTAAATGGCATCCCATAAAAAAGAAAAAAATGTTTATGATTTGATTGCACATCAAATCAAACTTTTAAAATACTTGATGCAATTTTTTCTGCCTACACCGACTGATAAAAATTAGGCAATCACACGTTCGTATTAGCCCAAAGGCGATATTTCCTTGACCTAGATAGTCAAAAGTTTGACGCGAAAAGAAGGCCCTTTTTTGGTAGTAAATGAAAAATTAAAATTTTGAGACCTTTTTAAGCAAAAATAAAAAGCATGGAAAGGGTGAGTCCCTAAATCTTAGAATTGTTACTCGCTATCTGCTTTATTAGATTCCGGCTTTTGGACATTGATCACCCACAACATCCATGTCCAATGGACTCAAATCAAGGATCTATTTATTTTTTAGAGAATAAGTGATTTAAAAAAATCTTCAAAATAATATTCTATATCATTTGAAACTAATTGATAAAAAAAAATTCTCATTATGGTAATAATTTATGTCTAGTCGTTTTCATAAATTACGAAATAATTTTTGTTCACTTATTTTGTAATTAATACAAACAATCATTTTTAAGAGAATATTGTATAGAATATTTATTATTTGCAAAATAAGCCCCTCAAAATCATGCATCAAAAGAAATGATTATGCAAAAATAACTTTATACCTAAGATTCTCTTTTAGACCACCTAAACGTGGGCACTCGTCATGCAATCCCAACTACCATATGGTTTAAGACATGAAAACTTTGATGAATTGGAAGATTTGGATGACATTTGACCCTCCTTCATTGAAGCACTAAACAAAAGAAGTACAATAATAGAAGTGGTCATTTAGTATATACCCAAAAAAAAAAAAAAAAGGATAGAATTTTTTCCACTCCCTCTTTAATTTATCCGCTCCCTCAAAATAATATTTTGACGATACCATCTTTTTGGGTCCTACGTTTTGGTACAATATAGCCAATGGCGATTATTAAAGTCAAATGCGGGGCCCATATTGCATCCCGCTCCTTTTACTCGGATCTTCTTTCTCTTTCTTTTGTGTCTCTCTATTCTCTCTCTTTACCTATTCATGATCCTCTTTTTCCTTAGTCACCTTCTCCACCTATGTCCTCCACTGCACCCTTGATCCATGATTAGCAGTAGGGATCTGTCGTGGGTGATGGTGGCCACGACGGCCGTTGACCCGACGACGTCGCACTCCGGCAAGTGGAGCTCGCACATGCACCTCTCCATCATCGCCCTCCACTTCATCGGAGCTGAACCCTCCATGTTAACCATCACCAGCTCCTTCCTTTTCAGCTCGTGCATCATATTACTACACCTTATGCCTAGGACCTCCCGGTCGAATAAGTAATAGAGAGAAAAGTAAAAAAGAAAGAAGGACAAAGTAAAAACGAGACAAATTGGGTCCCACATTTGACATTAATTATTACCGGTGGGTATAACATGCTAAAAAAGCGAGACCATGAAGGATAATATAGTCAAAACACCGTTTTAGGGGAGTGAATAAGTCAAAAGAGATGTGGAAAAATCGTGTCCTTAAGAGAAATTATCTTTTATTGAAGGTCGCGTTCGATTTGCCTTAATAGCTGGATTTGGCCGATTGGTGCTAGAGCGATTTCATTAGAAAATCCACGAAAGTAAAAGGACTTGATTAGACAAATTACAAATATAGAGACTTGATTAGAACGATGGCAATATATATACTTGTCCATATCTCAAACCACATAAATGATTATTATATAGCCCATGGGTGCTAAAAGCAAAATCTGTCAAGACTCGAGTTTTGTTTGTTCCATAGAAAATCGATAATTTAAAAAATATTTTTCTAAATATGATCATTTATATGTCCATATCAATAGATGAACAAAAAAATATATTCATTGTCCATGATAATGTTGAGACATAAATTATTATCAATAATGAAAATATTTTTCATCAACTAATTATTTCAAAAAGTATAAGTAATTATTTTTAAATAAATATTTTTAAAATTATTCATTTTTTCGTGAAATAAATGCACCCTCGATTTATTAGTAGCATAGATTAGGAACATTATAAAGGGAATGGCGAAATCTGGTTGAGACCGCGCAATCCTGGGCCTGAGCTTTGTGCTGTAAATTGTCCAAAAAGGGCCTGGGCTCGTTTCATCATTCGGTTCGGATTTTGAGGTCCATTCAACGATTGAATGGGACGGGTTCGATCATTCCAACGTAGGCCGGCAACGGTAATTTGGCAAGCGAATGGGCCGTCCGGTCCAACCGGATTCTACCTTCACCGGCTGTGGTGTACGGCATGCGGATCTGCATCTCTCTCATTCTTCTCGATTCACCTCTCAAAGTCGCCATACGTTAGCCATAAAACAAGCGAGCGATAATAGTGGACTGCGTATTGATGACTCTCCAAACTTGATAATGACAAAATGTCGTAAAATCGAAAGAAAAATCACTCTGTACGGCATTTCAAAATTAATTACAATGAAGCATTGTAAAATCATATAGGACAATATTTACAACATACAATATTTTGAAAAAGTACTAGACTGTACTACTATTCATAATATCATCAGCCCAAAATTTCATACGATATCAAAATAAGGGGTCTTGTATTCGAATCTTCATGTACCTCTATCTCCCCTACCATTTTGTGTTTCCCTATATTAATGTTTGGCCTGAAGTGCAACCTTTTTGTGATAGTAGTCTAGAAAACTTCATAATAACAAAATGATACAATGGCCATGCAAACTTTATATACTCATCTATGCAAATATATTGTCTCTATCCTCCTTCAGCCTCTTGCCCATTCAAATATCGAACTCTTAATCACGTGATAAATACAGTCATGAAAATTCGGGATTCTTTTGTCGAGACGCCAAAATCGAGAGAGCAGGACAAAACCCGGGCACAGTGCCACTCGAGTCTAGACAGTTTCTTTTGCTTTGCTTTGGCAAATCTTCGTTCCCCAATGCCATTCACGTACATTCAGCAAACAGTGCAAGATTGGGTGCAAAACACAAGAATGAATATGTTGAGTGCATAATGACACTCGAGACCTCTTTCGTGCATCAATTAGCATCGGTTAGTCCCTCAAATGAATTGAATTATCATGAAGGCGGTCGAAATCCGAAGCTTGGTTATTCATTGTTTACTCCACGATTTTCTTGGGACATCCACAGAAAAGTACCAATTTGGTGGACTTCTTGAGCAACGACATCATCCACATCTTCAACTTGATTGACTCTTTTCAGGTCATTGATATTAGCTTACCCACCAAAAGAATGGGACAAATAAAAAATCCAGTCAATGCCATGGATTTTTTTAGATTGTCCCAAAGGCCAATGACCAGCCGCAAGGAAAGGACTCGATTAGGGCAAATCTTTCGGTTGTTTTGGCAAGAGATTTGTCTCTGCTTCTAGCACTTTGGAGAGAAGACAGAACCATACGTAATCATCGAACTTCAAGTTGCCTCCACCCTCAGGCAATTTTGTATATTCCATGTTGCGAATTGAAACTCAGCCCTTGCTTTGATTTAGTCAATAGGAGACATTACCTCTTTCTAAGGGAAAACTGAGGTAGAAAACATCGATATGGAAAAGTTATAAAATAGGCATGAGGTAGAAGAAAATTAACCATCCGCATTAAAATCCTGTATTCAATGTGAAATGACAAATGAGAACCTTCTCTTCTTACGCACAATTTCGACTGAAGTTAGTATAAGTAACGCCAACATCGTGAAGGACGTGAAATTTGACTTTCGTACGACGTTGAGAGCCTCATAAAATAAAATGTAAACTACATATTAGGGGGATTGAGACTATACATTTCGGATCCCTAGAAAATCTCATAAAAACATGCAGAATTAAACGAAGTGTACTACTTTGTTAGGATGACTCATCCTTTCTAATTCTGGAAGAATGAGTGGAAGAAAAAAAGAGGAATACAAAAGAGAAAAAAAAAATGAACATGCAAGAATTTGAATATTAGATTTATCGATGGGTTTGGATGATTAATAATGACCATTGTCGTTGTTATTAATATTAGGAATATTAAGAGCACCGTCATCACTTATATATGTTATCAAACACCAAGATTACATTTTCACATTAATGTATATTTGCTTTTCTCCATGGTAACTCAAACTTTAATACTGCCCCTCCCTCCCTTCACACAACCTTTGGACCCAAGGTTGCCAGAGGCCACAACGTCGATCGTTCTACAATAGACTTGAGCACAGTGTGAATACACACGAACTTGTAGAGAGAGAGAGAGAGAGAGAGAGAGGTTGCGATTATCGGCAGCAGCGTTCTGGGGCTTAGGGTTTTGTGATTAGAGAATTAATAAACATCGTGTGGAACCTTTGAAAGGAAGGGCAACACGGTATTCGCTTACGTTCCGTGAGATGCAAAGTGGTAGATTTGAAAATTTATAGCAGAGAGAAAGTGGTAAAGATGCAAAACTAGAGAAGGCCGGTTTCATCAATTTCCCCCCTCTTATTACCTCACCTTATAACTAATGGTATGGTGCGACTTATACGAAGTGATGATAGCAATGCTCGAACTCTCCATCCACCGCAGCTGGCGAACTTATAATGATCGAGCTAATAAACGTGTTTTGGTCGACTTACTGACCGATGACATTGTCCGCATCTCAAAGGACTCTCTTAGTTCATTGACATTAAGGTCTCATTTGTTAACTATCCCCAAAACAGCTATTTCTATTATTTTCTTCCCCAAAATGAAAAAAGAACAAAAATTCATTTGATAAAATTTTTGTTCTTGAGAATAAAAATCTTTTTTTTTTTATATCGGCATTTTGATAGCTCCCGATGGGTCAAGGCATTAGGCTTTTTTTTTTAATTTCCGGGAGTAGATTTGAAACAAAATTAAGAAGTAGAAAAAATTTGCTTCTTATTCTTGAAAACAATTTCAAGAATCAAGTCTAACTTTATTTTTTTTCTTTCTTTTCTCATTCTCTCTTCTTTTTATTCTTCTTGCTTCCATAGCTGGTCACTCGCCACCATCAACCGTTGCCGCTACTGGCGACTAGACGGGGTTTGGCGAGCTCGCCGGAGGCTCGTCTAGCCACGGTGAGCCTTGGCCTCACCAAATCTAGGCAAGACCAAGCCTCACCGGTGGCCAGGCGATCCATGAGTCTCGGCCTCACCATGATAGTCGACGATCAAGAGGAAGAATAAGAAAAAAAAGGAAAATAAAAAATAAAAAATAAAAAGAAAAATAGAGTAAAAGTATTTAAAAATTAAAAGAAATTAAAAAATTAAAAATTTTACCAAACATATTTTTATTCATATAATATAAATTTTGTATAGTTACCAAACGCGTTATTTTATTTAAAAAAATTTTCGAGAATAGAATTAGAAAAAAATTATTTTTGATAAAAATTATTTTCAAAAACATAATTATCAAATGCGTTCTAAGATTACCCATGATGGAAGCAGAAAATCAGTTGAGCGTCATAATTTTAGAGCTCCCGATAGGCCGAGAACTAACCAGAAAGGAGGAGAAAATTGGACCGGAGATCAAAGCAAATCTTTTGATAGGTATGGCAAGAGATTTGCCTTTGGCTTCTAGCGCTTTGGAGAGAAGACAGGAGACAGACTTAGGTCATCGTGATATCTCGTCTTGATTTTCAAGAAATTTTTGTCTATTCCATGTTGTCTACTCAGCCAGCCCTTGCCCTTTGATCTGGTCATAGGAGATATTATCTGTTAGAACGGGGAAATTATAGTAGAATAACACTGATTCCGAGGGTTTTATAAAATAGCCATTAGTTGGAAGGAAATTCACTACCTCGGAATGTGAAATGACGTCAAAGCATCCCTTCTTATGTGCAAATTATATTGGAATAATATAGGTCACCCACATCACAAAGGATGTGAAAGTTGACTCTAATGTGATGTTTTAAGTACTGTAAGAAAGACATAAATCATATATTAGGCGGACCGAGACTATGCATATTAGGGTCATGGAAATCTCATATTCAAACTATGTAGTGCACTAAATCTACCAATCTATTAGAAAGCCTCAATTGGGGTCTTTATAATTTTCAAATATTGAGTGAAAGAAGAAGAATACAGAAGAGAAAAAACCAAAGTTGTAGGAACTTCAATCCTTAGATTTGCTGATGGCCCTCGACGAGTAACAATTGTCAACACTATTAGAGAGATTCTGAAAAACCCTCCTCACTTTTATTCTGGTTCTAGTTCCTCTCTTTTTTTTCTAGGAGCACGAGTGTAAAATTTTGTTATCAAACACCAAATCACATCTTCACATCAATTTATATTTGCTTTCACTTACGAGATTTTCATTGTGACCCAAAATACCCATGCCCTATAAAATAATCCAATCCTCAATCCTGTCCCTCTGCACGACCTCACATGAGAGAGAGAGAGAGAGAGAGAGAGAGAGAGAGAATGGCTAGGGGGGCATAGAGGGTAGAAGTTGGCGAGGGAGATGGAGACAAGAGAGAGCAGTTAACAGTCATCGACAGTACTGTTTTGGATCTTAGGGTTTTTGGGTAATCGTTGAACCTCCGAGAGGTTGATAGGAATGGCAATTTTATCTTTTTTGCATGTGTTTTGTCAGATACAAAGTAGTACTTTCTAAAATTAGGAAGAGGGGAAGTGGTAAAGATGCAAAACTAACCAAGGGCGGGTTTCCTCAATTTCCCCCTAATCATCTTCATTATTATTGAAAGCAAGTTGCGACGTATATGAAACGATGGGGTGCTCGATCTCTTCAACCACTTTGACTCGTAAACTTATAATTAACGAGTTAATTTATGAGATTTTGCATGGATTATGACACCAAACAAATTATGTTTGATTAAGAATATGGTGCCTTGCTTGGACGCAACATGCACATAAACAAAGGCGTGTTCGACTTAATTTTTTCTTCTCCTGATTTGCACTTGGTTGATGGTGCCCCACTAACCCCCCTACGCATTTTAATTTTTAATTCGGTTTCTGAGTCTTTTTAAATTCCATGATTTCGGACGAAAGGACAGTGCAAACTTTTCTAAGATGCTTCAATAGCCGACATATATTCGCATGTTACATCGAAATAATGTGGGATTCGACTAGGCATTAAATCAGCATGCCAAATTTCAGACCAACTTCTGGAAACCCTTTGTTTGGCTATCTTTTGTAGGCATTGGTGAATGCATTGTATAACCAAACACAAGGGCGCGTTTAGATTGACTTTTTCTATTTTATTTTTTGACTTATTAGAGGTACTTTGATTTAATTGAAACACTCGAAATTTTCACAACACATAAGTATTTGCACGTAAATTTGTATACAATCTTTTTGATGATTTTCAAACATTTCGACTTTTGATAGGAAAACCAAAAATACTTAGTGTTTACAAATGGGCTTTTCTTGAACAGTATGCTAGACATGACTACAGGACTGTTTTCCTAACAACATTGTAAAAAAGCTTGAGGATGTTCCAAAGAAGATCCACATTTTGTGGTTCGATTGTTCCCTCCCGTCATGTCAAAAAGTTTGAATTCCATCACCTCATCCTCTAATAAATTCTAACGCTACATGACATTTATTCATGTGCATTTTTATCTTGTTCTAAGAATTACATTCAGAGTATATGTGAATCTCAAAAACAAAATTTCTTTTTTTCTTTTATTTTGAAAATTAATGCAATGGCACGTTTCATTTACTCTTCACCTGACCCAATACTGGAAATAGCAAATAAAAATTGGTTCGGACATCAAAGCTAGATGACCCTTTTTCGGCTATATCAATTGAATCATTGCAACCAATTTTCAGAAATATGGGCCCAACCACAGTGAGACATATAAATTCACTGTCCGCAGCAACCCAAAGAATATTTCTTATTTTCGCTTTTTCTACCTATATATTTATTTTAAATTAATATCATGAAAAATCTACCACAAATTAATTTTTTGACTAGCAAAAACTTTAAACAGGTAGACCTATAATAAATTTATTATAAATGAGTTTTTTTACTATCGAAAAATTTTAAACTAGTATACTTACGATAAATTCTAGGAAAAACCAAAAGTTGATACACTTATGAAAAAATGAGAGTAAAATCCCCAAACCGGTACACCCATTAACCGTCACGTGTCATTCAACTAAATAATTTTACTATAAAGTTTAACGGAAACTAACGGAGAGTAAAACCCTAAACTGATATATCCGTCAACTATCACGTATCACTCAACTCAATAATTTAATTATAAAGTTTAATATAAATTGATAGAGGGTAAACTTATCTAAAATGTAACGGTTTGAGATTCTAATTCGGAATACGTTAGTCAGATATTAACTTTCTATTTTTGTAATTTTCTATTACTATGTTACGCTCGGTTCGGGATGCGGCCCCCTCGCTGAGCAGCTCCGCAGAAGATATTTTCGTGGCAGAGAGAGAGAGAGACAGAGGGAGGGAGTAATGGTCGGAACTCCACGTCGGAGGCCGTCAAACAGAAGCTTCCCATCTCTCTCTCTCTCTCTCTCTCTCCTCGTCTCCCGTGGCTTTGACGGCGAACGTTACGCAAATTTGAAAACGAGAACGAAGACCAGTCCGCACCATCCCTTCCAAGAAAACGTGTAGAGAGGGACTGGAGAGGTAGAGAGAGAAAGAAGAGAGCGGGAGAGGGATGTTGCCTGAGAAAGATCAAGGGGAAGAAATAAAAGGGGAGAGAAATAGGGGGAAGGGGTCATAAATGCGAGTAGGTCGATGCGGTCGCTTTTCGTTTTCCCTTAAGTACTAAGCATTTGCCTTAGCCTCCACCTTCACCTTCTTCCATATATATACATACATATATATATATATATATATATATATGCGTGTATATATATTCATGGGTCTCTTCTGTAATCTCGTAATTTAATTCAGGCTTTTCAATCTCTCCCTCCCTCTCTCTCCAAGAAGGAAGAAAGTGAGAATCTTGGCAGAAGAAAGGTCGGGGCGAGGCGATGGAGTTCTGCCCGTGTCCTTCTGGGTTCCGCGCGCCTCTCGCGTCCGTGATCGGCGGCTCCCTCGAGAGGGCCCGGCGAATGTCCGGCGCCGCCGTCTCCGCCGTCGTGGGCAACGTCTTCTCCGCCATCTTCACCTTCTTCTTCGCTCTGGGTTCGTTTCTTGTTCCCCTTTCTTGCCGTGATTTTTCGCGTGCGTTTCGTGCGGGTTCCGGGGTTGCCGTCGGTCGGTGATTGCTCGGGTTTTGGTTTCATCGGGTTCGGGATCCTCAATGCCGCTTCTGAATCCACGTCGGTGCGCGGGGGTGGGAATTTCTTGGTAAATGACGCGTGACGTGTTAGGGTTGTGCAGATTTTTTTTTTTTGCTCATGATCTCGATGACTCGATGTTCCAAGAACTGTTCCGGGACATGCCTGAATGGCGTGATCTTTTCGCAAGATGAGATTTTGAGACTTCCTTATTGAGAGGAATCCTCTGTTGAAGTGTTTAATTTTTAGGCATCTTTTGGTTCTGCAGTTGGTACTCTGTTAGGAGCCATGACTGGGGCTCTGATAGGCCAGGAGACCGAGAGCGGGTTCGTTCGAGGGGCTGCTGTCGGAGCGATTTCAGGGGCGGTCTTCTCGATCGAAGTCTTCGAGTCGTCCCTCGTCCTCTGGCATTCAGATGAATCGGGGATCGAGTGTGTCCTCTACTTGGTGAGTTAGCGCCCGCGCCTGTAATTGATCAATGGGGCCGGAATGTTGTTATCGCATCTGTGTTTCTAGCAAAGTAGATGTATGGAATTTCGCAGATATCTGTTTGCTTACGGATCGTGGCTTTGTTGTGGATCTGATCCTAAGCTCTCTAGCCAAGAAGTGTAATGCTAATCAACCGTTCTGCCAAATGACCATTTCTTTCTAAAATTACAGATTGATGTCATCGTCAGCCTCTTAAGCGGGAGACTTGTTCGTGAACGGATCGGGCCAGCAATGCTAAGTGCAGTGCAAAGTCAGGTACCGTCCCTCTGATTAGAATTCAACACGATGCCCCTAATTGTATTACGATTGGCATTGCTCGTGATCGGTTAGTTGCTTACGACATTGACGCATTTTATTAGATGGGCGCTGTTGAACCAAGCTATGAGGAGGTTCACAACATCTTTGACACGAGCAGCGCCAAGGGCTTGCCTGGAGATTCAGTCGAAAAGATCCCAAAAGTAACCATCACTAGCAATGATATGGATGCTTCCGGAGAAAGAGTCTCTTGTTCAGTGTGTCTTCAGGTACGATCATCGCTTCCTTTGTCCCCTCAACTCGCCTCTCACGGAAGTCATTGATCTGTGATCAATCTCTGGTATCAGTAGGAAACTAATTCGAAACACCTTCCGCTTTGTGCATTCAGGACTTTCAGCTCGGAGAGACGGTGCGGAGCTTGCCTCACTGCAATCACATGTTCCATCTCCCTTGCATCGATAAGTGGCTCTCGCGGCACGCGTCTTGCCCGTTATGCAGAAGGGATCTGTAGTCAGTGGAAAAAAAAAGGTTTCTTCATTTAATATTCACAGAGGCGGTCACTTTTCAGGAGGCTCTTCTCTTATACAGGATTTGTTGTAGACTTTGATACATTTTCTTTCTGTAGTTCTTAGTAAAGCCCCTGTTCCCTGAGATGGATCAGTGTATGTACAAAAGTTTTGAGTGAAGAAAGAGTTCTCTACATCGCATCTTTTTCTATCTTTCCCGATAAACTCACTCCATCGATCTTTTGTTAATCAACTATCACTTTGGAAATGGAAAGAGCCAAGGGGATTGAACCATTCGTCTTTTCAATTTTCCGGGTCTTTTCAGAGTCTCCGATCCAGATCATGAAATGTGGTCTGGGATGGTCTGGGATATTATGCAGTTGAGTCTAGAAATCTTGACTATGAGCTGTACAATAATGATGTTCCAGGCCACTTGTGGGTTCATACATTGCATTACACCCATACCCAGAGTCTCTGACCAGCTGAATTTACTGAATTCAACTTATTTATTGTTGGGAACGAAAATGGTTTCTATATGGAGCCTGTGATAAATGGGCATGTGCAATCTCTCTGCAATTCATTCAAGGGTAGAGATATCTCCGAAGAGTTTGGCAAGATAAGGGAAAATATCTTCATTTAAAACCATATAGAAGAGAGACAAGGAGTTGGAGAAGATTGGATAGGTGGGAAGTAGGAAGTTTGGTGGTTATGGGGTTTGGCAGAAGATAAAATTCAATTGCCATCTTAAGCAGATTTCATTGACAGAGACCGATGAAGCAGAGTTGGTTGATGAATCAGACTACTCTAGGTTAAAGTTCGATGCGATCTCTCCCCTTGAAAATATGTTTAATCATCCGAGCAGAGTGTTTTGGACCGGTGTTTGCCAATTTGATTGCCACGGTACACGCATTATTCGCAATTGCCATCTCGAATCAACAACTGCCAGAAGCAGAGGACACGGCTTCGAATGGTAAGGAAAATGCCCCGACCCCGTTCGAAGCATCGTTGGGTCCTCTCTGTTGCCGAAACGATGGAAGAAGATCCAAGCGTTCCGCTGCGAGACAGCAAAGAACAGCAGTACCCAATTTTCTCCAAACGACGAGGTGCATTATAGGTATGGAGCAAAGCTGATGCGAGGTCGGTGAACTTCAGGAGCTAATGACGACACGAGTTCGAATGTGGATCTAGGGGGGTATGGAATGCAATTGATGCCAGACCTCAGGGGTAAAATGGGGGCTCCCTCTGCTCCAAAATGCGGTGATAAAGACTCCGGGGCCTGCCAATCTGGCCCTCTCAATAAATATTCTCATCCGTTCCTTCTCTCAAGGCACCAGAATCTGTACTTAGGCGGGACGACACTCTTTCTCACATCCAACTTTGCTGCTGCTAAAATTCGTAAAATTGCACTCACAAAACAATGTTTAAAAGAAAGAGGAAGGAAAGAAAGAGGCAGGACAATTTAAATGCAGGACCCACATTATCTCCAATGTAAGAAACTGCATTGAATTTGTTCTGCTAAAAGATTTCATGACCTGCTTTTCCAGAACAATTAGGAAACTTATTGAAACAATTCGAGAGAGAGAGAGAGAGAGAGAGGAAATTCTCAAAAAGGGAAATCAGCCTCGCCTATCTTTTTCCTTTTGTAATTATCTGAAATTTTCCCAAAGAAATTTAGACAGCCAGAGAGATTCAGGGGAGCCATTGACAATTTGACATCTGAATGGACCTCCAGATTCTCAACTTGTCCAGATCTGTTCGTCTTGATGGCGACGGTGGACTTTGCGCCCGGCAGAACTTGAGGCTTCACCACGCAGAAGAAGGAAGAAGCGTGAGTCATGTGATTCTCTCGCTATCATCACTTTGTATCATGCCTCCTCCACTCTTTCAGCTTGTGGCGATCATCTCTTTTCCCTTTCCAAAATTCAATCCGGGCCTCTACTTTCTTGGGAAAAAGAATAACAATGGAAGCTTCCGAAAAGTATTCAATCTCACATTCAACGCGCATCACTGTATAAATTGGCAAGACTATAGCCAAATTTTCTAAAAGCTTACTAAATAATCTAACACTCGCCCTCGGGCATAGTTAGACCCGTTAAACTTATGGGTCGGGTCGGGTTTGGGTCAGGCTATAAATGGTCCGACCCAAATCGACCAATTTAACCCGTTTATGACCTATTTATTGTAATGCAAAATTTTTATTTAATACCCGACCTGATCCATATCTGACCCATACCCGATCAATTTGATTAAATTTAAGAAAGCTTATTTCTTATATATAGTATTGCTAAAATAGTTTTATACAACGCAAATTTAATGGACAATTTTTAAAACTTTTAAAATAATTATTTTAAAAAATCGAATTTTAATAATTTTTTATTTTTAAATTAAATTTTAATTTTTTAATTTTTTTTTTTTTTTTTTTTTTTTTTGCTCTTCTTTTTCTTTGGCCGACCGCCCGCCATAGGCGAGCCTCAAGCTCGCCCCTCGCCAGATTTGGCGAGCTTGAGGCTCGCCAGCGTCGAGCCTCTCCCGACGTCGGCGAGTTTGAGTCTCGCCAGATCGGCGGTGAGCGTCAGCAAGGCCTCTGCCTCACCAGATCCAACGAGCTTGAGGCTCACCTGGCCGATCGTCGGCCATCGTCGTGTCAGCAACCGAAGGAAGAAGAAAGAAAATAAAAATTATAATTTCGGTTTTTAGAAAAAAAATATTTTTGTAAAGTTAAAGAGAGAAGAGTGAGATTGTGAGATTTTGGGTGAAAATTGATTTTAAATCCAACCCATTTAAGACCCACTTAAAACCCACCTATCAAAATTTTTAATTGTTAAACCCATTTAATTACTTTTTGTCAAAAAAACAAGTGATCCATATATGACATATTTATGATTTAAATGGGTCATATATGGGTCTAAGACTCATTTTGCCACCTTTAGGCATAGTTAGGTTATATATTGAACTTAAGACCTCCTCTCGTTCTATGTAAATTTTTATGGAACCATTGCTGACTATTTTAAAAGCTTAATCTAATAGGTTAAGGATACCATGCGCATATAACGAGCCTTGTAGAGAAGTGATGGGATATACTTTAATACTCCTCTCACACGCAAGCCAAATAGGATATAACACGTGGAAACGAGGCCTACACACATGAAATAAATCAGAGCAGAAGCCGCATTAATATCGTGTTTTGTGGATGTCGGCCTGAAATGTTGAACCATTCAATGAATCCATCTTAATCCCTTTGCTTCGATTCAACGCTGCTTTTCGATAACCTAGGACGATGTCGTAATCCGGTTAGCCACTGGAGAGCACTTTATCATAACTCGAAAATTAGACAGAAAGGTATCCCTTGTTTCCTTACTGGTGTCTTCTTTTAGCATTACGCATCGTCCAAATACAATGAATTCAAATTTTATGTCACTTGATACGACCGAACTTTTATTTTCATTTGAAATTATTGGCTAGCTTTTGTTGGGACCAAGCTGTTTTATTATAACCATCTTTCTTCTCTTTCGGCTGCAAAAATTCATCATATAAAACTAAGACTAATCCCTCCATGTCTTATCCCCCCTTATATTTCGGAGAATCTTCCAAGCAAAGACAATCCACAAGAAACATCCAAGAACACGACAGGACGCCTGAACCCAAATCCTAAAAATTAAGTTGCAGATGGTTACTCCTCATATTATTTCTTTTTGGGAAAAGACTATCAAAAATCTCAAACTTTGCCCAAAGTGACAAATTTACCCCAAACTTTTTTTGTGATATGAAAAATCCTAAATTTTACAAACCGTGACACATTTACCCCACAAGGGCATTTTCGTCTTATTTTTTCTATTTTTCCTTTTCTTTTCCTTTTTTCTTTTTCTTCTCTCTTCCCTCCACCGGCCATGGCGGAGGGAAGCCAGTGTCCGGCGAGGCAGCCCTCGCTGGCTTCAAGTGAGGGCACCCCTCACCAGACTTGAGCGAGGGGTGCCCTCGCCGATGTCGGGCAACCCTAGCCGGCCCGGGCGGGCCCCTCGCCGGACACTGGCTTCCCTTTGCCATGGCTGGGAGAGGGAAGAGAGAAGAAGAAAAAAAGAAAAAAAATTAAAAAGAAAAAAAATCAAAATGTCTTATAGTTTGGGATAAATGTGTTACACGAATAAAAGTTTAGGATTTTTCGTGTCACGAAAAAATGTGTCACAGGGTTGGCAAAATTCAGAATTTTTCATGTCACAAAAAAAAATTTGAGATAAATTTGTTATTTTAAGCAAAGTTTGAGATTTTTGGTGGTCTTTTCTCTTTCGTTTTTCTATCCTTCTTTTTCTATCAACGAAGACGTCCTAGGAGCTTGTTGATGATGGAAACGACATGCAAATTGTATATTTATTCGAAAAATCATAAGAATAATTGTCGGGACATGTATACCTAGTCAACCTATCCATCACCAGATACTGTTGAAATCTACGTACGTTGAGTACTGCACATCCTTATCGAGAAGTGGGACAACGTCTCACCCTCGCCGGAGAAAGTGGTTCCTGATTAGGATAGGTTGTCTGGCCTGCTTTTGCCGTCCCAAGACACAGACCAGGTCTCGCGCCATGATGGAATAACGAGACAGCAAAGACTATTGGCAACGTTAGACACACAAACACACTCGTCTTGACTGTGTTGTTGCCTCTCTCTGCCGGCAGTCCATTTAAAATCCCACCCTCGAACCGAACTACTTGCTCTCGGTTTCGGTTTCGAGACGTATAATTAGAATACGAAGAAAGAGCAAAACTGGTGGCGCGACTGGCATTGGATGGGTGGATCAACAGGCCGTGCATTGGCCCCGATGCGGGCTCAGGACAAGTCTGGGCTGAGCAGCCGGATGAATGTCTTGGGAGTGATAATCATAGGCATGTCCATCCTGTTGACGGGCGTCACCTTTTGTATCTTCTTCAGGAGGAAGCTCCTCCCTGCCATCTGGCGGCGCCGCCATCGCCGGATAAAGGGCAAAGGTCAGTGATTCCGTGTCACGGATAGTAATCATTTCCGAGAAGTAAAACCATGACGACAGAGTGAACAGGAAAAATGAAGAAAGATAATGAAGGGCAGTGAAAAAAAGTTTGGAACTCTGATTCAGTAACACATCTATGCATCATGCTTGAAGGCTTAAAGCGTGTCGTGTCTGGCTCCAACCCAAGTCGAAACATGCATTCATATTTGTCTTACAATGTCCATTTGTAAGTCTATTCCCAACACATGCATGCTGCAGGAAAACATTTTGAAGTACTCATAGTGTTGAGACACCCAGACTACATGAATCCTAAAGCAAGAAGTTTAGTCTGTAGCATCGAAAGCTTAGCATGAAATGTCATAATGTAATTCATCCACAACTTCTCCCATTAACTAGTTAACGGAACGAATTTTACAAATCAAATGACAAGAGCCGATTTCTGATTCGTAAAGCTGAAATTCCCGAAAGTTCATCAATATGAGAAATCACTTCAGGATACTTCTTTCTTGTTCGTAACATCCTCTCGTAAATAACAATGACAATATATTGCAGCTGGAAGTAATTTGAAAGACGAGAAAATGTTGCTGAGAAGGTTCCAGCTCGAGGAGCTCGTGAGGGCGACCAACAACTTCAGCGAGGAGTGCTTGGTCGGATCCGGAGCTTTCGGGAATGTCTATAGAGGGACGTTCCATGACGAAGGAACACTAGCCATCAAGAAACCTCATGCCGACTCCTACCAAAGCGTTGAAGAATTTAGGAATGGTAATTTAGGCTCTAGACGTATTGTGCTGCGTATATATAGAAGAATTATAGGCGTTTTGTTCCAATTTGAGGATTATATCTTCAGGTGGCTGATTATTCTGCAGTATTTTCTTGAACAGAAGTGAGACTGCTTTCTAAAGTTAAGCACAGAAACCTTGTCAGCTTGGTGGGTTTCTGTGAAGAACCAGGTAAAAAAATAGCGTCAGGTCTTCCTCTTTTTTGTTGGTGTAATGCATCAAAATTTGATATTTCTGAATTTTTAAAAAAAATGTTGAAATGTCCATCTCTTGGCAATGGATTTTACTTGCTCTTTATATGCACAAAGTAGAGCTTTTTGGATTGGACTTTCTAACAAAAGGTAAAGACGAAAGAGAATCGATACCTGAAAATGATTATCGAATTTAAATTTTGATGTTTCAACAGGCTTAAGCTTCAGAACTGGAGAATCTAATTGAATATGTGATTGTGCAGGAGCAAGTGGTGCTAAGATACTGGTTTATGAGTATGTGCCCAACGGTTCATTGCTTGAGCACATCATAGGTAAGTTTGAACTGCTGTCCCAGCATTCTTTTCTTCCTCTATAACTTGGAATATATGATGAATAAAAACGAGAAAACTGAGGATCTTCTCCTTCCTCTTTTGGCCATTAGTAGGGAGAAGAGGGAGGGTCTTGACATGGAGACAGAGGGTTAATTTAGCCATTGGAGCAGCTAAAGGTAGCTTCTGCTCACTCATTTTTCACTAAGGCATATGAGGAAATAAAGGTTCTATTACTGAGATGCTCCAATTTTACAGGCATTGCTCATTTGCATGAAGAGGTCAAGCTGAGCGTCATCCACCGCGATCTGAAACCGAGCAACATTCTCATAGGAGAAGGGTTTGAAGCCAAGGTGTCGGATTTCGGGCTCGTCAAGTCAGGGCCGGTCGAGGATAAGTCGCACGTCAGCAGTCAGATCAAAGGGACGCCGGGATACCTTGACCCTGCATATTGTTCCAGCTTTCATTTAACTCCGTTCAGCGACGTTTACAGTTTTGGTGTGATACTTCTGCAACTGGTAGCTGCCCGGCCTGCCGTTATCAACGGAAGGAACAACTCTAGGTATCACATTATAGACTGGGTAAGAAAATTAATCTCTTCATATTCCATGGTCATAATATGTATTATTAAGGTCCCCTATTCAACGAGCCTAACATTCGGTACGCGGGAATGACGTTGCTCGCATAGTGTGCGTGTTGGTCACCTACAAGTTGAGCAAGATTTACAGTTCTCACACGTAAGAATCGACTTTCAGACCTTGAATAACCAGGGTAACCAAGAGAGTCCCGAGCCAACTAAGATAGTTGCTCAGCATCCCAAGCCAGAAAGTCTCCATGCACATCTGTGTAGCTAGATCAGGATCGGCCATTCAGACATCGTGCTTCTGTCGCGATTCAATTAGTCTTTTGGATGTGTGTAAGTCTTGCTCTCGAATATACTGACCGATCAGTAGGACATCTGCGACGTGGCACAAAGCGATTCTCAGAGATTCATACGGTGCGGGGTTCAGGCTAGCTAACTGGATACATTGTCGCATAGGGCGCGTAAAGTAACGTAACTGAAGATTTTACACATTGTCCACATCGTAATCGACATGGTACTAAGATCTCAGAACCAGCAATTCTGGAATATACAGATATATTATGCACTTTGCCTAATGCAATTTGAAGATAATGGGAATTTATACCGTGTCGTCATTTGATCGCAGGCTAGACCAAGCTTAGAAAGAGAAGACGTGACAGGAATATTGGATGTCAATCTCCTTTCGCAACCATGCAACATGGAGTTGATGCTGAAGATGGGACAGCTTGCTCTGAAGTGCGTGGTGAAATCGCCAAAGCAGCGCCCCACAATGACTCAGGTGTGGCAAGAACTAGAAGAAGCAATTCGCTTGGCCGATGGCAACTCTCCTAAACCGGCGGCTGGCGGTGGACCTCGCAGATCAATGGACTGCAACGCTTCTCAGAGCTTCAGCATCGATGGAGTTGGGTATCAGAGATTCCATGTGGAAATGGACAGTCTCTCGTTCCAGTCCGCCAGCTTGAGGTGTTTGGACGCCAACAACCTCAGCATCGACTTCGACAAAAGCAGTTTAAGAGGAATAGAAGAGGAAAAGTGGTTAAGGGTTGCCGAATCTTGAGAACATCTAGCCTCTCGAATTCAAAGTTACCAGATTTTTCTTATGTAACAGATGTGGACTTGGAAATTCATTCATTATACAACACCCCTTTCAAACTTTCCACCTTCACTCAAACAGCATTAATTAGACAAGCAGATCGGTAATTGCCTCACCAAGGCAACCGTTGTAAACGGGTCTATGTGACCAACAGCTTCAAGGAAATGTTGTCAAACTGGATTCCATCGACTTCAAAAGTGCTAGAACCAGGCCAATGAGGAAGCTGGAAATTAGGCATGCCAAAAATGCAATCAGTCTGCATCAGAGGCCATGCAAGTGGGACTTTCTTTTGTCGACCCAATCCATCGTGACCAGATGGACATAACAGTCTGATCATGATGGATCCCGCTCGCCAGCCTAATGCCATTCGATGACTACGTTAGTATGAATACATAGACCCTGCTCACGAGAAAAAAATTTCCCAGGAAAGTAATGAGACATCAGCAGAATTTTTGCCTTTACGTCCCAATAAAACTCTTAGCATCTGCACTGCAGAGTTCACCAACTACTCAACAGAAGATTCCCAACAAACATAATAGTAACAGATGCCTTTTCTTTTGCACCCTCACAAGCATAACTTCATTTCACGATCAAAGTTCTATACTGATCTTTAGGCCGTTCTTAACTGTAAACTACTCCAAAAGAACTTGTACTAAGGGTGACCTTAATGTGATTGACAGAATGCAAAAATTAGATCACTAAAGGGGAAAACAGATACAAGTAAAAAGAGTTGCCCACAAGAATCTTTACTGTCATTTTTGAAGCTTTCCCCCCATGATTCTTCCCATCACTGTGATAAAGTGAGCTGACATAAAATACAAGTCCCAGGTAAAATGTTACATTCTACATTAAAGAATTAATAATGAGCCGCACCTTCTCAATATCTCAGATTCAACAAGTTGATTGTTACAGTAAATCCTAGTAGCACCAGTTTAGCAGATTCATCAGGCAGCACTAAACTTCCACTGGTGTTGCACAGGGGGCCAGAGTTTTCACCGGTAGGTTAATACCTCCCCCTCTCAAGGACACGGTGGGCCCTTTGGTTGAGCTGGCTCTGCTGACTAAATTTGAGTCGAGAAATACAATAATGACTGTGATGTCGTCGTGGAAATGTCGGCGGACCCCACGGTCAATTTTCTTCAAGTCGGAGTACCTCATTTCTCTTTTCTTTGCCGCTTCCTGCAGGGCAGCTTTCACAAGCCTCCGAGCAATTCCCTGGATAGAAGCAAGTGGATGACTGTCACATTAGATCTATAGCATTTCAATGTTAGAGCAAGTCCTAGGGGTTGAATCAAGTAACATTCAGGTATCCATACTAGTGGATGTCCTCCAAAACATCAAATAGGTTTTCTCCACCAATGATGAGACCACACTTATCAGTCTTAAAGTCAAAAAAACAAGAAGATAAATGGGCATGGAAATTACCAACTCCAGAAACAGCATGTACTGTGAAAACTGAAACTTCACACTTAGCAATTCAATGATCCCAATTACCACAGAAATAGAAAAAGAAAAAGTAAAAGAAAAAGCTCACAGGCAGAGGGTTCACGTGATATATGAATGCATGAGACTATAAATCAGCAAATTGAATTGATGTGAATATTTATACATACTAAAAAGACATCCAAAAAAGAAACAGGCAAATGATTTTGCCAAATAGCAACATAAGGGAAATCTTATGACATCATCTCAAGCAGATAGGAAAAGGGCATGAACTCTTACTAATGACTGAAAATGAAAGAGAGACACAGGGAATGAGCAGGACTGGGGATCTCACTTAAAAATAGAAAATCTCTGCAGGAAAATCTTACATTACGAGGATGATTTTGAACCATATCAACTGCATCTTGGTTGGTAAGGTGCTCCCACAGTCCATCAGAAGCAAATATCACAAACTGATCATGAGGTTGGAGTTCATGCTCTGATATAGATGGATCAGAACTTAAAATTGGCCTTCTAAAAGGTTCACGGAGGCGAAACTTGGCATATAAAGGCTCCCTGTTGAACTCAGCCTTCTTTAGATAGACATCACCAATGGATCTAGAAACCTGCAGAAAACAGTTTGTCAACCTAAAAACAAGACTAACTTTCGAGAAAAAATAAAAAGAGTGACCAGGAAATATCAATTTTTGATAGTGAATTTTGGTGCCGTGGAACTTTAACTGCTTAAGCAAATCATCTTGAAAGAAAAAACAAATATTTTTTTTTTTCACAATTCAAATAGAAAGATCACAAAATTGGAATAGATCCAAAGCATGGATCTTGCTTAGAATGTCCCATCACTGTAGCACCTAGCTTATCCATCCCGTGAATGCCTTCTGGTATCTTTCTAAAACCACAACCAAGTGCGATCTTAAATCAAGATTCCACATATTTTCTTTCACTTGATGTTGACTAGAAGAGAAAGGGGGGAAAAAGAAAACAAAATGGCTAACCTCCGCAAACAACTCTAGAATTTACATCAGAGTACAGATAAGAACAATTATCATTCATGTTTCATGCTCCTGATGCCACTGATACAGCATTTTCCCAGTTCCCATTACAAAGGTAGTGCTTAGGACAAGAACGCTTTGACAGAAATTGTAAAGTCTCTCTCTTTAATAGCTCCTTTTGTCGCTTTAAGCTTTTATGTCCCCTCCAAAGTGAGGTATGTGACACAAAAGTAAATTTCATTTCACACCAATCTTCATGAAAAGCGAGGGAACTAATTACATCTATTGAAGCATAGCCATAAATAAATAATTACAGTTATTAAAGGTGAAAATATTCAGATGTATTATCATCAATCAGCAACAATTCACTTTCACTATTGCTCAATTTCAATCACATCCAGCAGCTCACCAACTGGACAGTATAGATGTAACATCTAAACGGAAGCCCTTTCTCCCATCCCACAGAGCTTAAATGACTATCCACGCTTAACTCCTCCTTCCTGTTGACCATCCCTGGATCCCAAGAGCACTAACCTAATGACTTTGCATCCCCATACAGCACCTTATCCGGAAATAAAGAATCCAGAAATGGGAAAGGCAAAAATGAAAATAAATTTTTTTCGCTGCTTTGCAGGCAATAGACTTACCTGTATGAGGCCCTTTACACGCCATACATTATGCTTTAATACCACGATTTGAGAGTCATCTGGATGCAAAGAATGCATCTCCTGCCGAACAGACTCTATACACACATTATGCTCTGATGAAAGCTGGATGGCAAGGACCTCGCCGGTCGCCTTCATAGCCCTACCCAGAACAGCCCGAGAATCGCCCAAGTTGGCAATGTAAAGCATCCCCCCACAAATAACACCAACCAGGCAGCACGATCCAACAGCAGCAATCTGGGGTTTCATGGGCCATTGTTTAGTAACAAGAGAGAAGAATCCCTCTTCAGTTGCTTGGTAAGCCTTCCTAATAACTTCTACCGACATGGATTGTTGCTCAGTTGCAAACACTGCAAATCGTAGACAATGCAATTGATCAATGATGGACAAAAAACGTTGTCCGAATTGAACACTAAAGAACATATCGATCTTCAAGAAAGAAAAAACCAATCAAGATAATTCAGAACAGACTAGGCCTCGTTGGAAGATGCTTCTAACACTGAATAGAAAAAAATTGTTTATTATCTTACTCTTCAGATTCTGGAAAAGGTGATCATTAATGAAACGCGATGTCTCAGGTCCACCGTGGCCATCATACACTCCAAAAAAGGTGCCATAAGGACCTGAGTCAAGAAAACTCAAGGAGCCAGACTCAATCTGGCTCTGATCTTCAAGCAAATTATTGGCTTGAACAACTGCCATCGAGAAGTCCCCGTTCAAGTGCTGCCCGGTGTCTTTGTACCAAAGAAGTCCATCTTGCCGGCCCCCTAAATCCGAACCTGTGTGCACATAGCGGTCCGAGGACGGCCGCCAGCAAGCCCTCAGAAAATTTATCAACCTCGATAACATCCCTCATCTCACCTAAGTGAGCCTCCAAGTGTGGCTCCACATCCAATTCGGGTGCACCACCAGCTCCAACCCGAAACCGACAACCTCCACTCACCTGCAAACTGCATAATCACTTACAAGTCATATCCACTGCTTCACAGACTCAAAATCAACTACCAAGAACACTGAATTATTCATCCTGCAGTTTTGTTAGTGTCAGAGGATGTCTACTCTATCTACAACTGTCAATCAACACTTCTATATATAGAGAGAGAGAAAGGGGACAATTTTAGGTCTACCATCCATAACCAATAACTACTGCAGCTCAAACAGAGAGAACCCACCAAAAGCCCCCATGAAACAGAGAGACTCGCATCATAAGAGTTAACGAAACACCCAACCGAAACCCATCTACAACCGATCGCTCAAATCCAACCGTCCACATTCTAACCCTCGAGCCGCAGCAATTCGGCGGCGGCCCACCAAAAAAAATTCAGTAACCAGACCACCCGAAAGATCAGCACCTAGAAGAAGACCAGGAAAACGACCGCTCCAAGGACACCGATCGCTCGAATTTCGAGACGACACGAGACCAGAACGAGAACCCAAAAGAAAGAAGGGAGAAGGGGGGGCGGATAGAGAGACGGATAGCAACTCACAGCAGAGTTTAGGTTTGCGGCCGAACCGCGGCGGACGACAGCTACGGAGATCTTAAAGACCGGGGAACGGCGACAGAGCACGTGGGGACGACTGGTCGAGGGCCGCTTAGATCCGCAGATCCGCCCAATCAAAGCGCAATCGCTTTCCGCGAACGAATTCGATCGCCCCCCTTTTCCGGAAAACCCTCTCTCTCTCTCTCTTTCTCCTCTCTCTACCCCGCCGCTCCCTCTACTTTCCGCGGGCGGCGAAGACGACGGCGACGGCGGCGGCGGCGGCGGCTGACGACGGAAGGAGGAGGAGGAGGAGGAGAAGAAGATGGAGGTGAAGCGGGAAAACGAAGAGAAACCGGGAGGGGTCTCTCGATCAGTGCGATGGAACCAGCTGATGAAGCGCTCTCTCTCTCTCTAGTTTCTCTCTCTAGAACTCGAAGGTGCTTGTCAATGAAAGGCAGAGGGGGATCTGTCGACCTTCGGCTATAAAAGAAAAAACGAACAAAGCCATGGCCGAAAGCCAGCAATGCATACCGGCAGCGGGCGGGGCCCACGTATAAGAAAACCCACCCTACCATAAGAAAAAATTGAAAATTTTGAAAAAAAAAAAAGAAAAGAAGGGGAAAGTGCATGGATATCGTTGAGAGAAAAAAATATTTATAATGAGATTTTACAACTGTAATATTTACTGGGGCCCCGATTTTCTTTTCTCTTTTTCCCATGCCATCCACGACTTCCTTCTTTCTCTTTTTTCTTTTTCTACAAAAAGAGAGTTAAGAACGCCAGATCTCGAAACATTAAGTCAATGAATGAAGGGAAATCACGTTATTATAAAAAGGATGTGGAGATATTTCAACACAAAACGCCCATGTTTTCCCATTGAAATGCCTATAATTATTGTAAAATGAACCAAAAAAGAAAATGAAAAGATCGTATCGTTTGAGGGTACACAATCATTCGTACATATTATTGAATGTCAATATATTAATTTTAAAAGAGCGAATAAGTGATTCCTCGGGTCATATATTCGTGCGAATCAATAACTCATTGCGGTTAAAAATTTGAAGTTCAAAGATCAAGTTCTGCATCGTTGATTTTAGCCATGATGACCCAAGATCTCATCTCGAGAGATAATATAATCAAGGAGTAGGAATGAAGTAGGCTTTTTGCAACATTCATCATTTTTTTGTCCCTGTGTTTACATTTCTTTTCTTTTTTTTATTATTCATATCATTCTAAAATCGAGGCAGGATCCCCTAAATCAGTCATTTTCTTTCTTATCTCGTGAACGCGCTGATTAGTTTTTTTTTCCCCAAAAATTCCAGTGCATTTACTAGTTACTAAAGGAATGAGTGCTTCACACTAAGATAAGCCTCCACTGCAGGGCACAGAGAATCCCATAAATCATGGAGGATCTTTCCCCAAAAATAGTCTCAGAAAATAGGAAATGAACCAAGCTTTATCAGGACTTTTCACATTCTTTTGTCATTTTATTATTTAATTATAACACATTTATATTTGAGAAATGTTTGTCATTTTGGCATAATAACATAATTTAGAGTTCTTCATATATTAGTTAGTGAACAAAAATTTCGGTTATTTTCATAATATGCAATATTTTGTATCATTTTTAGAGATTCCTTTTTTTATACCAATTACTTGTTTTGTCGTTTCGACAAGTTAGTTTTATGAATACTTTTTACATCTAATCATAAGTTCAAATAATGTTATATTTATATCATAATGTTTCGCACATTGTTTAAGTCGTACTTTTACCCCATAGTCGGAGCAAAATGTGCGGATAAACATCTAGAAATATTCATGCTAGGCTATTTCTAGCTAAATTTATCATAGTAATCCGTTAATTTGAATGTTCCACATTTACTTTTGACATGAGAAATCTTAAAGTTTTCCAAGTTGCCTTTTTCGTCATCGTTCATATTCGCCTTGAATAAAAATTGGCTCCTCAAATATATCCCCATCCACAAAATGATATTTACATTTCGTGCAATGCTATGGACCTTGAAGATCGGTTTATATGGTTGACTTTCTTAATGAGGTGTTAGACTCCACGAAATAATTAAGTGGGTCACATTCAATTATCAATAACAATACAACTCATCGCTAAAATAAAATCACATTTATAAATTAATTTAATAAAGGTAGAATCTTTCCTTACTTTTCTCCGGTATATAAAATGGATAGCAAAACGGATCATCAATCCCTATCGATTAAAAAGCTAACAAACTGTACACTGATGTCATTAATCTCTTACATGAATGAGCAATTCTATTCAAAGTATCCTAAGCTTAAGGAGTGTCTTACTTCTCTTTGACATTCTTATTTTTTTGGCCATGTTTAGCTAAAGGCGAAAAGATGTTGCCGCTACTTAGGTAAATGCCCCTATATGTTGCGTGCACAATTGACTTTGTGTATATCTTAACGAGATCTTGAAAGTAAATTTAAAATAAAAAGGTGACGTGACCATTATCTTACAGAAAAATAGGGATTTAAATAGCTTTTTTTTTTTTTAAAAATTCAATTTTAACCATTTTAATTTGCCCAAGGTAATTTGCGTTACCCAACTTAAAACATAAACAGCACGAGTGAAGTTAAATTATTCTACCGACCAAAAAAAAGTAAATTTATTCTTCCAACCACTTGAAATTTGTCTAAATTTGAATCAAATGCATTCGTGTTTTAGTCCTTTTTTTCCCCTTCCAAAAAAAAAAACCATATTTTGTAGAATAATTGCACAAGGATGTAAAAGTGGTAACAAGCACGAAAACAAAATTGTAGTCTTCAATTGATGGATACATGAACAATATCTAAATTTGATATCCATCAATCAAAATATTAGTAGTATCGAGTTTCATCTAGCAAGGATAGAGAATACAATAATTCTTCATTTCCATTTGAATGGGAAATAGATCTTATTGACGAGTATTCTAAACGATGATCGACCATGATGGGAAGTGTTCGATTTTTAAATAAATATTGACTACACATATCGACGAAAACAAGAATCTCTTGAAGGCACATCTTATGGCCCTTATAAAATAAAAATGAATGTCTCGTATTGTATATGGTGGCACACTTCAAACTATTCATCTACTTGGTTTGATTGTGATTATGCCACGTTCTGACGTGCTATAATCTATATGCTTGACAATACAAATTTAGAAGCTATGGCACCTCAAAAACTAGGCGATTGAGGTAGTTTCTTGCTAATCGTTGCTTAAATATGTTGACATACCAGACAGATGAATAGTGATTTACCTATTTTCCAATTTAGAATTTCAATCGTATTTTAGATTTATCAAACATTGTATTTGACATACCTAAGTTTTAATCATATGTTTTATGTGGAGTAGCGATTGTAATTTCCAATTCATGAGAATGTTTTATTCCGTCCAATTCCAAACAAAGAATTATAACATTGACTTCCCCAAAAAAAAAAAAAAAAATTGTGGTAAAAAGGGATTTAGAGGGATTGCGTGCTAATTCCGGTACTAAACCGCCTTCCCTTTTTTTTTTTTTTTTTTACGGGTAATACCTATTTTGAATAGGAGGGGGGGTGGCGAGAAGTCATTTAATGTCACCCATAGGTGTCAAATCCGGAAGCCCCATGGACACGTGTCCGCGAATTCCGTTAACCAAGTGGCGACAAGGCTGTGGATCTGGTGCGTGTCTGATCAAATACTGCACAAAATTTCGTGACCCACGTGTGACAGCAATTTGTAGCATGGTCATCCTCCTGCTGCCCAAGGGTAAAGAAATTAAATTATTAAAGGCGAAAATTATTCGCATGTTGTCACGAATTAGATAAAATAAACAAGGGGCTTTTCATTCACTTCCGCTCAGAGAAATAACTAGTTTTTTCCTTTTTTTTTTTACAAAAAAATCAGATTAAAATGGATTTTGTGACGTTTTTCTAAATTTTTTAATTAGACCCGCATTATTTTATTGGTCTGATATTGTAATCTTTATTTAGCTTTAAAGAGAGATAAAGTAAAATCAAAACCCTCCTTCCATCTATTTCTATTGACCGGTTAGGACGTTGCATGAGGATGTAAAATAAAACTAGAACATTTATAATTTTTATTATCCACTTAGACGAGTTATCTCGTTTGCAATAAAATTGATTTGATGAGGTTGATTTGATTTGTCACGTTCCAAATAATTTTTTTTTTCTTTTTTAGTTGTTTACGGAATCAAATATCCCACTTTTGACAGATGTTCGACTTTGCTTTCTGTACATGTCAACTTGCGGGGGCTTATATCAATACGCACGCGTCCTTATCATATTGCCGATAGAATGCTAACTCAAAAGAGGCGTACAAATTTAGTTTGCTTCCTAGTGAACCTAAGAACTTATAGAGTAAACCCCCAAAAAATATAAGAATTGAGATATCTAGAAATCGGTCAGTGAATGATCTGTCATGTCGCATGCTTACATTTGATTTGCCCATTAGATCGAGAAAAACGCCCGTTTATATCGCAATATACATGGAAAGCATTGTCTCAAATTATTTGGTAACAAAGGAGCTTGATTGAATATCATAACCGAAAATGACCATAAAAAAAGGATTATTAATATCACGAAAACTCCAAATTCGTATGCATGAGAAAAATTATTTAAAATTAATTTTTTGATAATAAAAAATCCTAAATTGATATGACAAATTTTCCATAAATTAATTTTGTAACCACCAAAGATATCAACCGAATTCATTTGTGATAAATTTATCCTTAACTCCACAAACTAATATACCTATGACAAATAGAGGGTAAAACTCAACCATCATGTATCATTGAACTCATCAACGGTAAAAATTAACGAAAATTAGTGGCATATAAATTTATTACAGGTGTGTTAATTTAGAGTTTTTGAAAATTAAAAATCAATTTTGGATAATTTGTTGTTGATGTATCAATTTAGGTTTCCGTTGTATTAATTCTAATATTTTATGGGCAAGAGGAGGGAGGCAAAAGTCATGCTCTCCAATTTCCCAAAAAAAAAAAAAAAAAACTTTGATTTTTTAAATTATAAAATAGCTAATTAATTTATTTATTTGCATTGAGGTGGAGTTCTAAGTCGTAAAATCCGGTGACTTTGGGATCTGCATTTGTAAGACCGAAAGAGGGCGGCCGCCCTTCTTTTTAAATTCATCAGCCGACCGGCGGAGGAAGGTCCCTCGCACCTTCGTCACCACCACGACCACCTCCACCTCCACCACACCTTGTCGTGTCAATCCTGTATTGACTTGATTTGGCTTACGTGCGAAACTTGCTAGAAGACCCATTTTGAAAAAAATTTTCCAATTTTATTTTATTTATAAATATTTTTAATATGCATCTCGCTAGCCTTCTTTGGGAAGGTCAAATTTGCATGTGTCCTTATTTTATTTTTTTATTTTTATTAAAAAGAAAAGAAAGAGCTATTTCGGATTTCTCCTGTCTCTGGCGTGTTGAATTATCGAAGCCCCACGTTTCATGTCCATGTCTCGTTACAGCGACATGACATTGTTCGAATATATTTTCATTTCTTGGTTTATTAAAAAGAAAAACACTTCCTCCACCATTATCAGCAAGCGGGTCCGATGGCTGAGTCACATGGTTATTTTCTTTAATTGTGAAATTACTCGTTCTTTCAAAAAATCCGGCATGGCCAAATGAATTCGACTCTCGAGAATAAGACGGCATTGGAATTTTGTGGTGCCACTTGATCTCTTCCTCTTGTTCCCCGGTCAACAACATGCTGAAATTGTATATATGTATAGTAAAAACAAATGGTAGAAACAAGAAAGTCAAAACGCGTTGCTCTTCTAGAAATATATATAAGCACGTGTAATTTTTAGGCACTTATACACCCAACACTTTCATTTCTTGCCTCCTTTTGCTGCCACCTAACTCTTCGGGGATGATTAACTGATAGTCAAATTTTGCACATAGAGAGCATAGATCGCGTCGGGGTGGGGATCGATGATGCCGGCACCTTCAAGGTATTCCATAAGCAACTGATACGACTTGAATCGGCTATTCTGTATTTGCAATGGGTACGTGGCTCTCACAAACCACGGCACGTGCTCGATAAAGGTTGTTAGGACCGGCCGCCCCGCAAATTACGTAGACATTGCGATTAAGGTGAGGAGAGAGAGGGGACAAAGAAGGCGGCCCCAAGTGGGCACCTTTTTAATTTTCTAGACCTCAATCAAAGCGGGGGCGCTTTGTAATCTGTCAAATTCCTTCCATATTTAATTATCTATCGTCCCTGCCGAAGCTTCTTTGGCGTTGGTGCTTGCTTAGTGTGCAAGTAGAAAAGAGAGCGTGTGTACGAGCGTGGATCGCACGAGAAGGAAAACTGACGAAGAGAGATGGCCTAGTCGTAGTTTTGCACGAAAGCTATGGGCGACGGACCGGCGTGGTTTTGTTCCTGCTGGCCTAGTCGTAGTGAACGATGAGCAGAGCAAGTTCATTAAAGAATGATGAATGGGAAAAAGGGAAAATCTGGAGGTGAAGGAAATTTTTGCATGTGTTTTTTTGACTTTTTGCTTAGCCACAAAGCTACCACGTTGGGGGAGGGTCGGCAAGTCAACGATGAGTGGGCAACCTCAGCAAAGATGTTCAAAAGGTTTGGTTAATTTCTTTGTTAGAAGTGTGTTCCACGAATTTAATGTGAAGCGAGGTTTTAGAAGAAACTCTGTTTCGGAAGAAACTCTCCATCACGAAGAAAGATTTACATTGATGGTTAGGAATGAACTTGAGTGATTGAATTGATGAGAGGCGTGTTCCCATTATATTTGAAACTTTTTTGAAAATAGCCGTGCTATTAAAAAAATTGAGGTTGAAAGCCCTCTCTTTTCCGACCAAGACCTGATCTTTCGATCATCTGACTGAATCATCCTGCAGATCTGAGCTTTGTTGAAAGGTGTAATATAAACTATGAACAGAAGAAATGAGCAATGAAGGCCTCCTCTTTGCCGATTTTGGTCAGGATTTTTTTTTCCTTAAACATGTGGGATTGTTGACATGAAATTTTATGGGTCCGATCGAGTTTGCGGACGTCCAAAGGATTACACCTAATTGCGCACCACAAAGCAAAGGAAGCCTCTTGAGCTTGGCCTCGGGAGGATCTTTTGATGCTTAGGTCAGTGACTGATGGATGAGGAGATGAGCGAGAGATTAGCTTGAGAAGAAAGAATCCTTCTTGAAAAATGTATAGGGGGAGAAATTTTCTTACCTTTTAGGTAAATGATTCTACTCCTTTTAATCATGTTGGTCTTTTGAGGGCTAAAGTCGCTGAGTGGGCGGGCCAAGCCAGCTCACACACACTTGAGCAGGGGTTTGGCCTCCTAGACGTTTGAGGCCATGTTTGTGTGTGTTTAGGCACCATGGGCAACTCCTGTTGGCCACACCTTTTGGATGCCATCTTCTCTCTTGCGATCGACGCCCTTGTGGGCTAAACCACTTCTGAACCGCTTTAGTAAGGCTCAAGCTATGAGCGGAAGATTGAAAATTATTTGCTATAGTAGTGTTTTATAATACTTTTCCATAGGGGTGAGTGTTAGTTAAGGGTAGAATGAAAATCAGACCGAACTGACTGTAGGAATTGTTAGGGCTAGATCTACTACTTGGAGGAGGTGAATAAGTGACAATATGGAGACAACGTTTGGGGATGAATCGTGTAATATTTAGATCTTGCTGGTGTGCCATAAACTATCAGAAGATATAAATACGAGTTTAGGGATAGAGAAATTGCATATAGTAAAATTATAATAGTTCTGCTTTGATAAGTCTATGTTCATTCTCTCGCGCTAATAGCTTATCGATTGGATTCTACCATGATGAATTAATTAGATATTACAAGGACTGAGTATTTACTACTCAAGCTCGTGTGAAAGATTAACTAATCTCACACTTACAACCTACAAGAGATTATAATGAATAGCTCGTATAGGACGTAAGTATTTAGGAAGAGATTTTTGTGAATTTTAGAATTCAAAACTTCATTCCTTTGGAGAACATTTCGTCTTTGGTTGATTATTCCGTTGATGGATTGAGACATTGCTAAACAATAAGATTGTTTTCAATAATTTACTTTCGAACAATCAATATATATAAGGTAGGAAATTCACGCCAATCTTCTAGCCGTTAGCACAAGGTTAGATCAATATCCTTATTCCATTGAGATTGACTATTGGGGATAAGATTTTCACTACGTTCTTGAATCTAACAAGTAACATCTAATGATAAGTTTATACCTAGAAAAGCTTACCATAAGAATCAAAGAACTATTAAGGGAAGTTTTGTCAATCTTCAAAATCAATTGGAGAATTTTTCTTAGCAAGAATCAGTCTAGTTCAAATAAATAGTAGAATTGGTCCGGTTCCAACACAGTGGAACTAGTACAATGCAGTTCAGTTCTCGATATCTAGGCAATAATTGAATCGAAGAACTGGACTAGAAATTGGAAACCAATGAAGTGCAAATACACGTTTTGAATTTTTGATTGTTTATTTATTTTACATGGTCATATTTTATGGATTGTTGCTATTGGCAAATATGGATTTTTATTGCTCTCGTTCACTTTCATTTTGCTTAACTAAAAATGAAACAAAAAAGAAAGAAAAATATGAATAAATAGGAATTGATGGGTAGAACCTGAAATTGATTGATAAGATATGTTACAAATTTCAAAGTATATATGATAAGTTATAGATTCTAAAAGTTAATGAACTCATTCCAACATGGTAGGATCCAAGTTCCAAGTGGAATCTAGATCAACCTTGAAACCATTCACCCTCACCCCTAGTTTTTAGGAGAATTAACGAAAAAAGTCATAAACTTATTATAATTATGCCAATTCAATCTTAATATTATTGGCCAACCCAATCTTAAATCTTTTAGAATTGTCTTAATTCAGTCAATCTAACCAAATTTGGCTGATTGGGCGACATGACACAATCGATAATGACGTGAATAATTTTTAATAATATTTTAATATTTTTTTCTTTATTATTTTCCTCTTTCTCCTTTGGTCAATCGCTAGCCACTAAAAGAAAATTTGTAAAATTCAAAAAAATATTAAAATATCAATAAAAATTGTCAATGTAGTGCCACCCATGTCACATCACATCACACCCGATCAAATTTGGCCGAATAGACTGAATTTTAACATAATTATAAAATGTTTATGACTCAATTGGCCAAAAAATATAAATTTAAGATTGAATTGATATAATTATAATAGATTTATGACTTTTTTAGTAATTTTTCCCACGGTTTTCTAATACCAAGCTAAGTATGTTTGTCTCTTAGGTCTACTTAAGACAGATCATGCATGTTGCGATTAAAAGATGCACACGAAATTGTTTTCTCGTGACATGATTGTAACATGGCCAATACCGGTCGAGTTGAAAGGACATCGAGACCAATTCTTTTTGAGGGGCAAACTCCGAATTGTTCTTCACATTCAATCTCTCAAGAGTGGACAAATCCAATGTTTCGTTAAATGGATTTTTGTTGCGTTGTTGATATATTTCTCAAAGATAGGAGGTTACAAGGTGGGGAGGGAGAGAAAAGCGTGGCCAGGGCTGGCCTATTGCGACGCGGTGGTGGCTTGGTTGGGCAGTGGGGTGGGAAGGACGCGGCGGCCGTGGACCATGCCGAGGACGATAGACTGAGCTTGGGTTGAGTTGAGGCGGATTTTGTGGCGAGCGATTCGAAATGAGGATAATAGTTTTTGCGGGCTTCGAAAATCGGAGATAATGTTCGATATGCGTGCACGAAAGTGAGGATGATATTTTAAAATTTTCCCCTAACTAAATGATCCATTGTTGTTCCATTGTAGCTTCGGAAAAGGGTCCAATTTGACAGTCGAGCTCACCAATTGTAATATTTCGGATGGAAAAGGTGCTGCCGAATAAAGTGATGAATGCCCGAGATACTTGTGCTATCCTCTGCAACTATGGCGTTGAGATTTGATTGAAAGGTTAATATTACAAAAAATCTTAAATTGATATATATGATAAATTTATCTTAAATTAATTTTTATCTTAAATTAATTTTTTAACTATATAAAACCTCAAACTGATACACTATGACAAATTTAGCCAAAATTTTTTTGATCATAAAAAATCACATATTGATATATTTGTAATGAATTTACCTTATATTAGTTTTCACTAAATTGTAATATTTAGTAGCAAGAAACGGTTGCCTATTACATGGCTCACTAACTTTGTTTGAGGTGGGGGTACCTATTATTTGTCCGTGGCCTGACACACCCCTACTCACTTAAAGGATGCTGCTTAATTATGAGGGAATTTCATTCAATATCTAGAGAGTTCCCTTTCGTTAAGCACATCAAGCCAGCAGTGGACATCATCATCACCGACGGCTAAAAAGGAAAAGGCTTAAAATACACCTTTGAAGGGTTAGTTTTCTTTTGGATTTGACATCTTGTCTTGCGTGTGCTCTCTTGTTAATGAAAAATTACTGATTAATACACTCATAACAAATAGAACACAAAGTCCCAAATTGATACACTTGTCAAATGCTACATATCTTTCAATTTGGCAATTTTAATAGTACAATTTAACCGAAACTAACGGAAGATAAATTTGTCATAGGTGTACTGGTTTTAAGTAAATTTCTTTTACGAGATTAACCCTTGATTAAGATTGGAACACCCCCAACAAATTCATATGGGCTTCATTTTTTGGGTCGAAAATTTGGGCCTTCTAACTTGTTATGTTTTGGCCCAAAGAAGAAGAAGAAACGTGGAAGAGTGGGGTTCACTGACCCCGTGAACGACACGACGACGACCGTGCTTCGAGTTCAGGGGTGTAAATGCAAACTTCCTCCACACTCCGTCCCCAAATCGTAATTTATCCGAATCTCCCCGGCCTGTTCCTTCCTTCTCCGTCGTCTCCTTTGTTGCGCAGGCCGACAGCGCACGCAAGCTCTCCGCAATCCCCTCGTCGGAATCTCCGCCGCCGCCTCCTTCCGAGAAAGCCCTAGACTCGCCGGACACGCCTCCCGCTCCGAGCCCTAATTCGCGCCGGAACTCGCCGGGACCGCCCCCGATGCCGGCGCCCGCGGCCGATGCCCTGGCCCCCCGCCGTCCCCCTCCGCCCCCGGCGACGGCGAGGGGTGGCCGGACGCGTGGTACGGGAGCATCCAGTACCTGCTCAACATCTCCGCCATCGGGGCCTCCTGCTGCGTGCTCATCTTCCTCTTCGTCAAGCTCCGCAGCGACCACCGCCGCATGCCGGGGCCCGCCGGGCTCGCCGCGAAGCTCCTGGCGGTGTGGCACGCCACGGGCCGCGAGATCGCGCGGCACTGCGGGGCCGACGCGGCGCAGTTCCTGATCATCGAGGGGGGGAGCTGCAGCCTGCTGCTGCTGATCGCCGTCCTGTCGGTCTTTGTACTGTTGCCGGTTAATCTCTACTGTGGGGACGCAGTGTTGAATGATCAGTTCTCGAAGACGACGATCAGCCACATCACGAAAGGTTCGGGATTGCTTTGGGTGCACTTCTTATTTGTGGTCATTGTTGTTGTTTTGGTGCATTTCGGTATTAATGCAATTGAGGGTAGATTGAGGGTTACTAGATTTAGGGATGGAAATGGGAACCCGAGTTATCCGGGCGCGAGTTCGACTGCGATATTTACTGTTATGGTGCAAGGTCTGCCAAAGACCCTGGATAGCCAAGAATTGCAGGAATACTTTCAGCACAAGTATCCGGGGAAGCTTTATAAGGTAATTTTACCTATGGATTTGTGTGCATTGGATGATTTGGCCTTGGAACTGGTTAGAGTTAGGGACGATATTTCTTGGTTGGTTGCGAGGATGGACTCGAGGCTTTTACCCGGAGATGGCGAAGATTTGGAATGTGGGGGTGGTTTTTGGGAGGGAATGAGGGCTAGGGCTGTTCGTATCTGGAAGCAAGTAAAGCATGTTTGGGATCAGGTGGCTGATAGATTAGGTTACACGGACGAGGATAAGTTGAGAAGGTTGCAGGAATTGAGAGCTGAACTGGAGACTGAACTTGCCACTTATAAAGAAGGGCGTGCACCTGGTGCTGGTGTTGCATTCGTGATGTTTAAGGATGTGTACACAGCAAATAAGGCTGTTCAGGACTTTAGAAGCGAGAAGAAGAGGAGAATTGGGAAGTTCTTTTCAGTCATGGAGTTGCGCCTTCAGAGGAACCAGTGGAAAGTTGAGCGAGCACCGTTGGCTACAGACATATATTGGAATCACTTGGGGTTGACAAAGTTTTCTATGAGACTGCGGAAGGTACTTGTAAACACGTGCTTGCTCTTGATGTTAGTGTTCTTCAGTTCTCCTCTCGCTGTCATCAGTGCCATAAACAGTGCTGGGCGAATCATTAATGCGGAAGCCATGGATAATGCTCAGTCATGGTTGGCCTGGGTGCAGAGCTCGAGCTGGCTTGCTTCAGTTGTTTTTCAGTTCTTGCCAAATGTCATCATCTTTGTGAGTATGTACATAATTATACCATCTGTACTGTCTCATCTCTCCAAGTTTGAGAGGCATCTCACCATGTCTGGAGAGCAGAAAGCAGCCCTTCTGAAGATGGTGTGTTTCTTCCTTGTTAATCTTATCCTCTTGAGGGGTCTGGTGGAGTCGTCACTAGAAAGTGCTCTCCTTCGCATGGGCAGGTGCTATTTGGACGGAGAAGATTGTAAGAGGATAGAGCAGTACCTTAGCGCATCTTTTTTATCAAGATCATGCCTATCCTCTCTAGCGTTTCTTATCACCTGCACATTCTTGGGAATATCTTATGATTTATTGGCTCCTATCCCTTGGATCAAAAAGAAGATTCAGAAGCTTCGGAAGAATGACATGCTACAGCTGGTTCCTGAGCAAAGCGAAGATCGTCCCCTCGAACAGCAGGAAACAAATAGTCTTCGGAGGCCCCTGATATCCGAGACTGTTTACGACACCCCTAGATTCAGTGCTGTTGACCTACCCGGCCAGGATCTTACTGAATATCCGACCAATAGAGCCTCACCTGTGCCGA
The DNA here is from genome assembly GCA_014182515.1 of Eucalyptus microcorys. NCBI lineage: Eukaryota > Viridiplantae > Streptophyta > Magnoliopsida > Myrtales > Myrtaceae > Eucalyptus > Eucalyptus microcorys. Next base: position 27,371,682 of record CM024570.1, read on the forward strand.
AGCAGACGTTCGACTTTGCTCAGTATTATGCATTTAATTTGACGATATTTGCCCTGACCATGATATATTCCTCATTTGCTCCTCTTGTGGTCCCCGTTGGCGCAGTCTATTTTGGGTATAGATATGTGGTCGACAAGTACAACTTTCTATTCGTTTATCGAGTTCGGGGGTTTCCTGCTGGCAATGATGGGAGGCTAATGGACTCCGTGTTGAGCATCATGCGTTTTTGTGTCGATCTCTTTCTCCTTTCAATGCTCTTGTACTTTTCAGTCCAAGGAGACTCGACAAAGCTGCAGGCCATATTTACGCTTGGACTGTTAGTGATGTATAAGCTGTTGCCGTCCGATGGCGATAAATTTCAGTCAGCCCTGTTGGAAGGCATGCAATCTATCGACAGTGTGATAGATGGGCCTATCGATTACGAGGTGTTCTCACGCCCCAAATTTGATTGGGATACTTATTATACATAATGCTATTCTCCAGTGCTGTTTATGAGCTCTCATTAACTTGTTTCCACGCTCTCTCTTTTTGCAATCTCTAACTTGCACTTGTGTATACAAATCTTGTTGATCTCACGCTCATCTAGGTTTGTTCCACACCATTATAAAAAGGCTCACATGGTGTGGTTCATTTTGTCTACTACTAATTTATCTAGAATGTACGTTTTGATTTGGTGGGGAGTGATCTGTCTGTCTGGTTCCTTTTCATCATTTGGAGCAGTGGGTAGGAATAGCATACCTAACTGCATGGCTGTACATTATTTGTGAGTTCCAGTTCTCAAGGTGGACCATCTCTCGATGTTTGATCAAGACCAGTTCGGTCCGCAATCGACCCTTGTCTTCATGTTAGGGAACAAGCAAACTCATGTTTTACTTTACTTCCTCGATTGAGAAATCAGAGGGTATTTTTACTATGAATGGAACGACATGCTGCAGATGCTATACAATTTGGCATTTCGTTCTTTACGAAATTTCCAATGGGCCTGACAGCTCTTATCTCACGAGATGAGCAGTATTAGTATGGATGGTAATTTCAACGCGCTAACAGCTCTCATTAATTTGCGGTGAAGAATAAAAAGATGTGTCATCTCTTCTTGAACAGAAGAGTGTCTTGGCTCTGAAGTTTCTCCCCCATCAACTAAAGACGACCTTTTTATTTTCACCCATCGAAAAGCAGAAAGGACTCAGTAACTTTCTGTTTTTACCTGAACTTCCTTCAAATTTACTCTCGGGAACACATTCTGAGCATAGGAATTGCTGGGACCAAATCGAAAGTAGGCAAACACGAGGCGGGGAGGATTTTTAGGATCTAACGTTCAACCGGGTCAAAAGTGAAAAAAAAAGGACCCAATCCCTACGTTGGCTCGTAGCCAAGCAGACTGCCTCTTCTTCACTTGAACTGGGTCTAACCTCCAATGTGGCTTCACCATAATCTCTTCCCCTCTCTCTCTCTCTCTCTCTCGGGGTTGTAACATGTGATTCATATCAATAAATAGGGAGCCAAGTTCCTAATCTCCCCACACACCCACAAGTCCTGATAAAAACTTGGTTCCGGATTTCGATTTCGAGACAACGATGCACCATCTAGCATTGGAGGTTGGCCTGGTCGATCCTGCCATGGAGACGACAGCTCGCGAGCACGAGAGCACCATGAAGCGGCCCATCTGTCCGAAGCCCCGACGGCTCCGGCCAGGTGCGCCGGACCTGCTCAAGCCCCTGAGGTGCAGCCAGCACTGGTTCGGCCTTCCTTGCACTTCTTCTCTAGGACGTGAAAAGTTCATGAGGGGTTGATTTCACCATTCAAATGCAACCGTTCACTTCCTTTTTTCGGTTTTCTCCTGCAGCCAGCAGAATGGCGATGGAAAAAGTGGGATAGGGAACCTGATCGTGGACAAGGTTGGCCTCGTTATCCAGGCGGCGGGCAATGAGGACGAGAGCCCCGGTACCGAGTGGTCGCCGCCATGCGGCGGCATGGGGTCGCCGCCCACGAGGACCGATAATCCACTGGTTCACGACGTCCGCTTCATTCGCCAGATGGAGCTTCTCTCGCCATTCCCACCCGCCAAGCTCCCCGACAATTTCAATTTTCCCTCCGCCTATCCAGCTTGAGACGCCAACGTATTTACCATGGCTCTAGCCCCATTTTTCATTATTATTATGACTGTTGTTGTTGTTTTGGCCAATTCATGAGAATTTTTCTTATTTTCGGCTTGTTTTTCTTTTGTAAATATATGGAGATACATGTAAGCTGGACAATTTTTGTTGGACATCTATATATGAAACTAGATCTTGTGAGCTCGTGGACTCATGGAATTGCTTACTTAAAATTTTATGTTGGATTATTGAGCTAAGAAATAACAAGAAAGAGAAAAAGTAGTCTGCTTATGGAGTTCGATAATAACTACTTGGGGGAAAGGCCCAAAAAAAAAAAGAAGAGGAAAAGTTTTGTTTTGCCCCAAAAAAACAAAAACTTTGATACTTCAAGTCCATTAAATATGAAAGAGGCAGATAATCTCAATTTGGGCCTTCTGGGCCTCCCTATCTTGCCAATGATACTTTTGCAAGCGCCGATGCCATGTTACTGCCTTCATAATTCACACCCATTGGCACCAGCTCAAAAATTTAGGGCCCAACCATGAAGAATTTAGTGGGCCGAAAGAAGGCCATGACTCACAAACAATTAATAAAGCCCATCGATGGGATGTCTGATGAGCTTATTGTTCCCGAAGGTGCGAACAGCATGATCGTCTCGTCATAGACCACCGGAAGCATAGCCTAAATAAAAACTATTGAAGGCTGTAATGATACATTGCACAAACACCGTCGTTGGAGCAGCTAATGAGCTCTTCGATCATGAGCTTCCATAAACATCGCCGTTGGAAATGTAAATGATTTCAGTTTAAAGGATTTCTCAAAATGTTTATGTTTCGTAATGTATAATTTAAAATTGCATGGGAAGTAACTTTGGTTTAGATGGATTTTACTTTTGCTATTTTTTTTTTTTAAAAAAAAAAAGAAGGAAAGAGAACTCAAACCTCGATTGACCTCGAGTGACTTGTGGCGAGGCCGCCATGGTCTTGCATACCATCTATAGGAATTCTAGGGCATCTAATATGGAGGTGATTCGACAACGTTAGAGTTTCGCCGGCGACCATCTCGCAAACCATTCGGTAGAGCTTTGCGAATGCCCGTCTCGTAGTCCATCCGGCAAAGCTTCACCATCAACCCACAACACAATTCTTATTAGGGCAAATTCGGAAAAGAAAAATATAGTTAAGGGTAGTTTTGGAAGAAATAAATTATTGATCCCAAGGAATGGCCTTCTGAAAATGCTGAAAAATCAAGATAAGTCTCCTAAATGGCTATAATTTTCTTTTTTTGCCAATTAAACCAATTATTTCTCAAGGGGTTTTAAAACCCCTAGAACTCCTTTAAAAAGTAATTCCTAAACGCATTTGAAATACCTATAAAATTCTACTCTAGCAAAAGCGTAGGCTCGAAATTTGGCAAAATCGATGTACGATCTCATTGTGTCCTGCAAGCACGATGCATATAGAAGTCAAATTAGGTTGATCAACAGGAGTCTACTCGTTAAGTCACACCATACGATTTGATCTGAGACGAATGACCAAGAAATCGAAGCCCCTGTTTGACCATTGTCACGCATTTCACCTCTTAGACCAGCACATCACGTGAGGTGGAAATTTAACCAACACCTCTTCGTCAATTTTTCCAATTGATGAACAATCTAACTATAAAAAATCTGAAGGCAAAAATTTAAAATCGTACATATAAATAAATTCTCGGTACAATAATCCGTAGCAACCAAGTAATGAATTTGCGTGTGACATAGATTATAAATGCCGGATACCATCGAATACCGATTACATATATAGACCAAAAAGCTTATAGAGTATTTTGTGAATTTAAATATTATTTACTCGAGATTTCTCGTTACGTTTTCAAAACTAGTCCTACACTACAAGAAAGAAGAAGGGGTCGGTCGCTTTCAAGGATAGTGACTGCCACGAATAGAATGTCTTTTTAGATTTAGAAAATGTGAATGAAATTTGCCGTGGTCTTTATTTATTGCCTTCGACCAAATTTATTATATTTCTTTTGTACGGTTATGGAAACGAGGGACACGAAGAATTCTGAAACACAGAGCATAATTAATTAATTAGTCAATAAATGAATTGACTAGTTAAATAATGGGGTCGAGAAGAAGCACGATTTACGTCTAGACCTTGTCTTGTTTCCCCATCCTATATGCTTCGAATTTCCAATTAATGCGTAGTAAGATCTTATTGAGAAAATCTCGCTAGGCGACGTAACGTCTAGTGATGTTTTCTTGACTGAGTTTAGGTATGTAATGCTCTGACATAAGCACAAACCGTGGTCTTTTTCATAGCATATGTTAATTATTTCGAAGGGGGTGTTCATTTTTTTTTTCCCATAAAGCATGCTTTTTTAATCTCGAGAAAGTGAATCCCCCCAACTGCTTTTCTACTTTCCTTTTCCTTTTTGACTTTAAATCGATGAAAGCATGAAAAGAAAATTTGCGAGGCCTTTTTCCATGTTTCTTCCGGAAATTGCGCTATGGAAAAAGGTGAATCATTGCTTCTCCTCCTCGGAAAGTCGTGGGCAAAGAACTAATGTCATTTTTCAGCTTGACCAAAGCATGCATGGCCACAATCTTCTGTAGTTTGCAAAGGCGAGAGATCCCTAGATTTTTGTACGTGTCATTGATCTCGTATTATCTAAATATAAGTTATTTGGAGTGGGCGTTTCCAAAGACTGTACAAGTTTCATCTGCATGTAATATAACCGTCGGAATTGATTCCATAATTTTTGGAACATTAAACCTATCATATATATCCTCAAACTTGTAACTGAAAACATATATTGTCACAAGTTTTAAGGTCTATTCAAAATTTATCTATATTCTTAGTTGAACGATTGATGATCACTTTTAATTACCACAATTTGCTACTATAATCCATTGTTCATGACTCGTATTTGACACATGAAAAATATGAAAAATTAATAAAGTAAAACTTTCAGTCATGGGTATTTTCAGATATGAAAATTCAAAATAGTAGTTTTAGATTATACACTCATTATCAGACGCTATGGAATACTACAAGATCGCTCATAAATATAAAACAAAACAAAAAAAAAGCACAGAATTATTACAAGGTCCAAGTTCCAAATTTCATCTAGAACCTTGAATTTATTTATTGGAATCGTTTTTCTTGATTCTACCTTCAAACCATGGTCACTCATACTGTTGCGATGGGGCAAGCGATCGAACAAAATATAGACGGAAGAAGAAAAAAATAAATCGGACACCGATTTACGTGGTTCGATCGTAAAGACCTACGTCCACGGGAAGAAGCGGCGGTGAATTTCAATTTCACTATAGATCAGCGATATAAGGAGATTACACATTTAAGTCACTTAAACACTCTCTCGGTGTTTCCCAAACCCAATTTAACCCCAAACCCAAAGTGTTTATAAATAAACAATTCACTTGGAGATAAAACTCACGGCACAAAATTATCGCACGACAAAACTCTACGTACGGCGAGGCTTCAAGATCTTGCAACTCTTCTTCAAGCGGCGTGGACGTGCGCGGCTTCGTTATGCAGACCTTAGACGGCGTGTACGTGCAGCAGCCAAGAAGCAAATAAAACCCTCACTGTCGGCATCCTTTTATATGTGTGTGCCCAAGGTCAAACCTTTGACCTTGGGCCCCACTACTTTTCATTTACGTGAGGCTTCACTCATCTAAGAGAAAACTTCCCCTTTTATTAATGTGTGCCCATTTGGGCCCCACCTGCTTCCTTTTATTTTCTCACGCGTAGAACTCCTTCATGCCAAAACCCACGAATTGATTTCCTTCAATTCGGAATCCTCAGGCTTCTCGGCAAAGAACTTTCCTCCTTTATTTTATTTTTATATTTCCTTCGCGAGTCTACCGAATTTCGCGTTTTAGCAAACGCTCAAACTCGAGTCATATTTAACACATAGAAGCTATTGCTCTAAAAAAGAAGTTTTTTGCGACTTTTAAACTAGCATATTGCATTTTAAGATAGTGCAATGTTTGAGCAAGTCACAACCAAAGCGAACGATATCATGCTATCATAGTCAAAGTGAGGTTGCCTTTGGATGTGTCGAGGCCAATGTGGGGAAATCGGATTTCAGATTAATTGCCAATTCAATATTGCCTACATATTGATTGTTATTGTAGTAGATAAGTTTCGCGCAACCTTAAATCGGAGCACAATTTTTCAAAAAACAGCACAGGCATAAGCACCCTACAATAAGAACAGATAAAATTGTATTGGTGCTGGGTGGGGCTACCTTAGATTTCTAGATCTCCCCCATGCCCATTGTCACAACCCGAACCTCGAGCGCATGCACATTCCTCGGTGGTCGATAAAAATTTTGCAACATCCCAGGAATTGTTGCCGACCCATTCATTTTATCACACATGCAGAAACGTAATAATAAACTCCAGACCACACCAAAATGGGATAGAAACGTAGGATAATATTTTCAACAAGTACACTTATAATACAACAGTGTTTATGTACAGAAAAGTCTAACACAACATGGGTCTAATTAAAAAAGGAGAGCTTCTAGGCTATCGACGCACCGAGCTCCTTTTCCATGGGATCAAAGTCCCTCCCTACGACCCTATCAGACTTTTCGATAACCATAGGGGAACTATCACCCACTGTCTAGCTCAGACGGAAGACTCGTCAACATCTGGTAGGGGCTAAAGAAAAACCTAAACTTCACCTCTTGCGAACCCCTGCACCTTGCTTGACAATCTTCCATCTAAGGACCTAAAAAATTTAGCCCACAACGGGGTGAGACGACGTCTCAACAAGTCTACTTTCTAAATCTCGATTAGGAGAAAATACACCCACGTGCATTCTAATCACATCTCCCCAAAACTCACCTAGCACCATTATTCTCCTGCATGTCAGTACCATTCAATTCGCATATAATTGCATTAAAATCATATATCATTGGGACATCTCACATACATATATGTATATACGTATATATCATCACAATCGCACGGGCCCCAATTACCAGACCAAATCGTTATGGTACGTCCCATACCGCATCACACAATTCCGTCTCCTAATCAGGCCTCTCAATTTCAATCATTTATATGTTCTAATTGATTACGACCTACGGGCAACGGCCAACTCAACAGTTAGCGGTCTTCCAGCATAACTGGGCATCGTCTCGCACCATCGAGTACGGCAACGTCTACATCTAGACGGCATTCTGTTTAGGAGCATCGGTTCAGCATCTACTGCGATCGGCATTCGTTGACTTGGGGCATTTCCGAAGGAGTATCGTTCGGCCCCAAAGGCTCGTAACGAATTCTCATATCATTTATGCATTCACCAAATTTCAGCCTAGGCCACCTTGCATTGCACTCAAATGCCTCAATTAAAATAGCGATCCTGGCCCATTTTCTTCATATTAAAACATATAATAAAATAGTCGTGTGTGGGTACATGGTTAGATCGAACCAAAAAATTTGATATCATCTCTTTTAAAGTCCCATTGTTTGATATAGTATTTAAAAACACTTTTGGTGTCCAAAACCCGACACCTGGTATTTTCCAATTAAATACCGAAATTCCACTATTTTGGAATAAATACTCATATTAACAATCATCACTCAATTGTATAATTCAACAGTTTATTACATAAATTGAACATACCACTGCAATTAGCACAAAATTCCGGTCACCGGCTATCTCGGTATAATTTTCGGAAAAATATTAAATAATTAATTAAATTATAATTAAACCAATTAATTAATTAACATTTATCAAATTAACTTCCAATTTAAATTGATCATAGTCCTAATCAATTAATTAAATACCTAACTAAATCCATCTAATAAACTAACTCCCTTAACTAACCATTCTAATTAATAACTAAATTCCTAACTAAATGGCCTAACTAAAGTAACTAACTAGACTAACCACTTAGTTCGCATAACTAACTTAACTAACTAGTATTTACTCTAACTAGACTACTTACTAAACACACTTAAAGCCTAATCCAAATCTTAATAAGTGTAATTAACCCCTAAGCAACACTTAGGAAATTAACTCACCTAAATTAAAAACTAATGACTACTGGCGGCGGCGAAGCAACGGCAACCAAGTCTCGGCCTCCGGGGGTGCCGGAGGAGGTCCAGTCGGCCCGGTACAAGATCGTAAGGCCCTCAACTCACTGCTGAGAGGCGGTCTTCTTGGCTAGTTGAAGCCGAGCAGCAATGGCACGAACTTTGCGGGGGTGAGGCAGCGGCACGGTCTCGCTGTTTGGCCGGTTGGCGGGCTGGTCTGACGCCGCTGGGGTCCCTGCGGTTGGACGGCAGCACAGGAGAAGGGATGGGGATCTCTGATGAGGATGATGAGCCAAAAATGAAGAGGGATGAGCGGTGGAGACGCCGCAGCAACTATGGACAGAGGTGCTGAGCTTCCGGCGCAGAGATGCAGGGGACACATCGGTTTTTGTGGGCCGCGGGGGGGGGGGGAACTGCACGGATGGAGGGGGAAAGAAGAGAAAATGACACTATGGAGGGTCCTTCTCTTAGTTTCCACATCAACTTGTCCATTTTCCATGGAATCTTTGGCCCTTTTCACTATCAAGGGGCCTACCCCTCCCAAATGACTCTATCTTTCCTAAACGAACCTCAAATGAAGTTGAATTCCCCTTTGACATGTAGACCTCCGAATTTTGTAGTCTTTACATTAGATTTTTCCCTTTTTCACTTTGCCATTTAATAACCTTAGGTAACCAAGATAAGGTCTCAATTAAATCCTTATAATTCCCATCTCCAATTATTCCACATTGAAGACCAAAAAAATCCATTTAAATTATGGCCTTTCCCATATTCACTTAATTTGTTACAATTGAATTTTCCGCCAAAATTCAAGTTTGTCGATAGGTCTCGCAAGGATGCAACAATATTCCTAGAATTGATCGTGACGCGGTGAAATTCTTTTTTTGGTAAAAGGTAATAATATAAAGAGGAAAGGTAAAAAATACAAAAAAACACGGCACCAAAAACTTACACTCAAGATGAATAGTACTTCTGCTATGTGAAATTCTTAATTTCTAAAATCGGAATAAATTCCATGGTTAATTTCAATCCGATGCGATTTTAGCGTGACTTAATCTACCGAGTAATTTTGAGGAATTTTTGGTGCAATTGACCCGTGATCGATTTATCTCGAATCACAATGTACATCTTCGACACATTGGCGACTCTCGGTTGTCGTGAAAAATTTCAAGGTTTCAAATACGGGTACATGGTACCAAAACGACAGAAAAATCGGTTTAGTGCCGTTCGACGGAATTTTGCAATCAGGTGGAACCACCCACACTTAATCACGCACTTCGGTCGAATCGGCCTATCTCTAGTCTCTGATAGATTTTTGACTGCGCCGTAATGACCTTTGTAGACTAACACGGTCGAGCAATCGATTTCGGTTGAATTCTCAAGCTTGTTGCATTAAAATCCCTTAATGATTTCCCCAAATAATTTAGTTATTTCATGAGTAATCGCCTCCGAGAATAGCACTACAAATGCGTCGATGAAAAGCCCGGCTCATTCAATTGAAAACAAAAGTGGAAAATCAAACCGTCACACTCATCGTGAACGTGACGATTTTAATGTAGACAATTTATGTTAAACAAAATATAGTCCATTTCACCACTCATGACCGGTGTATTGCTAGACAATCATTCTACGATATTTTCGTGATTTACCAAAAAAGGAACATCCAATATATTTTACTTCGCGTGATTGAGTTAATAAAACAATAAACAAAGAGAAATTTTTCGCTGAGAGCATATAAGATAATTTCTAGACCTCATTTGTTTCATGATAAAAATGAATAATCCACAAAAAATTTTCCTAATCTTTTAACATAAATTGCTGAAAACACTTCTAATTAATTAATTATTTCAAGCGAGGATTAATCAATTTAATAAAAATAATTATCAAACCATCTATCTTTCCACGAAGCAAGGTGAAATCTTAATTACGAAATAAGCAAAAAAATTATACAAACGGATGTCACGATCGTGATTGATGCCATTACGAGGAAAGCGACAGTCACGTAACTCCGGATCATTTTATATACGACGTGGGGCCTCCAATTCCCGTCGCTCCAGTCCGTCGCCGTTAATGCCGGGATCGAACCCCCTCCGCCCGTCCCGTCTTCCGCTCTCGTTTCTCGCGAATCAGAAACCGACACGAGTACCACCCCGCCTGCCCGAACTGGAAACTGTCAGTCCCAAAAACGCTCGTCGTCTAAAATATGGAAACGCGTCATCTTACTTCCCCCTCGAACTCTCTCCTCCTCGTCCTCCATCTCTCCTCCTCCCACTGACGAATTCCCCCCAAGAATCTCTCCCTCTCTCTCTCTCTCTCTCTCTCTCTAGCCTCGCGGCAGCTGCTCGGAATCCATGGCTTCCGCCGCCGCCGCCGCCGCCCGCGGCCGCCGCTGCTCCTCTTCCTCCTCCTCCTTCGTCGTCCTGGCCGACTTGGCCTTCTGCTGCTGCCTGATCGTGGCCTGCCTCTGCGTGGGCGGCTGCGACGGCGCCGCCGCCGCCGCGACCTTCGGCTTCGACATCCACCACCGGTCCTCCGACCCAGTCAAGGCGATGCTGGGAGGCGCCGGCGAGGACGAGCTGCCCGAGAGGGGGAGCCCCGGGTACTACGCCGCCATGGCCCACCGCGACCGGCTGGTCCACGGCCGCCGCCTCGCCGCGGCGGACGACCAGGCGCCGATCACTTTCGACGCCGGGAACGCGACCTACCGGCTCAAAGCGTTTGGCTTGTACGTGTTTTCGTTCCTCTCTCTCTCTTCATTTATGTTCTTCTTGTTGTAGGCTGGCGCTGCATTAGTTGTAGCTCCGTAGTACGCGAGTGAAGCGATAAGGTTGTAGCTCATGAACTGAGTGTGCAAACGATTCCTTTTTTAACTTACAACCGTCCAAGACTAGTATGGTGGGATTTTCAGATTATTTTGCTCTTCTTTTACATCTGAAGCTTGCCCTTTTTGTGGTGAATTTCGTGGGGAATCATGCACCATTAGCTGCCTTCGATATCAAATTATCAATCGAGTGCGTAGCTTAACGACTGCTAAACGGCAGCACCGACCAGAAATATCTTTTACGTCAAGCGAGTTCTTCTGTGGGATCCGTGAATGATAACCATGGTCTGGAATTTTAAGCTTAGATTGGTTGCTGATGATGAGTAGTCTGGATGGGAAGAAGGAAGAGGTGGAGATTACCTTCTCTTTGTCTGGGTGCTTTGCTGTTGAGTTTGAGTGCGGGAAATTGGATCATACCTTTGATAATCAGCTCAAATTTTTCTCTCTTCAGATAATTTGCCTTTTAGGTGCGAGGTGGGGCAAAATTCTGTACGCTTTTTCGGTTAAACATATGTCCTCTCGTTTTGTTTCTGTATAATGCGAGGATTCTCTTTTTTTTGGTCTAAAGTGGATTTTTCCCGATTTCTCCGCAGGAAGGTTTTCCTTGTTCTGTTTTTATAGCTACCAGCCTAAGTAGGGGATGCTGATGTTTAATGTCTTTGAATTTTGGATATTAGCTGAGAATTGTTACTCACGGTGCTTTCTGCATTTTCAGTTTGCACTACGCAAATGTCTCTATTGGGACGCCGAGTTTATCATTTTTGGTGGCATTAGACACTGGGAGTGACCTGTTCTGGATACCCTGTGATTGTATTAGTTGCGTGAAGGGAGTGAGGATAGGCGGACAGGTATATGCTGTTATGTGCTGTTCATTTTGTTGCTTCGAATTTCTGTGGGAAGTTTCTTTTTCTTTTCTTCTCTGAAAAAGCAGTTCTTCCTGTCTTCTAGGATGATCTTTGTGGATTCTAATGTTACTTTATTTTAGTTTTCGAACTTGCTATCATTTTGCTGTTTGTGTCAATTTGTTCTATATGTCCTATTCAAAAGATTGCCATTCTTGATTTCGAGCAATTATGTATAACTAATCTTTCCTGGCTGAAAATCACGTCGAACATCATTCCAAAGGAGGTCTTTGAATGCTATATGAAGTAAAGCTTTCTGAAGGTACTATTATATTGATTTGAGCAAGACTTGTTTACAAAATATTTTTTGTCAAGCAGGAAATAGATTTCAATATCTACAGCCCTGATGCATCATCATCGAGTATAGTAGTTCCCTGTAGTGGCAGTTGCAGGAAACAATTCAAATGCTCTGCCACTCACAACCAATGTCCTTATCAAGTTGTTTATGTCTCTAATGGTACTTCATCTACGGGGATTTTGGTTGAAGATGTATTGCATATGACAACAGACAGCAATCAATCAAAAGTAGTCACTGCTCAGATAACGTTTGGGTAGGTATTTGCTAGCTCTTTGGTATAACATGGCGGTCTTTTATAACTTGATCACGCGATATCAACATTCGAAGGTTAAGAGTGAAGTCACAGTTACCAATTTCTATTGCTACTCAAACTTTTCAAATGAATGAGGTAGCGTGAACTTTTAACGAAAATAAGAGATGGGAAGACGAGTATTTGCTGGTTTCTAAGTGCTAATACGGTTTATGAATGCTGCACTAACTTGAATTTATCAATATTTACTTGTCAAATGGCCTTTCTATCTCTTTCTTTGGACTTTTTGTGCATATGTGTGTCCGAGGTTCTTTGGCTGGTTATATTCTATACAACGTCACTGATCAAGTAAGGCTGTCCCTTGCAGATGTGGTCGTATTCAAACTGGTTCCTTTTTGGAAGGTGGTGCACCAAATGGTCTATTTGGTCTTGGCATGAACAACATATCAGTTCCTAGCATTTTAGCTAAAGATGGGCTTGCCGCGAATTCATTTTCTATGTGCTTTGGGCATGACGGCATTGGGAGAATTAGTTTTGGAGACAAAGGCAGCTCAAACCAAGGGGAAACACCATTTATTGTTAATCAGTCACAGTAAGAATCATGCTTTTCACTGTATAAAGCTAGTGGCACAATTGCTACATTTTGCAGGGGGCGTTTATATATTCTGTTTTCTTGACCGTGACTTTAACTATTTTGCTTTTATGTTTTGCCAGTCCAAGTTACAATATTACTGTCACACAAGTCATCGTGGGAGAAGAAATTCATGATCTTGAATTTAGTGCTATTTTTGACTCTGGAACCTCATTTACATACTTGAATGACCCAGCTTACACCCTCATTTCCAAGACTGTAAGTTAATGGGGACATTACCTGATGTTTAATTCTTTTTTGTTTTTTTGTTTTTTTGTTTTTTGGTCGAAATATCTGATGTTTAATTCGAACATCTAATTTCTTTGCCTTAATGCTTGAATTATCTGCAGTTTGACTCCAGTGTCCAAGAGAAAAGGCATCCTTCAGATTCGACTATTCCTTTTGAATATTGTTACAACATAAGGTTATCCTCTCCAGGAGCTTGAAGTTATATTTTTCCAGTTCTTTCTAGATAAACGACAGACCTTTATTACAGAAACATCAAAGCAGGAGACCTCTACCTCTCCATTAGATTATGGTATTTTCAATTACTTCTCTTAAATGTGCTGATTCTTGATATATATTGTATTTATACAGCACAAATCGAAGCCTCTCTCATGTTCCTGTGTTGAACCTGACCGTGAAAGGTGGAGATAGCTTTCATGTTACTGAACCTGTAGAGTTGATCCGCGTGCTGGTAAGACTTTTTGTCATTGCCCATTGCCAGCAGCACGATGCTAATAATGTCCTGTTTTACAGGGTGGATATGTCTATTGCCTGGCTGTGGTGAAAAGCGGCAATGTAAATATAATTGGACGTGAGTATTCCTGACATAAATAATACTGATAATGCTATTTAGGGAAGCTGCATTTACAAAACATTTTATTAGCATTCTCTTTGAGTGATATTATTCACCTATTATTAATAGGGGTTATCGGTTCCCGGTCCAGTCCGGTTCCAAACTGGTCACTATTTTTTTCATGTTAAATGATATAAAAAAAAAAAAAGTATATGTAGCCAGTCCGGTCCGGTTCCCCTTTCAAATTGGGAACCAGATTGCCCAGACATTGGTGCCACTTTTAAGAACCAGGAACTAAACCGACACTCCCGAGAAACGGACCAACCGGCCAGTTTAGTCTAGCCTGGGTGGTTCCCGATTCTAGCGGTCCATTTTGCACATCCCTAGTTATTAAGAGCTGAGAGTTCTGGAAATTCAATGCCATATAAGGAAAATTCTGCATGGATGATAAAAAAATTGATACTTCTGACTTTTGTTTACTAAGTAGGCTGTCATATTGAAACATACATCGAGACGAAATTATACCAAACACTGATTAATTACTCTCTCGAAAATCTATTCTTGCTTTTGAGACTTAGGACTTGACAAATATAGTGTGAAGTTCAAGGCAGTTTTTGGCCCTATCTGTTCATTACTTACTGTATTACCATGAACCTTAGTCTTTTACTTTTCCCGTTTTATTGGAAGTTTGACCATGTTAGAACTTAGCCCCAATGCCTTGTAAGGCTGTGGGAAAGCAAGGATATGATAGTAAAATATCTACTGTGAGAGTCAGCTACACGATGGACCATGTTCATGTGGATGACAACATTAATGAAAGTTTTCACTCAGATATTTCCTGGATAAATAAGTGAAAAAGCAGCCTGTGTGCATGCATGCAGACAACCTTTTGTGCGTCTACCTTTTCAGTAAGATCTGTAAGGTTGTGGAGTAATTGGTTAAAGAAACCACGATGTTTGCAGTTCCAACGCTTTTAATAGCTGTCACGAGAGATTGTTGTTTCCACATTGAGCTATTCTGGCGCTGACAATTCAGTTTACTTCTCAGAAAACTTCATGACCGGCTATCGCGTAGTTTTTGATCGTGAAAGGATGGTACTTGGTTGGAAGCCCTCCAACTGTGAGTAACCCTGCTCGACCTATGAAAACATTCAATCACATATCTTGTCGACATTTTGGAGTTTTAACAATTTTGTTTCCAGGCTATGAAGTGAATGACGCATCGACGTTGCCTGTTGACCCGAAAAACACCACCCCTATTGCTCCTGTTACCTTCAATCCAGAAGCCACTTCAAGTAGCGGCGATGCTAACAACAATTCAGCGGTGCCGCCACCTGTGTTAAGTTATTCATGGCATTTGCATCCTTCTACATGCGTATTAATCACTCTTGTTTATCCATTTTTGGCATTTTTTTGATTCTTTTCCATGCTGAGGCCTTACTCGATTCCTAGAGGACTACTTATTCAGGGGCATACTGTCTTAGGTAGAAACAACAATTCAGGTAAACTATATTAACTTCCACTTCTAGGATCCAATAGCAGAGCTGTTGTGTGTATATATATGTATTCATCTGTTAGTAATAAGCAAGATGAGATTGTCACAGCGTTTTGTGGTTGAGGATTGCCGTTGTTAATTTAGGTTTTTGGATGAGTTGTTTTGTTATCTAAATGATATGATGCTCAGAAATGTGACTGAGACATGGTTTTCTTGCGTCATCCTGTTCTGTTGTGGCTTAAAACCGCACAGATCCGCAGCCCAGCAGTTCACTAGCTGTAGTCGATACTTAGTCATTTCTCTCAGAACAGTTGTGGCAATCATCCGAAAGTTACCAAACGCTGTTGTTAATCATGCCCAGATGTAGCCAATTTCAGATATTTCAACAGCGTTGTTCTGTAAAACCTTGCAGTTGCATAAATTTCTAGCTGCTTGAAGAGATTCATTTTCACAACAAAAAAGTTACTAATCACGTGGCAAAATTACTAACAAAAAGTATGCGTATTTAATACGTGAGATGTTTCTAACCTCAGTAAAAGTAAAGCTATGTGGTATATCAAGAAGGCGTTGGTTGGATGGCAAGAGAGTTGGCTTGCTGATCTCCTCGTGGTTCATCCTGTTCAAGTCTTCTTAGAAGTAATGTTTTTAAATTCGGATCGAGCAATGAGCCAGCTTGGCTTCCAGTTCCCGGTTTAACCGGTTCGACCACTTAGAGAGACAATTTACAAAAAATATACACTATTTCTGGCCTCTCTCCTTTTGTTATTCTAAAAGGAAAGTTTCAAAAATCAACCTCAAGTTCCGTCCTCATATCAATTTACATCCTCACTTTTGCTAAACTTCAGAATACATGGGCTATTAGTTGAAGTTGGCTGACTGCGGTTGTCGTGGTTGTGAAATTTGCTGAAATGAGAATTCTACTCCGACAATGCCCCTATGTCGTATTTTCTCAAAGCAGGCCCCCATTAAATCAGAATAATTCCCCGGAAAATGTTTTTTTTTTTTTTTTTTTTTGGTAAAGGTATCCCCAGAAAATGTTGTCTACCAGTCAATACAACTTCGATCATGTTTTTTTTTTCTCCTCTATTTTAGCAACCTTCTTGGTCAATTTTCGCCATGTAAATTCTGGTAATATATCCAATCTAGGAGTATTTTCTCCACTAAAAAGGAATGTAAAATCAAGTAAAACATTGCCTGATATAGAAAAATTCGTAACATTTATTGAGAAAACTCGAATAGGACCGTGCTTTGAATCCCGGTCCATCCGTTTGAAGTGGTCAGTTCGGGGTTGTATTTAAAAATACTGATCAGGAGCATTTTATGAGGAAAAACTGCTAATGTACCAGGTCAAGGGGAGAAATGCACCTTTGAAATTGCTAGACAAGTCGAAATTAGTGAAAGCTAGCTTAAATATCGCAACCGAAAAAGATAAGGCTATATAATATCATACTAGCAAGTTCAATTTTTTAATACAAATAACAAGTGAATAAATTATAAATTAATACCAAGTCGAAAGTTATTATTTCTCTAACAATGTTACTAACAGTTTTTCTTCAAACAAACAAATGGAGTCTAAAAAGTGCAAAGTCTAAAGTAAAGTTATAGAGAAGACGTCCTACTCAAATCAAAACTGCGGATGCCGATTCTCTTATTAATCGATAGGGGATTGTCAAAGAAAAAGGAAAGTAAGAACAGAAGAAGAGACAACTTGGAACACGAAACAATGGAATACGACATCATTTCAATGATGGCCCTCTGGTCTGGCAAAAAGGAACAAAAAATGAAATGACCCTGTTGGGTTGACTTGAGGAAGTACATTGATGAAGCTGAGAATGATACAAGAATGTGTAGCCAGAGACGCATGGAAGCCAGAAATAACACAAGCCTTCTGATCTTTCTGCACATTTACCGCACAAGATTATCGGAAGGTTCTCCAAAGCTTGAGAAGCACCGCGTAGAACCATGTTTCTATCCAGCGGAGGTTAACACAGACTCTGTCGTTTAAAAAACTCTTCTATGTTAATTTCTATCAAAAACTCATTTTTCTATGTCGACTGCAGTAATCTTGATACTCAGTGTTCCCCTTTTCTTTCATGTCTTCTAGACTGAACTTTGTCTTCTTTCTTCAAGGACTTGCCGTTGAAAGGCAAACGAACTTGCTTGGATTTCATCTTGAGTGATCTCACTAATGAAGACAACTCGTGCTTCTCTTTCCTTGGGGGCAACACATCCGACTTCAGAAGCTCACCTTTCTCACTATGCAGGTCATCGGGTGGTTAGTCAATGTTGGCCATATCTTTCTTAGAATCTTTTGTAAGAGTTTTCCTAATGTGGACTACATTAATTAATATTATAATTTACTGTTTTTACGGTTACCGTAAAACATGATTGGTCAAAGGTGATATAGAAGGTTTCTTAATTAGTCTAATATGGAGCTGGCTAGTGTGGGCCGAGTTGAGCCTGGCCCGTAATGAGGGGGCTTGGTTGAAAACTCTATAAATAGTATTCAAGTCTCTCCTCTAACCCTAATTCTCACATGTATCCTCACCTAAAGAGCATTTACCTAAACGTGAGGGGGGTCGCCTCATTGAGCCAGTGATACGAAAAGCGATAGAGGAGAAGGACTTGATGCGTGGATAATCTCTTTTCTGCTTCCGCTTTAACGAACGATGGATCCCAAAATAAGTGCGTTAATCTTTCTACTCAATTATGCATGTTCTTGTTCTAGTTATGGAGATCTTGGGGTTGCGCAATTTGCATCCAACATGTGGTATCGGATCAACCATAACCTTAGAACTCGAACACATAAGGTTTTTGTCCTAATTTGTGATTTTCGTGATTTTTTGTTCAATAAAAATAAAATTAAATCATAAATTTAGATTGGGCTCGATGAGACGAGCAAAACCGTGGGCAGCGCGTCACCGGGGGAGGCCCCACGCACCCCCATGTGCGGCCACGTGCCGCCTGGGCGTCGAGCACGTGCCCCACACGCGGTCACGCGGCCTCACGTGCTCCCACGCGCAGGCGCACGGGCGAACCACGTGGGTGCTGACATCAGCGACTCGGACCCGGACCCGATTCGAGGCCGACTCGGACTTGAGGACTCGACCCGACCCATTGATCGACCCCGACCTGGTCCAGTCGGACCGGGCGGCTGGACCGGACGGTTGAGCCGGGAACCGGTCGGACCGCGATTGGTCGGACCGGTTTTGATTGGTCTCTTGACACCAACGCGTGAGCTCCACGCATCGCGCACTCCGGCGGCGTGTGCGGGCGCGTGGAGTCTCCGTTCGGCGCGTGGTTGGTGGTGTTGGATTCGTATTTCCATGCTCTATCTTGTGGTGTATTTATTTTATATTTTTGATGATTTTGTGGATGTGAAAATACATACAAAGCCCTAAATACGTGTATTTTTAGTGTATTTTTGCGTATTGCTCTTGTATTTTATGTGATTTTGGAAATACAAATGTTGTGTTACAGATATGTTATCACATAAACATTATAATTGTGTGATTTATTAATAAAAAATTAAACTTTATTGTGAACTGAAGCTGGCTTAATGAGATACAACCATTATGGGATAGTATTTGAACTATGTATTAAGGTGATGAGAAACGGTAAAAGTTATGGAACTTTTGTTACTCAAGCATAGTTCTTATACACATCTTGATGTATTTTTGTTTTTTCTGATAACCTTTGAATGATGGACGTCTTAAAAACTTGTGACCAAATTGATTATACTAATTAACATATCTGCTGAATGTGGGTAATGTATGTCAGTTAAGTTATTGCATATTGTACCTAAACTCATTTGGTCACTGGTTAATGTCCATTAAGTTGAATATTTTTTATGGTTAATGAGTATGACAACATTTATGCAGAGCAATAGTATCTACTGTTAAAGTTTAGATATTTGATTCTCTGATTTGACTCAATTAATAGGTCATTGGTTGATTACAATGATAATTTGTTAATTAAAAATTGGCTAATAAATCAGTTGTTGACCTTGGAATCATTTTTTGCCTTATGAAACTCATGAGTGATAATTGATCAGCTGTCAGGCTTGTCGATTTGGTGTACTCTGTATTACTATTGATGTTAATTTGTGAGAGATCTTCTAGATCAACATTCTTTTTATGTTGTTCTGATAATCTGTAATCGGGGTGCATAAGAGATTCTTTCTTCTCTGTTATGAGAAGTTTCTTGTGTTGTTGTGATCGGTGATCTCATTGAAATCTGTCTTTCAAGTTCGCTATATATATATATGTATGATTAATTTTTATTAATGAATAAGACAGTGTAATTAGCATGATATGTGATTTCAGTGATATATTGCCCCAATCACTAAAGTTAAAATCACATGTATATGGTGTATGTGAGATGTAAAGATTATATCCCTGGTATGAGAGAGTTTCAAAATTCAATTGAGTTGTAACCACCAAAGTGGCACACTTGATTGGGTTTGAGAAATTTTGATCTCGTATATTGATTGGGATGTCTCCTGGTCTAATGCATAGTCATATTCCTAAAGGAGGTGATTGTGTATTAATTCATGGAGGGATGCACGATGGTGTGATGGAGGAGTGACTGATCCTAGTGGTTCATATGCCCAAAGGTGATAAATTCACAAAGATTAGAATATATTCTCATAACCGCTATCATATGGGGAGTGTACAACTGCATGTCATGTATTTTGCCCAAAGGTGATTATATGATTATGCGTGTAACTCTCTGGATGCGTACTTGTATATCAAGTTACACAGTACTCACATGATGCTAATATATACATTGCTTGTTTTTCAGTCACATTTTCTGTAATTAATAACTCCACTATTATTGGGATTTTTTTTTTACTGTTTCAAATTTTAAGTTGTGAACATATGATTTGTTGCTTGAGAAAAGAGCAATAGAATTTGTTTAATGTTCATAAAGCGTTCCATTCTAGAACACTTGAAAAATAGTTTGCCTACGGACTACACTACTATAAGATAATTGAAGTCTTAGTGGCTTATAATTATGTCTTATCTAATATCGAATTTAGGACACATCTGCATAGAATGTGTTTAAGTCCTAATGACATATACATCTCGTGTATAGTTAAAAAGTTGTTTTCAAAAGTTTTCTATTTAAGGAAAATGACCGAGAAAAAAAAAACAATTACAATTAGTCGTAAAAGTTGTCAGGCTTAATAGTGACCGTGGGTATTTTGGCAAGTATGACAATGTGAAATAGCTTAAAGGGTCATTTGTCAAATACTTGGTAGATTTTGGGATGGTAACTTAATTACTATGCCTGAAAATCATAACAAAAAGATTTGGCCGAAAGGTATAAATGCACCATATTGAACATGGTGATGAGTATGATTAGTAAGACTAATTTATTCGGTCTTCTGTAGGCTGATATTTTGAAAACAATATTTTCACATACAAAAGTTGTTTCATAAACTTCTTTTGAGTTATAGACTGGACATAAATTACTTAAATCATATGAAATTTAGAGGTGTCATGCAGAAGTTGGGTTATCTAATCCAATATTAAGTGCGTTGGAATTTAGATTTATTCGGAATTATTTTGTATCTTACCCAGATTGTTAAAAGGGGTATCAATTTTATGACCCTAAAGAAGGTACAAGTATTATGGAATCACATATTGTAAAGTTTATACAGTTCAACGTAATTGTAGATGATAGCTGCTCTCAGACTATTAAGGATAATAGTATGATGGAAAATCACTGTGTCTTTATCTTTGCCTATACAGATAATTGTGGTACAAACAATTATGGAATCTCCTATACCATAGACTAAACTTGTTGAGGTTTAAGGTACTATTATTGATATATTTTATGATGAAATTTTTTCAAATCTCTCAAGTATAGAATGGAGTGGTTGTAACTTTACTCGGGAAATTTGTTAGGGAAAGACGATCAGTTATTCCATTAAATTATATAATCTATTTGTGAGAGCATGACTGCAATAT
This sequence comes from Eucalyptus microcorys, assembly GCA_014182515.1. NCBI lineage: Eukaryota > Viridiplantae > Streptophyta > Magnoliopsida > Myrtales > Myrtaceae > Eucalyptus > Eucalyptus microcorys. The sequence continues at coordinate 27,393,018 of CM024570.1, forward strand.
CCATTACATGGTTGATTTAGCGACATAAATAAATGTTGTTTTTTTTTATCCTCAATCAAGTATGTGATTAGATGCCATAAAAGGCGATATACAATCTATGAAACATCATAGTGTTTGGAAACTTACTGATTTGCCTAAAGATCACAAGTTCGTTAGTTGCAAATTGGCGTACAAAACTAAAAGGATTTCAAAGAAAGATTGTGGAATTTAAAGTCAAATTAGTAACTAAAGTTTTCACTCTGAAAGATGGGTGGATAGTTTATAGTGAAGAAATAATTATTTCTTTCTAGTATTTTTTTAAAGATTCTTTCAGAGTGAATGTGACATTAATAATTTATTTTGATATGGGGTTACATGAAATAGATATAAAATCTATATAGTGCAACTGGAGGATTTTGCAGCAGATGATTCAAGTAAACTTGTGTGTAGATTGAAAAGTCTTATTAATGGTTTTAAGCAAGTTTCCAGATAATATTATTAAAGTTTTATAGTGTTGTTATTTGGTTTAATTGGGAACAAAGTAATTTAATATATACTGCAAGGTCAATGGGAGGAAATTTATTTTTCCCATACTCTTTGTACATGATATTTTGTTTACAAGTAGTAACCTTGAGGCATCTCTTGTTCTTTGCACTGATGTTCGTAAGGATTGTTTTTTTTCCCCCATATTATTAGATTTCCTCGGAGGACATTTGCTGATCGTATTTTGGAATTATTCAATATACATATTGCAAGCCAGGAATTGCTCCTGTTGTTAAGGATGATGAACTAAATCTATCACATTGTTCTTATTTAGATATTGAGAAAATCTAATTAAAGAGTGTACATTGTGTCAGTGCACTTAAAAGTATAATGTATGCTCGAATTTGCACCAGACTAAATATCGTTTTTGCGATGGGACTTCTAGGCAGACATCAATCAAATCCAGGACGCGATCACTGCGTTGCTGCCAAGAAGGTTTTAAGGTACTTAAATAAGATAAGAGATTATATGCTAATTTACATACATGTTCAATTTTTGCAACTAGTATGATATTTAGATATAAACTTTGCTGGCTGTTAGGATGACATAATATCAATAATGGAATATATATATTTATGTTAGCAGGAAGTGTAGTAAATAAAGTTCTATGTCATCTTCTACTATGGAAGCAGAGTTTGTAACATTTTTTTAGATTGTTACTTGGGCTATTAGGCTCCGGAACCTCATTAATGAGTTGACTGTTTTTAACTTTATGGATTGACCCATACGATTGTATTGAAACAATAAATTTGTAATATTTTTATTAACTACAGAGATCTCAAGGGGTCTAAATATATGGAAGTCAAAATTTTTGATCATAAAGAAACGGTATAGAAATGTGACGTTATAATATAACATATTTCCACATATGATATGGTTGCAGATCCACTAACTAAAGGCCTATGCCCATGTGTATTTGAGCGATATGTCATTAGTATGGGCCTAGGAGCATCATGAGATGCTGTTGTTTAGTGGGAGCTATTTTGGCTTTGCTCTGATAAATGTTTCGTCTGTGTTCGTTACATTTTGTAACAGTTTGATATGTATCAACTTTTGCATTCAATAAAATATTTTTGAATGTGTTGTTATGTTGAATATATATTGATAAAATCTCAAGGTACTGTATAAACCTTGAGTGAAGGCTAAGGGCATCGGGTTATTAGCCTTGTGCATATGTCTTGTTATACATAAGGACAAGACATATGTGGGTTCATTGGAACCATAAAACATTATCTAGTGGCACAAGTTTTTGTGACGTCTAATGTAAGAGAATGGTGACTGACAAATGGGATCTCTCTATGAGAGATGTTATCCATTTGCCACATTATCATATTGAATCCATATCAATAAAGTTGAGAGCACTCGTGACCATGGAAGGCTCTGGGTGTATACATGCAGTTACCGCCATGATTCGGTGTTTGAGACTTTATGGGATATGATTGATTATTAAGAATTATCTCTGGACCAAATGTGCGCACATATAGTATGATTTCAATTAATATAATCCAAGTGGGAGAATGTAAGAGTTTTCTTAATGTGGACTACATTAATTGATATTGTAATTTACTGTTTTTACGGTTACCATAAAACATGGTTGGTCTAAGGTGAGATAGAATGTTTCTTAATTAGTCTAATATGGGGCTGGCTAGTGTGGGCCGAGTTGAGCCTGGCCCGTAATGAGAGGGTCTGGTTGGAAATTCTATAAATAGTGTTCAAGTCTCTCCTCTAACCCTAATCCTTATATGTATCCTCACCTAAGAAGCATTTACTTAACGCTAAACGTGAGGGGGCCGCCTCATTGAGCCAATGATACGGAGGGCAATAGAGGAGAATGACTTGATGCGTGGGTAATCCCTTTGATGCGTGGATAATCCCTTTTCTGCTTCCGCTTTAAAGAACGATGGATCCCAAAACAAGTGTATTAATCTTTCTACTCAATTATGCATGTTCTTGTTCTAATTATGGAGATCTTGGGGTTGCGCAATTTGCATCCAACATCTTTCTTCACAGACTCTAGACGATCGCCCTTTTGCTGTCTCTGTGCTACCTGCTGAGCATAAGCTGCGCTCCTACAACAAGCAGAATAGTAACTATGAACACCTACAGAAGCTCTTAATGAATCAAGTAGCTCATACCAGTTGAAGATAAAACTCTCACTTGCTAAGACTCAATGTAAGATGGAACTACACTATCATCAGGATTTAACTGCGTTGATCATGAATAGTCTTGCCTGCATGAATTCACTATCCCCAAGGAACAACAACTAGCGAGATACGACTTCAAATTAAGCCTATCCTACACAACTGAATCCTATTCAATGTATTTATGAGGGAGATACCTCTTGAATTGTGGATAAGTGGGTCCAAAGCAAAGAGTGGTGAAGTGAAAAGATCATAAAACCGAGAATCGCTATAATCAACAGTTGGTATTTTGTCTTCATCTGCCATTTGATTTCCCTTCTTCCCTTCGGCCTATTTAGTTTTGAGCTTCCATAAACATCGCCATTGAAAATTGATGGGTTTTTTATTTGATGGGCCTAGTTAAGCCCGTCCGCTCATGTTGGGCCAAAACAAAACCCGTAAGTGAAAGGCCCATAGGAGGAAAGAGTAGTTATTTTCTAAGTGAAAATAAATGCAATATAAATAAATAAATAGGGAAGTATATGAACGGTAGCATTTTTAGAGACAAATACGCTTCTCCATTTTCTTCCCCATATAAAAAGGATACGCCCTCTTGAAGAACGGAACTCCAAGGATTCAAATGATTCCTCTGAGACTGCAACGGTACTTAATCTATGGTAAACAAGGTATGTTCGTCTCCGTGATATATCTTTCGATTGGTGTTACACGTTCCCGAGCACGTATTTCGCGTTCGTTTTTCGGGAAAATTGTCCAAAAAGTCTTAAACCTATTGCACTTTTGCCAATTTAGTCATAAACCTTTTAATTTTGCCAATTGAATCCTAAACCTTTTTACTTATTGCCAATTCAGTCCATCTGGTCAATTTTGGCCGGAAAATGCTGACGTGGACACCGGTGGTGCCATGTAGGATTGCCGGCACCGACGTGGACAATTTTTAATAATATTTTATAATTTTATAATTTTTTTGAATTTTATTATTATTATTTTTCTGTTTTTTCCTTATTATTATTATTATTATTATTATTATTATTATTATTATTATTATTATTATTATTATTATTATTTATTTTTGGCCTTTTCCTTGGCCTTTTCCTTGGCCTTTTTGGTGGCCGGCCACCGGCCACAGCTGGCCGACTAGCCTCGCTCGCCATAGGCGAGGCCCGGCCGAGCGAGGAGGAGCCTTGGCGAGGGGAGCCCTCGCCCAGGTGTGGCTTGGCAAGGGTCGCTTGGGTGAGGCTGACCCTCCCCTAGGCCAGGGCGGCCTCGCGGGCGTTGGCCGAGTGACGGCGGCATTGGGTGAGGCTGCCCAAGCCTCGGTGAGGGCCAGCCTCGCCATATCTGGCAAGGGGAGCCCTCGCTGAGGCTCGCCTTTGCCTAGGCGAGCGTTGGTCTCGCTCGGACCAAATCTAGCGAGGCCGGCCCTCGCCTGCTCGGCCGGGGGCAAGGCCGACGCTCGCCTGGGCGAGGGCGAGCCCCGGCGAGGGCTCCCCTCACCATATTTGGCGAGGCCGGCCCCACCTGGGGCCAGGGCGGCTTCACCCAGCGTCGCCGTCGCTCGGCCGATGCCCGGCTGGGCCTTGCCTGTGGCGGGCGAGGCCAGCCGTCGCCTGTGGTTGGTGGCCGGCCACCGGAAAAGGCCAAGGAAAAAAAAAAGAGAGAAAAAAAATTCAAAAAAAAAAAAATTAATTGTTTTAAAAAAATATTATAATATTATTAAAAATTGTCCACGTCAGCATCGGCAGTCCTACGTGGCACTGCCGGCGTCCACGTCAGCATTTTTCGGCCAAAATTAGCCGGATGAGCTGAATTGGCAAGAAGTGAAAAGGTTTAAGATTCAATTAACAAAATTAAAAGGTTTAGGACTGAGTTGGCAAATGTGCAATATGTTTATGACTTTTTGGACAATTTTCCCTTCGTTTTTCAGTATACGATCATTCGAGTATCAATTCATTTTTTTGGAATTTGTTTCCAATAGAAATGTAAAGGATTTTAGTTTAAAGGATTTCTCCAAATGTAAATGTTTGGTAATGTGTAATTTAAAATTGTATGGGAAGTAACTTTGGTTTAGATGGATTTTACTTTTGTTATTTTAAGAAGAGAGAGAGAGAGAGAGCTCAACCTCGATTGACCTCAAGTGACTTGCGGCGAGGCCGCCATGGTCTTGCATACCATCTATAGAAATTCTAGGGCATCCAATATGGAGGTGATTCGACAACGTTAGAGTTTCGCCGGCGACCATCTCGCAAACCATTCGGTAGGGCTTTGCGAATGCCCGTCTCGTAGTCCATCCGGCAAAGCTTCACCATCAACCCACAACTGCAACTTGGAGAAGATGGACAATTCTTATTAGGGCAAATTCGGAAAATAAAAATATAGTTAAGGGTAGTTTTGGAAGAAATAAATTATTAATCCCAAGAAATGGCCTTCTAAAAATGCTGAAAAATCGAGATAAGTCTCCTAAATGGCTATAATTTTCTTTTTTTTTCCAATTAAACCAATTATTTCTCGAGGGGTTTTAAAATCCCTAGATTTCCTTTAAAAAGTAATTCCCAAATGCATTCGAAATACCTATAAAATTCTACTCTAGCAAAAGCGTACACTTGAAATTTGCCATATGAGTCAATTTTCCATTGATTTTAGCATGTAGGATCTCATCGTGTCATTCAAGCACGATGCGTGTAGAAGTCAAATTAGGTTGATCAACAGGAGTCTACTCTTTAAGTCACACCATACGATTTGATCTGATACGAATGACCAAGAAATCGAAGCCCCCGTTTGACCGTTGTCACGCATTTCACCTTTTAGACCAGCACATCGAATGAGGTGGAAATTTGACCAGCACCTCTTTGTCAATTTTTCCAATTGATGAATGATCTAACTATAAAAAATCTGAAGGCAAAAATTTAAAATCGTACATATAAATAAATTCTCGGTACAATAATCCGTAGCAACCAAGTTATGAATTTGCATGTGACATAGATTATAAATGCCGGATACCATCGAATACCGATTACATATATAGACCAAAAAGCTGATAGAGTATTTTGTGAATTTAAAAATTATTTACTCGAGATTTCTCGCTACGTTTTCAAAACTAGTCCTACACTACAAGAAAGAAGAAGGGGTCGGTCGCTTTCAAGGATATTGACTGCCACGAATAGAATGTCTTTTTAGATTTAGAAAATGTGAATGAACTTTGCCGTGGTCTTTATTTATTGCCATTGACCAAATTTATTATATTTCTTTTGTACGGTTATGGAAACAAGGGACACGAAGAATTCTGAAACACGGAGCATAATTAGTCAATGAAAGAATTGACTAGTTAAATAATGGGGTCGAGAAGAAGCACGATTTACGTCTAGACCTTGTCTTGTTTCCCCATCCTATATGCTTCGAATTTCCAATTAATGCATTATTTAGCAAAGAAAGGTAGAACATTCGACGAGTAATGCTATACGTAGTAAGATCTTACTGAGAAAATCTCGCTAGGCGACGTAACGTCTAGTGATGTTTTCTTGATTAAGTTTAGGTATGTAATGCTCTGACATAAGCACAAATCGCGGTCTTTTTCATAGCATATGTTAATTATTTCTAAGGGGGTGTTCATTTTTTTTTCCCCATAAAGCATGCTTTTTTAATCTCGAGAAAGTGAATCCCGTCAACTGCTTTTCTACTTTCCTTTTCCTTTTTGACTTTAAATCGATGAAAGCATGAAAAGAAAAATTGCGAGGCCTTTTTCCATGTTTCTTCCGGAAATTGCGCTCTGGAAAATGGTGAATCATTGCTTCTCCTCCTCGGAAAGTCGTGGGCAAAGAACTAATGTCATTTTTCAGCTTGACCAAAGCATGCATGGCCACAATCTTCTGTAGTTTGCAAAGGCGAGAGATCCCTAGATTTTTGTACGTGTCATTGATCTCGTATTATCTAAATACAAGTTATTTGGAGCGAGTGTTTCCAAAGACTGTACAAGTTTCATCTATATGTAATATAAGCGTCGGAATCGATTCCATAATTTTTGGAACATTAAACCTACCATATATATCCTCAAACTTGTAACTGAAAACATATATTGTCACAGGTTTTAAGGTCTATTCAAAACTTATCTATATTCTTAGTTGAACGATTGATGATCACTTTTAATTACCACAATTTGCTACTATAATCCATTGTCCACGACCGTATTTGACACATGAAAAATATAAAAAATTAATAAAGTAAAACTTTCAGTCATGGAAATTTTCAGATATGGAAATTCAAAGTAGTAGTTTTAGATTATATATTCATTATCAAACGCTATGGAATACTACAAGATTACTCATAAATATAAAACAAAACAAAAAAAAGTACAGAATTATTTCGAGGTCCAAGTTCCAAATTTCATCTACAACCTTAAATTTATTTATTGGAATCGTTTTTCTTGATTCTGCCTTCAAACCATTGTCACTCATACAAGCTATTGCTCTAAAAAAGAAGTTTTTTGCGACTTTTAAACTAGCATATTGCATTTTAAGATAGTGCAATGTTGAGCAAGTCACAACCAAAGCGAACAATATCATGCTATCATAGTCAAAGTAAGGTTGCCTTTGGATGTGTCTAGGCCAATGCGAGGAAATCGGATTTTAGATTAATTGCCAATTCAATATTGCCTACATATTGATTGTTATTGTAGTAGATAAGTTTTGCGCAACCTTAAATCGGAGCACAATTTTTCAAAAAATAGCACAGGCATAAGCACCCTACGATAAGAACAGATAAAATTGTATTGGTGTTGGGTGAGGCTACCTTAGATTTCTAGATCTCCCCCATGCCCATTGTCATGACCAGAACCTCGACCGCATGCACATCCCTCGGTGGTCGATAAAAATTTTGCAACATCCAAGGAATTGTTACCGACCCATTCATTTTATCACACATTTGGATGTAATAATAAACTCTAGACCACATTGAAATGGGATAGAAACATAGGATAATATTTTTACCAAGCACACTTATAATACAACAGTGTTTATGTACAGAAAAGTCTAACACAACATGTGTCTAATTCAAAAAGGAGAGCTTCTAGGCTATCTACGCTCCGAGCTCCTCTTCCATGGGATCAAAGTCCCTCCCTACGATCCTGTTAGACTTTTCGATAACCATAGGGGAACTATCACCCACTGTCCAGCTCAGACGGAAGACCCGTCAACATCTGGCAGGGCCTAAAGAAAAACCTAAACTTCACCTCTTGCGAACCCCTGCACCTTGCTTGACAATCTTTCATCTAGGGACCTAAAAAATTTAGCCCACAACGAAGTGAGACGACGTCCCTAAATCTTGATTAGGAGAAAAATACACCCACGTGCATTCTAATCACATCTCCCCAAAACTCACCTAGCACCATTATTCTCTTGCATGTCAGTACCATTCAATTCGTGTATAATTGCATTAAAATCATATATCATTGGGACATCTCAACATACATATATGTATATACGTATATATCATCACAATCACACGGACCCCAATTACCAGATCGTAAATCGTTATGGTACGTCCCATATCGCACCACACAATTCCGTCTCTTATCAGGCCCCTTAATTTCAATCATTCATATGTCTCAATTGATTACGACCCACCGGCCATGGCCAACTCAACAATTAGTGGTCTTCTGGCGTAACCGGGCATCGTCTTGCACCATCGACCATGACAACGTCTACATCTAGACGGCATTCCGTTTAGGAGCATCGGCCTAGCATCCACTATAACCGGCATTCGTTGACTAAGGGCATTCCCGAAGGAGCATCATCCGGCCCCGAAGGCTCGTGACGAATTCTCATATCATTTATGCATTCACCCAATTTTGGCCTAGGCCACCTTGCATTGCACTCAAATGCCTCAATTGATCCTGATCCATTTTCTTCATATTAAAACATATCATAAAATAGTCATGTGTGGGTACACGGTTAGATCGAACCAGAAAATTTGATATCATCTCTTTTAAAGTCCCATCGTTTGATATAATATTTAAAAATGCTTTCAGTGTCCAAAACCCGACACCTGGTATTTTCCAATTAAATACCGAAATTCCACTATTTTGGAATAAATACTCATAGTAACAATCATCACTCAATTGTACAATTCAACAATTTATTGCATAAATTGAACATACCACTGTAATCAGCACAAAATTCCGGTCACTAACTATCTCGATATAATTTTCGGAAAAATATTAATTAATTAATTAAATTATAATTAAACAATTTAAATTAATTATTTAATTAATTAACATTTATCAAATTAAATTCTAATTTAAATTGATCATAGTCCTAATCAATTATTTAAATACATAATTAAATCCATCTACTAAACGAACTCTCTAAAATAACCATTCTAATTAATAATTAAATTCCTAACTAAATGGCCTAACTAAAGTAACTAACTAGACTAACCACTTAGTTCGCATAACTAACTTAACTAACTAGTATTTGCTCTAACTAGACTACTTACTAAACACACTTAAGCCTAATCCAAATCCTAATAAGTGTAATTAACCCATAATCAACACTTAGGAAATTAACTCACCTAAATTAAAAACTAATGACTTCCGGTGGCGGCAAAGCAACAACAACCAAGTCTTGGCCTTCGGGGGTGCCGGAGGAGGTCTGGTCGGCTCGGGACAGGATCGCAAGGCCCTCAGCTCACTACTGAGAGGCGGTCTTCTTGGTTGGTTGAAGCTGAGCAGTAGCAGCACAAACTCCGCGAGGGTGAGGCACCGGCACGGTGACGCTGGTTGGTTGGTTGGCGGGCTGGTCCAACGCTGCTAGGGTCCCTGTGGCTGGACGGCAGCATAGGCGAAGGGATGGGGATCTCCGGTGAGGATGGTGAGCTAAAACCGAAGAGAGATGAGCGGTGGATATGCTGCAGCAACCGTGGACAGAGGTGCTGAGCTTCCGGCGCAGAGATGCAAGTGACACACCGGTTTTTGTGGGCTGACGAGTTGCTGGTGGAAGTGATTGAGCAGCAACCAAGGACCAAACAAGGGGGAAATGGAACATAAAGAGTAGTTTGGTTGGGGGGTTTTCGCTGGTCCAGAACCATCGGCACCAAAACAAAGTTCCTCTCTATTTTTGGCTGCTGTTTGGTTGATAAGGCAGAAACAGGGGATCAAAATACTTGAAGAAGACAAAGACAAGAGAGTTGGTGGAAGAAAAGGGAGAGGAAAAAGGAAAGGAAAGTGAGAGGGAGAGAGGGATGGTCGAGCAAGCCCAGGGGGGACCGCACGGATAGAGGGGAAAAGAAGAGAAAATGACACCATGAAGGGTCTCTCTCTTAGTTTCCACATCAACTTGTCCATTTTCCATGGAATCTTTGGCCCCTTTCACTATCAAGGGGCTTATCCCTCCGAAATGACTCGGGATAAGTACACTATCAGTGCTATAAGTTATGTACGACGCTCACTTTAGTGCTAAAAGTTTCTGTCAAATCACTTAAGTGCCAAAAAGTTTGAAAAACAATCATTTTAGTGCCAACTCCGATCTGGTTAGTCGAAAATCTGACGTGACACTATTTATTAATTTTTGAAGCTGATGTGGCTCACCGGAGAGTACAGTCAGCATCCTAACACCAAAATGACGCCATTTGGTGTCTCTCCCAATTCAAAACCCTAAATCTCCGGCCGGACGCCATCATCGATGGCCCCCGTGCTCGACGGCCGTGGCTTTGACCCCGACCCCGACCCCGACGATGGCCACTCGGTGGCCACGGCTCCGACCCCTACCCCGACCTTGACCTCGACCCCGACCCCGATGGTGGCCACTCAGCGGCCGCAACTCCGACCTCCACCCGGACCCTGATGATGGCCATTCGGCGGCCGTGGCTCCGACCCCGACCCTGACAATGGCCACTCGACAGCCGTGGTTCCGACCCCGACCCTGACAATGGCCACTCGACAGCCATGGTTCCGACCCCGACCCCGACCCCAACACTGACGACAGCCACTCAACAGCCAAGTCGAAGGCCGTGATCTAGCCGATGCTCAGGGAGGTTGCCGACGAGTGCACCACCATTGATGTCTCCCTCTCCATCTTCGATCTCCCCGATGAGTGCCTGGCCTGCATCTTTCAGTACCTAAGCTCCGGCAACCGGGGCTGGTGCTCCCTCGTGTGCTGTCGAGGGCATCCGAATAGCGCCGAGCAACAGCGGCCCAGCGAGCAATGGCGACCAAGCGACAGTGGAGGTCGAGCGACGACGGTCGAGCGAGCTAGGTTGGAAAAACCCTAATTTCAATCCCCAAATAAAAAGAAAAAAATCTCCAAATGAGTTAAACGGAGTCGTTTTTGTGAGGCCATCCACGTAGGACGGCAAAACAACGTTGTTTTCTTAAGGGGGACCGAAAACGACGTCGTTTTAAAGCAACCATAACTTTTTAAAAAAAAAAATATAAAAACCACGTAATTAATCTAGCTGGAATTTCTCGCCGGTGGCACCAAAGTGATCGTTTTTTCTTTGATTTGGCACTTAAGTGATTCGACGGAAACTTTTGGTTCCAAAGTGAGTGTCGTACACAACTTATGGCACTGATAGTGTACTTCCCCCAAAATGACTATCTTTCTCAAATGAACCTTAAATGAAGTTGAATTCCCCTTTGACATGTAGACCTCCGAATTTTGTAGTCTTTACATTAGATTTTTCCTTTTTTCACTTTGCCATTTAATAACCTTAGGTAACCAAGATAAGGTCTCATTTAAATCCTTATAATTCCCATATCCAATTGTTCCACATTGAAGACCAAAAAATCCATTTAAATTATGGCCTTTCCCATATTCACTTAATTTGCTACAATTGAATTTTCCGCCAAAATTCAAGTTTGTCGATAGGTCTCGCAAGGATGCAACAATATTCCTACAATTGATTTTGACGCGGTGAAATTCTTAATTTCTGAAATCGGAATAAATTCCACAGTTAATTTTAATTCGACGCAATTTTAGCGTGACCTAACCTACTGGGTAATTTTGAGAATTTTTTAGTGCAATCGACCCGTGATCGATTTATCTTGAATTATAATGTACATCTTTGACACATTGACGACTCTCAGTTGTTGTGAAAAATTTCAAGGTTTCAAATATGGGCACAGGGTACCAAAACGACAGAAAAATCGATTTAGTGTTGTTCGACGAGAATTTCATTTAATCACGCACCACGGTCGAATTGGCTTATCTCTGGTCTCTGATAAATTTTCGATTGGAATATACAACACATGGCCTTTTGGAAAAGGGATGGCGCTACCTTCAGATCAAAAGGAAGTACTTTCCATTGGAAGTGCTGATTCTGGATACAGAATCCTGTTTTGGATCTGTCTTCAGGATGGATGCCTAATTGCCAAAATCCGGCTTTAAGGTCGAATTTAGAATAAATGTGGGCTTTGGTTAAACCAATAAAAGAGAGAATCTCTGAATGGCAAAGGGAACTTATCATCTTGGAGAAAAAGATTGAGAGGTTGATAGTTGATTACCGTCTCATTTTTCCCCCGTTTTGCTCGGCACGCTTATTGACATAAAAGGCTTCGCAGCCCATTGAGAATCGAGATTTCAATAAGGCATTGTTGCAAAAGTTCTAAGAGCATTCCCTTTGAGCTAAAGTCGATGTTCGGCTTCATTCCCACATGACTCGCCTTGGTTGGATTTATGTCTTCATTTTTTTTAAAAGGAAGGCGAACAAAGAATTCTGGGTTTTTCCATAAAGGATGGGAACACTTTTGAGCGAATTCCGAATGGGATTCCGAACAAGATTCTAACAATTTTTGCATGATTGGATCTAATAGACTCATCGAATGGAAAAGAGTCTCCGAATATTGACGAACTCGAGAGAATTGATCTTTATACCTAAGACCTTTTCTAGGAATGATGCGAAGCCGAGAGATTTGAGTCATGATGTCCCACCCAATTATCGATCTTTATTGGGGAGGTTTGATCCGAAGATTTTTGCGGTTATGGAACATTGAGGAAAGAACTGGACAGATTCTGAAGTGGTTCGACATTTGTGGAGAAAGTATCTCCGAAGCCGAGTTGAAATATCGGATATAAGGAGTCCAGAATTCTTCAGAAGAACTTTGGTGTCCAATATTGAACAACTTGCTCCTGTGTCAATGAGAGCAATAACAGTGATGGGTTTGGCAAACTTTGAGGTGAGGATTTTTACTGGGAAATGGGGACAGTGAGTTTGGCTTGAAAATATGTCAAGGTTTGGTTCTAAGGATGAGGATGATATATGAAAAATATCTTCAGACTCTGAGTCTGATTTAGTCTCACTGGAAGTTTGGTAAGTGGGGATGACACAAAGAGTTTGTTCAGATGGTTCTTCGTCAATAGAGAATAATGATTCAATATCATCATTTTCAAGAGAAATTCCTGTTTCATTCTCAATGTGATGAATTAAATGATTCGACCTTTTCTTGCTTGAGGACAATTTTTGGCAAAATGTTCTTTCGATTGCAAATGTAGCAACGGTTTGATTTCTTGTGGCTTGTGCGATCCTTTCTTTTGCGTAGGTATCGCCATTTCTTCTTTTTCCGGAAATGCTTGGAGCCATGTTTGGATTTCTTTATCCAAACTTCTTGTAATGTTTCTTCTTCTTGGAATATTTGCCACAAGTACCATCACGCCTTGCACGGAGCATTTGATTTTTAACTTATGGCGAGAATAGGCTAATTCAAGGCGCTTGTCATCGTGATGTAGGTGCGGACCATCCGGCGCTTTAAGCATAATTCTTCGAGGCATAGATGAACTTCTTGCTGAATTTCACCCAAGGGAATATCTTGCACTCTTATTTGTTTTCCAAAGAAAGATCTTTCAACCATCTGGGATAGTTCTTTAGGGATGGAAGTAAGGAAAACATGCTTCAGATTTGGATCTGCTCCAATCGATAAAAAGTTGAAGCATCACTCGATAATGCTTATCGAGATGTTTCCTTTGCAAGGAGCAGCATCTTCTTTCGAAAAATTCTCTTCTTTTTTTTTTTTTTTTTTCTCTATGAGATCGGTGGGTTTTCCCACAAAGACATGATACAAGAGAGTAATGGCATGGCTGAAATTCGGTGACATCGGAAAATGAATCGGTCTTGTTCTCAAATTGATTGCCACCGAGTTTTAGGCTTCCTGTGAATCTTGTAACAAAGTTGTACAAGACATCATTCATATCATGGTTGGTGATGGACTGAGTATTCAACCAAGTATCAAATTCTTCAAGTCTTTCTAGCCATTTGTGATAAGGAATATCATCAATGGTGAAGAATTGTTTTGATGCCATGGACACATGGCGAGCGGGATTACTAGTCGACCATTATCTCGGGTCGAAATAGTTTGATTCCATTTCTTCATCCGGAGGGTCAGCCATAAATATTGTTGAAGTTACTGGGCCCAATGGGGAGGGAATCAACTAGGAATAGAGAGGGATGGAGAAGATGAATAAGATGCTGAATCGATTCGAGTCTCGGGGGTAGTTTGCTCTCACCGGAAGTAGGGACTGTTTTTCCGGAATGGCGGGACCAAGCCGTTGAGTATTAGTATCAGGTTCTGGGTACCCAAATCCTTTAGAAAGGATTCTAATGGATTTGATAACATCATCTGATCTGGCCTTTCTCTTATAACAAGCGAACCTGATTTTGTAGGTGGCACCTTTTCTTTTCCTTTTTCCTTCTACAAGGCTTTGAGGCGATTTCGTATTTCTGCCATATCTGGTTCCCTTCTGTAGGGATCTTCTGGGATAGTGGCAAAGATAGACGTTTGTGGCGGTGGAGGTAAATATCCGGTTCTAACAGGAGGTGCCAATGGATCGAAAGGTCTCGAACCTTCCTTCTTCAAGAAGCTGGATTTGCCTCTTGAGCTTTTCTATTTCAGGCTTTGGATTTTCAAGATAATGATACCCCGATGTTGTCCCGATTCCAAGGCGTGAAGCCTTTTCTGGAATCGAGACAGTATCTTTTGATACTTTCATCATACCTTTGGAGATCTTGTTGCACATTTCCGATCTTGGAATCAATTGCCTTGAAGGCATTGTTTTGTGCTAACAAAGTCTTTGATTGCCAATTTAGAACAGCTTCAGGCGAGCGGAGTCTTTCTTTGTCTCCCATGTTCATCCACATCAGTGGGGGTAGATATCTTAGGAACGTGACGATATCTACCTTGTGGATCAATGAACTCTTCTGCGACAGGGAACGAGAGTTTAGAACTTTCTCTGACAAGAGGGGGAAAGTCTGTTTCTTGGAACATAGTGATAGAAGAAGTGGGAGGTGTTTCTGCTGGAGCCTCAAGTGGGTAAGAATGTTTCTTAGCCCATTTTAAGATTGGCTTATAAAACGGGAAAGAGCTTGTCTTTTCGAGGAGGAGATGGGGGAGGAGATTTTGGTAGATCTGGTGAAACTTGGGTTGTAGTTCTGAATTCTGGTGGTGGAGGTGGTGCATAAGAAACCATGAACTGGTATTTATCACACTCACCAAGAGTATCAACGGAGGGATCTCCGTTTAAGTATCTTTGGTACATCTTATCCTTAGGTTTCTTTCTCCGAGGTGGAGATCTCGCAAAAGGATCTACTTCGTCAGGGGAGTTTGTGCAATGAGAACATTGGCAAAAAGGATCCCAAAAACAATGACCATAGTTGTCTTTGTAGTAATGGACAGGATGTCCATCACCGTCAAAATGTTGAACAAGCTTTTTTAGATCTGGCTCGGAAATTGACTGAGGAACACATGGTTCAATCATGAAGAGGGTCTGGAAGATAGAAGGACTTTCTTCCTTTTCCTTGCCAAATTTGATGGAAACGGTTCCATCTTTTTTCCGTACGAACTCCGAGTCCGTGGACTTTGGAAAGGCTTGTTATGCTTTGGTGTAGCTTTTCATAGTTGGTGATCCAAGTCTCGGAAGGAGCTTGGCCAATGTATCCTTGGGGATTTGTCTAGGAACATGGATGCAGGATGCCTGATCATTCTGCATTGAGATAAACAATGCATCTTCATTACCATTATTGAAGTTGAGGTCAAGAGCATGATTCTGCACTCGATAAACCATCTAGTAATGTAGGGTTGCAGGCTACGAGTCGGCGGTTTGAGGGGCTCCAGTAAGTTGGACTTGGACTTTTAAGAAAGAAAGTAACGAGGATCTAAAAGAGCGATGTTGAAGTTTGGATATAAAGTCACAAAAACTGTTCCAAAGATTCAAAGTAGTTTGAACAGACCGATGCAAGCATGCTTTGGTATTGTAAAAATCTGGTATCTAACAACGCGATTCTTGCCACAACCGGCAAACCCTTTCGGCCATGAAAGGTAAAAGCAAGGCGAACAACGCCATAATGAACATGAG
This sequence comes from Eucalyptus microcorys, assembly GCA_014182515.1. Lineage (NCBI taxonomy): Eukaryota > Viridiplantae > Streptophyta > Magnoliopsida > Myrtales > Myrtaceae > Eucalyptus > Eucalyptus microcorys. Next base: position 27,409,012 of record CM024570.1, read on the forward strand.
TATATCCTGATGAGCCCATTGTTTGGGAAATTCGAGGGATTTGAAGAGTAACGAAGTACTCCTTTTCGAAGGCGAGAATGGGATGCTTTGGTCGAATTTGGAGGATTGGACGTATTCCTTTACTTGCTTTGGGGTTTGGTGAATAAGTGGCGGATGGAGCGGATAGGTGAAAATGATGAGTTGGGTTTGGCAAAAGTAGAATAAGGGTTCATGAGAGGAAGTTGGGTTTCGAAATCTTGGTTTCATCACTAAGAGAGACTTCATAAAGATAGTCTATCTTCGAGGCATTGGACACATGAAATTCGGAGGGGTTGAGGATGAGGAAAATGGAGTAAGAGAAACAGTGCTTCGAGGATTTCTGGTTTTGTAGACATGATGAGAATGGATCATCTCAGCACACCATCCCTTTTCCAAAAGTATTCGCTCTACGAATCTGACGAGCAGTCCACTGTCAACTCCTTGAGCAGTTTGCGAAATTGTGAAGAAACATGGTATCATGCTTTCTCAAAGAAAGATGAATATTGCCCAAACGAAATCGAATTCCTTGGTATGCACCTCAACAAAGGGACATACTATCCGGGGCCACATATTGCTCAAGAATCATTGAAGTTCCCTAGGATAACTTCACCACAAAACAAGTTCAGCAATTTCTTGGGATAATCAATTATCTCAGGGTTTTTGTCCCAAACATTGCAAAGCTTCTGATCCCTTTGCAATCCATGCTAAAGAAGAACCCTCCAACTTGGGGAAAAACCCGGACTAAAGCGTCGGCGAGCTTAAGGAGATCATACAGAATCTCCCACCATTGCAAATACCATCAACAGGGAAAATGATCATTCAAACTGACGCCAGTGATGAATACTGGGCAGTCATCCTCTTTGAAGAAATTGATGGTAAGAGACACCCTTGTGCTTACAAAAGTGGAAAATTTTCCCAAGCCGAAATGCATTACCATTCCACTTTCAAAGAAATCTTAGCAGTAAAAAATGGCATAAAAAGTTTGAGTTTCATCTCATTGGCCACCACTTCCTAGGTAGAATTAGACATGGCATCTTTCCCTCGGATGACCAAGTTTAAACAAAAGCGATTCCAAATTCTCACCGCTTCGATGGGCTGAATGGTTTTCGAAATACTCTTTTGAAACCAAACATATTCCCGGAAAGAAAAATGTGCTTGCCGACTTCCTCTCTAAACCAAAGGCACCAGCTGAAATCAACATGTATATCAAGAGGCCTGCCTTCCATATGCTCAATTATGGAGTAAAATACAAGGTTGAGAAGATCAAGGATTTGTCCAGCTGGAAATATCCCCAGGAGATTATTCAACACATCCGAGAATGACAATCTTGCTTTGAAAACCTGGAAAATCTCATGTGGCAATGCCACACGATCTATTCAGATTCAATGGAGGTTCGATTCTTTATCCTTTTGGGTTAAATTCAAATTATCCATTTATTCATCCCCTTATCTGGAAAGAAGATGATTTCCCTGATCAACTTAAGACGTTATTATGGTACTTAACCAATAAGTACTTAATAGCTATTGAAATTCCAACCTGACGATTTGTTGCCAACCTCATCGGATATTTTTACTCGGAAAAAATGTTGAAAAAGAAAGTGATAAGAATCTCTTAGACTTTCTAAATTGGTTCTATCATCCTAATCACTTTGGAAACAACTCTTGGAAAAGGAACGAGAACCACGACTCCAAATCCCGAAGTCCATACTATCCTGTTTTTCCGACGTCCATGGCATTTTTTCACAAATAGTGGCACCATCATCAACACCGCACATAAAATAGGAACCACATCCTACAAACCCCATCTGAATTGCAGAAAAGCTCGGATTCACAAATCTTATCCAAAATCTGTTAGATTTGATGAACACCAGTACCGTGAACTCCAAAGAATCTTGTGCCAAGAAAACAAGATTATTCCTAAAAATGTTTGGAATAATATACCCACTACGTGGGATCATTATGACCTCGAACCAAAAGCCAAGGAAGCACTTGAACAATACAGACAAGCTGCATCGTCTCAAGATCATGAAATGACAGGAACAGATGATATTGTCCAATCCACTCAGGACCCCTATGCACGCTTTGGAGGTCCTCTGTCCCAGGATCCCTACGAACTAGGACCTTCGTCCCTATTCCAAAGCATGGATACATCCTTTTATGCACAGATCATCCAACCGGCCTCAACCAAGCATTCCCGCGACACTCGGGAAATTGACAACACAAACTGGGCTGAAGAAGAAGCATCCCATTGGGCTTATGAAGAAGCATCCTCATCACGAAGGCTAAGCCAAATCCTTTCACCTGAAGACCTTGAAGCCCTTGAACAAAAATATGAAGCACATCTCCTAGAAGACAGCTCAAATGACTCAGTCTGTAGCCACAATGCTCGTGACGGACGAGACCGCTGAAAAGCCGTTGTCCGTACAATTTCATTGTAGCAAAATCACTGTTCACTTTTACTGTAGCACTAGGCTAGGGAAAGTACTGTTCACAGTATAGTTACTGTTCATAGTATGTGAATAATTCCCTCCCGGAAGTTTCCGGTGCCTCTGTTTGTTTCGGACCCATGATAGGTCCTTGCTTGTTTGTTGGTGACCTCTTATTGTCTATATAAGGTAAGGAGGGTGTAATGTGTTGGGCGAGTCCTCGAAGTAAAGTGAGTGTTTTATGCAAACTCTCTCTATGGCTTTCTAAAACTCCTCTTCTTCTCCAGCTGGTAGGATCCTCCGAGAAATGCGGCTTGGGTAGATTAGAAACGCTTCCATCCTAGAATTTTTGGGTGTCTCTTAGGCTCTAACTAAAGGGTGAGTGGTTTTTTTCGCTAAAAGGCGAGTTCTCGAAGGGTTCGAATGGGAGTTGTTCACCCACTGTGGGACACATACTTGCAGAGAATTTACTCTCCTTCCCTGTTCTAAGTCTAGGTCCATTCATGGTATTTGCAAACTAACACGGTCGAGTAGTCGATTCCTGATCAAATTTTTAAGCATATTGTATTAAAATCCCTTAACGACTTCCTCAAATAGTTTAATTATCTTATGAGTGATCGGTTTAGAGAATAGCACTATAAGCGCATCGATGAAAAGTCTGACTTATTTAATTAAAAATAGAGTTAAAAATCAGACTGTCACACCCATCTATATACGACGTGGGCCCCAATCCCCGTCGCTCCAGCCCGTCGCCGTTAATGTAGGGATCGAACCGCCTCCGCCCATCCCATCTTCCGCTCTCGTTGCTCGCGAATCACTGGAAACTGTCAGTCCCAAAAACGCTCGTCGTCTAGAATATGGACACGCGTCATTTCACTTCCCCCTCGAACTCTCTCCTCCTCGTCCTCCATCTCTCCTCCTCCCACTGACGAATTCCCCCCCAAGAATCTCTCTCTCTCTCTAGCCTCGCGGCAGCTGCTCGGAATCCATGGCTTCCGCCGCCGCCGCCCGCGGCCGCCGCTCCTCTTCCTCCTCCTTCTTCTTCGTCCTGGCCGACTTGGCCTTCTGCTGCTGCCTGATCGCGGCCTGCCTCTGCGTGGATGGCTGCGACGGCGCCGCCGCCGCGACCTTCGGCTTCGACATCCACCACCGGTCCTCCGACCCGGTCAAGGCGATGCTGGGCGGCGCCGACGAGGACGAGCTGCCCGAGAGGGGGAGCCCCGGGTACTACGCCGCCATGGCCCACCGCGACCGGCTGGTCCACGGCCGCCGCCTCGCCGCGGCGGCCGACCGGGCGCCGATCACTTTCGACGCCGGGAACGCGACCTACCGGCTCAAAGCGTTTGGCTTGTACGTGTTTTCGTTCCTCTCTCTCTCTCTCTCTCTCTCATTTATGTTCTTGTTGTTGTAGGCTGGCGCTGCATTAGTTGTAGCTCCGTAGTACGCGAGTGAAGCGATAAGGTTGTAGCTCATGAAGTGAGTGTGCAAACGATTCCTTTTTTAACTTACAACCGTCCAAGAATAGTATGGTGGGATTTTCAGTTTATTTTGCTCTTCTTTTGCATCTGAAGCTTGCCGTTTTTGTGGTGAATTTCGTGGGGAATCAAACACCAGTGGCTGTCTTCGATATCAAGTTATCAATCGAGTGCGTGGCTTAACGACTGCTAAACGGCAGCACCGACCAGAAATATCTTTTACGTCAAGCGAGTTCTTCTGTGGGATCCGTGAATGATGGCCATGGTCTGGAATTTTAAGCTTAGATTGGTTGCTGATGATGAGTAGTCCGGATGGGAAGAAGGAAGAGGTGGAGATTACCTTCTCTTTGTCTGGTTGCTTTGCTGTTGAGTTTGAGTGCGGGAAATTGGATCATACTTTGATAATCAGCTCAAATTTTTCTCTCTTCAGATAAATTGCCTTTTAGGTGCGGGGTGGGGCAAAATTCTGTACGCTTTTTTGGTTAAACATATGTCCTCTCGTTTTGCTTCTGTATAATGCGAGGATTCTCTTTTTTTTGGTCGAGATTTTCCACTTGCCTTCTAAAGTGGATTTTTCCCGATTTCTCAGCGGGAAGGTTTTCCTTGTTCTGTTTTTATAGCTACCAGCCTAAGTAGGGGATGCTGATGTTTAATGTCTTTGAATTTTGGATATTAGCTGAGAATTGTTACTCACGGTGCTTTCTGCATTTTCAGTTTGCACTACGCAAATGTCTCTATTGGGACGCCGAGTGTATCATTTTTGGTGGCATTAGACACTGGGAGTGACCTGTTCTGGATACCCTGTGATTGTATTAGTTGCGTGCAGGGAGTGAGGATAGGCCAACAGGTATATGCTGTTATGTGCTGTTCATTTTGTTGCTTCGAATTTCTATGGGAAGTTTCTTTTTCTTTTCTTCTCTGAAAAAGCAGTTCTTCCTTTCTTCTAGGATGATCTTTGTGGATTCTAATGTTACTTTATTTTAGTTTTCGAACTTGCTATCATTTTGCCGTTTGCGTCAATTTTTTCTATGTCCTTTTCAAAAGATTGCCATTCTTGATTTTAAGCAATTATGTATAACTAATCTTTCCTGGCTGAAAATCAAGTCGAACTTCATTCCAGAGGAGGTCTTTGAATGCTCTATGAAGTAAAGCTTTCTGAAGGTACTATTATATTGATTTGAGCAAGACTTGTTTACAAAATATTTTTTTGTCAAGCAGGAAATAGATTTCAATATCTACAACCCTGATGCATCATCATCGAGTACAGTAGTTCCCTGTAGTGGCAATTGCAAGAAACAATTCAAATGCTCTGCCACTAACAACCAATGTCCTTATCAAGTTGTTTATGTCTCTAATGGTACTTCATCTACCGGAATTTTGGTTGAAGATGTATTGCATATGACAACAGACAGCAATCAATCAAAAGTAGTCACTGCTCAGATAACGTTTGGGTATGTATTTGCTAGCTCTTTGGTATAACATGGCAGTCTTTTATAACTTGATCACGCGATATCAACATTCGAAGGTTAAGAGTGAAGTCACAGTTACCCACTTCTATTGCTACTCAAACTTTTCAAATGAATGAGGTAGCGTGAACTTTTAATGAAAATAAGAGATGGGAAGACAAGTATTTGCTGGTTTCTAAGTGCTAATACGGTTTATGAATGCTGCACTAACTTGAATTTATCAATATTTACTTGTCAAATGGCCTTTCTATCTCTTTCTTTGGACTTTTTGTGCATATGTGTGTCCGAGTTTCTTTGGCTGGTTATATTCTATACAACGTCGCTGATCAAGTAAGGCTGTCCCTTGCAGATGTGGTCGTATTCAAACTGGTTCCTTTTTGGAAGGTGGTGCACCGAATGGTCTATTTGGTCTTGGCATGAACAACATATCAGTTCCTAGCATTTTAGCTAAAGATGGGCTTGCAGCGAATTCATTTTCTATGTGCTTTGGGCATGATGGCATTGGGAGAATTAGTTTTGGAGACAAAGGCAGCTCAAACCAAGGGGATACACCATTTATTGTTAATCAGTCACAGTAAGAATCATGCTTTTTACTGTATAAAGCTAGTGGCACAATTGCTACATTTTGCAGGGGGAGTTTATATATTCTGTTTTCTTGACCGTGACTTTAGCTATCTTGCTTTTATGTTTTGCCAGTCCAAGTTACAATATTACTGTCACACAAGTCATCGTGGGAGAAGAAATTCATGATCTTGAATTTAGTGCTATTTTTGACTCTGGAACCTCATTTACATACTTGAATGACCCAGCTTACACCCTCATTTCCAAGACTGTGAGTTAATGGAGACATTACCTGATGTTTAATTCTCTTTTTTTTTTTTTTTTTGGTCGAAATATCTGATGTTTAATTCGAACATCTAATTTCTTTGCCTTAATGCTTGAATTATCTGCAGTTTGACTCCAGTGTCCAAGAGAAAAGGCATCCTTCAGATTCGACTATTCCTTTTGAATATTGTTACAACATAAGGTTATCCTCTCCAGGAGCTTGAAGTTATATTTTTCCAGTTCTTTCTAGATAAACGAAAGACCTTTATTACAGAAACATCAAAGCAGGAGACCTCTACCTCTCCATTAGATTATGGTATTTTCAATTACTTCTCTTAAATGTGCTGATTCTTGATATATATTGTATTTATACAGCACAAATCGAAGCCTCTCTCATGTTCCTGTGTTGAACCTGACCATGAAAGGTGGAGATAGCTTTCGTGTTACTGAACCTGTAGAGTTGATCGGCGTGCTGGTAAGACTTTTTGTCATTGCCCATTGCCAGCAGCACGATGCTAATAATGTCCCGTTTTACAGGGTGGATATGTCTATTGCCTGGCTGTGGTGAAAAGCGGCAATGTAAATATAATTGGACGTGAGTATTCCTGACATAAATAATACTGATAATGCTATTTAGGGAAGCTGCCTTTACAAAACATTTTATTAGCATTCTCTTTTGGCGATATTATTCACCTATTATTAATAGGGGTTATCGGTTCCAGGTCCGGTCCGGTTCCAAACCGGTCAATAAAACCGGTCACTATTTTTTTCATGTTAAATGATATAAAAAAAAAAAAAAAAAGTATATGTAGCCAGTCCGGTCCGGTTCCCCTTTCAAATTGGGAACCGGATTGCCCAGACATTGGTGCCACTTTTAAGAACTAGGAACTAAACCGACACTCTCCAAAAACGGACCAACCGGCCAGTTCAGTCTAGCCTGGGTGGTTCCCGATTCTAGTGGTCCATTTTGCACATCCCTAGTTATTAAGAGCTGAGAGTTCTGGAAATTCAATGCCATATAAGGAAAATTCTGCATGTATGATAAAAAAATTGGTACTTCTGACTTTTGTTTACTAAGTAGGCCATCATATTGAAACATACATCGAGACGAAATTATACCAAACACTGATTAATCACTCTCTCAAAAATCTATTCTTGCTTTTGAGACTTAGGACTTGACAAATATAGTGTGAAGTTCCAGGCAGTTTTTGGCCCCATCTGTTCATTACTTACTGTATTGCCATGAACCTCAGTCTTTTACTTTTCCCATTTTATTGGAAGTTTGACCATGTTAGAACTTAACCCCAATGGCTTGTAAGGCTGTGGGAAAGCAAGGATATGATAGTAAAATATCTACTGTGAGAGTCAGCTACACGATGGACCATGTTCATATGGATGACAACATTAATGAAAGTTTTCACTCAGATATTTCCTGGATGAATAAGTGAATAAGCAGCCTGTGTGCATGCACGCACACAACCTTTTGTGCGTCTACCTTTTCAGTAACAACTGTAAGGTTGTGGAGTGATTGGTTAAAGAAACCACGATGTTTGCAGTTCCAATGCTTTTAATAGCTGTTACGAGAGATTGTTGTTTCCACATTGAGCTATTCTGGCGCTGACAATTCAGTTTACTTCTCAGAAAACTTCATGACCGGCTATCGCGTAGTTTTTGATCGTGAAAGGATGGTACTTGGTTGGAAGCCCTCCAACTGTGAGTAACTCTGCTGGACCTATGAAAACATTCAATCACATATCTTGTTGACATTTTGGAGTTTTAACAATTTTGTTTCCAGGCTATGAAGTGAATGATGCATCGACGTTGCCTGTTGACCCGAAAAACACCACCCCTATTGCTCCTGTTGCCTTCAATCCAGAAGCCACTTCAAGTAGCGGTGATGGTAACAACAATTCAGCGGTGCCGCCGCCTGTGTTAAGTTATTCATGGCATTTGCATCCTTCTACATGCGTATTAATCACTCTTGTTTATCAATTTTTGGCCATTTTTTGATTATTTTCCATGCTGAGGCCTTACTCGATTCCTAGAGGATTAATTATTCAGGGGCATACTGTCTTAGGTAGAAACAACAATTCGGGTAAACTATATTAACTTCCACTTCTAGGATCCAATAGCAGAGCTGTTGTGTGTATATATATGTATTCATCTGTTAGTTACAAGCAAGATGAGATTGTCACAGCGTTTTGTAATTGAGGATTGCCGTTGTTAATTCAGGCTTTGGGATGAGTTGTTTTGTTACCAAACAACTGTTGTTACCAAACGCTGTTGTTAATCATGCCCAGATGTAGCCAATTTCAGATATTTCAACAGCGTTGTTCTGTAGAACCTTGCAGTTGCATAAATTTCTAGCTGCTTGAAGAGATTCATTTTCATAACAAAAAAGTTAATAATCACGTGGCAAAATTACTAACTAACAAAAAGTATGCGTATTTAATACGCGAGATGTTTCGAACCTCAGTAAAAGTATGTGGTATAACAATAAGGCGTTGGTTGGATGGCAAGAGAGTTGGCTTGCTGTGTCACGCCTCAAACTCCAAGCGCGTGCCCATCCCTCTTTGGTCGATAAAATTTTGCGACTTCCCAGGACATGTCACCGACCCCTTTCATTTTATTGCACATGCGGAAACGAAAATAAATCCCTTGTAGCCATCTCGGGATAGAAAAGCAGGACAACACATTCACAAACAAACATTCTTTTATAAACAATGGGTTTAGATACAAAACGAAAGTCGGCTCTCAAAAACAAAGGTATTGTCCTACGAGATACTAGTCGGACCCAAACGCCAATCCTTCTGACTCCACCTCCACAGATTCCAAGGCTTTGGTCCTTCATGATCACCTTCTAAGGATTTGAAAATGGTTATACAATAACCAGTGAGACAATGTCTCAAAGTCTATGCGCTAAACCCCGATTAGGAGGGTGATATGCCTAGAGGCGTCCTAACTACACCATCACGCATTTAGCATAACTTAGCTCGCCTCAATTCAAATACTCGACCAAACAATTCAATTCAATTCAATTCAATTCAACCATCAATCAATCAACTCATTTGACTCAATGTCATCAATGCCATCTATAAATTCTGTCGATTTGAATACTGCTAAGCTGAAATAGATATACTCATATATCTTTGCTTTCCAAAGCTGATGTCTAAAATTTGGCCACCGAAACTGCTAAATAATATTTCCTCACCGAAGCTGCTAAATAATATTTGCTTACAGAAGCTACTAGGTAACATTTGCTCATCGAAACTACTAAGTTACTATTCCGCTCGCCGAAGCTGATATCTATAGTGCTCATCGAAGTTGCTAAAGTATTTTTGCTCACCGAAACTACTAGAGATCTATAATGGCCTTAATGCTCCCCAAAGCTGTATCACGATACATTACTCTTGGCCAAGGATTTTGTGCTTTGCACATCAATTTCTCAATTGAATACCCAACTTGGCCTAATTCCACCATATTAAAATGTACCCAATAAAAATAATTGTGTGTGGGTATACGGTTGGCCTGAGCAAAAAATATAATATCTTTACTTTAGAAAATTCTACTATTTATACAGAGTCTGAAAACATTTTTGGCATTGTAAACCGACGCACCGGTAATTTCTAATTAATTAATGAAATTATACAATTTTGGGATAAATTCCCAAAATTACAACTTAATTTCAAATTGCACAATATAACACTCAATTGCAGAAATTAACCACACCATTGCAATCAGCACAAAATTCTGGTCACCGACTATCCCGGTCTAATTTCCAGAAAAATAATTAATAATTAATTAATTTCTAAAATTAATTAAATAATTCAATTTAAATTCTAAAAATACCGCCCTAGGCCAAAATCACTAAATTAAGTACCGATACAGGCCCGGAAAATTCCCGAACCCTTCTAGATAATTAGCACATCCTATCTAGGCCTTGATTAATTTAATCTAACCACCTAACATGCACAATTAACGAATTAAATCACTAATCTAATCTAACTAACCACCTAAGTCCTTATTATTTTAAACTAAACACCCCTTAAATATCATTAGCCTACTAAGAAGAGTTTAGTGCATAAACTCACCGGTTTATTGCGAAAACCGGTTCACCGCGACGACGGCGGCCGAAATCCGAATTTTTGGTGACGTCGATGGACACTTGGGCCGGGCCCAAAAGCCTTGCAAGCCCACAGCAAATGCTGGGCTTGGCTTCGGGCTTGGCTGCGGGCTGGGCCTGCTTCGCGGGCCCAAGAACTCAATTGATGGGCTGCTTCTTGGGCTGAATTGTGGGTTTCGTTGGACTTGATGGAAGTTGGGCTGAGCTGACGGAGATGGGCTCAAATTTACAGAAATGCTGGGCCCGTGAGACCGACGCTTCGGTGGCTGGGCTGCAGCCAATTTGGGCCGAAGACGCGTTGCTGGAGAAGACCACGCGTGGAGACGGCTTCGGCTTCGCTGGAATCACGAACAAAAAGAAGGAAGCAGGCTGGTCTTCGAGGCAGGGAAATTTTGACCGAAGAAGGCACAAGCGGTGGAGATGGGATCCGAGGGACTGACTTCAGTGGGCTTCTTCGGTGGGATGGCTTAACTGCTGCTGGACGAGTGGAGAAGCAGCAAAATGAGGAGCTTCGGCGGCTTGCGGGCTTCAAGGAGTCAACAGCAGGAGTTCTCTTTGTTGGGCTTGATCGGTTTGAGGGGGCTTCGCTGGCATCAGATCGGTGGGGAGCAGAAACGAAGGAAAAGAATTTGAAAGAAAGGAAGAGCTGCTAGTTCGGTGAGTGAGATGAATGAGAAAATGAAAAACAAGGTAGGGACCGATGGAGATAAGGGCGAGCGGTCTTCGACGGAAATGAGGGGAAACGGAAACAAAAAGGGAAAATGATCGAGAAGCCGTGAAGAGGAAGCCAAGGAGGAGGGGTCCAAAGTCAAGCATCCTCATACCCTCCATTAATTTCATGTTCCCCTTATTACTTTCTTGAAATGCAATTTCACTAATTAATCCAATTTGAAGTCCCAATTTTCAGCCTTATGCTTAATTTCGAATTTCACTATATAAGCTTTAATTTCCTCTATGATTATCCAAATCGAGGTCCGATTTCACTGAAGAAAATCCCGAACAATTTTTTGTAAATCCCTGACACTCAAAGGCTCAGCTTAGAAGTCCAAATTTTCTTTAATTTGACCCATCCGAATTTCCGTTAATTTTCCGTAACGTCCGAATTGATTTTCTGTAAAAATCTCAGAATCTTCAAAAATTCTTCGAAAGATGAGCCAACGTTCCTAAAATAGATCGTGACATGACATAACTTTCAATTTCTGAAATCGGATTCAAATTTGCGGTTAATTTCAATTCGGCGCACTTTTAGCGTCACCTAGTCTACCGGGTAACTTTTAAGAATTTTTGGTGCAATTGACCCATGATCGATTTATCTCGAATCACAATGTGCATCTTCGACTCATTAGCGACTCTCGATTGTCGTGAAAATCTCGAGATTTCAATTACGGACACTGGGTACCAAAACGATAGAAAAATCGGTTTAGTGCTAATCAATGAGAATCTGCAATCTGGTGGAATCACTCACACTCTAATCACATATATCTATCGAATCGACCTATCTCCAGTCTCTAATCGATTTTTAACGATGCTACAATGACTCTTGCAAATTAACATGGTCGAGTAGTCGATTCATAGTCGAATTCTCAAGTCTATTACGTTAAAATCCCTTAACGGTTTTCCAGATAATTTAGATTAGCTCAGAGAATAGCACCATAGGCGCATCGATGAAAGGTCCGATTTATTTAATCGAAAACGAAATTTGAAAATTTAGACTGTCACATGCTGATCTCCTCGTGGTTCATCCTATTCAAGTCTTGTTAGAAGTAATGTTTTTAAATTCGGATCGAGCAATGAGCCAGCTTGGCTTCCAGTTCCCGGTTTAACCGGTTCAACCACTTAGAGACAATTTACAAAAAATATACACTCTATGATTGGCCTCTCTCCTTTTGTTATTCTAATAGGAAAGTTCCGTCCTCATATCAATTTACATCCTCACTTTTGCTAAACTTCAGAATGCATGTGCTACTAGTTGAAGTTGGCTGACTGCGGTTGTCGTGGTTGTGAAATTTGCTGAAATGAGAATTCTACTCTGACAATGCCCCTATGTCGTATTTTCTCAAAGCAGGCCCCCATTAAATCAGAATAATTCCCCGGAAAATGTTGTCTACCAGTCAATACAACTTCGATCATGTTTTTTTTTTTTCTCCTCTATTTTAGCAACCTTCTTGGTCAATTGTCGCCATGTAAATTCTGGTAATTTGGCGAAAAATATCCGATCTAGGAGTATTTTCTCCACTAAACAGGAATGTAAAATCAAGTAAAACATTGCATGATATAGAAAAATTTGTAACATTTATTGAGAAAACTCGAATAGGACCGTGCTTTGAATCCCGGTCCATCCGTTTGAAGTGGTCAGTTCGGGGTTGTATTTAAAAATACTGATCAGGAGCATTTTATGAGGAAAAACTGCTAATGTACCAGGTCAAGGGGAGAAATGCACCTTTGAAATTGCTAGACAAGTCGAAATACGTGAAAGCTAGCTTGAATATCGCAACCGAAAAAGATAAGGCTATATAATATCATACTAGCAAGTTCAATTTTTTAATACAAATAACAAGTGAATACATTATAAATTAATACCAAGTCGAAAGTTATTATTTCTCTAACAATGTTACTAACAGTTTTTCTTCAAACAAACAAATGGAGTCTAAAAAGTGCAAAGTCTAAAGTAAAGTTATAGAGAAGACGTCCTACTCAAATCAAAACTGCGGATGCCGATTCTCTTATTAATTAATAGGGGATTGTCAAAGAAAAAGAAAAGTAAGAACAGAAGAAGAGACAACTTGGAACACGAAACAATGGAATACGACATCATTTCAATGATGGCCCTCTGGTCTGGCAAAAAGGAACAAAAAATGAAATGACCCTGTTGGCTTGACTTGAAGAAGTACACTGATGAAGCTGAGAATGATACAAGAATGTGTAGCCAGAGACGACATGGAAGCCAGAAATAACACAAGCCTTCTGATCTTTCTGCACATTTACCGCACAAGATTATTGGAAGGTTCTCCAAAGCTTGAGAAGCACCGCGTAGAACCATGTTTCTATGCAGCGGAGGTTACCACAGACTCTGTCGTTTAAAAAACTCTTCTATGTTAATTTCTATCAAAAACTCATTTTTCTATGTCGACTGCAGTAATCTTGATACTCAGTGTTCCCCTTTTCTTTCATGTCTTCTAGACTGACCTTTGTCTACTTTCTTCACGGACTTGCCGTTGAAAGTTAAACGAACTTGCTTGGAATTTAATCTTGAGTGATCTCACTAATGAAGACAACTCGTGCTTCTCTTTCCTTGGGGGCAACACATCCGACTTCAGAAGCTCACCTTTCTCACTGTGCAGGTCATCGGGTGGTAAGTCAATGTTGGCCACATCTTTCTTAGAATCTTTCTTCACAGACTCTGGACGATCGCCCTTCTGCTGTCTCTGTGCTACCTGCCGAGCATAAGCCGCGCTCCTGCAACAAGCAAAACAGCAACTATGAACACCTACAGAAGCTCTTAATGAATCAAGCAGCTCATACCAGTTGAAGATAAAACTCTCACTTGCTAAGACTCAATGTAAGATGGAACTACACTATCACCAGGATTTAACTGCGTCAATCATGAATAGTCCTGCCTGCATGAATTCACTATCCCCAAGGAACGACAACTAGCGAGATACGACTTCAAATTAAGCCTATCCTACACAACTGAATCTGTTCAATGTATTTATGAGGGAGATACCTCTTGAATTGTGGATCAGTGGGGTCCAAAGCAAAGAGTGGTGAAGTGAAAAGAGCAGAAAACCGGGAATCGCTATAATCAACAGTTGGTATTTTGTCTTCATCTGCCATTTGATTTCCCTTCTTCCCTTTGGCCTTTTTAGTTTTGAGCTTCCATAAACATCGCCGTTGAAAATTGATGGATTTTTTATTTAATGGGCCTAGTTAAGCCCGTCCGCCCATGTTGGGCCAAAACCAAACCCGTAAGTAAAAGGCCCATAAGTGGAAAGAGTAGTTATTTTCTAAGTGAAAATAATTACAATATAAATAAATAAATAAATAAATAGGGAAGTATATGAACAATAGCGTTTTTAGAGAGAAATACGCTTCTCCATTTTCTTCCCCTTAAAAACAGCATACGCCCTCTTGAAAAACGGAACTTTAGAGCTTCAAATGATTTCTCTAAGACTACAACGGTACTTAATCTGGGGTAAACAAGGTATGTTCGTGTCCGTGATATATCTTTCGATCGGTGTTACATATTTCCCGAGCACGTTTTTCAGTATACGATCATTCGAGTATTGATTCGTTTTTTTTTTTTTTTTTTTTTTTTTTGGAATTTGTTTCCAATAGAAATGTAAAGGATTTTAGTTTAAAGGATTTCTCAAAATGTAAATGTTTGGTAATGTGTAATTTAAAATTGTATGGGAAGTAACTTTGGTTTAGATGGATTTTACTTTTGTTATTTAAAAAAGAGAGAGAGAGAGAGAGAGAGAACTCAAACCTCGATTGACCTCAAGTGACTTACAGCGAGGCCGCCGTGGTCTTGCATACCATCTATAGGAATCTAGGGCATCCAATATGGAGGTGATTCGACGACGTTAGAGTTTCGCCAGCGACCATCTCGCAAACCATTCGGCAGAGCTTCGCCAATGCCCGTCTCGTTGTCTATCCGGCAAAGCTTCACCATCAACCCACAACTGCAACTCGGAGAAGATGGACAATTCTTATTAGGGCAAATTCGGAAAATAAAAATATAGTTAAGGGTAGTTTTGGAAGAAAAAATTATTAATCCCAAGAAATGGCTTCCGAAAATGCTGAAAAATCAAGATAAGTCTCCTAAATGGCTATAATTTTCTTTTTTTTTTGCCAATTAAACCAATTATTTCTCGAGGGGTTTTAAAATCCCTAGAACTCCTGTAAAAAGTAATTCCCAAACGCATTTGAAATACCTATAAAATTCTACTCTGGCAAAAGCGTACACTTGAAATTTGCCATATAAGCCAATTTTCCATCGATTTTAGCATGTAGATTATAAATGCCGGATACCATCGAATACCGATTACATATATAGACCAAAAGGCTGATAGAGTATTTTGTGAATTTAAAAATTATTTACTAGAGATTTCTCGCTGCGTTTTCAAAACTAGTCCTACATTATAAGAAAGAAGAAGGGGTCGGTCGCTTTCAAGGATAGTGACTGCCACGAATAGAATGTCTTTTTAGATTTAGAAAATGTGAATGAACTTTGCCGTGGTCTTTATTTATTGCCATTGACCAAATTTATTTTATTTCTTTTGTACATGTATGGAAACGAGGGACACGAAGAATTCTGAAACACGGAGCATAAATAATTAATAGTCAATGGATGAATTGACTAGTTAAATAATGGGGTCGAGAAGAAGCACGATTTACGTCTAGACCTTGTCTTGTTTCCCCATCCTATATGCTTCGAATGTCCAATTAATGCATTATTTAGTAAACAAAGGTAGAACATCCGACATTCATCGGTAGGTAGCTGCGTTGGTAGGGCCCAGAGGTCGCAAGTTCGAACTCTCACGTTGCTATCACGTCTTAAGTGGGGGACATGGTGATGGGGTTTTGTGCTAGTTCCCTTGAGATATAGTCGTGGATACTCAGGCGTAAGCCTTACGAAGTAATGAAGAAGCGGATCCTCAGATATCACAAAAAAAAAAAAAAAAAGGTAGAACATCCGACAAGTAATGCTATATGTATTAAGATCTTACGAGTGATGCTATATGTATTAAGATCTTACTGTGAAAATTTTGCTAGGTCACGTAACATCTAGTGATGTTTTCTTGATTCAATTTAGGTATGTAATGCTCTGACATAAGCACAAACCACGGTCGTTTTCTTAGCATATGTTAAGGGGGTGTTCATTTTATTTTATTTTTCCATAAAGCATGCTTTTTTAATCTCGAGAAAGTGAACCCCCCCCCAAACTGCTTTTCTACTTTCCTTTTCCTTTTTGACTTTAAATCGATGAAAGCATGAAAAAAAAAATTGCGAGGCCTTTTTCCATGTTTCTTCCGGAAATTGCACTGGGGCAAAAGGTGAATCATTGCTTCTCCACCTCGGAAAGTCGTGGGTGAAGAACTAATGTCATTTTTCAGCTTGACCAAAGTATGCATGGCCACAATCTTCTGTAGTTTGCAAAGGCGAGAGATCCCTAGATTTTTGTATGTGTCACTGATCTCGTATTATCTAAATACAAGTTATTTGGAGCGGGCAATTCCAAAATTTGTATAGGTTTCATCTAAAATATGTAACATACCCGTCGGAATTTCCATAATTTTTGGAACATCAAACCTACTATACATATCAATGAACTTGTAATTGGAAACATACATTGCCACGGGTTCTATGGTCTATTCAAAATCTACTTGTATTCTTAATTGAATAATTGCAATGAATTATCATAACCTTTAATTACCACAATTTGCAACTATAATCTATTGTTCATAGCTCATATTTGACATATGAAAAATATGGTACATTAATAAAGTAAAAGTTTCAGTCATGGATATTATGAGAGATGGAATTTTAAACTAGTAATTTTAGATTATACACTCATAACTGGACGTCATAGAATACCGCAAGATTGCTCATAAATATATAACAAAAAAAAATACAGATTTATTCCAAGTTCCAAGTTCCACCTAGAACCTATTTATTGGAATAATTTTTCTTGATTCTACCTTCAATCCATACTCACCCCTACAAACAATTGCTCTAATAAAGTTTTTTGCGACCTTTAAACTAGCACAGTGGATTTTAAGATAGTGTGATGGCGAGCAAGTTGCAACCGAAGCGAACGATATCGTGCTATTGTAGTCAAAGTGAGGTTGCCTACAGGTGTGACAAGGCCAATGTGGGGATATCGAATTTCAAATTAGTTGCTGATCCGATATTGCCCACAAATCAATTGTTATTTTGGTAGATAAGTATCGCACAACCTTAAATTGGAACATAATTTTTCTCAAAGCAATGCAAGCACGAGCATGCTACAATAAGAATATACAAAATTGTATTGGTGCTGGGTGGGGCTACCTTTAGGTCTCCCCCTCATGAACATGATGATTTTGATACAGACAATTTACGTTAAATATAATATATAGTTCATTTCGCCACTCCTCATTGGTGTACTACTAGACAATCATTCTACTATATTTTCGCAATTTACCAAAAAAAGGAACATCCAATATATTTTATTTCGTGCGATTGAGTTAATAAAACAATAAAAAAAGACAAATTTTTCGCTAAGAGCATATAAGATAATTTTCAGACCTCATTTGTTTCATGAAAAAAACGAATAATCCACAAAACATTTTCCTAATCTTTTAACATAAATTAATGAAAACACTTCTAATTAATTAATTATTTCAAACGATGAAATCAATTTAATGAAAATAATTTTCAAACCATCTATCTTTCCACGAAGCAAAGTTGAATCTTAATTTCGAAATAAGCAAAAAAAACTATACAAACAGATGTCACGATCGTGATTTTTCTATCACGGGGCAGACGACCAACTTTTTTTAGGGTTATCTATTTAAAAGGGTTACCTAAATCTTAAAAGGTTTTGGCAAATTAAATAAGAAAAAAATATGAGACGACCGCCCCCAGCGGAGGTCCTTGTGGAAAAGGCCATTGTCGTCAGAGAAGGCGTGCGCAGCGGCCGCACCTCAATGTCAGTGGTACCACTGTCCATTCATTTGCCCTATTTTTTTTTTCCAGTAATTTCTAATTGCCTTTTTTTTCCTGGTTGTCATCGTCATCCAAGGCCCACCAAGAACTCGATCCAGAGTTTGCTACTCCATGTCGTTGTTATGGATGTCCTTGAGCCTCGTCCCACCAACCGAGAAGATGAGGACGGCCGTCTTGATGGTCGGCAAGTTTTGTGGTCACGTTTTGCCCCCACCCCCGCCCGACTTTCAAGGCAACAAAAGCTAACGCTGAATGCTTCTTAAAAAAACGAGTGGAAAGCGCCTTCCCGCCTGTCGCTTCAAGTATAAAGTAGATGGCGATATGCGAAGACATCACCTTGGTATGGTCAAGTCCTGACCAGAATTATACGTCGTGCAATTCGCCTCTTGCGGATCATTGTCCCATCATGTGCTAGATCTTTGAACAAATGTCCCTCATATGATCGTGCAAATAAATAAATAATTACGACAATGTGAATACGAGACAATTTTGACTGCATTTATGATACCTTTGAAATAATGAAGTGTCGCGATCAAATTTTCGGGTATGAACCACATAGATTTGATTAATGTATTGTTAAGCCTAGACTTAACTCGAGCTCTCTCAAGCCCATATCAATTTGCGACGTAAGTTCAAATTTCTTAACATGCAAACGATTTTATTTATAAGTCGTCACTAATTAGTTTATTATAGGTCGATTAGACACTTAAGTAAAATAATTGGAGAATTATTTTACTCATACGAATCAAAGACTTTGGGTACGGAAACTTGGTTACACTAAACTTTTCTAATGCCCTTTCGATACCATTTATTTTATTTTCAAAAATGTTTTTGAATCCAGCTTGGATTGATTTTAAATATATTTCCCTAATATGTGAGGTGATTATGCGGGTGTGCGATTCATCAATTTAACACCCAAGAAAGCAAATTAAAAAAAAATACAGGACTTACTTTATAGCAACGAAAGCATTTGCCTTGTTAGATCAAAATTCACATCATCAACCCTAAGATGATTTCTAATTAACACGCAATTTCTTTTTATTTTCATTTAATTAATGAGAATCATGCTTTATGCAATGCAATATAATTAAATGACATAATTTTAATGACAAGCAATTTCTAATTAAATGGACCTAACAACGATCATTAAATGGCATGCATTTCATGAATCTAAATGACATGCAATGACATTTTTTTTATTATTTTTTTAAAAAAAAAAATGCAATCTATCCTAGAGAAACTAATTCATTCTAAGACATTTTTTGTATTTTTTATGAAATTCGAAATTAGAAAAATGTGAAAATTGTTTAATTAAGTTAAGATTCTATCCAACTTATATTAAGGATTAGGTTAGGCTAAACCCTAATTTAAACCAAGATATTATCTTAACTTAGCAATCTCTAACCTAAGATGCAGTCTATCTAGATCAATCTAAATTTAAAATGAAATATGCAATTTTTCTAATGTGCAATGACGTACAAATGATACCTTAATTCTACATGACATATGCATGATGGTTTTTATTTTTAAATTAATTTTGAAAAAAATGTCAAATAATTAAACATGCAATTTAAGCTAATGAAACAAAAATCTAATATCCTAAATTTTTATTTTTTCAACAATTCATGATAAATAAAATGCTTAACCCAAATATGCAAATAACCCTAAAGTATGCAATATTCTAACCCAAACACATTTTAAGATAAATAAAGCAATCAAGTCAAGACAAACCATTCAAAATCACCAAAGGTATCATACATTGTTCAGATCAAGAGGAAAATATTTTGCTAATAAAATCGATAAATTGATTTTAAGCCTTAAAGATCAAAATATCAATTTTACTCCCACTTGATTAATTATTCCATCTAAAGCTTTATAAATTAAATAAAAAACCCAAGCGCGGTTGCGAATCATCGTCAAATTTCCAATTATGCATAGGGAAATATTTCAAATAAGAAAACAATAAATAAAATGAATATAAAAAAAAAAAAGAGACAAACTTGCCTAATAAAACAAAGAAAATATACCTAATAAAAAAAAAGAGAATCTTGGCCGGTTCGGAGCTCCGGCGAGGGGAGTTGCCGGCGAGGGTTTCCGGCGAAGACATGGCACCGGTGATGGGGTGTCGCGGGGCGCGAGGCTTGCTGTCGGGCACCAAGGGAAGGCAAGCAGCGGCGGTGTGGGCTCCGATGGCATCGGGTCGCGATAAGGACAGCGGCACGGCAGTGGCTGAGCGGCCGGCGGAGGCGAGCTGGGCGCCAGGACTTCTAGTGTTGTAGATCGGCGACGACAGAGGCAGAAGGGGGACTCGAGTCGCAGCTGCTGCAGGAGATCTTAAATTTGTCGGCGTCGAGTCGCGGCTGCAGCGAGGGATCTCAAATCTGCCGATGTTGGGTCACGATTAAAGGGCGGAACGTCGAGCGCTGGGTCGCGGGGGATCTTAATCGGCGAGGGCCAAGGCACGGTCGGAGGCGAGGAGGAGCACAGTAGAGACTGGCATCGGCCTACTGAGTCGCGAGATCGGGGGGAGCAACAGTGCTGTCGGAGAAAGGGAGCGACTCGGAGATGGCGAGTGGGGTTCGGCTGGATCATGGAACATCGGAGCTGGGTCACAAGCAGACAGTGCGGCATGGCGAAGGCGAGCGGACCAGCGAGGTGGCGAGGCGTGGTGGTTTCTGGCGTCGCGGTGCCGGTGCGGTCGGAGGCCTCCGAAGAACAGTCAGCTAGGGTTTCCTTTTTTTTTTTTTGCTCGACGCCATACACTCTTTTTCCTTCTCCTTTTTCGAAATTCCACTAAAAAAATCAACCTCTCCACGTATTTGCTCTCAAATTTTTTCAAATTTTCTCCCCTTGTGTTCGTACACACACCATACCTTTTATAGGGGAAAAATTTAAATCTTTATGGCATATTTTGTTTCCAATTTCGCTTGTATATATCGTTACACCCCACGTGATATTCTCTTTTGTATTTTTTGAATATTCCATCCAAAAATTTCTTTTCTACCCAAGAATATACCCCTCGGTGTATATTACTTGAATATGTGAAAAATCTCACCTGAATCAATGCTCATCGTCGATCCAATGCAAAAAATGGAATAAAATAAAATGTTTCTAAACTATATGTTATGCAAAATTTTTATTTTTTGGGATAAAATTAACCCACTTTTTATGCAAAAATTTAGGTGTCAACAACTGCCCCTTTTTGAAGGTGAGCTCGTAGATGTTATCTTCAAAAACAAATTAAAACCTAAATTTTGACTATATATATGCAATTAATGATTTTTTATTGGAAAATGAATTCCATTTTAAAATGCAATTTATATGATACATGGAAATACTAATGCAAATCATAAATTAACGTACCTGGAATAACTTACCTTTAAGGAGGACAGAGTAATTTGAGATAGTTAATATTACATGTCCGAGACTCGTACCTTTCTACGGTCGCCCAGAATAGTAACATGGCTTTGCAAGGTGACTGCTTTCCTAGGATCCGTACCTTTCTACGGTCGCCTTGACGAAGAAATTGAGTTTCTAGGACCCGTACCATTCTACGATCACCTGAATGGGGAAATAAATGTTGTCTAGGACCCGTACCATTCTATGGTCGCCTGAATGTGGAAATAGATATTGTCTAGGACCCGTACCATTCTACGGTCACCTAAACGGGGATTCCCTTTCCAGGACCTGTACCATTCTATGGTCGCCTGAATAGGGAAATAGATGTTGTCTAGGACCCGTACCATTCTACGATCGCTTAAACAAGAATTCATTTTTCAGGACCCATACCATTCTACGGTCGCCTAAACTGAGGTTTTGCTTGGTTAGGACCCGAACCTTTCTTCGATCGCCCAATCTTGCAACAGAGATCATCTGACCAAGACCCGAACCTTTCTTCGATTGCCTTAATCAGACTTAATCTGGAGAAAAAATTTTGGGGGACAACTTAATCGAGTGTCGGTATAATCAAAATGGAATACCTGTGCAACAACAAGTATTTAAAGTATGGATAGAGATATACTTTCTTGGTAACATCTTTGCTTATGGGGGAATACGTCTCCTGTAAAACATGGTCATAGGAGAGGCAACATGCATTTGTAATCACGGACATGCATTAATTCAAGTGAGGTTCATGTGTGATGATTTATATCAATCTTGCATCACCTAATTTCCATTGGGAAAGATTTCAAAAGAATATTCCAATTTGAACACATGAGTGTCATGGATGTGTCAAGTAAGGGATCCTTCAGTCTGAAAGGACTTTTCACTTATTCTCATTAAAATGCTATTTCATCCTGACCTTGATGCAAGATTTTGACAATCACTCTATCTCACCATTGTCATGCCAAACGAGGGTCTAAGCAATCTTGCAAGTGGTACGACCTTACCAATCTGAGAGGTCTTTAACAAGGACCGTAATGTGGGCTTGGTCAACGGCTTAACAAAAAGACTCTTTAAGTTGAGACTATTGAAAAAATGAGTGATATTTCGCAATCATCTTGGGGTTTACAAGTCAAGAAACATACAAAATGCGGTAGAAATTGTCTTACTCGCATTTCCTCGAGTGATGCTTTCAAACATATGAACCTTTATGTTAATTCAAGTGCCCTAATCCGAGACTTTGCAAGGGACGTAACGCAGGCTTGGTTCATGGGTTGAGAAACGAAAGGATCATTAGGCTCAAAAAGTGTTTAGGAGGTCAAAGTTGGTGATCATTTTGACATTTTCACCAATTTTCTTCTCCACCGTCAAAGATTTTCTTCATTGATTGCAACAGCATTTGAGTTTTTTTAGTACCGTCTTGTTGGGGATATGACTCACCACATCAAGTGTTTGATTTTTTTTCTTTAAGCATTGGCCTTGTTTTTACTAGGCACACTACTTTTTCATGCCCCTTATTTTTTCACTTACTTTCTTTGGACTCACACAGCCTCCATCTTTTATCATTCTAGACCATGCCACTTGAATTTTTTCTTTCCTTTGCCTTGCCTCAGTGTGGGGGATGATCACCAATTGGGCTTAATATGAAATGAATTCATAGGTTCAAGTGGGCTATGCAATGGATAAAGTGTATATGATAGAGAAAAAACTGCTCTCCGTTATCCTAAGGCACTTCAAATTATCGTACAAGTTACACTGCGAAAGCAATACTCAAAGATTAATGCAAGTGTGAGCAAGAAAATTCCCATCATTCATTTCAAATTTTGTCCCAGTATGGGATGATCCTTGACAGGGATAATTTAAAAAGCTCTTCACGTGTGTGGGCTCAAAGGGCTAAACAATGGGTATACTTGTAGTGTTTCATATAGAAGAAGAAAGTGCCTCTCATCACTTCGGTTTACGTACCCTTTGCGAGATCACATTTTTCCTTACGGGCATGAAATTTTTCACACAACTCACTGGTGATTAGTGTATGAAATAGTGTATGGAACAAGGCTTGCCTTTCATCATTCCAAGGTACCTTGTTTGACACATTCAATTTATCTCACACAATTCGTCATGGAATAAAAATGCAAGATTTGTAACAAATTTGAACAATTCAACTGATTGAATTTATTATAGAAATGCTTGCAGTTCAAAACATGACATGAAAAATTCTATCATAAGTAATACTTCTTGATAGCATCAGAATTAACTAGAGTGGAAAATTCACAACCATCCATTTTTGCCAGGATTAAGGCATCTCCAGGAAGTACCTTCTTCACCACATATAGGCCGCTATAATTTAGGAGCAAACTTGCTCCCGGGATCTGGAAAAATCGGCAATAGCTTCCTTAGAACAAGATCATTTACCTCGAAATATCTCGGTCGTACCTTTCAATTGAAAGATCTGGCAACTCTTTGCTGATAAGCTTGGCCATGGCAAAGAGCCTTCAATCTTTTCTCATCGATCAGGTTTGACTGTTCAAGTCTTTGTTGCGACCATTCAGCTTTAGACAACTTTGCTTGTGATAAAACTCTCAGGGACGGAATCTCCACTTCCACAAGCAAAGCAAAACTGCCTCCATGCCATACACTAGAGCAAAAGGGGTTGCCCCAGTAGAAGTACGGATCGATGTTCGGTACGCCATTAGTGCGAAGGGTAATCTGTCATGCTAATCTTGATAATTCTTGGCTGTTTTAGCCAAGATCTTCTTAATGTTCTTATTGGCCGCTTCAACAGCTCTGTTCATTTGAGGGTAGTAAGGGGACGAATTCAAATGCTTAATCTTGAACTCGTTGAGCAACTCATCAACAATTTTATTGTTCAAATTTGTCCCGTTGTCAGTGATGATTGCTTTGGGGACGCCATAGCGAGCAATCATGTCACGTTTGATGAATTTCGCAACATTGCGAGCGGTGACACTTGCAAAGGACATAGCTTTAATCCATTTGGAGAAATAGTCTATCGCCACCAAGATGAACTGATGCCCATTTGAAGCCTTAGGATTTATTGGGCTAATCACATCGATGCCCCACATTGAAAAGGGCCATGGCTCGGAAAACTGATGCAACTTAGTTGGAGGAAGGTTTATCGTATCACCATGGATCCAGCAGCGGTGACAACTTCGTACGTGCTTGATGCAGTCACTTTCTAATGTGAGCCAGTAGTAGCCTAATCTCATAATCTTCTTAGCCATCATGTGCCCATTCATATGGGGGCCACATACTCCTTCGTGTACCTCCTACATGATTTGAGTAGCTTCGGCTGCATTCAACACCGCAACAAGACCGAATCATAAGATCTCTCGTACAAATTCTCACCACTAACAAGAATTTTGAGGCTATCTTCGTGATGTACTTCCTATCAGCTAAAGTGCTCCTTTCGGGAAATTCCTGCTTTTGAATGTAGTTCATGATATCGTAATACCATGATTTTTCATCAGGTTCTTTAGTCACGATCATACAATAAGTCGGCTTTGGCAAAATCTCAATTTTCAATGGCTCGACTTCTAACCCGTCAGTGACTTGCAACATAGATGACAAAGTTGCGAGTGTATCCGCAAATTGATTATGAGATCTCGGCAAGTATTCGAATGAAATTTTCTCAAACTCTTTTACCAGATCTTCTAAATACTCGTGGTATGGGAGCAATTTGGCATCTTTAGTCTTCCATTCACCTACAATCTGAAGTATGATCAATGCCGAATCTCCGAATACTTTTAATTTAGCCACACCCATCTCGATTGCGGCTTGAAGTTCGAGGATGCATGCTTTATACTCAGCCACATTGTTTTTTTTTTTTTTGATGACCTAGGAAACTCCGTACAGCCGGTAGCCGATGAGCAAATCTTGGGGTGACACTAGTGGAGGACCCACCACTTCGGCGCCACACTTAAGACACCAAATGCCTCCACTTGGTTTTGAATCCCTCACCTTTGAGGAAGGATCAATGGAGCTCTTATCCAGCTGGAGCCACCACGGCCGTGGTCATACTCAGCTACATTGTTTGTACATGGGAATATCAATTTTGCAGCTACCATATGGTATTGCCCGTCTGGGGATATCATAATTGCCCTAGTACTAGAACCAGATAAGTTCACAGCTCCATCAAAGAGCATTGTCCATGAGTCTTCATTTACACTCAAGACACGATCATCTAGGAAATTGTCATATTCATTTGAGACCCCTGAATTCTCGGCCAATAAATTAGCAATCACTCAACCTTTAACCGACTTTTGTGGCATAAATTGCACATCAAATTCTGAAATCAAAATTTGCCACTTCGCCAACTTACCCAACAAAGCTGGCCATTCAAGCAAGTATTTGATAGGATTGTTCTCAGTCACGAGGAATGTCCGGTAATGCAGTGTGTACTATTGCAGTCTATGCAATAGCCATACTAATGCAGCACAGGTCTTTTCAACATTAGAATATTTTAGTTTTGATACAGTGAACTTTTTGCTTAGGTAATAAATGACATGTTCTCTTCCATCGATAGGACTTTCCTGAGCCAACATCACACCTAATGATTCACTATGAATAGTGAGGTAGAGAATCAAAGGATGCCCTGGCAAATGCGAGACAAGAACTGGTGGATTCATCAGGTACTGCTTCAACTTGTTGAACGCTTCTCGACACTCATCATCCCAGTTGACTCGTGTATTCTTCTTTAAGAGCTTGAAGAACGGCTTGGCAGTTTCAGAAAGTTGGGAAATGAATCGAGCAATGTAATTTAATCTCCCCAAAAGACTTTGGACTTCCTTCACTGTCGACGGAGGTTGCAATTCGCATATGGCCTTAGCCTTGGATGGGTCAATCTCAATCCCCTTACTGCTCACAATGAATTTGAGCAATTTACTAGATGTTGCTCCGAACACGCATTTAGTGGGATTTAGTCAAAGCTTGAACTCATGGAGTCTATCAAACAACTTCTTTAGAGTTTCGACGTGGCTTCTTCCAGGCCGAGTCTTTGCAATCATATCATCAACATAGACCTCAATCTCTTAATGCATCATATCATGAAATAGTGGTACCATGGCTCGCTAGTAAGTTGCCCTTGCATTCTTGAGTCCAAAGGGTATGACCTTATAATGAAAGGTTCCCCACGGGGTGATAAATGCAGTTTTCTCCTTGTCTTCCTCCTTCATCCTTATTTGGTTGTCTTAGAGAAAACTCCTTTATTGTTTTGAAGTTGACAAAACATTTTCAAAATGTTATAGTCTGAAAACTTGTAGACTCAAATGTTATAGTCTGAAGACTTCCAGACTCTACTGTTAAAGTCTGAAGACCGTTAGACTTTAATCTTAAAGTCTACCATCACTAACAAATTCTAGACCGACAAGAGAAGACTTATCCAGATGCGAGTTTATCTTTAAGGATTCAGTCCGTATGGTTTATGGAAGATTTTATGGCTGGAGATAGAACCTTGTGATTAATTATTCTTATTGGAATCAATTCGGATAATCAGATCTTTTGAAAGGTGAAGTATACTTGGAAGGTTCTACTTATGAAAACCTAGATCCTAATTGTATGGGCGAGCATGATTGGTGGGCTATCATCACATTCTTTAATCGACTCGAGTTCTCCTTGATTGATTCTATCCAATGGGTAGATTGGAAGAACTCCTTTGAAAAGTGCCAATGGTTATAGAGGCATGTGTCGCGCCCCAAACCCTGAGCGCGCGCACATCCCACTACGGTTGATCAGATTTGCGACATTCCCAGGCACTTGTCGTCAACCCATACATTTTAAATGCACATGCGGAAGCGTATTATAAAACCCTTGACAATATAATATGGGATAGGAAAGTAGGAAGCAATTCAACAACATAACACTTTCATAAAACAGCGGAGTTACAAACAGAGGTCTACGGCCAAAAGTCTACAAAAGACCGGCTCATGAAAAAGAACTGTCCTACAATTTACAAGTCGGACATGCTCTCCAATCCTCATGACTTCACCTCTACAACTCCTCAAGGCCAACCAAAACGATCTGGCCGCTCCATCCACTAGGGACCTGAATATGGTGGCCCACAACGGGGTGAGACTTTGTCTCAGCAAGTACACCCCTAAACCCCTATTAGAAAGGAAATATACCCTAGGATGGCCTAGTCACACCATCACAAACAATGAGACTCACCTTTGCCTCAATTTCATCCCTGCAGGTTAGCATAGTTCGTCTCACTCAATCACGTGTAGTAATAAGAATTTTAAACAACCGGAACGCAATCACTTTCGTGTAAAGAACAATCGCAGGGGTTCTGATTATATGACCGAATCGTTATGACACGTCCCATTTCATGCCACACAATTCCATCCCATAATCCAACGCGTTAATCAACACCTAACATGCGTTCTAATTATCATTCACTGCCACACAAGGGCATAACCTACTCGTAGTTCGGCTATCTACTGACATTATGCTAGGCATCGCCTCCCAACCTTGGAGCGCGGCTTTGTCACTACGTCGACGGTGTTCCCGAAGGAGTATAGGACTAGAATCAACTGCGACCCAAGCCCGTTGATGTGGGGCCTCCCATATAGGGGTATCTCAAAAAGGGTATGTCCAGCTCAACAGCTTAGGACGGGTTCACATTAACCAACACACGACAATTCAAGGTCGGCCTAGGATACCATGCATTTCACTCAATTGCCTTGATTAAATAGTAATCATGGCCTCTTTCCTTTGTATTAAAAACATCCGAGAAAATAGTCATGCATGGGTACACGTCAATTTGAACCAGAAAGCCAATACATTCCTTTTTCAAACCCCACTGTTTGATATTATACATAAAATCTATTTTCGGTGTCAAAACCCGACACCCGGGATTTTCTGTATAAAATCCATAGTTTTCACAATCAATACCCAATTTGCAATATCCAACCATCAAATTAATAATCTGAATGCATAGCAGCGATCAGCATGAAATTCTAAGAATTTAAGGTCTCGAAATAATTTTTGGAAATAATAAATAATTAAATTTATTCCGAAAATTAATTAAATAATAATATTTTAATGATTTCGAATAATAATATATTATTAAATTATTAAATAATTTCGAAATATTTATTTAATCCAAAAATACTTCATTAAAGTCAAATCAATGCTTATTCTAATATAAACCTACTTAGCCTTAATTAAACATACTTTAAACTAAACACCATCTTAATCTAATCTACTCTTAAATAAATTAAACTAACCACCTAATAACACTTAACATAAATTAAGCACACCTAAAGCATCATTAACCTCTCTAAGCAAGGGTTAAAGGATAAACTCACTAGAATTATTTTTCGATGAGTCTCCAGCGAAGACAACGGCAAGGTGGTCGAGAAACCTCATTGGGGCAGCACCAAAAGAGGATCGGAAGGCGCCTAAAATGGGCCTTGAAGGTCCGGATCTAGCTAGAACTTCGGCTACTGACCTTGGTCGAAGGAGAGCTGCTTAGTGGTAGTTCAAGTGGCGACTAGCGGTGGCTCACGATGGCCAGGGGAGACCTCCGGCAGCCTTGGTGACGACAAGCGAGCAATTGGAGCTGGATGCGACGCGGGAACGGACCATAGGTGCACGGGGAGCGTTTGGCTGGCTGGCGATAGCTCTCCCGTGGGGATGGCAACCACGACCATAGGTCGCACAGGCGAGCTACTAGACACGGCTGGGCGAACGGACAATAGTGCTAGCGCACGGACGAAGGCGGAGCAAAACGAGAGTTGGCAAGGCGTGCGGGCGAAGGAGAGGCGTGCATGAACGGCGGCGACAACAACGGCGAGTGACTTCGGTGACGTGCGAGCGGGCAAAGGTGTGGCCGGATCTCTTTATGGTTCACACAACCTCTCTCTCTCCTCCCCAAGTTCCAAGAAGCCCTTTCAATCAAGGAAGAAAATAATGTTGATGGGCACTTTTTGGGGGCAAAGGAGCACCCTACACTTGTCCAAATCTCCACCACTTTGGCCCCACCACCATGACATCACATGAGGTCATCTTCCACTAACTCAAATCATCCACAACTATCTTCAATGGGTCCAATTTCTTCCTCCGCCGTGGCATACGAATTTTGCAAATCTTGTACATCAAATTCTTCAATTCTCTTCTAATTGAACCAAATTGAAGTTCATAAATTAATCTAATGTTACCACACTTCAATTCACAATTTTAATTGACCATAGAACAATCTTGAATCCCAAAAGTACAACCAAAAGCAAGCCTACCAATTTTCCCGAACCAAATTAACCATATTTTGATTATTTTGCCAAAAAACTCTATCTATAGAAAAATCTTCTGAAGATAAGTCGACGTTCCTAAAAAAATGATTTGTGACACGACAGAACTTCCAATTTCTGAATTCGGGTTCGATTTCACGGTTAATTTCAATTTGGCGCAAATTTAGTGCGTCCTAATCTACCGGGTAGCTTTTAGGAATTTGTGTGCATTTGACCTGTGGTTGATTATTTTCAAGCCACAAAGTACATCTTTGACACATTGGTGACTCTCGGTTGTTGTAGAAATCTCAAGGTTTCAAATACGAACACAGGGTACCAAAACGACAGAAGAATCGGTCTAGTGCCGATCGACAGGAATTGTGCAATTAGGTGGAATCACCCACACTTAATCATATACCTTTGTTGAGTCGACCTATCTCCAAACTTCTAATCGATCTTACTGTGTCGTAATGATCTCTTGCAGATTTGCACGGTCGAGCAATCGTTTCCTAGTCGAATTCTCAAGTCTGATGCGTTAGTATCCCTTAACAACTTCACATGATAGACTAGTTATTCCATGAGTGATCAGTTCAAGGGAAAGATTATAAGCGTGTCGATGAAATGCCTAATTAATTTGATCAAAATCAGAACCTGAAATTCAGGATGTCACGGCATGGAGGAGTATATAAGGAAGACTCTCAAGTTGTTCGAGTGTGTGCGTGAAAGAAAAATTCCAAAGTTTGAAGCTCTTAGTTCTTTACTATTTCAATCGTTGAGCTTAAATTATACTCAAAAGAGAGATCAAACACCTGTGAGACCTTGAGAAAGTGTAGTAGAGTTTCTGCACTGTGAAGTCAAGGACATGAGACTGTAAAATCTCTTTTGATTCATAGTGAAATCCAGCTAGTAGGCTGTTAGGGCAGGATAATGGACATATGCTTGATCTAAGCCGAATCACTATAAACTTTGTGTTCCTATTCTCTTTCCCTAAACTCCTTATTTCAATATGTAGCTTCATATAATTGTTTAATGTTGTTTGCGTTGCTAGTCTATTACCTTATAAAAGCAAAATATTTTAAAGCTTCGTAAAAATTTCTTTATCATCTATTCACCCCTCCTCTAGGTGATCGTTCTAGCCCTTTCAAATTGTACCCGAAAAAACCATTCATAAATGAGAATAGTTCAAATCCGGTAGTATATCCACAAGGACATCTATATGAGGTAACGGGAAATCATCATTTGGGCTTGCCTTATTCAGATCCCGATAGTCAACACAAACTCAAACTTGACCGTCCTTCTTCATTATCGATACAATGTTAGTCACCCATTCAGGGTATTGTGAGACTTCGATGAATCCCTCATTCAATAGCTTCATCACTTCTTCCTCTATCTTCTTTGAGAGGTTGGGTTTAGTTCTCCGTAGCCTCTGCTTCTTAGGCAACACATCCGGATTAGTAGGTACACAGTGTTCCATGATTGACAGGTCTAAACTAGGCATGTCAGTATAGGTCCATGCAAAGACATCCTGATATTTCTTTAGTAGCTGAATTAGGTGCTTGGCCTCGTCTTCGGGGAGATTCACTCCAATCTTCACCTCCTTAGCTTCTTCGGTGTCACCTAAATTAATAGTGATGGTCTGTTCGGATGTAAGGGCCTTGGCTTTTTCATGTTGTTCCCAGCTACGCTGCACCTCAATGGAATCTTTGGGATTGTCAACATTTGTTGTATTGAATTAGACCATTTCCACACATTTGCATGCTGTTATACTATTCTCTTATGGGCCAAGGCCCATTTCTTCTGGAGGTACTTTGTCAATGGCTTCCTATAAAGACATCATCGAACAGGCTTGTGATTCCTTCCAATGCATCATCAGGGTTCTCTGTCTCCGGGGGTGTTAGGTCGTTCATGCCACCCCATCCATCTGGGACTATGTTACGAGGGTCAATGTAAAAGCTGGAAGGAGTCGAATACTTTACCAGATAGTCGAATTTGCCGCTTGACTTCCCCAAGGTGTCCATCACTTCGGCCTCATCCTGCATCATTATCGGAGAACCAGGGAATGTCTTGCGAATGTTTGGGGGTAGTGAGTTTTGCCTCCCCGCCCTTGGTTAGGTGGCGGGTTCTGCTTTCCTATCTTCGTCCTCCAGGACTTTGTCCACCTCTTCCACGATACCCTAATCCAGTAGATCGGGACTTTTGAGGGGCTTCAATAGGGTTTCGGATGCCTTGACCATTTCTTCCAAGACTACTACTAGGAACAAAACCATTCCTAACCATCACTCTTCCCACCATGAGGGCAGTATTTGAAACTTCAGGAGTGGGTGGCGATGAGTCTCGAGAAGCATGAATGGTAGACACCAACTCAAACAAGTGGTAGCTCGATTCGAACTCAAAGTCTGGCTTCACATAGGGATAGTTGTCTCATGATAAATTCAATGATCTTCTTCGTCATAGAAAGTAACCAACTTCCTTTCGATCACGAACTTCACAGCTTGATGTAAACTTGAAGGCACCACTCCAGCAGTATGTATTTAGGGACAACCTAGCAAGAAATTAAATGCGGTAGGGATGTCCAGCACTTGAAAGGGAATGTTGAAGACAATTGGCCCTATTTGTACATCGAGGTGGATTTCCCCGATCACCTCCTTCTTTGTGCCATCAAAAGCTCGCACAGAAGTCTTAGCAGCATGTATCCTACATGGGTCTATTTTGAGGTGGTGAAGAGTAGCCAAAAGGCACATGTTTAGGGCAGATCCATTATCAATAAGCACTCGGGACACATGAGAAGCCTTGTGCTTGACAGATATGTAGAATGTTTTGTTATGCCCTCTACCTTCAAGAGGGAATTCCTCATCCGAAAAAGCGATCAAGTCCTTAAGAAGGACCGATCCCACAAACTCCTCCAGCTTGTTAGCATCGATCATTTCTGGTACACGAATTTCACTTAACACTTTCATCGATGACTTTTGATGCACAAGAGATGTCAGCAAGAGTTCGAGCAAAGAGATTTGAGCGGGCATCATTCGCAACTAGTCGACCACACTATACTCACTTGCTTTAATTGCAGACAGAAATTTCTTAGCCTCTTCATCAGTGACATGATTTGCAGGCTGAGTACTAGCTTGAGCATAAATCCGACCAGATCTTGTAACGAGGTCAACATCTTTGTCATAGGACCAAGGCACCGCCTTATTGTTGACATACTCATACGGCTGAGGCATTTCAATTACTATCTCCTTCTTGGATGCAACTTCTAGCGGGGGCATGTCCACGAGCGAAGGATCAACTTCTTCCTTATCAGCAACGAGTGCGGCCTGCTCCTCCTCCCAATCGATGATGATGTGGGAAATAGTGAAACTATGCAGTTATAGTCAACATACACGATGATTCCGTCATCCACCATTTTGGCAACTCTTTCCCTCATCAGTGATAGGGGAATATCCTCATGATCTGGATAATACCCAGCTCTCACTAGGCCGTTGTAAGCATCTGCCACATGTACCTTCGAGTTCTTAATTCAACCGACTTCAAGTTCCAGGATAGCATTGACTGTACCCTCATGCTTCAGTAGCGGATTTTTCTGATGTTCGGCTAAGTAGTTTGAAACGGAAAGGCCTTCATGTCCAAGAGGTTTTGGATCTTGTGCTTAAGGGTGAAACATTCATCAGTTGAATGCCCCAATTCACCGCTATGGTACTCACACTTCTTCGTCGAGTTGTAACCACGAATGCTTTCGTGTTAGGGCGCTTCGGTTCGCTAGTAAGCAAACATTTCTTTCTTAGGATTGCCAACACTTGGGATGGAGATCCAGGGAGAGGAGAGAATTGTCTTCTTGCTTGGGCAAATAATTGACGGTCGGCAGTTTGCTGTTGCCTTGGATTCATCTGGATAGCTGGGGCGCGATTGGCACTTTCTTGAGTATAAGCCACATTAACATCAATGACGGCTTCTTTCTTTTTCTTGGAAGAGAATCTTTTACTTGATGGCTCAGTAAACCATCCTTCCTTTATTCCCATCTCAATTTGTTCTCCCACAAGAATAAGCTAGTTGAAGTTTTGGACGTATGTGCTGGCCATTCGGTTACGGAACTCAGATGGAAGAATCTTGACAAACAATTTCATCAACTCCTTGTCAGTAGGCTCAGGAGTGATTTGAGCTGCCAGATTTCGTCATCTCACGGCATACT
This sequence comes from Eucalyptus microcorys, assembly GCA_014182515.1. Classification (NCBI taxonomy): domain Eukaryota; kingdom Viridiplantae; phylum Streptophyta; class Magnoliopsida; order Myrtales; family Myrtaceae; genus Eucalyptus; species Eucalyptus microcorys. The sequence goes on from CM024570.1 coordinate 27,442,861, forward strand.
CCTTGAACGATTCGTTCCTCTTTTTCTCCATATTCTCAAGATCTTCTTGGGAAGGTGTAATTTCCATGTTGAACTTGTACTACTTGAGAAATGCGTCAGCCACCTCATTCCACGTCTCGAGAAGGTTCACATTCTTCATCACGTACTAGTTCAGCGCGGGCCCGGTCAAACTTGCATGGAATGATTGGATCATGAGGGACTCATTCTTGACATAGTGGGCCATGCATATGTGGTACATCTGCAAATGAGCTTTTGGGCAGGGGGTGCCATCATATTTCTTAAATTCTAGCATTTTAAACTTCTTTGGCATCTTGACCTTATCATAGACCGAGAGGTCGAACAGGAGTGAGTTTTGTGACTCCTACAGTTGTTTCACTTTCTCTTCCAGTTTTGCGAAGCGTTCATCCTGCTCCGTCTTAAAGACGTTGACAAGCTTAGCATTTTCCACATTGATCGGGAATGGGTCATCTTCCAGCTCAGGCATGTCATCCTCACCCATTTGGGCCTTGTTTAATTGCTTCGGGACAACTATCTCAGGGAGAGCGGGTGAAAGAGCTAGATTCACTTGGAAGGATTGGATTTAAGTTGTTATAAGCTCCATAGAGGCGGCTAACTATTGGATTTGGCCTTCCATAGCGGAGATACAATCACGCATTTCGGTTTGGGCGGCCATTCTAACTCTTAATCGCGTAATAATGGGAAAGCATGGAGGATATGTTATCACTTAAATAATAAAACATGATTACACATAAGCATTTCATATAGAACATGTCGGTCTATGACGAAAGTTTAACCGCTTTTATTCATTAATAAAATTGTTTGACATTGACAATGTAAAAACACTTGAAAAGCCCTAGACAAAAAAGTAAATGACTCAACTTTCTAAACATTAAGCCAAAGTAAAAAGACTAAATAGATTCAAGCCACTTTATTTGGTCAAATCCATAAACAAATGAGAAGCCAATGCTCGACGTAATTGCCTTTTCTCTTTGGTGTCCTTCTTGACTTGCTTCTCAAGTTCTTCAATCTTCCTCTTGTGACGATTAAGCTCCATTTGCCGAGTGGGCTTTTCAGTCACATCTGGGACTTTTGGGAGATACTCAGTCAGAATCTTGTGCTAACGGATGTATCAAGCCGTGGCATAGTAAGTCTTTTCCTTCCCTTCAAGCTCATCTTCAAGCAAACTCAAATTTTGTTCATGACATGCGAGCCAAGCTTGTTTGATACAGCAAAGCTCCTTTTTGTGATCACCATCCTTGGCAATGAATCGGACTTGGAACAAACCCGGCTTGAGAGGAGGTGGTAGATCCTGCACAACTCAATATTGGTGAGCCACTCGGAGTGGGTAATAGGAAGTGGCACCAGTGATCCCCAATAGTGGGATCGACTTATTATCACCATGACAGAGACATGCCTTGGAGACTTGGAACCATTTAGCATGCCATAGGAAAATTTTGGTATTCGGATTTTTCAACAATTTGACCCATTTGGAGTAAGAAAGATTTGGAGTTCAATCCTGATGATTTTTTAATACCTCAACGGGATGATGGGAATCAGTGACATTAATAATATTCATGCAAATATCGATCTTACTCATATGAGCAAAGAACCAGATTTGTAAGAGTTCAATTGGTGCACGAAATGTTTTATCTTCATCTTCCTTAAATCGGGTGAGGAATAATAATGTTTCAGCTAGAATAGTGTTGACAAAACTAATACTAGCACACACTTGTTTGACCACCCATGCAACAATAGGATTAATGGCGCCTTTACGAAGAGGAAAAACAATAAATCCAAAAAAGGCTAGGAGGAAGATCTTACTTTTTAAGAGAGTGCTAGCACTAGCAAAACTTTGATCTAGGAAGGAAAAATGACATGCAAGACAATTATCTTTCAATACTCTTTTAATCTGATTCTTATCCATCCTAAGAAAGTCAGACAAAATTGATTTTGGTTCTATTCCAAGAGGTGGGTTTATTAGTTCAAATTCCAAAGGTTTTCCTATGGCAATGCTATATTCCTCTAAGGTCAGGGTCAACTTGTGCTTACCAAATATGAACATTGATGTTTGGGGCACCAGAAATAAGCGAGTCCTTGCATGACGCTATTCTGAACATCGATGTCGAGAAGGGGAACAAGGCGACCAAGTCTGCTTTCCACGTAGCTTTGATAATCATGGCCTAAACGATCCCACTGTGATTTGAGTTCAGCCTTCGATGCAGGCACGAATCGAATGTCGGATCTTCCCATTGTTTATAGACTAAGACTCGACCAACCTAATGTCATGGACCGACCAAAGACATAATAAAGTAAGTAAATTGCAAGGGTAGAGGGTAGAGAGCTTACTTTACCAGACGATTAAAGCAACCACATAGACAAACGCATGAAGTGTGAGGTTCGATTTCTAATTAAGAAGGCTAAGTAAGGTGGAGTTAAAAGGGTGGGATGACTTAATTGCAGCCTCGCATCTCTTAACTCCGGCTTAGTCAAGAATGATACCTTAATGCGACACAGCCTCGCGGGTAAAGGTAAAGACTTAGAACCAGGGAGGACAAAATCAATTTTCTGTAGGTATGCCTTCCCACACTAGGCGAACAACTATCAAGCCCTTCAGGGACAGCCTTTTAGCAGAAAATCATTCTGCCCTTTAGTTCAGGGCCTAGAGACACCCAAATAGAACCAGGATGATAACATTTCTAATTATCCGAGCTGCATTTCTCAGAGGATCCTACTAGGCTGGAGAAGAAGAGAAGTTTAGAAAGCCATAGAGAGAATTACACAAAGCACTCACTTTACTTCAAGGGACTTCGCCTAACACATTACATCATCCTCGCCTTTTATAGGCAATTAGAGATTACAAACAAGCAAGGACCAAAACACACGGGTCCTGAACAGACAGAGACTACCGAAAATTTCGGTTGGGAATTATTCGCACGGTATGAACAATAACAGTGAACAGTGATTTCCCTAACCTACTGCTACAGTAAAAAGTGAACAGTAACTTGTACGGACATCGATTTTTCAGCGGTCTCGTCCGTCACGAGCATTGTAATTGTAGTCTGAGTCATCTGAGCTGTGTTCTATTGCTAGAACATGTGCATCATATTTTTGTTCAAGTGCTTCAAGATCTTCTGGTGTGAGAATCTAGTTTAGCCGATGTGATGAGGATTCTTCTTCTTGAGGATATGTTGCAGATGCCAGTTCTTGCTCCCAATTTGTGTTGTCATATGTTGTGTCGGCAGGAAGACTTGGCTGGGGCCAATTGGATGGCTGTACATAGAAGGATGTGTCTATGCCTTGAGATAAGGACAAAGGTCATTGATCATAGGAGTCTTGGGAAAGAGGATCTCCCTATGTAGCGTAAGGGTCTTGAGAAGACTGTGCAATGTCATCTTTATCTGCCATTTGATGATCTTGTGATAATGCAACTTGTTTGAATTCTTCGAGCGCTTCTTTGGCTTCTGGTGCGAGGCTATAATGATCCCATGCTGTGGGTACATCATAATTCCATGCATCTGGAGGAATGGTCTTGTTTTCCTGGCATAGGATTCTCTGGAGTTCTTGATATTGGCATTCACAACATCCAACAGGACCTGGATAAATTTTATAAACTCGAGCGTCCTTATTGTCTAGCCGAGGTTTATAGGATGTGGTACCTATATTCTGAGGAGCATCGATAATGTGGCCATTATTGGTGAAGAAATGCCATGGTCGTCTAAAGAACATAATAGTGTGAACTTCAGGGTTTGGCTGTGTAGTTCTCAGTTCTTTCTCGAGAAGCCATTTCCAGTGAGTTGGGGGATAAAACCAATTAAGGAAATCTAAAATATTTTTGTCATTTTCATTTTTAATCTTACCTCTTGGAAGTCCAAATATCCTGATGAGATTGGCAATGAATCTTCTGGTTGGAATTTCGATAGCTATCAAGTACTTATTGGTTAAGTACCACAATAACCATCGAAGCTGGTCAGGAAAATCATCTTCTTTCCAAATCAGAGGATGGATGAATGGATAATCTGCATTTAATCTAAAAGGATAGAGAATCGAACCTCCGTTAAACTGAACAAATCTGCGTGGCCTTTGCCACATGAGTTTATCCAGTTTTCGGTGAGATTGTCGTTACGGATGTATTCAATGATCTCCTGGGGATACTTCCAACTTGGCCAGTCTTTGATCTTCTCGATCTTATATTTTTCACCATATTGACACATATGGAAAGCACGTCTCATGACATACATGTTGATTTCAACGGTGCTTTTGGTCTTGAGAGGAAGTCGGCAAGCACATTTTTGTCTTTAGCAATATGCTTGGTCTCGAAAGAATATTTTGAAAACCATTCAACCCATCTCAAAGAATCGGGAATTTGGAACCTGCTTCTGTTTGAATCTGGTCATTTGAGGGAAAGATGCCATATCCAGTTCAACTAGGAAGTGATGGCCAATAAGATGGAATTCGAACTTTTTTATTCCATTTTTTACTGCCAGAATCTCTTTAAAAGTTGAATGATAATGCATTTCCGCCTGAGAGAATTTTCCACTTTTGTATGCACACAAATGTTTCTTACCATCAATTTCTTCGAACAAGACGGCAGCCCAATATTCATCACTAGCATCAGTTTGGAGAATTCGTTTTCCTGTTGATGGAATTTGCAGTGGAGGAAGAGATTGCATAAGTTCTTTGAGTTCAGCAACTGCATTTGTCTGGGACTTTCCCCAGGGTGGGGGATTCTTTTTCAACATTGTCTGCAATGGGATTAGCAATTTTGCAATGTGTGGAACAAAATCCCCGAGATAAGTGATTATCCCAAGAAATTGTTGAACTTGCTTTCTTGTGAAGTTTTCTTCAGGAAATTTCAGCAATTCCTGAGTAATATGTGGCCCTGGATAGTATGTCCCTTTGTTAAGGTGCATACCAAGAAATTCAATTTCTGTCTGGGCAATATTCATCTTTCTTTGGGAAAGCATAATACCATGCTTTTTCACAATTTCAGCAAACTGTTCAAGGAGCTGGCAGTGTGAATGCTCATCAGGATTATAAAGCAAGATATCATCAATGTAAACTGCTGCACTTGCCAGGATTGGCTGGAAAATTCGGCACATTGCTTTTTGAAAGAGGGATGGAGCAACCTTTAGGCCGAAAGAAAGAACTTTCCATTGGAAATGCTGGTTTAGGATACAAAACCCTGTCTTAGATCTGTCTTCAGGATGAATGCCTAATTGCCAAAATCCGGCTTTGAGGTCAAATTTGGAGTAAATTTGAGCTTTAGATAATCCAGCAAAAAGAGAGTTTCTGGAGGGTAAAGGGAATTTATCATCTTGGAGAAAAAAATTAAGTGGCTAGTAATTAATTACCAGTCTCATTTTCCCTTTGTTTTGCTCAGCACGCTTGTTAACATTAAAAGCTTCACAAGCCCATTGAGAATGTGAAACCTCAATAAGGCATTGTTGCAATAATTCTGAGCATTCTCTTTGAGCTAAAATCAAGTGTTTTGGATTCATTCACATATGACTCACCTTGGTTGGATTAATATCTTCATTTTTCTTAAAAGGAAGGCGAACAAAGAAGTCTGGTTTTTCCATAAAGGATGGGAACATTTCGAGCAAATTCGAATGAGATTCCGAACAGGATTCCAGCAACTTTTGCATGATCGGATCTAACAGACTCATTTCGATAGAGAAAAGTCTTTGGATATTGACAAATTCAGAGAATTGGTCTTTATACTTAAGACATTTTCCAAGGATGATGCGGAGTTGAGAAATTTGAGTCATGATATCCCAAACAATGATCAAGTCTTTGTTGGGAAGACTAGAGCCACAGATTTTTGTGGTTATGGAACACTGTGGGAAAAATTGAACAGTTATGGGAGTGGTTCTCACATTTGTAGAGAAAGTATCTCCCGAGGCGGGGTGAAATACCGAACACAAGAAGTCCAATATTCTTCGGGAAGAACTTTAGTGTCTAGGATTGAGGAAGCAGCTCCGGTATCTATGAGAGCAATGACAAGTGATTGGTTTGGCAAACTTTGAAGTGAATATTTTCACGGAAAATGAGGACAATGAGTCGGCTTGAAAATATGTCGGTCTTTGTCCTCTGAAGGAGTGAGAGATATGTGAAAAATATCTTCATGGTCTGAGTCTGAATCAGTGTCACTGGGAGTTTGGTAACAAGGAATGACACAAAGAGTTTGTTCACATGGTTCTTCATCAGCAGAGAATAAAGATTCGATATCATCATTTTCTAGAGAAATACCAGTTTCATTCTCTATATGATGTATCAAGTGATTCGACATTTTTCGCCCGGGACAATTTTTGGCAAAGTGTCATTTTTTGCTGCGAGATGAAGCATCGGTTTGATTTTTGTGACCCAAGCGATCCTTTCTTTTGCGTAGATATCGCCATTTCTTCTTTCTTCGGAGGTGCTTGGAGCCATGCTTGGATTTGTTTATCCACATCTTCTTGAAATGCTTCTTTTTCCTGGAGGATTTTCCGCAGGAACCGTCGCAATCTTTCTTGGAGCATTTGATTTTTAAGTATTGTTGAGAACATGCCCTGTCAAGTTCTCTATTGTCATGAACATGAGACTGAATCATCTTACGCTTCATACACAAGTCTTCTAAGCACAGATAGATTTCTTGTTGGAGTTCTCCCAACGTAACATCCTGGATTCTCCGTTGTCTAGAGAGAAAATTTCTCTCCACTGGTTGAGATAATTCCTTCGGAATGGAGGTTAGAAAAACATGCTTCAGATTTGCATCAGCTCCGACTTGGTAAAAGAGCTGAAGCATTTCTCGATAATGCTTATCAAGATGTTTTTTCTGAAGAGAACAGCACCTTCTTTCAAAAAATTCTCTTCTCCTGAGCTCCAAGAGATCAACAGGTTTTCCCACAAAGAAGTGATACATAAGGGTGATGGCATACTGAAAATTTGGTGCAAGTAAGAAATAAAGTTGATCTTGTTTTGACACAAATGCCCACCAAAGTTTGAGACTACCTGTAAATCTTGTGACAAAGTTAAAAAGAACATCATACTTGTCATGATTGGTAATGGCTTGGGTGTTAAGCCAAGTATGAAATTCTTCAAGTCTTTCAGGCCATTTACGATAAGGAATATCATTATTAGTGAAAAACTGTTTTGATGAAGTGATGATATTCTGAGAAGTATTGTTTGGCTGAACAACTTCTGGTTCAGAATGGTCTGAATCCATGTCATAATCCGGGGGATCAGCCATGAATACTGATGACGTTACGGTGCTACGGAGGAGATTCAATGGTAGGGATCGAAAAGGAGGATGAAGAAGCAAGAGATACCGAATCTGATTCAGTTTCAAAGATGTTAGGAAATGATGGTTCTGTTGGGAACAGAATCGAATCTATTGGATACCAGGTTTTTAGAATACCAGCATGCATGTATAGATACTGTTTAAACCACTTTAAATGCCGGAACAGTCTTTGTAACTCTGTATCCAAACTTTAATATTGCTCTTTCAGACCCCCAGAAACAACCAAGAAGATGCTTTCAGATTTCCAAAAGAGGCTTAATGCCTTAGAATCTGGACAAAGTTTGGGCTATCATTAATTTTTTCGAGATTGAGTTAGGCAACCTTTATTACGCGGCCTCGCGATCGAAGTCATATCCAACTCAATACCATCCTAAATATCCTAGTGCGGCCCATGTCCGGTGGCAGGTTGTGTGTGCAATAATATAGTGTTAAATGCAAGGCATGCACAACAATTTAAATCAAACAACACTTCAATAACTTGAATTTAAAACATTCATCCCCAACTCCAACCTGCAAAATAAGGGTTATCAAAGACTACTCTCCTTATATCTCCACATCTGCAAGAACATTTAATACCTTAAATGTTAGGGACGTACCTGGGATCCTTGCTGCCAAACAAAAATATTTTTTTTTTTTAAAAAAAGAAAAATTGGCCTAAGTCCACTAAGGGGCAGTTTGGCAATGTGCCAAACAATACCAAATTATGATTTTTTGTTCACGGGATCAGTTTGGGAACGAATCGCGTTTGGTAAAATTTTTGTTCCAAGGAACAGATTTGGAGTGGAATCAAGAATAAATAAAAAGTTGATTCTTGTTCTAGGAACAAATTTGAGAATCAAAACTAACTCTTCTTTTTCTTCCCTTTGGCCATTTCACGACAGTCGTCCACCACCGCCCGCCACCGTCCGCCGCTGCCCGCTACCGTCCGCCGCTGCCCGCCGCCGCCGCCGGTCGCCATCTGCCGGTCTGGTGAGCTCGCCAGGCTAGGGCGAGGTCCGGCGAGCTCGCTGGGGCTAAGCAAGCCTCACGACACCCAACCCCGCCGATGGCCAGGCAAGCCTCGCCCTGCCCTAGCAAGGCTCACCTAGCCCCGGTGGCCAGGCAGGCCTCACCCAGCCCTAGCGAGGTCGGCCTGGCCACCGGTGAGGCTCGGCCTCGCCCGATCTAGCAAGGCCGAGCCTCGGTGGGGCTAGGCAAGCCTCACCCGGTTGCCGGCGAGGCTCGGCCGATGAGGGCTAGCGACGCTTTGATGAGGTCGCCGACCCTCGTTTGGCCGATCGCCGATCTGGCGACCAGCCACAAGAAGAAGAAGAAGAAGAAGAAGAAGAAGAAGAAGAAGAAGAAGAATAGGAGAAAAAGGAAAAAAAAAAAAACAAGGAAAAAGAAAAGAAAAAAAAAGTAAAAAGGTAAAAAAATTATTTAAAATTTAGAAGAAATTGATTTGGAACAGAATCAATGAGCACGATACCAAACACAATTCTATTCCAGAATCAGAAATTTTACACAGTTACCAAACGCGTTCTTTTTACTCAGAATCAGTTCTCGGGAACATAATCAAAAATAATCATTTCTGATCAGAATATGTTACCGAGAACAGAATTGTTATCAAACGTGCCTTAAAAGTTTCAACTCTAGTCTCCAGCGGAGTTGCCAAGCTATCGCGACCAAATTTTCGAGTATGAACCGCCTAGGATTTGGCTAATAGATTGTTAAGTCTAGACTTAACTCGAGCTCTTCTAAGCTCATAGCAATTCGCAACTTAAATTCAAATTTCTTAACATGCAAATGGATTTTATTTAGGAATCGCCACTAATCAGTTTATGGTAGGTCGATTAGACACCTAAGTAAAATAATTCTAATGGAAGAATTATTTTACTTCTACGAACTAGAGACTTTGGGTACAGGGACTTGGTTACACTAAATTTCTCTAATGCCCTTTCGGTATCATTTTTTTTATTTTCAAAAATGTTTTTGAATGCAGCTTGGATTGATTTTAAATCTATTTCTCTAACATGTGAGGTGATCATGCGAATGCACAATCCACTAATTTAACACCCAATAAAGCAAATAAAAAAAAATACAGGACTTACCTCGTAGTAATAAAAGCATCTGCGTTATTAGATCAGATTCACATCATCAACCCTAAAGATGATTTCTAATTAACACGCAATTTCTTTTTGTTTGGCGATACCTACGCAAAAGGAAAGATCGCACATGGCACAAGAAATCAAATCGTTGCTTCATTTACAATCAAAAGGACATTTTGCCAAAAATTGTCCTTAGGAAAGAAAATGTCAGAATCGTCTCATTCATCACATTGAAAGTGAAACTGGGATTTCCCTTGAAAATGTTGATATTGAATCCTTATTCTCTGCTGATGAAGAACCATCGGAACAAACTCGTGTCATTCCTTCCTACCAAACTCCCAAATAAACCAATCGATTCGATTACAAGACATTTTCATATATCCCTCACATCTTCGAACAAACTCCTAACATATTTTCGAGTCAAACTCATTGTCCCCATTTCCCTGTAAAAATCCTCACCTCAAAGTTTGCCAAACCTATCCCTGTTATTGCTCTCATTGATACTGGAGCAAGCTGTTCCATTCTGGATACTAAAGTTCTACCTGAAGAATATTGGACTTCTCATGTCCTATATTTCAACTCTGCTTCTGGAGATACTTTCTCCACAAATGTCAAAACTACTCCCATAACTGTCCAGTTTTTTCCTCAGTGTTCCATAACTGCAAAAATCTTTGGATCCAATCTCCCCCAATAAAGACCTGATAATTGGGTGGGACATAATGACTCAAATTCCCCAACTTCGTATCATTCCTGGAAAAGGTCTTAGGTATAAAAACCAATTCTCTGAGTTTGTCAATATTCAAAGACTTTTTTCCATTCAAATGAGTCTATTAGATCCAATCATGCAAAAACTGTTAAAATCTTGTTCGGAGTCCCATTCTGAATTTGCTCAAAAATGTTCTAATCCTTTATGGAAAAATCCAGAATTCTTTGTTCGCCTCCCTTTTAAAAAGAATGAAGACATCAATCTGATCAAGGCGAGTCACATGGGTATGAAGCCAGAACATTTGGCTCTGGCCCAAAGAGAATGCTCAGAACTATTGCAACAAGGTCTTATTGAACTCTCAGACTCACAATGGGCTTGTGAAGCCTTTTATGTCAATAAGCGTGCTGAGCAAACCAGGGGAAAAATGAGACTGGTAATCAACTATCAACCTCTCAATTTTTTTCTCCAAGATGATAAATTCCCTTTGCCATCTAGAGACTCCCTCTATACTGGATTAACTAAGGCCCACATCTATTCCAAATTCGACCTCAAAGCCGGATTTTGGCAATTGGGCATCCATCCTGAAGACAGATCCAAGACAGGATTCTGTATTCCAAACCAGCACTTCTAGTGGAAAGTTCTTCTCTTTGGCCTAAAAGTAGCACCATCCCTCTTCCAAAAGGCCATGTGTAGAATTTTCCAACCAATCTTGTCAAGTGCAGCAACCTATATTGACGACATCCTGCTCTACAGTCCTGATGAGTAGGCGCACTGTCAACTTCTCGAGCAATTCACAGAAATCGTGAAGAAGCATGGTATCATGCTTTCCCAAAGAAAGATGAATATTGCCTAGACAGAAATTGAATTTCTTGGAATGTACCTCAACAAAGGTACTTACTATCCAGGGCCACACATTGCTCAAGAATTATTAAAATTTCCTGAAGAAAACTTCACAACAAAACAAGTTCAGCAATTTCTTGGGATAATTAATTATCTCAGGGATTTTATTCCAAACATTGCAAAGCTGTTGATTCCACTACAGTCGATGTTGAAGAAACATCCCCTACCTTGGGGAAAAACTCATACTAAAGCAGTCGCTGAGCTTAAGGAGATTATGCAGGATCTCCCACCACTGCTAATACCATTAACAAGAAAAAGAATTCTTCAAACTGATGCCAGTGATGAATACTGGGCAGCCATTCTGCTTGAAGAAATTGATGGTAAGAGACACCTTTGTGCCCATAAAAATGGAAAGTTTTCTCAAGCTGAAATGCATTACCATTCCACTTTTAAAGAAATCTTAGCAGTCAAAAATGGAATCAAAAAGTTTGAATTCCATCTCATCGGTCATCATTTCCTAGTAGAGTTAGACATGGCATCTTTTCCACAGATGACCAAGTTTAAACAAAAGCAAATTCCAAATTCCCAGCTGCTTCGATGGGCCGAGTGGTTTTCAAAATACTCTTTTGAAACCAAGCATATTCCTGGAAAGAAGAATGTTCTTGCTGACTTCTTGTCAAGGCCAAAAGCACCAACAGAAATCAACATGTACATCAAGAGACCTGCTTTCCATATGCTCAATCATGAAGTAAAATACAAGATTGAAAAAATCAAAGACTTGCCAAGCTGGAAATATCCCCAGGAGATCATTGCACAAATCCAGAATGACAGTCTCACTGAAAATCTGGATAAACTCATGTGGAACCGTCACCTGAAACTATTTCGAGACAAAGGAGGTTCGATTCTTTATCCTTTTGGGTTAAATTCGGATTATCCTTTCATACATCCTCTCATCTGGAAGGAAGATGATTTCCCTGATCAACTCAAGACGTTATTATGGTACTTAACTAACAAGTACTTAATAGCTATTGAAATTCCAACCAGAAGGTTCATCGCCAACCTCACCAGGATATTCTTACTTGGCAGAAATGTTGAAAGAGAAAGTGATCGAAATCTCCTAAACTTTCTCAATTGGTTCTACCCTCCTACCCACTGGAAAAATCTTTTAGAGAAAGAACTAAGAACCATGACACCAAATCCTGAAGTCCATACCATCTTGTTTTTCCAACGTCCATGGCATTTTTTCAGAAATAATGGCAATATAATTCATGCCCCACAGGATATAGGAACCACATCCTATAAACCTCATTTGGACAGCAAAGAAGCTCGAATTCACAAGTCTTATCCAGGACCTGTTGGATGTGGTGAACACCAGTATCGAGAACTCCAGAGAATTCTCTGCCAAGAAAACAAAACCATTCCTGAAGATGTCTGGAATTATAATGTACACACTGCATGGGATCATTATGAACTAACACCAGAAGCTAAACAAGCACTCAAAGATTTTAGACAAGCTGCGTCATCCTAGGAGCATGAAATGACAGATGCAGATGACATTGTCCAGTCGACTTAGGACCCCTATGCTAGATGGGGAGGTCCTCTTTCTCAAGACCCCTATGACCAAAGACCTTTGTCCTTATCCCAAGGCATGAACACCTCCTTCTATGCACAGCCATCCAATTGGCCTTAGCCAAGAATTCCTACCGACACTACAGAAGATGACAATACAAACTGGAACCAAGAAGAAGCATCGTATTGGGCACATGAGGAAGTATCCTCATCACACCGTCCAAATCAGATTCTCTCACCAGAAGATCTTGAAGCTCTTGAACAGAAGTATGAAGAACATCTTTTTGCTACAAAGCACAGCTCAAATGACTCGGACTATGACTACAATGCTCGTGACGGACGAGATCGTTGAACAAACCGTTGTCCGTACATTTTCACTATAGCAAGTACTGTTCACTTTTACTGTAGCACTAGGTTAGGGAAAGTCTTGTTCACGATACGATTCTTACTTCATAGTGTGCGAATAATTCCCTCCCGGAAGTTTCCGATGCCTTTGTCAGTTCCTGGACCCGTGAGCTTGGTCCTTATTTGTTTGTTACCTCTTATTGTCTATATAAGGCAAGGAGGATGTATTGTGTTGGGTAGAGTCCCTCGAAGTAAAGTGAGTGCTTTGTGAAAAAACCTCTCTATGGCTTTCAAACTCCTCTTCTTCTCTAGCTTGGTAAGATCCTCCGAGAAATGCAGCTCGTATATATTAGAAACGTTCCCATCCTGGCATCTCTGAGTGTCTCAAGGCTCTGAACTAAAGGGCTGAGTGGTTTTCTGCTAAAAGGCTATCCCTGAAGGGCTTAAACAGTTATTCGCCCACTGTGGGAAGGCATACTTGCAAAAAATCGACCCGGTTTTCCCTAGTTCTAAGTCTAGGTCCATTCATTGAGAATCATGCTTTATGCAATGCAATATAACTAAATGACCCAATTCTAATGACAGGCAATTTCTAATTAAATAGACCTAACAACAATCATTAAATGGCATGCATTTCATGAATCTAAATGACATGCAATGACATTTTTTTTCTTTTTCTTTTTTTTTTGAAAAAATGCAATCTATCCTGGAGATTGAAACTAATTCATTCTAATATATTTTTTGTATTTTTTATGAAATTCTAAATTAGAAAAATGAGAAAATTGTCTAATTAAGTTAAGATTCTATCCAACTTATATTAAGGATTAGGTCAGGCTAAACCATAATTTAAATCAAGATATTATCTTAACTTAGCAATCTCTAACCTAAGATACAATCTATCTAGATCAATCTAAATTTAAAATGAAATATGCAATTTTTCTAATGTGCAATGACATACAAAGGATGCCTTAATTCTACATGACATATGTTTTTAATTAATTTTGAAAAAAAAATGTCAAATAATTAAAGATGCAATTTAAGCTATTGAAACAAAAATCTAATATCCTAAATTTTTATTTTTTCGACAATTCATGATAAATAAAATGCTTAACCCAAATATGCAAATAACCCTAATATTCTAACTCAAACATATTTCAAGATAAATAAAGTAATCAAGTTAAGACAAACCATTCAAAATCACCAAAAGTATCATACATTGTTCGGATCAAGGGATAATATTTTGCTAATAAAATCGATAAATTGATTTTAAGCTTCAAATATCAAAATATCAATTTTACTCCCTCTTGATTAATTATTTCATCTAAAGCCTTATAAATGAATTAAAAAACCCAGACGCGGTTGCAAATCGAGTGGTATGTCAAAGTTTCTGTATCTCTACCGTCTATGGTGAACACTCGTTTGCCCATCGGAGACCTCTGTGGGAGGACCTCCAGCACTATAATGATCTCTTTCAGGACTCTCCTTGGTTGGTTGCTGGAGATTTTAATGCAATCAAGGATCCCTCGGACCGTGTTGGTGGTTCAACCAATTGGATCCCGTATTTTGATGAATTCTGCCAATGTTTGGAGCAAACAGAGCTAACGGACCTCAGATTTGTTGGCCTCCGCTACACTTGGTCAACCTCGGCAGGGAGTTCGAGGAAAATGAGGAAGATAGACCGAGTGTTGGTTAACAACAAATGGAATCTGGATTTCTCGTATTCGGAGGCGGCATTTCTGAACCCTGGCATTTCAGACCATACGCCGATGGTTGTAAGAGTTGTTCATCCGTGCCCGAGGAAACCCTTCAAGTACTTCGATTTCTGGACAGATCACCCGGATTTTAAGGCGATTGTGCGACGTGGGTGTTCCTATGTTCAAGTTAGTATCCAAACTGAAGATGTTGAAAGTTCAGCTCAAGCTCCTCAACCAGGACGCTTTCTCTAACATTTCGGCTAGAACGGCTGAGGCAAGAGAGGCCCTCAGAGCCACCCAAACAGATCTTCAATCAAACCCGTCCAGCCTTGCGCTTGCCGAACTCAAGAGAAGCCAACGCAGGATGTTTGTTGATTTGAGAAACCATGAAGAATCCTATTATTGACGAAGTCGAGAATTAGATGGTTGAAAGAGGGTGACCGAAATACAACATTTTTCACCATTCGGTAAAAGGAGACAACTCACCAACGGATCCTATCTCGTGAAGGACCCCTCTGGTGCTGTAATTACTGATCCGGTATTGGTGCCGCAGGTGTTTATTAGTTATTTCTCTTCGTTGCTTTCCCCTCATGAAGCCTTAACCAGGCCGTCTCTCCAAGAGGTGGATTGGGTCATTCGACAACCGCTAGCAGCTGATCAGATTCGCTTCCTCACCGAGCCGGTTTCTGATGCGGAAATCAAGACCACTCTGTTCTCCTTAGCCAAAGGCAAGGCCCCTGGTCCTAATGGGTTCTCGGCTGAATTCTACAAGACCAATTGGGAAATTGTAGGCCTATTGGTGATGGAGGCGGTTCATGACTTCTTCCGAACCGGCCGACTGTTGAGAGAGGTAAATGCTACCATTCTTGCTCTCGTCCCTAAAGTTCCGAATGCTAGTGCTGTCTCTGATTTTAGGCCGATTGCATGTTGTAACACAATATATAAAGTGATTACAAAGATCCTGGCCAATCGCATAACAGCGGTCTTAAATGATTTGATAAGTCCATCTCAAAATGCGTTTGTTAAAGGAAGGAGAATTAGAGATAACATCCTCCTAGCCCAGGAATTGTTTGCGGGGTTTCATCTCCATCCATATTTGCCTAAGTGTGCGGTGAAAGTCGATTTTCATAAGGCATATGACACGGTAGATTGGGAGTTTCTAGAACTTGTTCTTTCGGCTTTCCACTTCCTGGAGGGATTTATAAAGTTAGTGATGGCTTGCATTCGTACGCCTAAATATTCCATATCTATTAATGGTGATCTCCACGGCTTCTTTCCGGGAGGTCGTGGCCTGAGGCAAGGGGATCCTATGTCACCCTACCTTTTCACATTGGTTATGGAAGTGTTTTCTGGATTATTGGTTTCCCGAACTGCGAATAATGAATTCAAGTATTAGTGGAGATGTAAGCTGGTTCAACTAATGCATCTATTCTTCGCTGATGATGTGTTTCTCTTCTGTCATGCTGACTGGTCTTCCATATCTATGTTGAAAAGAGGCCTGGATATATTCTCTTATTGGAGTGGATTGTTTCCTAACAAAAATAAGAGTGAGATCTTCTTCTCGGGAGGTGATTCGTCTATTAGGAACAGAATTCTCTAGGCATTTGGTTTCCAAGAAGGGAAACTTCCTGTTCGCTACCTTGGGGTACCCATTATCTCCTCCAGATTGAGTAAGGCCGACTGTATTGCATTGACGAAGCGTATTACCGCTAGGATTCAATCCTGGGCGCATCATTTTCTGTCTTTTGCAGGGAGGTTGCAGCTGATTCGTTCGATGCTTCATTCGATTCAATCATTTTGGGCAAGTGTTTTCTCTATTCCCTCTTCGGTTTTGTCGAACATTGAGCGGATTATGAGGCAATTCTTATGGAAGGGAACGGCCCTTGGGCGAGGAGGGGCCAAAGTGGCGTGGGATGATGTGTGTCAACCGAAAGTTGAAGGTGGCCTCGGCATTCGCAATCTAAAAGATTGCAATAGAGCTTCTATGCTCAAATTCATATGGATCCTTTTCACAGACAAGGAATCGATGTGGTGCCGGTGGATTCACTCCGTTTTCTTGTCTAAGAAGAACTTCTGGATTATTTCTCAACCTAGGACTTGTTCTTGGGCGTGGAAGAAAATACTCCAGCTTAGAAATCACTTCCGAACTTCGTTCATGTGGAAAATCGAAAATGGGCTGTCGGTGTCTTTATGGCATGATTACTGGCTTCCATGTGGCCCTCTTGATGGCTTTGTTCCTCCCTCTTTCAGGGACAGTATGCGGCTCCCAGATTATGCGGTGGTTGCTGATTTATACACCCCTTTGGGCCATTCGTTCGGGAGTTGTTGATCGATGGGGCGTCTCTCTCTGTTGTTTGGCGTCGGACAATGACAGGTTTATTTGGTGTGGTGATCCTTCGGGCTCCTTCTCGGTTGCATCTGCATGGAACGCCTTAAGAGCTAAGAAAGATTGGGTAGAGTGGGCTTCTCTTATCTAGGATAATGATGTAGCCCCTCGTTACCAATTTATTCTCTGGCTCATATCTCGAAACCGGCTTCCCACGCAGGTGATGCTTTTAAACTATGGCCGCATTGATTTTAATGTATGCGCCTTTTATAGTGAAGTCCCGGACTCAATCGATCATCTGTTCTTCCGGTGCCGCACTTCGACTTCGCCGGCCTTCTTCCGCAGGCCGCCGGTGTAATTTGCCGTGGAGGAATAGATGTTGGAAAGAAGTTCTCACCTGGGCCGGGAAATTCCTTACCGGGAAGGACTTCTACCACAGGATAGCTCGATTCTCCTTCGGTGCTTTGTGTCATCTCATTTGAAATAAGAGGAATGCGATCATCTTTAGGGGTGAATCCTTGGTGGTTTCGGCCCTTAAAAATCATCTCATCAAGGTGGTGAGAGACAAAGCTCTCACATTCATGGATGTTCGCCCTTCTCCGAGGATTAGAAGACTACAAAGGGGGTGGGGTTTCGATCCTATCGTCTTCTCTACTGTAGCTGAACCTCTTTAGTTGCTTCTGTTGTTCTTAGGCTTCTCCGTTCTTTTCCTTCAATAGAAGGGTTTGAGGTTCGGTCCGCCTATTGCCTTCGGGTTGGGTTGGTTATTGTTCTCTTTGAGTTTGTTTATTTGCCTCTTGGCCTTTTGTCGGATCCCATTCACTCTTAAGTCTCTGAGAGTGTATGTTTTGGATCCGATCTTTGTTTGTTTGTCCAAGCTCTATATATCTATTACCTTTACCAAAAAAAAAAAAAAAAAATCAAATAAGAAAACAAGAAATAAAATGATAAAAAAATAAAATAAAAAAGACAAACTTGCCTAATAAAACAAAGAAAATATACCTAAATTGATTTTTCTCTTTTTTTTAAAAAAAAAGGAAAGAATCTTGGCCGGTTCGGAGCTCCGGCGAGGGTTTCCGGCGAAGACACAGCGAGCAGCGCGTCCGACGCGGGGCAGCGAGGGTAGACGACGGTGCGGGACTCCGGCGAAGCAGGGCACCGGCGAGGGGGCGTCGCGGGGCGCGAGGCTTGCTGTCGGGCACCCGGGGAAGGCGAGCAGCGGCGGTGTGGGCTCCGGTGGCGTCGAGTCGCGGCAAGGACAGCGGCACGGCAGCGGCTGAGCGTCGGGCGGAGGCGAGCAGGGGCGCCAAGACTTCTGGTGCTGCAGATCGGCGACGGCTGAGGCAGAGCTGGGGCACTCGGGTGCGGCTGCTGCGGGGGATCTCAGATCTGCCGGCGTCGGGTCACGGTTGGAGGGGGGAACGTCGAGCGCTGGGTCGCGGGGGATCTCGATCGGCGAGGGCCGAGGCACGGTTGAAGGCGAGGCGGAGCACGGCGGAGACTGGCGTCGGCCTACTGAGTCGCGAGATCGAGGGGAGCAGCAGTGGCGTCGGAGATGGCGAGCGGAGCTCGGCTGGATCAGGGAACGTCGGAGCTGGGTTGCGAGCAGACGGCGCGGCGTGGAGAAGGCAAGCGGACCGACGAGGTGGCGAGGCGCGGTGGTTTCCGGCGTTGCGGTGCCGGCGCGGTTGGAGGCCTCCGAAGAAGATGAACAGTCGGCTAGGGTTTCATTTTTTTTTTTTTTTTTTTTTTTTGCTCGACGCCGTACACTCCTTTTCCTTCTCCTTTTTCGAAATTCCACTAAAAAAATCAACCTCTCCACGTATTTGCTCTCAAATCGAATTTTCTCCCACCTGTGTCCGTACACACACCACACCTTTTATACGTAAAAAATTTAAATCTTTGTAGCATATATTGTTTTTAATTTTGCTTGTGCATAATATCCTAAATATATTGTTACACCCCACGTGATATTCTCTTTTGTGTTTTTCGAATATTCCATCCAAAAATTTCTTTTTTATCCAAGAACATACCCTTCAGTGTATATTACCTAAATATGTAAAAAATCTCACCTGAATCAATGTTCACCGTCGATCCAATGCAAAAAATGGAATAAAATAAAATGTTTATAAACTATATGTTATGCAAAATTTTTATTTTTTGTGGTAAAATTCACCTATTTTTTATGCAAAAATTTAGGTGTCAACATGAAGAGTTACCAACGTACGATATGAAAGCTATTGCCAATAGGACGATCACACCATTTTTGGCCATCTGAACTAAGCTAGCAACTTGCAAAAAAAAAAAAAAAAACTAAGCTGGCAACGTTTTAGAGTTATGAAAGCCACCAACTTATGGCCCCTCTTTCACTCTTCATTTTTATAGAGTTGACACATTTGATTGAAACCTGAAACCTACTCTATTATTAATCGATTTCCAACTTTAGATCCTAAAACCTACTATATTGCTTGGAATTGATTATTAAGCATATTCTATTTTTTCGATTTGATTCCAAAGTAAACCCAAGAAACCATTTTTTTTTTTTTTACAGTAAAAAAATGAACAACATAAATCCCTATATGCTAAAAACAAAAATTTATAAGATGACAAATGATAAAAAGTTCAAACATGTAACATAAAAATAATTTATAAAACTCCATTCTCCATCATTCATAAAAATTTAAGGGAAGATGAAAGACTGGTAAGGAATTTTAAGGAAGAACAAAGGACAAAGGAGTGCTGGGGTTAAAATTTAGGAGAAAAAAATTAAAGTTTTGGCTCTTTAACTTGTAAAATCATTTCTAAACCTATTCTCGGACAAGTTCTAAAAGGAATCAGTTCTTGTACCTATTTTTCAAGCAGTCCAATCTGATTCTTAGACAGCATCGGTATAGTTACACATCCTTAATTGCGATATGCTTAAGACTTTTTTTGTTGTTGTAATTTTTCCTCAATTTGTGTATTAAATGACAATATGTGTGATATGCAAGTTAAAACGCATAGTTAGAACATAAGTGGTCGTTATATGCTATAAAATCAATACAATAAATCAAGTTGGACTGATCGAAAGAGTCCGACCAGTCTCTACAATCTTGATAGAGTCTTCAAAAGCGAATAACGCAACGGTGGAGCGAATAACGCAACGGGGCTGCACATCTTTTTGTGTGCACGTGTTTTTTTAATATTTTAATTAGTTCTTGATTCAAAAGATTAAGAACGTAATAGCCCTAAGAATCTACGTGACTAAATTTCAATTAAATAAAGATTTATATTAGTCAACATGGTACTTTCAGCCGAAGAAAAATAATAATATAAGGTACGAGGAGCAGCGCAAAACAAAAGAGGAGATTTAAGAAAAGGAAATTGGGATTACCCGGGAACAAGAGGATAAGTCGAGAATCCCCACTCGTTCCTCACGCTGTGGAGTTGATACCAGTACGAGGTAAGCAACAGTGACGTAACTCCAGATCACTTATATACGACGTGGGGCCCCCCAAATCCCCGTCGCTCCAGCCCGTCGCCCTTAATGCGGGGATCGAACCCCCTCCGCCCATCCCATCTTCCGCTCTCGTTGCTGTGAATCAGAAACCGACACCAGTACTACCCGGCCTGCCCGAAAATTGACTTTGACTTCCCTCTCTTCCTCTCTCTCTCGAGAAAATATTGGGTGGGTCTTACCCTCCACGTAGGCGTAGGGTAAGACCACTCAGCGATCGACACGTGGCTCCACGTAGGCGACGGCGTCAGACGTTCAAAAGCGCTCCTGGGGCCCACCACTCTGACGCCCCTCCATCTTCTGCGCTTCTGTCTCTCTCCTCTCTCTTCTCACTCGCTCCGAAATAAATGGGTGGTGGCTCGGCTCGGCTCGGCTCGGCTCGGCTGGCAGGAGAAAGGACGGATCAGAAGGGTAATAAATGCGTTGCACTCCCGCTTAAATTTTCTCTCTCCTCACTTGAATTTTTTGGGTTTTGTCTCTCTCTCTTCGTCGAAGAGCAGACAGAGAACGATCTGCACTTCCTTCTCAGCGCATCCCACCCCCTCCGCCTCGCCGGTCATCTACCTCTGGCACGTCGCCTCCTCCAAGAGCCAAGAGCCCCGCCAGTCGCAGCTGGTTCCCGACCGCCTTCGCCTCCCACTGTTTCCAACGCGGAGATCGAGCATAAGGTTTGTGCTCGCGTTGGTCTCTCGGCAACTTCTGGGCCTCCGTCCGATTTCCTCCCTACAACGAACTCGTCATCAACTCCGACTCCGAGCCACCGCCGCCGCCGGAATCCGCGCGCTGTTCTGGAGGTCGAAGAAGTCTCTGGAGCCTCGCGAGACCGTCGATCTTTCCCTCGGCTATTATGCTCTGACGGCGCCGGGCGCCAAGGTATGTTCTTAGTCACGTTCGCGATGGTTCTGTTTCCGGGATGTACGGAATGTATAGGTTCGTGTTCTGTCGCGCAGGATGTCGCGGCGGCGGAGTCGAGGCCGAAGCACATATCGCCCTCGGTTGTTAATTCCATCTCCGAGGTTTCGGCGGATGATTGGGATGCGTGTGCTCTTGATGCTCCTGGCCCTGAGAAGTATAATCCGTTTCTCTCGCACGGGTTCCTTTCGAGTTTGGAGGAGTCTAATTCTGCTGTGAAGGTGAGATTTCGCGTTCTAGGGGTTGAGATTGTCGTTCATCAACATAATTTTTGCGTTCTTATGAGAGGAGGATTGGATGATTGGTATTTGCTTCATTGATATTGGAGTCCTTGG
Organism: Eucalyptus microcorys; assembly: GCA_014182515.1. NCBI lineage: Eukaryota > Viridiplantae > Streptophyta > Magnoliopsida > Myrtales > Myrtaceae > Eucalyptus > Eucalyptus microcorys. The sequence continues at coordinate 27,464,450 of CM024570.1, forward strand.
CATAATTATCCCTTGGTTCCTTCGTGCATAAGCTTTTACTGATAAGTTGGTTGCACACTGCTGCTTGTGGGGTGTCCCTGATGCTTTTACATCCGACAGCTTGTCGGCCCGATAGGTTTCTGTCTCTAGAGAGATGTCTCTCCTTCTGATGCCCTGACAGACGGGGAAAAAAGAAGTTCCTTTTATTTCTGGTATATGCCGCGAAGTTTCTCTTTGAATGAAGAGGGACTATTGAGTTTTGTAGAATTTGATGTCTACCTAGTGAAGTAGTTTTTTTAATGGATTGGCACCCTCTCGGTACCTTTAGGTTTTGGCTTCTCTTCCTATTGTTCCTGAACGGAGTTCTTTCAGTTTTACTATGCTGCTAAGCTGGATAGCTTCTCTTGGATACTCCGTTGATCTATTTAATTGCTTTTAGGAAACAGGATGGATGCCACGGCACATTGTTGCTAAGGATGAATCTGGGACTGTTGTAGGTGTTGTTCCACTTTATCTGAAAAGGTTTATCCTCTTCTTTGTTCTCAGGATTAGATTTATTTTCTCTGAAACTTCAAATAGATAGTTTATTCTATGCTCCTCGTAAATAGCTATATATTGAGCAATTTTTGCAATCTTTGAGGAGCTTTATGGAGATGGTTTCACTCATTTTCATGTTGATGTGCAGTCACTCGTATGGTGAATTTGTCTTTGACCATTCTTGGGCGGACGCTTACTACAGTTATGGTTCAAGATACTATCCAAAGTACCAGTGTTGTGTGCCTTTTACCCCCGTAACTGGTTCTCGGATTCTACTTTGTGATTCCTTATATAAGGATCAAGTTTTTGACATTGTAGTAGACGCCTTAAGAAAATTTTGAAAGCTAAGGTACGTGATAACAGATGTGTGACTGTCCATAGTGAATATGATGTTACATCCATGAAATGGCCAGAATTTTATCACACTTTTCTTTCATCATTGGGCTTTGTTTTTACACTCCATCAATTGTTTGGACCTTTTCCCTTGGCTGGAGTTGCAGTAGGGTTAAAATGTTTTCAGGGCTGATCTCTATATGTATGGTCTCATGGAAAATGAGAAATAACTTGGTTATTCGCCAAACAAGTGGGGAAGTTGTGGTTAGCTGTGGCTTACTTAAAGATGAAAATTCCTGAACTGTGAATCGGATGTTTCAATTTGCAGTAGTTCTGAATTTGCTTTATATCCTTGACAACAGTCCCAGGATTCGTCAGTCCACATCACATTTTCTTCTGAGAATGAATGGCAAAACCACAAGGAAAAGGGTTTTCTACAGAGGATAGGAATGCAGTACCATTGGACCAATCGAAACTATACATGGTGAGTGGCAAAATGAGTGCTGAAATTACAGTTAGGCCTGATGTTACTGCTGCTGGATACATTGACAATAACTTTTGGTTTTTCCCTGTTCACTTTCCCCTTCAGCAGTAAAACAACCCAGGAGACTCATCTCCATCTGAAGTGTATTAGTAGATTCAGAAAAGTTTCTGAAAGATGATTTTACAATTTAACAAAACCTTGGGAGTACTTTCTGCCCTGTTTAATGCAATGAGTCGTAGACTTTCATGATTGAGCTCCTTGTGGGCTCCAGCCAAAGCCTTCTGAAGTAAAAATCATATAACATGGTTACAAACCTCTAGCAATTTGCTTATTTCTTAATGGTCAAGATAAGTATTTGATTATATATTCTTTCGTAATAGGAGTAGGGAAACAAAGACTCATCAAGTAAAGCATTAAGCAGACAAGTGCTGAAACTTTAGACTCAATGTTAATGAAAATAGGCGTCTGTTATATTTCTAGGTTCTCAGTCAAAGTATTATTTGACCAAGTTTGAAATTTCATAAGACTCACTCAATTACATCATTGCTATCATACACCTTTGACCCCTTTCTTGATTGTCAGTGAGGGTTGAAAGTATTTGGGAGTTGAATGGAGTTGTCTCTTTTTGATCTAGATAGCATGTCAAGGGGTATATGCTTCACAATGTTATCTAGGTCAAATGCAGCTTTTGTTTAAAAATATACTTGGACGTAATGCTGCTGTCAATTTTCTCCATTTGATATTGTGCATGCATCAGTTTCCTTTGCAATAGTCCTGCCAGTTAGCATATGATTGCAGCATTACTTCTCTGAATGAGTGGTGTCTTAAATTTACTTGGATTGCCAACTTTTGATCTTTTTACGTTTCTTGTGTTTATCTTGCATGCAAAAGGTACATGCTTCAAGTTTCACTGTCTGTGCTACAGTTTTGATGACTTTTTGATGGACATGAAGCAGAACAAAAGGAAAAATATACGTCAGGAGCGCAAGAAGGTTAGTTTTTCCAAATGTTATTTTATTTGGGAATTTCCTTTATTTTGGGAAGATACTCCCACCTAGAAATTCTTTTAAATCTTGCTCTTAGTTCTTTATTCCTTAAATATATGCTTGAAAATTTGATAAAATTTTTAGTAAATTGTGTTGATACATATGCTTGTCACAGGGGAAATGAAGAAAATAGTTATTATGGAACGATATATGTTACTGCAATCTTCACTAAATGCTCGTAGAACTTTTTACTAACACTCTGAGACTGATGCTTCATGGGGATTGCATTCCCAATTTCGGATATAATGCTGACTGACCTTATGCATTTGCTGAAATTCACTCTGCTGAAGTAAAGTGTTATACTGGTAGTTGAGCTTCTTGGACAACTGGAAAACTGACTAATTGCTGAAGATGCTTCAAAGCAGTAAAATATGAACAGTTGAGTAACAAATTGGTCGTTCTTTACGATGACATGAGTTATGGGGAAGTATTATATGAACTGATCTTTACAAATGCCTATCACTGTTACGTTCTACAAATGTTTAATGCAAATATATCAGTGGCAGTGTATCAACTGTATTTGTACCTATACTAATGGGGAAAAAAACACACACATAAACTTTCATGTAGTACTAATTTCCTTTTTGCCTGTTAAAATCAATTTTGCTAATAGCACAGACAGAATATTAAATTCCCAATTAAGTTATCAGAATTCATTGCTGGTGCACTATGGTATCTTATCAAAAATCAGTTTGCATTTTTATCTGTTGCATCTTATAGTCTCATAGTGCCAGATTTGACATTGCATCTTTTTGGGCACACAAGCTTTTACTCATTGGATCGAACCCTTTCTGCAGATTTCTGCCCAAAACTTGACAATGAAGCGGCTTTGAGGGAATGAAATAAAGGTAATGAGTACAAATATCATGGCAAAAGTGTCTTGGGGAAGATTTTAAGCCAATCCTACCCAAAATATGTGAGGTTTAATAATATATGTAATCCAGCCGGTTCAATTTGATATCAATGTGAATAGAGACTAGTTGGTTAACTGTACAGAGAAGTATAAATAAGTATATCATGTCGCAACTTCCCAGTAATACTATTAATTTGAATTTAGATGCTAGTAGCAACTTTCTGTCCACTGGTTTGAGCTTTTAGATGAGTAGTCCTTAGATGTGATCATCCACATGTGACTCCTGTTCTCTTACAACTTACTCCTAAATTAATACCTTCACTTTGTGAAACATGAAGGACTTGAGCTCCTTGGTTTTGATTGTGTGTGCAGGCTAAGCACTGGGATTCTTTCTATCCGTTCTACAGGAACACCACCGATAACAAGTATGGGTCCAGTGACTGGTTGTGTCTTTCCTTTGCAGAAAATATAATATTGTTGATTGTTTTGCCTGCCTCTTGTGTATATTCAAAGGCATCTTTATTTGATATGAGAGGTTTAAGTAGATCATGTCTTGCTGCTTATGTTTATTTAGGTGGGGCAGCCCTTATTTGACAAGAGAGTTTTTTCATAACATGGGATCAAAAATGGGAGACCAAGTGTTACTGGTTGTAGCTGAAGAAGGGGATGAACTTGTTGCGGGAGCCCTTAATCTTATAGGCGGAGATACTATATATGGGCGCCTTTGGGGCTGTCACCCAAAAGCTTATTATCCCAACTTACATTTTGAAGCTTGTTATTACCAGGTTTGTCCCTATTTAACATGCAAAAGTCCTGTGAGTTCGATATATACTTGATATGGAAGTTCTTTCTTGGGTGCTTATTGCCTATTTAAAAAGTGAGATTCATTTAACCTTATGTTGACAAGGGTGAACTAATGGACTTAATTGCATGGTATGGATTTGCTAACCCATGTGTTGTACCTTGAGACTTCAGTATAGTAAAAGCGTGAACAAGATATCAAATGTAAGTTCAAGCTAAATAGAGGAAGAGATTGTCAATTTAAAGTGGCAACCGATTCTCTAAGATTATGTAAATTCTTCCCAAGTAAGAATACTAGAATGTGTGAATATACTTCAAATCATGAAGTAAATATCATTCATTTGGTTTTGGAATCTGCTTGCGTATAATTTTGTTCTTTGAAGAATTGGGGACCTATTTTGTTGTAATAAAAGGGTAGTGTTAGGTGATGATTATCCATGGGTCTATGTGACAGGTACAGCAGCTAAGATAAATGTCATTGTTCAGGCCTACTACCATGATTATCTTCCACTCTAAATGGGGACTTTAGCTGCTGTAAAGGCATGGGCATATCTAGAAATGTCATTCCAGAAGTTGACAAAGCTTTTCTCTACATTATAATAGTCCTCATATGCTAATGAAAAATTTCCCATCAAGGAATTTGCAGTGGAGTTGCAAAAACAAAGAGGAAAGAGGAAGTGGTAGATCAACTAATATTAGCGAAAAGCAGATTTGCTATGTGAGGATAATAGTTCTTGTGATATGGAAGCATGCGCTTGTCATGTTTGGAACAATATAACTATCTACTTTTATCTACATAACAGGCGATAGAAGCTGCTATAGAGCTTAATTTGAAAACAGTGGAGGCAGGGGCTCAGGGTGAGCACAAAATTCAGCGAGGTTATATGCCTGTACCCACTTATAGCTACCACTACCTTCTGGATGAAGAATTCAGCAAGGCCATAGAAGAATTTGTAGTGCGCGAGGCAACTCAGGTATGTTACTAAAATGTCATCAGGCGAGAACAACTCATTTATTAATAGCACTATCATCATGTTGTGGTGAACATTCGATCCTTCTCATATGCTGCGAATGCAAGAACATTTTTTGCTTCCTATGTTTATTGTGTGGTTCTCCCAGTGATGCAGTCACAAATGAGGTAGCAGTAGACATTGTATTCAACTGAACTATCTGTGTCATAGATGATCACTGTTGATGCCGAACCCTTGCCTTCTTATTTTCGTTATCTGTTCCACCGCACTTCATTCCCTAATGCATTTTAGCAAAGTAGATATAAGGAAGGTCCCAGCAGTGAAGTTGGACAATGTTTTAGGACTTAGGTTTGCTTTTCTAAAAGGAGTTTCTTCTTCCTGTATAGCGGATAACTCTATTGCGCCACTATATTTGATATCACCTCTGACTCTTAGTTAAAAGAAAAGGAACATTAAACCACGTATGATCTGAAATCTCCTATCAGCGTAATCAGAACATTTGCCTTATCTGCAGGTCAAACATGTGATGAATCTGATCCGCGATTCTGGACCCTTTAAAGAAGGCATACAGTAGACACATGCAGGTAGGAAGTCCATGCCTGTATGGTTGTGGTATGTACATCTTGATGAAGGAAAGATCTATCCATTTCTAATGTACAGATCCGTTAGTCGACCATTTCATTCTAGTAAAAGAGTCGCTATAGAAACAATGCTTGTGGGTTTTGCGATCTGGCCGCCTTGGTGTGATGTCGATATGGAGACCCTCCCTACTTGATCTTGAAGCTCCTGATGATCTTAAAGAGGCATAACATCATCAGTGCATGACATCATCAATGAAAACATATATCATCAAATCGTCAGCCAGGCCTCCAAAGTTCTCCAATTGCGGAAGGCTGACGATCGGCCATTTCTCCACTTGGATTGTTCTCTACTTGACTTGTTAAAAATAAGGTTTGCCCCATACATGGGTGCCTCCAACGGAAAAAATCGATGCCAACAAAGGACGCAATTGCTAACGTAAAGTTCCCAAATAAGATAAAAATAAATGGATTGTATACTTAAGTTGCATTTATTTTGCTAAAGATAAATGATCATAAAATGCTTTCTTAATAGTAATTTTTTTTACCCCTTTTATTATTAGTAGATAATTTCTATAATTATTCATTATAATTTATATTTAAATATTTTTCGTGAATAATAAAAATATTTTCATTTATTTATTTTTATAAATGATACGAAAAATATATATTTCAAGCTTCCTGAACAAATGAGTTGTAGTATTACATTGTACCATAGTCCTCGAAAAGATTGGCACGATATAACAAAACGGATAGATCAACTACATAGTTTCTTTGAGAAAAAAAAAAAAAGAGGAATTATTCAATGATACATAATTTTGCTATCATGATATTACGAAATTTGCATCCATAATATTACAACCTTTTCAAAATTTTAAATAAGATATGGAAAAAGACGCAAATTGGGCTTACAATTTCAAGGTAACAAGAAGTCCAGATTAAAAAGGCTCAAACTCCATGGAACACCTTTGATTCAGTCAGTGAAGACGATAAAAGTTAAAAAAGGCATGAGCATCACTTTAATCAAAACTCAGAAGCTTATATTTCAGAATAATAGGTCTGTACTCTGAAGCGGATAATGCACTTCACCAGTAAAACATGGTATACAATCCTCCATCCAAAGCATGTCACTGCGAGCAAAAATTGTAACCTATCTCCACCCTGCCCCCGCCCCGCCCCCAACCCTACTGAAAAGAAAAAAAATTAACAAACCAATCCTTCCGATGAAAGGAACTAATGAAGCTCCGAATGACAGACAGTCGGATGGGTAGGCTCCGATATTAATCGCGTAATTTTTATACATGACCACCATTCTCACCTCTATGAAGCATATACAGCGACATGTGATTCAATTTAAATACTCAAACCACCAGGAGCAAAGACACCCATCCAACAAGAATGCCTTGAGTCATTATCCATCATGATCTTCAAACATCTAGTATCCGTAAGTCGAACCTGACTGTGGGGGTGCAGGCTGTAATAGATTTGGTGTACGCTGGCCACCGGGATTTGATGCCGAGCTGACATCACCATTTTGAGCAGGGTCATTGTTCCGCCGACTGTGGCTCGTCCCAAACCGAGATGAATCAGTGTGTCCATTGGAGGCTGCATCGAATGTGCTCCTCCAGTCATCACCAGATGAGGGTCCATTACTTCTTGGGCTTTCTGTGCAATATAGATATGGATAACATCAGCAGCTGAGGTAGATTTTTCTTCCTTCTTTTTTCAATTACCAGGAAATAAGTGCGATATAGGAAGCACTGCAGTCAAGTCTCTGATAGTAAATCGAGAATCAATCAAGAGGCCTTCTATGAAAACATCTCAAAGAGGAAGAGGAAGAGGTTCATGTCACAAAGTACTAAAGGATCATGGGAAGGATTCTACCAACCAATGGTTTCCAAAATCACAAATTCACTTTTCCAAGATAAATACATGAAAATTCAGATTCAAGAAACCTAATTTAAACTGCACTTTAGTCCGCAGCTAGCGTTTTCTCAGTTCCCAATTTGAATTTTGATGCAAATTGCAAAAGCTTACCTTTTCTAAAATCACAACACCATTCTTCCACATACAGAGAAATTATTAGATTCGAGAAATTTTCGCCATTTAAATCACAATAAAGACCAGTATCCTTTTCCATTCCCAATTTGAAGTTTCATGCTGATTGGAGAGGCTTTTACCAGTCAGTGATTTCTAACATCACAATTCCGCATTTCCAGAAACATAAGATTTGAGAAACTTTCAGCATTTAAACCACTTGAGACCGCCAGTTGGAGATTAAATTCTGAAGCACTGGGCACACCATTTTATCACTATAAACCAGGGAAGAAAAAAAGAACTTCTCCCAAAGGGTAAGCTCCATTAAACTTTACAGCATAAGCAACAGCCAAAGGCATACTAGCAGAGAGAAATTAATTTGGAAACAGAAAGTCCTTTAAGAAATTAGTTTTCTTAACCCTTCAGACACAACTTATAAGAATTATACTGCCATGGCACACAAGTCCTACTCCATAAGCTGTTCAGATTTTAAAGATGCACTGCACATTTAACTAAAACCGCACTAGCTATTACCTGCAGGACTGCTGCTATCAGACCAGCTAGAGGCAGCAGATGCTCGATTATCGTGAATGCTGAGTTGTCTTGTGAGTTTCGACAGGAGGGAGGCCTGTTTCTGGCATTTTTGCCTCTTACGTTTTACATTCTAATCCTCTAGAAGCAGTTCTTCAATTCTTGCTGTGCTTTGAGCACTACAATCCAATGTAAACAAGAAAGGATGACTAATCATTCAAGAATAAACCTTCATTAATGATATAGAATAGTGTAAAAAAGGTTACATATGAAGCATATTAGTGCTGTAGAATTGGAAACTGTAGCTACAAAACAGAACACAATAGATATGTGGTCAATGCAATATTCTAGTATATGTTTTCATTATAGGGAACCATTTCCAACAACATATGGTCAGATGCAATAGATGCTACTTGCAGTGGTCTTAACAAACCACCACTCCAAAAAGGAATGCTTCGAATACCTTGCATTTGCACCATGTAGTAAGGAACACGAGCATACTATGAAAAATTCAAAAGAAAAAAAAAATCGATTCACCAAAAACAGAAACAATCAATGTGATCTTTAAGCTAACCTGATCGAACTGTATAATTGATTGAGCATGTCCTCTTTGGCTTTCTCTACTTGGCAAAGTACCATGGCCTGCTCAGGGACATAAGAAGCTAGTGAAATAAAAAGCAATGCCACCGTCTCAGCAAACATAAGAACACCAGCACCAAGTAAAGAAAACTGACTTTTGGAACGTTAGCACCAAGGCTGTTGAGAACTGCTTCGACATAACCACGAACTTCTTGGGACATCCACCGAAGTTCTATCTTCAAAGAACTCCTACAGGAACACTGGACAGTTGGAAGAGTGGAAAGTGAAACAGATGGATCTTGCTTGCAGTCGCTAAAGATAAAACAAACCCATTGATTTTCTATCTCCCTTTAGGGGTTGATGGTTGTTTCTTTTTTCCCCCTTGCGGAAGAAGGGAAAGGAAGGGAATTTGTTACCAAGCAATACCATTAGATGACTCACCAGAGAACCATCGGAGAGGCTTTGCCAGAGGGGGAGCCCAGATTCTCCCTTCATTTGACCTCCAGTAGAAGGCAGGACAACATTTCTTAATTTGTTCAACCACTCAACCTTCTCTGCCATAGTCTCAGCCTTCAATACCACCGCACTGTGAGCTACAACATGGAAGCAGGACATCCAATTGGCAGTTTGAAGGGATAGTCAAAATCCTAAAGATAAAAGACATAATGTATGAAAGAATAAGTACCTTTCAGTACTGTCTTGTAAGGAACCTTGCTAGTTATCTTGAAGACAAGACCAGGTCCTTTTCAGAGTCTGGACCATTTGATTTTTATCCTTGGAACTTTTTGGCGGGGGTTCATCATCATCGGAGATTTCTTCAAGGTTACATTCCTGATGAATTCAACCAACGGTTGCACAACCAACATGCAGAAACAAACAAAAAGCTAAGTACAACTTCCAGTAGCTTGACTGGGGTCAACTGTATTACAAATGTGAACTTTTATACTCTCACGATGAGAATCCGATGGACAGCAATAAATGACAAGAAGTAAACAGAAGAATAAGGGATGGCCACTCAGCAAATGAAAGGGACAACGGATGGTTTTGCAGAGTATTTGATAATTTGAAGGGATGACTGGTGAGCATAAGCACAGGCCAACAGATACATGCTTTCTTCAATAACTAGTCTAATGGATACATGCTGCTATACCTATGGAAAAAAGGAAAAAGGCAGATACATGCTGTCATTCTTTCCAACATATTCTCCAGATGACAGAGCTTAACAATATTGTGCAGCGATTCAAGTCAGAAACAAAAAAAATAAAAAAGGAAATGAACCTGTTTTAGATGCACCCAAATTGAAATGATATGGAGGTAAAATAGTGTTAGTTGATTGGCCAAAGTGCATTTGTCTTATAATAAAAAAAAAAAAGTACACTTGTCTTATTTACACTTTGAATAGCTGCATCCAAGTAATCTGCTTCAGGTGCACTGGTGTGAAGAATTTCAATTGGATACCGCCTTACTGCATATCTAAATATCAGGGTGGAGTGAAAAAAATCACTGAACTTCTCTGCATCTAGTTTGGCACTTGAAATAAGCAACTTCATATCAGGCCTAAAGTGAGCAATATCCTATAAGGTGACAACCATAGAGATATTTTACTGGGAAGTCTATATTTACATGTGACGTGCAATAACACATTCCAAAAATATGCATGGCCATTGTCTATCCACAATCCTACTCTCAATACAAACCTTGCAAATACTCAAAAAATTGTTTCTTAGCATGATCATATTCTGGTAGATAATAACCATATGCATATGTCCACTTGAGCACTCGCCTATACTCAACTATCTGCAAACATCAAAGGAGCCCAATTTAGTTTCACAGAAGCAGGTCAGGATAATAAATCAAAAACACTCCATCAGATTTTAACATATATAATAGCTGTATTTACATTTCAAACTGAAAATCACATAAATCATATTTAAGTTGAATTAAGTAATAAAACCTGTTGCCAGGCCTCTATGATGAACTTCAACTGTGACTCCGGCTGGCATTGTGTGTCACTAAGCTTATCGAGCTGACAAGAAGAAAAGACAAAACCTTATTTAATCAATAGCAAAGGGTCAGGAAGCATCAGCAGCACAACAGAAATAAAAGGAACTTCTTTTTCCCCGTCTGTCAGGGCATCAGAAGGAGAGACATCTCTCTAGAGACAGAAACCTATCGGGCCGACAAGCTGTCGGATGTAAAAGCATCAGGGACACCCCACAAGCAGCAGTGTGCAACCAACTTATCAGTGAAAGCTTATGCACGAAGGAACCAAGGGATAATTATGCCAAGGACTCCAATATCAATGAAGCAAATACCAATCATCCAATCCTCCTCTCATAAGAACGCAAAAATTATGTTGATGAACGACAATCTCAACCCCTAGAACGCGAAATCTCACCTTCACAGCAGAATTAGACTCCTCCAAACTCGAAAGGAACCCGTGCGAGAGAAACGGATTATACTTCTCAGGGCCAGTAGCATCAAGAGCACACGCATCCCAATCATCCGCCGAAACCTCGGAGATGGAATTAACAACCGAGGGCGATATGTGCTTCGGCCTCGACTCCGCCGCCGCGACATCCTGCGCGACAGAACACGAACCTATACATTCCGTACATCCCGGAAACAGAACCATCGCGAACGTGACTAAGAACATACCTTGGCGCCCGGCGCCGTCAGAGCATAATAGCCGAGGGAAAGATCGACGGTCTCGCGAGGCTCCAGAGACTTCTTCGACCTCCAGAACAGCGCGCGGATTCCGGCGGCGGCGGTGGCTCGGAGTCGGAGTTGATGACGAGTTCGTTGTAGGGAGGAAATCGGACGGAGGCCCAGAAGTTGCCGAGAGACCAACGCGAGCACAAACCTTATGCTCGATCTCCGCGTTGGAAACAGTGGGAGGCGAAGGCGGTCGGGAACCAGCTGCGACTGGCGGGGCTCTTGGCTCTTGGAGGAGGCGACGTGCCAGAGGTAGATGACCGGCGAGGCGGAGGCGGAGGCGGAGGGGGTGGGATGCGCTGAGAAGGAAGTGCAGCTCGTTCTCTGTCTGCTCTTCGACGAAGAGAGAGAGACAAAACCCAAAAAATTCAAGTGAGGAGAGAGAAAATTTAAGCGGGAGTGCAACGCATTTATTACCCTTCTGATCCGTCCTTTCTCCTGCCAGCCGAGCCGAGCCGAGCCGAGCCACCACCCATTTATTTCGGAGCGAGTGAGAAGAGAGAGGAGAGAGACAGAAGCGCAGAAGATGGAGGGGCGTCAGAGTGGTGGGCCCCAGGAGCGCTTTTGAACGTCTGACGCCGTCGCCTACGTGGAGCCACGTGTCGATCGCTGAGTGGTCTTACCCTACGCCTACGTGGAGGGTAAGACCCACCCATCTCCTCTCTCTCTCTCACTTGGAAACTGTCAGTGTCGTCTAGAATATGGAAACGCGTCATTTCACTTCCCGCTCGAACTCTCTCCTCCTCGTCCTCCGTCTCTCCTCCTCCCACTAAGGAATTCCCCCCAAGAATCTCTCTCTCTCTAGCCTCGCGGCAGCTGCTTGGAATCCATGGCTTCCGCCACCGCCGCCCCCGTGGCCGCCGCTGCTGCTGCTCCTCCTCCTCCTCCTTCTCCTTCTTCTTCGTCCTGGCCGACTTGGCCTTCTGCTGCTGCCTGATCGCGGCCTGCCTCTGCGTGGGCGGCTGCGACGGCGCCGCCGCCGCGACCTTCGGCTTCGACATCCACCACCGGTCCTCCGACCCGGTCAGGGCGATGCTGGCCGGCGCCGGCGGGGACGAGCTGCCCGAGAGGGGGAGCCCCGGGTACTACGCCGCCATGGCCCACCGCGACCGGCTGGTCCACGGCCGCCGCCTCGCCGCGGCGGACGACCGGGCGCCGATCACTTTCGACGCCGGGAACGCGACCTACCGGCTCAAAGCGTTTGGCTTGTACGTGTTTTCGTTACTCTCTCTCTCTCTCTCTCTCTCTCTCTCTCTCATGTTCTTGTTGTTGTAGTCTGGCGCTGCGTTAGTTGAAGCTCCGTAGTACGTGAGTGAGAAGCGATGAGGTTCTAGCTGATGAACTGAGTGTGCAACAGATTCCTTTTTTAACTTACAACCGTCCAAGACTAGTGTGGTGGGATTTTCAGTTTATTTTGCTCTTCTTTTACATCTGAAGCTTGCCGTTTTTGTGGTGAATTTCTGGGGAATCATACACCAGTGGTTGTCTTCGATATCAAGTTATCAATCGAGTGCGTGGCTTAATGACTGCTAAACGGCAGCACCGACCAGAAATATCTTTTACGTCAAGCGAGTTCTTCTGTGGGATCCGTGGATCATAACCATGGTCTGGAATTTTATGCTTAGATTGGTTGCTGATGATGAGTAGTCTGGATGGGAAGAAGGAAGAGGTGGAGATTACCTTCTCTTTGTCTGGGTGCTTTGCTGTAGAGTTTGAGCGCGGGAAATTGGATCATACCTTTGATAATCAGCTCAAATTTTTCTCTCTTCAGATAAATTGCCTTTTAGGTGCGGGGCGGGGCGGGGCGGGGCAAAATCCTGTACGCTTTTTCGGTTAAACATATGTCCTCTCTTTTTGTTTCCGTATAATGCAAGGATTCTCCTTTTTTCGGTCGAGATTTTCCACTTGCCTTCTAAAGTGGATTTTTCCCGATTTCTCCGCGGGAAGGTTTTCCTTGTTCTGTTTTTATAGCTACCAGCCTAAGTAGGGGATGCTGATGTTTAATGTCTTCAAATTTTGGATATTAGCTGAGAATTGTTACTCACGGTGCTTTCTGCATTTTCAGTTTGCACTACGCAAATGTCTCTATTGGGACGCCGAGTTTATCATTTTTGGTGGCATTAGACACTGGGAGTGACCTGTTCTGGATACCCTGTGATTGTATTAGTTGCGTGCGGGGAGTGAGGATAGGCGGACAGGTATATGCTGTTATGTCTTGTTCATTTTGTTGCTTTGAATTTCTGTGGGAAGTTTCTTTTTCTTTTCTTCTCTGAAAAAGCAGTTCTTCCTGTCTTCTAGGATGATCTCTGTGGATTCTAATGTTACTTTATTTTAGTTTTCGAACTTGCTATCATTTTGCTGTTTGCGTCAATTTGTTCTATATGTCCTTTTCAAAAGATTGCCATTCTTGATTTCGAGCAATTATGTATAACTAATCTTTCCTGGCTGAAAATCATGTCGAACATCATTCCAAAGGAGGTCTTTGAATGCTATATGAAGTAAAGCTTTCTGAAGGTACTATTATATTGATTTGAGCAAGACTTGTTTACAAAATATTTTTTGTCAAGCAGGAAATAGATTTCAATATCTACAGCCCTGATGCATCATCATCGAGTATAGTAGTTCCCTGTAGTGCCAGTTGCAGGAAACAATTCAAATGCTCTGCCACTCACAACCAATGTCCTTATCAAGTTGCTTATGTCTCTAATGGTACTTCATCTACCGGGATTTTGGTTGAAGATGTATTGCATATGACAACAGACAGCAATCAATCAACAGTAGTCACTGCTCAGATAACGTTTGGGTAGGTATTTGCTAGCTCTTTGGTATAACATGGCGGTCTTTTATAACTTAATCACACGATATCAACATTCGAAGGTTAAGAGTGAAGTCACAGTTACCAACTTCTATTGCTACTTAAAATTTTTCAAATGAACAAGGTAGCGTGAACTTTTAACGAAAATAAGAGATGGGAAGATGGGTATTTGCTGGTTTCTAAGTGCTAATATGGTTTATGAATGCTGCACTAACTTGAATTTTTCAATATTTACTTGTCAAATGGCCTTTCTATTTGAGATGCGGACCCCTAGAGTGTCATAACTTGGCAGAAAGGGACACTTAATTGTCATAATTTATGAAAGGTACATTTAAGTGTCAAAATCGGAGCAAAATGGATCACTTGAGTGCCAATCCAACCAAAATCCGGCCAAATTGCATATGTGGCATTTTTCCGACGAAGCGAGTGCAAAACGACGCCATTTTGCTCGCTGACGTGGCCAAATAATATAAAAATAGCGTCATTTTTGGCTGATGTGATAAAAAATAATATACAAAATAATTAATTTTAATTTAAAATTAAATTTAGTTAAAATATTTTAAAATAATAATTTAAAATGTTAAAAATAAAATAAAATAAAATAAAATAAAATAAGAAAATGGGGGAGGCGGCTAAGGGGCTTAGCCCTTAGCCACCGCTGCCGCCTCCCGCCGTTGCCGAGAAGGGCCGGCGACGAGAGGGGAGGGTCGGGCCGGGGTTGCCGAGCCCCGGCCGGGGTTGGCGACCCCGGCCGATCATCAAGCCCTCGCCCCGGATCGACCCTTGCCCGGATCCGAGCCGGAAGAGGGGGGGGGGAGGAGGAGGAGGAGGAGGAGGAGGAGAGGAAGCAACCGGCGGCTAAGGAGGAGGAAGAAAAAGGTGGGGAAGGAGGAGGAGGGAGGTAGCCGGTGGCGAGGGGGGGCCACCGACCCCAACCAAGGGTCGGCGGCCCTAGCCAACCCTCCCCCACCTTCCGTCGACAGCGGGGAGGCGGCGGCGCCCTCGGCCGCCAACTACCTTCCTCCTCCTCCGTTTCCGGTTTTTATTTTAATAAATATAAATTATATTATATTATTATTTTAAATTTAATTTAATTAATTTTTATATTATATTTAAATTCAAATTATGCCAAAACGACGTCGTTTTGGCCGATTTAAGGGTTCTATTTTGGCCGACACCCGAAACGACGTCGTTTGGGGTGAATTAGAGCTGACTCAGCTCTCCGGCGAGTTACCTCGGCGAGAAATATTAATATTTAAATGCAACGTATTATTTCCGGCTAGCTTCGCCGGAGGTGGAAGGTGTCCCACTTTTCTTCAAATGTGGCACTTAAATATACCTTTCGTAAGTTATGACACTTAAGTGTCTCTTTGTGCCAGGTTATGGCACTTATAGTGTTCTTTTCTCCTTTCTATCTCTTTCTTCGGACTTTTTGTGCATATGTGTGTCTGAAGTTCTTTGGCTGGTTATATTCTATACAACGTCGCTGATCAAGTAAGGCTGTCCCTTGCAGATGTGGTCGTATTCAAACTGGTTTCTTTTTGGAAGGTGGTGCACCGAATGGTCTATTTGGACTTGGCATGAACAACATATCAGTTCCTAGCATTTTAGCTAAAGATGGGCTTGCAGCGAATTCATTTTCTATGTGCTTTGGGCATGACGGCATTGGGAGAATTAGTTTTGGAGACAAAGGCAGCTCAAACCAAGGGGAAACACCATTTATTGTTAATCAGTCACTGTAAGAATCATGTTTTTCACTGTATAAAAGCTAGTGGCACAATTGCTACATTTTGCAGGGGGAGTTTATATATTCTGTTTTCTTGACTGTGACTGTAACTGTTTTGCTTTTATGTTTTGCCAGTCCAAGTTACAATATTACTGTCACACAAGTCATCGTGGGAGAAGAAATTCATGATCTTGAATTTAGTGCTATTTTTGACTCTGGAACCTCATCTACATACTTGAATGACCCAGCTTACACCCTCATTTCCAAGACTGTAAGTTAATGGAGACATTACCTGATGTTTCATTCTTTTTTCTTTTTCTTTTTTGTCGAAATATCTGATGTTTAATTCGAACATCTAATTTCTTTGCCTTAATGCTTGAATTATCTGCAGTTTGACTCCAGTGTCCAAGAGAAAAGGCATCCTTCAAATTCGACTATTCCTTTTGAATATTGTTACAACATAAGGTTATCCTCTCCAGGAGCTTGAAGTTATATTTTTCCAGTTCTTTCTAGATAAACGACAGACCTTTATTACAGAAACATCAAAGCAGGAGACCTCTACCTCTCCATTAGATTATGGTTTTTTCAATTACTTATAATAAATGTGCTGATTCTTGATATATATTGTATTTATACAGCACAAATCGAAGCCTCTCTCATGTTCCTGTGTTGAACCTGACCATGAAAGGTGGAGATAGCTTTCATGTTACTGAACCTGTAGAGTTGATCCCTGTGCTGGTAAGACTTTTTGTCATTGCCCATTGCCAGCAGCACGATGGTAATAATGTCCTGTTTTACAGGGTGGATATGTCTATTGCCTGGCTGTGGTGAAAAGCGGCAATGTAAATATAATTGGACGTGAGTATTCCTGACATAAATAATACTGACAATGCTATTTAGGGAAGCTGCATTTACAAAACATTTTATTAGCGTTCTCTTTTAGCGATATTATTCAAACATACATCGATTAATCACTCTCTCGAACATTTTATTAGCATTCTCTTTTAGCGATATTATTCAAACATACTGACAATTCATTCTGACCTTTGTTTACTAAGTAGGCCGTCATATTGAAACATACATCGAGACGAAATTATACCAAACACTGATTAATCACTCTCTCGAAAATCTATTCTTGCTTTTGAGACTTAGGACTTGACAAATATAGTGTGAAGTTCCAGGCAGTTTTTGGCCCCATCTGTTCATTACTTACTGTATTGCCATGAACCTCAGTCTTTTACTTTTCCCATTTTATTGGAAGTTTGACCATGTTAGAACTTAACCCCAATGCCTTGTAAGGCTGTGGGAAAGCAAGGATATGATAGTAAAATATCTACTGTGAGAGTCAGCTACACGATGGACCATGTTCATATGGATGACAACATTAATGAAAGTTTTCACTCAGATATTTCCTGGATGAATAAGTGAATAAGCAGCCTGTGTGCATGCACGCAGACAACCTTTTGTGCATCTACCTTTTCAGTAAGAACTGTAAGGTTGTGGAGTGATTGGTTAAAGAAACCACGATGTTTGCAGTTCCAATGCTTTTAATAGCTGTTACGAGAGATTGTTGTTTCCACATTGAGCTATTCTGGCGCTGACAATTCAGTTTACTTCTCAGAAAACTTCATGACCGGCTATCGCATAGTTTTTGATCGTGAAAGGATGGTACTTGGTTGGAAGCCCTCCAACTGTGAGTAACTCTACTCGACCTATGAAAACATTCAATCACATATCTTGTTGACATTTTTGGAGTTTTAACAATTTTGTTTCCAGGCTATGAAGTGAAAGACGCATCGACGTTGCCTGTTGACCTGAAAAACACCACCCCTATAGCTCCTGAAGCCACTTCAAGTAGCGGCGATGGTAACAACAATTCAGCAGTGCCACCGCCTGTGTTAAGTTATTCATGGCATTTGCATCCTTCTACATGCGTATTAATCACTCTTGTTTTTCCATTTTTGGCCATTTTCTGATTCTTTTCCATGCTGAGGCCTTACTCGATTCCTAGAGGATTACTTATTCAGGGGCATACTGTCTTAGGTAGAAACAACAATTCAGGTAAACTATATTAACTTCCACTTCTAGGATCCAATAGCAGAGCTGTTGTGTGTATATATATGTATTCATCTGTTAGTAATAAGCAAGATGAGATTGTCACAGCGTTTTGTGGTTGAGGATTGCCGTTGTTAATTTAGGTTTTTGGATGAGTTGTTTTGTTATCTAAATGATATGATGCTCAGAAATGTGACTGAGACATGGTTTTCTTGCGTCATCCTGTTCTGTTGTGGCTTAAAACCGCACAGATCCGCAGCCAGCAGTTCACTAGCTGTAGTCGATAATTAGTCATTTCTCTCAGAAAAGTTGTGGCAATCATCCGAAAGTTACCAAACGCTGTTGTTAATCATGCCCAGATGTAGCCAATTTCAGATATTTCAACAGCGTTGTTCTGTAAAACCTTGCAGTTGCATAAATTTCTAGCTGCTTGAAGAGATTCATTTTCACAACAAAAAAGTAACTAACAAAAAGTATGTGTATTTAATAGGCGAGATGTTTCTAACCTCAGTAAAAGTAATGCTATGTGGTATATCAAGAAGGCGTTGGTTGGATGGCAAGAGAGTTGGCTTGCTGATCTCCTCGTGGTTCATCCTGTTCAAGTCTTCTTAGAAGCAATGTTTTTAAATTCGGATCGAGCAATGAGCCAGCTTGGCTTCCAGTTCCCGGTTTAATCGGTTCGACCACTTAGAGAGACAATTTACAAAAAATATACACTATTTCTGGCCTCTCTCCTTTTGTTATTCTGAAAGGAAAGTTTCAAAAATCAACCTCAAGTTCCGTCCTCATATCAATTTACATCCTCACTTTTGCTCAACTTCAGAATGCATGTGCTATTAGTTGAAGTTGGCTGACTGCGGTTGTCGTGGTTGTGAAATTTGCTGAAATGAGAATTCTACTCCGACAATGCCCCTATGTCGTATTTTCTCAAAGCAGGCCCCCATTAAATCAGAATAATTCCCCGGAAAATGTTGTCTACCAGTCAATACAACTTCGATCATGTTTTTTTTTTCCTCCTCTATTTTAGCAACCTTCTTGATCAATTTTCACCACGTAAATTCTGGTAATATATCCGATCTAGGAGTATTTTCTCCACTAAAAAGGAATGTAAAATCAAGTAAAACATTGCCTGATATAGAAAAATTCGTAACATTTATTGAGAAAACTCGAATAGGACCGTGCTTTGAATCCCGGTCCATCCGTTTGAAGTGGTTCGGGGTTGTATTTAAAAATACTTATCAGGAGCATTTTATGAGGAAAAACTGCTAATGTACCAGGTCAAGGGGAGAAATGCACCTTTGAAATTGCTAGACAAGTCGAAATACGTGAAAGCTAGCTTGAATATCGCAACCGAAAAAGATAAGGCTATATAATATCATACTAGCAAGTTCAATTTTTTAATACAAATAACAAGTGAATAAATTATAAATTAATACCAAGTCGAAAGTTATTATTTCTCTAACAATGTTACCAACAGTTTTTCTTTAAACAAACAAATGGAGTCTAAAAAGTGCAAAGTCTAAAGTAAAGCTATAGAGAAGACGTCCTACTCAAATCAAAACTGCGGATGCCGATTCTCTTATTAATTGATAGGGGATTGTCAAAGAAAAAGAAAAGTTAGAACAGAAGAAGAGACAACTTGGAACACGAAACAATGGAATACGACATCATTTCAATGATGGCCCTCTAGTCTGGCAAAAAGAACAAAAAATGAGATGACCCTGTTGGATTGACTTGAGGAAGTACATTGATGAAGCTGAGAATGATAAAAGAATGTGTAGCCAGAGACGGCATGGAAGCCAGAAATAACACAAGCCTTCTGATTTTTCTGCACATTTACCGCACAAGATTATTGGAAGGTTCTCCAAAGCTCGAGAAGCACCGCGTAGAACCATGTTCCTATGCAGCGGAGGTTACCATAGACTCTGTCGTTTAAGAAACTCTTCTATGTTAATTTCTATCAAAAACTCATTTTTTTATGTCGACTGCAGTAATCTTGATACTCAGTGTTCCCCTTTTCTTTCATGTCTTCTAGACTGAACTTTGTCTTCTTTCTTCAAGGACTTGCCGTTGAAAGGCAAACGAACTTGCTTGGATTTCATCTTGAGTGATCTCACTAATGAAGACAACTCGTGCTTCTCTTTCCTTGGGGGCAACACATCCGACTTCAGAAGCTCACCTTTCTCACTGTGCAGGTCATCGGGTGGTAAGTCAATGTTGGCCACATCTTTCTTAGAATCTTTCTTCACAGACTCTGGACGATCGCCCTTCTGCTGTCTCTGTGCTACCTGCCGAGCATAAGCCGCGCTCCTGCAACAAGCAAAACAGCAACTATGAACACCTACAGAAGCTATTAATGAATCAAGCAGCTCATACCAGTTCAAGATAAAACTCTCGCTAAGACTCAATGTAAGATGGAACTACACTATCATCAGGATTTAACTGTGTCAATCATGAATAGTCCTGCCTGCATGAATTCACTATCCCCAAGGAACGACAACTAGCGAGATACGACTTCAAATTAAGCCTATCCTACACAACTGAATCCTGTTCAATGTATTTATGAGGGAGATACCTCTTGAATTGTGGATCAGTGGGGTCCAAAGCAAAGAGTGGTGAAGTGAAAAGAGCAGAAAACCGGGAATCACTATAATCAACAGTTGGTATTTTGTCTTCATCTGCCATTTGATTTCCCTTCTTCCCTTTGGCCTTTTTAGTTTTGATTTTATACCCCTTGGGTCCAGTATCAGCCCCATTCTCATCAGCGAGCAACAGCTCAAGCTCAGCTCTGCTTGCTTCTCCTTCCCCATCTAGATCTTGGCACTCGTTCTCTGCCTTATTATTCTTCCCATGAGTTCCCTTTTTACTTTTCTTAGCTGAAGGCTCTTCAACAAAAAAGTCATCCACTTGATCAACTCCATCCTCATCAGTGTCGCTGCTCTCATCATCGGATGAATTCTTGGCCTTGTTCTTCCTAGCGTTCTTCTTCTCACGGCTTTTTCTGAGGTGCGCCTCCCAAACTGTTTCAGATTTCTTATCTTTCTTCTCTAAAAGGCGTTTGCTTAAATCTTCTAAGCCAGTATTAAAAGTTATTTCCATATCCTTGTTCTTGTCCTCCCCATCTCCATCAGAGCCATCACCTCCCTCAAGTAAAGCACGGTACTTATCACGTTTCCTCCCTTTCTTATCAGTTTGCTCATCCAAAACACCCTCGTCCCGATCATCATCAGATTCACTCTCATCGGAAGCCAAAAACTCTTTCAGTTCAAGATCAGCTAGCTGGATGAAATAGAAATCGGCAACGCAAGGATTACATTCACATGCAACAGTTATCAATTAGAAGGATACAAGAAAAGAAATTAAAACGCATAAACTGCATAGGCAGGAACAATAGATATGGAGTACCAATAAAACTAAAAGCAAACTGCCGTAATTGCACAGACAGGTAGATTTTCCTCGAATGGCAAGAACCACTGTTGCCTCTCTGTACACGTACAATCACAATGATACAAATTGCAAGGCCGCTTCAAAATCAAACATTCCCAAGATGCATGCATATGCTCAAACCAACTGACACAATCCGTTCGTGAGTAAATCTATGTCCATGTTGAATATATTATAAGCATATCTATTGGATGCACAATCAGATTCATGAATTAAAAGAGAGAAAATCTCGTGGCGATGATCTACCCACACAGTCTACTGATTTGATGCATGATGAGACAAGAAAGCATCTACTGATGAAAACAGTTCTACTAGACACTTCAGCTTAGAAGTCCAAAAATAAAGAAAAAAGGAATGTTCTTCCACAATGTATAACCTCAGTAAGAAGAAAATAGCAGCAGACAGCAGATACTTCCTACACATTTATCCCTTCACCACCAACTACGAAAAGAGAACATACCCATTCACAGAAATGCCTCTTCAATCATCAAAGGCCAAAATAATATCAAAAGGGAAAAGACACATTGCATACACAACAAGATACATAACAAGGAATATATACCTGATCAGCATTGAATTTTCGTTTCAGGGTATTCACACGATCAGGCTCATCTTCATCCCATGTTAGATGGATTTTACTTTGCTGCAGAGCTCGAGTTTGGAAATCTACAGCCTCATAGTTTACAGGTGCCTGCAGTCAACCATGCTATTTTAGAATTTAAGACATGAAATGTCAGAAGCTATCACCTAACTAGTACCTCTGATTGCTGAAAAAGAATGACTATTGGTCACAGAATAATAGCAATCAATCCCTTCCTAATTCTACAGCTTGGTTGATGAAGAGCAACGACTTAATCCGACTCCCATTAATTGTCAGAGTTCTCAGCCACCACTATACAACTGAGGAACATACCTCTGTTGCAACATCACGAGGTGGATGCTTAAACTCCATTGAGTCAGGAATGAATCTCAAATCAAGCACATTCGACGATCTTTCAACTTCAAGCCCATCACAAGCATTGTAAAGGTAATCAGCCGTAGCACTTGAATCACATTCCACTACACCATAATAGTACCTAAATAGACAATAAGCACTCAGCATCTGCTAAGGGGAAAGGAAGAAGACTAAGAAGTAACATCCTGCAATAGACAACTAGAAACTTAGTACTTAACAATAGTAACCTGCAAAAGTTCCTCCACAAGTAAGCTATAATTTCCTCCAACATGCTCAAAAGACGGAGCTCAGCTTATTTGACGTCCATACAAGTAGGAATATTCAGAAAACATATTAACATGGGAACAGCCTTGGGCACAGTATACATGCCAGGGTTCCTGCTCTCAAAATCACAAAAAGAGACTGCAGGAAACTTTGCAAGTAAAGTCACCTGAACATCCAATCACTGCTAAGGAGAAAAGGACCACGCAGGCAAGCGCCCTAGGATTCAAATGATCAAAAAGACGTCTCTATATACTAAAAGCCAAATATACAAGCTAGCAAGATAGATTCTTCATCTCTAGAGATAGCCTTAGATAGATTCCCAAATGGACAATCTTATTTGTGCATTCAACTTTAAAGCAAAATAAGCTCATCGGACAAGAATATAGAAACCAGCAACAGAGTCTGTAGGAAAAGGTACTAAAGCAATACATGATTAAGAAAACGTATGCACCCCAATGAGCAATAAAGTCCATTGACTTGAAGAAAAAACTAAACACCCAGTCAGTATGAGGCGCCTCTCTTATTCCTCTCTAATTTCAAGTACCATTCACAGTGAAAATTCATGTATTACATTTCCAGGATGACAAAGACAGGAATAAACAAAAACCCATCTTTTCCATTGGCATCAGCACAGACTTCTTGGCCCTGATACACAGTGGCATACCACTGGATATTCTAATATCAACCATGCTGATTTCTTTCTTTTATGGACAACTTACCATGTTGACTTTCAGACATTCATTCCAATGAATAGGACAGGAATAGAAAATTTCAGTAGCATAGGATATTAAGGACTGTCAAATCCTCCAAATCAGCATTTACCAACAAACAAAAAATCCTCACAATCAGCATACTCAAGTCTAAAAGAGAAGGCAATCGCACTAATTCATCAAGCAACAAGTGAAACAACGTTTTGCATCCAAGAAGACCTTTTTTCCTTCTATTTTTAGAGAAACACGCTTGACTATTCAATATTATCTCCTATGAGTATGGAGAACGGTTGATTACAACACGCGGTACCTAAGTTGTGGGCAACCAAAGAAAAAGACGCATGAATGAGCTCAATGTCAATGGAAGAAACAAAGAATTTACAGGAAAGATACACAAAGTGCAATAAAATTATCACCTCAGTCTACTTTTCTCATATGCACGCAGTTTCTCATGATCAATCTCACCCTCATCGTCATCTTCATTCCCACCGTCCTCATCATCAAAGAGCCCAACAGGGCCATGAATTTCTTCCTCTTTCATGCGTTGGATCCCGAACTCAGATGGGTAGACAGCCACAGACAAGATTTGACCACCTTTGGGAAGGAAAGAGCTTAGAAGGACAAACAAGTCAACAGACTGCAGTGGAAAAAAATCACACAATGTAAAGGCAATTCCAGGGCATTTCAAAGACATGTAAATGACCATTACTAAAAAAGTAATGCAACTATTTGAGGACAACAATGACCAAACCTTTAATTGTCAGGCCATTGCTCTTGCTACCAAACCAATTTAAAGGCTTTATTTGTTCCCATATGTAGGAAATTTAACTCGCATAAGCCACAATATTTCAATCATTAATCATGTAACCTGCTTCCCTTTTTAACAAGGACAATTCTGATTCTTGAGTCAAGCACTTCAAAAGGGTCAAAATTGTGCGAAACTGTCATTCCATTACAGAGGTAACCTTCTTTTCTTTTCATGAGGATCGTTCTCATATGTGAATCAAATACTTCAAAAGGGTAAAAAAATGTCTGAAACAATCATCTGATTACAGAATACTCCCTTTATTTACAAAGATAGTTCTCATTCGTGAATCAATGCTTGAAAAGAGTAAAAAGTGTCTAAAACAGTCATTTGCATTTACAATAGAAAAGTACAATCAGGTGTCACTGATTGGAGGATACCAAACTCAAATACAATACCTTGACATGTCTCCAGTCCATATTAAGAACAGCAAGCCTCCGAGTTTCCTTGTCAATAGTTGGTATGTTTTCCTCCTGTCCCACAAAAGGATCACACTTTGATGTGAAAAGGTAATCCACAAATCAACCATAAAACAATTGAAAACATAGTGCAGAAAAAGGATTAAGTTTTGCACACTATTATCTGTCATACTACTGGGAGTCCCGAATAAACTAATTCTTCATTCCTCTCTCCTTTGGCAGTAAAGAGACTATTTCCCATTGAAGTGACCACAAAAAGCATTTCTTTTGTGCTTATAAATAGTGTCAGATGTTGCAAAACCCGTTCTCCCTTTCCTTCTATTGTCTGTTTGAGTAGATTTTACTATGATATCAATCTCATCCTTAGTGTATAAACCGTTAATTTGAAAAGCATTAGGAAAAGAAACTTCGTAAAGGCATGCAATAGGCTCTACAGTCTTTCACGAACTAAAGTGAAAATAAATCAGTTGTCCTAATCCGGACAACCAGCACCATCAGAATATAATCTGCTCTTCTTGAGAAGATAGCACTGCGTCCTAACTTTTCTCATTCATTCACTAGACAAACTAGCCGCATCAGTTAACTGTTTATTCTAGAAACTGGATTTCCGCAAGTCGCAATCTTGGAATTGCAAATTTCATCTTGAGCTGCATTCCCTTGTCATTGCAACCTCCCCACACCATCAACATCGTTACCCCAATGACATCAAAGTGCTTCTTTTTCACGTAGCGGGAGAATACCAGAACACGGGTCCAAGAACGAAGCTATTCAAAATTCAGCTAGCAAGGAAGAACACAACGTTACCTGAATTTCAGCGCCTTCTTCGTCGTAAACCTCCTCATCCCCTTCTTCATCAGTATCAGTGGTCGACTCCGACTCATCACCGCTCTCCAGCTCACCCTCCGATCCCGATTCCGATTCATCCTCCGAATCCGACTCCTCCGAGCCTTCGCTCAGCTCAGCTCTCTTTGCCACGCTCACTCTCTGCTCCTGCCCCGCCGCCTCCTCTTCCTCCTCTTCATCCGTCTCCTCTTCTTCCCTGTCCCCGTCGTCTTCCTCGATCCGGTAGTAATGGCGAAGCGAGCTCTGCGAGCTCTGCTTCTTAGGCCGGCCCCTCTTATCCAACGGAGCGGCGGACGAGGAGAAGCTCTTGTCCGAGAACATGCGGTTGAACCGCGAGTCGATGGCGACCTTGGCTTTGTGCTTCGGCACTCTCTGGAACCTCGGGTCCGAGTGCACCGAGGCGAACCTCGAGTCGGTGATGACTTTGGCGCCGCCGCCGCCGGCGGATTCATGGCCGCCGTCCTTCGGCTCGAGATTGGAAGGCCCGGCTTGATGCTTGCCGTGCTTGTTCTTGCCTTTGGAGCCCATCTCTTCCCTTGTAGAGAGGATGCTTCTCAGAGACTGAATTAGGGTTTAAGCGCGGAGGCGGCGAGGATTTAGGAAGGAGACGACCGAGACGTTCTTGTCGGGCCCGAGTGCGCTACCCGCTTGTCGACGGTTCGACCCGAAAGAGGGAACGAGTTGCAATTACCGCGCGAACGGGGTTCTTTATTACAAATTGAAAAAACAGTAAATTATATTAAGATTTACTATTTTTGAATTACTTTTCATGAATTTTACGGGCCCCGTGTTTTTTTTTTCCCTCATCTAGCGCAAGACCCCCTGATCCTCTCTAAGATATCCATATATTGACAATCGTGAAATTTTTACATAATTTTTTCAAAAATCAAATTGTTTTCATTTTTCAACACGACTCAAACAATGAAAGAAGGTGTTTTGTCACAAATTACTTCAAATATGTCGGAAGATACTATTATTGTGAACTTGTCGCATGAATATTGTCAAGGTAACAATGATTAGGGTAAAAGCCACCAAAAATCTAAACTATATTTATTGTGATACATTGTGACGCCCCCCAACGGCCCCCGATCCGTTAGGGTCGCCACACTTCTTTCCTTATCCTAGATGTCCTTTATTATGATACGTTTGGATTTCGGCGAATTTGTGAGTTTGGGGGTCTATCACATTTTCCATTGGTCCTTGCGCAAAACGATTGTGGAAGCATGTGACAACCGAATTTCGCCGGATCTCGAATATGTAATTGTCCAAGACAGGGCAACGAGTTTGTCATCGGACTACATCGTTAGCACCACTTATGACATCATTTCGTCACCACCCTCACCGTATCGAAACGTCATGTTCTCGTGATAGCTCCTCACCTAGAAATTTTTCGTCACGTAAGGCCACTCGTGGGACCGACCTTTTTAGGCCCTGTTTGGCAATTTCTATTTCTATTCCCCAGAACACAAATTTTTGTTTTTTTATTCTGGGGAAAAAAAAAAAGAATATAAACGCGTTTGTTTACACTTTTGTTCTTGAGAAAATTTTTTTTTTTTTTTACAAAATAAAAAACAAAAAGTAGAAAAAAATTTGTTTTTATTTTCGGGAACAATTCCAAAAACACTTTTTTTTTTTTTTTCTTCTTCTTTTTTTTTGGCCGGTCAGGCCTTAGCCATGGCGGCCTTTGGACCTCGCCGGCGTCATCGGCCCAGCGAGGCCGAGCTCAAGCTCGCCCAAGACAACATCTTCTCCGACTCTAAGAGAAGCTTCCATTTTGCTCCACAACTCGTCAATCTCTATCTTTTCACGGGATTTTGGTGCTGGTTCTAGTTCCTCATCTCCCTAGAAAAACTTGGGTTGCAGAAGAACTTCCATCCGTGGCTCAGTCATGTTTGGTGTCTCCCATGCAACTTCCTTTCCAACAGCATCACCGTCATCTTTGTTATCTTTAATTTTATGAACAAGAGGATGGCGGCAAGGCCAACCTCATCGGTGGCTAGCGAGTTCGGCCTCGCCGGATTTGGGCGAGCTCGAGCTCGCCCAGCCAAGGCGAGGCCGACCTCGTCCAGGAGAACCATCTTCTCCAGCTTTAAGAGAAGTTTCCATTTTGCTCCACAACTTGTCCATCTCTATTTCTTCACGGGATTTTGGTGCAGGTTCTAGTTCCTCATCTCCCCAGAAAAACTTGAGTTGCAAAGGCACTTCCATCCATGGCTCAGTCATGCTTGGTGTCTCCCATGCAACTTCCTTTCCAGCAGCATCGCCATCATCTTTGTCATCTCTAATTTTATGAGCAAGAGGACAACAACGCTTACCTCTAAATTTATGAGCAACACGACGGCAATGTTTACGTTCTTTATTTCTCTCTTCCTTCTTGAATCTCATAATTCTTCTCTTCTTCTTCAAGAATCCGAAAAGTCTCATCATTGTCCATCATAATAATAAGAATGGGGAGATGGTGAAAAATAAAGAGATGAGTCACGTATACAAAAATAGAGAGGTAAAATAGAGGAAACAGCTCCTATTCTATAAATACTATATTTTTAAGCATTTATTGCTTTTTTATAATTAAAAAAATTACCTTTTTATAATTAAAAAAATTCAATTGATTGATTTTTTTCTTTTTTCTTTTTTTGGATTTTGCTGAGGTGATTAATTAAGAAAATAAAAATTTTGTCTGTGGCAAGCAACTACTACTACAAAAGGGAGAGAGGAAATAAAATCTATATTATTTCACGCATTTTCTGAGACCTCTCTTTTCAATTTATTTTCCTATTTCGAGCACCTTTTAATTTGTTATATCGAGACCGGAAGGGGTGGCCAACATCCCCCCATTCTCTCTCTCTATCTCTCTCTCTCTCTCTCGTGGCTCTCTTTCTTCTTCCTGCCCGAAAGTCAAGACAATCAAGACAATAGCAAATTTTTTAAACCAAAAAAGAAAAAATAATAATTTCAAACAAACTTATTATGAGTTCTTCACTATGTTATCTAAGTGGAGATTCACTACATATATATATTACCATTATTACAAATGTGTAACTAAACTCTTTCCCATTTGACATGATATATCGAGATATGGCTAGTCATACACTCTCGAGAACTTGTAAATAGAGACTTGTCTCTCACTTTTATTCCAAAAACATCTTCTATAATTCCCACCTACTTTCTTTACCTTCTTTCGCATTTTCTGAAGAGAATATCTTACAACCTTTGTACTTGGTAATTTGAGATGCACTAGGAGAACATTGAGTACTCTTCTTGTCCTTCCTAGTAATATAGCCAGTTACAAAATAATCTGCTAAATTATCTATGTTGTCCTTCCAGTAATGGGATTAGTTAGAAAATAATCCACTAAATTATCCGCTCCACGTGCTCTCCCTAATTCTCCCCAATCAGTTGTCGTTGTTATACGTTATGTGATGCTGAGTTAATCTAACACTATCATATGGCCGTAACTCTAGCAACACATTAATTAATATAATTTGATATTTGTTCTCTAATAAAATAATCTCATCCAATTCCAACCCGCATTCATTTGCCATTTTCCTCACCTGCAAATGACCATAAGTTGGGAATTCCCCAAAGCAATTAGCACATCAAAACGGTCAGTCAACCAAAATCGAAATAAAAATTGTCCATTCACATCCTCGCTCTACAACTCATTCTTCATATTGTTTATGTATGTTTAAGTGTGGTTTGAATTTATATTAATAGTACATGGAGTGTGGTCATATTTCCCAACCTAACATCATAACAACTAATTTGTTCATGGAATTTTAAATTTTTTTACCATTTCCAGCCTCCCACCCGCATCAGGTGTCTTTTTCATTGAAAATCCTAAATGGCCGGTTTCATTTGCACAGTTGCAATTGAACATTGATCGTTGGTTGATTGTTATTTTTTTATTTATAAAAACTCTTCCTCCTCTTCCTCTCATTCCCACCGTCTCACTTCCTCTCCTATCTTTTTCTCTTTGTTCATCCGAGTTCAAGCATTTCTCAACAACATGCATCCTCCTCCAAAAAATGAAAAAAAAAAAGTTTCGAGGTAGGAAATAGAAAATTCCTATGGAAACATTATCAAATCTTTCGTAAGAATGCATGTGACAACATCATACGAGAGTTTTTCAAGGACAATGGTTTTCGTAATGAGGAATGTTTTTGAAGGATTTTGCTAAGAAACTCCTTCTGATGAGAATTATCAAGATAAGTAAAAATCATTTCCTTATCTCATTTCTTCTCAAAGAGCTCACTTCTTCTCAAATTTTTACTCCCACTTCATTTAGGGCTAGGTTAAGGCTCGAGTTGGAGGAGAACCAAATTTGATGATAAAAGAATGACAAACCAAAAAAGAAAGGGTGATTCATTTTTGTGTCACAAAGAGAAGGAAAGACAAATTGTGAAAAGAGATGAACAGAAAAGAAAAAGAAAAAGAAAAATAGTTGTAGCTCGAGTTTTTTGAGATGGTAGGAAACGAAAGGAAATGATAATCACAATATTATCACATTGCTACTTTATAAAAATTATGTCCCCTAAGTGTGTTATGCATGCGTCATGCTAGCATCGTGCACGTGCCATGTCAGCATCGTGTGTATTATATGGATATTCCAATATCAACATAAAAAACCTAAATTTTGATTAAAAAAGCATCACAAATCCAATTGACATAAGTATTAATAAATCATAAAGCATTTTTTTACTAAACTTGAGATTTGGCCTTATGTTGGTATTTCCCTCATTCCTCCGGGAGAGTTTAACTGATGAAACCATTGATGCTCTATTATCTGCATTCAAAGTTCATAGTGATGAAACCATTGAATCCCAAAGGCATAACCAATAACCATGTCTTTACTATTAGTAGGTACAGAAAATATACTACGCGTGTCAACAACATTTTCTTTAGTGACGGCGGCAATTCACTAGATATGCCTTTTCTTAAAAACTCATAGTTTGGACTTCCAATGTAACTTCATTTCTCACTATATAGCTGTTGAGAACATTACAAAGGAATGTAATAATGAATGTTAAGAAAGGTAAGGCACCTTTCGTAATGGATGAGTTTTATTGGTTTCCACTCCAGGTGGTAATATTATGAAAGAACTAGCACTTGAAGTTTAAGTTTTAAATACAACATCATGGGTACAACAAGGATAAGCTTTTTGTATCCATTCATGTGGGCTTTTATCGCCGTACCATAGAACTCAAGGAAGTATTATATGCTTCTATGAAAAAAGGAGTTGAAAGGAAAAGAGTCCTTATAAAATGTTAATGTTATGCCATGTGCAGTTTGAAGAAGAAAGCGAAATGATTTCAGCAAGTGCAAAGATATTAGATCTTGAGACGCAAAAATTGTCATACTTAGCTTTAGTGTTGCTAAGATGAACTTAATAGGAAACTTCGACGTTTACATGCAACTTTACGATGCTTTTCCTTTTCCCTTATTTTGGTACTTTGGTTTATGTTGCTGCTTGATTTTTTGATGTCCTACCCAACTAACTATCAAGTTTAATAAGAAAACTTGAGGATGAAATCAGTAAATCTATCTAAATGGATGAGTCATAAATGTATTTAGCCCATAGGACTTTAATTTTCTTTAACAAGATATCTAATCTTTGGAGGTACTTATTTAGAAGGATTGTACTACTAGATGGTTGTCATTTTCTGCTACTGGCAAGTATCCTAATAGGTCTTTCAATGTTATGATACCCTTTCGCACATCATAATGTGTGCATGGAATTATAATTTAGTCCTTGTTCATGATATTTATGTTTGTTCTTTTTTCTTTCATTTTTTGCTTAGTTCTTTTCTTGATGCCAACCGATTCATGTTTACTTCAGGGTTGATGGCAGAGCAGCAGCCCTGAAATTTTGGAATCTTTCCCTAGAACAACCTTAGGGCCAATTCAAACCTGGAGACTTTCCCCATAGGCAAGCACTTAGGGTTGATGGCATTACAGCAGCACCTGTATGCCTTGTCTAAGACCCTAAAATTTTCTTTCCACAAAAGGCATTAAGATGGATCGGCAATGGTTTTACATTATTATGCGCCATATGAGACCATTTGTAGATGAACTTCAGAAGTGGGATAGTGTAATTACTGAAATATTTTATGATGTAATAATTCATCAAATACTATTAATGCATTAAAATGGATATTTAGAATATGTTCTTTACATGTTGCATGCAACATGGGTAGCTTTCAATAGGGAGATTCTTACTCCAGTTTTACTCTTGAAGGTGATATATTTCAGCCAAGTAGTCTTATAACCAGTGGAAGCCAGAAGTAATTTCCTCATCTGCTTGTTTTCATTATTTATTGTGCATGGATGCTGTTTATGTTATAATGACCAAACGTGCGGTGTTATTCTCTTCGGAAGAGAGTTGCCACGTGCTAATTGTTATTGCGTGGTGCAGGGTGGAGGTGACCTGTTGAGGCAACTTTGTGATTTGGCAAGGGCCGAGTCAAAAGTCGCTGTAAATCATAATAGACTATCGGCAATCGAAGCCAAAGGTAGACCCTAAATATCTCTTTTGCATTTCAAGTGCTGCACCATATATACTTAAAATAATATTTTCTTTTTTTAAAAGCACGAGATCCCTCCCAGCCACATCAATTTAGGCATCCGTTTATTTTGTAAAAAAAAAATAACAAAAGGTAAAAACATAAAAAATAATAATAATAAACAAGAAATTTAGACAATATATATATAGGGATGAGGCCTAGTTTTAGCTAGCCCATTTTCAGTGAGTTTTGGGCCGGCTAAGCCCTTGGGTTTGGCCCAATGTTCCTTTCTCGTCACCCGATCTTTTTACTTCTTTTTAGGCCCAACTCTCTTTCCTTTCTTTAATCCGTGACGTGAGCCCAAGAGTGAAAGGAAAGCAAATTCCAGCCCAAGCTGTCTTCTTCTCCCTTCCCCTTCACACACTTATTATTATGATGGACAACGCTTAATTTAGTCAAAAATGCTTTATGACTTATTATTACTTATGTCAATTGGATTTGTTATGCTTTTTTAATCGAAATTTAGATTTTTTATGTTGATGTTGGAATATGCACATAATACGCACGATGCCGGCATGGCACGTGCACCATGCTAACACACAGGGCACATAATTTTTATAAAGTATCAATGTGATAATATCGTGATTGTTATTTCCTTTCGTCGCCTAGTGTCTCAAAAAAATCGAGCTATAACTCTTTTTCTTTTCTATTCATCCCTTTTCACAATTTGTCTTTTCTTCTCTTCGTGACACAAAATTAAAAAATAACAATCAACCAATGATCAACGTCCAACTGCGGCTGTGCAAATGAAACCCATCATTTAGGGTTTTCAGTGAAAAAGAAAATGGTAAAAAAATTTAAAATTCCACGAATATACTAGTTATAATGAGGTTAGGTTGGGAAATATAACCACACTCCACGTAATATTAATATTAATTCAAATCATACTTAAACATACCTAAACAATATAAAGAAGGAGTTGTAAAGCAAAGATGGCATCTTTGAGCTTGAGAAAAGAGCTGGAGGTGGAAGAATAAATGAAATAACAATCACAATATTATTACATTGTTACTTTATAAAAATTATGTGCCCTAAGTGTGTTATGTACATGTCTTGCTAGCATCATGCACTTGCCGTGCTGGCATCGTGCACGTGTTGTGTCGGCATCGTGCACGTGACGTGTTAGCATTGTGCGTATTATGTGCATATTCCAACATCAACATAAAAAACCTAAATTTCTATTAAAAAAGCATAACAAATCTAAGAAGAGAAAAGAGAAATAAACAAAAAAAAAAAAATCAATCAATTTTTTTTAATTAAAAAAAGGTTTTTTGTAATTATAAAAAAATTTTTTTAATTATAAAAAAATAATAAACACTTAAAAAGATAGTATTTATAGAGTATGAGCCATTCCTTGTATTTTACCTCTTTATTTTTGTATATGTGACTCCTCTCTTCATTTTTCACCCTCTCCCCATTTTTATTATTATGATGGACAACGATGAGATTTTTCGGATTCTTGAAGAAGAAGAGAAGAATGATGAAATTCAAGAAGAGAGAAAGATAAACAAAGAACATAAGCGTTGTTGTTGCTCATAAATTTAGAGGTAAGCGTTGCCATCGTCTTGCTCATAAAATTAGAGATAACAAAAATGACGGTGATACTGCTGGGAAGGAAGTTGCATGAGAGACATCAAGCATGATTGAGCTACGGATGGAAGTGCCTCTACAACTCAAGTTTTTCTAGGGAGATGAGGAACTAGAACCAGTACCAAAATCCCGTGAAGAGATAGAGATGGACGACTTGTGGAGCAAAATGGAAGCTTCTCTTATCAAGAACTTTCTCCAAAACCCCAGGTAAATATCAAATATGAGTAATGTAGATTTTATTACTATTCTTTGGCTCTTCTGCATTGATATTGTGTTTTCTTAACTTGGAAATATTTTGGAATAACATTGTTAGGGCATAGATAAAAAAAAAACTTTTTTGCAATTGTAACTTGTCCTACCAGGATGACGTGCGAGATGCTACCGGGGATAGCACCAAGTCCAACGTCATCGAGGACAGGGACATTTATAAGACGATGGCGACTTCTCTTCTCCAAACCATGCCCCAAAGCCTCAACAAGGAAGACCAAGATGGCAATGAATCAGTTCCGACCGAAGCTTGGTCATCCTCGCAAAAGCAAAAGCCCTACAGTGAAGCATGTCATGCTTCTAATTTTAAGCCCAACCGATTAATATGTGAAATTTGCTTCCACACGAGGACAAGTGGCAACCTATTTCGATTTAAGGGTTGTAATCACGCGTACCACATCCATTTAATTGCTAAGTACATAATTTCAAAACTTGACAATAACGTGACACGCATAGATTGCCCTGTCTCGAGTTGTGGGGGAAATACCAACATAAGACCAAACCTCAGTTTAGTCAGAAATACTTTATGACTTATTAGTACTTATGTCAATTGGATTTGTTATGCTTGTTTAATCAAAATTTAGGTTTTTTATGTTGATGTTGGAATATGCACATAATATGCATGATACAGGCACGTCACGCGCACGATGCCGGCACGACATGTGCACAATGCTAACACGACATGTGCACTTTAGGGCACATAATTTTTATAAAGTAGTAATGTGATAATATCGTGATTGTTATTTCCTTTCGTCTCCTAGTGTCTCCAAAAAGTCAAGCTACAACTCTTTTTCTTTTATGTTCATCCCTTTTGTCTTTTCTTCTCTTCGTGATACAAAATTAAAAAATAAAAATCAACCGACAATCAACGTCCAACTGCAGCTATGCAAATGAAACTGGTCATTTAGGGTTTTCAGTAAAAAAAAAATGGTAAAAAAATTTAAAATTCCACAAACAAATTAGTTGTTATGAGGTTAAGTTGGGAAATATGACCACACTCCATGTAATATTAATATCAATTCAAATCATACTTAAACATACCTAAATAATATGAAGAAGGAGTTGTAAAGCGAGGATGGCATCTTCAAGCTTGAGAAAAGAGTTGGAGGTGGAAGAATAAATGAAATAATAATCACAATATTATCATATTGCTACTTTATAAAAATTATGTGCCCTAAGTGTGTTATGTACGAGTCGTGCTAGCATCGTGCACGTGCCGCGCCGGCATCGTGCACGTGACGTGCTAGCATCGTGCGTATTTTGTGCATATTCCAACATCAACATAAAAAACCTAAATTTCCATTAAAAAAGCATAACAAATCCAAGAAGAGAGAAAGAGAAATAAACAATCAAACAACTGTAATTTTTTAATTATAAAAGGTGATTTTTAATTATAAAAAGGTATTTTTTAAAAAAAAGGTAATTTTTTTTAATTATAAAAAAGCAATAAATGTTTAAAAAGATAGTATTTATAGAGTAAGAGGCTTTCCCTCTATTTTACCTCTCTATTTTTATATACATGACTCATCTCTTCATTTTTCACTCTCTCTCCATTCTTATTATTATGATGGATAACGATGAGATTTTTCGGATTCTTAAAAGAAGAGAATAATTTAAAAAGATAAACAAAGAGTGTAAGTGTTGCCGTCATGTTGCTCATAAATTTAGAGGTAAGCATTGTGGTTGTCTTGCTCATACGGTGATGCTGTTGGGAAGGAAGTTGCATGGGAGACACCAAGCATGACTGAGTTACAGATGAAAATGGAAGTGCCTCTACAACTCAAGTTTTTCTGGGGAGATGAGGAACTAGAACCAGCACTAAAATCTCGTGAGATAGAAATGGACGACTTGTGGAGCAAAATGGAATGAACTTTCTCCCAAACCCCAAGTAAATATCAAATATGAGTAAAATAGATTTTATTGCTATTCTTTGACTATTTTGCATTAATATTGCGTTTTCTTAGTTTGGAAATATTTTGGACTAACATTATTAGGGCATAGATAAAAATAATAATTTTCTTGCAATTGTAACTGGTCTTACTAGGACCACATGCGAGATGCTACCGGGGATAGCATCAAGTCCAACACCACCGAGGACGAGGACATCCATAAGGCGATGGCAGCTTCTCTTCTCCAAACCATGCCCCAAAGCCTCAACGAGGAGGATGACAACGACAATGAATCGGTTCCAACTAAAGCTTGGTCATCCTCGCAAAAGCAAAAGCCCTACAGTGAAGCAGGTCATGCTTCTAATTTTAAGTCCAATTGATTAATATGTGAAATTTGCTTCCACATGAGGACGAGTGGCAACCTATTTTGGATTAAGGGTTGTAGTCACGCGTATTGCATCCATTGCATTGCTAAGTACGTAGTTTCAAAGCTCGACAATAACATGACACGCATAGATTGTCCTGTCTCGAGCTATAGGGGAAATACCAACATAAAGCCCAACTTCAATTTAGTCAAAAATATTTTTATGACTTATTAGTACTTATGTCAATTGGATTTATTATGCTTTTTTTAGTCGAAAATCAGATTTTTTATATTGATGTTGAAATATGCACATAATACGCACGATGCCAGCACGTCACATGCACGATGCTAGCACGACACATACATAACCCACATAGAGCATAAATTTTTATAAAGTAGCAATGTGATAATATCATGATTGTTATTTTCTTTCATCTCCTAGTGTTTCAAAAAAGCTGAGTTACTATTCTTTTTCTTTTATGTTCATCCCTTTTCACGATTTGTCTTTTCTTCTCTTCTTGACACAAAATTAAAAAATAACAATCAATCAACGATCAAAGTCCAATTGCAGCTGTACAAATGAAACCGGTCATTTAGGGTTTTTGGTGAAAAAGAAAATGGTAAAAAAATTTAAAATTCCATGAACAGATTAATTTTTATGAGGTTAGGTTGGGAAATATGGCCACACTCCACATAATATTAATATCAACTCAAATCTGCTGGATTTTTGCGGAAGCTGTGTGTGTGTGTGAGTGTGTATGAACTATGGCAAGGGAGTGAGAAATAAATGAAAGCACAAACTAAATTTTATTCAAGGACTTGTGTGGTACAAAAGATAATAGTGGCTGTCTCTTAGTTTCTAGTTTATGGTTCTCTCAGCTCACGTTCTCTCTCATTTTTGTTCTAGTGGTCGTTCGTCCAAATGAACGAACACACCCTCCTTTTATAGAGCTTCTTGACCGACTTGGACAGCTTATTTGACTCTTCACCGCCTAAGCTTCAACCGACTTTGACATTGTACAAGCAGCCACTCTTTTTGACTTAATTCAGCCATCTTCCAGCTGGCTTTTCTTCCTTCACTTGTACACTTGCTGCCCACATAGTACCAAAATTTCTCCAACATATGAGAATCTTCAACTTTGACTTGGACAAATTGTTGCAGCCACTTTTTCCTTCTCTATTAAGTATGCTTAATTCTTAAGCTGTAGTCTAGAGCTTTCCAAAAATAGATCACTTTTTAACAAAATCATACTTAAACATTCCTAAACAATGTGAAGAAGGAGTTGTAAAGCAAGGATGGCACCTTCGAGCTTGAGAAAAGAGCTGAAGGTGGAAGAATAAAAGAAATAATAATCACAATATTATCATATTACTACTTTATAAAAATTATATGCCCTAAGTGTGTTATGTACGTGTCATGCTAGCATCGTACACGTGCCGTGTCGGCATCGTGCACGTGACGTACTAGCATCGTGCATATTATGTGCATATTCCAACATCAACATAAAAAACCTAAATTTCAATTAAAAAAATCATAACAAATCCAAGAAGAGAGAAAAGAGAAATAAACAAAAAATAAAAAATCAATCAACTGAATTTTTTTAATTATAAAAAGGTGATATTTTTAATTATAAAAATGTAATTTTTTTAATTATAAAAAGGCAATAAACGCTTAAAAAGATAGTATTTATAGAATAGGAACCGTTTCCTCTATTTTACCTCTTTATTTTGTATACGTGACTCCTCTCTTCATTTTTCACCCCCTTCCCATTCTTATGATGGACAACAATTTTTGGATTCTTGAAGAAGAAGAGAAGAATGATGAGATTCAAGAAGAGAAGAATATAAACAAAGAACGTAAGTGTCGTCATCATGTTGCTCATAAATTTAGAGGTAAACATTGCCGTTGTCTTGCTCATAAAATTAGAGATAACAAAGATGACGGTAATGCTGCTGGGAAGGAAGTTGCATGGAAGACACCAAACATGACTGAGCCACAAATGGAAATACCTCTGCAACTCAAGTTTTTCTGGGGAGAAGAGGAATTAAAACCAGCACCAAAATCCCATAAAGAGATAGAGATTGACGACTTGTGGAGCAAAATGGAAGCTTCTCTTAAAGCTGGAGAAGATGGTTCTCCTGGAGAACTTTCTCCCAAACCCCAGGTAAATATCAAATATGACTAACATAGATTTTATTGCCATTCTTTGGCTCTTCTGCATTGATATTGTTTTTCTTAGCTTGGAAATATTTTGGAGTAACATTATTAGGGCATAGATAAAAAAATAAATTTCTTGCAATTGTAATTGGTCCTACCAAGACGACGTGCGAGATGCTACCGGGGATAGCTCCAAGTCTAATGCCACCGAGGACGGGGACATCCATAAGGAGATAGCGGCTTCTCAAACCATGCCCTAGAGCCTCAATGAGGAGGACGACGATGGCAATGAATCAATTCCAGCCAGAGCTTGGTCATCCTCGCAAAAGCAAAAGCCCTATAGTGAAGTAAGTCATAGTTCTAATTCTAAGCCCAATCAATTTATATGTGAAATTTGATTCCACGCGAGAACGAGTGACAACCTGTTTCAGATTAAAGGTTCTAGTCATGCGTACTGCATCCATTGCATTGCTAAGTACATAGTTTCAAAACTTGATAATAACGTGACATGCATAGATTGCTCTGTCTTGGGTTGTGGGGGAAATACCAACATAAGGCCAAACCTCAATTTAGTAAAAAATGCTTTATGACTTATTATTACTTATGTCAACTGGATTTGTTGGCACGAGATCCCTCCTGGCCACATCAATTTAGGCGTCCGTTTATTTTGTAAGAAAAAAAAATTAACAAAAATGTAAAAACATAAAAAATAATAATAATAATAAACAAGAAATTTAGACTATATATGTAGGGATGAGGCCTAGTTTTAGCTAGCCCATTTTCAGCGAGTTTTGGGCCGGCTGAGCCCTTGGGTTTGGCTCAATGTTCCTTTCTCGTCACCTGATCTTTTCACTTATTTTTAGGCCCAATTCTCTTTCCTTTCTTTCCATTCTCTCCATTTTCTTTTCTTTTTTTTTTTAGGTCGGCCTCACCTTGGCTAAGTGAGCTCGAGCTCGCCAAGCCGGCAAGGCCGACCTTGCGCCGATTGTCGAGGCCATACAAGACCACAAACTCCTGATACACGAGACCAGGGGGGAGGCCGGTGTCAATTGTCAATATTACCCATATCCGGATGAAAGTGAGTCCTATCAAATCAGGGTTGGGATGCTCCGATTCTTCCCATCACAAATCGACGGGAATGCCATAGAAGGTACCGGAAGACACAAGAAGCTGCCAGCAGCAGCATCCTTATCACTCTGTAATATGTTAGCCCCACGAGGGGTGAGTACGACTACTCAGCTGTCAAAGTTCTACTAAACTATATTAAGTATGTCTACCACTACCCAATTTCACGCAATCCAAAACCGAACACGTAAATGGAGTAAAAGATATGCATCCGATCAAAAGATTATCATAATAAAATAGCATATCCAAAATCAATGAGAATTTAGAACTCATTTTATCTCAAATCCCTACCACCATCTTCTGGAAGGACTGGTGTTTGTATCCCTTCCAAGCTCTCACATTCTACCTAGCATCATGAGAACCTCCGGTTCCATATCTCAGTCACCGGGCATTTGGAGCGTGTCACGTTACACCCCTAGGCATCCCGCACCCTACTTGGCGTCATGAGGAACCTCCGGGGCTCACCATGTCAATGATGTCCCTGGGCATCCGATACGCGTTACGTCACACTCTCAGGCATCCCGACACTCCCAAGGAACCTCTGGGGCTTACCGGTCCCCAGGCATCCAGAGGCATCGCCATCACGATCCTTTAGGCAACCCGACTCCCGGGGCATCGTTGTCCCAGGGGTCCAACGGCATCAACTACTCACAAACCATGGTGTAGTAGTCTAATCAAACGATTTCATATCAAAAGTCATTCATGCCATCCATGCAAGGGAATAAATTACTCCCAAAATCTCAAATCATAACTTAAACCATAGTGCCAACAAATCTTTAAAAATATACCAGCTCGCGTCGATAAAAACAGTTCACAAAATCAAGGGCTTAATATCGAATCCATCAAAAGTAATTTTCCACGGTCTCACCCAAAAATTTGAATATTGAAATAACTCAAAATCAACTTCACAATTAAACCACTAGTATTTTCTTTTTCTCTTTAAAACGCATATGCATTGGACATAGAAAACATGGAATTGCGCTACTAAGGCTTATGATTAGTCCGACAATTCCCGAACTCACTAATTCACACGAATATCACGGACATAATGTTAGTTTATAAAGTTTCAACGGAGTACGTCTCACCAAGCTACGATAGCATCTACATAATCTAGGTTAGTAGATATTGACTTGCCTTCGATTTGGTGGCGTCGACGGCAAACAGACCGTGGGCGGTGGCTACAAGCACGGCTGAGGAGAGCTGCGGGACGGTGCAATGGCAGCGCGGGGACACAGCTGGTGGCGTGCATGCGCGGAGGACGAGAGGCCGACGGTGGCCAAGAGGAAATCACGACCTCTTCCTCTCTCTCTCCCTGCTCTCTCTCTCTCTTTCTCTCTTTCGCTCGCTGCTACCTTCTTTGTGAGTTCCGTCCCTCGCTTCCGTTGTTGACTTTTGTTGTCGACACGAGAAGACCCCGGTGGCTGCTCGTGGAGAGGCTGGCAGCGAGAAGAAGCCAGCTGGAAGGACGTGGCCTTCACAAGGCTTCGGTGACCGCCACCTTCTCCCATGCATGCATGGGCGTGGGCTTCACTTAGTTGACTACTTGAGTCAACTAAGTGGTGTCACGTTGGCAGCAAACGGGAGGGACAACGCAGGGCGTGCGTGTCCTCGTTTCTGCGTGAAGAAGGACCGGTTCGTGAGGGCTGCATGGGTGAACACTCCTTCCTTGGTTGACCGGTCGAAGGGAAGGAAGACGTGGCTGTGGCGCGGCCACTTCTTGGTCAATTGTTCCTCTTTAATTGACCATCAAATGGACGTGGCTGCATGGCCATTCAATGAAGAAGAAAGCGTGCATGGAGCTGTGATAGTCGGCGGTCTTTGGCTGGGGGTGGTTGAGAGTCGACGTGAGGGAAATGGGGGAGTCTTCCGACATTTTTCGTCGTCAATCTTCACGTACGCATAGGGTCGAAGATGTCTTGCATGAAGGATTCGGTTAGCTGGGTACAAATGCTAGTGGATGTGGGTCTCATTGGTGGCGTTGCGTAAGGAAATATTCAATGAGACGATAAGTTATACGGTGATCGGATCGTCACGACGCAATAAAGGCGTGACTATAAGGGTACGTCGTCAAGTCATCACGAAACGTAACGTCTTGGTCCGACGAGAGTGATGATAAAATGGCAGCCACAAGTGGCGCCAACGACGCAGTCCAACAAGAAATTCATTGACTCGTCACGGACTGTTATGTACTCGAGGTCCGGCAAAATCCGGATGTCACATACATTTACCACAAATATTTTTATAATATCAAAAACCATAAACTTTTACCTATGTTACATATTTACCCCAAATTTGTATAGTGTGAAATATTTACCCCAAGTTTTTATTTTTTGACACCAAAAATCTCTTCCTTTGTGACCAAAAAAAAAAAAAAACCCTAAACTTTTTTCCATACCCCACCAATTTTCAAGATAAATGTGTCACGTAAATATAAGTCTTAGGTTTATGGTGTTACAAAACAAAAATTTAGATTTTTTAATGTCACACAAGTATAAGTTTGGGTTTTTTTGTGTTATAGAAAAAATTTAAGCTAAATGTGTCACACGAATACAAATTTGAATTGTTGATGTCATTAAAAAAAATGGGTTACAGTTGGTAAATTTAGAGTTTTTTTGTGGCTTTTTCCCAAATAATATTTACAAAATTGTTCTGGTTGATTTTTATGCACGCTTTCTTTTGACAAAACTAAAATGTAAAAGTTACTAAATAGAAGTGCTATTACATAGACATTTGGTTTTTACACTTTCTTATACACCCGATGCATATGTCATGGGCCGATCGTTTAGAATCAAAATCATACAGTGACTTCGGCTATCTTGGATCATTTGGGATCGTTAGAGAGCATAACCAAGCTTTTTGGAATTGATTGCTCACTCACTCGTTAACTAGGATCGATCGCTCATTGCTCACTCGCTCGCTAACTCGGATTGATCACTAACTTGCTTGCTTACTAGAATCAATCGATCACTCGCTCACTCGCTAACCCGAATCGATCACTCGTTCGCTAATTCAAATCTAGAGAGAAAAGCTTTGAACGGGAGATTGCAATTTTGATTATGAAATGGTTGGATTGATACAATGAGGAGGAGGGCATCATTTCTTACACTTGAGGCCCTCGGATTCAATCCGACAAACAATATCATGTCTTCTAACCTACCACCTACCGACATTTATGCTGAGAGAGTTCTAAATTCTCGATGTAATTAACATCTCACCCGTCCCTGAAAACGTTCCAAAAGCTCTTGTGAGAACATTAAGCAATCTTGGGAGGTCTTCCTCGATCATGTGGTCTCGTGACAGTGACACGTACCTATGCATTTCATGAAATAATACTCTAATGGAATGCTAGAGCTAGTTTCACAGCCACAATTATCAAAAAGAGTGTTAGAAGGTCATACTAAAGTTACTTGTGATTTGTTTATCCTCCTCATATTTCATATTGCAAAGTTGACGTATCACACTGTCCAATACAGTAAAAAATCATTAGGAAACACGGCATCATATGCTGCACGAGCAGCAGATAGGACAAGAAAATCCAGAGTGGTAGCCTCTCGACAAAGCATTAGAAGCTAAAGAAGCACGTCAGCTCTACAGAGACAAGTACAAATTAATCCGCCCAGCACAGAACATGCAGGGTTAATCCCATGTTTCGGCCTTCAACCTCGTTCTGCCGTGCAAGGCAAGTTCACGTCAATCGTTGCAGGAGATCACGCTGAAGAAGCCACCTGAGATGATTTTTGGTCTATTGGAGCTTCACACAACCTATTAATAGTCACTTGACTTGTCATCAGAACAAGATGGTGCCCTGGAATTCCGGCTATATTGAAGTTCATGCCAGCACTTTCTGCGGCATCTGATGTCAATGGAGGCTCCCTGCAATAACGGCATTAACAGCTGTGTCTGAAGAACAATGCAGTTTAACTGTCAAATGGTTTTACGAATAAGCAGTAATCAAGTCTCGACAAAAAGAAATCGGTCTGCCGTAGATACAACATAAGCCATGGTCTAGACCATTAAATAAACCAAGAGCCCAGCACAGACTGGGGTTGGCTTACATTATGAGAATAGAAACTCACTGCAAATGAGCCTCAAACCAGTTGTGGGAGAGGGGACAAAACATATCTTAAAGACAACATAAGAGAAAATAATGCTCAAGAGATAACTCCAGGAAAAGGTTTATAAAAACTAGGGAAAATTGCACCAAGTGGCCTACTAAACATTTAGACCAATGTGCAATTATGTCCTAATTGATTTGCAATTGGTGCAATCAAGTCCTTTTTAAGACCATGCAGCCAATTTTGCTAAAGTGGCAGGCCGGTCTCCACTGCAGCATTTAATCTCTCCACCTTGATAGCACATCAGACCAATAGAACAGCTGTTTGGGACTTTTTTGATCTTTTTTTACAGCTGGACACATTTTCTCGGAAGTTGCATTCTAAATCTCTCCTCTTAGATACCACATCAAGCTCCGTATGTTCTCACTTACTCTTTTCATCCATTAGAGAGAGGTGACATCAAGGAAAGAATTTCACAAGGCTACTTAACACACTCCAATCATAAGCCTACTAAAGTTCTTTGCTAAAATCAAAGGCTTACAGGAACTTTCTGGGGAAATGAATGAGAAGCAATTTCTTGTGGCAAGAAGTCAACCATATCAAACCAATAGCTCCTGCCATGGTCATGTTGGAAGAGAGGATGGAAGCCAGAGCAGCTCTATGTAA
The DNA here is from genome assembly GCA_014182515.1 of Eucalyptus microcorys. NCBI lineage: Eukaryota > Viridiplantae > Streptophyta > Magnoliopsida > Myrtales > Myrtaceae > Eucalyptus > Eucalyptus microcorys. Next base: position 27,508,604 of record CM024570.1, read on the forward strand.
ATGAATCCAGAAACGCATGAGATGCCGTCAGGAAATTCATTCTGCTTATTCTCCTGTCTCTTCCAAGTATCACGTTGCCTAAGCCTTATCAACATTCAATACTATCTCCGCCAACTGAATGTTGCCACTTATTTTGGATGCCTTACTGGACGGCATGATTGAAAAGCCATCAAGAAGTTTTCTGCACTTCAACCCCCACTTTACCATCAAGAACTCAATGAGATGATGCCCACTGAAGACCATGGAAACACAAAATTTACTTTTTGTCATTATCCTTCCTTTTTTTCTTTTTATTTTATTTTTTATTTTTTTTTTTTTTGGGGGGTTTAAAAGTGAATGGAACTGGATAATAGAGCATGATTGAAAAGATTAATACCTTCGATTATGGTAAGTAGTAATGAAGACCGATCCAGGAGAATTTTGGAGAAGGAACGACACCGTAGCAAAGAGATCATCAAAAGCTTGGGCAAAAATAATACACACAGGCAAAAAACAAAAAGCAGGTAACAAAAGTGTTAATTGACTTGTCTATTCTATTTAGAAAGGAAACAAGATGAAAGATGATCAAAGCACCAGTACCTACCACTTGTCTCATACAAAACATCTGCTCCAAGTATAAACTGAGGGAATAAAGTGAAGATGGATTCATCCCAAACTCCCCAACTGAGCCCTACCACCTGCAGAGATATGGAAACTACTTAAAACTAATTGAGACGGAACCAAGTGATAAATTGTTGCAGGACTCGAACTTTATACTCACAAGAGCTGCACCAAAAAGGCTACTCATAATCACAACTAATCATTCAAGCCAACCATAGACCAAGTCCTAGTTTCTTCTTGAACAGCAGTATAGAATAGCAGGAACTCACCTTACAACTTAAGTTATTCAATTGAGATACTCGTTTCATGTTGTCCAGCACCTGAAAGTTTAAAGAAGAGGACAACAGATGATAAGCCACTGAACTCTTATTGAGACCAACAGTAAGCTATCTTGTAAGCAAGTAGGCCGACTAGAATGCTTGAAGGAAAGATAAGATGAAACTCAATTTCGATTGGGACAAACCCACGATTCATGAGGCATCCTAATTCAACTTATACCTCACAGAATACCATTTCATGAACATATTCTCCTGTGTTTGGCAACAAAGTTTGCAAATTTAACATTCCCTTTTCAAATCAGCATCTTGAGGGGACCATTTTAGATGATGAAGCTATCAATTAGCATTTTCTAATTTTGTTTGCTTTGACAGATCACCAAGACTTTGGTTGAGAGTAATCCCTGTAAGGACCACCATCCTCCTTTAGAACAATGTCGCCCGCGTGCATGCAAGCGTGTGTTGGTGTGTGCATGGGTGAGAGCAAAGGGGGAGTTGAAACAATCTTATCGACAAATCTGAAAAGCATGGGACGTATGAAATTGAACACACTATTAAAAAAATGTAGGTCCATCTATTATCTGGCAGAACTCGGGGTATCTGAATGACATTTTCACCTCAACAGCCCTCCCTCAATCTTCCAACTGATTTGGGTGTTTCACCTTGTTTGAGAATCTCTCCCAAGTCCCACTAATTCACAACCAGTTGCTTCTATCTCATCCAAAAGAAGAGTAGCTTTGACGAGTTCTAATTATTCTCAACGGAGAAAATTCTTCTTCCTTACGAACATCTGTGGGCACAGTCACAATTTCACCTTTTTCTAGACACGCGATTGCTTTGGACTGGTGAGACATAAAACAGCAATTGAACTGTACCGCGGAGAAATAAAAATCAAACCACAAAATAAACACAACGGAACAACAAAAACAGTAGCTAATCATGCATGTTACCTCCAATCTGCTGGCATCATCTGTAAGCGTCACATCGCAGCCCAATCTCGCAGCAACCAACCCAGGCAGAGAAGTTCCGGCACCAAGCTAAAAAACAGGAATCGCAGAGACAAGACAGCATGCACGGAGAAATCAATCCGCATCCCGCATTACCCAATCGAGCTTCTTCCACACAAACACAGGCAAATACAAAAAAAAAAAAAAAAAAAAAAGGACTATGTTGGCGTACCTCGAGAACGTTTGCTCCAGCGAATCGCGATTTCTGTTGCCAGACGTACTCGGCCAGGACGACGCTGCACGGCCATACGAACAGTCCGTACTCCTCTTTCATGTTCTGATACAATCAGCAAAGAAGAAAAAGAAGAAGGAGAACATCAGTGATCGGCCTGAGTGAGTGTTCATTCCCCTTACGGTTCTCCGTTGAACGGGTGAAGAGAGCGGAGGAACCTCGATAATCGAGATGCAGAAGGCCGGTCCGTCGGGCCCGTCGCCGAAGAAGTGCCGCGACACGGTCGTCATGGACGCGGTTCTGCCCACCGGCTCGCCGTCGCCGTCGCCGTCGCCCTCCGCCATGTCGATTCGGCAAGTCTGAAGATTCGTTCGCGAGCGAACCGATGAAGCGCGCAGTATTTTCCCCGCTGGGAAGGTCGGGCTTGATTCCACCGGTTCAATCCGACCCGAACCCGACCAATGAAGAGAGCTCTTCAATTTTTATTTTTTTTGGTTACTTTTTCTGCATTTATTTACAAATGTGCTTGATAGGTGGAAATTATGTTTGTGTCCAACGCCTAATCTAATATATAACTGGAAATATTAAATTTGATCTTATTTTTCGAACTTTTCAGAATGAGCTCCAGATAAAATTATTAAAATTTTAAAAAGATATAACTAGCAAATATTTTTATAAGTTCCCATTTCTTTTGCCTTTTCATTTAATGTTATAATTACCTATTTTCTTGTCTCAATGATCACATCACTTTCTCCACCTAACTCTATTTGTGTTGGGTGCACTTATTATCACCAATTAAATGCATAACGTGAGGTCAAATAGCAACCCTATTTTTCTTTCAATTTTTTTTTTATTACTTGCAATACGGTTCTGTGGTTGATTGATTTGATGAAGCTAGCTCAGAAAACATGTAATCTAAAAACACAATAAGTGCTCAATAGAAAGATTAAAATGTGAATTCAACATAGAACAAGATTATGAAGTTAACTGTTTTCATTACAAAGCAATGAAATAATGCAAAAAAAATGTTTTAAAATGGTATAGGAATTCATTTGTGCTAAACTTGAAAGACAGCAATTTTTTTTAAGTTCTAATGTTTAAAATGATCTCATTGGAAAATTAAATGACTCATAGTGCTAATATTTGACAAACCGAAATGTTTTGATTAAGGCTTTTGTTCAGAAATATTTCGGAATATTTTTTAAGCAACAAGACGAGAGAATAATACATCTTCTAATTCATTAATTTGTCTCATAATCCATACAATAGATTTTCAAAAGCTGAATGCAAGCTTTTATTAAATATTTAACAAATGTTTTTCGGGACACGTGTAGACATTATCCTTTCCATAAACCGAAAGGAAAAAGGATTTATTAAAAACTTCAAAATTCCGAATCCAACGCCGTTTATCTTTTCTTTTGCCGCTTGCCCCTCTCTCACCATCGGATGAGGGACCAAATAATAATCGACGCACCGCTTGTCCTCATCTGGCACGTGTACGATCAAGAGACGCCCAGCTCCCACTAGACATCGATCAACGGTCCACGGTGCGGAACCCAGTAGGCCCCACGCCTAGACCGAGCGCATGCAATCATCATCCCTTCACTTCACCTTTGTCCGGGGCCCACCGGTTCATCGTTCGGTTCTCACTCTCTCTCTTTTTCTCTTGAACTCTCTCGAGACGAGCGCCTCCTCCATCGAAGCTCAAGCTCAATCTCGCCGTCGACTTCGATCGGTCGCGCCTTCCCCATGGCCCTCGCCAGCCACTTCCTCGCAGCTCCGGCCGAGACCTCGTTCTTCCCCAGGGTCTCGGCGCCCTCGCAGCCTCCTTCGTGCTCCGGCGCAGATTCTCCGTCGTTGGCTCGCTCGTCCCCGATGAATCGGCGGATTTCTCTGCGTCGGAGCTCCGGACCTCGCAGACTTAAACACACAGGTATGTCACAGGGTTCGTTCGCCCGGAAAAATCCTGCCTTTCTTTCTATTCGTCTGTTGTTACTATTGTTGTCGTGAACTGATGAATCGGGCATGTTAGAGTAGAATTTTCCGCCGCCTCGGCAGTAGTTCTCTCGAGTCCTTCGTTCGCGAGTTGATGATGCAGCGACATTGCATTCCGCAAGACGTGGGATGATGGGTTGGGGGTGTTTTGTGAAGTGCCTGCCTGAGTTGTTTGTTATCGGCATTCGCGTTATCTGCGGTGGCAATCAAGTTCTGGTTGAATTCATGCGGTTTTCTCCACGGACGGGACGGGCGGCGGCTCTTCTTCTTGTTCTCGCGATTGAGATGAATGAGTTGAATTGTCACTTGATACGACTTGTGTATTGTTAATGCAACATGATGTATCGTGGCCGTTCTATCTCCTCTAGATATATAACACAACTCATGATTAGCAAAATGAAAATTAGCATTGACTCATACGATAGTTATACATGGTTAATTATACAAATAAATGCTTGGGATAGTACTGCATCTGAAATTGTGGAACCAGCTAAGTGTGCCATTCATAACCCACTTAGTTGACTAGAGGAGTATTGTATTCGGGTCCAATTTGTATGAGCCATAACATGCTGCGTTATGAATCTAGTCATCTTTGATATCTTACATTGCAAACTAGTTCTCATTGCTTTTTCGCATTTCAGGCATTGTTTAGGTTGCTTCGATGCATTGACTGATGAGTGTGAAGTAACCTCATTTGCATTTTGCATTGATATCAGTTAAGACAGCGCCTCAACAATCTGAAGTTAATACCGCTGCAGAAGCCTTCAACAATTTCAAGCACCTACTTCTGCCAATCACGGATCGAAATCCTTACCTTTCTGAAGGAACAAGACAGGTGACCATACTTCAAGGCGCCTACTTATTGCGACTGTACTTAGATAATTCTGTTATATGGGTGTTTTCCTGTTGAGCATCTATCAAGATAAGTATTGCCCCTGTTCAAGCCATGTTATTTATGGAGTTGATAAATTTTTATACGACTGGAATACATGATTGATTCTGCATGACGAAATTTCTCCATGAGAATCAAAGTCAATGCATCCTGGACCTGCTCATAGTGTCTTGTTTCATGTTTTCTGAAATTTCCATGATGCATGAAGCATTAATCCATGTGGGCAGCCCAAGATTTTGAATGTTTACGAAGGGAAGGATCTTCAGTGGCGTTCTGTTGACTCCTTTTTAATTGTCCTTATGACCTGCAGTCACTGTGCATCCCATTCCGTTTCATGTGAATATTCACTCTTGTTCTGTATTCACAGGCTGTAGCAACTACCGCAGCTTTGGCAAAGAAGTATGGAGCTGATATCACTGTTGTGGGTGCGGAGACTTGCTCTTTTTTCTTCTTTTAGCACCGTACCAATGGATTTTGGTTCTTAAAATGTGAGCTTCTAATGCAAGGTTGAAGAAATTTAGACTTTATTGTGCAGTTATTGACAAAAAGCAGAAGGAAACATTGCCGGAGCATGAGACCCAACTATCTAGCATCCGTTGGCATCTGTCAGAAGGTCTGCTGCGTCTGCCTACTTTTCTCAACTTAGATTTTGTATGGATTCAGTTTGTTCCTGCATCAATCTATTTCCTGGATATTAGTAATTTGGCATTGATATTATAACATCTTGGAAAGAAATACAAAAAATGGGACTTGTAGAATGTTAGGCCTTCTCTAGGTTTCGAATGAATGTGGAAGGAATTGAAGATGCAACAAGTTTTATTTGAGCATTTTGCGATGAAAAATTTGTGCTCTTTTGTCTTCTTAGATCATTACATTACATGGGTATAAGACTAAGAAAATTTTTGTCAACTTGGTACCATGAAAGGAAGTAGCTTAGGAAGATGAGAGGAGATTGAAGATATGAATGGTCAAGCTTGGAATGACGAATTGACTTTTGCTTGGTCTCTCGTTCGTTAAGAAGACCGAGTGAGGGGTTAGAAGTTCATGGACACTTCAATTACAATCCAAGCCAAAGAAAGTTCAATATATTGGAATTCTGGCAGTTTTGACCATTTTTAAATTCCACATCCACCAATTAAAAATGTCTTGTTTTCAGTTTGTTGATAACTGTTCCTGATCATCCTCGAGCTTTTACAGGTGGGTTCCAAGAATATAAGTTGCTAGAACGTCTTGGAGAAGGGAACAAACCAACTGCTATAATTGGTGAGGTCGCTGATGATCTAAACTTGGATTTGGTCATTCTCAGCATGGAAGCCATCCATTCTAAGCACGTGGATGCAAACTTGTTAGCTGAGTTCATTCCATGTCCTGTCATTCTTCTACCATTGTAAATGTCACTTTGCAAAAACCAGTGAGATAGTAGTGTAACTTAATCCTCGAATGACACTTTTGATCGGACGAGGGGTGTCTCAATAATTTTCCTTCTACTCTTTATATCGTTACAGGTTTATTGCCTTTTCTCCACCGGAGCCCTTTTCACTGTTAGTTTTCCTGAGAGCATAACCAATTGTTCTAAGGTCAGTATTACGCCTAGTATTTTCGGTTGGATTGGGAATTTCAGGTTGCGAGTTTGTTTAGCTTGTCAAGCCTTGTGATGGTGGTTGGGGGTAACTTAGATTTTGTTAAGTAAATTGGAGGACTTGGGGACGGACGATGGAGTCTGGGGTCGCTCATCTGGCTTTCTAAAGCATAGTATAGCATGCTAGCGTCCCTGTCCCCATGCTAACCTCTCTAAGATAGGGAGTTTTGTGAAGCCCTTGTGTTTAGATTGAATACGGGACCATTTCTTGGCTTTATTCGTGAAGTACGAGGTGGTCCATGATATTAAGATGGGGGGAAACATAGGGGCGTTCCCACCCACCCACTTCCAAGCAGAAACGGGAACTGAAAGTGCGCAAGACGGCTTCTCGTGCTTCCGACATCGCACGTCCTCGCTGTCCGCGCGCGGTTCCCATGTTGATGATACGTGAAAACCAGCTCTGTCGTGCCATTGACACTTCCCTTTTTATTACAGACACTGCATGCCCATAGATTCGTGTTGACCGGTTGGAATTTTTCCAGGCAAAGCGTTCCGATTGGAGTTGGTAACACGCGATGAGCAGCGGGCCCTCCGTTTCTCTACGATGGACGCCCGCTTTTGGGCTGAATATTCCAAGGCTTGTACCTTTTGTTTCTCCGCCAGGACTCGGACTTTGTTCTTGGGGAGCGTGGGTTCTACGTCAACGACTCGATTTATCGTCAGAAATTTGTCAAATCAAGTCGCCTATGCCTGTGCTAGTCAAAATTGACACATTGATACGCGGCGGCGACTGAGTTATGAGAAAAGAGGCCGTGGGCAGGATACCTTTTTGTAGTTTTCTAGCTCTGTCGTGACCCATCCCCGAGAGAGAGAGATAAAATTACATGATTCGCTCTAGAACACGCATTTCGCCCGCGACTATCTTTCTAAGTAGCCTCGTAAGCACCGTGTTGACTGTTGATCGAACCATGAATTCGAACGCATCGAATCGAGATTTTGGCTAAGTGAACTGGGTAAATGAACATTGACTTTGTTGATTATACCATGATTTCGAAAGAAGGCACTAAGGTAAGAAGAACAGGGCTTGTGTGTGATGTGCATGGATGTTACAATTTTTTTTTTTTTTTATAAATCGTGAGTAATTTTATATGTAAGTATATTCGAGGGTGAATATAGAATCTCGAAATATCAGTGTATGGATGGATATAGACGTGAATTTGAAAGTCAGCCATTGGGACATTTGATATTGAAGTGTGTTTTCATCCAATAAAATTGAGAAAATTTGGCAATAATTCTACGAAATGTCGCGTGGTATATGAGCAAATAGATTCCAAGTTCAGATTGGTCCCCACGGAAGATATAGTGTTTCTTGGATTTCTTCTGATAATTCAATAGGACGGTATAGTATCTTTATAGCACGTCACCAAATTTAAGAGCTTTTATTTTGTAGCTATGCCAGACTAGCGTCCCCTAGATAGTTCAGTGCTGACAAGAGAGGAGCATTTGTATAAGCGACCGTACAAAATGTTTATTTATTTATTTTCCTGTAGTTAATTGACAAAATTACTATTTATTTTTTCCTTTGGAGTTCCAACATAGTACCGACAACAGATGGGTATACGTGTGCAAAGAACGTGAAAAAAAAAATCAAAATGGGAAGGAAATGTGCGGTTTGCGTCATTTTAGGACTTTATTTAAATTGCCTTGCAAAATTCATTCTCTATTTAGGAAGAAAACTTAAATAATTGGAAGAAGAGAGATTTGCATCAATTTTCCGAAAGGAAAGGTGCTTATGAAAACAGTTCATAATTATGTCGACTCTCTTCTATTACACTTGAGTTTGTTTGGAAGAAATTCAAATAATTTTAAAGATGATGAGATTTGTGTTCGATTTTGGAAGGTGATATCCTTACTAGACTAATTAGAGATTATCTTGACTTTTTAAATTATGAATTTTCATTCATGTGATACCACCCTTTGCTGTGGACGCCTTGGTTCCACGTCAGCAAAATTAACGTGTTCCCCTTCCTTCCTGAGTAATTCGGGAAAATTTGATTGTCAAAATTAATTTAGAGTAAATTTGTCGCAGTTGGGGGAGGTTTAAGTCACCTTGCAAAATTCATTCTCTATTTAGGAGGTTTGCAGATCTTATGAAAATAGTTCATAATTATGTCGACTCTCTTCTATTACACTTGAGTTTGTTTGGAAGAAATTCCTAATTTTAAAGATGATGAGATTTGTGTTCGATTTTGGAAGGTGATATCCTTACTAGACTAATTAGAGATTATCTTGACTTTTTAAATTATGAATTTTCATTCATGTGATACTACCCCGCTGTGGACGCCTTGGTTCAAGTGTTCCCCCTCTTCCGGTTGGGGGGAGGTTTAAGTCACCGCTGGTTCCTCCGAGTCATCAAAAAAAAAAATTTCATTTGTGTAATGCATCGTTTCGATCTATACTATTAACTAAGCGAATCGACAGTTATTTCAACACTAAGAAACTATGAGAATATTTCAGTGAAATATTCATGCCGTATCAAAATAACGTCGGCCATGATTGGCAAATAATTAATAAATCTCTTACTTTCTATAGTATTTTCCTTGCACGTAATTGCTCATGCTCTTTCCCTACGGTTGTCATAATAAATTTCATCAAAGTTTTGGACTAAAATCCATACTTAAAATCCTAATTAGTTTTGCTTTCTCTGTCGCAGGAATTAGATTATTATGGGAGGGCATAAGAAATGTATTAATCATTCTAAAATTACCCTTTAACCATGATAAAAGAACGAATTATATTATTTTCAAAAAGAAATCTTTTTTTTTTTACTCGGGAATCACCGTACAACCAGCAGTTAGCGACGTAAAACCCGGGGCAACACTAACGAGGGGACCCACCTTCCACGGAGCCACACTTAAGTCGCACAAATGCGATCGCGGTGGCTCAAACCTCCCCCTACTAGAAGAGGGGGAACGCCGAACCAACGCGTTCACAACAGGATGAGTGAAATCACTTTAATCACTTACAAAATAAATAAATGAAAAATATTTTCTTTATTTACGAAATTATTTAGATATAAATTATTATTTATAATAAAAATATTATTCGTTAGTTTATAATTTTAAGTGATATAAATAATTTTTATTTTATTTTTCGCGAAATAATCAGAGCCTAGATGAGAAAGAGATAATAGAGAGATAATTATATAGTAATTATGTATATATATCCGAATGGAATTGCATCAAGGGGGCTCCACCGGGGAGGGCATTTCTGTAAACACACACTGCCCCCGTCAAACAAAACCTTCTCGCCGAAGAATTTCCCATTAGCTAAAGCGAGACAAGCTCCCCAGCCAGAGCAGAGAGAGAGAGAGAGAGAGAGAGAGAGACCAGGAAGAGGGCGGAAAACACACAAAAACACACCGAGGCTCGCCAGACTCGCCACACCCTCGGACTCAGTGAGTCGCCGACGAGTGGAGCTCGATTCCGCAGCCCCGCCCCGCCCCGCCCCGCCCGGATTCCTGCCGCCGCCGGCGATCGGAACTCCCCGAGAATCCCCGATCGTCCCGGGTCTCTCCCGATCAGTCGCCCCCCTCCCCCTCTCGCTCCCCCGTCGATACCATCCGTTCGACGGATTTTTCCCCGAGAGAGGCGCGCGCGCACTGCCGGAGGGGAAGGATCGAGCCCCTAAGTCGCGTCGGCCGATCGCTCCTCGTGTCCGCTGCCGATTATCGCCGTCCGTCGATTCTCGTTTCGATTTCGCTTCGTCGTTGATCAGCCGATCGGCGAAATTCTTTTTTTTGTTGTTTTTTTTTGGTCCCCTGAGAAGCACGCGCACTTCGGAGGCAAGTTCGAAACCCTAATCTATCGATCGAGCAAGCGCTCTCTGTTTTCCGCAAATTTTGCCTCATCCTCCGTTGGATTTTTTCTTTTCCCCTTCGCTTCGATTCCTCGTCGATGAGCCGAGTCTAAGGAGTGTCCGGAATCAAACCCTAGTTCATTTTTCAATCGATCGGCACTCTGTTTCATCTATTTTTTCCGGCATCTTCTCTCCGATTTCTCTCCTTTTTTCCTCGTCTATCCTCGTCGGCGAACGCTGTTTTACCTGAGAAGATAACCACAATCTCCTCTGCCTCCCTCCCTCTCTCTCTTCTCATGGCTATTGTCACGGACACGACTAACGCTAACTCCATAGAAGCTAACAATCACTCTCCTCGCAATTCTGCTGGTGCTGTTAATAGTCCTCGAGTCGGCAGACAGGCCAGGACGATGGCCTCGCCGCAGCAGTGGAATGAGATCGTCCGTGGGGGGGAATCGGATGTGACCGAGCCTGTTGATTTGTTGAGCAAGATCAACATTGCAGTCGCTCCGGAGGTTGTTCCGTCTTCATCCTCTTCGTCTCTGTCTTCGATTGCGGAGGAGGGGGGCTCCGAGAACGGCAATGTGGGCAAGAAGACTCCATGGAAGCTGCCCTCGGAGAGCCCTGGGCCCCCTGCTGCCGAGTTCGGCCCAGTCATGGGGGCTGAATCGTGGCCTGCTTTGTCCGAGTCGACTAGGTCATCAACGAAATCAACTTCGGTGCCTGTGAAAGGTTTATCCGATGGATCGCCACCCGTGCCTGTGACAGAGGTATAGCTTTTGCTTTCTGGATGTTGCTTTTGTAAGAATGCGATTATATAATTTTCTCGTGGTTTTGGCTTGGTTTGGTTGTGGATTAAGTGTAGAGCGTGGGGAAAAAACAGTTTGTGCTATTCGATTTTTGCTTATTTGGTCATACGAGAAGAGACGTTGGAACTTAAGATAAGTTATTATGCTTTCAGGCCGTTACTTGTTCTGTGCGATGGAATTTCTGAAGATTTTGGAATGCACAAGAAAGTTACATTTACTAGCGAGTTTTTAGAATTGGAGTGCTGGAGCACATCTGAAGTAGCTCAGTTAGCTTTTAGAGGGGAGTTCAATTTGTGAACTCCTTTTTCGGATGTTTGATGAACTAAAAGGCTTTAGATTCGAGAAATATCATCTAGATGCTCTACTACATCTTAAAAAAACACGTTAAAAAAAATGGTGCAATAGCCGGGTCGATTAAGAGGTTTTTTACCCCCATTGGGAAAATATCCTTATACGTGACACTTTCATGTTTCCCAGGCTTCATTAGCTGAAAATATATACAAAAGCAAGGGCCCCTTCTGCCTTTAGGTCTTTCCGTAAGGGGTCTGTCTAATTCAGTGCTTCCTAGGATGTGGCCTCAGTCAAGCTAAGAGAGCATGAGAATTAAGCCTTCTAGCTTATTACTTTGTGTAATTTTTGTTCTCTTACCAGCTAGCTGTCTATGGAAATTAAATTTGAAGGAATGAACGTTGCCTGATGTCAAGAACATATATAGCTCCTTAATGTGGGTTTTCCTTTTGATATTGTGATGGACTTGAAATGAAAAAAAAACTATACCTATAACAAATATGAGCACTTCACACATGATACTCAGTTGCAAGTAGAACTGGACAGTTTCCTTTCTTTCTTATAAACAAGATGAGTGGCTTTGTTTTGGGTAGAATAGTTGGTGCTTTTAAGTTGCTTCTACTTGAGACATGGGATGGTGCAGTCATTGGTGCTTTGTTGATAATTGGAGACCTTGAAATAACTAAATGACCTGTGAAACCCAAAGACTCAGATTTAATTGATTTGGGTGTTTATGATGTACAGAAAATAGACAGCTAACTCTGTATTCTCACATATACAGTTTTTCCTTCTTTGCACACTTTACTCTTCTGGCTGTTTCTGTGCTTTTTCTGAAAGGAACAATGGAACAACGACCAAAAAGAAATGGGATTTTTCTTCCTGCCCCATCTTTTGGTTTTTCTGTTGGGCAAATACGTTTTGCTAGGTGTTGCAAATGAAAGAGTCTTTTATCATTCCGTAACTTGGGGACTTTGCATCGAGCTGTGTCTGTGTCATTTCATTCTTCCATTGCATACATAATGCTCTGACCCTTGAGAAATTGTTCATGTTGAAGGGAAACGGAAATGCCTCATCTGTTTCACAGAAGCAACTCACTGATAATAAGGATGCAAATATAGCAACAAGCTCCTCCATGCCTGCACGTCCGAGATCAAAGAAGCAAAGTGGATCTACATCTTCTGGTGGCGGAGTTGCTCAGACATCAGCAGTTGTAGCCCCTTCAGTTGACCTGAGATCAAATAATCCTTCTCCCAGGGACCATAACCACAGGAGTGGGCCTGTTTCGCATTCACAAAATGGCAATGAGCACCCTCAACAGCAGCGCAGCTCCTTCAGGCGAGGTGGGGGTAATTATTCACGTGGGGATGGTTCTTACCACCACAGCTATGGGGTTAGGCGTGATCATGAACGTGGTAATCAAGAACCAAGTGGTCACCGAAATTTTAACAATAACAGAGATTCTCACATGCCACAGCAAAGAGGTATGCCGAGGATTGGCAGGCCCGCACCGCCGCCGCCTGTCTCACCTTCTACTGCTCCATATATTGGACCTGCTTCAGTTCGGCCTCTTGGCGGCCCTGTAGTTTTTCCTGGTAAGGCAGATTATGTTAACTGTCGAAACTTACCATCCGAAAGATTTTCTTTGATGTCTTTTATTTTTTCCAGAGACTCCAGTGTATTATTTCTCAATTCCGTTGGATATTCGGAATGTTCCTTATTATCCGCCAATGCAGCCTCCTATGGTTTATATTCCACCTCCTCCTAATCAACTCTTGCGTGCTCAAATAGTTAGTCAGATAGACTATTATTTCAGGTAATTTTACTGTTTCCCCCCCTCAAAATAAGTACTCTTTGTTTCTCAAAACATATTGCAAGTTTTCATAAGTTAACTGAAATCATCCTCTATATTTGGCTGGTGCAGTAACGAGAATCTTGTGAAGGATTTATATTTGCGGCAGCAAATGGATAAACAGGGCTGGGTTTCTATAGCTGTTATTGCAGGGTTTAAAAAAGTAAGTTTTCTTGAATATATCAGAAGTTTGCACTCTTGAACTTAATTGTACCTTTTAGTTCCATCTAGTATCAAGTCATGTTTTGTTGGCTTATTGATTAAAGATATAATTTCACCTGGATTCAAAATGACATTAATTCTATAATACGATACTTCCAGAATAAGACATCTGGGGTGTTAATTTATACTATACTTGCCGACAATTGAACTCCATTCATTCTTTTCTTCTTTTGATGTATTACTTCTTAAAATGAACTTGGGATCCCTTAGCAGCCAATTATTTGGCCTCAAAAGTGTTGGGTTCCTGGTTCCGTGCTTGTAATTAAGCTAATTGCTTTCTTGTCGTCTTTTTGGTGAGTTCCATTGTAGCATTTACGTCTAGCTACCTTAATTGATTGTGTTATAGGGAATGCATTCAAGTTTTGTGATTGATTTAGCTCTTATTTGGCTTTGATATTGATAATCCCTTTTGTCTTGAGCTAATTATAGAAAGGTGTCTTTAACTATCAGGGATCTCCTGTGACTTTTGCTATGCACTTGGATGTTATTATTTTGAATGAAGTTGTGTATTTGTAAAAAGGTGCAGTACCAGATTACTCAATTTGTATATAATTATAATATACCACTTGTGAAGGCAATGCACTTCGAGGTTTGGAAGTCAACCACCCAACATTGCTTTTGATGAGTTATGTGTTTTCAGCCTAAATGAATTTGCTTGCAAATTCACTGGAGATGGAAGTCCTCTTTCATTTCTGGATGGATTTTCTATTATGGCAAAGATTGGCTCCTCCAATCTTTTAACTTCCACACGTGTAGTTTTGAAGATGGTGAGACTTTGCAAGTAATATCGTTTTTCCCCAAATCTTGTTTATTGCATATTACTTTAACTGGGTATACTTCATTGGTATCGCTAAATTTGGGTGCTATTTTCAATAGATTAATGAGCTATGATTTAAATCACCAAATGTGTCAAACATTCATTTCATTGAAATTGTCATACTTCGATAAGAATTTGAACAAGTTTTTGGCAAAGTACTAACATAGTGGTGTGGCTCTATGGAGTCAGTGGACAATGTCATCTTTGAGTTTTTTTTTTTCCTGAAAATACAAAGAATTTAAGAAGAGAACAAGAAGAAAAAGGGAATAAAGGCTTGAGGGCCTGTGACCCTCCTGCATCCCCAGTGAGTGTTGCAGGCCTTCTGCCAGCAGTGATGGAGGGAAATGACCCTCTTTGATTGTGGTAGAGTGCTGCACTGTCCTTTCTGACAATTGATGGTCAACAACCCTCCAAAGAGGGGCAGAGGGTTAGTCGCTTCATTGCTTTTTTATTTCAATTTTTTTATGAAATTTAAACTATTTTCACTTCCTGCTGACATAAGCGTGCAACTGAACTCCATGTTTTATTGGCAAGTGGCAAGGGTACGTTAGCACCAAGCTTACAATTTTTTGGATTTTGGTTAAAATTCATTAACTGCAAAGATATAGAGGTTCCATGTATATGGTGATCAAATGAAAGTTCACTAATCTGATTACAGAGTGCACCAAAGTTCAGTAACCAATGGTGAAATTTACCATCTTAATTTTTAATTCTGATGAAAGCGCTCCGGTAGGCCTTATAGTTTCAAATTGCTTTGCCATTATTCATTCTCATAGTTTCAATACATCATCAACCTATCTTGTCTTAATGTCATGATTAATGATTAACTGGTATCAGCAATGATTTGAATTAG
Source organism: Eucalyptus microcorys (assembly GCA_014182515.1). Classification (NCBI taxonomy): domain Eukaryota; kingdom Viridiplantae; phylum Streptophyta; class Magnoliopsida; order Myrtales; family Myrtaceae; genus Eucalyptus; species Eucalyptus microcorys. The sequence goes on from CM024570.1 coordinate 27,523,820, forward strand.
CATGGTTGTATCCGTTATCTTGGTGGCCTTGTTGCCTTGCCTTGATCTGTTTAATTTCAAATGGACAACTTGCATGTGGCAACTAGAATTTGACTCTCGTGTCAACTTATGACTTACTAGTTGGACACTTAGATATATTCACAATGGATTGTAGGTGACTGAAGTGTTGTTGAATTGAGGTCCAAATCCTGAATCGTAAATCTCATTTTTTGGGAAGATTTGGTAGAAAGGATTGGCATTTCTTACTAGAACATAGGTATTAGTTGCGAAAGCACATAAAAAGCATATCATGGTAAATATTGTTGAGAAAATTTAACTCTTTCGTTTTGGGACCTGATTAACATAGTATAAATTTCAATTCGCATTCTGTGGGAAACTGTATGCAAAGAGGAAGTCACAGACTCGTAACAGATTGACATACTACTCTATTTGTTCCATACCCAAAGGCCTCGAACTTGTAAAAGAAACTTCATGACACTTCAACAAGAACCTTAAATACACAAAAACAATGGAAACTATTTGCCAAGGTAGTTAAAATCACTTTTTTAACTAGGAAATTGGAGGGGCCTCCACAAAACTAAATAGTAAGATCAAATCATTATATAGAAAGGTTTCACAAAGCTTATAAAATAACCCAAAGAACATAATGAGTTTGATACATACTATAACAAAAATTTCCATACCATTAAGGAAGAAATTGGAGCATGTCAAATGATAGTATTGAGCAAATTGATCAAATTACATTATACTGACCGGACGAAATATAGAAATAGTGGTACAATTTAGGATTATTTAAGAAAAATTCGCATACAACAAAAGACTTCGAAGCTTCATTATGTTCTGTTACTGAATGGCAAAAGATGATGGGGGTGGTAATGGAGGTTTTTGATGGTTAAAGTGGATTTTTATGGCTGCTTCTTGGAATCGAGAGGGCCCACTGCACTGTTGTGAATTGGGCATGAGGAAATTATTTTTCTTTATGTTATTTAGTTCTTTTCTTTCCTTTTTCAATTTGTGCTGTTGAAACAAACCATTTCATTGAAACGTCGATATGGCCTGCATTGTTTCATTTGCTATTCGGCTGAAACAAAGCCCAGATTTCCCAAGAAAGTGGACTTGGGCTAATAAAGTCAGTCCAATGATTCACCTAGTTGACTCGCAATTTTGGCAATTTTGCTGAGTCAACTCTTGATTTTACTCCGACTTCACTCGGAACAAGATTTTGCAGCAAGTTAACTTAATATTCATGATTTGTCTCGTCACTATTCTACAAGCCAAATCTCTATTTTGACTACATTTGTATTGCTTTCTCATGAAGCATGCAAAAGAGACGAGTCTATTTATTCCTACACACGCAAGCTGCGACTTTGTCTATGCTTGCGATTTAAACAAGCTAAAGAGGTTGGTCAAAGGTGCAGAAAAGAGGAGGGTCAGAGGACTGTAGACCCAATTCAGAGGTGTTGAGAAGCCGTGCCTTCTCAGAGGGCATGCACCTCGAATTCATCAGTCCTCAGAGGCGCAACAGCTGGAGTTGGAGGCATCGACAGCTGGTTGAATCTTTTGAAAGATGAATTGAAATGAATCATATGATTTGGACCATGAATCGGACATTTTCTACAACGTTGGCTGGTCCGTATAGTTATCTGCTATTATATAAATTTTGGCCAAAAAGTGCCACTCCCCTTCCCCTAAAACCCTTTTCTGAGGGAAGATGCAGACTCTGCCTTTGACTGTGTGTTGGCTGCTTGACTGAACAAAGTTAGTCCAAAGATTTTCTTACTTTATTTGTTACTTTTTTTTTTCCCGATTTGATAGCTTTGCATGCGCCTTCTTTGTGGAACTCTTTTTGATATTTTCTGTACCGGTGGCTTATGACTTCACCTATAATGATTTATTATTGTTGGCATCTTTTGGTATTTAGGACACCCCAAGCTTTGATGATATTGCACTATTTTTTTGGGGTGAGAAAAACTAGTCAATTAGGAAATTATACTATTTGTCCTGGTCCTCCTTTGTTAGTTCAGGTCTTCCACACAGACCCTGGCTTTTTGCCAGGATTACGTATACCATGCAAGGCAAACATATTGCTGCTTATATTGGATGCGATTCATCACTTATTTATCTCAAACCTTTGTGTTTACTGCAAATGTTGTTTTGGATCCAGGTCAAGGAGTTGACTAATGATGTACAGCTCATATTGGATGCTGTGCGAACTTCAGCTGTTGTGGAAGTGCAGGTATCTTTTCCGGGCGCCAGATCCACTCCACTTGTCTGCTAGTGTGGTGCTACAGAATGTTCTGTATAATTTGCATAACTGGATTCGATTCTCTTCTTTTCTGACTTATGATCATTCTCGTGCCTTCTGTTGTGAGCCACAGGGCGATAAAGTCAGGAAGCGCACTGATTGGATGAAATTTGTCTTGTCTACTTCTGCTCATTCTTCGGGCACCACAAGCCCTCGGGTCCCCACCTCTCTGAATCACGACACTCTTGCATCTGGAATCGAATCGGTCTCTCTCAATGTCAGGGATACAAGATTTGACAATATGGTCAGTCAGGCTGATGCTCATGCGGTTATGTCAAGGAGGTTAGAGGAGCCCAACCGTATGGGCGAAACAGGCCAGACTAGCACTGCAGCTACAGATACAAGCACATGAAGTACATGCTTTCGCATGTTTTTCCAAGAAGGGATCATAAAGGATTTGTTATGACTAATATAATGCTTGCTTAGTAGTCTTACCGTGGCTTACAAATCCAGTATTAAAGAAAGAAAAAGGAGCAGAAGATACAATATCGTGAAAGGGTAGAAGAGCGTGCGGTTGAAGTACTTGAGTCGAGCTGATTGCATGAGTATACTGGTTGATTCATGTGGTTTTGTGGAAATTTTCTATAGATATTTATGGTCTATGTGCTGATGACATCATGAGGGGATTTTTGTTGCGTGTCCCTTTACTGCCCCTTAGTTCATTTTTTCAATCTTTGGGGTCAGATTACATTTTCTTTCAGTGAAGGATGATTCTGAACGGCAGGAAGATACCGATGGTGGACGACACATTGCATGCGGCGACAACGGAGGGGGTTGGCATACCGGTTGTGGAAAGTGCGGCGAAAGTCCTGGTCTTTACTCATGCGCGACTCTCAAAGTTGTAGCGCTCATCTCATTTGTTAAATACGAAAATGTTCTTTTTTTTTTTCTAATTGCACTTTCTTCGGGACCTCGAAGATTTTTTTTTTTTTGCATGAACTACTTCTGGACCATGGTTTGGATGATATTCCTGAAAGTTGCTGGTCCGATCTGATGTGATCCGATGCTTTCGGTGGTATTTGGATCAGAGAGATCGGAAACTCTAGAAACTATTCTTTTTTTCCTGTAACCATTTGTGAATGTTAATTGTTTTTGTACTCGACATTGTGGAAGCAACTGACAGGGGACCTTTGTTTTCATTACCAAAGAAGAGACATGGACGTTTTTCTTTCCTGGTATTTGCGCATTTATTTACGTACGAAGCTGCATGGCCTTTTCTGTTCATCATGAAATTCCGAGTAGGGCACCAGGTGGTGTTTCCCCTTGTGCTGAAGAGAATGGGGATAGAAAATTTTATTGGGAAGCTCTTTCTTGTACCTGCTTCGAGTACATCCGTTTTCGAAATGCCAGAGGTAGCGAATTTGCCGATCCACTGGGAAGTTGCCCGAGTTATAGCCTGTGGTATTCAGTTCACGGAGTTCCTGATTCTTGAATCGTGTTCTTGTGTGTAGGGTTCGACTGCTTAATTGTTAAATAAGAAGGAAAATACTACTAAAAATTCCAAATTTTGTTCAAAGTGATAAATTTATCCAAAATAATTTTTTATGACATGAAGAACTCCAAACTTTGTTAACCATGATATATTTATTCCAAAAAAATTTTTTTTCGTGATACAAAAATTCTGTATTTATATCCTATGACACATTTACTCTAAACTATAAGACATTTTCTTCTTTTACTTTTTAATTTTTTTTTTCCTTTTTCTTTTTCTGTTTTTCTTCTTCTTCTCTCTTCCCTTCGCTGACCACTTAGGGTCGCCCTCGGGAAGCTAAACTCAAGCAAGGGGTGCCCTCGGCATCGGGCGAGAGGTCGCCCTCGCTTGGGCGGGTGAGGGCCTCTTGCTAGCGTTGGCGAGGGCCTCCCTCGCCAAATCTCAAGCAAGGGCACCCTTGCTTGAGTCCGCTTCCCTCCATGGCCATGGCCGGGAGGGAAGAGAGAAAAAGAAAAAAAAAAAAAAAAAAAAAACAGAAAAAAATAAGGCAAAAATGCCATTGGTGGAGTAAATATGTCTCGGTTAGTAAAGTTTGGAGTTTTTCATGTCACAAAAAAAAAAAAGTTTGGGATAAATTTATCACTTTGAGTAAAGTTTGGGGTTTTTTATGGTCTTTTTTTTTTTTTTTTTGTAAAGATTTTTTATGGTCTTTTCTCTAAATAAAACATGCAAAAAAAAAAAAATAGAGAAAAAATCATCGACAAATTGGATTGCAAATCAGTTGGCTCTCTGGTTGTGCAAACTACGTTAGTTTGGCAGTGAATTTTTGGATCGGAACGGTGAACTTGCTCAGGTGTTGTTTCGTTTAGAACTTCATACGACATGTTGCATTTTTATCATCAGGAATTAGGTTAAATTACACAAATGATTCCTCTAGATAAATTAAATGTGCAATGTGATTTTTAAACTTTAGTCAAAATGCAATGTCGTTACTGCACTTTTAATTTATTTAATATGGTTCTTGAACTTATGATAAACGCTCAATCTAATATCTGGATTATTATATCTCGGATTCAATCTAATCTCTTGATTATCTTATCTATGAATTATAAATTGCATATGTACAAAAATTCAAGAATCGCATTGAACAAATTAAAAGTTATGAGACAACATTATACATTGAGCTACAATTTATGAATCACATTGAACTAATTAAAAGTTCGAAGACCATGTTATATAGCAGGTCTAGGTTTAGGGATTATTCCGGTTATTTTCCTTAAAATTTATGACTTTTGGTTGCTGGATGGTTGCCTTGTTGGGTTGATACTACTAAGAAAAACACGGTAGGCTTAAATTAAATTAATCAAGTACAAACATGCTATTTTTTGAGCATTTTATAGCTAATTATTCTCCTTTTCTCCAGTAGTTTATTAACTTTTAGTTATATGTTACAGCTCTTCTTCTAGACTAATATTAGAGATGAGTCAGAAAATTTCAGTCTATCTACCAAGTAAATCAAGATGCTTGATTCTTTCCTAAGTCTAAATGAGAAAGCTTCTTCTTTTTTTCTTATCTGTCTAACATCGAACATGCCAAATTCAACAAAACGCAGAAAGAAGATATTATATCTCGAAAAGCTTGATACATGCAACTATCAAGATTGATATTTCGAATTTGAAACTTGAGAAAAATCAGGAAAAATCGCAATTTAAAAGAAAGAAAAGTAAAAGAAAAAAGAAGAAGCGTATTTTAACACATCTATTTAAAATGTTCATGATCTTGGTTTTGAATAAATGAAAATTCGTGAACAACAATCTTGAATTGAGTTCAATACAAAGTATAGGGATTAATTGATATATTGTGATTAGTTGGTTAAATTGCCGTGCGGCATCATAACATCATCTAAATATCTCTCTCCCCTCAGTAATTTGAATTTTGAGCTAAAGCAATCATCCTAAGAAGATCGTTTTATAAACAATAGAAACAACTTCTGGCCGATTGGCACAGTATGGAAGCGACAAGTCCACAATATGTCGTATCTCCTTTTTTAGTTTTTATCTTTTTTGAAGAAAATTAAAGCACGCCAAAGCATTCGTGAAATAAAATATGGCATACCATCATCCCACAAATCCGTTGTCGTCCAGCGGTTAGGATATCTGGCTTTCACCCAGGAGACCCGGGTTCGATTCCCGGCAACGGAATCATTTTATTTGTCAACATAGGAAGAAGGAAGAAACTTTTCCGTCTGAAAACTCTCTCTCATACATTTGAGGTCCTACTTCTCTGAGTTTAGCCTTTTTTTCTTGTCTCTTCAACTTTTAGGGAGGGATTTGGCCTAAATCTCCCCCTCCTTTCTAGTTGCTATTCCTTTATTTTTACTTATTTTCTTTCCTTACTCTCCTGATTTTATATCTATGAGCTTCAAAGGTGTTCACAGCAACTTTGATATTAACTCTATGTTTTAACGTGCTTCTATTTAAAAACTTTGGTGTTTCGTACTTGCTAAAAGTCCGCTCTCGTAGGTTTCAAATCTAAGCTTATTCAATATGTTTATGTTGCCTCCGTACGGCGATAGTATTAGAGACGCAGAGCCTAAGGGCACATCGCCAAAATGCAAAATCACGCCTATAGTTGGAGATCTTGACATGTGCTCATCATTAATGATAATATGTGATTGAGTAATTTATTATTGATCCTTTACTAGGATACAATTATAAATCTATTCATTAAAGACGAGCATATAATTACTGATTTTTGGTTTATTTTGAAGTTCTATGAATTCAACTTGTTATGGTAACTTTTGAGATTTCCCATAGATCCTAACATGTATTATTTTAGTAATTATTTTAGTAATGAATTTAAATTTCTTTAGACTTAAAAAATTCGACTGCTTAATCTGCAATACTCATAACTCATAACTTATATCGACCTGAAAATGAAATGGCTATCTAGATAATAGATGGACAGCGTTCAACGTTCCCGACCCAATCGTTTGATTATGTTCCATCCAGTGGCTCATTCGACACACAAGCAAACACAGCCAACCGCAATCGACATTCAAGGTTCAAATGCCACCATAGCGAAACGCTATCTACATTCGTGAGCCAACCAAAGTTATACTAGATGTTTCAACGACTAAAAGACTGACACAGCAAAACAAAAAACAAATCTTCATAGGTTAAGGAGATCTTCCTTAACAGGTTGAGGAGATCTTCCTTCAACAGGTTGAGGTGGGGATCCATCAATAAAGGGCAATAAAAGACATCATTCGAATGCCCACTGGTTCTCCCGCCGCACCTCTTCCTCCTCCTCTGGGGTGAAGTCATTCCTGATGCTGAAGGTCTTGCGTATCTCCTCCGGGGTCTTGCCTTTGATCATGTCAGCCACAGTCTGGCATGTCAGGTCCAACAAGCTCTTGATGTTCAGATAGTTTGCGGCCTAATTAGACACAAATTCATACATGCGTCAGACCGAGTAACAACTAATTGGAACAGCTTATTAACAAAAAAAATATGTTGGCCATGCCGCATTATGTTCACCATTTGTAAAACCAGAAAACCCTTACAATCAAGACCTTGGCATATTAAATGAACACTTAGGTTTCTCCAAAGTCAAGACCCTGCCCAGGCTGGGAATCCACAAATTACCTTCATATTGGAAGCCCCACCACTGTGTTAGTCCCTCCCACACAAAGTTGAGCAGTAGCATGGGTGCAGGACAAGCACAAGTTTCCTATTTCTATGCCAAATGCGAAATTTCCGCATTAATTCCTCACCAACAAAAAGATTGCACATGGTTCCCCTTTTCCAATTATCTTTAATGATCGATGATTCAATAATATAATCCTAGATGATGTAGGGCACAGCACATGCCACTTAACTAGCTTGAACGTCAAACTACATGATGTTTACTAGCACAAAAATATTCATAGCAGCCTCAAAGGCTAAAACAACAATTAGGAAAAAAAAATTAAGAAAGCTTAGCACATTGTGCAAGTAAGGCATATCAAAATGCATCTCCACCAACTGAAGCTAGTTCCATGGATAATTACACCATCGCTAAATTCAATTTGATAAAACATTAACAAATGTACACCCTTGAAAGGCACTTTATGTTGACGATGCTACTAGAAGACTTCAACATGTCGTTTAAATGAGCATTGTGCCATTTCAAAGATGATAGATGACTCAAATGCACTGTGAAAAGCACTAAATAGAGATGGTAGTGCTCCTGATAGCTCATTGAAATGTAATAATATTGCAACTTCAAAGGTAGAAGTGTTTCCATAAAGAAAAATAACGAGGATCTTTGGAAGTGCTTCTCACAGAGAGTTTCCCCAATTGAAGAGCAATTAAAGTAACTTCCTTGATATATTACATGAGCAATAAGACAGATTAAGAAAGCAAGCAGTCATGGATATGATTGAATCTACACTGCATACCAAAAGAGACATTAATACCCACGCATGGATTTATACAATATGGTATGTTTTTATTTTCATTTTTTTTTTTTCTTTTTTTTAGGGGGGGAACAACAGGGAATTGCTGTCAGTCTTTTAACGACTAAAAGATAGACACAGCAAAATAAAACACAAATCATCTCCATAGGTTCAGGAGGAGACTCAAAAGACATATCATTCGTACGCCCACAGGATCTCCTGTCACTCCTCTTCCTCCTCCTCTGGGGTAAAGTCATTCTCGATGCCGAGGATCCTGTGTAACTCCTCAGGGGTAACTTCATTCTCCATGCCGAGGATCCTAAGTATCTCATCGACGGTCCCTCAAAATTCCCTCAACAGGGAATTGCCCCCGCTACTTGAAGCAATTAGTCAACATTCCCTCAAAATTCAAAATTCAAAAAGCAAAATTTGAGATACAAACAAAACCTCCGCAAGGAATCTAACTTTTTAGTCAATTCAAATCATCTCCCCAAAACTCAAAAGGGTTTCCTATTGTATATAGGCTGGCCAGCGTGAATTGATTTACAAAGGCTACCATGGGTGCACACACCAATATGCATGTGAATTGAAAAGAAAGCATCCAATTCCACTCCTCGTGTACCGTCCAATCCCTCTTAGCGTGACGTCCTGTAGCCAACAGAATCTTATATGCCAAGCACAAAAGGGGTGGAAAAAAAGGGAAAGCAAAAGAGAACAAGGACACATGACACGCACATCTATCAACACATCAAACTTCGCACGAACACAGGCCTCGCACCGGACTAGTTCAAATCGGAAGTGCATCCCCAGTCCTTCTCTTCGCAGACCACATCCGAAAAATTTGAACGGAGAACCCCGAATCCCTCATCAAGACCACCCACTAACTTCCCAATCTCATGGAAAAAAATCCGATCTTTCAGCACAAACAAAAAATCGGTCAAACAGAACAAGCGAAACCCTAATCGCCAATTCGCAAAACCTAGCCCCTCGACCAAACCCCCAAAAATAAAAAGCCAACAAAACCTAATTCGAGAACAACACGCCAATCTCCTGCCAAACGAAGGCCCCCGAAAAAAGAAAAAAGAAAGAGGAACCCTAAAAAAGCAATAAGGGAAAGATGGGGGAGGGAATCGACCGACCAGGATGAGGTCAAACAGGGTGGCCTGGTCGACCTTGACGAAATCGACGTCCCAGGTCTTGAGGTCCTCGTCGTTGACACGATCCTCGGCCTTGGCGGACTCGACGTGCATCTTGCAGTACTCGATCACCTTGGCCAGGATCTTGCTGTTCACGTTGGGCAGCGGGATCGCGTTGTCGGCGCAGCCGTCCTCGATCATGTGCTTGATCGTCTGCGACTCCACCGCCACCAACTGCTCCACATCGAACGACTCCCCGTCGGAGCTCCGCAGCGTTATCTTCCTCGACGTCGCCATCTCTCGCCCTGCTTCCCCCAAACGGATTCCTCGCCGGCACCGGCAGAAGATCGTCCTCCCTTCCCCTCTCTGCGCCAAGAATCGGCGACCGGATTTCGCTCTAGGCCCTGTCGCTTTGTCTCTCTCCCTCTCTTCGAAATCGAAAAATTCGAGTGCGATGAAGTTTCGAGATAAGTGGGGGCAGGGCTTAATATAGAAGGAGAAAGGGCCCCTTCGAGGTGCTGCACGGGGTCGGGGTAGCGGCCTGGATCGCATCGCACCATTGAGCGGTCGAAACGACGTCGCTGAACCGAAAGGACGTTAGAGCTTTTGCTAAATTTTCTTTCCTTTTTTATTTAGATTTTTCGATGCGTTTTTATTTGCTGATAATCTTTTGTGCAGTTCTATTTTCTTTTTCATTTTTTTTTAGATTTAGTGTAGCTTTCTTCTATTTTGGGTTTTCGGATTTTAAAAAAGAAAATCCAAATTAAATCTAAATCTCACAGTCAAAACTCAAAGCTTCGATAAAGAATATCCGTTGCTGTCTTTTTAGATTTTATTTAGTTTCCCATTATGAGTTGTGATGGATTTTCCTTCCATACGCAGGATGCACATACATGGCCCCACTCGTCCGAGCCCAAATCGACCAATCGATAGATGGTCGAAATGGATCATAGACCCATCTCTTAATCCATACTTGATAGGTTGGATTTAGTAACTCGATCATCAATGGGTTAACCCAAAATATTATCAAGAATATTCATAACTTATTTAAACAATAGCACATTTTTATGATTCTCCTTTTTCACTCTTTTTACTCACTCCATGTTCTCCCCTCAATTTTGATATGAATTTTTTAATATTAAGTTAAATATAAAAAGTGACAAATCCACACAATGTCATGTGACTAAATATCGTCTTATAAACAATAGAAACAACTTCTGGCTGATTGGCACAGTGTGGAAGCGACAAATCCACACAATGTCGTATCTCCATTTTAGCTATTATCTTTTTTGAAGAAAATTTGGGCATGCCAAAAAATCCGTCAAATTAAATATGGCATACCATTGTCTTGCAAATCCGTTGCCGTCCCGCGGTTATTATATCTGGCTTTCACCCAGGAGACCGGGATTCGATTATCCGCAACTGAATTCTTTTTTATTTGTCAACCTTCATAGCAAGAAAGAAGAAGCTTTTCCATCTTAAAACTCTCTCTCATACGTTTGAGGTCCTATTTCTCATTTTAGTCATTGTCTTCAACAACTCAATGCCTCTCTCTCCCCTCTCTGAGTTTAGCCTTTTTATTTTTATTTTTTCCGTCTCTTCAACTTCCAGAGAGGGATTTGACCTAAATCTCTCCCTCCTTTCTAGTTGCTATTCCACTCTGAAGTTCTATGAATTTGACTTGTTATGGATACTATTGTTTATTTCGAAGTTGTATGAATTTATCTTGTGATTATAACTTTTGAGATTTCTCATAAACCCTGCATGTATTATTTTAGTAATGAATGGAAATTTCTTTTGACACAAAACAATTCAACTGCTTAATCTGCACTACTCAAAACTCACGCATTAAATCGACCTGAAAACAAAATGCCTGTTTAGATAACAGACGGACAGCGTTCAATGTTCCCGACCCCGGCGACAGCACATGACGCTGCAGGTTCATCCCAATCCCTGAACCACCTTCATGGATGGTATAGGATCCGTATCCCCAATCGTTTGATTATGTTCCATAATAATGCCACCATAACGAACCGCTATCTACATTCGTGAGCCAAGCAAAGTCATACTCGATGTTTCAACGACTAAAAGACTGACACAGCAAAATAAAACACAAATCATCTCCATAGGTTCAGGAGGAGACTTAAAAGACATCATTCGAACGCCCACTGATTCTCCCGCTGCACCTCTTCCTCCTCCTCTGGGGTAACGTCATTCTTGATGCCGAGGATCCTGCCTATCTCCTTAGGGGTCTTGCCTTTGATCATGCCAGAGATGATGTCAGCTACTGTCTGGCATGTCAGGTCCAACAAGCTCTTGATGTTCAGATACTTTCCGGCCTAATTAGACACAAATTCATACATGCATCAGACTGAGTAACAACTAATTGGAACAGCTTGTTAACAAAAGAAGTTGGCCATGCCGCATTATGTTCACCATTTGTAAAAACAGAAAACCCTTACAATCAAGACCTTGGCATATTAAATGAACAACACTTAGGTTTCTCCAAAGTCAAAGACCCTGCCCAGGCTGGGAATCCACAATTACCTTCATATTGGAAGCCCCACAGCTGGGATAGTCCCTCCCACACAAAGTTGAGCAGTAGCATGGGTGCAGGACAAGCACAAGTTTCCTATTTCTATGCCAAATGCGAAATTTCCGCATTAATTCCTCACCAACAAAAGATTGCACATGGTTCCCCTTTTCCAATTATCTTTAATGATCAATGATTCAATAATATAATCCTAGATGATGCAGGGCACAGCACACGCCACTTAACTAGCTTGAACGTCAAACTACATGATGTTTACTAGCACAAAAATATTCATACGCCAGCCTCAAAGGCTAAAACAACAATTAGGGAAAAAAAATTAAGAAAGCTTAGCACATGGTGCAAGTAAGGCATATCAAAAGCATCTCCACCAACTGAAGCCAGTTCCATGGATAACTACACAATCGCTAAATTCAATTTGAGAAAACATTAACAAATGTACACCCTAGAAAGGCACTTCATGTTGACAATGCTACTAGAAGATCTAAATAGCGGCTTGCGGCGAGGCCCGACGTGCCACTGGGCACTAGAGGGTCGTGTGATCCCCGAAAAATGATCTTTGGCGATTCCTCGGTCAACAAAAAAAAAAAGAACAAGAACAAGAACACATGACAAGCACATCTATCAACACATCAAACTTCGCACGAACACAGGCCTCGCACCGGACTAGTTCAAATCGGAATTCCATCCCCAGTCCTTCTCTTCAGCCACCCACATTCGACAAATTCAACGGAGATCCCCTAATCCCTCATCAAGACCACCCACTAACTTCCCAATTTCATGAAAAAAAAAAAATGCGATCTTACAGCACAAACAAAAGTCGATCAAACAGAACAAGCGAAACCCTAATCGCCGATTCGCAAAACCTAGCCCCTCGACCAAACCCCAAAAATAAAAAGCCTACAAAACCTAATTCGAGAACAACACGCCAATCTTCTGCCAAACGAAGGCCCCCGAAAAAGAAAAAAGAAAAAGGAACCCTAAAAAAGAAACAAGGGAAAGATGGGGGAGAGAATCAACCGACCATGATGAGGTCACACAGGGTGGCCCGGTCGACCTTGACGAACTCTGCGTCCCAGGCCCTGAGGTCCTCGTCGTTGACGCGATCCTCGGCCGTGGCGGACTCGACGTGCTTCTTGCAGTACTCGATCACCATGGTCAGGATCTGGCTGGTCACGTTGGGGAGCGGGATCGCGTTGTCGGCGCAGTCGTCCTCGATCATGTGGTTGATCGTCTACGACAACGCCGCCACCGACTGCTCCACCTCGAACGACACCCCGTCGGAGCTCCGCAGCGTTATCTTCCTCGGCGACGCCATCTCTCGCCCTGCTTTCCAAAGGGATCCTCGCCGGCACCGGCAGAAGATCGTCCTCCCTTCCCCCTCTGATCGAGAGAAGTTGGGGCAGGGCTTAATATAGAAAGAGGTCCTTAGGATCGAGTACTGATAATCTTTTGTGTGGTCACAAACTTTTGGTATGAACAATGCAGAAAGCCGATCAAGAGAACGACACAGACACTGACTGCGGATCGACCGGCTATCGGAGTTCGAGCGATAAAGAACGAACTGCTTTACAATGTCGTATATGTTACGCCAGAGAGGTTCCTGGTATCACTCTACGTCAAATTGTCAATTAGAGGTGTCAAAATGAGCCATAGAGTCATTTTTGGACTCTTCTTTTCTCTATATGGGTTGTATACGAGTCAAGAGACTTTTAAAAACCCATCTGAAAATGGATAAAAAAAGTGAGTCTATTTAAATGGATCGAAAATTGATCAAAACTTATAAACCATTTTTGACCCATTTAAAATATCAGATGAGTTAAAACCATAAAACCTATTTCTTTTTTCTCTTTTTTTCCTCCTCCCTTAGCCGGTGGCCGGCACGGCAACAATCGGCCATTGGTCGATGATAGGCCAGGCCAAGCTCGATCTCGTCGTATTTGGCAAGGCTCGAGCTCACCGGCATCAGGCAGGGCCTTGGCCTCGCCAAATCGGCGAGATTGGGCCTCGCCGACATCTCTCGCCGATCTAGCGAGGCTTGAGCCTCGTCGGATTTGGCGAGACTCCAGCTCACCGAGGCCAAGCTTTTTCGACGACTAGTGAGGTTTGATCTTGCCAATCTAGTGAGGCCGAAGTCTTGCTAATGTCGAGCGAGGCTCGAATGGTGAGCTCAAGCTCACCGGTGTTGGGCGAGCTCGCCTATGGCCGGTCGCCGGCCATTGTCTTGGCCAGCGGCCGGCCAAGAAGAAGGAAAAAGAAAAGAGAAAAAGAAAAAATAATAATTAAAAATTGCATTTTAAAAATAAATATAAATATAAATCTATTTAAAAAAATTTTAAAAAAATTAAAAAAATCTATTTTTTTAAAAAATATTTTAGAAAGAATTATAAAAAATTTCCATCATAAAAGTGTTTTAGCAATATTTTTTTTATAAAAAAATCATAAAAATGAGCTTTCTTAAGTTTAGTTAAAGATTTTTTATGTTATAGTTTTCAGTTACTCACTAGTATGTTCACTTCAAACAAGAGAAGCATGTGCATGGCCTAATTTTTTATAAATATTTCAATTTATAAGTTTTTTAAACTTTTTTTTTTTTATTTACTTTCTTTTTTTGGTAAAGGTAAGAATATATTAACAACTTTAACCAACTATACAAAAGATCGGCGCCAAAAACTTACATTCAAAGTGACAAAAGTCAGGATGAGTGAAAGGGAGCCGATATAAAAACCACAGGAACAACAAGAAACAAGACTGCCAACAACAGCCAAAAGGAACAGAACGCCAAAGGCCACAACCGGACTACCCAGTGAAGAACCTCGATCAGAACTCCAGGAGAAGGGACGAAGAACGGAGATGCTGAAGCTTAAAGACGAAATAGGCAACACCAACCACGGCAGCACAAAAGAAACAGGCAACTAAAGCCAGCAGGAGCCAAAAGGAGAAAGAAGCAGAGACCGACTGGCTTCAAATCCATGACACGGCAGTAGCCAAGCATAGGCGCAACTCATGGAGAAAGTGATAGCAGCAAAGAGTAGCAACAGAAAGGAGGTCAGCCCAAATAGGCACACAGCTAAGGCAAGCTCGTGCTAAGTAGGAGGACCGGGAGAATTGAAGATAGAAGGATCCAATTCCTAACATCACTGGAGCCTCCTGTTCCTAGGGTTGTCAACCACATTGGTAAAGGTGAGGGCTTTGTCCTTGACCACTTTGATGAGGTGGTTCTTCAAAGCCATCAATTCCAAGGTCTCCCCCCGAAATATAATGCTATTACACTTCTTCCAAATCAGATGGCACAAGGTTCCAAAAGAGAAACGGGCGATACAATAGAGAAAGTCCTTACCAGGAAGGAACTTTAAGGCCCAAAGGAGGTTCTCTGACCATGATCTGTTTCTCCACGGAAGATTACATCTGGCAGCCCAAAAATAAGCGAGACTAACCGAGATGTGATAGTCAAATAACAAATTATCAACAGAATCCGATTTGGCGTTACATAAAGCACACAACCCATTGTCAATTCTGCCATAGGAAAGAAATAGAACCTGAGTAGGTAGGTAGTTTCTGATAATTAGCCAAAGGTTGAATTGAAATCTAAGAGCAATCGAGTTGTTCCAAATAAGTGAAGTCCAAAGAACACGATCCTTCTTCCTCCTAATGACTTCCCATGTTGAGGCTATCGTGAAGGCACGAGAAGAGCACCCAAGCCTTATTTACTATTTTTAATTTAATTTGAAGTTTTAATCCAATTAGCATATAGTAGGTGTGAGTTTTTCTAGAATATTAATAAGTTTTAGCAATATGGGTCAGGTCGAGTATAGAATGAGTCGAATATGAATCACTAAATTTACACTACATGAATATGAGTCAAAACGGGTTAAATTAGTGAAATATGGGTTAATCCATTTTGACTCGACCCAACCCACCCAATTGATGGGTCTAATGTCAATGTTCCCTAGGCATCCGATCCTTTCTAGGGTCCTCGTGAGCGGCCGCTCATGATTCCATGTATTGTGAGGGAGGAGGATCATTCTATGTGAGGCTTGGATCAAACCATTGTGGGTCAAAACGTGTCAGGAAGTTTAGCGGGGCCGTACGTCGATGATGCGAAAAGGCATATATCCGATCCGGAAATTCAATTTGATTCGGGCTTGAAGTTTTGAAAAAGGAAGTTAGACCTTTTGCTAAATTTTATTTCCTTTTCTATATAGATTTTTCGATGCATTTTTATTTACCAATAATCTTTTGTGCAGTTCTTTTTTCTTTTCTTTTTTTTTGAAGATATTTAGTGTATCTTTCTTTTCTTTTTGGGGTTTCCGGATTTTGAAAAAGAAAATCCAAATTAAATCTAAACGTCACGCTGAGAACTCAAAGTTTTGATAAAGGGTATTTGGCACCATCTTTTTAGATTTTATTTAGTTTTTCATTATGTTTTGATGGATTTTCCTTCCATACACACATCATGCTATACGCATGATGCACGTATATGGCCCCGCCCGTCCATGCCCAAATCGACCAATCGATGGATAGTTAAAATGGATCATAGACCTATTTCTTAACCCATACTTGATAAGTTGAGTTTAGTAAATTGATTATCAATGGATTTAAAATAGTTAAATATTCATAACTTATTTAAACACCAATTCATTTATATTCATAACTTATTTAAACACCAATTCATTTATATGATTCTCTTTCTTCACTCCCCTCGCTCATTCCGTGCTCACCTCAATTTTGATATCAATTTTTTAAAATTAGTTAAATATAAAAAATGATTTAACAACATAAATCAAGTCAAGTATGTGTTGAATATAGATTGTGTCAGATATTAGTAGCAAGATTCATATTGCATCGAATATATCAAAAAAAAAATTAAATTAATCAATTTGAGTTTGGACAATTTTCGACTTGACTTGATCGACGGATCTACCTATACATGCAGCTATTTGCCATCACATTAATTAGGATCACATCTCCGACTCCCCAAAAAAATAAAAAATTAGGATCGCATCAAAAATTTAAAAATTCATCTTGCAGAGCTGTCGCGTAGTTTGCAGGGAAGAAAGGCCATTTTGACCTAGAAGAACACAAGAACATAATTGAATTATCTCATTCACCCTGCTGTGTGGTCACAAACTTTTGGTATGAACAGTGCAGAAAGCTAATCAAGAGAACGACACGGACACTGACTGCGGATCATTCTATGTGGTACACCGGCTATCGGAGTTCAAGAGATAAAGAACGAACTGCTTTACAATGTCGTATATGTCACACCGGAGAAGTTCCTGGAGGTGACTAGTAGGTATCACCTCTATGTCAATGTTCCCCAGGCATCCGATCCTTTCCGGGGTTCCTCGTTAGCGGCCGCCGCTCACGATTCCATGTATTGTGAGGGAGGAGGGCTTGTCTTCGTCTTCTCATGACCTGCGAGTCAGTACATTGAACTCATTACGCATGTCTCGTTTTCAGTTTCAAGAACCCGGAAAGATTCGGAAGGAAACAACAACAGAGTGAAGGGAAAGCGCATTGCTACATAAGATCCTTTCAGAGATTACTTCAGTTATCACTTTGACTACTGTCGCTGTTTGCACGACGTATGAGATCATGCTGACAAAAGAAGTCGTGCGACTTACCACTGAGCCCTCGGATCTCCACTTCTCTATATTCTTGGACAAGAGCGCAGCAGCAGCACATAAAATGCGAGAGGAAATCATCAAACCAACCTCCCTGCCAAAATTAGACGAAGAAAAGTGAGGAATACGACAAGAGTGAGTAATTCTCTTCTCCTTTCTTTCTTCAGATCCATTCCGCCATCCAAAGCACATAATACTGTAAGCCTATGCTCCATGAAAAATAGCACATCAATTTCGCAAACTTCAAATTTAGTAAGCTTGAAATCCTATAAAATCAGGGTGGAGGTCTTTTGGAGCTACACCCACTGTCTGCAGAGACAGTTTGAAAATTTCCAAGAGATTTGGAGATCATTTTCATGGAGAAGAAGAGGATCAAGTGGACAGATAATCCATTTGGTTTTGTCATCGCTTGGTTTGGTAAATATGACACATTTTCATGTTTGATAAGAGAATTACCGTTATATTCAGCATCTTGCGGAGTTTCCTTCGGACGCAGCACGTGTAGCAACAGCATGACAGTATTAATGAATATGCCAACAAATCATTGCGTGCTTCTCCTGGACCTGGTGAATATGTGAAAATGTCTTCAGTTAGCTTTCATGGAATATAAGGAAGCACAGAGTTCTTAAGATTTTGCAAAGTTGTCAAAGTTACATTTGAAGAGGAAGGCAATGTCATGTATCCACATGCTTAATTAAAATCACGTGATTCCCCATTTTCACATTCAGACATATAACTCTGCAACTTTGAGAACTCTGCAAGCGCACGGAAAGACATGCTCCAAATTCAAAGTTCCAACATCGTAGAGGCTTTTTTGCATGCATCAATGCTACACGTTCATAAACAAGTGTATATTCAGAAAAATTCATCATGCAAATATGAAAAAAGAGGCACGCCTTTTATAGTTCACTGTTGGTCAAGCTCAGGAAATCACGAAAAATTGCCGATTAATTTATGAAAACCAGAGAACAGGTAAAGCTGCAATTTTGTAGTTAACTTACAACTGCAGCAGAATAATCAACTTACGAAAATAAATGTAGACCGATCAAGCAAAAATCAACAACAAATGATGGGAGCAAGGAAGGATGCTCAACTTTGGAAGCACAAGCATAGGACTACAGTCTTGCTAGGAGATTTTTCCTATGTCCTCACGATACAGATGTGTCCAACATTATTCAAATTAGAGTGTTCACTAAAATGAAGTTAGAAGAAGCTATAATTGTGAAATGAGAAAGTATCTTTGGAGTATGTAAGAGAACGTTCAAGGTCTTGTAAAGTGGAAAGGGCATAGGCACCAGCAAATCTTGAACTAAAAGTTGTTCCACTTATTATCAAGAATATTCATAACTTATTTAAATAACAGCCCATTTTTATGATTCTCTTTCTTTACTCTTTTTACTCATTCCGTGTTCTCACCTCAATTTTGATATGAATTTTTTAATATTAAGTTAAATATAAAAAGTGACAAATCCACACAATGTTGTATATGTTACGCCAGAGAAGCTCCTAGAGGTGACTAAATATCGTTTTATAAACAATAGAAACAACTTCCGGCTGATTGGCACAGTATGGAAGCGACAAATCCACACAATGTCGTATCTCCTTTTTAGTTTTTATCTTTTTTTAAGAAAATTAAACCATGCCAAAGAATCCGTGGCATACCATTTGCTCACAAATCTGTTGCCGTCCAGCGGTTAAGATATCTGGCTTTCACCCGGGAGGCGCGAGTTTGATTCCCAGCAACGTAATTTTTTTATGTGTCAACCTTAATGGCAAGAAAGACGAAACTTTTCCATCTGAAATTTGACCTAAATCTCCCCCTTTAGTTGCTATTCCTTTATTTTTACTTATTTTCTTTCCTTACTCTCATGATTTTATATCTGTGAGCTTTAATGGTGTTGACAGCACCTTTGATATTAACTCTATGATTTAAAGTGTTTTTGTTTAAAAACATTGGCATCTTGCCTCCGTACAGTAATAGTATTAGAGACACAAATCTTAGGGGCACATTGCCGAAATGTAAAGTCACGCCTATAGTTGGAGATCTCGACGTGTGCTCATCATTAATGATAATATGTGATTTAGTAATTGATTGTTGATTATTTTGCCTGGATACAGTTATAAATTTATTCATTTAAAACGAGCATATAATTACTGATTTTTGGTTTATTTTGAAGTTCTATGAATTTATCTTGTTATGATAACTTTTGAGATTTCCCATAGATCCTTGCATGTATTATTTTAGTGATTATTTTAGTAATGAATGGAAATTTCTTTTGACTAAAAACATTCAACTGCTTAATCTGCAATACTCATAACTCATGCATTAAATCGACCTGAAAATGAAATGCCTGTGTAGATGATAGACGGACGGCGTTCAATGTTCCCAACCCCAGCGATAGCACATGACGTTGCAGGTTCATCCCAATCCCTGAACCACCTTCATGGATGGTATAGGATCCGTATCCCCAATCGTTTGATTATGTTCCATCCGGTGGCTCATTCGACACAGGGGCAACACAGCCAACCCCAATCGACCGATTCAAGGTTCAAATGCATACAAATTATAATAATCAAATCAATAGGGCCATCATCAGACAGGATAATCTTAGTAACATTAAAAGGGAACTGAAGTCCAAAAGCAGGATCCAGCCAACCAACAATGCCACCATAACGAACCGCTATCTACATTCGTGAGCCAAGCAAAGTCATATACTAGATGTTTCAACGACTAAAAGACTGACACAGCAAAATAAAACACAAATCATCTCGATAGGTTCAGGAGGAGACTTAAAAGACATCATTCGAATGCCCACTGGTTCTCCCGCCGCACCTCTTCCTCCTCCTCTGGGGTGAAGTCATTCCTGATAGTGAAGGTCTTGCGTTTCTCCTCAGGGGTCTTGCCTTTGATCATGTCAGCCACTGTCTGGCATGTCAGGTCCAACAAGCTCTTGATGTTCAGATAGTTTGCGGCCTAATTAGACACAAATTCATACATGCGTCAGACCCAGTAACAACTAATTGGAACAGCTTATTAACAGAAAAGAGTTGGCCACGCCGCATTATGTTCACCATTTGTAAAAACAGAAAACCCTTACAATCAAGACCTTGGCATATTAAATGAACAACACTTAGGTTTCTCCAAAGTCAAAGACCCTGCCCAGGCGGGGAATCCACAATTACCTTCATATTGGAAGCCCCACCACTGTGTTAGTCCCTCCCACACAAAGTTGAGCAGTAGCGTGGGTGCAGGACAAGCACAAGTTTCCCATTTCTATGCTAAGTGAAATTTCCGCATTAATTCCTCACCAACAAAAAGATTGAACATGGCTCCCCTTTTCCAATTATCTTTAATGATCAATGATTTAATAATATAATCCTAGATGATGCAGGGCACAGCACATGCCACTTAACTAGCTTGAACGTCAAACTACATGATGTTTACTAGCACAAAAATATTCATACGCCAGCCTCAAAGGCTAAAACAACAATTAGGGAAAAAAAAATTTAAGAAAGCTTAGCACATGGTGCGAGTAAGGCATATCAAATGCATCTCCACCAACTGAAGCTAGTTCCATGGATAACTACACAATCGCTAAATTCAGTTTGAGAAAACATTAACAAATGTACACCCTAGAAAGGCACTTCATGTTGACGATGCTACTAGAAGACTTCAACATGTCGTTTAAAGGAGCATTGTGCAAAGATGATATATGACTCGAATGCACTGTGAAAAGCACTTAATAGAGATGGTAGTGCTCCTAATAGCTCATTGAAATGTAATAATATTACAACTTCAAAGGTAGAAGTGTTCCCATAAGGAAAATAAAAACAGAGGATCTTTGAAAGTGCTTCTCACAGAGAGTTTCCCCACTTGAAAAAAGCAAGGAATCGCAGATTCTCCGGCCTACCGAAGGCCCCCGAAAAAAAAATGAAGCCAAAAAAAGCAACAAGGGAAAGATGGGGAGGGAATCAACCGACCGGGATGAGGTCAAACAGGGTGGCCTGGTCGACCTCGACGAAATCGGCGTCCCAGGCCACGAGGTCCTCGTCGTCGACGCGATCCTCGGCCTTGGCGGACTCGACGTGCTTCTCGCAGTACTCGATCACCTTGGCCAGGATCTTGCTGTTCACGTTGGGCACCGGGATCGCGTTGCCGGCGCCGCCTTCCTCGATACTGTCCTTGATCGTTATCGACTCCACCGCCACCGACTGCTCCACCTCGAACGACTCCCCGTCGGAGCTCAGCAGCGTTATCTTCCTCGACGTCGCCATCTCTCGCCCTGCTTCCCAAACGGATTCCTCGCCGGCACCGGCAGAAGATCGTCCTCCCTTCCCTCTCCGCGCCAAGAATCGGCGACCGGATTTCGCTCTCGGCTCTGTCGCTTTTTCTCTCTCTGTTCTCGAAATCGAGCGGTCGAAACGTGTCGGGAAGTTTATGGGGGCCGTACGTCGGTGACGCGAACACGCGTATATCCGACCCGGAAATTCGATTCGATTCGGGCTTGGAGTTTCGAAAAAGGATGTTAGACCTTTTGCTAAATTTTATTTCATTTTCTATTTAGATTTTTCGATGCGTTTTTATTTACCGATAATCTATTGTGCAGTTCTTTTTTCTTTTTAGAGATTTAGTGTAACTTTCTTTTCTTTTCTTTTTGGGGTTCCGGATTTTGAAAGACAAAATCCAAATCAAATCTAAATCTCACACTTAAACTCAAAATTTTGATAAAGGATATCTGGCTCCATCTTTTTAGATTTTATTTAATTTTCCATTATGAGTTTTGATGGATTTTCCTTCCATCCCACGTATCATGCCATACGCATGATGCACGTATATGGCATCGCCTGTCTGTGCCCAAATCGACCAATCGATGGATAGTCAAAATGAATCATAGACCTATTTCTTACCCCGTACTTGATAAGTTGAGTTTAGTAAATTGATTATTAATGGATTTAAAATAGTTGAGTTTAGTAAATTGATTATTAATGGGTTTAAAATAGTAAAGCCCACAAAATTATCGAGAATATTCATAACTTATTTAAATACCAACCCATTTATATGATTCTATTTCTTCACTCCCCTCGCTCATTCCATGCTCACCTCGATTTT
This sequence comes from Eucalyptus microcorys, assembly GCA_014182515.1. Classification (NCBI taxonomy): domain Eukaryota; kingdom Viridiplantae; phylum Streptophyta; class Magnoliopsida; order Myrtales; family Myrtaceae; genus Eucalyptus; species Eucalyptus microcorys. Next base: position 27,546,419 of record CM024570.1, read on the forward strand.
GATATCAATTTTTTAAATAGAAAAATGATTTAACAACATAAATCGAGTCAAGTATGTGTTGGATATAGATTGTGTCGGATATTAGTAGCAAAATTCATGTTGCATCGAATACATTAAAACGAGTTTTGACCATTTTTGACTTGATCTATTCATTTGACAGATCCACCTATACATGCAGCTATTTGCCATTACATTAATTAGAATCGCATCTCCAACTCCAAAAAATAAACAAATAAATAAATAAAATCGCATCAAAAATTTAAAAATTTATCCTGCAGAGCTGTCGCGTGGTTTGCAGGTAAGAAAGGTCATTTCGACCTAGAAGAACACAAGAACATAATTGAATTATCTCATTCACCCTGCTGTGTGGTCACAAACTTTTGGTATGAACAGTACAGAAAGCTAATCAAGAGAACGACATGGACACTGACTGCGGATCATTCTATGTGGTACACCGGCTATTGGAGTTCAAGAGATAAAGAACAAACTGCTTTACAATGTCGTATATGTTACACCGGAGAAGTTCCTGGAGGTGACTAGTAGGTATCACCTCTATGTCAATGTTCCCCAGGCATCCGATCCTTTCCGGGGTCCTCGTTAGCGGCCGCTCATGATTCCATGTATTGTGAGGGAGGAGGGCTCGTCTTCGTCTTCTCATGACCTGCGAGTCAGTACATTAAACTCATTACGCATGTCTCGTTTCCAGTTTCAAGAACCCGGAAAGATTCGGAAGGAAACAACAACAGAGTGAAGGGAAAGCGCATTGCTACATAAGATCCTTTCAGAGATTACTTCAGTTATCACTTTGACTACTGTCGCTGTTTGCACGACGTCCGAGATCATGCTGACAAAAGAAGTCGAGCGACTTACCACTGAGCCCTCGGATCTCCACTTCTCTCCATTCTTGGACGAGAGCGCAGCAGCAGCACATAAAATGCGAGAGGAAATCATCAAACCAACCTCCCTGCCGAAATTAGACGAAAAAAAGTGAGGAATACGACAAGAGTGAGTAATTCTCTTCTCCTTTCTTTCTTCAGATCCATTCCGCCATCCAAAGCACATAATAATGTAAGCCTATGCTCCATGAAAAATAGCACATCAATTTCGCAAAATGAAAGTATTTAGTAAGCTTGAAATCCTATAAAATCAGGGTGGAGGTCTTTTGGAGCTACACCCACTGTCTGCAGAGACAGTTTGAAAATTTCCAAGAGATTTCAAGATCATTTTCATGGAGAAGAAGAGGATCAAGTGGACAGATAATCCATTTCGTTTTGTCATTGCTTGGTTTGGTAAATATGACACATTTTCATGTTTGATAAGAGAATTACCGTTATGTTCAGCATCTTGCGTAGTTTCCTTCGGACGCAGCACGTGTAGCAACAGCATGACAGTATTAATGAATATGCCAACAAATCATTGCATGCTTCTCCTGGACCTGGTGAATATGTGAAAATATCTTCAGTTAGCTTTCATGGAATATAAGGAAGCACAGGGTTCTTAAGATTCTGCAAAGTTGTCAAAGTTACATTTGAAGAGGAAGGCAATGTCATGTATCCACATGCTTAATTAAAATCACGTGATTCCCCATTTTCACATTCAGACATATAACCGGCACAGAGCATACACTCATGTATTACTATGTGTGGATCCGCAACTTTGAGAACTCTGCAAGCGCATGGAAAGACATGCTCCAAATTCAAAGTTTCAACATCGTAGAGGCTTTTTTACATGCATCAATGCTACACGTTCATAAACAAGTGTATATTCAGAAAATTCATCATGCAAATATGAAAAAAGAGGCACGCCTTTTATAGTTCACTGTTGGTCAAGCTCAGGAAATCACGAAAAATTGCCGATTAATTTATGAAAGAGAACAGGTAAAGCAGCAATTTTGTAGTTAACTTACAACTGCAGCAAAATAATCAACTTACGAAAATAAATGTACACCGATCAAGCAAAAATCAACAACAAATGATGGGAGCAAGGAAAGATGCTCAACTTTGGAAGCACAAGCATAGGACTACAGTCTTGCTAGGAGATTTTTCCTATGTTCTCATGATACAGATGTGTCCAACATTATTCAAACTAGAGTGTTCACTAAAATGAAGTTAGAAGAAGCTATAATTGTGAAATGAGAAAGTATCTTTGGAGTATGTTAGAGAACATTCAAGCTCTTGTAAAGTGGAAAGGGCGTAGGCACTGGCAAATCTTGAACTAAAAGTTGTTCCACTTAGCACATGCAGAAGTGATTCTGCATTTTCAAGTTGACAGTTTGAATAGAGGAACAAACTTAGAGCTCCTTGGAAGCACTCACCAATAAGGTATCCACATAAGCCGCACTAGGACTAATGGATGGCAATTAGAGAGCCAACTCAGTTGATGGTATATGTATATATATATATATATATATATTTTATTTTATTTTTGGTCAGAGACAGTCAATGACTATGAGCTAAAAAACTAAGCCAAGAGCAAGAGTGCGTCTTGAAATTAATTCCTCAAATGCAGCCTCCGAATGCTTAGATTTTGCATGTTATTTTTCCTTTTCAAGCAGAAGCGAAACACTATTGAAAAATGAATCTCCACAGAATTCTACGCTTCAAATCATTTGGCTATTCCTGTACAGATATGGTTACAACTAATTGAAATCTTTTCTTCCACCAACTTCCTTTGAAAATTCTTGGGCATGAGCTTAAGTCATGTACATTTGCATCATACGATAGACAATCCTCTGGTAGACAGATCATGTATCATCTCATCAGCGAGTTGAAATATGGGCTACTTAACCCAGCTACTTTCTGCATTTCTCAATTTCTCTTTTTCCAACTCTTCTTCCCTTTTTCTGCTTCTTTATTTAGTGGGGAGTCGGGGGGCGAGAGTCTATGCATCTAATGCTAAAGCATGGTAATTCATAGACAATACATACATTAAACATCCAATCAGCCACATAATTAAAGTTATCATTTATAATGGAATCTAAACAAGAATATGACATGAGATTTGCTTACTCATATGCCTATTAGTTGCCACAGTAGCAATTTTCGAAAATGTATCACAAGGGCAGAAGAATGTTTTAATGCCTGCACATCAAGATAAGCTGTTAGAATGCAGGGTATATTGCACACAAATCAAGAACACATGCTCGACAGTAACACAATCAGTATTGATATAGATAGCTAACCATTGCCCCTTAAATAGAAAAATGTCGTCTGCATGTCTAAGGTCATTCACAGTAAAGCACCACTGTGAAGAACAATAAACCACTCCAAGGGAGGGGAACTCGATAGTTCCTCTGATAACCCCTGCTTAACACTTCACTAAGGGAAAAGGGAAGCACTACTACAGATAGAGGTAGTGGACCTCTTATGCCATCATTACTATGTAAAAGGTGGTGATAATGGAGGTAATGTCATAAACACAGGAGTAATAGGATTTTGTGGTATAAAGGGGCACTGCGCAGTAAGGAATTAAGATAAACTGCTTCAGCAAGTCCAATGACAGGGAGATATGGAATCATTGGGTTGAACTCACAGAGGTTTACTAATTTCTCACAGGTAAAAGTAGAGATGTAGAACTTTATGGTTGTCTCAAAAGAACTTGCATAGCAGGTCATTAAATTTTGTATGAGGGAACTTACATAGAAGTGGTTCTGAGCAACAGCCCAGTAAATCAGTGTGCCATTCATAATGTCCATATGAACCTTTAGATGGGAGCAGATCATGGTCCAAGGAGACTGATGTACTTCTGTCCACCAAAGGAAGAAGCAAATTTTTCAAAATCCTTTCCAACTCCTCAAGCTGGACCCAGTGCAATGAAGTACATGAAGCATATTCGTAGAAACACCTCAAGCACTAAGACACTTCGATGATAAAAGAGGTTAAACAGGATCAAAACTGGGTCATTTATCAGTTTAAGTCAATGAAGTGACATGAGGAGGAAACAAAATTATCCAAAGCAATGTCACTTTGATGTTTGCAAGTGATCCCTCTTAATCTTAACAGACTAAAAGTACATTAGCCAGACAGGAGTCCACAAAAGATTGGGAAGAAGCCAATTACTGAAGGCAACAGTGGTGATGGTGATACATAAAGGAGTTCAACTTCAAAGAAGACTGACCTTGAAGTTTTGCTGGTAGAACTTTTCTTAGGATATGTTTCTCCCGCGGATTGTTCTCTATCACTATCAGCATCAGAGGTATATTTCTCCTTTTTCTTGGATCCTTTGACAGGTGAACCATAATCAGGGAGTGAATTTGAGGCAACAGTTTCTGTGACTTCAAGCAAGCGCTGAATAACTTCACACTGGTTCATATCCATATTTGTTTGTGACCGTTGAAGTTCCATTCGAAGCTTCTCATTCTCCTTCTTCAGAGCCTCATTGAAACAGAGGTTTGGATAGGAACAGGACAGAGTTTTCTTCAACATCATGGCATCATTTTTCGAAGGTTCGTGCATTAAGATTACAGTTTGCACCTTCTGGTCCTCATCGTCCAATGTGTATTCCCGTTGATCCCTCTCAATAACTTCCATTCTTTCCTGTAAATTAATAACAAAAATAAGCAAGGCCCTCAACGCTAGCAACTTTAATGCGCTTCTCAGTATATTAGGAAAAGTACCCTATGTCAAGCAAATTGATCCTTTCCCAATGAGGACTCCAAGATAAAGCAAGATCCTTGGAGAATGTAGAGACAAGACTCAACATACAAATTTTCAGATGAACCACCCAGGTTTTCCTCCCAATTACCATTTTCCCTCCCGGACTGATTGCAAGTCGCAATGACATCTCTCTAGCTTTTATTCCAGAAAAACTCATTCAAGGATTCAAAATCAACTTCCGTCTATTTACAGGTCTTTCTCCAACTACAACATGACGGAAACCATGCACAAGATTTTGACCAGCAATGCATTTTGATATCTATGGAAAATTGAAGTGATATGAACTCTACTCCACTGGAGTCCTACCTGGTAAGCTAACCAAACCTAAAGAAAATTTTGTTTGTAGGGGATCCATCATCAGTTGACCTGATTTAAACTTCATTGCAATCAAGTCATCACTCAGAATGCTATTGAGAAAATTCTGTAACCTCGTCGATAACACGTATCATCAGCATCCATGGACATGACCCTTTGACTAAAGGTAGGGAATTTTTTACAAACATAAGCAATCCTGATCTTAGATATGCCATCATTATCGACTCCACGACACGGTCTCACGATCACGATAATCATACACAGCAACGACACAAGAGCGAAAAGAAATCCTCACCCGAACTCGAGCATTGTCCACGAGAGTAATGAGCGGGACGAGCTTCAAGTACCGGTCGATCTCGTTCTGCGCCCTCCTGAACTGGTACACGATGTTCCACCCCATGGCCAGCAGGTAGAGGTAACTCCGGTCCTGGCAGCTGTTGACCAAGATGTACGACCTCCGCAGCGCGTCCTCGAGCTGCTCGATGGGCTCCCGCGTCTCCGGGTACCTCTTGAGCTCCGAGATCTTGAGCTGCTCCAGCAAGTTGCCGATCAGCTTCAGATGCTGAGCGAACTGCCGGCAATTCCGCTTGTGCATCCGGGCCGTGTTGGCGGCCTGCACGATCATCCCGATCAGCCGCGTGGCGTCGAGGCCGGTGAGCTGGGCCACATTCGCGACCTCTCCGAAAGCTTCCCAAGTAGCCATGTCGACGACGACCGCTCGGCACGAGGAATTTTGACTCAGCCGAACACGAAACCAGAATTCTAGAAGCCCGCCATTGGATCTCCGATGCAATGTCGCTCGCTAAGCTCTCCACTGAAAGAAAGTCGAGAAGGTGCTGATGGGTCGTGCGGCTAGATCGAAGTCCACGCTCAAAGACAGGAATTCCGGTCCCAATTCACCCACATGCAAAGCCGAATTGAAGCTTCAGACGATCTCTTCGTCCCGCCAACGCCGCGAAAATTTTCAGAGGTCTTCGGAAGTCACGTCGTTCTGTCCAGCCAAAACATTACGGAGTCGGATTCGAACGCCACTACTCTGCGAGATCTTCAGACGAAAGGCGTCGCAAAATGCACGATTTTTTTCTGGATTCGAACCCGCCGGTGCTCCGGAAGTTCACCTGCAGCAGAGAAATCGAGGGAACTGAGGAAAAAGCTTCGTCTAACAGAACATGACTATCCGTTACGCTCGTTGTTGACCAGCTTTTCAGCGGCGAAAAGCGAAAGGACAGCCAAAGCGTTCCTACTCAGAAAGCAAATGAACTTGCGAAGCGACATTGTTACGGAGAAACGGACCCGTGAATTGTCACGAACGGGCACTTCCTCACTCGCCGCATCCGCAACCTCGCTCTTCAGCCCAGAGCTCGGGGACCTGCAACAGGGAATTGCGCTCGTGAAAATCACTCGCGAGATCGAAATGCACGCGAAGTCGTCGCTCATCCACAGCTCGGAGCTAGTGGAAGCGAAGCTCAGCTCCGGCGAAACGCACATGGAAAGCTACCCTCTTTCTCTCTCTCGTACCGAAAAAGCTTCGCGGGTTCCGAGAAAATTTCTCGCCTTTTCCATTTGAAAAGAAAAAAACGGCTTTTTTCTCCGAGCTTTTCAGGTAAGATTTTCAGGGTAAAAAAGCAAAGACCACCTCCATGCAAGTTAAAAAAAAAAGAAAGAAAAAGAAGAGGAGGGCAGAGGAGGGCAGAGCAGAGCAGAGCATCGGAGTGCGAGAGCGACAGGCATTGCTTTGCGCGAAAGAAGAGACCTTCCCCGTTCTGCCGGGCGATTCTTCTTCTCCTTGTTGGTTCACCTGTCGATGACGCGCGTCCGCCTGCTCTGCATCTTCTTGGAGCATGCGAGAAGAGAGAGAAAGAAGAGAGAGAGAGAGAGAGAGAGAGAGAGAGAGAGAGAGAGAGAGGGAAGGAGACCTTGAGAAGCGTCGTCCAACTTCAATGGCTGCAAATGCAGAGCGCCAAGTGCAAGTGCCGATCCGCACTCCCACATGCACCACCACCGCCCGCTCGAGACAAAGCGGAAGGCGAAGACGAAGACACTTAAGACGCTTGGTTTTCAGTTGCCTGCCTGGTGGGTCCCCGCGATTTTACCCCCGTGTCCCCGGTAGGTCGCCGTTATTACGGCGAGTGCCACCGGTGGGGCGATGGAAAAAGGTGGAGCAGCTTTTTTATCTTTTATCTTTTTTTTTTTGGTCGGAACGGGACAGCTTTGGGGAGGCGATGAATGCGGGCGTTGACTATAAAAGAGAGAAAAATAAAAAAGGACTGGAGTTTAATTTAATTTACCGTCTGTAAATAAAAAGAGGTAAAAGAAAAAAAAAAAAAAGAATGGATGCGTTTAAAATTTAATTGTGAGAGGGGGGCAGACAGCTGGCGAGTGGACTCGCCACAAGGCGGCGAGGGAGGGGCGCACGTGCCCCGCCCGCCTTTACTTATCGAGGGCGTGTGGTGGGTAGCCAGTCACGTGATCCCCCCGGCATCAAAGCGAAATCCGTCTGCCAGGCATTGGAAAATTCGTTTTCTCATGTCGCCCACTGTATCTAGTCGATAATTCGGATTAGGAATTTCCCTCTCGAAAATCTTTTAAAAAAAAAAGGGTTTCACACTATGGATTATGGTGATGAATGAGCAGGCGGGATTAGATGAATGATCCCGGTTTCAAAAATATCTACTCATCATAACCGGTCGACATCAATCCAAATGAATTATGAAAATCGATTTCTCAATATTCCATAATATGTCGACTCTCAATTGGACTGAATCAAACCAAATATTAGAAGGTAGAAACGTAACTTTGAATAGTTGGCATTCCATTTGATCCTCTGATCCGATGCACTTTGTAATCACGACAATTGTAACAAATTGTGTTATAAAAAAATTTAAAAAAATAAATTCATATTCTTATGTATCAGTGTCTAAGGGTCTAAATCAAACGGGACATGGGGCCAGCAAGATTTTTTTCACGAGGCTGTTAGGCAATTGAGTCTCGGGGTTCGTGCCTAAAAGAAGGGGAGTTAATGTCAAGATTCCTGTAACGACGGTCGTTCGAGAAGCATGATTACTCCCACAAATTCAACGGGGATCGCGAAATGATTTCTTTGCCTTAGGTGAACTTTGCCATGCCATAGTCACCTGATAAGAAAAAAGAGAAAGATAATAAAAAATAAAAATAAAAAGACACCATCTTTGAGGAAATCATGGCGTGCGAAAAGTCAGACCCCATCATCGACTAGCATGTGCAATAGGTTATTTGATGGTTAACTCCCTCGTTCGTCATGCTGGAGATAATAAAGCTTTAGTAGAATAAATTCAATTCGGTTGCATTTACATATATCATTATTTTTTTTTTTCTTGTCAATTACTTCCTAAAATTAGAGATATGCATGGAATTTATTATTCTTGTGATGTAACCGTGGAAGATTGAATTGGGCAAGAATGAAAATAATAATAATAATAATCTTAACATCTTTCGAACATGAAATTTTATTCATTTTCACCACCTTATCCTTTACTTAGCATAGCAGGGTCGGCATACCAATTCTACCCAAAATTAAATAGAATAATATTGTTAACGGTATCATTAAGGTTCCGTTTGTTTGACAAAAATGATAATTTAAAAAACGCTTTTCTAATTATGATAGCTCAAAGTAATATTATTGAATAAAAAGTAATTCCATTGTCAATAACAATTCAAGTTAGGATTTTTCCGTGGACAATACAAATATTTTCCATTCATTTATTTACGCAAGGGATATGGATGAGCATTTTTAAAAAAAATATTTTTAAAATTATTCATTTTCGCATGATAAATATACCATAAATCTTTTTTTGGTAAATCATAAATCACTATTTTTACTGTTAAATGAGAACGATGTAACGAGCTTGATTTTTAAGGTTATCATAGAATTAATAATAGAAGCAGGGGGCATATATGTCAATAGGGGACCAGCATGGTACGGGTGGGGATAGCGTGCCGATCACACGCCACGTGTCCAGCGTCTTGTGCTGTCCATCCAGCCTTGCAGTCCCTCAGTCTCAATCAAATCAATCCGTCTTTTACAATAACATAAGCCAAAATGAGATTCGATAATCAAACGACCTTAGCCGGACCAACTAGATTCCGTCGCACGGGCAGAAAGTTTCAGAATTGTGGAAAATACGTGGCTGAAGAAATTAATCTAACTATATAATAAATACATTTTTTTTTTAAATTCTGTAGAGTTAAATGAGAGTAAGCAAGACCATCTAGAGTTCTAAAATACAAAGGGAAAGGAATGAAAATTTTAATAAATAGGAAAAATGAATCAATGAAATTTTTTTGTATAGTTATGTAAATATGTAAGTATTTTTAGGTATTAATCCATGGGGGATAATGCTTATTATTTAGGAGAAAAAAAGATGCATAGTTAAAGGAGGGAGAAAATGACAGAGCAAAATACGCAACACTATGTTTGATACGGTGAAAATGACTGTTGTAGATTAAGAAATAAATATATTAAAATGAAATAGAAACGAACAATTGATATCATTATTAGAAGATTTCTACAATCGAAATACTCATTAGATTAGATTTTAGCTAATAATCAATTTTCTCGATATAAAAAAGAAAACGGAGGGATGTGACTCGATCTAATGATTCAACCCAGAAAAAATCCTCGTAAGCCACCACCCTACTACCGATACGATGAAGCTGGCCAATGACAATTAGCAATTCGAAAATGAAACCCCGAAAATAATAAATAAAAGGGAACTCCACGGTAAAAAATAAATAAATAAATAGACGATAATATAATATTACCTCGACTTAGGAAAAAGGGAATAAGAATGATCCTTCACTTCCGACCTGCCCCAGATACCACCTTCTACAGATCTTTCTTTCCATCCCAATTTTTTTTTCCACGCTTGTCGTGAATGAAAATATTCGAGAACCGCCAAATTAATTATAAATTATCGTTGATTTTTTTTTTTTCTGATTTTCTTGGGGGAGGCAAAGAACAAGGAGGGACCGAATCCCAATTACAGTTTCCAAGGTTAAAAAAACTCCGAATGGTCAGTTTACGTAGGTTGGAAATCACACAAATGGTCGGTTTTATACTATGTTTGGGAGTTTTCGATGTGATTCCTGATTTTCCTATCGACCTTAATATATCATTTAACTGCGCGTGTCCTTTTTCTGACACGAGCGTCGTTTGTTTCTCCAACAACTACATGATTTCTTTTCTATTTTTATTTCACTTCCATCAGGTTAATCATGTTAATTTTTTTTTTTTTATTTTGGTTTTATGCGATGGGAGTCTTCAATGTGACAAAGATCCACTTTGTCTTTCGTTAGATTAGATTAGAAAAGTGATTATGCTAAGGAAGAAGAACGTACGTCGTCTTTGATTCATCTCTCACGATAAGGGTTTATGTAGGATTTCTCGTGATTCTTAATCACGGAGCCCTGTAGATGCGCTGTCTTCTTGAGTTCTGTCGGATATGCTCGAACTCTCGAAGGAACGAGCTTAGCTGTAAATCACGAAGCAAATGAAGTGCATTGGAATTTGTCTCGAGAAGACCCTCCGATGCCTGAGACGGTAAACGAAGGAGGGATGGAGAGATAGGCGAAGGAGAGAGACTAGGGGAGAATGATACCTACTTGGATACATTTAGTAACATTTTTATTTCTGATAACAATTTATGTTAAGAAATAATTTTTTTTCATTTTTATTCCATGGATGGGTTTTTAAGTATTTAAATGCACTTGGTAATTGCACATAATTTTATTTTCAAAATGGAAAAAAGAACAGGTGCATTCCTCAATTTTTTTATGACGTATAATTTCTTTTAGTTTTTTAATAATTTTTTAAGATTTTTCAATTTTTCTTTTTCTTTCCCTCCATTCTACTTCCTCCTTTAGCCAAGAATCGGGCCTTGATGATGGCCAACAACCTTGCTGTGGCTAGGTAGTGAGGTTAGCCTCGCCATGGCTAGGCCAAGGCAACCTCACAATGGTTAGGCAAGGTAGCCTGACCCAGCCCCAACAATCGGCTAGAAGAGGAAGAATAATAAAATGAAAAAAAAAAAAAAAAAAGGCTTGTTTAAGAAATTGTTCCTGAGAATAAAAAATAATTTTTTATATTTTTGTTTATATTTCAAATTAATTCCCAATCACTTATCTATTTCAGGAAATAAAAAAAATAGCCGATATTACTAAATGGATTAATATTTTTATTCTATTTAGAAGATCAAAAGAATAGAAATAGAGTAACAAAAACATTATCAAACAGATATGTACTACTTTCAATTACCTTTTGTGCAAAAAAATTCACTCTTTTATACCCTCGTTGGGTGTCCTTTCAGGGTTAAAGTGCCCCTCACGGGTGGACTGAGCATATCACATGCATTGAGCGGCGGCTTTAGCCTCTCTTAAAGCCTTTGAGATTGGGGTCTAAGGTGCGTCTAGCCCCACGGTCAGGTTGCGATCTCCCTTGATATTAACGCCCTTATGGGTCAAGTCATTGCTGACCTATTTTAGCGGGACTTGAGCACGTGATAAAAAGTGAAAAAAATTTCGCTTTCCCCTACAAGCTCCACTCATGTTCCGTTATCAGATTATAATCCTTGTCAAATATAACTATTAGGATTGATTTCCAAAATAAGAGTCGCGACATTTTTGTATCAAAAAGTAAATTTCTCCCCTAGTAGAAAAGGTGCATCAAACTTTTGGAGTTGTAATTTTTTAATATGTAAGTTGCAACTCTTCGACAAGCGCCATAATCTAAAAGTCACAAGTGATTAAACTTAATAATTATTTTATTTCATAATGAAAAGTCATGTCTTTTCATTTTCCATAAAATATATGTATGTTTATATAAGGATTAATACCTTGAAAAACCTCAAACTGTTACACTTGTGACAAATTTACCCCAAACTATTTTTTTGACCACCAAAAACCCCAAACTGGTATACCTTTGACAAATTTACCCTAAACTGGTACACTTGTGACAAATTTACCCTATGTTAATTTTCGTTATATTTTACCGTTAAATTATTAAGTAAAATAACACGTGACAATTGACTTATATACCAATTTGGGATTTTACGCTCCGTTTGTCACAATTTGCAATTTTTTTAGATTTTTTTGTAGTATTAATTCAATTTAGCGGAGGGTATATTTGTCACAAATTTATCGGTTTGGGGTTTTTTGCGGTTGAATAAATTAGTTTGGGGTAAATTTATCATAAATGTACCAGTTTAGGGTTTTTTATGATCAGTCGGGGTAAATTTGTCACAGGTATACCAGTTTGGGGTTTTTCATGGTCAAAAAAATAGTTTTGGGGTAAATTTGTTACAGATGTACCAATTTGGAGTTTTTTATGGTATTAACGATTTATATAATGTTATACATTATTAAAAAAAAAGTCATAGTAAAATAAACTGCTAAAAAAATTGCCAATGATTTCTCACACCATGCTACTCATGATTTTCTGTTTCATATTCTTATTACTCTTGTTATATTGATCAAGTTCCAGGAGTTATAACTGTTCAACTAAAAGTCACATCTTTTGGGTGATTGCACTAATCTAAAAGCCATATCTTTTCATTCTACTCTCCCCATAAAAAAAAATCACAGCTGAAATACTTATGAAAATAAATTATTTTGGCAATCGCCAATAATATGTGTATACTACGTTACTCCTGGAAAATTGATACTTTTATAATACAACATTGGACTATACACCATCAAACTTGGTTGTCGGGACGACACCGGTCCATAAAAACATCAACTAATTAATAAATCCAAGCCGTTGAATGACAATAATATTACCCAAGAAACCACCATCTCCAAGATCCGAATTCGGGATACTCTTTATGTCATTTTCTACGTTACTAATCACTAGCGATGCTTTTCGATTTGATCTACTTGTTCTTTTCCTTGAAATCACTAGTGTTTATTAACCATAGGAGTTGCCATCAGGTGGTTGTTTCCACATGCCTTTCTGCTTCAGAATTTCAGTCCCTTTCGATTGCAACTTCAAGAAAACCTTCTGTTCTCAATCAAACTATCCTTATCTTTCTCATAATTACATTTCATTTTTTGAAGTATCATGATCGCCTGGCGCTTTGGCGCCGCCGTCGTCACCACCTTTTGTCTCGAGGCACGATCCCTGCTGCCGGAACCGACCTTCCACCAGGCGGATGTTCCTCAGTCCGTGTCCTCGTCCTTCGTTTGTTGTCTTGCACTTGCCAGGTCATTTTTCATTCGACTAATGATAATTAATTTCGAGGTTAAGTTTAAGTATCATAATCAGAGTCCCGTGGAGCTCTAAAATTTGAAAAAAAAATGAAGAAAAAAGGGAAAAGAGGGTCAATGATTAACGTCACGGGGGCGACAATCGATCGTGTATCTAAGAGACCCTGTGACTCTAGATTCCACGTCTTCACGTACGCATGCAATATTAAAATATACTCACACACATATATATTATAAAAAAATGTTCATATTTTTTTTTTATTAACTTAGAGTACCGTGGGTGAGGATCGAAGAACAAAAGCTGGACTTATAATTTTGGGCCTAATTCCGAAAAGAAAAAAATCCTCAAATATTAGGTCCAATCTTAAACCAACTCCGAATTATTTTTTGTCTAAAAAAACTACCAACTATAAATCTAGTCTCAAATCTACCCACGTTAATATTAGTAAAAATCGCTATTAGTTATTTGTCGTAGCATTTTCATGTCAGTAACAAATCCACATTTGTAAAGTGGCTTTAAAAATTATCTCTAAAACAAAAACATTCTTTGCTATGAAAATTAGAGAAATCAAGGAAAGTTTTTTTTTATCTTAAAAAAATCACAAATTTTCAATCAAGTGTCAAATCTATCTCATTAAATCCCCTATCCAAAAATCACCATTAGTGATTCGACGTGACCATTCCATTTCCATATCAATAACAAATCAACATTAGCAAAGTGACGTTAAACAGCTCTATAGTACAAAAATTAGGGATATTAGAAATGGCTAATAATGATTTTTCGACGGAGGGGACGGATTTGGATTTAAAGTTAAAAGTTGGTAACTTTTTTTAGATAAAAAAAAAATTAGGGCAGATTTGAGATTAGATTGAAAGTTTGGAAATATTTTTAATGAAAACGTTCAGGGCAAATTTGAAATTAGACTTGAAATTAGGGGTATTTTTTAGGGGAATTAGGCCTATAATTTTGCTATGTACATAGGCTGGTTGGTTCAATGGTCGATAATCGTTAAGTCCGAGGATGGATACGCGGGTCGGGCCTTTAATTGCATCGTACCAATTTGTCGGGGGATTTCTTCGTGATGGACGGAACGTGCTTTATGCATTTTTCCAACATAAACTATTCCCATCATTCTCGAAGATGAAGCGTCCGCTTCGTTGGTTAAAAAAGAGCCCTCGCTCGTTACGACCCAAGCATTTCAACGTGCCGGGAAGGAGATCACGTGAAAGCCATCAAGCAATATGGAATGATATTTTAACACTTCTATCAATAGATCCATCGAATGGTTGAGTTGAGTTGAATATGCTCAAATAAATCCATTTAATACCGATCCAACTTATATCGCTAAAACATTTACATATTCAATCCAATATACCAAATTGAGGTGAGAGTGTGAAATACGTAAACGTAAACAAAGTGCTAAGGAGAGAGAATGGGAAAAGTATCATAGAGGTGCTACCCAAACGCATATGCAAGCCTATCTACGTCTCTTCCATTCATCTACTGAGCATGGGTTTATGATCTTTCTTGACATATCTACCTGATAAATAGTATATAGGACCCGTCGTCAAGCAATATATAACAATTTTTAAATACTTTCTCTCACGTGTAAAAATGGATTAGGAGCAGCAAACGAAATTTAACAATGGAAGAGACCATATGAATATAAGATCATTGTGAAGTAATGTAGGACAACGTTTCAGCACGAGTGGTGAAAAGACCTATTAAAAGCTACCCATGTCGCGATTCTCTAGTAGAAACACCGAGTATACATAACATAATTATTTCGTGACAGAAGCGTGGTGTGACCGTCTTGCTAGCGTCCACAGACCCTCACGGGGTCAAGTACGAGATTGTTCGGTATGCAAACGAACCCGTTAAAGCCAATAGAGGACGGGCCACTCGCATTAATCAAATCCTACGGATAATAAGATATAAAGACATCTCCCTTTCGAGTCAGTAACTAATGTGACCCATGTGGGTCGGGCGATAAGTGCCAACGACCGCGACCACGGCGACCGCGACAGCTAAATTCCGCTAAGCAAAAGCGATAGGGACTGAAAATAAAAAAGAAAAAAGAGGGGGCCACTCCCACTAGAAAGTGGATGGATCACTTTGGAATCCCACCCAATTTTGGACCCACCCTTAATGTGAAAATTAAGGGAAGGGACTAGTAGTGCTCGCTAAGATACAAAAAGAGCACTTGCCTTTGAGCTATTTAAACTCCCCTTGAAGATCCACATGAAATTTTGTGTACAGAAAGGGTACAATTATGCATGATAATGTTCTTTTTTATATGATGTTCCGATTGTCTACATTAGTGACCTAATTTTAAAATTGAGTTCTAGATCGCGGTTTAGTTTATTGGAACGGTCGTATGGGTCGAATGCACCGGATTGAGACTTTGTTTGTTTCACGGAAAGTATTTTATCTCATTTCCTACGATTGGTTCATTGAGGAAAGTGAGTTAATGGAAAATGTTTTCCTAATTAATAGAAAATACATGCTTAAATTCACGAAAAACTCTCTTTAAAAATCGAAAATCATTTTGGCTTGAAACTCTATACTTGGGCATGAAATTTCCAATGTTGGTTCCCGGGACCCTAACGTTTGGGACGAGGTCTTCAAAGCTCGAGCCCGGGTCCCAAATGCTCATGCTTAGACCCCCTACGCCTATGCTTGGGTCCATAAAAGCTGGGCCTGAAGCCTCGACGCTCCGACTAAGGTCCATAAAGGCCAAGCGACTAGTGCAATATCCCCAACATGTGACCCCAAGTCCACAAAGGTTGTGCCCAAATCTATCAAAGCTAGGCCCTAGAACTAATGCCCGTGCTTAGGTCCATCAACAACAGGCAAAGGACTCGGGTGCCCATGCTTCCATCCTCGATGATCGGGTCAGAGTCCATCGGGGCCAGACTTTAGACTCTAATGCCCATAACTGGCTAGCCATATGCAAATTATTAGCACTGGAATAGTATATGCTTATTCAAGAAAATTAAATCGAATTTTCCATATCAAACGACGGAAAATATATTTCATTCCATCTTGAATTTTCAGCCAAACAATGGAAAATACATCTCCTTAAAAAAAGACTTCCGAGAAAATATTTTCAAGAAATATAATTTTTTTCACGAAACAATTTGAGGCCGTGCCATCGACACACAATGCCTTGACCTTCCAAACTCCATTTAATCCCTCGAAATTAAAATGAAACGTGGCGCTTCCGACATATCAATTGAAATTAGCCAAGAGGATTAAGATAACGAGCAACGGCCAAGAACACTTGCGATTCCGCAATGCTAAATCAACATCTACGTAGTCTTTGCCCTAATCACTCCACAACAAATGTTGAAAGATTGTCATTGTTCGAGCCTTTTAAGAGGGAATTGTCTTCACTAGCGCTGTCGCTAGAGGTCCACGTTATTGGTCTCGTGTTGCGCACATTAGGGGGAGTTGATTCAATCATTCTTTAGTCCCACCGGCAAGATATGACCTCCAAAAGTGGCTTTTGTGAAGGCAGCAATTATCATATCACATCCCATTTAGCGACCACTGACCCACCTTTTTGTCTTTTTTATTTTATTTTTCTTTTCTCTTTCTCTCTTTCAAATAATTTCAATAGCTTAATATTTTTTTTTTTTTTAAAAACTTCAATTTTAACTTTAATTCTATTTTTTTTTAATTTTTTACGTTTCATAGAAAAACTCATATAATTTTTTGTCTAATTTCAATTCTATCATAAACCATAGTTTATATCATAAAAAACCACTAACTTTAGGTTTAGTTCCTTTTCTACTTTAAACTCTTTTTATCATATAAAAAAGCACCAACTTTTACTTGAGTCTTATATGTGCCTTCGTTAAGTCTCTGTCCCAAATCGCCCTTTTCCCATGCAATTGCTCTAGTTTTTCCTAAATTTCATATCCAAAAAGATGTCTTTGGAAGATGAACTTCGATGCTAGCCCAAATGACGTCTTATTGGATCTGAAATTTGAATAAAAACTAGAGCAATTAGGCTGGCTTTCTTCAATTGCTCTAACTCTCAAGAGTCTTTCTTCCATCTTGCTCAAGGATCTTCGATTATATGCTCAGTCTTCAATCTCATGCTCCTCTTGGGCTTGGGACACTTAGCTCAGGATGCTTGAACAACTTGCTCGGGAGTTTCCCATCTCTAGGTTTGTCAAGAGAAATTTTGGACAGTCGGTTAATGGGAACAGATTTAGGTCTCAAGTAAAAGTCGACGGTTTTTTATGAGACAAAAAAAGTATAGGCTGAAATTGGGACTAAACCAAAAGTTAGAGGTGTTTAGGATATCAAGCCTAATTTTGATTAATATTAATTTTTTGTTATAAAATGTATTCGACATTTTTTTCACTTGAAATGTTATTTGTAAGCGGTGTGATAAGATATTTCCAAAATTCGAAATTCACTCAATAACCCACTGTAAAAATCTCCATTTTGTCAATGCGATTCATTGGATGGGTCAACGATTTTTTGGTAAAGTCTGACTTCTAAGTGCGCCACCACGCGTGGAGAAGGGTTCTATAGCTTGGATTAATAGGGGCAAGGGCCAAAAAGCCTAGCCACGCGCGATGGAAAAGCCGGGACCATGAACTTGGTTCGGTCCCATTTTTATAAAGGTCAAACTTTCTTGCAAGAACGTGCATCCGTTATATGGTAAAGAAAGGAAAGAGCGAAACAAATGGGGCAAAACGAAAGACGAGCCTCTTTCGTATAACTATCCTTTTCGCAGATCGTGCGATTTTCATAAGGTGTTAAGGCAAACTTCTCGTGGAAGAGCTGCAGCAGCTCGTGGCAAAATAATTTTTTCTCACATTGTCGTTGTCTTTGCTAATTGCGGCCGGCGAGGGCCAGCCAACGACCATTGTCTGCCCTCAATCTCAAAATAATAATAATAATATAGAGAAGAAAAGAAAAAGAAAAAATCATAGTTTTTTTTTTTAAAATTGAAAATATTATTAAAATTATTTATATTAGTGCCGGTTGCGCCATGTAAGACAGCCGATATTCATGTCTACGATTTCCAACTAAAATTGACTGAATAGACTTAATTAGCACAAATACAAAATGTTTAAAATTAAATTAGTTCGATTGAAATATTAGAACTTAATTGGTATCAATTTAATAGGTTTAAATTTTTTTTTTTGATACTTTTCCCGTTTTACATTTTGAAGGCAGAAATGAAGCGCTTTGCAAATTTCGATACTTCACTTCTAAAAAAACAGTGAGAGAACTTATGGATTTGGAACGAGCAAAAAGGTCCTCACTGGTCTTGTCTTGGAGGCGCATAGGAACTCGAACTGAAGTCACTATTCAATTTTGATAATGTCCTTGTCTAATTCCCAAGGTCTTCTCGAGGAGTTAAGAGTTGAATAAGAAACAAGATGCATAAGCTCAAACTTTTTAACCCGAAGAACCGCCGAGGGAAAAGCCGAGGTTCGAAATAATTGCCTGTAGATAAAATTTAATTTATCGTATATTAGCGACTTTGTCACGTACCCCTACATATGATTGATTGCTAGGGAAACTTGCACGATGTTCAGGTAAGACAAATGTATCTTGTGTGACCCGAAGGAGAGGAGTACCTGATCTATTTTACAATCGGGCATCAGCTTCTACTATATCTTTATCGATTTACTTGTATTTTGTTTCACTAAAAGTTCAAAAAAGATGGTTTGTGTTAAACCAGCAATCGCAAGCTTCTGCAGAATTTCAGGCACGTCCATCTCTCGTAAAGATTAAAAGATACCATGTTGATGGGAGACTTGTTCCTAGAATATGTGTTTAGCAGGCCATAGCAATCATGAGCCCAGGGTTGGTTTGCTGAACTTTATCTTGTGAGGAGTGGGGAAAAAATCGAAATGACACGACCCGGCCACGAATCAGATTTTTAAGTATGGTGATATTTGGTTCAGTTCAAACCGAATAGTTGACACTTTAGTGACAAGTGGAAAAGAACAAAGGGCTTGCTTTGGGCCTTATTGGTTTATCCAAGAATACATCTGTCTGGCACACAGCTATCTGAAATCAGTCCTAGTTCTCTGGTTCAGATCATTCTTTGCCAGGTTGAAATCGAGTTAAAAAAAACCACGTGATTTCCGCTTCAGAATCTCAGAACAGCTCGCGAGCGTACTTGCCGTAAATCTGATTGGCGAGAGTCTGGTAGGTGGCCTCGGTGGGATGGAAGCTGTCCCAGAACACGTACTTGGTGTCGTCGTCGCACGTCACGGGATGGTCGAGACGGTTGCAGAGATAGCTCACTTCTATGTTCCCCGTGCCGCAGCACCCTTTCGTGGACACCTCAAATCCTATATGGCACAAATTTAAGGACGGACATTGCCAAATTAGTACTCTAGTGCAAGCCAAAATCCGGACACCGTCAACAGAAACGGGTCTTCGCTCGTCCAGACGGGCAAAGCGAACATAGGACTAATCGACGCAGGATGGAAGAGTCTGAATTACCGAATCGAGCAGGGTCTTGGATGATGGCAAGCAAAGGGTAGTAAATGTCCATGTAAAGAAGCCTAGCGCCGGGGAGGTCCTCCCGGAGGGAGTCGATCTCGGCGCGGAGTTTGGAGTTGAAGAGGACGGCCGCTTTGTTGGCGGAGTCGAAGCAATCCCTCTTGGGGCCTCCGTGCAGAGTCCTCTGCGACGGGAGGCATCCTACCGGCGGCAGGCTGAGCACCCCGATTTTCCTTGCTCCTAGTCCGTACAGCTCCTGCCCACGCACACAAGTCGTGAATATAGACACGACGATAAGTTGCGAAATGAATGGAACTAAATCATCCGTGCGCATTATTACCCGAAGGAAACTCGAGGCCCAACTGACTAGGAGGTCAGTGTAGGATGAGACATCGTACTCGGACCTTCTCAACAGCGTCGCGAAGTAAGTGTTGGTTATGTCGTTAGTGCCGGTGCACAATATGTAGACACTCTCGGACGCGATGGCCGATGCTCTCTCAGCCCCAACCTCCGAGCGTATGGTTTCCATGTACTCGGAGTAGAGATCCAATTGATCCGACAAGGATAGTACCAACTATCGACAAATTAAACACAGACAAGATTAAGTGATTGAGGACTGAATTCCCGTGATAGATTTATAGCATTGCACGTCTTTGATTCTCTAGCCAATCAAATGTATGTAATATCAAAAATTTAGTCTATCATTTGGGTTTTGACTCGTGCCTTATCCGATTCATAACTTTAGTCGTGCATTTTGAGAGAGACATTACAGCTAATTTGGCGGATAGGGGATCATATCCGTTAGCTCCCGAGGCAAAGCTCACGCCGGTGAGGAGGTCTTGGAGCTCCAGATTCGGATCCAAATAAGCAGGCAAGAACTTCTTAACTCCCAATGTCTCAGCTACAAAAAAAATTTAACAGGCCTCTTCAAACTGAATCCTCAAGTTAAATTCATCAAAGGGTAATTGAAACTATAGCTTATGCGCTAAATTATCGAAAATAAAAAAGGCAGAACTAAAGTTTACCAAAGTCTACCAAGGGAATAACATTTACAATTGCTGAAACACAGCACGAGCAAGATCAGTCAAAGTATACATTTTACACATTGTGATGTATCCTCGAGCTATAATCCGAGAAGATTGTGAAATTAAGGATGCAAAGTGAACGTTATGTTTTTCAAATCAGATGACTCGAAGTGCAATGAAAGAGAGAATTAAGGGTGCTTTTAATTTCCTCATTTAAATTCAAAAAAGCAATTTCCCATTTACATTTTTGGAGAAGAAACTGGCAAACTCAGCCTCGACATTTCAATTTTCTTTTTATCACAAATTGGGTAGATATCTTCTGTTTTATTTCATACAAAAAGACGTGACATACAATGCCAATCACATGGTTTCTTAAAGAATGAACCGACTCTTTCTAGTGGGTGCATTTAATTTTGCACAGTGCCTTTCAATCAGAAGTACTAGGCCGACAAATCGGTCACAAGTTAGCCGAGCAGGCGACTATTATATCGGCATACCAATTCCTCAAACAACTTTTGAAGAAGTTGTAGTAGAGTCTAACCCTCCTCAATTGAGAAAGTACTTTAATTCCTCATGTATCTTTTATCTCCCTTGCCAAGGAGGGAATACTCCCGAATTTTACATTCCCGAGTTCCGACAAAGCAGTTAAAGTACATACTCGGATCCAATGATAAATCATCATTATGGCATTTTCTGGTGCACAGAGAAAGATGTTCTCAGACGAGAATGAGAAGGAAGGGAGACAGAAGCACCGAAAGCAAGGGAAAATACCATGCACGAAGGCACACCGGGACATGTAGAGAAGAAAAGGCAAAAGTGATCAGGCAAATTGATTCGTGAATTGAATTCTATGCCGAGTTGAGAACGAGCAAACCCGTATCGCGCTGACGATGCACGTCAACCAAACATTCTTGCCGTGGTGTCGGTTCACAGCTAATCTCGTCTCGTCTGGCTCTCCGCATTCCCGCCGCCATTCCCAAAGAAGAAAAAACGAGCGAGAGAGCGAGAGAGAGGTGGGTATAGGTACGTACCCAACATGTCCGAAGGTACTCGGCCGTTGCTGAACCGCCCGAGCGGCACACTCGGGTCAAGATCCCGCCCATAGGGCGGGAAGTTGCACTTGGCCGCTGTCGCCAGGCCATTGTTGTTCCCAGGGTCCATGACCGAGTCCCCGAATGCAAAGACTGCCGGCACCGTCACGTTGCGAGGCCACGCTACCGAGGCAGCAGCCCCCTGACTCAGGGAGACTAGTGCCACTGCCCAGACCGCAGTGAGCCAGAGCTTGGGATCGAACGGCGGTCGCGGAGAACCAAACTGGATCGAGCTCATTGCAAGAAGAGGAGGAGGAAGGGACTAAACTTGGAGTGAGAAGAGTGGCTCTATAGCTGTTTCTGGATTTGGAAACGAGGATAAGAGGGGCATGACGGTGGTCCTGGCCGTGGGTAGGGTCAAACCGAAAACCAAATCGAATCGAACAATAAAATTTCGATTTTTTTCGGTTCAATTTTCATTTGATTTGGATAATATCAAAAAATGAAATATTTTTAACCGGTTTAGTTAACCAAACCAAACTAATAAAATCTATTTTTTTCATTTTACTTTTTTTTTAAAATCATTTTTAATGTTTTTTTTTTTTTTTCATTTTCTTTCTTTTTCTTCTTCTTCTTCATTGACCGGTCATCAACCACAGTGGCGGACGACGACTAGCCAAAGGTGAGTTGGAGCCTCACCATAAGCCGGCGAGGCTTAAGCTCATCCGACGCCAATGAGCTCAAGTCCTGCTATGAACTCGAGTCTCACTAGATCCAGCCACCTAAGCGAGGATCGAGCCTTGTCGAAGGTCGCCAGCCAAACGTCGGTGAGGCTCTGGCAACCTCTAGCTAGGTTCAAGCCTCCCCTAGCTCAACGAATTTGGTGAGGTTTGAGACTCTAGCTCGCCTCTCGCTGGTCGCTAGCCATCGAAGTGGATTACAACCGACCAATGAAGAAGAAGAAGAAGAATAAAAATCAAAAATCAAATTAAAAAAAAATTAAAAAAAATTGTTGAAAAGGGTGCATGTAAGAAAAGATTTTCCTTACCGAACAATGAAAAATATTTTTTATTCATTTTTAGGTTTTAATCAAACAATATAAAAATATAATTATATTATTGGAAAATGACTTTTTGAAAATTTTTTTCTAAAAAAGCCATATTTTCTGTGAAACGAACAAACCTTAATAAAATGTTAATTTGCTTGGGCTCTAACATTTGTTTCACTTATTTTAGACCACTCCACCATTTCATAATTTGTCTAGTTTACAATTAGTAAATTAAGATAATATAAAATTCATTCATCTTTTTGCTAATCAATTCATTTATTGGAAATTCTTATGAAAACAAATGAAGTTTTATCTTATTGGGCAAAGGACAATTTTGATTGGAAAATTAATCTTATGATATATAACAGCAAAAAAAACAAAACAAAACAAAACAAAACAAAAGTAAAAATTGTATTGTAACCAAACCGAATCGAAATGGAATTTGGTTCAATTTGAATTAGATTTCGATTCAGTTAAATGAATTTCCTTATCGATTTGGTTTGGTTTGGTTTCCCCAAAAAAAAAAAAAAAAAAAAAAAAAAAACGAACCAAACCAACCCACTTACACCCCTAGCCGTGGGTCACGTTGGATGTGTTTGTTTTGCACTACAAAAAAAAATCAAATAATTATAAATTGTTATGGGATTCACTCCTTCAAAAACTTGCTAGCATAACAATTTTTAAGCCATCGTGAAAATAGCATATTGTTGTAAGTAACTAATTTTTGAAGGAGTAAACCTCACGATAATTTATAATTATCTACTATTAAATTTTGTAGTCCAAACATAGAAAAATTAAATGTCATTACAAAAAAAATATTTATTTATTTATTTTTGTTATAGGGAACAAAATAAGATAAATAACCGAAAATTGGCCGGTTACCAAATAGGCCCATAGTCTATATCTTTCTTTTTTTCCTTGCACTATCATAGTCCCTGCTAGCACATTGTGGCCAGGACCCTTAGCCCAAAAAAATAATAAAGAGAAGAAAAAAAGAAGAAAAAAGTCATTAAAATTCAAAATATTATTAAAACGTCAACGTCAATCTCAATCATGTCATATAAGAAGGCTGAAAATCACGTTAGCTATTTCCAATCAAAATTGATTGAGTAGACTCAATTGGTATAAATGCAGAATATTTAAGATTAAATTGATTTAATTGAAAATTTTATATAGTACCAATATAATAGGTTTATTACTTTTTATGGTACTTTTCCCGTTTTACATTTTGTCATGTACCCTATACGATTGATTGCTAGGGAAACTTGTGTAGTGCTGAGGTAAGACAAATTTATCTTTTTTGACCAATGGGAGCCGGAGGGAAGTATCCAATCTTGACCGATCAATTTGCAGTCAGGCATGGACTTCTAGTATATGTTTATCAACTTTACAAGAGATGGACATGCCCAAAATTTTGGGCATGTCCATATCCTGTAAAGTTGAAAAAACATCATGTTAGTGAGAGAATTACCCCTACAATATGTGATAGCAGGCCATAGCAATGTAAGGCCCTGGATGCTTTGCCAAACTTTACCAAAAACCCGACCCCGAACCGGATTTTCAAATTGGGTGACATTTGGTTCGGTTCAGAGTAAATGTACATACATTGCTGACGTTTATTCGGATCAGGTTTTCAGAAAACCGGGCTGGAATCGAACCGTTAATTTCCCAGTGACAAGTGTAAAAGAACAAATGGCTTGCCATAGGCCATAATGGTTTGACCCATGGTGATCCAAGTACTAGCTGATCGTCTGGTACCCAGCAATCCGAAATCAGCCATTGTTCTCCGGTTCAGATGATTCTTGCCAGATTAAAATTGAGTTGAAAACCACGTAATTTCGGCTTCAGAAAGCAACTTCCAACTCGTGTGGGTAAAAAAATTGGAACACATTGTCGAGCCAAAAAAAAAAAAAAAGAGGCCGAATGTCTCTCCTTCCCTTAGGGCGAAACTGACATGACCGGGGTCGATGATCTCAGAACAGCTCGCGAGCGTACTTGCTGTAAATCTGATCGGTGAGCATCCGGTAGGTGGCCTCGGTCGGATGGAAGCTGTCCCAGAACACGTACTTGGTGTCGTCGTCGCACATCACGGGGTTGTCGAGACGGCTGCAGAGGTAGCTCACTTCTATGTTTCCCGTGCCGCAGCACCCTTTCGTCGAGACCTCAAATCCTGATATAGCACAAATTTAGGGAAGAACGCTGGCCGAATTAGTACCCTAGAGCAACCCAACACCCAGACACCATCAACGGAAACGGAAGCAGGGGCAAAGCGAACGTAGGACTAACGGATGTAGGATGGAAGCGAATTCATTACCGAATTGAGCAGGGTCTTGCATGATGGCAAGCAAAGGGTAGTAAATGTCCATGTAAACAAGCCTAGCGCCGGGGAGCTCCCCCGGAGGGAGTCGATCTCGGCGCAGAGTTTGGAGTTGAATAGGACAGCCGCTTCATTGGCGGAGTCAAAGCAGCCCCTCCCGGGGCCTCCATGCAGAGTCCTCTGCGACGGGAGGCATCCTACCGGCGGCATGCTGAGCACCCCGATTCTCCTAGCTCCTAGTCCGTACAGCTCCTGCCCACGCACACAACTCGTGAATATAGACACGACAATAAGTTGCGAAATCAAATGACGATTATAGACCTAACGAAACTTTCCAGAAATCATCCGTGCGCGTTATTACCCGAAGGAAACTCGAAGCCGAGCTGACGAGGAGATCGGCATAGGACGAGACATCGTACGTGAGTCTTCTTAGCGGCATCGTGAAGTAAGTGTTGGTTATGTCGTTAGCGCCGGTGCACACCATGTAGACGCTCTCAGAGGCGATGGCCGATGCTCTCTCCTCCCCAACCGCCGAACGTACTGTTTCCATGTACTCGGAGTAGAGATCCAATTGGTCTGACAAGGATAGTACCAACTGTCGACAAATTTAAACACAGACAAGATGATTAAGTTAAATTGCACATATTTGATCCTCTAGGCAATCAAATGTATGCGATGCTAATATCTGGTCAACCGTCCGGATTTCGACTCACGTCTTATCCGAATCATAATTTTAATAGTGTATCGAGAGAGAGAGAGAGAGAGAGAGAGGTTACGGCTAATTTGGCGGAGAGAGGATCATATCCATTGGCTCCGGAGGCAAAGCTCACGCCGGTGAGGAGGTCCTGGAGCTCCAGATTTGGATCCAGATAAGCAGGCAAGAACTTCTTAATTCCCAATTTCTCAGCTACAAAAAGATAAACATTGGAAGGGTAATTGAAACCATAGCTTAGGTGCTAAATTATCGGGAGAAAAAAAAAAGTAGAGCTAAAGTGTACCAAAGTCTGCCAGTGGAATGAAATGTATAATTGCTGAAACCCAGCATGAGCAAGTTTATACCTATTACACGTTATGGTTTCGAAAGCCGCGAGATTCACCGTGCGAAATTGAGGATGCAAACCGTACCTTATCTTCTTCGAATCCGATGACTCGAAGCGCAACGAAGAAGAGAATTAAGGTTGCTCTTAATTTCCTCGTTATGGCATTTCTTGATGCATTTTAATTTCGAGACGAGATGAGGAGGGGGAGACCGGAGCACCGAAAGCAAAGGAAAATACCTTGCACGAAGATACAACGGGACAATCGACGCGTGAATCCTAGGCAACTTGAGAATGAGCGAACCGGATCGGGTCGGCGATCCACGTGAACCAATCATGCTTGCAAGTGGGGTCGGTTAACAGCTAACCTTGTCTTGTCTGGTCTCTCTGGCGTTCCCGCCGCCATACGCAAAGAAGAAAAAAACGAGCGAGCGAGACAGAGGGAGAGAGAGTAGAGACGGAAGAGAGAGACGCGCACGTACCGAGCATGTCCGAAGGGACTCGGCCGTTGCTGAACCGCCCGATTGGCACGCCCAGGTCGAGATCCCGGCCGTAGGGCGGGAAGTCGCACTTGGCCACGGTCGCCAGGCCATTGTTGTTCCCCGGGTCCACGATCGAGTCCCCGAATGCGAAGGCCGCCGGCACCGTCACATTGCAAGGCGGCGCTACTGAGGCGGCGGCGGCGGCGGCTCCGCAGTGCGGGTAGACGAGTACTACTGCCCAGATGGCGGCGAGCAAGAGCCAGGAATCGAGGGGCGGTCGCCGAGAACCGAACTGGATCGAGCTCATTGCAAGAAGAGGAGGCGGAAGGGACTGAACACGAGGGAAGAAGAGGGGTTTTTTTTTAATGTTTGGGAATCTGAGGCGAGAATTTAAGAAGGGGGGATGGGTCGTGGCAGTGGGACGTGGATCATGTCGTTTGTGTGGGCGGGCATTGCGGCTGTAGGTGCATCATGTATATATTTAATCAGAGATCAATCATGTGAGTGGGTGGGGATGGTTAGTGAAGGACTTTTTGGGTTGTTTTCCTTTGACTTTCGATTAGCACGTTCAAGCACGCGCAGAGAGAGAGAGAGAGAGAGAGACCATAATATGGGTTAAACTAGGTTAATAATCCATAATATTTTTAACTAGGTGAAAATCTTAAATGAAATGTATGGATAAGCTGGGGGATAATTAACAATAGAGTCTTAAACATATCGTATGAATACTAATTAAGCCTTTAACTTTTTAATTTGATCAATACAATGCTAAACATATCGTAGCACGTTGGCCACACGCAAGGCCGGGGTTCGATTCCCCAACTCGTCATAATGCGCGACTAAAGTAGGGAGCCGTGGGAGGTGAGTCCCTACGCTAGTACCATCGTGGTTTACGCGTAACTATTGTCGGTCGCGAGGCAGTTCCACAGTCATCAAAAAAAAAATATATATATATATCCTTAATTTTGTTATCATATTTCAATTATTTGGTTATTTTCTAGATGGCAACCTCCTTATAAATAGGAGTATAAGATATTGTAATTCACACTTCATGAATCAAAATAAACACTATTTTTTGAAATTCTTTCCAAGCATAACTTTCTTTGCATGAGTATATCTCGGAGCTATAGTTTTTCACCTAAAAAGGTCACACTTTTGAGTGATTATGCAAACGTAAGAGCCGTAACGCTTTGGGATTAACCAATCGATTCTGTACGTAATGAAAAGACACGTCTTCCCATTTTCCGGAAGTCGCATATCTTGTCCTCTTTTGGCAATAACATTTATGATAAATTTGTTCATGGAATAATCTATTATGAAAATCACTAGTAAGTAGTAAGTAATCTAGTAAAGTAAAAATCACTAGTAAGTAGTACGTTCTAGTAAATTAAAGTGACTAATCAAAAGATTAGTATTGTTGGGTTAAAGTACAAAAGATTCAAGTATAATTTCTGGCCAAAAGAGAAATGATTAAGTATAATCGGACGGACGGGTCTAAAATGAGAAATCCATCGAAGCAAACTTTGATGGACCGTGTCCAATTAGACCATCTACGACGGTAGCCCATCGAGCTCAATGGACCGGGCCTTCTGTTAGGAACAAAGTGGAATGCCTCCATCTATCAGAGAGGTTTTCAAGTGATTTTTTTTTTTATTTTTTTGGTCTGAAGGTTTACAAGTGATTAACCAATCTGTTTTTGGGGTTTGGGGGTCACAACCCATATCAACTTTAAACTCCGTCTGTTTTGAAGAAAATGTGACATTTCAGAAAGTCATTTTTCAAAAAGATGATAATATTTTTAGTATTTAGAAAATCTGATTTAATTTTCCTTAATATGCATACATTATTTGGGAGCTAGTAGAGACGTACAAAAAAATTGCTAACCACTCAGACTACCTAGAATGGACTAGACCTGAACCGGCGGATCCCAAGGGAACCAATTTGGTTCTCGATTCCAATTTATTGGAATTAATGGGTATCGGTCCGATTCCTAATTCTAAGTGCGTAGAAACGCCCGCCCACCCACATATTTAACTTTTAAGAAAAATTTCCTACCAAAAAAATTTAAGAAAAATAAAAACTATAAAACCTATAATATGAAGCTTAACACCCATTAATTGAGTGTTCATTTTGTTTCACTCTCACCTTGTATGAGTCGTCTCTCTATCTCTCACACACAATCTCAACTCTCAACTTTTAATATGAGTCTAATCTTTTTATTGATGTTGCAATTAAGAATAGAGAAATTCCTTATTTTTTTCTTTACTTTGACTTTTCGGAAAATGTTGCATTGAGTGCACAAAGACTTAATGGGACTGGTTCCACGGATCCACTTAGAAACCCAATCAAATTGCCAATCTGATTCCCAAGTGAGTCCATGAAACCAATGGACGGTTTCAGATTCCATTTTTTTGGAATTGGTCCTTAGTGGGCGATTTCTAATTTTAAGATAGGAGTCGCCCATCCAGACCATGCTAGTAACTTGTGCATGGGCAGCTAAGTCCCAAGCTCGACCTCGATAGACTCGAGTGTGGGCATTGAAGTAACTTGCGTACTGGCATTGAAGTCCTGTGTCCAATTGCAATGGTCCCCAATCTTAGGTGCCAAGGATTGAGGCACAGACGCCTAGGTCCCAAGCTCAACCTTGATAGACTCGAGTGTGGACATCGGGGTCCCGGGCTCAAGCGCTAAAGATCCAAGCATGGGCATTGGTCCCAAGCACAAGCACCACAGTCATAGGCCCAGCCTTGATAGACTTAGGCCCGAGCACAGGAGACCTGATCTTAGAAGCGGGGGGACTCGAGAAATAGCATCGGGATATCTATACCCAAGTATAAAGTTTTGAGCCCAAGCGTTAATACATAGTCATATTTTGAAATATGATTTTCAATTTCTTAAAAAGAGAATCATTTTTTTTAAAATCTAAGCATAAGTTTTTTTATTAGGAAAATATTTTCTATTAATTCATGATCCTAAGCAAATCACCCACCATGAAACACTTTTCGCGAAAAAAAATGAAAATCTTATGATAATAATCACACGCCGCCGGAGGCACCTGCAAACACGAATTGCCTAAAACCTACCATTCTTCCGGGACCAGCCCTTCTAGAACATGGCGCTGGCCGCCCCTAAAAGCAAACGTCCATCGTCTGATCCTCTTCGGACACTCAAACGTGAATCTCGTCTCGAGATAAACACGCAATCGGCCCGCTTGTCCGAATATCATTCGTGGCTTTTTTCAAACCTTCTCATCACGAGTACCGCGAAATCACCCGACCCAATTGAGGATTTAACAATAATGACCACCACGTGGCCGATCTGATATCGGAAGCATCATTAAACCCTCGGATCAAAACAAATGTGTTTGTCTAACTAAATGCTTCACCGTAAAGAAAAATAATTTTCACCACCAAAATCATTTTCGAGAAAAATAAGTCGTTTTCAGTTCTTGATAAATCGATTAGTTCGTCATAGAGACATCGCTGGAAAAAAGAAATTTCCTTTAAATAAGATCAATACACAAGGCTCTTGGTTTTTGGATCATCCTCTGATATAGGACCCGGAGGCGATTCTATTTGTTCGGAATGCTTATTTCCTATTTACTGTTACCTTGAATATTTGTAGACTTACAAATATGTACTTTTGCTATCATTATTTAGTGATCATGCTGAAGAATCGATCTTTATCTATGTTAAAAACAAAGGTTAATTTTGGAATATGAGTTCTATTTGTTTTGTGAAAAATGAATGATTTAGAAAATACTTTCTAAAAAATAATCATTTGAATCACTTACCAAAATAAATATACGAAAAAATATTTGTATAGTTCAGGCAATCCTTGTCTGAATCTCATTCATGGCTTTTTTCAAATCTTCTCATCATGAGTACTGCAAAATCACTCGACCCAATTGAGGATTTAACAATAACGACCGCCACGTGGCCGATCCGACATCGGAAGAATCATTAAACACTCGGATCAAAACAAATGTGTTTGTCTACCTAAATGCTTCACCGTAAAGAAAAATAATTTTCACCACCAAAACCATTTTCGGGGAAAATAGGTCGTTTTAAATTCTAGATTAATCGATTAGTTCGTCATCTAAACATCACCAGAAAAAAAAAAAAGAAAAATCCTTTAAATAAACGAACTCGAAGATCACAACGTGTTAGTACACATCATGCCCTTGGTTTTTGGGTCATCCTCCGATATAGGACCCGAGGCAATTCTATTTGTTCGGAATGCTTTTTTCCTACTTACTGATACCTTGACTATCTGTAGACTTACGCATATGTACTTTTACTATTATTATTTAGTGATTATGCCAAAGAATTGATCTTTATCTTGTTAAAAACAAATGTTAATTTTTGAATTTGAGTTCTATTGGTTTTGTGGAAAATGAATGATTTAAAAAATATTTTCTAAAAATAATCGTTTGAATCACTTATCAAGATGAATGAATGAAAAATATTTTTATAGTCCACGAAAATATTTGGACATAAATTAATGTTGATAATGATAATATTTTTTATTGATTATTTCTTTCGAGTGATACGGATAATTATTTTTGTAAAAATATTTGTCGAGTCATTTATTTTTTGCAAAACAAATAGAGTTTTGTCCAATCCTTCAAAGGATCAAAATAGGCATATTCCCATATAAAAGTGAAGACGAGCTACTCAAGAAAAAAACTAATTTTTCTCAAAAATCCATGTCAGCAGCTTTTAGTCTCATGTGTTCATGCCACGTCAGCCTTTTGAGTTTCTTGCAAGATGTATCTCTCTCGGCAGAGAACATCAAAAGCACATGCTTAAAGGGTCACATTTGGACGTGTTTATTTTGGGAAACTTCGTGATGAAGAAAAATGCTTTTCAAGAAATCTTTTTTTTAGGAATATACTTATCATTTTTTCAAGTTAATAAATTCATTTTTCTAATCTCAATCGTGGGTATTTTATTTGACTGCAAATAGTTATTTGTTGACCGATCAAAATAGGCATATTCCTAACTTTTATTCGGATTTTCTTGATGGGGTTGCATGGAGGGTCGCACTATAACCATTTCCTATTGGTTGTTGCTGGAAAATACATGGAATTCTCACTCTCTTTCATCAAAACCTCGGAAAAAAGCTCACGAGTCATCTCTTTATTTTTCTTTTTTCCCACCATATATGGATTATTTCATATTCTTGAGTTAATTTTTACTTAGAATAGCGAAGATCTCAAGACAAACAATATCTACATACTACAATTGTAGGGAGGGGGGCGAGGTCAACGGTGCAGTGATTAAGTACGTTGATGTATATTAACAACAAATTTTTACTTCCGTCTAGAAATAACATGTTCTTTGCATATAGGACATCTACTTATCAAACCACAGATTTTCACCCTATAAGTAAGCACTGTACCAGTCTACCGTATTTAAGTGACCTTACGAAAATACAATACATTACAAAATTAGCAGGCTTGTGATTAGTTATCAATGAAAATCCAATATAACTAAACAATTATATGACAAAACTATTGTTCCGCATAATACATAGCCCGACTTTCATTTCGAGATCTGCACGACTAAAGTTAAGATTTTCCATTAGATAGAACATGCTTGGCCTTGAGATCATTGGCTTTTGGCATGTGCGAACAGGTGTGAAGCAACGGGCTTTGACGTTACAGATGATTTTACCATCCCATCTCCAAACGAGCGTTAGGCGCTCCTAAAGACAAACGTAATTTGGAGAAAATTACGAAGTTCTGTCTGAATCCAAGATGCTAGCAATCCGTTAACGCGGAAATGAAAAAGACTGAATGGAGTCATTCATGGGTCCCGAAGACTAGTTTTTCACAATTCTCGGACATAAAGGAAGCGTCAGCGTCAGCGTCCTCGGACAGCGAAGTGCGAAACGGCCCACGACTCGAAAGATGATAAGAGACTCCGTGGTCGGTCGGTTCCACCGACCGGTCTCCCCTCGACCCCGTCAACCGGCTCGAACCGCCATTTTCCTATCTGCAGTTACTCCCCATTACTCTCTCACGGATCCCCAGTTCCCCCCCATGCGGTACAGAGAAAAGTCGGCTGGCAAGAGGACCCCACCTCCCACTCTCCCTCGTTACTATGACATGGGCTGCCAGGGCTGGTCCACGTGTCTAGCCGACAAGTGTCGCGGCATCCAACGGTACACGTGGCTCGGTGCAGCGGTTGGTGGGCTGCCTTATATATATGGGATGCAGCTCCGAGCTTGACTACTCAAGAACTCGAGCTGGTTTCCTGCAATCCTCTTCCTTCTTCTGTAATAAAAAACAGTGATCAAGAAGTGTTCGTGCCGGTTGATTTTAGGACGTGATGGGGTTCTTGGATTACATCGCCGACGTTTGCTACGTGCCGCCACGCAGCGACAGCAAGAAGCTCAAGAAGCGCAAGCAGCTCCAGGTAACTCTTAACGTTTCCATCTGTTTTTTCAGCTTTGCATCTTTTGTGTTGCTAGTTATCTGAGATGGTGTTTTCCCTCTCTTTCCTTCTGTTCAGACAGTGGAGATAAAGATAAAGATGGACTGCGAGGGGTGCGTGCGGAGGGTGCGGAAGTCCGTGGAGGGCATGAAGGGGGTGACCCAGGTGGAGGTCGAGCCCCAGCAGAACAAGCTGACCGTGATCGGGTACGTCGACCCTGGGAAGGTGCTCCGCCGGGTCCGGCACCGCACCGGCAAGGTCTGCGACTTCTGGCCCTACGTGCCCTACGACATCGTGGACCACCCCTACGCCCCAGGGGCCTATGACAAGAAGGCGCCCCCCGGGTACGTCCGGAACGTGTTCCAGGACCCGCAGACCTCAGCCCTCGCCCGCGCCAGCTCCACCGAGGTCAAGTACACCACTGCCTTCAGCGACGACAACCCGTACGCCTGCACGGTCATGTAGATAGCAGGAGGAGGAGCTTCTTGTGTATAAATATGGCTGTTATATGCAGGGTTTGTGCGTGATTATTTTGGAAGTTGGGGTGTAGATTAGAGTTGGACTGTATTATTAACCTTTGGAAGAGTCTAGGGTCTGAAGTCTCTGGTGAAGTCAAAGCTTGGTCTGCTAAAGAAAAGAAAAATTTGTAAATGATTATTCTAGATTGTCAAGGAGAATTTGCGGCTCCTGCCGATTGTGCCAATCATTGTTTTGACGATTTTCATCTTCTGGAAAGGGACGGTGTCGCACAGCTTGGCCCACGAAGGGGCTGGGATCATGGTCCTTGTCTCTTTGCTGGGACGGGATCAGAACGAGGCGTGAAGTTTGTTCTATGATATACGATTCTCAGATTCAAGAAGTTTGCAAGAATTTCAAGAACCCGTTGTGTTCATGGCTCTTTCGCAAGTGACTACACTAACTAAGACACATATAACCATTCCCTCATAAGCAAGTTTCTCGAGCCAGTCTTTTTTTCAAGGGGAAAAGGATGGAGTTTCCCAGCCTAACTAAGGACGGGTGCCTTCCGCTTCAATTTGAATCTTGAGAAAGGCCAGTTAAGCCACAAAAATGTTCATTCAAACGCTAATAAATTTTTGTTTCAAAAGATGAAATTGAGGAACCCACGTATTTGATTTTTCATTTAAATCTGGACACCATCAATCCCTTATCTTCCTGGAATGAAAGAACAACAAAGTTTTAGCTCTACTCGTCCCTGCTCTATCTATTGTAATTGGTCCATAATATACTAAAAGAGAAAGTGGCACTGTGATTGAATTTCTTTCTTTTAGAACTTACTCTTTCCTTGATAGTAGAAGTGACTTCTTACTTTATATTTTAGGAAAGACCCAGCGGAAAGGCTGCTATGGAAATAGGGTGGGTTCCGCCAACTCGGATAAAACATCCTATCCTATTTTAATATACCTTATTGGAGGGCAGCAGATTAGGCGAAATCCTCTGACCTGGGAATAGACGACGAAGCTACACCGACTCCCAAAACATCTTCCGAAAAGAACCCTTTTGTAGGTTTGAAGGTATATCACTACATATAGTTCCCACTAAAATGCAAATAGGGATCAGAAATGTGGTCAATATCACGAAGAATAAAGAGATACCGTCTATACCCAAAAAAAAATGGATGTTTTCATAAGGAAGCCATCGAAGGCTTTCCACAAATTGAGATTTGGCCGTAGAAGGATCGAATTGTATCCGAGGAACAGGGGAATACAAAAAAGTAATAAGAGAGGCGCACAGACCAATCAATCGTATCGGTCGTATTCTTGAATTTGGAATGAAAAGAAGAGTAATACTTCCTAGCACGGGACACAGAATAGGACCACTTAGATCAGAATAGCATTCACATAAATGTTCTAACGTAGAGTAGAATCGAACATATCAGAGATTTTCTGACAACAGTGAAAAGATAGGCACCTAATTCCAATACAATAGGGGTCTATTGGTGCAAGTCAGCTGAACACCATGATTGATGAGTGGATAGGTGGGTTAGGTGCACCTCTCGCCCTATGGGAAGTAACAAGGCTTGTCTCCTTCCACGGAAATGTTTTAACATAGAGTAGAATCAAACATATTAGAGATTTTTTGACA
Organism: Eucalyptus microcorys; assembly: GCA_014182515.1. Taxonomy (NCBI): domain Eukaryota; kingdom Viridiplantae; phylum Streptophyta; class Magnoliopsida; order Myrtales; family Myrtaceae; genus Eucalyptus; species Eucalyptus microcorys. Next base: position 27,581,594 of record CM024570.1, read on the forward strand.
ATAGTAAAAAGATAAGCGCCTAATTCCAATACAATAGTGGTCTATCGGTGCAAATCAGCTAAACACCATGATTGATGAGTGGATAGGTGGGTTAGTTGCACCTCTCGCCCTGTGGGAAGTGATGAGGCTTGTCTCCTTCCCCCTTCCCCTCCTGAATGAAGAAGTCGTGGGGCCCCCTTCATGCGTATGCATTTTTATTTAGATTTTTTCTAATTTTCCATTTTTCATCCAATGGAGAATCTTTATAAAAAAATATATATATATATCCCGTTGTGTTCATGGCTCTTTCGCAAGCGTAATCCAACTTGATCCTTGCTAGAACCCGATCTAAAGATTAAGGAATGCAAGTTAGGTTACAAAGAAGAAATGATCTTATCTATTCTAGAACGTCTGAAATCTTCAGGACGGGGGAAGAGGTAGCTCCCTGATGGGCCTGAACTGAAGTGGGCTCATTTTCTGAGTGAGACTCTCTGTGCTACTAGCCCGACATCGGCCGCCTCGAGTTCGGCACTTTGCCTGGGTCCCCTCTCGTCTTTCTTTTTAGTATGATTTTTTCATCTCGGATGATCATGTCCCTGATCGGCCAAGAAATCTGGGCATGTGGGATGGACGTGCATCACTGCCGGCGACATTTATCGCCGGCATCTGGTGCATGGGCCGACTGACGCACGCCTGCACAGTGCAAGTGATCGTCTGGGACAAATTTAAAAATAGGAATACCATGACAAAATGAGATCACTATAAGAGGGGCTAATTGGAATATTTTCTCTTTCAGACCATCCAAAAGTCGGAGTGTATTGACTCATTAAGATTTGAAGAGGACCCCTATGAGAAAAACTGAACCCTAGCGAAAACGGAAAATGAGATTAAAAATTCAATTTAAATTTATCATTACCCATCTATTCCTGTCATGTCTTCAAAAGCGTCCTTAAATAAGATTTAAAGAGCGCCCTTTGACTATTGGGACATATGGATTACATTTTATAGAAACCTTTTAAGGAGACGATGTCACCCGGCATGGGCTGTACGGCCCATAATGGCAAAAGTCCAAAAAAGTTTAGTCCAATAGTCAATGAAGCTAAATTTGGTCAACTGAGCCTAACTTTTGAACATGTACCATAAGCCATGTCGTAGCAGACACGAGTCGCTGTCTTTTTAACGTTCACGACCGTGTTAACCGAAATTAAGCACGGTTAGTGCTTAATGGACGGACGAGCGAAACGTTAGGGACCTCTTCTTACCTTATTGGGCTGGGATGGAGGATGGGAATTGGGCCTCCTCCACCTTCACGAGGCCATCTTTGGGCCGAATATGCGAATCACGTTGCCCTTGGGTCCATGACAACTCTTTTTCTAAACGGAAAAAAAGGTCCTTATCACTTCCCCACTTTGAACTTACGGGAGCTTCCCTAGAAAGTTCCTGCGGACGCGGTCCAGTCCGAGCATCGCACGCACGCCACGAAATTTCAACGACGAAGGAAAGCGACTCGAAGTCCGACGAAGCTTCTGAGAGGGAGAGAGAGAGAGAGAATGTGTGCGTTTCCATGTGTTACGTTACCGTACGTGCAACGCCAATCCCATGATTCCGAAGACCTACTTTTGAAACGCGGCGGCTACATATCTCCAGAGTAACGGTGCTCTCTGGATAGGTGATCCTTCGATTGCGAAGTAATTAACTGTTTATACAAATATAACATTACATCTCCATTAAATAGCTTAGATCTTTAAAATAATAACATATTCCTATAAAATCTGATATGAAAATGGAGTGAAAGATACTTAGTTCGAATCTTTTTAGATTTCTATTTGCTTCCCTGAGTAAATATTTTCATTCATTAAGCTTAAGCCTAAATCTTAAACTTTTAGAACTATTTGCAAGATAAAACTAACTTCTCGTGCAAAAGACACGGCAAAATGAACTAAGTTATATGATGAATTGATCTCTAAAGTGGGATATAAGTTTTTTTTTTTTACCATATTTATAATATTATTTTACTTTTCAATAGTTGTGTGTGATTTTATTTATCGGTATTGTCAGATTTTCTAAGATCACTCCCGATTGAAGTAGAAGTCTAAACTGTTAGATAAAAGTGTGTTGTTATATTTAAATGTTTTATTACTTCAACTCACATTTTATTACTTCAACTCACATGTAAGCTCGGTATTAGATTCACTCCCCCTATAATCCTTCTTCATTCTCGGTCTTTTTTCCTAATTTGAACCATGAAGTCTGCACTTTTACTCTAGGTCTTCTCCTTCATTCCTGGTCTTTTTCCATATACCAAACCATAAAGTCTGCCATCAAGTTCACATTGATACGGCATAATGCCCACGACTCATAAATTGCACCAAATTCTTTCACTTAGGGAGATTGCTAAGAGGAAGGCTAAATCCAAGTCCGTTAACATATTTATTTGGACATATCTTCACTCAAAAGCTTAATGATTTATCATTCCCTCTCACACTTAGGCTCCATTTGTTTCGCGGAAAATAATTTCCAATAAAATGTTTTTCGGATTTTCCGGCGTTCGTTTCACTGAAAATGAATTCCTTGTAAAAGGAAAAAAATCTTCTAAATTAGGGGAAAATGTTTTCCACTTTTCAAAAGTGGAAAACATTTTCCTCTTTTAATCTCTCTTATCTCACACCGACAAATCTTCACTTCCTCCTCCCCTTTCTTCTTCTTCTTCTTTTTTTTTTTTTATTCGAATTATTTTTTAATTTTCTTTTTCTTTTTTAATTCAAATTATTTTTTAATTTTCTTTTTCTTTTTTAATTCAAATTATTTTTAATTTCCTTTTTTTTTTTTTTTTTTTTTTCTTTTCTTTGTTTCCCATATTCTTCTTTCTTAGCTAGTTATCGGCCATTGCCAAGCGAACCTCGAGCTCCAAGCAAAGGGCTCTTAATGCTTTACTTCTTTTTTCTTTTATTTATTAGAACACAAAAGATGCAGGGGGAGAACATGCCACTCAATTGAAAGATTCTCATTAGCTTCTTTTCTCCTTTACTTCTTTTTAAAATCCATACGAACATTTTTTAGAGTAGACGAGCGTTTGGTAACGGCGGGGAATAAAGATATGAAGCAAGTTTGTCCTGGATTTAAAGGCAAGTTCATATTTGATGGATTTATAGGTCGAAGTAAGTGATACATGCTTAAGTGGTGAAGTCTTAGAAAATATTTTCCTTACCAAACACCGGAAAATATTTTCTGAAACATTTTCACCGAACATTAGAAAATATTGTAATTTTTCTAAAAAATGACTTTTGGGAAAATATTTTCCAGAAATGGCCCATTTTCTGCGAAACGAATGGACCCTTTAGGCTCCGTTCGTTTCGCAGGAAATAATTTTCGGGAAAACGTTTTCCGGATTTTCCGGTATTCGTTTCATGGAAAATGAATTCCTTAGGAAAAATATTTTCCATGAAAGGAAAAAAGTCTTCTAAATTATAAGAAAATATTTTCCACTTTTGAAAAATTGAAAATATTTTCCTCACTCAATCTCTTTTATCTCACACCTCTATAAAACCTCACTTCCTCCTCCCATTTCTTCCTCTTCTTTTCTTTTTTTAGTCGAATTATTTTTTAATTTTCTTTTTCTTTTTTAATTCGAATTATTTTTAATTTCCTTTTTCTTTTTTTTGTTTCCCATCTTTTTCTTTCTTGGCTAGTCGCTGGCCATCGCCAAGTGAACCTTGAGCTCATCGATCTCAAGCTCGCGTTTGTCAATCTAGCGAGCCTCGAGCTCGACGCTCGTGCTCACCAATCTAGTGAGCGATGAGCCTCATGCTCGTTGGCGAGCTTGAGGCTCGCCGGTGGTCGGTCAGGGGCCACCATCATGATTGGCGACCGGCCAAGAAAGAAAGAGATGGAAAACAGAAAAAAGAAAAGAAACGAAAAAATTAAAAAGAATAAAATTTGATTTTTAAAAAATATGAAAAATCCATTTTAAAAAATAAAATAAATGAAAAAGAGTATATGGAGGAAAAGATTGTCCTTATCAAACAGCGAAAAATATTTTCCACTTCATTTTCAGATTTCATTTGAATACCAAAAAATAATTATATTTTCCTGAAAAATGACTTCCTAGAAAATATTTTCCGGAAACACCACATTTTCCGCGAAACGAATGGAGTCTTAGAAACTAAAAGTATACAACTTGTAGTTATGAGCACGCTCTTATCCAAAAGACCAAATTTATCATAGTCTAAAGAAAAATTATTAATCAATCACCAAAATCGTTAGTTAGGGCACATGCCATCGTCAAGAATTTCCCCTTTGGAAACTAGGCTCGTAGTGTATGCCTAGATTCAACATCCTCAATATTATCTCTATAATGAAATGATTACTACAAATCGAACGCCTCTAAGAAATTTTTAAATTTAGATTTCAATTAAAAGAAAAAAACTCTTGGATTTCGATTTACACTTAAATCAAGAGAGGATAGTCTCCACCGAATCTTTGAGAAGTTATGAAACCATGTCACTTTGCCGGTTGATTTGGCAAAGACATTCTCACAAAATTTTCAACTGCAAGAAAATTAATTCACCATGACGCAAAGAAAAGCAACAAAAAAGTGAAAGAAGATGCCAAATAAGATGAAAAAGAGACTCTCAAATTATATCAGGAAAGTAAAAAAAAAAAAATGGAAATCTAGGTCTAGAAAGGAAAAGTAGAGCAAATGCTCTCAGCTTTAAGCTGAGAGCGTGCAAGTGAAGATTTTTGTGGGAGAGAGAGATACTGACACAGTTTCTTTGAAAAACTATTGATGGCAAGAAACTGCATATAAAGCATGTCGCACGTTGCAACACGCGAGACACGGAACAAAATTTAATCTAAGCGTTCATAAAAGAATATAGTATACAATATCCGTAAAATAAATAATCGATAAGATTTCGTAAAAAGAAAAAATTGAACATTTCGCGAAGTAGTAGGAGGTCCCTTTTTCTCTACATTGCAGTATGGATTGTCATCTGTGTCTTCTTATGATGTAGTGCTTATCACAGAATTCTCACAACCATTAATTAAAGAAAAAACTATAATCGAGAAGATTTCATGAAAATAAAAATTGAACATTTTGCGAAGTGATAGGAGGTCCCTTTTTCTCTATATTGCAGTATGGATCGTCATTTGTGTCTTTTCCTGATGTAGTGTTTATCACAGAATTCTCACGGCTATTAATTAAAGAAAGGGTTAATACCTTGAAAACCCCAAGATGGTACATCCGCGACAAATTTACCCCAAACTATTTTTTTTGACCATAAAAACCCCAAACCGGTAGACTGTGACAAATTTACCCTAACTGATCATAAAAAACCCTAAACTTGTACATTTATGACAAATTTACCCCAAATTAATTTATTTGACCATAAAAAACCCCAAACTTGTAAATTTATGACAAATATACCCTCCGCTAAATTGGATTAATATCATAAAAAAATCACAAAAATTATTAACTGTAACAAACGGAACGTAAAATTTGAAATTGGTATACAAATTAACTGTTACGTGTCATTTAACTCAATAATTTAATAGTAAAATTTAACGAAAACTAACAAAGGGTAAAATTGTCACAAGTATACCAATTTGGGGTAAATCTGTCAAAAGGTATACCAGTTTGGAGTTTTTGTGGTCAAAAGCCATTAATTAAAGAAAATACTATAAATTTCTCCCCCAAAAAAGGAGAAATTATAGAGTCCAACTGACGAGACCGAACGGAACCGAAAAGGAATTGCAATGCGGTTCACCGCAATCGAGCTTCCCAAACACTCCAAGATCCCACGGGCCCCCACAGCCAATAGGAACCCTTGTCCGAGCACGACGATCCGAAAATCCTCGTCTCCAAACAGGCCGGTCCGTCCGCACCAGGCCCAGATCTCGCGCTATAAAAGCCCCCCTCGAGCGTTTCCCAGAGGCTGCTTCGGATCTCAGGTCTCTCTTCTTCCTCTCGAGCTCTGAATCCTCTCTGGAGCTCTCGAGCTCTGCGCGACCTTCGTTCCTCTGGTTCGAATCGGAATCGCGCGGGACGGATCCGCGCTTCCCCTCCTGTTCTGGAGCGCAATTCCTAGTCGATTCATCCCTCGCGTCCTTTTCTTTCGGGCGGGGGGGCGAGCTAGGGTTTGCGCCCGGATTCCTGTTGCGATCTCTCTCCCTACATCGGGAGGGGTCTCTTTGATAATCGCTTGTGCGTGCGTTTGTGTGTGTGTGGTTTTTCTAGGGATGTCTCGGTGCTTCCCGTACCCGCCTCCCGGGTACGCGAGGAATGGGGTCCGCGACGAGGCGCTGATCGAATCGATCAAGGTTCGTTCGGCATTCGGTGGTTAAGCTTTCTGCCTTGTGCTGCTGACTGACTATGTTCCCGCTTAGCCCGAGACTCGGCTGGTTTTATGCACTGTTATCTTTTTATTGATGAACGGAGGTAGATTGAACAAAAAGAAAAGAAAGGCCGGATGGAACTTTGTTTTTAAAAACTAATGTTGGACCTTTTGGGGCCAACCAAGAAGGGATGGAACTAACTGGGGTATTAATGAAACGCTGCAACATATGCTGTGGAAATGTTCTATGGACAAAACATGTCGTGTGTGTTTCTGGGTGTGGGTTTGTGTGAAGCGCTAACGTGTGGAATAAGAGGGTTCATGTTCAAAATGGACAATGTGTATGCTTTTGAAGCAAGTAATAGTCACATGGTCCAGAGGAAATGATGCTTCTTTTGGGTTTTTGTGAATATTCCTGCCTTTGGAAGATCGTGACACTAAGGTGCATGAGTTTTTTCTAATATGCCGAGTTGATTAAGTAAGAGTTCATGAACCCACCAATTAGTTGTTGCGAAGTTGCATTTGCTTGGTTGAGTTCTTGTGTGATCAGTTCTTGTTCTGAGGATGCTAGGAGCTGTCTAGTTGTTCCTAGCTCAAGTGGTGATGTGGTTGCCTGGAGCTATCTAGTTTCCACATATGCATCACTTTGTTGTGTTACCTACCTTAGAGTTGCAAAAATTCAGAGAATGTCATTCTGGCAGAAGTCATTGAACATGATAAAATGATGTGGGGGTGATGTATGGAACACAAAGCAAAATTCTCGAGGGAAAGAATTCTGTGTCAAAATTAATGAAATTTTTTTCAAATGCTTGATAGAACAGATGAATTTCCTAGTTCTTGTGGTTAATAAAAGTACAGGACTTTTTCTGATGCATGCATCCTGAAAGCAAGAGATTGGTGACTGAATCCAGCTATTATCTAAACAGAAGCATTTGACATGACTGATAGAGTGTTTGAGTGATTTGGTTTTTGCCGTGGTATGATTTTAGCAGAAGTGGAATTCATGAATTCGTGCTTGCCTTTTCCCATATGACATCCTGATGAAGTACTTCCTTACTAAAATTTGAGAACTCAATCTGCATGGTATTTAAATCTTGGTAACCGTAAGAAATTTTGGGCAGAGGACAGGCACAGTGACAGTCTAGTTTTGAGTTTCATGCTGTTTATTGGTGAGGCTTGGTCATTGACAAGATGAAATAGATCTTTTACTTGAATCTGGTTTTGCGACAGTTGTTTGCGGTTTTGCATTATAAAGATTCTTTTAATAGGTCAAGCATCCCGGGGTCAGAGTACTGTACTTTCTAGTTAATGTGAGGAAGTTGATTCTGTAGGAGTTTGTGAACAAATGGTGGATTATGGTGTTTTGGCTAATAGAGTGCCATCGTCTGCTATCTTGCCTTTAGAGTTTTGTTATGCCTAGGAGAACAAAGCATGGGGCAATGTATTGTTGTGGTGTGAGAAAAAGGGGTGATGAGCAACTTGTTTCTTTTGAAGTATCTTGTTTGGATAGAGCTTACTCTACTGTAACTATAGGGATACAATAATGAATGGTCCTCTATAAATTCATAGATCCAATAATCTAGTCAACACCCTCCTTGAAAAGGGTTGACTCCAAATAGGATTATGAGTTGTAATTCTTGCACCAGTCTCCCGAATCTGTTTTTGACATTTGGCTTGTCATCACGGTGCTTGTCTTGTTTTACTTCTATTTGCAACTGTCAGTGTACTGTTAGTCTATTAAGATATTTTAGTCTTGGTTTGGCTAGTCTTCTGTTGAGATAGTCACAGTTGTAGACTTGCTTGTGTTTCTCTATGTCTATGTACTTGCTTGTCCGCATGTTCTTACTGTTCAGCTGGTGCTTAAACTGATGGCTATCCTGGTTCTATGTGGGTTTAGAGAAAAGTAGAGAAGGTGAAGAAAGAAAGGAAAAAAGACAAAAAACGGGAGAAGAAAGAAAAGAAGGTGGCCCTGGAAAATGGAGGTATTAAAGACAAAAAGCATAGTCATAAGAGAAGGAATGAGGACAAGAGGACCCAAGCTGACCAGAAGGCAGGAGACCATCGCAAGAAAAGAAAACATGACACTGAACACTTGGAGAAGAGCAACCTTACTGAAGAACACGGGAAACCTGTTAATTCCCTGAATTCTACAGACAGCACAATGAACAGCAGCAAAAAGCAAAAGCAAATCTTGCCTCCAGATGGCGGGCTAAACCCTGGTGAGTGTGTTCATTTTTATTCCTTGACTGGGGCAGGCTGTTCACTTGTTGGGTTTCTGCTCTTCACATGGTCATTGATACTTGTAATTCAAATTCTTCTTATTAATGTGAAGCAAGCATTATTCGGATCCGGTTGCCTCTACAAAGGCACAAAGATCTAGAAATGCTACCCAGTGGGGAACAGCCTTGCTCTGCCCCAGTGAGGACAGATGTTGTTGATCGCGAGAAGCATGAGCATGCTCCTAGATCTAGCACAGACCGGAGAGAGCATCTTTGCTCAACTTCTTTGAGTGCAGGCGAAGGTACTGCCTCTAAGCTTGGCTTGATGGAGCAGCGTCCCTCTTCTGGAGTAGCTGAAACATCTTCCCAAAAGAATGGGACTTCGTCCTTACCGAGCTTGGTTGACCGTGGCCTCTCTCGATCAGAAATAAAATACAGAAATCTGATCGAAAATTGGGTGCCACCCTCGTTCCACAGTGGATGTGCTGATCTTGATGATCAGGACTGGCTTTTTGGGAGAAAGCAGCTCAATTGTGATGCTGGAAATTGTAAAGCCGATTACGATGGCTCGACATATGGGAGCCCAAGCCCGTGGCCACGCATGCATTACTTACCGGAGGTTGATATGTATGCTCTGCCGTACACGGTGCCCTACTGAAATTGCATGTGACGCAAGATGAGCAGCTGGGGTTCAACCAGCTTATAGGAATGGAGGAAATGTTTCCTTTGGATGTTAACCGTTTCTTGCGATCGTACCTGTTTGATCTTTGAAGCAGTCCTAATGGTATACGGATTTCTCGGAGGGCGTAGATTTTGCATGAGGGTTTCTTATGATAGAAAGGAAAGTGGGAAAAAGGCTGCGAGCAGATGGCGGGGTTTTCCTAATTGTAATGACGCGATCGGTTTTCCCCCCTTATTAACGATGATAAAAAAGAAATTACACATAGCTTTTAGGTTCTCAGTCATTCGGGGTTTAGCTATTTCTCCCACTCTTTTCAACAGTGTTGTGCATATCCTCCTTTGTTCTCTTATGGCTACCTGCAATGGTGCTGCTTCCACTTTCATGGCTTGGGGGAAGAGGCAAAAGCCAACCGACGCTCGAGTATAAAGCAAATGGGCAAGCGGGTAAGCTCTCCGGTCAATACAGCAAGGAAGATTTGGACTCGCTGGAGGGAAGCTGAGAATATGCCTTTCGGATGTCCCTAGCTAGAATGCTGTATATCTGTCATTTGTTCAGCATCTGCAAAAGATGCTTTGATTGGTCTCGTGACCTCACTTAAAAGACATGCGTTACGACATGTTTCATGCACTGCAGTTACTTTATGCGCTGCATGATCCTACAATTAGTGAAGTGGGATATAGCTAGCTTAAAGAGATTCAGTCATCCACTTTTTGTTTTCCTGATTATAGTTGTTGTTTGATTTTATTATTTCGAATTGTGGGTTTAAATAGTCGGGCTTTTTCCAGAGATTTCAGTTTCTTTTCCAGGTTTATATTCAAAATCATGTCATATAGGTGACCTAAATTGGATGATGGATTTTATCTAGATGGCTTATTTCTATGATTGTGCTTATAAAACTGATGAGCGCAACGCGAAATATGCGTTTGAATAAATCCAACCGCCAACTTATTAATGAAAAGCCAGAGAAAAGAGAATGTATAACTGTTGGATGATCGAGTAATAGGAACTCGATTGCCATGATGGTGCGTACTTTACTTCTTGTCCCGCAAAGAGTCACAAGAAATTCGTCCAAAAAACCTATGTCGATCAATTCATTTATATTCCTTTGATAAATTTTCCTTAACAATTAGATGTTTGAATGAAATTTGTGTTAGTTTTAACGCATCGGCCGATTGATTCATAAACGCTCAATTGAAAAACCCTGTGCTCTTTTAAACATCTTTTTAAACGAAAGTTTTTTCGATGGATGGATCGATTTTCTATGCATCCAATATTTGGTTTCTTTTGACTTTTGATTGACAACTGAGTTCGATTTCAATTAAATAGAATTAGAGCTAGGGACTTGTTAAAATATCTTATAGATGAATGTATAGAAAGTCCTAAATCTGATGACGAAAGTGCAACGGAGTCCAAAAATCCCGTGTTCCTTTAATCATCTTTTTACATGAAAGCTCTATTTTTTGACCGATTAATTTTCTACGCATTGAGTTTTTGGCTTGTTTTGACTTTTGATTTGTTCAATTAATTAGAATTAGAGTTAGGAACTATAAAAATATTTTATGGATATATAGATTGAAAGTCTTAAAATTGATCAAAATGGCATAATTAAATCTCAAAACTTAAAAAAAAATGTAATTAGATCACAATTTTGTGCAATCAAGTTTTATAACTTATTAAGTTGGTCCAATCAAGTTCAATTTCTATTTGTCAAGTTGAATGAAATTAATGGAAGAGCATAATTGTACCAATTTGATAAGTTTTAAAATTTGATTGTACTTTTTGAAAATTTTCATAATTTAATTTTATTTGTGTAATAAGTTGTATGATACTATTGCACTTTTTGAAAAATTTAAAACTTAACCGCACTTTAGTTATGAGTATAAGGTTTAAGACTTTTAGTACACTTATCCCAATATTATATGAAATTTGAAGACTTAATTCAACCAGTTACGATCATGAGAATCGCATTGTCCAAAAAAAAAAAAAAGAATTTAGCTCCGGATCGAATGCGAAAATTTTTCGAATGGAAACAAAGGAAGGAGGCGGACCATCCGAGGAGAACCCGCCGAGCGCGGCGCTGGCCCATCATAAGCAGGTGCGCCCCGCGGCTCCCGATCCCAGCCACCGCGCCGCGACACATCGTTGAAGCCTCGAGGGGGGGCGAAACAGACCCGAACCCCCCAACAAAAAAAGAAGAGAACATTAACAAAAGAAGCAAGCAAGTCAAAACGCGAACTTTGATCTCACGAAGAGCGAGAGAGAGAGAGGGGCAGGCGGAGACGGAGGAAGAGCGACGATGATGACCGGAGTGGCCGAGGACGAGGACAAATGGCTCGCGGCGGGCATCGCCGGCCTCCAGCAGAACGCCTTCTACATGCACCGCGCCATGGTAACCGCCCGCCCATCGGGAATTCCCCCTCCCTTCCTCCTTCGATTCGGCGGTTGAAAGACCGGTCGCCCCCCGGCGCGGGAGCGACTTGGCTGAAAACCCTAACCTCGATCTCGCTGTTGCCTCTCAGGACACGAACAACCTCCGGGACGCCCTTAAGTACTCGGCGCAGATGCTCTCCGAGCTCCGCACCTCCAAGCTGTCCCCCCACAAGTACTACGAGCTCTGTAAGTCGCCGCCGCCCCCCTCCCCGATCTGATCGCGGGGGTCATCGCGCCTGATCTCGCGGGCTTCTTTTCGGTCGTCGAGGCCGAAATGCGCGTCGTTTTATTTGGATTTTTTTTAAATTTTTTTTTAGATTGATTGATTGATCGATCTCGCGCGCCAGATATGAGGGCTTTCGACGAGCTGAGGAAGCTGGAGATGTTCTTCAAGGAGGAGACGCGGCGGGGGTGCTCCATCGTGGATCTCTACGAGCTCGTGCAGCACGCCGGCAATATTTTGCCCAGATTGTAAGTGAGAGTTTAGCTGCGTGATATGGTGGATTTTTCGTATCACTGCTTTTGCCGGACTTGGGAAAGTGCGATTTGTTTTCTTGGCTGTAGTTAATTGGGCGTTAAATTGCCGTGTGCATTTTGGTCGTGATTTGAAAGATTAGATGGGGAAGCATGTTGAGGATTAGGTTGCTTGTGCTGTGTGATATTAATGGCTCAAGCGAATGTGCGCTGTTAGCGAAATGATGGTGTAAGGAGCGTGGCAGCCGTGGGCAGACCCTTGGGAAGGAAGAAGTTAAGGTGATGCTGAACGATGGGAGGGTCGTCTCTTTCCCCTGCTCGAGGGAGGGAGTGACTTTAAGTTTGAACTACAAACATAAGCATGGGAAGATTTGGAACCCCGACTCAAAGGGAGGGCATTTTTGTTGTGAAGGGGAAGAAAGTAGAGATAGTGGGGATAATAAGGTAGGATGTGAGAGTTAGCGGATTAATTAAATTGCATTTGGTATTGACTGCTGGAATTTTGGGTACATTTTTAATAGATTGTACAAGTTGATGGAGATGGATTGCTTGGATATTTAAATCTATCTACTCATTGTTAATACTGGACATGGACTTCACATGTTGAAAGGTACGTGCGAGTCCTTGGGAGCTTAAGAAAAAAAATGAGGGGGAAAGGAAGAAAAATAGTTTAAATGCTTCAACTGAATGCTTATTGCACAGAAAAATGAGCTTCAGCTCAAGTAAAGATCAGAAAGTCAAGCACTCAAAGATCTGAACGATTCCCTGAAGAGGAACTTTAGATGCCTTTCCGTGTGCTATCAAAAACTCTAAATATATGCACTAAGCAGAAAATTGTGTTTTCCTGGTTTACTATTGTATCAGGTGATATTTTATCCTGGTTCTTTCTCGCGATTATAAAGATTTCTTAGTTCGTCTTATCAAATGCATGTTTTGTCATTTTAAGATGTTGAGTATACGAGACTTATTTCCTGTAAGTCGATGGCACATTTAGTGATATGTCGAGTTAGGTTACGAGTTTTGTCTTGAACAGTGTGACGAGCTGAGAGGTGAATGGCTATGCATTTGTGCACACCGATAATATACAGAAGGTAGCTCAGCACATGTTGACATATGCCTAGTCTGATATGTCCTTGTGATTTCCTTGTGAGAATCCTTGGTCTCCATTTGGGTTTGTTAAGAAACATTGATCAATGTAAATCTTTTCTTTAACCCTCATCTGTGATTGTTTTCTAGTTTAGCTATGAATCTCCCATTTCTGGCCTTGTCAGGTATCTTCTCTGCACTGTAGGATCCGTTTACATTAAATCTAAAGAGGCTCCTGCCAAGGACATTCTGAAAGATCTTGTGGAAATGTGCCGAGGTATCCAGCATCCTTTACGTGGACTCTTCTTGAGGAGCTACCTCTCTCAACTAAGTAGGGATAAACTACCCGATATTGGTTCCGAGTATGAAGGGTAAGGAAATTAAACGGGAGTACTACTGTTAGATTTGAAGTTGTTTTACTAAGTTCATTGAATTCACTGGCATGTTCCTGGGTTGTCTAGAGACATTTCACCTTTTCCTGTCCGCATTCTGGGAAATCCAGTTGCAATGCCAACCTGACTTTGTAATCGGATAATTATGCAGCTTCTTCCATTGGATATAGACTGTGCTAAAAAGTCTTATAAAAACGAATTTTGCAGAGTGCTTAGAGCCATGTATCCATTTGGTCGAAACATCCTGTGTACTTATCTATATATCCGTATGTACATGTATATGTAGAACACAGACACAGCTAGGCATCCAATTTTATAGACTTCCAAATTTGCATCATCTTGATGCTATTCTGTTTCTGGCTTTCTGATGTATCTGCCAATATATGCTAAAAAACTTAAGCCTTTCTGTACTGCCTTTCTCGAATCCTGCAGTGATGCTGATACAATTACGGATGCAGTGGAATTTGTAATCCAAAACTTTACTGAGATGAACAAACTTTGGGTGCGGATGCAGCATCAGGTTGGTAGAGCTACTTGCTGATTGTTACATGTTTGGATATGCTTAGAGTCAACGTGTTTGCATGATAGGAAGGTAATATGGTATCATGAGGGCATGATTTCTGGTCATGCAGGTGTTGTAGTGCTTATGTATGATTCATACTCTTGGTGATCCTGAGTTGAGGCTTGGTGTCGGGCTTTCTCGTCTGCAGGGACCTGCTCGGGAAAAGGACAGACGGGAGAAGGAAAGAAGCGAGCTGCGTGATCTTGTAAAATCAGTGACCTATGATTGGTGATTTTGAGAGCTGAAATTGAGTATGTGCTCATTGAATATGCTTATCTGGCCCCTGCTCTTTCCAGGTTGGGAAAAACTTGCACGTCCTTAGTCAGATAGAGGGTATCGACCTTGACATGTACAAAGATACTGTGCTTCCTAGAGTCCTGGAGCAGGTATATCTCTGATTATTAAATTTATTTCTCTTATGATGCCTAACATGTGAATAGTACTTGTTTACCAATGTGCTATTTTTTGTGACAAATACAGGTTGTCAACTGTAAAGATGAGATTGCTCAGTATTACTTGATGGATTGCATTATTCAAGTATTTCCTGACGAATATCACTTGCAGACACTTGAGGTTTTGTTGAGTGCATTTCCCCAGCTTCAGGTAAAAATCTTTGGTAGGACCACACCCTGTCGTGTCCTTCCCTCCCTCTTTCCTTGTCTTCGTGTAATTTTTTTAGATGTCTAATTTTTTTCACATTGTGGTTACTATGTACAATATTGTTAATTGCACTAAAGTAGTCACGTGCTTATATTCCCTTCTGAGCTCCACTCTGAATATTCTATCTCACATTTCTCTTTTATTTGGTTTTCTTTTTCAGGCATCTGTGGACATCAAGACAGTCTTATCCCAGTTAATGGAAAGGCTTGCGAGTTATGCTGCTTTAAGTTCTGAAGTGTTGCCTGAGTTCTTACAGGTTGAAGCTTTCTCAAAGTTGAATAGTGCAATTGGGAAGGTAAATTTCTTCTAATGGGCTTGTAGGATCAAAGCTATTTAATTTTTGTAGCATAAGATAACTGGACATTTCAGAAATTAGGAAGGATTGTCTTCCTATGCTCAGATTTCAGCAGATGTTGCCACTTATCAGTGGGCCTGTCTCTATAGCGATAACATTGACAAAATTCTAGTTTTGATGATATTATGGGTATGATCACCTCCATGCTGTTTTAGGTTTTTAACTCATTCAATAAAGATAATGATACTTGGATGCTATAGGTAGAGAAAGACTTCAATGATCCCATGGACGGTTGAGTTGCACCTTATTGTGATTAATCAAAGTTTTATTAATCACTTGTTAAAGAGAAATTAGGGTTTTGTGAGTTCTGAAGTGATGTACCTTCTAATGGCTGTGGGCCTGATATTGATAGTTTGAAGGGGAGCTCAAAGCGTAGGGACAATGAAATTTGATCAAATAGTGGGCAAACTCCTATTTGTCTCACACATGAGGCTGGATACTTTTAGGCACTTAGATTGTGCTTTGCTATGGCTTAATCAGGTTCATGTATCTTTCCGTGAAGCTATGGCAGTGCAAACTGTAAATGAAGTGTTTTAAGCCTATTTGACTTTTAGTAGTTTTAGAAGGGCAATGCATTGTCATGGCTAGGGAGAGTTGTCAAATTGGATCACCCCTCCACACAGCTTTTGGTGGAAAAAAGAAAAGTTTCCTTATGATGTCACTTGGTTATACATCAATAATGATATGGATTAGTATGGGATCGAAGTTTTGAAGCTTGATTGGTGCTCTAAAACATGGGGCTCAAGGCAAACTAGTCAGATCGTTTTAAATCACGATAAAAAACTCAATGTATTACTGAGCAGCTCCCAAGCAGTGGGAGGAGACTGTTGGGGCTCTGACTGGGTGCCTATTGAAGAATGGGCGGGCAACTCATAGGAGTGGCTTAGTTAAGGCAACCTAGCCCAGCTGCCTCAAAAGCTGTTTTGCACATTTTGCATTTCTTCTGATATATTTAGCTGGTTGTCTGTGTTCTGTTGCGTAGATAAGGTTTTATTTATCTGAACAAGTGCTTTTTATGTACTGGAATTAGTTTTGTACCTGCTATATCTCATTTGTTGATATTTTTCAAGCAATTTAAAGTGTATTTCTGTTTTTTGTTCAGGTGATAGAAGCACAGCCTGATATGCCGGTTGTTGGAGCCGTAACCTTATGTTCATCTCTTCTTAAGTTTTCTCTCCATGTTCACCCCGATCGTCTTGATTATGCAGATCAAGTCTTGGTATGATTTACCACGAAATGAACTTTATGTGTCAGTTTGCTTTGTCCTCCCTCCCTTTGTGATTTTTGCTCATTAAGTAAGGTTGTTAACATCCTTCTTGTCCCTTTTCTACCGTCTACTTTTTTTTTTTTTTCGGCTGAAATGCTATCTACATTGTTTGAGGAAGAAGCACAAGTGTTGGGGCAGGACAAAGAACCCAACCTATATATATATATCAAACCAGTAAATAATAGTACGAAGATGGGGGCAGGTCTGGGTAGATTTCAGCATTTTTGAGGGGAGAATACAATCAGCTGAAGCTAACAAAATACTTTTATCCAAGATCACTTTCCACAGAATGAGTATATTTATTTGGTTAAACTATATTGTATTACAGAGGCTCTTATTTATTACTTGCACCCCATAGGATGATTCCATGATTACTTGTTTCTTCTTTCTCATCCTTTCTGGTGCTGATCTTTTTAAACTGGAGAATGAGTGTGCATTGTATGTCTTAATGTTTTTGGAAATGTTAGTATTTCGATACTTTACCTTTATTAAAGCAGATGTATGTTTTAGTTTATGCTTCGAAAATGGACCTGCTTCAAGCTGTATCAGATTGTGCAATCAATTTTCTAGTAGGTTTTAGAGGCCTAATTTGGGACTAACGATATGGTTCCATTTCAACTTTCTCCTTCAGGGATCATGTGTCAAGCAGCTCTCTGGAAAAGGAAAGATCGAAGACAGCAAAGCAACAAAACAGATTGTTGCTCTATTAAGTGCTCCACTTGAGAAATATAATAATGTGGTTACTGCGTTGAAGCTTTCGAACTATCCCTGTGTTATGGAGTACCTCGACAATGAAACAAATAAAGTGATGGCAACTGTTATTATTCAAAACATTATGAAAAACAATACCAATATTTCGACTGCTGACAAGGTATCTTTGTACTTGGTATAGGTTTTTTTTTTTTTATTTTCCTCCCGGTCAGAGTACTTGATATAGTTGGTTATGTGGATTTTATGAGATATAATGTGGATTGCTTGTTGTGTAGGTTGAGGCATTGTTTGAACTAATAAAGGGACTTATCAAGGATTTGGATGAAACTCTTCATGATGAGGTGATTGAATGTTATGCGCTCGTGTTCTTCTTTTGAGCTTATAGTGTAAATCTTCACTGTCTGCATTGTAGTTTGGCACTGTTCTCTTATCATATACATGCTTTGACTTCTCAAACTACTGAAACTAAGGCAGTATGCACCCTTGCTAAAGCAATATTACCTCTTAGGTCGATGAAGATGATTTCAAGGAGGAACAATGTTCCGTTGCACGTCTTATTCAGATGCTGCATAATGAAGATCCAGAAGAGATGTTCAAGGTATTCTTATCTTTTCTTTTCGACCATTGAATTTTTACGTGCTTAGTGTACCCTCACAAGTCATTTAAGCACCATTTTCTTTTCTCGCTCTTGTTATTGCTAATTTGAAGCTACTCTAAATAGGGAAGTTTTATTCTTTAATAGCTCTAGTGGTATTCAACATCAATTTTTTCTCTGCCATGTAAATGGACGTACCTGTGGCCACCCTGCTGCTCTTTTTGCCTTATGGCCTGTCAATGATAATTTCACAAGCTACTTTTAAGAAGTCATTGAGGTAAATGAGACTAGTTCTGGTTGTTGTATATCAAGAGAAAAAGGCAATTTGAGGACCTCTATCTAATCTTTTATTCAAAGCATGTGAGTAGTTTCTTTGATGATATCTTTACTGCTATCTGGTCTGTTACTGAAACATAGTGATCCAATTTCATCCATTTTTGGATAGGTATGGTTAGTTTGCCAAAAAAGAAATGAAAGAAGACTGTTAATGTGAGAAACACTGCCTAAGTAAATTTATTGGATCAAGATCTAAAACTCGTTATTGGGAAAAAAATCATTCTCTGCTCCACTAAGTAATTTTGATTGGCATTACAAAAACACGTACATAATTAATAAAAGCTGAAGATATATAGATAGATTAATGCAAAGGAATTGACACTGCACATCCAAGCGAATACAAAGAAAAATTAATTCTTGTCCAAATCAGTTGGCTACTCATTCAGATGATAATCTTGTTCAGACTTCTACGACTTAAAGTGTACTTCTTGCAATGGTTCCTTGGCGACAGCAGACAAATTGTTACAAAATTTATGATAGTTTGATGGGCCAACTGTTGCAACTCAAAATAAAGAAAAAGGGAATTTGTTGAAGGGCGCTGGGTTTTGTGCATAATTAATATGTTGTTCTTGGATTTAGGATTTTCTTTTGTTTCAGTTGGCTGAGGTTTAGCCTTAGAATTAATAAAATGTCCATAAAGGGAGGAAAGTTGCCATGACTTATAATGAATCAGAAGATTGTGATTTTGTTAAAAGCACCTATTTTTTTGCGTATTTGTAGCTCACTCCACTTTCACCGCAAGCAAGAAAACTGTATATGGTGGTCACACTTGAAACTTTTGTAAGATTGTCTAACAGCATAATATTCAGCATGTCTATGAATGACTTGGAGGATCTCAAAGTGGATTACTTTGGTTACCACGTCCGATACAGTACTTTCTTTTAATGTACTTAATCTTGGCATGTTAATCCTTGTACATGAGATCGTTGCAGTAATGCTAGTACTTTTCACTTTCTACAATTAATATTATTCATCAGTGACAAGACTATGCTACTTTAAAATTCATATTCTTCTTCCTATTGCAGATTATATGTGTTGTGAAGAAGCATATCTTGACTGGAGGGCCAAAACGCTTATCCTTCACTGTTCCTCCGCTTGTTTTTAACTCTCTTAAGGTTTGTTTCTTCCGTATCTATGTTGTGTTCTGCTGAAAGCTTTCTATTTAAAGAGATGAAAATTTTACATTGGTTTCCTTACGGTTGTATATTCATCATTGCATAGTCAGTATATCCTCTACTCACTCCCAGTCACATGTGTGTGGTCGGGCGTTTTGCTTGTAGATGTTCGTGCATGTGTTGCCATTTATGTGCCTATGTGCGGGAGTGTTTCTTTCTGGACAATTAGCATCTTTTCAAAGCATTAGCATTGTTTAGAATAATAAAAAAAGAGAATTACAAGAACTGTTACAAACAAGGACCCTTATTAATGCTACATTGTTTGAGGTGTCCAGTTGGTCAGACAATTGCAAGGCCAAGAAGAAAACCCTTTTGGAGATGACGAGTCAACTTCAACCAAAAAGATTTTTCAGCTCTTGAATCAGGTAACTGTCAGCTATATTTACGATGTTTGCGTTTTTCTTAAAATCCCTACCAACTTGTTCATGCATGAGAATTGGAAAGACTTTTCACACTATCCAAGAATCACGTATTATGTACACTTGTTTGGATAAGCAGTCCTCCCCAGAGGTCCGCCTCAGCCCGTGCCACTTTTTTTCATTGTTCTTAGTCTTGACAGATGGTAAAGTGAAGGTTTGTGATGTCATGCATCTTGTAGCTATATATACTTACCAAGCTTCCTTTAATTTCGCTCAGATTGTTGAGGCGTTGTCCAGCATTCCGGCACCTGATCTGGCATTGCGGTTGTACTTGCAATGTGCTGAGGTATCCCAATCAAAATGTTATAATAATGAGGGTTTTGTCGAGATCTGTCTCACAACATATTTGCATCCTATCCTCTCAGGCTGCAAATGACTGTGACTTGGAGCCGGTTGCGTATGAATTTTTTACTCAGGCATATATTATCTATGAGGAGGAAATATCTGTAAGTTGACAGCAACCCTTGGAATGATTATGATCTCCTTTCCCTTGGGGAAATATAATTTTCCACCTAAGCTTCTGACTTGAGAAGATGCGTGACTTATTTTACTTTTCCTCTTCTTGATAGGACTCCAGAGCGCAGGTGACTGCAATGCATCTAATAATAGGAACTCTTCAGAGGATGCATGTTTTCGGTGTTGAGAACAGAGATACTTTGACACACAAAGCTACAGGGGTAGTTAGCAAGTTTTTCTTCAAAAGTTATAAAGAGCCCTACCTTATGTATGGTGTATCATAACAGAATTCTTTTTCATGGGCAGTACTCTGCTAAGCTATTGAAGAAGCCTGATCAATGCAGAGCTGTATATGCGTGCTCTCATCTGTTTTGGGTGGATGATCAAGACAACTTGAAAGATGGAGAAAGGTTTGCCATTGTTTGCTTTCTGCATTTTTATTGTGCTTTTTCCGGGAAACTTGTACTAAGAATTGGAGCCATGTGCTTATCCTGATGTTGAAGAGTCACCAGTTTGTACGTTCTCTCTTGCCAAGTTTGTCCTTTTATCTTCTTAATTGTTATGATGCTAATCTGTGTGTGTTCTAGAAGAGTTCTTGAGTGTCCCATCAATTTGACCAAATGCTCCTCCTCTCTCATTGCAAAGGGAGAACAAAAGAGGCCCATTCAAAGTTGTTGGTCCTTTTTGCGAAGGACGAAATCTGCTATGTTGTACAATGTTAAATTACAACACAAAAATAAGTGATGCATTTCCAATGGACTCTTTTACCAAAAGGGGAAGGATGAAGACAGGGAAGAGGATAACATAGATTGTTCTAGTCATCGTGTTCTTTGTTTTCTTTTGATTAATACCAAAATAGAAGACCTAGTGGACCAACTCTCCTGTTTGTTTAAATCATGGAAGAAGTTGGGATACAGGGGCTTCATTTAGATCATTATCGGCTTTATGTTGCTGATTCTATCTTCATTCGCTTTGTTTGTTCCAGGGTGTTGCTGTGCCTAAAACGTGCATTGAGAATTGCAAATGCTGCGCAACAGATGTCCAATGCAACAAGAGGGAGCACTGGTTCAGTGATGCTCTTTGTTGAGATTCTAAACAAGTAATAACTTACGGTCATTGCACATTTCATGGTATTTTTCTTTTCTTGTTTATATATATATTAATTCTATGAGTTGGGCCATACGTCATTTTTGGCAGGTATATTTATTTCTTTGAGAAGGGGAACCCGCAGATAACCGTCGCTTCAATTCAAAGCCTGATGGAATTGATTACCACTGAGATGCAAAGTGACACTACCGCCCAAGATCCAGCTGCCGATGCTTTCTTTGCCAGCACGTTGCGTTACATACAGTTCCAGAAACAGAAGGGAGGTGCCATTAGCGAGAAGTATGGGACCATCAAGTTGTCGGATTCCTGATGAGTTAATCTGCTCGCTGATGTGCTACAGTCAATGTGCTACAGTCAACGTTTTGCTCCAGAGACACTGCTCGATCTTGTCTGCTACAGCACGGTTTGCCGTTTATCCACGCGTAAATAGATTTTGTGATAGGAAAATACAACGCTGACCCTTTAGTGCAGCCAGAGACTTAAAAGAGAGTAATCCTTACCTTCGTCTGTGAGCCAGAGTCGCCCCATTTCTACAAGGCAGATAAGAGGGGTCGTGGCAAGTATTTGCCGCCGCTGTGAATACTGTTTGTTGTTCTCATGTTAGTTTTCTTTTCTTTGATAGTTGAAATTCTGAGAGAATTCCACATTCTTAGCTCTTTCCGATTGCTGAAGCCTTAGTGTACATTCCATGCGCTCGGTGTTTAGCGTCTGGACATTATTTTTCCCAGGTTGGTCACTTATTTTCATTGACAAGGCGCTGTGCGTTCTCTGTTGAAACATACCATAAACCCAGTCTTTCAGGTTCCATCTTGCACGGTCCGTTTATGGCTGCAAATTATGGTATTAACAAGCCCAGAAAAGATGTTCCTTTTCCTTTTTCTTCAAAGGGGTTGTCGCTCGTTTAAGCAATTGATCATAACTCCTTGCGGGGCGTGGTACTCCCATAGAATGGGCAACTGCGTTGTAAGCTCGGCGAACTCGAGAAAGAGGACAGTTGCATTAGCGAATCTTTGCCGCCGCAATTTCTTACTGCTCTTCTTGTTTTTCTACTACTGTTTTCTTTCTAGCTACGACTTCGCCGAGTTTTTGATGTCACGGAGTTTTGAATCCCTGATGTTGCCGGGTGAAATGTTCATTCTTTCGGTTCACCGAAAGAAAAACGAAGGGAACAAACTAAGTATCCAGGCGATTCAAGCGGAAATGAGAGAGAGAATTAAATTCCATCACCTTATTGGGTTAAAAAAAAGTCGAAATCAAGACCCCAGAAACGACACTTAAAAAGAATCGAATTTGAAGGGACCTTTCCGTTCCAAAAGTAAAAGACTTTTATTCTAGTAAAAAGCGACTTCTTATCCATCTTCCCCTCTTTAATTTTCTGTTTGATCATTTTAAGCTTCAGCCCATGGCGTACTTCTGAGTCCAGCTCCGGGCCATCGCTTCGTACTTGGGTCTGTCGCTCTTGTACATGTGAGCGATCTCCGGCACAAGCGGGTCGTCCGGGTTCGGATCCGTGAGCAGGGAGCATATGGATAGTAAAACCTGCATGTTGAATGGGAATCAATTTCACATTAGCAAAGGATGTGCCGTTCAATAATTGTGCAGTACTATCGTGTTGAATTAGTGAATGTTGGGTAATTTATAAACTGAGAAAGTATGCGCACACGGACTAGAAATATGGGCAACGGACATCTGTGTCGGACTCATGTAGACCCGTCCGATTGAACTGCTCGATGTATATGGGTTCGGTTGCTACTACCGAGCAAATTTAGAACATTTCCTTCGTGTATGATCGCATATTTGCAGGAACCCATCTTAAATCCGCAGCTTTTTTCCATCGAATCTAGAATCCGGAATAGTCTGTCCTCTGAACTTTTTCCCAGAGCATTTCGACGACTCAGTAATCGAAATAGGATCTACAAGAAGAAGGAAGCACCTTGGATATAGTGAGGGCAGGACTCCATTGCTCCTTGAGAATGTCCAAGCATATGTTTCCATTGCTGTTAATGTTTGGATGGAATACCTTGGTCCTGAAAGCTACCTACTTTCCAAAAAGATAAAAAAAAATTAAATTCACATTCATATTGTTTGGGAAAAAGCTCATTTAAATTTAACAACTCGGGTTAGCCCAAAAGAAAAAAGTATTCACCTTTGGAGGCTTGAAAGGGTAGTCCGGTGGAAAATGAATTGTCACCAGAAACACTCCGCCCGAATACGGACTGTCATTTGGACCGATGATGGTCGCTTGCCAGTGGAACATGTCCTCAGCAACAGGGCCTAAGTCCGACACCATTGAAGTGAGTCCGGGAATATAGAAACAAAGCCTTCAAGAAACTTAGGTATTATATATGCATCTTGTTATGACAATTTGCCCTTTAATTCCTTCTCAATCCACTAATTCCACGAGCTAAGCCTTTCATGGAAAAGAGAATGACAAGAGGCTCTCGCGCCGTCTTGCATTAGTATCATTGAGTTTTAGGAGTAGTAGGATCACTTTTAAGTAGGATGAAGAGATTGCACATGTTAAAGGATTGAGGAAATCTCAAAAGGAAAACATTGTGGAGGAGTATCTGATAATGTTGACAGGAACTAGGAGCACCTGCACTGCATGAAGTTGGAGGATCTCTTTGCAAGTCCCGGAGCTCTTTGAGGATTCTCTTCGACGCCATGGCGAAGAAACTTCTTTGTGGACGCTGGGAACGTGATTCTCTAATTCAATGGGACGGACGGATGGCAAATGTTTCTCATCGGAGACAGACCTGCGGCTCACAATGAACCTGGATATATAGCTTTATATACGAAGAGTGAGTGGTTTTGTGGTCCTGTGGAATTATAAAGAATGAACGAGCCCAGAAATTGCAGGGATTCCTAGAGAGGTATCAATTCCAAAGGTAGCGGCAGCACGAGAATCAAAGACGCCTTTTCCTTCTCTCTTTCCATGGTCATATTTCTTTAAGAAGAAAAAATAGAGATTTTTGATAAATTCTCGACCGTTCTCGATGACCACCTTTTGCCTTTGCACAGTATATTTCTTCACCGGTCGACATTGATAAGTAGGATTTCCGAAGAATCACTGGCTTGGGGTCATGAGATGAACCATGTATGTCCCACACATGGTAAGACAGAGGGCCTCATACGGTTCATATTTGGCATAAGAAAGGTAGAAATCTCCATTGACGTTAAACTTGTAAAGAGGTTTTAACCCAACTGTCTTTTACTAGTAGAAACTCCATTACTTGGCAGAAGCTTCGGCTCAGGACAGGGTGCAAATGGCCAAAGGTAAATCACTTTAAATTATTCCATGTGGATTTTTATGAAGAATTCCTACCCCGCCAATGGATTCATTCAATGTGCCTTTTACTTGTGAAGTTGACATTCAAGTGGAGTATCCTTGCACAGAGACCTCTCATCAACATGCAGATTCCATTCCATCACCATCAACGATTCCAGTTCATCGCCAATTAGGCCAAAAAGAAGGCGGATCGCACTAAGCCATGAGAACACCAACGAGCGAACAAACCATGGATGACTAGCACAGATTATTACCATAAACTCATTGACGGACAAAAGTCTCTGGATAGAAAGTTATTCGACATACCAGAAATTCGCATGGCGAGTACTGCACAAACAAAATACAAGTTTCTCAACTGAAACAAAGAAATCATAGCAAGATTGTGACAGGAAAAGAGTCGAATACTTGATACAAGAGCACCACCATGTAAAACTCCCAAAAAACATTTATATTTTTCCCTGAAGGACTAGAATAGAAAAAAAGAGTGGGAAAGGAATGAGTTTTGAGGCGAGATTCTGGGCGTCTGGTCTGATCAACTTTGCTCCTTTCACATACCATGGAAGAGTGTTGACCACCGTGAATTTATCCTAAGGCCTCCAATTCAACCATTTCATATCTCATGGAATAAAAGCAGACCCACAGAGAGAGAGAATCACTTTCTGATCTAAAAGAAAAGGGACGGTCAACGGATGCGGCTACCAATTTTGTAATCATAAAGTGATCACAAGTTGTACTGATAGAAAAGCATACAGACATGGTCCATGTTAGAAAGGTTTTTTCTCTCATTAAATGCGGTTCGTTAATACATAGAAATATCAAAGTCAAGAATTGCAGACGACACGTGGACAAACACAAGAATTAGATCACCATGACGCCAATCGAGCAGTACTAGATGGTCTGATGCTTCACAAAGAAAGTCTTGTCACTTGGCACAACAAATCAGCAACAACATCTTCTTCTAAGAGCAAAGCAAGAACGGAGGAGATACAGGCAGAGCAACCAGCTGTTCTATCTTCGAGCTATTATCAATCACAATATGGAGCAGGCTTTTTGGGCTTTGCTCTTCTTTTTCTTTTGTTTGGGTGGTTGAAGGACAACTCTTATGGCTTGATCAAACACTGCCTTCACATTCTGCAGTCACAAAGCGTGGCCATGTCAAGACACGACCGACAAAGGCATTCTAGAAAAAGATGCTAAGTTCTACTTTACATGCACAAGTACCTGCTGTGTCTTTGAGCTGCACTCAATATAAGCAGGTGAACCAATCAGCTTTCTCAACTCCTCTCCCTTGAAGGAAGGATAAATCAATTATTAGGACTCAGAAAGGGGACAAAAGTTGGAAAAAGAAGTCACTCGTGAGAAAAAAATCCAGCATTTACAAGTACCTGAGCTGTAGTAATTGGCACTGCACCAGGATGATCTATAAAAAACTGCTTATCATCTCGAAGATCTGGCAAGATTTCATTCAAAACCCAAAACAACCAAGTTATTTATGATTAACAGAGCCACCATAAAAGGCAGATTAGAGTTTCAACAATTGCTGAAATTTGCATGCTGAGTCTTAGCTCAAAGTTTATCCTCAATCACCAAAGTGAAAAATATTATCACAGGTAGACAGGTATGGCATTGGCCAGAAATAAAACAGGCATCATCTTCCCGCAACCAAAGACTACTTGCAGTATTCAAGATACAAAGATGCAAGAGAAAAGCTATCACTATGGAAAAACATAAGGTTGCATGATAGACAGGTAATTCATCTTCATCAGCATTCCATGCTACCAACCTATTCAAAACTCTGAAAGTCCTCAAACTATCTTGCCTTTGTCATATTGACAATTAGGAAAGTAATTTATGCAACTTTTGACATTTTCTACCAAGTAATGTGCATAAATGGAGAGCAGTGACTTCGTGACAGATACCACCAGAATCCAGGAACCATTAGTTCAACTGCCAACTGATCCAGAGTAAAGCTTGTGGGATCGTGACAACTTCAGTGCTATTACATCAATTAACCCCAGAAACACTTCATGAAGTAAAATGAAAGAAAGGTAAAGAAAGTGCAACATAGCATTGCCGCAATGTATAGTTACTGGTGAAGACATGTAAGGAGCAGCACAAGAGGAGAAAAGCTGCCCCTGTAAGGTAATGAGAAGTGGTCTTACCAAGCTTTGTCCCAACAAGAACAATTGGGACACCAGGTGCATAATGCTTCAACTCCGGAATCCACTGGTAATGAAACCAAAGATACAGATAGAATTATCAGCAATAGAGAGAGAGAGAGAGAGAGAGAGAGAGAGAGAGAGAGAGAGAGAGCTTCATTTGTCTGACCTTCTTAGAGACATTTTCATAGCTGGCCTTGCTGATGAGAGAGAATGCTAGAATGAAAACATCTGCCCCCCGATAACTCAAAGGTCTTAGTCTGTTGTAATCCTCCTGTCCTGTTCCACACAAAAAGAAGAATTAATCCAGGAGGCAAAAGCAAAACATCTAAGCTAACAAAAACACGGAGTCAATCAAAGAAAATGACCTGCAGTATCCCACAGTCCCAGGTTCACAGTGCTTCCGTTGACAACCACATTAGCACTGAAGTTGTCGAAGACAGTGGGCACATAATCCTATTTTCAACAAAAATTCCAGTAAGAAGAAGATGCTAAAGGTCACATGTTTAAGGAAAAACAAGATTGCGTTCTACAGTAAAATCATCCAACGGCACAATACAAATTAAGCCATATAGAACCATGGGTCCACGACTTGATCAATTGGCGCACGCACGCGCACACAGAAGGCGTGCACAGCTGCGGGTGTACCCAAAGGCCCACAAGAATATAACAATAACGCAGAACCAACCAATGAACCTAAACCTACTTCCAAAACTAACCACATTTCTTTACCTTCCACCACTACTCTTTATAGAACTGTCACAGGAAACGGAAGCATTCGAATCAGGCAAAGGTGCAGCCCACTAAATGGTACTATTCAGATAATGCCGTCATCAACCAAGACAAAAAGAAGCTGCTAGGGAAAAAAAAAAAATCTGCCGCGATCCATACACTGCCGGTATCAAGTACAACTTTCAGAGTGTCATTGGACAACATCAACAAAACAATCTAATCCACAGCTCAAATTTAGAAAGGAAGACAAAAGAGACAAAGGGCATCAAATAAAAGCCGAAAACTTGAAACAACAAAAAGAAAGAAAGGTCCCGTTTTTCCTCAAGTTCATCCAATTCCTCAATTACCCACATAGCTAAAAGAAAAAAAAAAGCAGAAAACAACGGAAAATCTCACCTGCATTCCGAAGAATCATCCTAAAAGAAGCACTACAAAAATTCATCGAAAAAGGAGAGAACATTTTCAAGATTCAACCCGTCCAAGAGATAAAAAGGGAAAAATCGACAGGAAACGGGGGGTCCCACCGTGGGGAAGGTGTTGCTGGTGTAGGAAATGAGCAAGCAAGTCTTGCCCACCGCCCCGTCGCCGACCGTCACGCACTTTATGAACCTCGACGCGCTCATCTTTCAAGACGCGAGAGAGACCAGAAAACCCCTCCTCCTCCTCCTCCTTCAGATCTTCTTCCCCGGACGAGCTGCGAAGACCTGATCGAATCACGCAGAGAAGCCCAGCCTCCTCTTCACCTCCTCCTACTCCTCCTCCTCCACATCCACAAGAAATGAACGAGGCAAGAAACGCAAGAAATGCGAGCGAGCGGAGCTCAAGAAGAGGGAACCCTAGGGAGACCCAGAAGGGAGCTCTCGAAATGCGGAGCAGGGAGAGGCGGAATGCGATCGGGGCGAGATCGAAATTGCCCTCAAGCGCAGCGAGGGAGGAAGAGAGAGAAAGGGAGAGAGAGAAAAGATGAGATTTTGAGGTTCGTTGGAGCTGTGCGGGAAAAGATGCAGTTGAAGCGTTCGTTGAGCGAACCAATCGACGCCAACAAATCCACCCGCTGCTTCTACTCTGTCTTTCGTCTGTCATTCTCTCTCTCTCTCTCTCTCTCTCTCTCTCTTCTCTCTCTATATATATATCATATATTTGAAAATCCTATTTGTGCTTTTTTTTTGAAAATATTTTGTTAGCTATTGATTCAGAAATCACTTATTAAATGAACAATTGAATGATGTTTGCAGTTTATTACAGTCTTCTAGGTTTTTGGACAATTTCATATTGGGTGAAGTTGACAACTTTCCCAAACTGGTTTTTCTAGCATTATCTTTGATGGAAGAGTAGACGGGAGTATTAAAATTCTTTTGGCTATTTTGAGCAATGTAGATGCACCCGTAGGAGTATGATAATTATTTCTTTCTCACTTAACAAAAAGAAATGAACGGATTGGAGTTCCCGAGGGATTTCAAAGCACGTGCTGAAAATCGGATGATTTTCATGTTGGACATCATTTGATGGAGTTTTGAGGGCGCTTGTTAATACAATCCTTTGTAAATAATGCACAACATGTCACTCAACCTCTGCGATTATTATGTGGCACGAGCATGGCATTGTCTCGCCACACGACACATTCGACAATTGATTTGTCATTCTTAATTTTTTGTTTTTCATTGGGTTTAGATATAAAAATACGGATAAAAAGAGATTATCTTTAATATGTACTCCAATTTTTTTCATTTCTTTTCAATTTCTTCTTTAATTGATTCCAAAAGTTAAAATATAAAATATATTGAAATACATAATTCGCACCATGGTACCCTAATCAACTAATAAGTCGTGGATTATTGATTTATTATTCTTGAAACCTTCTCTTATTTGATTAACATTGAAAAAAAAGATAAACACAAAATATCTTGAAATAAGTTACTATTACTTCTCCAAAATATTCTCTTTGGAATTTATCTATTATTAATTGTAATTTAATGAATAAATAAAAAATCTTGAAATAAATTAATTACTTTGTCGAATTTATGTATAATTTTAAAAGTACATATATCTTATTGCACGAATAATAACATCTTGTAAATTAAAAAGTACAGAGTTTAAGGAATACTATTTTATTTATTAATCCGATTATATGATCTTAGGTGATATTGAAATATAATGAGTTTTATATTGTTGTACTACAGTTTTTTTCCCCTTTTACCTAACAATTTTGAGGAAAAAAATAATTAATTGATAATGAGAAATGATCTTGACATTAGACATTTCCATAATGTGGATAAAGAAAAACAACCTAGCGTTTCGGATATCATCAAATATATCCTTAAACGACATAGTCCATTTTTTTCATCATAGTTTCGCAAAAATATTTAAAATTGACTCAATTTTTTTAAATGATATATTTGATCCAATTCATATAAAACTGTTTATATAATTTACAGTAAGATAAATTGATATTGATTATACTTATCACAAACTTAATTCACTTCTATGCCGATTCGTAATATCCTAAATTTATAATGGCATCATACTTCTAATGTTACCTTAATTTAATAGTGCCCGAGCCAAAAATATCGTTAGGATTTGGTATTAGATATGTAAATATGCTTTTAGGTAATTTAATATAATAAAAGCTACTATGCCACTTTGATTTATGTTGCTAATTCATATAAAAGTTAGTGAATCCGAAGCGTCGGCAAGTTATGCAAATAAAAATTGGTAGGTCAATACAGAAGTTACTAATATGCAAATTATAAAAAAAAAAAAAAAAAAGAGTTGGTGATTTCATAAAAGTGCTAATAAGTTAACCCAGAAAAAAAAGTCATCGGTCCTTCTTTTCTTTTTTTTCCCCCTGCTACTAATGATTTTTTTTGGCACTTACCAACACTCATCGACATTTATCAACACAAAAAAAGATCAGTATTAGAGAAGGTTTGTCATTGGGGGAATTCATTCAATGTGTGGCATTTCCCTCCACTAATCCTCAGGAGTTCATCAGCTACCAACCAGAAATTCGGATCGCTTCTCGACTTGGTCATCATCTCCCAAATTTAGCGAGCGAGAAGAGAGAGAACAGTAGCTTGAAAGAGGAAAAGAATCAAAGAAGAAACGACATAAACGGAAATTCAAGACCATTCACTTGAACATGACGTGAAGTGACCCTTGCCTCACACCCCACCACCTTCTTCTCTAAACTATCTTCTTCTTCTCCCTCTTCTTCTTCATCATCGGATTGCCTACGTTTCAGCATCCTCATAGTCTGAGGAGAATAATCTTCTTGCAAGACGATTTTCTGGGTCGATCCATGCCGGCGCGTCTTCATCTGGTTCTGCCAGGAAGTCTCGATCTTTCCCATTAGCAAAAACGCGTTCCAGGAAAAGGAAGCCACAGAAATTTTTAAGCAAGATTGGTAGTTTTGGCAATATAATGCAAGAGCAGAAGATGTTGAAATTAGGCCAGGTGTTTCTCACGGCGCTTCTGGCTTTCATTTCGGTGCTCTCTGCAGTGGCCGACGAAGCTCCAGGAGTGACTTATGATGCAAGGTCTTTGATCATCAATGGAAGCAGAGAGCTTCTCTTCTCGGGTTCCATCCATTACCCGCGTAGTACCCCCGAGGTAAATCTCATTTTTCTATTTATATTCATTTGAGGTCATTTCACTTGGAATTCGGAACCGACAGATGCTGTTTCTTGTTTTTGGGACTAGATGTGGGGAGACATTCTACAGAAGGCGAAAAAGGGCGGTCTCAATGTGATTCAGACTTACGTCTTTTGGAACCTTCATGAACCAGTGCAGGGTCAGGTAGCACATCAGCTTCGCTTATTTGCCTATTTTTTGAGCTGTTTCTAGGATTTGAGATGTTTACGCAGTTTGAGCTTATCCTGCAGTACAATTTCAATGGAAACTATGATTTGGTCAAATTCATCAAAATGATCGGCAAGCTAGGAATGTATGCAACGCTAAGGGTTGGTCCGTTCATAGAAGCTGAATGGAATTTCGGGTATGATCTGATTTCTCTGCACTTTCATTCCTCTTATGACTTTCAGCTATCATGTCTCGTGATCGTGTTCTGTGCAGAGGCTTCCCGTATTGGTTGAGAGAGGTACCGAACATCACGTTTCGGACCGACAATGAACCATTCAAGGTAAATTATGCTCTTCATAGTTCTCTTGGATGGAGTGGGCATGCCTAACAAGTTTCGGGGTTTCTTCTGATTTGCAGTACCACATGAAAAAGTTCACCAAAGTAATCATAAAGAAGATGAAGGATGAGAAGTTGTTTGCTTCTCAAGGTGGCCCCATTATCTTATCTCAGGTTGAGCATCGCACTTAAAAGAAATCCAGAAGATCTTTTGCTAGATCAAGAAAATTCAATTTTCCTTGTTGACGAGTGCAGATCGAGAACGAGTACACCAACATTCAGCTGGCTTACAAAACGCTAGGAACTCGATACATCCAGTGGGCAGGAAAGATGGCCGTGGGGCTCAAAACAGGAGTTCCGTGGGTTATGTGCATGCAGAAGGACGCTCCTGATCCTGTGGTAAGATATTTTTTTTCGTTCCTGATATGTCATCTGTTCACAGTGAATGCCTAAGCATTTTGTAACATTCCGGGAAACAAACATAAAGTGCAGATCAACACATGCAACGGCAGAAACTGTGGGGATACCTTCACCGGTCCAAACAGTCCCAATAAACCTAGGCTGTGGACCGAGAACTGGACTGCTCAGTAAGTATTTCCAAAACATAAGATTTTTCTCCTCCATATATGTTCCACGGCCTTAGCAGATCAAAATTGTTGTATCGTAGATGCTACTCTTTCACGATGAATAAGTTCTGTAACGACTAAGTAAGATCCGTTCAGACTTGCTCTACATATGCATTAACCAAGGCAATGGCCAAATAACAGATACAGAGTGTTTGGTGACCCTCCATCCCAAAGATCTGCAGAAGATCTCGCATACTCTGTCGCTCGTTTCTTCTCCAAAAACGGCACTCTGGCAAACTATTACATGGTATGTTAAGCCCATCTCCACAGAATTAACATGAATTGTAGTAGGTCGATATGGTTTAAGACCCTTTTGGTACGGCGGACTACTTGTATTGTTGTGTCTGGCAGTACTATGGTGGAACAAATTTCGGCAGAACACCATCCTCTTTTGTAACTACTAGATATTACGATGAAGCTCCCATCGATGAATACGGTAAGTCTCCCTGGTTCTTTGTTCAATCGAACCTCTGTTTGTCCATAAGAACTGAACTTACCATTATGCCGTTCCTATTTTCTGGACTAAACGGTTCTGCCTAAAACAATTCGGTCTTTCCAATGTATAGTCATCGAGAAAATTCACAAAGCTTACCAGCTATGGCGATTTATTTTCTTTAGGATATGGCTAGGTTGAATCATTGGATAAGCTTGTACTGAAGCAGTGATTTACTATATGTAGGTCTGTTGAGGGAGCCGAAATGGGGTCACTTAAGAGACTTGCATTCGGCTTTGAGGTTGTGTAAGAAAGCCCTGCTTTGGGGGACTCCCACGGTCCAAAATTTGGGAGAAGGACTCGAGGTATAAAAATAGGAAACGAAAGCGCGGGCCAAACCTGAAACCTGATATATTCAGTAGATTCAGCTTACCCTCGAACAGAGATGCGACAAAGCTGAGCGAATTTTACATTGCAGGCCCAAGTCTACGAGAAACCAGGTACTAGCATCTGTGCCGCCTTTCTATCCAACGATAATACTCGGCTTCCTAGACAAGTGATGTTCAAGGGCATTGAGTATTACCTACCTCAGCGATCTATCAGCATCCTCGCCGATTGCAAGACTGTGGTCTATAACACAGGAATGGTACCACTGGAGACCAGCTCTTGTTTCTTTCACTCGAGTGAATTTTAGTGAGGTCTATGCAAGTTGTAATACGTCTATGTATTATCAGGTTGTCTCACAGCACAGTTCGAGAAATTATCATCAATCAGAGATAGCTAACAAGAATCTACGGTGGGAAATGTGGCGGGACAATATTCCGACGACCAGTGATGCTCCTATTAAGTCAAAGAGTCCTCTAGAATTGATGAGCACGACAAAAGACACGACAGATTATCTGTGGTATGCTACCAGGTAAGCAACTAAGCATTCCTCCAAGAAGTAAAACCTGGGAAGCTAAAATGCATCCCAAGTTACCTTACTACTTAGTAGAACTTCAATATGTCCTTACTTGTTGTTTGACAGCATTAAATTGTATCCCACCAACTTACCCTTTAGAAAGGACATCATTCCAGTCCTTCAGGTGGCGAATCTCGGCCACTTGATGCATGCCTTTGTCAACGGAGAGTATATAGGTACTGCATTTTATCCTCAGTCTTGTTGTTTCGACGGATTTTCGGCAAAAGGGCTACTTGTCCAGACATTCTCTGGCCATCTGGTACAGTCCTGGAGAAGGAGGATGTGACAAATACTCAGTAGTCCTTAATTTCTCACGAGTACATTTCGCCTGCTTCACAGGGTCCGGTCATGGAAGCAACATAGAGAAGAGCTTTGTCTTACAGAAACCAATCGAACTAAAGCCTGGACTCAATAACATATCTCTGCTGGGCGCGACAGTTGGTTTTCCGGTAATAACGTGGTCGAATCCTTCTACTGTCTTGGTGTCTTTTTCTCCTTTACATTGCAAACATGACGTGAGAGACGTGTTGTCACTTCCCAATCTTCATTATGCTTCAGGATAGCGGAGCCTACTTGGAGCACCGGTTTGCTGGAGTCCACAAAGTGACACTCAAAGGCCTCAACACCGGGACCCTCGATCTGTCACTCAATGGATGGGCGCATAAGGTAATCAAATCATGGCTATTTTTTCACACGAAAGTCTTGGGACACAAAGACAAACCCAGGCTCAGTCCTGATGCTGCAGGTAGGCTTGGACGGTGAAAAACTCCATGTCTACATACAAGGGGGCTCTCACAGGGTACAGTGGACGAAAGCTAAAAAACACGGACAATCTCTCACCTGGTACAAGGTACATCAGAGACAAAATTTCCCATTCATTGCCAAATGAAGAAGAAGAAGATTCGTGCGAAAATGTTCTGATAGATTTTAGCCGATTCCTAGGCTTATTTCGATGCTCCTGAAGGAAATGATCCTGTGGTGATGGAACTTGGAACGATGTCGAAGGGCATGGCCTGGGTCAATGGCAAGAGCATTGGCAGATACTGGTCGTCTTACCTGAGTCCTCTAGGAAGGCCATCCCAGGATGCGTAAGTATTTCACAATTTGCAATAAAAAAAACAGAAAAACAGAAAATGGATGACTTCTTTTTGCAGATACCATGTTCCGAGAGCGTTCCTGAAGCCGACAGACAACCTTCTTGTTCTGTTGGAGGAAATCGGAGGAAATCCTGAAGGTGTCAAGATCTTGACAGTGAGCCGAGATGTCGTCTGTAGCTTCATCCATGAGCGCGATCCGGCGACCGTGAAATCGTGGAAAACAAACGGCGGTCTGATTCGAACTGTTGCGGATGACATGAGGCCGAGGGCTCATTTGCGGTGCCCGGAGGACAAGAAGATCGTCAAGGTCGAGTTCGCGAGCTATGGCAACCCCTTAGGCGCTTGCGGAAGTTACAGCGTTGGCAACTGTTCGGCAGCCAAGAGCCAGAAAGTTGTCGAGCAGGTTTCTTACCTCTCTCTTACACACACACCCACACGAACATACACGCGCATGCGCCCCCATTCATTGCCGTCGCAACGAATAAAATGCTGCGCAAGTATTTCCCACATCGACATCTCCCGTGGCAAACAAAGAAACTACATTTCCGACTTAATCCTGTGCTGGAACTAGCTCGCTCTCTTTAGTCTGCCATTTAGTCTGTCAACATCTGTTCAACTTTCGAGCTGAGAAACTGCTCGTGCACTTAACGCTCGTTCGCATTTTGCGTGTGCTCGAGCAGCGCTGCCTGGGAAGAAGCAAGTGTTCCGTGAAGGTGGAGCGAAAGAACTTCGACAAGGCGGGCAGTCTGTGCCCCGACGAGCTGAAGATGCTGGCCGTCCAGGTGCGTTGCGGCGACGGGAAGAGTGCGCCGAGCAAAGCCGGAGAAGGTAGAGATTCGTGAGAACAGGACAGGGACGCGGGACCTTCAGGAACGAGCTAGTTGCAGTCGACGGACTTTGGGAAGAAGAGTTCGAGCAAGCCTCTTGATTTTCAGCTCCAACGCCCCCCCGCATTGAGATTTTATCCCGTTCTTGGTTTGCCAATGTATTTTTCATATTCGATTATAATGTCAGGCATCTCAAATTTTGACAATTTCAAATCATGTGGAATCTCAATTTTTTTTCGACCAAACAAATTATGTGGAATCTTTTTATAAAATTCAAAAATACTGATTTGGGTCTCCTTATATTAGTGCCTCGAAGCACCTTATAAAGAAATATTTCAATTCTTGAATTATTAAGTATTGTAATTTTCTTGGTGTAGTTGCTTTTTAATAAGCGTCTTGGGC
Organism: Eucalyptus microcorys; assembly: GCA_014182515.1. Lineage (NCBI taxonomy): Eukaryota > Viridiplantae > Streptophyta > Magnoliopsida > Myrtales > Myrtaceae > Eucalyptus > Eucalyptus microcorys. The sequence continues at coordinate 27,617,491 of CM024570.1, forward strand.
ATTTTTTCGTGAAATCCTACTGCTCTTTATAAACTTTCTTTTTGTCGTTGCTATGAACAAGACTTTTGACCAAGTGGGTTTTGCTGTAAATAAAAATAATGCACTCTTTTGTATTGAACCAAATCATCACTGATTAAAAAAGAAGAAGAAAAATCTATTAATTAAACACGAATCTAGTGGCCCGCCACTTGTATTTCAATTTTCAAACTGCATAAATAGTTCTCGTGGGCGTTTGTATATTGAGATCATACAAGATTTGCGACGGATAAAGTTGCTACAATTTAAATTACCTACTAAATTCATACATGTCATCATTGCTCTCGACTTTTGATCAAAAAGAGAAAGCCGAAATCAATTCTAGAGGGAGTGATCCGTATTGAATTTCCATAATCATATACGTCAATTCATGTCAACTTGATTATAATGTCATGATGGCATAATTGTCTAAGCTACGGTGTCGTTTCATTCGGGTTGTACACGTTCAACGGTACTCCCGTCGCACACCCGAGCAAAACCCTTCGCCCACGGCTTGTCACCCACGCCTCGCGAAAACCCGCGCCTCTTTCTCTCTCTGTCTCTATCCAATCCCGCCATTTTCATTCTCCGCAATCGCCATTCGCTCTGTTCCCATCCGAGAGCCTCGCCGACCGCCGGCGATGCCGTGAGCTAGGGCCGTTCGTCGGCGATCGTCGGACCTTGGCGCTTCGCGATGGGGAAGAGGGACGCCGTCGTCGTTTTGTCGTCGGACGACGGAGGCGATGAAGGCGAAGGCGAAGGGGAAGGTGTGCTGAGCTCGAGTCGGAGCCGTTCGAAGCCGGCGGCGAAGCCGCACGTTGCTCGGTCGGAGCCGAGAAGAGCGAAGAAGCCTCGGCTTTCGGGCTCCCGATCCCGATCGTCGTCGTGCAGGCGGTCCTCCATCGTAGACGAGGTATAGTTGCTCCGACGTCGTTCGTTTCTCCGTGATCTTCCGTCTTTTTCCAATTAGGAGAAGGTTCTTACGTCCTATGTATTTGTTGCGTTTCAACTTAGTATGAGTGCTTCGTATTAGTGTGGGGATTTATGGTCACCGGTCAGTGGTGGCTAGTGAGACTTAAGCTGCCTGGAGAACTGCCGATAAAAATGGAGTGAAAATGGCACTTTTAGTCTGCTTAAGGAATGGCGGCAATAGAAGTAGTTCATGAGGGGAAATAAAAAGAAAAATTTGAAATTGATCCTGCTACTGGACTTTCTGAAATTTTGGGTTTAACCCATTGCAGTTTCAGTTTTTAGAGGAAGACTTCAATGAAGTATTCACTGGTGCCAAGGTAACAACGGGTATGCCCTTGCCTTTTTTTTTCTTTTTAAAAATATTGATCTTGCCCTAGTTTTAGTATGCACTATGTTTTGCTTGGGAAGCATTATTTCGTCACTTGCATATTTTATTTCGGTGATATCTAGTGATAGTGGAAGGCTCTCAGTGTTCAGCAACTGGAATGGATTATTAACTGCCCAAGTGAAATGTGATACAAAGCAATGCAACTTTGTATGCCAGTTGTCACATCCTTAGCTGGTCTTTCGAACAAGAGTTGATACAGGGTGAGCCTCGAGGGGTGAAGGTGCAGTCTTAGAAGGAAGTTTTTTAAAACACTGAGAAAGGATTATGACCTCACAAATAGAGATGATTTAATACTGTCATCAAGGGTTATTCACTAACAAAAGCTCTACAGTCTTTAATTGCGCTTTATATTATCATTGAGGTGTTTAGATGGTATTGGTCCTTTTATTCTCTAAGTTTGAGCTTCAGAATGTATTTTGTTTCACAAATCTGCTTTTGTTTGTTGGTGTGTTTCTATTGTTTCCTTTATCCGGTAGCCCTTAGTTGTTCCGAATGGTATGTGGAGCAGGTTTTGGTAGGAGCACTGCCAAGGAGTCATGGGTTGATAAGTATAAACCATGTACTTTTGAAGAGCTTGCAGTACACAAGAAAAAGGTTGATCCAGCTTGCTCAATTTTTGTGTATGAGACTGAAGGTCATGATATTGATTATTCTTTGATTGTAGGTTGAAGAAGTGAAATCATGGTTTGAGGAACGATTGATTACTTCAAAGGTACTTGTGTTATTCATAAGGGTTACCAATATGAGGTGTTCACCCTCTAAAAGGACGCACTTAGTTGGAAACTTGTTCAGGACGAGTCTTCTTAGCAATACTATTGACAAAGCTTTATGAACTGTTGTGATCTGGTGCTGCCTTTGCATGTGGGCGTGTTTAGGATTAATGGGTGATTCTGTTGCTGTTGAACTAAGTGGTGGATGGTCATAAGAGTATGTATAATACAATATAAGCTGTTTCGACTTTTCACCTTGTACTTATTATCAGCAAATGTTTGACTATTAGCATGGGTACAAAATTCATGCGCACATAAATTGGAAGCTTTCTTAAATGATGACGACGATAGTGGTGTTGGTGGTTGTGATTGTAATGATTGTTATGGTCCATGTGGTTCTGGTGTCTTCCATGAAATATTACATAATGGTATCCATTCCAAAGACAGATTTAAGTCTCCAAGGAATAGGGATGTTTTGGCAATGGAGTGTAGTTCCTTTGGCATAATAGAATAATCACTAAAAGGACGACCTGTGGAAAATTATTTCTCCTGTCCCTTCCTTGTGGAAATTAATGCTCCGCATTCTTAAATTGCAGGATAACCTCGGTGATCATGTTCTTGTTATTACTGGGCCAGCTGGTATAGGAAAATCTGTATGTCTTCCTTTCTCTTATATTAAACAAACATCTTAATGAAGATGTGAGCTTTAGGCTTATCTCCAGTTCAAGCATACTTCTTGTAATTATATCGGGTGAATATATTGATGCATTTTTCAGTTCAGCATTCTTGTGTCTGAAGCGGCATAGTTATGAAGTTGGACTTGGAGACACTCGTTTAGACCACAAACATTGTTGGTTTGACTGGTTTGTTTGTGGTTTATTTCTATTCTAATGTGAAGTTGGTCCAAACCTTGAAAATGTTTCGCTTTCCGAAACTGGATGTGCCCACAAAAATTATTCTCTATTTAATCTCTCAGGCAGGTTATGCAGAAACTGCTTCGACTATTTCATCATGCCTAGTTTTAAGGTCTGTTTGTATAGACTTTTACTTTTGCTTAATCTAAATCTGGGGGCGGATGCATGTTGACTTTTTTTTGGCACTAAGCACCCAAAACTTTCATGATATACAAATATTGACACATAGATTCACATGTATTTATTTTACAATCTTTTGACACTTGGAATTTTTTTCCAAATTTTAGCGAGAAAGCCAAAATGTACTTTCTACTTGAACTTAACTAAATGATCAAGCCCTTATTATCTCCCTATGATTGGATCTCTACCTGATAGTGTGGACAGGAAGTGTAGAAAATCTTTTATATGGTTGACATGGACTTGACACTAACTTATTCTAAATCTGATTTTGTTGTTCATAGTGCGGTGTATTAATTTTGAGTTTTTAAACTGATCTGCGGCCGTCTGCTGAATAAATGCACGATCTTGGAATTTCCTTTATTCCCCTGAATCTGAGGAAAAGTGTATTTTGGGGCGTGCGACCAAACATTTGGCTTAGTGGATAATGATACTTTTTGTCTGCCCCTGCCTGCGTTTTGTTTTTCATTTGATTCTTCTAACCTTCTGGTATCTGATAAAGGAAAAAATGCTCTTTAATTTGTCACCTGAATGGACTATTGTCTCATGACTTCTGCACTTAGTGCTGGCACCTAGAAGTTCAAGCATTGCAATGTTGAAATAAGAGATCTGTTGCGCAGGCTACTATTTATGTTGTTGCATCTCACCTAGGAGCCACATTGTGTGAGTGGAACGCGCCTACTCCAACAGTCTGGAAGGAATATATCCATAACAGTAACACAGGTATATAAACATCAATTGGTTTATTGAATCTCTTATGGTTAAGTTCTGTCAGTGAACACATGTCACTCCCTCTTTTTTGCCTGGACTGTCTCTGCCCATAAATACTTCTGAACAGGCAGCGATTTTGCTCTGGCGTAAGGGTAAAAGTATGTGTACTCTGTTGTCAAACTGGCAATTAAGATTGTAAAATTTCCTTATTTATTGATGAGTTATTTTGATCTACTGTCAGGGCAGTATGTATCTAAGTTGGATGAGTTTGAAGCTTTTGTTGAGAGAACAAGAAAGTATGGACTGATTTCTCAATCATCTGCTGGAGAGTCAAAATCATCAGCAATACTCCTCATTGATGATCTACCCATGACGCATGGAAATGTTGCACGTAGAAGACTGCAGAACTGTCTACATCTTCTTGTGCAATCTACTCATATACCAACAGCTATTCTAATAACTGATTATGGTCGAGTGGATTCAGCTGACAGGGAAGCACGATTCTTAGAGGAACTCCATTTGTCCCTTGAAAGTGCTGGAGCTCGTAAAGTCAGCTTCTTGAACTAGTTCTACAGTTATCCTTGGATAATATACATATTTTACTCGTGTGCCTGACATGTAGCCTATCTCCTTGAAATTCTCAGATTGCATTTAATCCTATCACCAGTAATGCCATTAAGAGGATACTTTCCAAAATATGTAGACAGGAGAAGCGCAATGTGACTTCTGAACAGATTGATTTAATAGCGAAGGCAAGTGGAGGCGACATCCGACATGCAATCACATCCTTACAATTTTCTTGTCTTAAGGTGGACTGGCCATCCTTTTCTTCGTCAAGTCCAACTACGGTATACGATCTTCATTTTGGCAGAGATGAGACAATCTCTCTCTTCCATGCCCTGGGAAAGTTTCTCCATAACAAAAGAGAGAGTGTTTCTCCATCAGGTAAGTTTTGATGAAGGCTTGAGATTTATTGTGATTTCGTTTGGATGTATCTAGCTTTGGCCCCATGATGGCACTGTCTTCTCCAGTCACTGCACTTACAATCTTCTTATCATGATATATTGATGGGAGACATCTTGGCATGTGCTTGTGCTGTCTGCATGTGACTTAGTAGGGTGTAAGCAAGGTTAAGGTTACTACACGGCATGTTTCTGTGTGATTACCTGTGTGCCAGCTTTTTGTTGTTTTGTAGGGAAAGATCCGCACCCCATGCAAGAGAAATTTATGAGATTACCCTTAAAGATGGATGCTCCAGAGAAGGTCCTTTCTCAGGCACATGGGCAAGCAAGACCAATTGCTGATTTTCTGCATGAAAATGGTACTTCTCCCCTTCCAACATAGCTGTGCTCTGTGCTTTCTTGAAAAACAAAGAGATAAGATTGCTAGCAACGACCATTCTACTGCTGATGGACTCTTTCTATAATTCCTGTTGCAGTTCTAGACTTTCTTAATGAGGAGGCTGTCGATGATGCCTCTGCTGTGCTTTCTTATTTGGGTGATGCTGATGTGCTCTTGCACAGTTTTCACGGAGCAGTAGCTAGAAATTATGAGGCAGAGGGTGTTGTACAGTCAGCTGCTGCTTCAATTGCTGTTCGAGGGGTGCTTTTTGGAAACTCTCATCCATTGCCCCCCAGGTTTCTTTTTATACATATTGAGCATGCTATTTACGTTTATCTTTCTTTTTTGAGTAATTTCAAATGTTTATATGAACTACCTGCCAATCCTTTATGCGGTGCAGGTGGCATTCCATTCGTAAGCCAAAACTCTGGCAGAGTGAGAAATTCTCTTTGCACAATAAGGTATGCTTGGCGTTAACGCTTTGCATCTTCCATTCTTTTATCAAGGAACTCTCTACTCATCATGATTGCTGTTTATTTATTTAATTTTTTTTTTTGAGGATTTCTGAAATTGAAAATTGCAAAGTCAGTAGAAGAATGACCTTCAAGCAAATGCGTGCCCTTCAAGTAAATGTTAAATTTACTAAGCTCGTCGTCTTCACAGATTTTAACTCCTTTGGCACACTAATTTGGCATGCCTGCAGCTTGTATTGTGCCCCTTCTAATTCTTATTGAAATGTAGCATTGGATTTTTAATCATCAAGAGAACAATCCCAAGTTTGCTGGGTCTACTCATGCTGCCTTCATCCAGCTGCGACAGCAGATATTTGTCCTCTAGTTGTTAGACTTTGCAAACATGATCTTTCTGCTTTTGTCATTTGGACTTCCTTAAATAAGTTGCAATTATATCTCCACCGTTCGCATGGTGTTATAACTGAATTCTTAAATGCTTTAATTAAAAAAATAAAAACCCTGGACCTTGAAAGCACGCGATGCTTTATTATTGTTGTTTTCCAAACAGCCCGTAACTGTTATACTCATAAGGATAGGAGCCACTTATATTACTCTACAATATCCACTGATGTCACCCTCTGTGGTTGGCATAGAAAGTATGTTGGATGAATTTTTAACCATTATTTTTCTGGCCATGCAAAATTTATACCTTTGAAATCTTGTCACGGTTTGGCTGCAGGATGAGATGTTAAGACAGAGATTCATGGTTTATAATGGAGTTAGCTCAATTGATACGTCAGTAATAGCTACTGAGTACATGCCTGCGTGTAAATGGCTTATGCATAGACTCCAGGCTCATGAAGTGATGATGCTGAGCACTGAGATTGAAGATGGGATCAGTTTAGATGACCGAGAAGTGAAGACATCTGATGATGAAATTGAGGAGTGGTGAGTTGGAGTCTACTCTGTTCATGATAATGTGCAAGAGCTCCGCAGTTTGCTTCCCCTAGTATGTACAGTATCCTCATTATGGGTCTGTATGTGTATTCCTGCTTGCATTAGACATCCAACCTGGAATCACAATGACCCAGTTGGAAGAGCAGAGCTCTACCAACTGAGATATGTCGCCTTGCCAAACAGAGTTCCTTGTATAGCATTAGGTTGAGTAAAATTTTGGAGTTTTCCTTTGTGTATTTCGTCTTTTACTTCTTCAAGGAAAGTTAGATTGTATGCAGAGCAAAACGAAAAGGGAAAATCAAATCGTAGGTCTTTATCCATCTTGACAAGTTATGAGCAAACTAAAATCCTTTCTTGAGCCATCTGTTAAACTTGATACAGCTGCATAATGCTGGCGAAGTCTGCTTACTGCAGTTTACTAGCAAGATGTGAAATGTGCACGTTCAGTTTGCAACTGATAATTATATATACTATCTCCTGGTCAACCTTAGGTGAAAAAGATGCTTATGCGTTGCCCATGTTCAGACTATCGTGTCGATTCTTCATGTGGAAAATCAACACATGGGAAAGACAAGATTAGCTGTAAGTGAACGGTCCGGGGGCTGTCTTATTAACCATACGAAAGGAGCAATGATAGCCCCTCCTCTCTCTCGACGTGCTCTCGGGTGCATCGTTAGTAATGCCTTTCGCCAAAATCACTGTGCAGCCTTCTGTGACGAGGCCCGCGCATTCAGTATATATTGTACGCTGCTCTTTTTCGAGCTTCATACCGCTATAGTTGAAGGCAGGCACGTACTAAGTTATCAACGCACAAAAAAGAAAAAAAAAAAAAAAAAAACGCGCGGGCTAACGCATGTAAGTTGATCGAAGAATCAATCTAAATTTTATATAGTTAACTAGCCCCAACGAACGTCAAGGCCTATTAGCTCAGCTGGTTAGAGCGTCGTGCTAATAACGCGAAGGTCGCAGGTTCGAGACCTGCATGGGCCAAACTTCCTTTTTAAATTTTCCATCGTCCTTCCCTTTTAAAGTGTTTTACTTCTGTACGCGTCCCTTCTTTTGGAAATTGTACCAGACGGAGAGAGAGTGAGAGAGCCATTGGTCCACATCATATATTCCCCTCTTTCATGGCCCTATTGATCTAATGTTTAGAACAAAAAAAAACGCGAAAAAATTGATCTAATGTATCGCACAGTAAAAGTGCGCACAAAAATATGTAATCGCATGGCAAAACAGCACCTTTGCACACGAATTACTAAGGGCAAAATCCACCGATAACGTGTCACCATGTGCATCTTATCAGACACGTCCAAATGCTCAGGTTATAGAGATACTGCGTGTTAATTGCTTCCGTAACTGATTTCAATTAAAATTTAATTCGACAATGGTTTTCCTCTGGGAAATATTTGGCAGAACTCTCAGTGAACTTGAAGGCATCCTCGTTGCAACGCGTTCCAAAAGAAGCAAAAGTCATCGATTAGCCCAATCAAACCTTGACCGGGAACGTAAAATGCTGTTTCTCCAATAGAATTTCACGGCGTCATGCAGATAACAACAACTACAATGCAGGGAGCAGCGAAAGCCAGCTTCTTCCCCACACGTGAACACGAGTCCTTAACACAACTATAAATCAGAAGCAGATATGTTCGGGACCTTAAAAGGCTGCGAAAGCATCATCCTCAGTTTGCATCTAGCGACAGAAGATGAGTAAAGAGAGGAAAAAACTATGAGAATGTCACGGGCCAGGAAGAAACGGCAGGCAATCAAGTCTCCTTAAGAGGGGCCTTCTTCGCAGCCTCCGCAGCTGCTTTCTCAGCCTCGATTTCAGCGACAATGGCATCAATTTCAGCCTCTTCGAGCTGTCGCAGGCCATGCTCTCTTGTCATCACAGCAATCTCTATGTTCTTTCCCCCACTCTCGACAACCTGGAAATAAATTCGGGACTTTTAGTAAGTAACTATTTGATTATGCAACTGTAGGTAGCTTTAACAAAACTTATCTGTTGGCTTGGATATCTCTAAGAAGCATTGTTAGACAAAACAATCATGATTAGGCATTGTCTATGTAAGTCATAGTTGATGTATATAAAACATCTATTCATCCAAAACCTGATCAGCCACAGTCAGCTGGATTGCTAAGGACAACATTTCTTCATAACTGTCCCATCGATATAAACTAGCTGAAAAGTAAAAGGCAAATGGAAAAACTGCCACGGAAGTAGAAAGCTAAGCAAACACTCTCCAAGGAAGGTGCCTGAGGCTGACAGAGAGATAAAGAGCGACACAGATAAGGGGATTAAATCCATTCAGATGTATCCATGAGTTGGAAAATAGGTGGGTTCAAGTTAGGGGATGAAAACTCATGTCCAAGAGCAAAAGGGCTATAAAGACAAAAGGCAACTATCACCAGCCAAATACCCAATTTTTTAAAATACTCTAATATCCAAATGAATACACTAATGAATCAACAAGACAGTCTACAGGTCAACACATCTCTGAAATAATGCAGAGAAACTTACCTCAAGTAATGCACGTATAGCAAGTTTCACAGTTTCCTGCCCTGAAGTATCTTTGTAGTTTTTCTCTAGGAATTCCCTTATGGAATTGGAATTTCTACCAGTGGCATTAGCTTTCCAGGCTGAAAATGTCCCGGATGGATCTGTCTGATACAGTGATGGTGCGCCAGTGTAGGGATCAAAACCAATAATCAGAGTTGAAAGACCAAATGGTCTCACACCCCCGCTCTGTGTATACTTCTGCTGAAGACCAGCAATGTAACGCGTAATATACTCAACGGTCACTGGATCTTCAACTGTAAGTCTGTGACTCTGGCATTCAATTCGTGCCCTGTTTATTAATACACGAGCATCTGCTTTAAGGCCAGCACAGGCCAATGCAATGTGCTGATCCAGACTAACAATCTTCCTCACCGATCTGTATACAGAGGAAGCATATATGTCAAAGAGCATAGTTCAACCAACAAAAGAAAGAGAAAGAGCAATACGCGAGTGTTGATAACAATTTTCAGTTGTAAAGAAGATTTACATGCTTATGTGTCACCAAGATTCAAGTTTCAAAATACCACTTAGATTTCGGTGGAAACATCTATTTACACACGTACACTTGGTCGTCTTAATACAATTTTTACCACTTGCAGGCAAAAGGCTCATGTCGCCTTATCTAACGTGCACCCCCAGTCCACATGGTTACATACTACCATTAGGTCAATGAGATACCAACAAGTCACAGTGAACAGCATAAATCAACCTAGCATAAGCTTCCTTAGTAAATCAAATCATATCAGTGTCTCAACATTGAAAGGATTCGCCAATGATGATGCATCACCTAACTAACGACCATACCTATAAGCTTGATGAATAAACATCCTCCAATATTTAACCACCAATTACTAAGCATGTGAATCCTCTCAATTTGAACTGGACATTTTAGCCTCAAAGTCTTGACATGTGTTCAAACAAAAAAAATCAGTTGCAGGCAACTAAAAGAGAGTGACAACTGTTGAATAGTCTTTTAGGTCATGATCTTAAAAGACACATGATATCAATGCTAAACTCACTTTACCACCTAATCTCAGTAATCCTACAATCTTTAAAATAGGCTTAGTTGAATTGTCCTTGCATAAGAAAATATAACCACAACTTTGAGCTTCCATAGTTTAGTTACATTTCAGACAGCACTTCAGCCCCAAGATAGCACAAAGTTCCACCAGTCCAAGTAAAGCTCCAACTCCAAAATCTCGACAGCAAAATTCAGTACTTTGTTGTTGAAACCTGAATATAACATTTCCTTTTTACTCCATTCTTCCTCAGCTAAACTTTCCCACTCCGAAACCGAAGAAAGTTACTCTCTTTCTAAGATAACATCTCATGTTCAATCATGTTGTAATCGGAGAATTCGCAGGGCATGATTTCCACAAACGATCTAATCCCAGCTAAAAAAAAGAACCCGACAATTCCTGCTTTCCCCAGACCTAAAACCCCCAATCGACTCACCAACTCAATCAATCCTCGGTCCACATCGACACCATCGGGGGATCGACACAACCGAACTAACCCTAGCTACTCGCATTTCCCCCCCCAAAAAAAACCAGATCAATCCGAAATCAAAACAGCCAATCGCACGCGCGAACCCCCGCGCGGCCGGGGGGCTCACCTCGAGTCCTGGAGCTTGGCGGTGGACTTCTTCTCGACGCCGAGGACGATGGTGTCGGTGCCGCGGACGCCGACGGCGGCGTTGCCCTTGCGGACGGCCTCGAGGGCGTACTCCACCTGGAAGAGGTGGCCGTCGGGGGAGAACACGGTGATGGCCCTGTCGTACCTCGCCATGGCCGCCTTCCGATCCTTCGCGCTCCGAGCGTTTTACCCTTCCGAGCTTCGATCTCTCTCTCTCTCTCTCTCTCTCTCTCTAGGAGTGCTCGTCGTCTGCGACTTTCTTCTGCGTCGAGCTCTCCTCTTTTGTACAGAGTGACTAGGCTTAGGCATCAAGAAATATGCAGCAGGCACTTTTTTCTTGTTTATGCATTTTTGGCCCTGCAGTTTTGGAAATTTCACTTTTGGTCCTCATACTTTATTTAATTACAGTTTTAACCTTCATGTGATCTTTGCTTAAAAAATATAGACATGTTGGGTAAGTATCATGTTTTTTTTTTTTTTTTCCATTCTTTTTCTTCAGAAAAAATAGAAATTCGTTTCATTATGTCAATTAAATTTTTTTATTTCCAATAATTAAAAAGTTGGTCAAGGAATTGATTTGGAATGAAAATAAGAAGTAAATAAAAAATCTACTTTTTATTTTGAGAATAGAAATTATTTCAAAATTAAAAGGTTACCAAGTTATCCTATAAGTTTTTCTTAAAAAAAATTTTGTTGTCGTTAGAATTGACGTGTGGCACTACGAACGCTTGCTTATGAATTAATTGTTCTTTTATTAGCCATGCTTAATTTTAGTAACTAGTCACAATATTATTTTTCACCGAGCAACTTAATTTCTTTTATCACAATTTCATTCAAAATCATATGAAAATGCCAAATCAAGACCAATTATTGATCGGTGATTCCTATGTTAACATCCAATTTAGTGAAAGTTTCGTTAGATAAATTCCACCGCATTCGACAATGACATCCTCAATTGCAGTTCAAATTAAAATAGACGTATTCAAGACTATTTTTAGGAAAACGTCGATAACTTTTACATATTTTAATCATATCAATGTCTAATGGTGAAATATTGTATAATATTTATGAAAATTTAAGATTCAATCTCGACTCTTGAATAATTTTACAGTATTAAAAGAATTTCTTCATTAATTACTAATAAAACAATCATCATTAACTAGCACTGTTGCAAAATTTGAAAAATCTTACTTAAAATCTCGTAATTCAATGGTACGAGGACTAGTACTGTTGCGAAAACAAAGTATAGTGGCTAAATTCGAACACTTTGAAAAAGAGCTACGGTCAAAATTGTAGTTTGCTTAAGAGGCTTATACACAAAGGCATCTCGTGTTGGTTTTTAGCGTTAACTAGTACTGTTGCCAAGTCAAAAAAAAGAAAAAATACTGTTGCAAATTGGGAAAAATCTTACTTAAAATCTCTTCAATCAATGGTACAAGGACGAGTACCGTCGCGAAAACAAAATCGCTAAATTTGAACACTTTGAAAAAGAATAACGATCAAAATTGTAATTTGTTTTAGCGGCTTACACACAGGCTCCACGTGTTGGTTTTCGGTGATGGCTCTATAGTTTTTGATATATTTTGAATGGAAGTTTGACGGAAGGGGCTTAAAATTGTCGCCGGAAAACAGTACGAGGACCATAATTATAACCGAACGTAGTATTAAGACCAAAAGTGACATTCCCTCGAAGTACGAGGACTGAAATTGCAATTTCCCCTATTTCCACCAGCAAAAATAAATCCCCATCCTCCTCTAATAACAGTAACATAACTCATGAGTCATGATGTTCCAGTTTCTGAGCTTCATTGGGATGTGTTGTATCGTTGTGTCTCTCGTGTGCATGGTTCGCGCCTTTGATGAAGTTCAGTAAGATACATCAAAGGTCTATCGTTCAGGACCCATGAGTGAATAATTTCTGCAAGATCTCGAAAGTTTCTATGGACGTCTTTTGTCGCGAAAAATCAAAGCTGAACGTGGAAACTCGATGGACAGCTCTTTGGAGTCAAGCTCGCGACAACGAAGATTTGGTCTTTTAATTGCTTTTGCCAATAGCTACTTTGACTTCTACTTCAGGATATGTTTGCAAATGACAGTTTAGCAGTCTCGAGGATCTTGATGCAGTGTTTCCAGTGCTTTGCTCTGTTGCTGTGATATGTTTAAGTTTGACAGAATCAGATGATCACCGTTCCTGGAGATTCATGTTCCGAATATGCTCAGAAATAAGCTAGAGAAACTCAGATGTCTTTACAGAGTGCAGATGGGGTCACTGGTATACTTGCCCAGTTCGTTAATCATACTGATTTTTTCACATTTCAAAAGCAAAAACTGTGTAAGCTTTAGAATCTGGCTTTCTTTGGTTCTCTCTAAGTTGTTTTAGCAGGCTCTTTCAGTTCACTCCCTTGGTGAGTGACAGAATTGTGGACACCATAAGCTTATAGTCGATCGGCTTCGTCAAGTACGCGTCCATTCCCACCTCCAAGCACTTGGCTTCATCCGACGACATGGCATGCGCAGTCAGCGCAACGATCGGAATGTGCAGGCTGCTTCCGGCCTCGGATCTTCTGATTGCTTTCGTTGCTTCGTACCCGTCCATCTGGGGCATCTGTGTTTTTTGCAGGAAACAGATCTAGTATCAATAGACGGTCAACGGGCAGTGCATGGCAAGGAAGAGAATGTGTAGGCAAAGGTAATTAAACAGATTCAAGAGTGTTGTCTCAGGACGACACAATGAACAAACAAAAGTACCCTTTTCTAGGAAGAATCTCTGGAGATTAAGTTTGCTATCGTTTTGGAGACAGATCACTAATTCATTTTTGTCATGCTTGAATTGGTTCCTTCAGTGAAAGCTTGCAAGTTTGGAGATAACACACTAAGCAGTATGGTTCGTGACCAAAAGAAAGAGTCATAGAGCATTCATCTCTTACTTGACAGTCCATAAGGATCAGGTCGTAAGGTTGCCAACTTCGTGATTCTGCTTGAGGCATCCTGTTCGCGTTTTGCAAATGCAATGCCGTCCTGAAGTCTTCTGCATCTACATCTAGACTGCTGTTCAGGGCATTCACCGCCTGCAAGCCGTCTCCGACAGCAATGACTTTAGCCCCCAACTTTTCCAGCATGATCGTAGCAACTCTCTGAAGCACTGGCGTGTCTTCGGCAAGTAGTATGCGCAGGCCCTCCAGAGACCTTTTCTGGTCCAATTCTTTACTGGAACACGAATTAACTTTGGCTGGAGGACGCTTGCTGATCAGCAGTTGTTCGTGTGCTTCTGAATTTCCATCTTCATTTTCTTTTGAAGAAAACACGCTCTTTGTGCACTTGAATCTGCCTTTGGCATTATCTGGGCGGTCCAAAGGGGGACTAGTTGGACATGCTTCTTCTCCGTTCCCTAAATTGTTATAGCCGGAAGACAGCAGAGTAGAATTGAATGAGCGATAGTTCGATGTCCTGTGTTGTAGAGCAGGAGGGGTTTTGATCCCTTCCTGTTGCTTTTGTTCACCAGGAGATGTATTGGTACAACCAGAACGTGATGTTTCAACTGTGTCCAATTCATCAGAGCTTGCTCCCTCATAGTGCTCAGAGTCGATTTCTAGACACTCGCGCAAGTCCTCTTCTTTATTCATGCTTTTTGAAGAATTGGAGCCCCTCTTCAGGAGTTCAGAGTTCCTCTCCTTTATGGCAGCATCCAGAATTTGAATCATCTTGGCCTTGTATAGTGGCTTGTTGACCATCAGCATGTGTCCTTTCCTTCGGAGCTCCACCTTAATGGCATTGAAGGTGTCATGGTTTAGCATCCATGCGAACTTCGCCTTCCTGTGGTACTTGTCTAGGAAATTGAGCTGTTCCTTCCATATATCTGTGTTTAGGTCAAGTAGCTCTATATCCACGACTATGATGAGGATCTCACTTTGATAATCATTGAAAGTTGTCACTTCTGATCTCGGGAGTTCATGTGCATGTTCCATATTGACAGTCCTGTATGGACCACCTGAATTTCTGCCTTGGTAGAGTTCCTGAAGAATCTGGGTCAATTCATTCCATCCAGATGCTTCCAGAGTGGAAACTCCATTTCTGCGCAGCCATCCAGACATTATAAATCTACCCGTGCTTCCATGTTGTGCGAGTAGCACCTGCATCCAAATTATGGACCATTGTCATTACGAAAGTTGTGTGCATGTGATGAATCTGTCTTCTCACCTTTGATCCATGTCAAAGTCAAACCTTAAGATGGAAAGACTGAAATAATGGTACTTTTACAGTCATTGACGTTTTAATTCTTAGTTTGAAGCACCCGAGAGTTAGAGAATCTTGGAAAGAACAGTACGTACTCTTATGTTGTGCTCTGCATAATCCACTGAGCAGTTATGTTCCGTGCCATCAACAGGCGCATTGAGGAGTAAGTAAAGTCTCATGAGAGTTCCCGAGCCATTCTTCTTGATGACTTTGATTTCTCCACCCATTTTGTTGACCTGTAATCACATGCTTGTAAGGAGAGATTCTAAAAAAAGCTTATTTAAAAAGCTGAATCTGTTATGGTGTAGTTTGTGGAGTAAGTGTCCTTTGTTCTGATTTTCGACTTCGGTTTTTTCTTCTTGTGGTCTTTCTTGTAAATGTGAGCTTTCTATTTTACGCCTTGCCATCTTTTTGCTGCACATGATAGAGATTTGACGAGAAATCAACTCACCAAGGTTCGTACAATGCATAGGCCAAGACCAGTCCCGCCATGTCTGAACATATGCAGAGAAGAAGAGTAAGATTTTGCAAAAGATCTATATTTTAGATGATATCTCTCCTATATAAGCTTTTTTTTGATTAATCTGCCCTACAAAAACTAACTTGAGCATCTATCATGAGAACTTTCATTGAATTTACTATCCTTGACATTTGAAGGACTCACAATCGAGTTGTTGATGGATCGGCCTGCTCAAAGCTTTCAAAAACGGATTCCCATTTGCTTGGATCAATTCCTACAACAAGAGAAGATGCTCAATGGATGTCCCAAGCCCCCCAACTAAAAAAAAGAAGTCAGGAACTAATTCTATGCAGTATGGTATGAAGAAATTTAGAGGCCTTACCACAGCCAGTGTCATCAACTTCGAACCAGAGGGCCACTTTGTTGTCTTTCTTGGATGCCCTTCTTGCGTGACTACCATGTTGCTTCAACTTTGTCTTAAGTGAAGAAATGGATATTTTATGCTCAAGAGGAAGCTTTACAAAGTCGCTCATGGTCCTTGAGTTTCCACACCATCCCCGTATAATAATATGACCAGCTGGCAATCACCGCAGATGGTAAATTACTCTTGGTACAGAAAGTTTAGGTGTTCTTTATGTTGTTTTGCAAACTCATGTGTATTGTCCTGAACTATTCTCAATTCTGTTGCCCTGAAATTCTGATTATAAATTACCACTTTCTGTTTTCTTTATGTTGTAAACTCCAGCATGCAATCAGGCCTTGTGAGATTAGTAATACTCACATGGAGTAAATTTGATCGAATTGCTGATAAGATTCGCAAATATCTGGACAACCCTAGCGGAGTCCCCTCGAACTAACTTTGGCATATCATCTGCAAGGAAAAGATAATTGATGAGGCCTGCTAAATGAGGATTTTTCAGCATACTGCTGCTGGATAGAAGAGTTCATGCTTGTAGGTCATACCAGAAAGATCTAAGATAGTCTCCACGTTGTGATTAATGCACTGCACCGAGAACATATCGACAAGTCCTTCCAGTTCTCGTGCTAAATTGAACTCTGCCTCCTCCAGCACTAGTTTTCCAGACTCCACCTGATGACACATAGAAGACATTTAGAGTAAAGAAGTGCAATGTATGTGCTTCATCTGCAACTTATAATATTATCTCCATATGTGTGCGCTTGCTTGTTCCTGCACAAACCTTTACCGTGTTTTCTCATAAGTGCACATTTTTTTTTTTGTATTGTTGCAGATACTCACTAAAGGCAAGATTTAGCTTTTCTATCATATCTGACCTTGCTAAGATCCAATATATTGTTCAGCAGCCTGAGCAGAGCGGTTGAGCATTTTCGAATTTGGGTGACTGTTGAGTATTGTTCATTTGTTAGGCAATCATCACAAACAAGAATGTCCAGCAATCCAATTACTGCAGCCATAGGCGTCCGCAATTCGTGACTGTAACACAAGATATGTGTATCAGAAGGTAGATTTATGTATGTGATCATGACCTTAATAGTCCTATATATCAATCATATTGTTGCTGGCACTCGATAGAACCTAAGAAATCCGTTTCCACAGCACCCGCTTTTATCCAAATAATAGAACGGCCTAGTATCTGTTAACTTAAGTTTATATATTCTCCATTTTAACATCACCATTGATGCCCAAATTGATGATGATAAAAACTTTCTGAAGATTAAGATTGAGGTTCACCTCATATTTGCCAGAAATTGACTTTTGTAGTTGCTTGATGCCTCGGCTCGCCTCCTTGCATCAAGGTGGCTTATCAGTTCTGCTCTCAGTTTCATTTCCTTTGATACTCCATTTGTCAGTAAAAAAATGCAGAGGCATCCAATCACCAAGGTACATAGCGAAGCAGATATGAGTATGACCAATGTTTTGAAGGCTCTCTCATCCACCTTCCCCAGTATATATTTTCTTGGTATGATGATCACTCCCACCTGCAAAAATTGTTGCTCAGTTCATTCCTTTGTGAAATGTTCAGAGTGATGTGAGTGCATTTGGACAGATTTTGTGGGAAAGGAAAGCGCAATATTTGGAAATTCCCTGCAATTTGGTCTCACTGATCTTTATTTCTGTCAAGTGTACAGTGTATTATGCACGTAAATATATCTTTAGGCTTACCATCGGGAGTCTTTTTAAATTCAGAAAGAAGGAATCAATGTAATAGTGCTGGCGATCAAGTTCGGCATTCTCTACATGAACTTCATGATTTGCAGGAAAACTGTTTCCATAGGTCCTCTGCAGCCACTCGGCTCCCAACTGTATGACTCGATCTTGAGAATGGTTAGCCATCATAAGGTTTGGCCCTTTTGTCGAATTGATCAAGAGAGGAGTGTTGCTAGAAGTGGCAAGCAAGTAACCTTCTTGAGATGTCAAATAAATGTGCCCACTATGAAACTCAACAAGCTCCTTCATTAGCTGGCCAACGCTATAAAGCGCTGTGGTCACACCCACGACCGCCACTATGCTCTCATTGGAAGGATCCCACACGGGTAATGCTGCCGAAAGCAGCGGCGAGTCTGAGTATTTGCTCACAGCCACGTGCCAAGATGCTACCCCATCAGGGACTTGAGAAAGCCCAGCAATGTTGATGAGATCATCGGGCAGTATTGTCCTTGGTTTGCCTATCCTCTCGCCTGTGACGGGGTCGAGAGATACACGGTACCAAGTCGCCGACGTGTTGCCATGGATTGTTTGGTCGTTCCATCCATGGAGTGACGAAAGCACATTGAGGTTGGAAGGCCTGCTGGTGCCGATTGAATAGTTCATCAGGTCGGAGTATATGTAGAACGTGTTGCTGCTCCTATGATCTCTATGGAAAGCCTGGACAAAGCCGTTCCGGTAATTGATTGTTATCGCGTTGAGCGCTTTACGGCTCACAAACAGCGCCCATGTGACATCTCTCATTGCTTCATACAGCTGCCAAAGAATGGCTAGTTAATGACAAAGGTATCGTATCACTAAGGAAACCTCAAGTTTGTTGGATGGTTGCTAATAACAACCAAAGGTCTTCGAAGACAAACCTGGACTTGTTCGGCCTGAGTGTCAGGTTTACTGTACCGCCGGATCACATATTCCGAGAGCTTAACCTGAGCAGTTGTTATTTCAACAGTGGAATTAAGGATGTTCCACATCCGTAATATGGGACGCTGTAAGAGCTCATGACGCAGTCCGTATGCTAAGCTGTTCAGAGACTTTGTCGTATAGGTTTTGGTGATATGCCATGTTAGTATTGTGAGCAACCCAATTAAAATTGCCAGCATAACCTGCGAGAATGTGACAGTCCGCTTTAATTGATAGCTGAACACACGCATTTGCTCTCTGTTCACATTCGAAGCAAAACATGAGACTCTCTAACAAGACTAAAAGTCGCTGCTGATCAAGGCAGAAGAAACGACACAAAGAATCTCAGAAATGGACTGAGAACAGAGGAATTACTATTGTCAACTACAATTTCACCTTGGAATCCTTAACTCCAAGCTCGCAAAAGTGGAACACTTGGAGATCTCAGGCAATTTTTCAGTTCCGGGAAGTTAAATAATAGAATAATATCAATTGTATTCTCTGTTCATTCAAATCATATGGTCAAAGATCTTAATGCAGCCATCATTTCCCAACGTGTATGGCCTAAGTTCATTCGCATGATCAGCTAGTTGATACAAAACAAGCAGCATGCCAATTAATGAATTTGGCTTACCGATGCCAGCTTTGACCGATCCATGTGCTTCGGAAGAACTTTGGTCATGGCACAAAAAACAGAATCGAGGCAACAGAGGAGGACTTACACAGTTCAGGTAGCTGAGAAATGGACATTTTCTGGAACTCCTTATTATCCTCGTTGATTTTACCAACCGAATGATTATGCTTATTATAAATTCTACATTTACTTACTATGACTCACTATAACGGCAACACATATCACATGGACAATGAGTAATATCATATTAGACAGTCGCTCATTTCATCGAAAATCAATCGCTTTTTTGTCAAAGAACATGATCACTAATTCATCACACTATTAAACAGACCATATAGTGTAAACTTTTACTGACCATGATGGCCAAGCGAGCCACAAAGACGCTGTAGTATGACGACAGGCAATGAGCGCTTGCATACTGGAAGTCATCTTGCTGAACATCTCTACGGAAAACCCGACGGCGGCCCTGCAGCACCGTCCCCCTTCTCCAAGGATAGGCAAGGCCCGAAATCCTCTCGAACACCTTCCTTAAAGGCGTCCCCATCGGCGAAATGGGCGGGGTCGAGAAATCAGAGCATATGGTCGTTGGTGTTGCAATACCAAAACTCTCTGCCATGGTGCCTCACTCGCTCCAGAGTCTCATTAAGTATGCATTTTCCAGAGAAAGAAAAGGCTTTTTGCTCTGTGTCTATGCGTGCATGCGTGCGTGGAAATGAGTGGGTGGGTGGCTGTGCGTGCGTGCGTGGTGTGTGTGTGTGAGAGAGAGAGAGAGAGAGAGGAAGGGAGGGAGAGATGGAGAGTTGTGTGGTGTTAAGTATACAGCTGCTTGTGTCATTTCCCACTTTTTGAAGGCAAGGCACATCTCGATGGTGCAATTTTTTTTTTCAAATTGTGGAGGGAGGGGGTGTGATATTATATTCCCCCTCCACCCACAAACATCCTTTAGTGCAAATTTCTTTCGGTTCACGTCTTTTCGAATACCGCGCTCGGCAAATTCGACTGCTGGAGCTGAACCGGAGGTTCAGTGTAGCAGAAGTTTCATCCGTAACATTGTTCATGACCGTGACACAAACAAGGCAAGGCAACGAGCTTCCTCTTGGTGACCATAATAATGCCAAGCTTTTGTACCGAGTTTCTTTTAGCTCCAACAGCTTCAAAATATTTTACCATGTTGTTCTTGGGAATACTCAAAACTCAACTGAGAGGAAGTGGTTGTGCCTAGAGTTCTCTTCTTTCTGGTTTTGAAATTTGACATCAGAATGTTCGGACGAGAACACTTCCTGGGCATGTCGACTTTACCATTAAGCTGCTTCTTAAAAGCTGCCAAAAATAATTGAAAATGTCATTGAACTTCAAAAGCTAATGTATAGCAAAGAATGTTTGTCATCTGCTATGTCTTGGGCAGAACCATCTTGCTTTGCCCCAACAGTTTTGGCTTTGTCTAGTCGTTTGAGAGCATCAAAATTACCCCCGAAAAAGAGGGTGTCAATCAAGATTTTTGTTTCCCGAGAACAGAATTGATTCTCGAAGTCAAAAGTCAAAAGCCCTTCTCCTTTTGAAAAATTAATGGACAAGACTGAGGGAGAATCTTGGTCTGAAACTTACATGTTCCTACAGAGAAAGAGGGAAAGAAATGATGAATAAAGAAAATCAAAGACTGAACAATAAAAAAAAACTAATGGAATGTTGGAACTTTATCTTGATCTAGAATCCAAATGAGAACCAACGTCCCCAATTATATTTGGTCTCAATTGAACTTGCACTTGCAGGCCCCTTCAAGCAGTATTAACTAGTGCAAGTCACATTCAAATGCAATTTTGAACAACCTCTTGTTTTTTTGTTAAAGAAACCGAAACTGCATTTTTGCGTTGTTGACTTGACCGTTGTACGGAGATTTTCCGAAAAAGTTTAAACTAGCATGAGACGTGCATACACTAGATCTCAAAAATACATATCGTCATGCCTCATTATGTGTAAGCTGGACCTTGTGCATGGAATGTGGGGTGTCAACTTAAACCCATCGAGCAATGACAAGAGAGAATTGTCAGAGATCTAACTGGACCATTCTTTTGAAGAAGTTCAACCAGTTTTTCACCATTGATGAAAACCTTTTACCACTGCACACTCAGGACTCATTGTGGTCCCAAAAAAAAAAAAAAAAGTCAAAGTCATTCTCCGTCAGATGATGAATTTTCAAGGGCATGCTTTATCGTTAAGTGTCTCAGGTATCATGCTTTCGCAATAGATGGCAATTGGCAAGTAGAATAAAATCAATGCCTCTTTTTAAATTTTGCTTGAATTCAATGTCACTGGAAAAGACTTTCCAGTGAGGACACGACTGTTCTTTTCATCCAGTGACTAGATATGGCCCATATGGAGTGTTAATAAACAGCTACACCTGTCCTCAGCCACTTGAATTCTTGCCAACTTGCTAATCACTCCTGTTAATTGAGAAAAACACAAACTTTAAGATCAAGTGCATGCAGAAGGATGGTGATATTCATTAAGGATTAATCTATTATGTGCGTATGATGCAACTTGGGTTGGTCGTAGTACTAGAAAGTGAAAGGCGAAAATGATTGGAAGTTAATATAAAAAAAAATCTTTTGAATATATTACATTTACTCAATGAAGAGAACATCTAAGTTCAGGACGAGAACCCAGGAAAAAAAGTAAAAAATCATGAAAAGAAGGCTTATAAAGATCAGGTGAGTGGGTGGTTAGGTTCATAGCTATCCAAATGTCTGAAGACTAATGCTCAGGGCGGCTTGATAATATTGATTAAGGGTCTCTCGGAGAGACTTTGGCCCTTCTGTACTTTAATATGCCATGACTTGCACAGTTCACCCTCTAGGATGCAAGCTTTGTGATTCCACATCACAAACCACAGAACCAAGGCCCAATTTGTGATTCATTTCATTGCTTGAATTAACAATCATCACCGTATCTGTTGAAAAGACACTTGGAACTTTAGTTTGTCTTAGTTGTGCCTTTGAAGCACATTTGCTGTAGAAACCCTAGTGCTCTCTCTCAATGGCTTTACTGAATGGTGGAAACCCAGTAAGGAAGAGCATCCAGAGCATCCATTTAGGTGCACTGTACTTCTGGTTCAGTATATGAAGATGAACTCGCTGTATGATTCGCTTTCAAAAGCGATGTGGCGAGCTGTAATTAGTATTTGGTTGGTGGGTATATAAGACTTTCCCGAAGAACAACTTTCTTATGATTGAATCTCGATAGACTACATGAAACATGAGCCGAACGCTTCTTAAGACAGTAGCTACTAATGATTGTAAGCAAGATAAAAGAGAATGCACATGTCTCATAAGCGTTCCAACGTAGGACATAGTGAGAACAAGAACAGGTTGCTAGCGATAGGAATTTCGATATTATAAAGCTAGGTATTCGATTTTTCAACTCAATTAATCTCCACTTGCATCTTATAGAGTGACCGGCATGACTAGTGTTAATCCGATGGCAAAAGATCATCGTATTTTGAAGGATACATGGACAGCAGTTACCTTTACCAAGGGGCACATACATTCAATGTTTGGGGACTCAAAATCAGAGCTTTTGGATCTTTTTGTAATGACTTGTCACGAGATCACGTAAATTAGAGAGAGATTCCTTCACATGGTGCTTTTGGTTTCATTCTCACAACTAGACTTTTGTCTTGATATGATCAGATTACAAGAACCTCCAAACAGTTCGCTTTGAGTCAAATCTACCAAATTCAAGAACAAGACTCCCTCTAAGATATCTTCCAGGTCTCTTCCTTATCATGATCAGACAATTCAGATCGACTAGAGATGCTGTGCTGAACAAAATCAACTCAAAAGCAAGATTTGATTCGCTGTGGCAAAGGCTCCCAAACTCAAAAGGAAATTTTTGGGGCCATGGAGAATGAGAGCCAGTGGAGCAAATTGAAGGAACAAGGCAGACCCACATCACACAATTTTCCGTACCGTACGATGTTGGTGGTTGGAGCATCAATTACGAAGCGTGTCGAATAATAGACCCAAGGTCTCTGGGAACGAGTGACCATCACCACGTTTTTAAAT
Organism: Eucalyptus microcorys; assembly: GCA_014182515.1. Taxonomy (NCBI): domain Eukaryota; kingdom Viridiplantae; phylum Streptophyta; class Magnoliopsida; order Myrtales; family Myrtaceae; genus Eucalyptus; species Eucalyptus microcorys. The sequence continues at coordinate 27,640,793 of CM024570.1, forward strand.
TTTCCGAAATGGACGGAAACGATTCGAGCTGAAATCATTATCCATTCCAGTTGACTCTGGTTTTGGTTCGATTCATGTAATGATCGGAGAGTTGAAACGTAATCTAGATAAGAGTCGAATCCTATTTCCATTACATTTGTTTAAAGAGAAGTAAGCTGAGCCACGAGATTCCACATCGCTGGCCTTGACTTTGTGCGCAGGCGCACACACGCACACCTCCTCAAAGTGGAGCAACGCAATGGCCTTTCTTTCAGGATAGAGGCATTCCATAGCAGTCGACACTCCACTCCCACTCAGTCACCTTACACATGCAAACCCTTCATGACCCGCGGCTTCCCATTGGTGGGGCGGATGGTGTGTGTTTGCGAGAGAGAGTGGAAGGTCCATTCATGGCGATGGAAGTCAAGCTGGAGTAGAAGACACGTTAAGCATTGTCCCCCAAGTGGGTGGTCTTGATGGCCATGGAAGTCAAGCTCAAGAGGGGCAAAATCATTCTTAGATGTGAAGATTGGTGGCCTAGAGAGTGATGTCGGCCGACCAGTGATGGGTTGCGTAGTAGAAACATCAGTTCTTTCCTTGAAACTTCCTTTATGCCTGTAGCTAGGTACAATTGCAGAAAACGATGATCGTGTTCTCCATGCAATGTGGGTTGATCATGTTCCCCACTGTTGTTTTTGTTTCTCCCCGTTACAGTTCAGCCATGGCTGAGCAAACCAAAAGCTTCCATACACTGAAACATAACCATGGGGGCTACACAAGTTACCATTGGAACTAATGAGGAATGTAACTCTCAACTCTCTAGCCTGGTTTCAGATAAAACCAGCTCGGGAATCTCTGCTCAGGTCGATACCCGGTGCTCTAATCGGTCGCCTGGTTCTAAAGCATTTCCAATACAACACAAGCAAAATTGACCAGTCAACTGTCCATATTCCACATCCTCCCATGCATTGATATATAATGTACAGAGACGACAACATTAGCAATGTGCTTTTGCATGAGTGACCTTAATTCCCTGATGTATATGCGGTCCATCTCTCCAGCTAATATGTTGGTCATGATAAAAGCAGATGAGGCATATACAAAATAGAGACAATACCCAGCAGATGTTTGCTCATCTTCAGAATGTAAAAGTTAAGATGGCTGTGAAGTGGGGCACATGGACTGAGAAAAGAAAATTGAGCACAAAATTGTGAAAGCCTCTCCTTCGACCAACCAACAGGTATAAAGATTCAAAACCCTGCAAGTATTAAAGCTTTGGAAGCTTTTCACCCATCGAATTGTTCAAAACAAGTTTCCTTGCTTAAAACTCAGTTGGAGGAATATGCTTTATAGCTCTCTATTTCTTTTTGAACATTATAGTTGGCACTATGAAAGCGCTTTATCTAAATCCACACTCTACACAGTGTCTGTGTTCGAGAGATCAAAACCATCAAATGCCTGAAAGTCATTTCATGAACATAAATTAATGTCAACATCCCAGATAAGAGAACCCAACCAACATCAAGAAATTTCTGATATTATCCCTAAAACACATCAAATCTAGGAATTCCTCCACGGTTCCTATATCAACTTACAACCAATAGAATTGGTAAGGAGAAAATAGAAGTTAGCTACAAAACCATTCATGCACTACCTACTAACAAAACACAGGTATATGACAATTTGCTTGAATCTCAATTTTGATTTCAGCAACGAAAAAGGCAATGCAAACCCTGCTAACCTATCACCAATTCAAACTCTCCATAAAGGAATCACTTCGATTTCTTGCTTTTAGCTTTCGCCTCAGCAGCAGCAGCTTTAGCAGCAGACTTGGCAATAGTAGAAGGTTTAATAACGCTCTTAGGGTTAAATGCCTTTCTGATCTTAAAAACAGCCCATGCTGTCCCCATGGCATGCCCTGCCGCATGAAGACCTTCATGTGTTGCCTTGCCAGCTTCTTCTCCATACCTGCAATGTGGACAACTCACAAAATTAACATACAAAATATACTAAAATAAAGCAACATAATTACAGAGTGATTGGGCTAGTAGCAAATTTAATCTTCCTAGTGTTGTTGTTTATATTGATGAGATGCACTTACCCCAAAAAAAATGTCACAAGACATTATTTTACCCCACAGAAGAAACATGGTAACAAGAAACTACTTATCCTTTTTACTTTACAATATATTTCCCTGTCATGGGATTTTACTTCATCAAAATTTCGATGATGGGCAAATGGAGATACAACATAGTGGGTTCAAAATTTCTGATATATTGACCATGATGTATACCATCCATAATGAGGTTAGAAAACACTGGTAAACCACAAAAGTCATCATCACCTACACTACATTCCACAACTTGTCCCTTGACTAGTGGCTTACTTGGCTTTCTATAGCTGAACTATGTGCTTATGAATCCTATCCCTTGATATTCAAAGTAACCATTCTTCAAAAGAAATTATTTAACTACAATGTACCTATGGGATACAAGTCCAGTTGTCACAGTAGAGGACGTAGCCATGACATTCCTTCCAGCCACTTCAACCGCATCACACACCTTGTCTGCATCAAAGCAAAATTGAAAATGTTAATATTCAAGATTAGTAACAAAGAGAATTAGCAATATGTATGTAAGAATATAATGCTTTTGAAGGCTTGAAGCATTTTGTAACGTCAGTAAATGGATTCAACCCTTATCACAGGATCTTCAATGAGACTCATTAGGTGATTAGTTGTCAGAGTGAATAGTGAAAAATAGAAAAGATGGGCTAAAAAAGGTGATGAAAACTGAATGAACTAACAGACAGGAATAGGTGCTAGCAGAGTATCTGCTTAAATGACATTAGCAGCTTGAACATATTCACTTACTAAATCCGTCAAGTGAAGCCAGAATCATTTCCCCTGGCAGTAGACCAAAAAATTTCTTGCCCACTGAAGAATTTGCAACTGAACTTGTGAAGAAACCGGAGACTCTAACAACCCCAGATAGAACACCTGTTGCTACTTTCTCGGTCATCCTTGTCATCTTCTTTGCCCTAAAAGGAAAATGAGGCCACGTTACTACAAATAATCAATTGGTATTCATCAAGGCAAGTACTATTCCATCAACTTGTTTCTAAATGAAAATCAAAATGGCCGCATTAATATCTGACATGTAAGTATGTATTGAAGTGGTCCCAACTTAAAATCCACCGATAAGAGCAATAGACAATGAGATTTTTAATGTACAAATCTAGAATGCAGCCAAAAACACAAGTATGATTGCTCAAGCGCCAACGCAATTTCATACCTTTTTAATCTCTTCAGTGTTTTTTTATCGATCTCTGCCTTCTCTGCAGGAGTCATCCTCTTTTTCATTACCTCATTCCCCCAATTCAATCTATCCACAGTCACATCTCCGCACCACAAAATACCCTTAATCAGCTGTCCTGACCCCGCTGCAATTAACTTCGCTGTGGTCCCACTGTAATCCTCAACGTTCGGCGCCAAAGTCGTCCAATATGCCCTACACTTATCCTCCATGATCTCCTTCTTCTTCCCGCCCGATTGCAATTCCGCCGGCGAAGTCTCCTTCGCCACGGTAGCATCCAAGGCCTCTCCTTTTCGCGCCTTTCGAGACACTTTCTGTATCGAGAACGCACTGTACTTCTCCAAGATCGCGTCCAACTCCCTCAACACCCCCTCCTGCCCCTTGGACGCGAAGGTCAAGCCGTAATTCAACGGATCATCCGACGCCCCGCCTCCCTTCTTCCCCTCGTCGTCGCTCGAGTCGGACCCGGACTTCGCCTTCTCCAGGGCGCGGAGCGAGAAGAAGTAATGCGAGTCGTCGACCTTCACCGCGGCCCCGTCCTTGGTGAGGGGCCACTGGGCCTCGTCCGCGACGCGCGCGAGCACGGCGACGGCGTTCCCTCCCTGGCGGAGGGCGATCAGGGAGAACTCCCCGCACCCGAGCTCGACGCTGTACTCCTTGTCGATGAGGTGGAGGATGGCGCCGGGGACGCGGAGGAGGACCTCCTCGGAGGAGTCGGGGGCGCGGACGGGGACCGCGGGTCGTCCCCGCCGCGGCGGCGGCGACGTCGCGGCCGGGGCCGCCGCGGTGGGAGGAGGGGTCGTAGCCGTAGGTAGGGTCGGGGAAGAGGTTCTCGACGAGGTCCTTCATGTCGAGGGAAGGGTAGAGGTTGGATGAGGAGGAGGAGGAGGGGGAGGCGGGTCGGGGGTTGTTAGGGTTGGAGACGAAGGGGGAGGAGGAGTCCGGGTTGGATCGGGGGACTTCCGGGTAGAGCGAGGGCTTGGAGGCGCGGGACGACATGGCGGCGGCGGCGGCGGCGCTTGGACGGATCGAACGGAAAAAGTAGAGAGAGAGAGAGAGAGACTTTGCAATGAAGGAAAAGTAGAGAGAGAGAGAGATGGCGGAAGAGGATGGAGATGGTGGGGAGACAGCGTCGGAGAACGTGGGGGCGGTGGTTACGATCAACCGTCTCGTCCTCGGGAGCTTCCCGCGCTTTTACCGGTGAATTTCTTTTATGGCTCATCAATTGGATTAAAAGATCTGCAGAGTGGGGCCCCCCAGGTTGGAGACGTGGCGGCTGATCAGTGGATGAAGTGCGGCCCGGCCCACGTGGCGCTCCCAGAACAGCCAATATTCTATCGATAGGCCCTTGACCTTGACCTTGACCTTTGTAATTTTCCGTTTCTGTAATTTCTTCCGTTTTTTTTTTTTGGTATGGCGAAGATGCTTCGTTACGGATAATGGAAAAGATGAGAGGAGGAAGGCATCATTCGAAATACAGGAGATGGGGCGCATCCTTTTCTTTTCTATTCTTTTCTGAAATGACCGGGTGATGAATATAGGACGTGGCATACAGAGCTGTCTGAATCAGAACCGTCGGCAATTTTAAGAGGCTTCAGTCCAATTCCCAATTTTACAAAATTAAACAGGAGATCATCCGTCCAGTCTCGATACCAGACTAATTTATATATATATATTTTCATTTCTTAAAAAAGTAATATGCAAACTTAAATTCTGATCTCCTTTTGTGCCTCACTTATTCCGGATGTTACTCTAGAAAATTAAGCTTTCGAATTGCTCCACTGATTCATCAAACTTATTCCGGATGATAAAGCTTTCGTATTGCTACACTGATTCATCCAACTTCTTTTGTCTCTTGCTTCTTTATTTATTTTACTTTCTTTCTTCACCCACAAAGATTCGTTGATTTTACTTTTTTTATTCACTTGCACCTCCCTTAAATTTCTAAGCTGTAATTTATGCAGAAGAATCTATTGAATTCACCTCCTTTTTTCGAATCTTTATTTATTTTAGTTGTTTTCTTTTCTTGCAAAGATTCATCGATTTTACTTTCCTCGTGTACCTTTCTTAAATTTCTGAGTTCGTCATTTTTGCAAAAGAATTTGCTGAATCCTCCTCTTTTTTTCAATTGTTTATTTATTTTACTTTCTTTCTTTTCTAGCAAAGATTCATTGATTTTATCTTCCTCGTTTACTCACTCACATGTTCTTTAAATTTGTGAGTCCGTCATTTATGCAAAAGAATCAATTGAATCCTCCTCCTTCTTTTGATTCTTTATTTATTTTACTTTCTTTTTTTGCTGTAAATTCATTGATTTTACTTTCCTCTTTCACTTGTACCTTTCTTAAATTTATGAGTCCATCATTCATACAAAAATATTCACCGAATCCTTCTCTTTTTTTCGAGGATAGCGTGCCCCAATCATGGGGCCATCATCTCTCAATCTTCTTTACAAATCTTGACGAGAAATCCTGCGGCCCGAGGCTGTATTGTTTGTGCAGCGGAAGCTACCACAACGAGGACATTGTCGATAGTTGAGATTGGTCCTACTCCTCCTTGTATAGAATATTATCTCACCGTCTTTAGGCGATATGAGATTGGGTTTATTCGTAACCCTTCACCATCCTCGGAGCCGCACTCCCAATTCTCACAGGACGGGTCATTACAATTCTAATGCTTGCAAGGTTTGGACTTGAGCCACTCGTCAATGGTGAAAAGGTTCGTACAAGATGGATTGGGTTTGGAAGCAAATGATTCACAAGACTTGTTTGACTCTCTCTAATGTTGACAAAGGGATAGATGAGCAAGAACTTCCGAGATTGACTACTCCCGGAATGAAGCTTTCAGGTTCGTTCGCAGTCCGACTCGTCGTGACCGCTGTACTCGTCGGAACTTGGAATGCAATGGTACGCATCTCCCAACATAAACTCTTCCAGGGTATTGTGACTGCCCCTGGCGGATAGAGCAGCCTCATGGCGCGGGGGGTTGGTCCCCGAAGAGCCGCCTCCTTCCATCCTGCACCTCGAGAAACTGGAGGTCCTGGCCCGCTTGGCCAGCGAGCAGTCCGGCGACGTGGCCGAGGTCTCGTGGAGCAGTGACTGGCTGGACGATGTGCAACTCCTCCTGGCCCGCTGCTTCCACATGCTGAGCGATCTCCTAGTGTTCTCAGAGATCAGGGCCTGCTTGGAACTCGAGCCCATCTGCAGCAACATGGAATTGCAGAATTTTCAGATGTTGGAATATGGTCACTTGATCATGGGTTGTTTATATGATTTTTATATATACGTGATCTCCCTCCATCCATTAGCTTAAAGTTTTAGATTACACTTCCCTACATGGGGTCCAGTTCTCCCTTCGATTCGAGCTGGACAGTCTAGATTTGGCAAGTGGTAAAGCATGTAGTGAAAACTGCTAATTTGATTTTGGAACTGCAGTGAACTTGATGGGGTCGTGACGCGGGTCGATCCGATGATTATGCAGTGGTCATGCGAAGTCTGTCTGCCTGCCTTTGTTCATCTGGTGATTTCTGTGGGAACCATGTCTGGCTTAGTCTATGAAATCGTTGTGGAAGTAGTTTCTCGTGTGTGTACTTGAGCCATCCATTTTCAACAAAATCTGGAAACTACTTGCTTAATCGTGAAGAAAGAAGAGTCAAGAACGTGAACAAGTTAATATCCAAGAAGCCTAGAGAACGTGCAGCAAAATCTCCAGCTTCCAGCTTGAAGGTTGTGCGTGTGATGCAAGGAAAGCCAGCTATAAGAGTCCTAGGCGGTGGCTGAATAAGAAAAGAATGGCTGCGAGTTGATGGCTGGAGATGAGCTGTAAAGAGAAGTCCGGTCTATCTATGGCGGTGGAAAAGACAATTGTTGCTGAACTATGGTGGTGGAGACTCTTTATAAAAGGGCCGGGAATCATCCTTGTAAGAGCGTGTGAGGAGCATGAAAATAAACTCTATATCATGTAGCTCCTACACCACATCCCCACCAAACTATTTTGTTATGCCAGATAAAATATCTTTGTCCCATAAACCCTGTCTATATTCCTCAACGGATCCTGCCCTTTTTCATCTCTAAATCAACTGGACCGAACACACATACACTTGCACATGTCATCAAACTGCAAACTATCATCCATATCAAGACCATGCTTCTGCGCACACTTCTTCAATTTTTTATTAACCAATGATGACAATGGCTAGAGAGAGAGCAAACCTGAGTGACCAAAACGTAAAGGGGGAAAGTAGCAAACCTGAGTGACCAAAACGTAAAGGGGGAAAGTAACGAAGCTGCACCAGAATTGGGAAACAACCCTGCAACAAGTTTCAAAGAACGAGCGTATGTGATGAGTCTGAATCAAGCACAAAAAACAACTATCATGCTATCATGTGCGGTTTCTGAAGATGAGCAGCGTAGAAAGTTAAAGTAGAATTGATGGATATACCCGAATATTAACCGGGTCACCAGGAATCTGTTGTCGTCCATGAAACAAGAAGCACCCTGAATTTCCCACTGAAACATATTAAAGAAACCCTTAGAGCCGATATGTTCTCACATGACAGCAGCGCTCCAACTGTTTTGAGGAATCAAACTCTATACGGCTCTGATGCCAGCTAGAAATTGAAGTCGGGAGAGTTCAATTCAAAAGCCTAAGCTGTACAGCACCGATTATATTTCTGTACAGCTAATGAAGATGATACTGACTTCTAGAGATGTCAAAAAGGTGTGCGCCATCCAATCGATAAAAGAACAAGCAGCAATTCTTTCACAAATAGGAGTCTTGAAAGTTTACTGGGTTCTTACCAGGGACCAAATGAAAGTCGCCATCTCGAACGCATTCTGTCAGTCGAAGAGGACAAGTGGGATTTGAGCTTCCATTTAACAGTAGTCTTTAGTTTTAAGGCAACAGATAAGTTCTCTGGATGATGTTCACCTGAAAGGTTATGAACTGCACCAACCACAAGAGAAGCTTCGGTTTGCCGAACCAGAAGAGCTCATCCCTCAGATTAAGATGATGATGTCCTGTGGCTGGGCAGGAGTCCCTGATCTCGACTGCCAACTTTGCCACCACGCGCTGTAGCTTGGTGCCAACTAGAAGGATCAGCTGTCGTGCCACATGCACAAAAGAAAAGGATTTAGCGACATGAACAAGTTCCATGCAGTCGATCAGTATATTTAAAGCGGAGACTGCGTTAGGTTTGGGACATTACAACTGCTGGAAGGAAGGAAAACCAGAAGTAGAAGTTGGTTCCTGAAAAGGTACATCAAGACAAAAATAACGTCTGATTCAAGCTCAGCAAGCAACAACAACACTAGACTGAGCCTTATCTCATTAATAGGATAGATATCCTTTTATCAAGAGTAATGAACTGCATGAAATCAGGTTATGCCCATGAAACATCCAAAAAGGAAAAAATTGAAAAGGCCACCAAATTCTGTTCGGCAAAGACTTATTTGCAGAGAAACAAATGTCTTCCTTTTATAAATACTTCATACTTGTTGGTACAGAAAGCTTTTGGTTAATAAAAGAAAAAGCAAAGTCGAAGTCTGAAAAGTGAGACCAAATTCGTTGTATTGCTCCGAACGTTGTAAAGCCTCCCATGATATGCGAGCTGATCAGGAGAGCATTACCATGAATATTTAAGAGTATGCAGCATATCGCGTATATCCAAAAGGGCACACTGCATTAAAAATCCAAAAGACAGCTCCTATTAGCTCAGGCAACAAGACTCGCTGCAGCTGTTGCTGAGAAATGAAGAAATCTGCAAGATGTAAAGCTGCACTGAAGGGAGAAACAATTATGGAGTGCATTAATCCCTGAATAAACTACGCCATAACATTCATCTTGAAAGAGTAAAGTTCAAGTACCTACCTTAACTGCCATGTATCTGTGTTTCAATACATTTTTCTGCAGGAGCTTCTCTGGAAATGTATTATTACATGTCTGAGAACTTTTTTTTCCTGCTCCAGTTCTCAGTGTTCTACTAATTGGTTAAACTCCTTATGCACAATCAATTGAGTTCTATCTAGTTTCATTCGAGACTTGTAGCTAATGTCTAAAGTTCTTTTCGAGTACAGCAAACTGCTGCAGCTATAAAGATATAGGCAACAACTTTGCCGAGTAAAATTCGACAACTTAAATATTTTATCCTGGATATCTCTTGGTCTGATATTCAAATAGCATCTGAAGAACCACGATTTACTTGTCCAAACAGTATAAAGATCAATGTAATCAAGGCAAATAAAAGTTACTTTTCGTTGACACACCACATCCTTAAGTTTAAGCTTGATGATCAGAGAAGAAAGTTGAGCATTTTGAGCATATGAATAGTATGTTTTGTAGCCTGCCATAGACAAAGTAGAATCTAGTAGATGGTCAAATTAATAAATTAAGTGAAGAGTTTAACACTGACTGAAGTTATAGCAGTACGTAAGCCTCAAGCAGAGAGAAATAGGTTACCTAATGCCAACAATATCACGGAATTCCTCCTCCATGCTCCGGACCATATAGTTATGGAAATCGTAAGATAGAGGAAGCTTATGCGTCTACAATTCAAGAAAAGTTGGTGTCAAAATGCAAGTATCTCTCTTGAGTCTTCGGTATGGCAAATGAATTCGTATTTTCAGTAATAAGAATGCATTCCACGCGACAATTCCATTAAAAGCAAGTTTCTTCTTCTTCCAAAAAAAAAAAAAAAAAAAAAAAAAAAGCAGATGTCCAATTGTGTATCCTCAAGGTTATCATGATCTATGGTAAAATGCTTTCTTTTGCTTTAACCCAAGATAGCCAAACTCACGCAAAACAAATTCAGACAAACCGTCAGAAAATAACAAAGGCCAGGAAGAGAAAGAGATAACTTTGGTTTGAGAGTCAATCCATACAAGAGCTACAAGATAAGCACTCAACCGCTCTGTCTAGTCAGCTTAGAAAGAGAACTTCACCTCTGTTGAAAAAAGCACTTACAGTAATGAAGACCAACCGTAAAGCCATGTAGTCCTCTTGGTTAATAGAACTCCAGAATTGGCGGCTGAAGCAAAGCTGCGAATGAAGTATGATGGCCAATTGAAATTTCCAGGTAAATGTCAACAAGTCCAAGTAAACTATTCAGAGCAAAGCCATCACAGATGAAAGTTGTCCGGATATTCACAGGCCATATGTGCTGCTGAACGTGTGAAAGGTCGGTTATTTATCTCGATACCAGCCAAATGAGAACTCTGTCCTTGCTCCAAGGATGCAAGTTGTGGTGGAAAATGAAGGTTGATTTTCTCATCATCCTCATCTTTCTTGGAGAACCTGGACGATGCATGAAGAAAACGCCTCAGCATGTAACCATTACCTGAAACATTATATGGGAAGATTGACTGCTTCTGAGGGAAAATCGGAGCACCTTTACCTTCCTTAATGATCATTCTCTTAGCTTGGATTTCCCATGTTCGCCAACTGTATATCTTTTCAGCGAAAATAGATTTGGCCAAAAAGAAAAAAAGGGGGTAGAAATGAAGAACTCTTAGATAAAGAACAGAGAAAAACTATGGGATCCGACAAGAAGTAATCCTCTTGACAACATTGGTTACCTTAGTAATTGCCAGGGCAATGGCTGCGAAGCTGTAAGATACATGAGTAATAACAAGGGCGAACAGTAGGCGATGAAGCTGCTCGAGACTTTCATATGAAACGAAAGGCTCATGCCCCTGATGAAGAATTGACATTTTTTCTGTAAAGGTCTCATAGACATTGACATGAAGAGCAAGTAGATCATGAAACATCACACGAGGGAAACTCTATCACCAACTCTTAAGTTATAAATAATTCTATGATGTTTAGACTAGGACGCCTGCAGCTCACAGTGGCTCGAGAAGGCAAAATAAGATGCTATTTAGGACTGACATTTACAATGCAATTTCGCTTCGAGTAGGGCATCAGTAACTGTACCAGCACTTTCAAAAATCAGAAACACAGAGAGCAAAAAGATGTTGAACAAAATAGCATGGTTATGCACGGATTATGAATTATGTAACCCAAGGAATGTGGCGACATGAGTGACCTTAGGACAATGATTCCTCCTCCCTATGACCACTTCGATGCTATAACCTGATGCATTTAACTTCTTCGAACTCGGGAAGACGACATTCTCCACCGCCTTGATTACGTTTTTTCTCACACAATGATGGAACCGGCTGCTCGAGGTCGAAGATTCGACACAAATCTTTGCGAAGTGCACGATCCAGTGACCCATCAGCAGCGAGAGAAACCCGAAAAGCATAAGCTCTGTTTCACGGACAAGAACCTCTTAAGAAGCACACATTCCACCAAAAAAATGAAAAGGAAAGGAAAAGAAATGAGGAAGTAGTGAGTGTTTTGATGGGTTATACCATCCTTGATCTTCTCTAGAGCAGCAACCTGGGCTTTCCTCTTGTTCTTTTCCAACCACTGAGCACAAGCAAATAGACATTGACATCAAATTAAGGGTAAAAATCAGGACACTGACACTTCTGTCCTTGAATGTACAGGAAAAATGATCAGAAGTCAGGGAATAGAAAAACAAAGATGATAGAAGAAGTAGGTGGTGATGATTGCCAACCTTTGCAGACCATTCCAAGGAATTTTGGAAGAAGGCGCTGAGCATGACCATGACACTGATCACAACTGCGACCGCATAGGTCGGCGTTTCGGCGAGTGATGCACCTCCCCATTCCTCCATGCTGATACTCAAGCTCTATTCAAACACACGGATTACCCTCAAGAAGGACTAAAAGTTCAAGAACACAAACTGATAAATAACAAGTCGAAACTGAATCTTTCTGCAAAGACGGATCATTCTTGCATCATGGCAGATCAAGAATGGTGGCATTAGTTTGTTTGGTTATGTCTGAATATCACAAAACGAGATCTCGAACATGAGATGATCAGACCAGTTTTGCATTCATGGGGATATGAGTCATATGACTTAGCAAGAGAATAGGAGAGTTCGTTGCACAAGTTGCGTTAGACGGTCAGTAAAGTGCACTCTGGGCCGGGCCTAGCCCGGTCCGGCCCGGCCCATTTACTAATACAAAAGCTTCAATCGCTCTCTTCGATAGCGGCGTCGTCCGCTCGTAGCTGGTCTCGCCGCCGCCGCCGCCGCCGCCGCCGCGATTCCCGATGGACGAAGCTCCCGGCGCGCCCTTGCCGCGAGAATTCCTCGACTTCCTCGGCGAGAACGGCCTCGACCCTTCGATCTACGCCGCTGGCGACCGCGTCCCTCGTTACGTGAGGTAAGTAATCGGCGGCCGTCGCCGCTTCGAATCTTCGCCGTTTTGCTTCGTCGGTAGCTGTTCCCGTTGCGGGCGATGCGCGTTGCTATGAGTGTGTTCTTCGATTTTTTGGGCGTCAGGGTGAAACCTGGAAGCGAGTCGTGCCTGCGAGAGCTCGAAGGCGAGCTCGCGTGCGAGCCGGAGACAGTCGATTGGTTGCCCGGTTTCTATTCGCTTCCGCCGCGGGTTCAGATTGCCGGTACTAGAGCGTACCGTGAAGGCAAAGTAAGAAGCTTGGCAGGTTTTAATCTTATGGTTATGGTGATAATTTGATGGGGGATTGGGTTCTAGGGATTGATGGTTTTAGGTGTGATCTGGTGATGTAGCTTTATGGGATTGATGCTGCCTCTGGAGCTGCTGTTTCGGCCTTGAGCATCGCCGAGGGAGATCGCGTGCTCGATCTTTGCGCTGCTCCTGGTGAGCATTTTCTCGTTTGTTGTCGTTGTCGATTTGTATGCCCAATAAATGCAGTTGTAGGCCTTGTTTGAATGAGAAACAAGTCAAAATGTCTTATTTATCGTTAAAAATGATTATTCTGATTCAGCATGCATGGGCTGCTTGCTTGTGCTTGAAGCTTTCTCTGGCTCGTGCTCATGCTTTTGGGTTTCAGGCTTAGTTCCATTGAGTAGCTGATGCAATGACTCACCTTGTATTTTCAGGTGCTAAAATTTGCATGATGCTGGATGCTCTTGGCGATTCAGGGTCCGTCACTGGTGTTGATGTTTCTGAACACCGTTTGGCAGCTTGTAGAACAATGCTGCAGAAGTATGCGATAGGTGACCGGTGCCGATTGTTTGTTGCTGATGGAACGACTTTTCTGTGATTCCTGCTAGGGTTCATTCCTACAAATCATGTAATCCACCTGAAAGACATCCTTAACATGTAGTACATACCGTGTTGGACTCCATATTTGATGTTCTATACTGTCTAGTGTTATGCAGGTGAATCCACAACAAATGAAAAGGTTCAAACGTTCCAAGAATGGACTTCTAGAGGCCATGGAAAGAGAGGAAAAGAGCAGCAAAAGCCCGACAAAGTGCTACTTCCAAGTCTCGCCTGGGATTTCAATATCCTGAGATCATATTCTACGGGAAGCATTCTGGAGTTGTTGGCCTCATCAAAGATGACTTGTATCGGACTGTGTCCGACAATGAGCTTCCGAACTGCGGCTATGACAAGGTTAAAAGCATATCTACATCCTTTGTTTCCTCTTCGAACCTGCTAATTCCATCTTCCTTTCCTTATTTTCGCTTGAGCTCTATAGTGAAATGTTAGTTAATGCAACTAATCGGTTCAACTTGGTTTTAGGTTCTTGTTGATGCAGAATGCACTCATGATGGTTCGATAAGACACATTCAGAAGTTTGAGCAGTGGGGATGGGAAACTCTTCAACAACGTGTACTGAATGCGGAGAGAACGGATAACCTGACATTGCTGCAGGTAATTTGATAATCTCTTGCTAGGTTTGGTACAAGGCTGTGTGTCTCCTTCTTTTCTCTCTTTTCACACCTTAAAATTTATATTTCTCTTTGGAAAGATTAGAAAAATTGCATATATTAGTTATAGGATACAAAACAGCACTAATATCTTTGGAATTTTCTTCTGATGGTATGCCTGAGGATACGATAGAGTGAAAGAGTAACTTCTTGAAAAACTAGTTCTGGTGCTCTGTTGCTTGTTGTTGTTTTGTGCGTCGTTATGGAGTTTTGTAAATTCCAATTGTGGAATTGGGCTTTGTTGGTATTTTACAAGCAATTATAAAATGTTGTGATCCGTCATTGGCAAACGATCCTTCTTTTGCAGTTAAAGCTCTTAATCAATGGCTTCAGGTTGCTGAAAGTTGGTGGGACACTCGTCTACAGCACTTGCAGGTTTTTCACATTTGCGAATCTTTTTCCTATGGTGAAAACGCAGCCTTGGTCCAATTTCTTAATTGTTTTTGTTATTATCAGTTTGACAGTTGCTCAAAATGAAGATGTGGTGGAACAATTCCTCAAGGAAAACGCATCTGCTGGTGAGTCCCTTCTGCACCGAAGTCAAAAGTTAATGGGGAAGTCAAAAGTTAAAGGGGAAATAATCGAAGACTATTGATGACATGTGCTCTTTTTGTGATAAGTGCTTTCAAGTAATGATATTAAACTGGAAGGAAAGCCTTTATTCTTTCAACAGTTTAGCTCTTCTTCCATTGGCAGTGCTGCAGGAGATTGATGCTGCGGCAAGTTGGCCCTGCAAGAGCGGTAGGATACCCAAGACTTTGCGCTTCGATCCTTCAACTTCTCAAACTAGTGGACTTTTTGTGGCGAAGTTTACAAAAGTTGGCTTGTGACTAGGAGGGAATTAGACTCAAGTTTATTTATGATTCCTGGACCTTAGTGCTCAACACTGCAGTGGCGATGGATCGGCAGATTGTTGTACTTAGTAATTTGAAGTTTCCATGAGCTGAGAGCACAGAAATTTTGTCTTTCTTGTTAAGGGATGATGCAAATTGGTGTGAGTTTTTCTATGCTTGATAAAACGATCTTTGAAACTTGAACTTAAATAGTGAGTTGCACGACTTCCCATAGGGTGGTTTCATTTTTAACTTCGCCTGGTGGGATCGACCATGTGCCTATCTGGGGTGGAAGAGCTAAAGTTGGGTTAGGGTCCAATATTGGGTGATTGCCTTGGGGACATTTTCTCTTTTTTGACTGCCATGCATTATTAAGAATCCAATTCAATAATACACAAGCTCAATTAACATCTAAGATGTTATTAAGATGGTTGGTTTAGTGATAAAGAGATCACGATTCTTTTATAAGGTCATGAATTCAATTCAGGTCGTGAGCAAATCTTCGAATTTTTTAGACCGCGTTACCTTAGTGTGGTATATCTTCATCTTGTATGGAGAAATCTTTTGGCCACCGTACAGGTGGTAGTCGGCAGCGTAAATCCGGGGCGGATTGAGCCACCACCATAGATCCAGCCGCGGGTGAGTCGCGCGAATGCGACACCTTTGGGATTTGAACTCCTCCCCTTCGTGAGGGGGAGAGAGCTCGAAGCTATATATATATATATTCCAGGGAACCTTGTTGGTTCAAACTAATATATATTTATAACAAATATATGTGATAAATTTTCTTTCTATTAATTTTCTTAAATTGAATTAATAGCATGAAAAATCACAAATCATTACACTCATGATAAACGAAGGGTAGAATTCCAAATTATTACACCCGTCAATAGCAACATCTCATCTAATTTGGTAATTTGATGATAAAATTTAAGCGAAGCTAACGGAGGGTAAGGCCCTATTTGTTTATTTTTGTTTTTGTTCCAGGGAATAAAACAAGAATATAAATGTGTTTGGTAAAATTTTTGTTCCTAGAAACAAAAAAATTTATCTTTTTGTTCTCGGGAACAAATTTAGAACAGAGACAAAAAGTAGAAAAAAAGTTGTTTCTTGTTCCGGGAATAATTTCAAGAAACAATTTTTCTCTCTCTTCTTCTTCCTTTTGCCGGTCACCGGCCTTAGCCATGGCCGGCAATCTCGTCGGAGCGTCGCTAGCCCCCGGAGACGTTGAGCCATGGCGAGGCTCGGCCTTGCTAGGCGAGCCTCATGAGGCCACTAGTGAGGCTCGACCTTGCCTAGGCGGCGCGAGGCTCGCTTGGCCACCGAGGCCATTGGCGAGGCTCCGGCGAGCTCGCCGAGCTCGCCCCGTAGGTCGTTGGTCGTCGCCGTGGTCGATGATCAACCATAAAGAGAAAGAAGGAAAAAAAAAAAAAAAAGAAAGAAGAAAAAAAGAAAAAATATAATAAAAAATATTGAAAAACTAAAAAAAACAACAAAATTATATAAGTTTACCAAACGTAATTTTATTTTTGAAAATGAATTTTTACGATTCTAAGCTCGTTCTTATACTTAAAAATTATTCTAGAACAGAAATAAAAAAAATTATTTCTGTTTTTCAGAACGGAAACGTTACTAAATGCGTTGGAGATATATTAGTTCGATTGTTTTTATGATATTAATCTTAAAAATTTTGAACCACCCGCTGCGGTGACTCCGTTGGATAAGGCCTTATTAATCCTTAAGGTAAGGGGTTTGAAACCCAATAAAGGCGCTTGTGCGCTTAACCGCGCGACGGTGGTGGTTCGGTGGGGTTTGCTCATGACCACCCGTGTAATCAGGTTTGATCATTGAAAACTGAAAAAAAGGAAAAAAACTTCAAAAATTTTGAAAATTTTTCAACTTTCCACCCATAATTGTCCCATAGATCGGATAAGACGTCCACTAGATCTTAGAAGACGAAAATCTGGACTGTCGAGGAGGGGCAGGGAAGCTGCCAAACGACTGTCAACGTCGATCATGATGATGATGATTCCATGAAACACATTTTCAAGGAAAACTAATTCTAGAAGATCGGCCGGGCAAGAAGCGAAGAGACAGGTGACGAGAGAGAGATAGAGAGAAGAGAGAGCTGGTTCTG
Source organism: Eucalyptus microcorys (assembly GCA_014182515.1). Taxonomy (NCBI): domain Eukaryota; kingdom Viridiplantae; phylum Streptophyta; class Magnoliopsida; order Myrtales; family Myrtaceae; genus Eucalyptus; species Eucalyptus microcorys. The sequence continues at coordinate 27,657,842 of CM024570.1, forward strand.
CTTCCTCCCCTCCCATGGAGAAAACTACAAAGGCTTCTCCTCCTTCCCTCCGATGGAGCATCCTCCGGCGAGCTCTCCTCCCCCACCGTCGTCTCCCCCAAGACGGTACCGTCGTCCTCCGCCGCCGCTGCCCACAGATCTTCGCCGGAGCGATCCCGCTCGAACGACTGACCCACCCATTTCCTTTTTCTCGTTTTCTTTCAGACGAGCAGTCCCGAGCCGACGTGAATCACATTTCGAGGAAGAACAGCCGCCGCGGCTTCAACTTGATACCCTTCGAGGCGGTGACCCGACAGGGCGATCCGGGTTCTCCGTCGACGGCGGAAGCGGGACGTGCCGTGGTTCGCTACACATTGCCCGTCGATGGTTCTCCCGGGCTGTTGCTTACGTGAGTTCTGTGAATTCCTCGTCTTGTTCTTTTTTGTCCGTTGATGGGGCGTTAAAAGTGGTTGCTTGAGGCTGTCTCTACGTGGTTGACGTTAAAGATTGGATTTTTTTTTTTCCCTTCTCGATTTCGATTTGTTTCGCCCCTGATTGAGAGTTGGGAGCTCTTCATATTCATCTGGGTTTCTTGAGGATTTTCCGATCGGGTAAAGAGATTGTAGCAGCGCAAAAGCATAGGAGCAATCCTCCTGCAAACTCAAGAGTTACACTTCAATAAGGCGCTAATTACAACGAAGGGCCCTGGTGAAATTTGCTTGGCAACTTCAGGACTCTTAACTAATCTATTCCGAATAGTTCTTTGATTATGAAGTAATCTCATACAGTGGCATTAACAGTAGTAGTTAGCAGATGAATGTAAACGACCATTCCCTGTACTGAAATTTCAGAAAGACTTTTTCTTTGCCTGATTTGGCTACTAGTCATGTAATAATTCATCGAACTATTGGTACCTATTTGGGTTCTTCTCCAGAATGCAGTGTATGGGAAATGACCTGCTTTGACTCATGAATTGGAAGATGGTAGCTTGTTGGGTTTAGTTAGAGAGTGAAACCTTCTCAAGATTGAGTTCCGTGGAGCCATCACTTTGTCAGCGAGGATCAGGAGTATTTTGCAAACTGATGTTTCTGAAATTCTGTTTTCCATGCAGTCAGAGACTGGAGAATCAAGCTGATCTTCATGACTTTGAGATCTGCAATACGTATAATGTTGACAACACTGGACTTGTTTGTGAGTTCGTTCTACTCCATTAGCTTTAAAATGTTTATCTAGATTCTTGGGTGGCTTTTTTTCTTGCAGCTCAGTTTTGTTCCCAAGAGCTATGATGCATTGATGACTTATCATAGACTGGGTAAAAGATAAATGGTTTGCGATCCATTATGTTTGAATGCCGCCCTGAGGCAAAATGTTTTGGATTATAACGTGCTAATGTTGTGTTGACTGCATTAAAAGCTTTGTGCGGCGATTTGAGTGATCGGTACATTTAAGGTAGGTGGCCTAGGAAGCACCTAGATCTTGGTCCATAGTCTGAGGGACATGGTGACAATATCTGGCTTGATACAAAGTATGAATTTGTTAGACATACTGTCAGTCACTTGATATTGTAATTTCCAACCCCTAGGAATGGACTTGTTCATATGTTTTAGGTGCACGGCATATATACAATTCCCCATAACGTCAAGTGCAATAAGCTACCCTCCTAGGTTTGAGTTCATGTTCTATGAGATCAGTGGGATATTTATAATGCCTGAGGTTTGCGCACCGAAGTAAGGTTTATTGTCGTTAAAGACGAGGGAAAAGAAGATGAACAGTCTTCTGATAGTAGGTTTTACAAGTCAGATTTCATTTATGCAATCATTTTCGCCTTCATTTTTGCTCGAAGTTGTAGAAGTGTTGAGTTTCAATGAAGCAACTGAATAAAAATGAGAAGAGTAATGGATTTCAAAACTTCACAAACCTGATGTTTTGTTTCCACTTTTTTATTGAAGACTTCCTCTGTTCCTCTGACATAAATTTAGCACTGCAACTCTGGAGTGTCATCATGGAGTGCTAGACTCCCTCAAAATCATGATTTTTGAGCATTTTCAGTCTAATTTTATAGCTATACTGATGATAACTTCCATTTCCTCATTGATGTTAGGTTCTTGGCCATCAGAAGAAGTACTCGCTCATTTTTGTCTGTCACATGCAGACATGTTCCGGTTGGTAATCCTCTGTGCTAGCAAACCACTTTGCTGAAACTGCTTCCTTCTTGTGAATTTATCAGGAAACTGATTTTGAAGTGCCTTCCTATGAAATTCTCTAGGTGTAAAAAAGTTATTGAGCTTGGTTCAGGCTATGGCTTAGCTGGGTTAGTCATTGCAGCAGCCACTGAAGCATCAGAAGTGGTAATATCTGATGGAAACCCTCAAGTAGTTGATTGTATCCTTCTTGGCCGATGGTGCTCAAAGATGAAACAGTAATGTAATTAGTATTTTGAATTTCCTCAGTCTATCAAGAACCGAACAATGACTCTTGTACTTCACTGTACAAAAACTAATAGGAAGCACTTGACGGGCACCTACAACTGCTTGCTTCATTTTTATCTCAGTAGTGCTTCCAATAGTAACATGTTCGATCATTTAATGAAAGTCAATTTAGAATAGGAAGTAGTACAGAGATGATGCATCAACCTAAGTTTGTTTGTTTTTCCAGTACCATTAATAGCAAGGATTGATGAATTTCTAACTGAGGGTAGAAGGAAAAAGGAAAAAGGAAATGTATCTAATCTTATGATGCTCTATATTGCATGAGAGGAGTTATACTAATGGCAATTACTTGTTTGATTGAAAGTGTGGTTGCCACTAATATGGTCGATTCAAACAAGACCAAAAGTCTCACTCCTCTACTATGATCAATCATTGTCATCTTTTTTGTTCCCTGAATTCAATAAGTGACTTTTATCATCTCCACATTCTGTTTTTTCACTGTTGGTGTTGGTCCTTATCATCCAGATATCAAATGCAACATCGATGCCAACTTGAAAATGTTCGGTGGAACAAAAGTAATGCCTATGATGTTGCACTGGAATCAGACGGGAGTTTCTGAAATCTCCAACAGTTACGACATTATCGTTGCTAGTGACTGGTAATTTCTATCATCTTTCACGGTATATTTGGTTGGTTATAAATATTACAATAGTTTCTAATTCTGATTTATGTAACAAAAAATTACCTTTGTATTTGTTATATGCTTCCATTACTCCAATGTTATAAAAAGTATAGTTCTTCGTATAAATGTGATTGTATTTCTTAATATTGGGTAAAGATGGTTGCTTGTATGAATCCTGCTTGAGTTACTCCACATCCTGACATCTTGTGCTACTGCTACCTTCTCCTATATCAGAGTTGATAAACTTGCTGATGTTCTCAATATTTTTCAATGCTTGATGACCTGGCATTGTCTGGATTTGTGAGCAATTTCCTGAATAAACTACATGTGTTACTGTTACCTTGTGCATAATGTATAGAAGCTTGCTCTTTTCATTTTTTCTTTTTTTCAAAAGTTATCTCCTTTTGAAATCGTTGACGTTGGGCATCACATTGGCGCAGCACCTTTTTTAAGGAATTTCACTCTGACCTTGCTCGGATGATCAAATCCCTATTGAAGCAACCTGGGCCATCAGAGTCTATACTTCTCAGTCCAAAAAGAGGAGACTCACTGGACAAGTTTCTGGACTTAATAGCTAAAGAAGGCCTACACTTCAGTGTCACAGAGAACTATGACTCAGAAATTTGGAAACGTCATCAAGGCTTTGTCAATGGTGATGACTCCTGGCCTGGCTATCAGAAAGATCATTGCTACCCGTTACTTGTCAGAATTATGCATGAATCTCAGGAGCCCTATTCCTAGTCCTCTCACCCTCCTGCCTTTACCAAGTCATTGAAACTACTGTTCATTAAGTGATCTGTGGAGAGATTCAAAAGTATTGGTCTTGTGATTAATCCATTGCTTAGTTGCTACGGCTTCTCTGCAGTTTCTTAAATGCGTTTGGCTGATTAAATTATAGCATCACTAGTTATCTTGTACATAGCATTTAGGCATCCCAAACCTTTCATGAGATTGGAAGAAAGATCTTTTATTTTTATTTGATCATTCTGTAAAGCTTCTGCTTTTCTAGGGTAACGATGTTCTTTTACCGAAAAGATGATCACTTTCGGGAAATTGATCAGCGAATGTGATTCTGTCGTGGTGGGAATATACTATTTGCTCCTCTATTTGATGTACAATGAGTGTTTAGTTTCCACAGAAACTAGAAAGCATGTCAAAATTTTACGTTGTGAATGAGAAATTCTATAAAATCAAATGCGTCTTTGAGTTGCCTATCGGCTTGGCTTTGGCACTCGCGGTGTGACTCATCAAATGGACTTCTAAGTTATACATAGTTCACGAAAGAGTTAGATTCTCATGGGCAGAGTAGATGCATGGTAGGTACACCTTTAATTTGAAAGAGTGGATTTTGATTCGAAGTTTAGCCTTCACGAGAATATATTCGCACATGGATCACAGGTCAGAGAAAATCAGTTGTTGGGCAGATGGTATAACAAAGTGTATACGAAATTCTTGTAAGAGCGTACTCCTTTTCATTCTTACATCCAAACTAAATGCTTTACATATTTTTAAGATATGATGAAATGTAAAGCTGCAATCATTGGTTGTGCATAACTCGGAAGTGGGTAGTTTACAACTTTACATTCTGGATTCAGCTATTTTCTCTTCGTCAAAAGGCAATTAGCCAGCTCACTTTGGTCTCTTTCTATGGACTCCTGTCTGGCTACAAAAACTGCAAGACGGAGAAAGAGATGGCCACGGTGAGTGTGATCCCAATAATTGAGGAAGGAAGACAGCGCGGTGAATCGCCTATGGCCAAATTGGCTAGCCATGAATTAGTAAATGCTGTGTCTTGGGTTGGATTTGAATCTGACCCTGGTCCGGACCCGGCTGTCACTGAGTTATCTGTCGCTTGTGTGCTTTTGGGAGAGGAGCCCGTTGCAGATTTGATGCTGCAGAAGAAACAGAGTTTTTGAATCAACTGTCAATTGCAACGACTTCTGCAGAATATAGCATTTGCAAGCCTATTATGACTTTTCAGCTCGTATCAAGAGAACCTCAGAGCACGTTACGATCACCTATTTCCAAGTTAGAATGCGTAATGACCTCACAAGTTTATTCATGACCAACGACGCCATCTCACGGGAATAATCTCGAGCCCACGAATTTTTCCATTTTAGTAATTATCAATTCGGTGTTTGTGCTAAGGTGTGCGTTCTTTTCGAAGATATAGACTATTATGGAAGCAAATCGTTCTCTAATTGCTGAGCTGGTGACAAAGCGGATTTGCTGTCTTTTGTTTTTGTACACGTCATATGACACTGAAAAAGAACATCTAAAGTCCAGGCATGATGTCCGAAAAGATACAAACATAAGCCGCCTGTACGAATCTGTAATTTTTTTTTGGTTCTGAATGTATCCATATAATGCCCCTGTATTATATCAGAACTGAATAGATTACACTAAGGTGAATAACTATATTAGTAAATCCAATAGTCATCCAGAGAACCAAAGTATTATTGAGAGATGATGATATACCTTGGTGAATTGGGGCAAAATGTGATGGTATAGTCCGCACCAGTGCAGGTGAAAGTACTGGTGGCGTCGTCAAAGGCGTAGCTATACGATCTGGGACAAGCAGTCTTGAAGATTTGGGAGTAGAGAGATGGCTTGCAAGCAGAAGGCGAGTTATACGCGCCACTGCAACAGTACTCGGGGCTCCCCAAGGCCTCACAGGCGCTCTTGCACGCCATGCCGCCGCTGGCCCTTAGCTCTGCTGGGCACTGGCGGTTGAGGTCTGTCGTGCACCCCGTGGACACGCATTTACCTGGCGAAAATAATAGACTTGGCTGAATCAGAACTTGAAATTTGTGAAGTGGACATTAAAAGTAAGCTGGGGATAGAGGATTGATCTACTACTGTCCTCTCACTGGGTCATGCCAGCAATGAGATAAGAATAATGCAGCCTTAACTCAAAGGAAAAAAGAGAATCAGGGGCATTTGATTTTTTGCATTACCTGAACCACCAATGCCATCAATGACCATGGGCAAATTGTAACCATCCACAAGACTAACATCATAGAAATCTTGAGACCCTGACCCTCCTAGAGTGAACTCCGCCAGTGTGGCTGGAGGGGCTGCGTTGCCTCCCTTGCACTCGACTTCGCCCGAGCCGCAGTCGGCTGTGGCGCATGATCCCCGGCCCGAGCTGTCAAAGGAGCACCCGCTCCGGCCCCAGAACCGCCCGGACCATCCAGCTGGCACTTGTAGGGAGTGGGACTCGCCCTTAGCAAGCTCAAAGCCCGTGGTTTCCAGCGGGGGGCTGCCTGCGCCGGACAGGATCCCGGGCCACACCGGGAAGTTGCATTTGTTCACAAAAGTAAAGGTAGCACTTGATGCACCTGAGAAACATAGCAGCATTGCCAGAAGATCAATTAGATCACATTTACATATGAATACACATTGGAGATGGTTCTTCAAAATATTCTATAGAATCTTATGTTTGACAGTGAATTTGTGCAAGTGATAAACATGCCTAACTCATACATTTTCCTCACAATGAAAATATGGGATTTATATGTATTTACCTCTGAAAGTGGAGACAAGAGAGAGGCCCAAGAACAGGGCATGCAAGTGGAAGCAGCAAGAAGAGATGACAGCCATACTTAAAGCAATGAGAGTGTTCAATTATAGAAACAACTGTAGAAAAATTACTGTTCCACTGAAAATTTGAATATCCCAAGAATGGACCAAAGTGTAGACGATTATGAGAAAAATCAGCAATTTTTCTACATAATAGGAGCAACTTAGAGGGATCTTATTTCAGGAGAGGCTGGCCAGGTCGAGCGAGAGGCAAAGTGTTGGGACAATGAGGAGGAGAATGCATGCAAATATGGAAGGAGGGGAGCTAAAGGGAAAAGTTGGGGGGGGGAACCAAATCGTCTGCATTTCGACCCTTTTATAGGAAGGAGGAAAGTTTCACAAAGTTAATAAAGGCTGAAAATAGACAAATCAAAGCAAAGATTCTCGATCAGCTAAGCTACCCTACACATAGTGCTAGCTTGTTGTTACAATGAATTAATTAAAAAAAATAAATCCACGTGAATCCACGATTCATTCTATAAACTCTATTCAATATGTATGAAAAACATAGTCAATAATTATAAGCTTACATGTTGCTTAAATCTGAACATATAAAGATAAAATATGATTTGGTACCGACCAACAATTTGGCACTTTCTCTTTCTCTATCTTTAGTTACGCAATTTCGAGGAATGGGAAACAAAAAAAGTGTAACGCCATCATTGAACTCGAATACCATTCTAAATAATTTGTACTGGTGAAGAAAGTAAATTAATGGTATTATTTAATGTATATTGACTTCCTTCTTTCTTATCTTGACTCGATAGTACTTTTTTCACAAGTAGGAGGGCAATGGTTTTAAGAGCTTTCTTTCCTACTAAGCTTGAACCATAAGTTAGCTGGTCATACCATTTACATCCTATTGTACCCGGCAAGCCCCTTCTATGGTTGGGGATCCATCCATAGCATTGACTAGTATTAGCGATTTATATGAGGTCCTTTCAGAAGTCACGATCCGAATGAAAGGAAATTTCCACAAGAATCTTTCTTTTAATCCCATAAATGTAGGTTCAAATCGAGCTCGTGGCAATTTCATTTTGGTGGCGTAGAAGAGTCACCGTGCATGATACGACTTTCCGTGCTTTTTGGACAGCGAGGAAGTCCAGTTATGCTGGTGACGCGGCACAAGATCGTTGGCCATCTTCTGAACATGGACGGTCGTGCTTCTTTGAAAAGTTTGATTAGGGACATGGTTGACCGAGGTCAACAATAAATCGTGTAAAGTATGAAGCAATGTTCCCTATAATCTTTCCCTTTTCAAAAAAATAAAATGAAAGACAAAATGAAAAAAAGAAAAACCCGACATTCAATCTATATAGGCTTCCAAAAGAAGGTATTTTGTAACGGTTAATGATGATATGCAATTATAGAGAATTGATTTCCAATAGAGAAAGAAGTTGTCAATGCCCTTCTTGCAAGTACCTTCTAACTAATTTCCATGGCCAGAATGAAAAAAATTAAATAAATAGAACGCCTTGTCCTCTATTACGAATCGGCAACTTTTATTGGGTTCTATTTTTTAATACATTTGGTCTCCCTGAAGATAATGAATGATTATGGTCTTTATGTACGTTCACCGTGAATTTTGAGATGAAAGAACGGCCTCATATGCAAAATAAGCGATTTTCTCTTTGCTTTCTTAAGTTAAAAATGTCAATAGGCTATAGCATCGAATAAAGATAGGGAGACTCCTTGTGAAGCTACCTAATTATCTAGTTCAGTATTTTTATTTTTTTGGTTTATTGTGCATGACCCAAATATGTCAAACAACGCCTACTTTTTTTTTCTTTTTTCTTTTTTGCCCTTTTACTAGAGAAAAGAAACATAAGATAAATGAAAATTTAAGTGGAGCTTTTTCTCTTTTCTGTGGAAAATTACGGTAAAGGTTCTAAGATTCCCACATGGGTGATGTCTGAATAGCATTAGGACAAAGGGGGATGTCTCTATACGTGTACTAAAAAAGCAAAAGCTTTTAGGCAAAGGGATTTGTCACATGAAGTCCACAACTCCCCCCATTCGAGGTTGTTCATTGGTTTCCCCTTTGACTCTCTTCTTCTCTTCTTCTCATTTTCTTGCTTCTTCGTGAGGGCATCTCAACTCCCCCCATTCAAGGTTGTTCATTGGTTTCCCCTTTGACTCTCTCTCTCTCTCTCTCATTGCAGATTAGACAGTACTCTCCATTCACTTTTATCTTTCACTGCACAGTGAATTTTAATAAATGTGCACGCATAAAAAAGCAATACTTTATTGATTGGATGATATCTTGCATGTTATGTAAGACTTCACAAGTTTTCATTTTATCCATTGTTGAGAAAAAAGTGCAATCTTTTTTAGATGCCAACAAGGAAAATTGTCAAAAAAGTCCTCAATCTATTATATGGCGGTTAATTCAGTCTTAAACTTGAGTAAATTTAATTTTAAACCTTTTAACGATTTGCCAATATAATTGATCCAACCAATTTTAGTTGAAAATTGTTGATGTGGCGATCGAGTTAGCACCGTCGTCCTACGTGACATGATTGGCTGACGTGGACAATCTTTGCAATTGTTTAATTTTATGTTTATTTTTCCTTTTGTTTTATTTTTCCTTTTCCTTTTTCTCTCCACTAGCCATTACTGGGCCTCATTGCTCTGCCGGCCCTCGCTTGAGGTTGACGATCTTCGCCGACCATTGATGAGGCCCGGTGAAGGGAGAAAGAATAAAGAAAATAAAATAAAAAGAGAAGATAAGATCAACAAAAAAAGAAAAAAAAATTCAAAGATGATCTATGTTAGCGTCGATCATGCCATGTAGGATGGTCGGTGATGACTAGACCACTACGTTAGCAGTTTCTAGTCAAAATTAATCAAAGGGCTAATTGTTAAAATGTTTAAGATTAAATTGACAAATCATTAAAAGTATTATGACTAAATTGACATAATTAAAAAGTTTATAATTCAATTGGTAAGTTATCAAAAAATTTATAACTAAATTGATACTGAATTGATTATCATAAATAGATTTATGACTTTTTGAATAATTTTCTTGGCATGCGCTCATCATAACCCTAGCACTTTTTTCTTTTTTGGTATGAATGGTACTTTCGACCGGTGGTAGACAGAATAAAGATTCAAAATTTACGTGCTTGTTTGTCCAAAGAAGCTTCACAAACATTTGGAGCATGTTAACGACCACATAAGAACTAATGACTAGTGGCTTTCTAAGCTTCTAATGATAGACCTATTATTTAAAAAAAAAAAAGAGGTTTGTAATGATAGGGGATAATGTGTGCTAGGTGCCAAAAAATGACTCGGTAGCGCTTAAATTTGACATGATAGTGCTATGATGCTTTGTCATTAAGAACATTCTAAATGACCCAAGCATCATAGCCGCCCAGCATTTTTAAGCATAGGTCCAATCCTCAGCTAGCCGACCGAATAATTACGCCTCATCACCTTTGCACATAAATAAATGTTAACAGACTCTCCTCTGGCTTTTCCAATAATCATGAATTGCCTAGGTTATTCTATTTGTCTCCGTTTGGAATTAGGTTTTCGTCACACATTTAATGTCAGTAAGAAAATCTTAATTTCGACTTGTATCTCTCTAACGATGCTCATGATGCAATGGATTCATTACACGGTGATAGTGCATATATTGTCTGAAAAAAATCCACTATTGTAAAAATCCGAAATTAAAATAATACCCTTATATGGAAAAGCTAAGGAGACCACATTTACAGAGATGAGATTTCATTTTCCCCAAACAAATTTCACCTTAATTTCAAAATTCAAAGTAAAATAATACTTTCTTTCCATCGTGGACCCATTGATTCCATTTATGAGGTGTAAAGTACCACTGGATAATGTTTATTCTTTTTTCTTGCCTTTTTCTTTTCAATGAGAATCAAACCTCCTTTTTTTTTTTTTTTTCCTTTTCTTATTATATATCTCCAGCATTCTCTCTTTACCCGATAAAGCACAAACGTCGACCACTATGGTTGGTGTCGATGGTTATGAAGAAAGCATTTTGCCCAATCCCTTTTATTTGCACAAACGGTTCTTGCTTCCCCAACTGAATTTTAGGCAGAGAGCTTGGATAAGAATGGTTATCCACATTGAAAATTGAATTTAGGGTTTGACATATTAGAGCAGACAAAATGTGGCTTGTTAGGTTGGAGGATGACAAAGCGAGTAGGACAGTGGGGAAGAGATTGCCAAAGTTCGTGGCTCAAAACGATTTGATGATGTGGAAAATGAACAAAAGTACAACATGCATCTTTGGCAAAGCCCAATCGAAGATCGTTTCTCTAAAGTACCTTTTGCTGGTGATTTGTTCACCATTGCAGACGTAATTTTCATGATTATTGAAAGACTAGCTAGTCCTGGAATTGCGCGATGTCTAGTTAGCTCCATGATAGTTATTGCAATTCCACTGCAGAAGTTATTAGAAGAACTCGAGAATATGTTCTAGTTCATGCACTCTATAAGTTGCGTGGAAATGAATAATTCATTGCTCATGGCAATACCAAATGAATCTGCCCCAAATTCTCGTAGGTTAAGCTTTTAGAAGAGATGGCCTTGCAAGAGATGGTGAGTTCGAATTTTAATACCTATCTCACCCATTTTTGGATTTCCTTTAGGTCATTCACTGTGGGAGTGTAAAGACACTGAATAGATCTCAATCCTGTCGTTCACCTAATAACTTAACTTTTTAATTCCACGTGTCTATGTTCCTTTGCGGACTCAACTTTAAAAAGTACTATCACATGAAACCATTCTAGAACCCCAATAATACAATGTTGCGTCAATGCATTACTTAAAGATGGATCTTGAGGACGGGTCAAGAGATTAAAATGAAGTCCTTATGGGAAAATGACACTATAAGTGTGGGAAAATTGTCCAAAAAATCTTAAACCTATTACACTTTTGCCAATTCAATCATAAATCTTTTAACTTTGCCAATTGAGTCCTAAATCTTTTTACTTCTTGCCAATTCAATCCATTCAGCCAATTTTTGTAGGAAAATGCTGATGTGGACACTGGCGGTGCCACGTAAGACTCGCCGATGTTGACGTGGACAAAATTTTTAATATATTTTTTTTGATTTTTTTTAATTTTATATTTTTTATGTTTATTCCTTTTTATTTATTTTTTTATTTTTGGCTTTTTCCTTGGCCTTTTCCGGTGGCCGGCCACCAGCCATAGTCGGCCGGTTGGCCTCACCCGCCACCCGCCACGGGCGAGGTGAGGCCACCCCCTGGCCCCGGGAGGCTTGCCCTTGTCGGGGCTCGCGCCGCCCCAAGCAAGCGTTGGCCTCACCTAGACCAGATCTAGCGAGGCCGGCCCTCGCCCTTAGCCGAGCAGGCGTCGGCTTGTGGCTAGTGGCCGGCCGTCGTCCGCCTGGCCAGGGGCGAGGCTGACGCTCACTTGGGCGAGGGTGAGCCCGGCGAGGGCTCCCCTCGCTAGATTTGGCGAGGCCAACCCTCGCCGGGGCCAAGGCGGCCTCGCTTGGCGTCGCCGTGCTGCTCGACGCCCGGCTGGGCCTTGCCTGTGGCGAGCAAGGCCAGCCGGCCGACTATGGCCGGTGGCTGGTGGTCGGCCACCGGAAAAGGCCAAGGAAAAGCCAAAAAGAAAAAAAAAAAAAGGGAAAAAAAAAAAAATTCAAAAAATTTAAAAATTATTAAAAATTGTCCACATTAGCGCAGGTATTTTCCACGTGGCAAACGCAGCATTTTTGTGGCATCGCCGGCGTCCACGTCAGCATTTTCTAGCCAAAATTGGCCAGATGGACTGAATTGGTTAGAAGTAAAAATATTTAGGACTTAATTGACAAAGTTAAAAGATTTATGACTGAATTAGCAAATGTGCAATAGGTTCAGGACTTTTTGGATAATTTTCCCTAAAAGTGTCTTTGTATGGCGCTTATGTCATTTCTAGAACTTTGCAAGTGATTACTTAAGTACCACTCTCGTAAAAACGATTACTTCAGTGTCATTATCGATTTGGGTTGCTGAAAGTCCAACATGCAAAAATATATAACATCCAATGTGGATGAAGTTGGTAATTAAACCTCTAAACGACGCCGTTCAGAGATTTTGCCCCAATGTGGTAATATCACCTCATTAAGAACCTAACATGTGGAGTCCAAACGGCGAACGTGGTTGCGAAGGAGGCGGCGCCGGCAGCGAGTAGTCCTGGTTGAAGAGAAACTCGTTGACGTCGGTTACGGAGAACCAGCCTTCGCGAATGTGACGGAGGAGGAAAACTAGCTGAGAATTACGATTAGGACAACGGCGGAACAGCCGAAAAGGAGAGTGCCAGACCAAATCGAGCCATTCGTCGGTGTTGGAAGACATTTAAAGCAGGGGATGAGGATTCGATGAGCTTGGGATCTGGAGCTTCGTTTTCACTTCAATATATGACATGGTTGAGCTGAGAAATTCCGGTTGATCGTATAGATATCAAGCTCGTTCATGTCTTGAAGATGATAACTAGCGTGAAGAACCCTAGAAATTTTTCTATGAAAGAGGAGGATTTCTCTTAGAGAACTCGAGTGAGAGAGGGATTTGTTCGTGTTGCCACGTTGGCCTTCTTTTTTTATAAGAAAAGCCACGTATCAGTAAGAATTCTGGTAAAATAGACACTTATTATTATTTGTCGGACTTTGTCGCCAAAGACATTTAGGTAACCATTTTTCCACAATATAATTCTCAAGTGATCGTTAGAAATATTTTGACACTAAAGTGAGTGCCATAAAAGGTACAAATTAAGTCACTTTTTACTTATTTGAATCCATCAAGGGTAAAAGTATAAAAAAAGTTTTAAACCTATTGTGATGATACCAATTTAATCTTAAACATTATAATTTGACCACTTAATTCTAAATCTTATTATATTTGTACCAATTTAGTCAATCTGATCAATTTATACTGAAAATCACTACGTAGGTATATTATTAAAAATGTCATTGTCAGTGATGATCGTACCATATAGGACAGCCGTTATTTTCCACGTAGCGATTTTTAAATTAGCCAATAATTTAAATTAATGGACTAAATTTTTTTTTTTTTTGTGAAAATATTTAAAATTAAATTGGTCTAATTGAAATGTTTAGTACTGGGTTGGTTTCTAGACTAAGGACTTTTTTTTGGGTACTTTTCCCATCCATAAACTTAATCTCGGTCGGTGCTAAATTTTTTAATATCAGCTGTTAATTGAGGTTACTAGACATGGTCATAGGCTGGGTCAATTTCTAGAAACCTCTCCTCCAGAAAGGCACAATGGGCTTATAAATGTAGCGACCCATCTCAAATTATTCTTAGTCCGGGTTCGACCATCGTTGAACCTCAGCCAACGTGAAAAACAACGATTCTTTTGTGCTTCACAATATCCCATTTCCCTTTTGATATCACGCAAAGTAACGTTTTCGGTGGGCCAATGTCAGAGTATATAGACCAACTTACAAAAGTTGGTTGTGTAGCATGTAGGCACGTATCAAAACATCCCACGTGAATCTGCGAAACTGCTTTCTAAATCAGTTTCATATCTCAAACATTATTATTAATCGAAATGGATTTGACGAAAAAAAGCAAAGGGATTTCCGATTGAATCATCTTCACTGCTTAATTTTAAAAAGTTGTTGAAAACACGATGAATGTGGCGTCTTCGTGCGCTCTCACTTTTTCTAGGGACTTCCTAGTTCCTAATGAATACCGACACATGTGTAACCATGTGCTAAATCGCTCTCAACTTTTCATGAAGATCTTAGATTGTTCTCGATATGCATGCCGCCTAGTGAGGAATGCTTACTTCCTAGAGAACCAAATTGTAAATCGCCCACTACCCATTGCACACACTGTACGAAATGAACATGGTTGGAGGCAAGTTCGATAACCAATGAACCCTGAAAAATGCCTACTAAAAGTGTTATTATTGTATCTCAAAGTTCGTGTTGTTCTAAGTATACTGTTAAATTTATATCTCGAACCAAAATCCTGGGATTTTCTTGATAATGATAATTAAAGATGTGACTTTTTAGTGTTGATTACACGCATGCCCCAGATTTATTCTTCCATACCATCAAGGAAAAACAACCTCATCCATGAGATTGTTGGGACAATGCACAGGCTCGAGATCTATTTACCAAAGATAGACTTGCTCCTCATGACAAAAATTAAAGACTGGCTAAAAAGAATGACAAGTACACTAGAAGTATCAAAAGTTGTGTACAACATTCACTTTAGTGTCAAAAGTTTTTGTCGGCTCACTTAAATGTCAAATCGGAGAAAAAAAGATCACTTAAGTGCCAATGACGAGAAATTCCAACCAAGTTGATTACATGGCATTTATAATTAAAATTATAATATGACTTGGCAATTTTTTAAAAAGTCCAGTCCATGTGGCATGCTTGACATTGAAGTGATTACTTCAAATAAAATTTGACACTCAAATGATCACTTTATACAAAATTTGACACTTAAATTATCACTATTTATAACTTGAAATGATGTCGTTTAGGGGTTATGTGCTGATTAGGCAATCCGATGAGCCCCGTAGAACTTAGAAATTAATAAAATATTGCAACGTTAGATTTCTGACGACCTAAATCAGAGTTGGTACTTAAGAGATTCGAAAAAAACTTTTAGCACTAAAGTGAATGTCGTACACAATTTTTGGCATTTCTAATGTACTTACCCTCTAAAAAGACAAACATTGTGAGGAACAATATGTAAGAAAAAAAATTCACTTATAAAGGTTATAGTAAGTGTTGAAATGAAATTCACTTTAAGTGCTAAACATATTGTATTGGTACTAATTCATTTTTTTAGTGTACTTACCCCCTAAAAAGACAAACATTGTGAGGAATGATATGTAAGAAAAGAAATTCACTTATAAAGGTTATAGTAAGTGTTGAAATGAAATTCACTTTAAGTGCTAAACATATTGAATTGGTACTAATTCATTTTTTCAGTGTACTTACCCCCTAAAAAGACAAACATTGTGAGGAACGATATGTAAGAAAATAAATTCACTTATAAAGGTTATAGTAAGTGTTGAAATGAAATTCACTTTTTTTGTAGTATTAAAAAAGTGCTAAACATATTGTATTGATACTAATTCAAATTTTTTTTTTTTTTTTTGGTCAGAAGTCTTGAACTTTTCAATTGGACTAATTTAGTTATAAATTTCTTCACATTTGTACCAATTTAATCTATCTGCCCAATTTATATAGGAAATTGTTGATGTAGATGTCGGCTGTCTTAGCAGTGCAATTGGCACTAATGTTGGCAAATTTATAAATTTCTAGATTTTTTTGAATTTTTTATTCCTTTTTTTCACTCCCTTCCTTTTTTTTTTTTCCCCCAACTATAGGCGGGCTAGGTCTGGGCAAGGTCATGGGGGCCTTGCCCTCGCCTAGATCGAGCGAGGATTGTCAACCCTCACCAGTGGCCGGTGATGGTTAGACAATGACCTCGCTGGGCCAAACTGTAAAAAGAAGAAACAAGGAAAAAAAGATAAGATAAAAGAAAATAAAAATTAAATAAAAAATATAAAAAAAAATTATTCACATTAGCACTAACCATGTAATATAGGATGGCTGACATTCATGTTAACAATTATTTGTGTGAATTGGTACAAATGCATTAAACTTAGGACTTTTTTGAAACTTTTCCCATGAGGTGGAGTAATACATGCATTTCGAGATGGTCTGAATGAAATTACGATATAGACCCTCATGATGTGGAGGCCACTAAAAAATTGCAGCGTCAATACCTTAGTCCTAGCTATAAAGATTTGAGACGGTGACCCTAAAAATTTCTCTGTGAAAAAGAATTTCTCTTAGGCTACATTTGGTCATCCGAAATTTTAATCGAATAGAACTAAATAAAATAAGATAAGAAATATAAGGATTTTGTTATATCTTATCAACTATTTGGTGATTACAATAATAAAATCAAAGATATTCATATCATATCAATGGCATATTAGAATAAATGAACCAATTTTTTTTTTTAAAAAATGGAGATAGTAAAAATCTCTTTTGACACTCTTGCCTATTTTATTTTTACTTACTTTTTTTATTTTATTTTCCTCTATCTTTTTTAAATTAATTTCTTTTTTATTGCTTACTTCCCCTTCCATCATTCTTTAATAAAATTTTATTAAATAGTAAAATGTACTAATATACCTAAAATGCTAAAATACCTAAAGTATGTAATAAATACAAATATATATTTAAATATTGAATTTATATAATAAAGTAGAATTAAATTTCAATATATAAATAAAAATAAGATTAAATTAAATAACTAATTTTTTCTATTTTTGAATTTCTTATATTAGAATTCAAATAATACTTATATCGAAATATAATTTTAATTTTGTTAATTTAAGAAGTTTGTTATTTGAGAAAAATAATTTTCCTAATATGGATATTAGAAATCCTATATACATTTATCACACTTCTCTTATGAGATAATTTTATTTAGTTCATATCCCTTTATATCCAACTTTGTCTTGTCCTGAGTAGACATTAAACACAAGATTGGATAAATTTTATCCTATTTTAAATTTTATCATAGCTGCCAAATGCAGTCTTAAGGAACTTGAGAGAGAGAGAGAAAGAGAGAGGGATTTGTTCATCTTGCCACGTTGGATTTCCTTTTCTTTTTAATAAGAAAAGCCACGTATGAATAATTTTTTTAGTAAAAACAACATATATTACAAATTGCCGGAGTTTGTTGTCGGAGGAATTTCGGTGATTGTTTTTCCATCAATATAATTCTCAAGTGATCGCTTAAAAAGTTTTGACATTAAAGTGAGCACCATAAAAAATTTGTAGCGCTTCTAATATCTTTGTTCCCTAGCATTTCCTTACTTACCAAATTAAGTCACTTTTTACTTATTTGAATCCATTAAGGGAAAAAGTACATTTTTTTTTTTAAACCCACTCCAATAATACAAATTTAGTCATAAATTTTTTTAATTTGATCAATTTAGTTCTAAATCTTTTCATAATGGTACCAATTTAGTTAACCTGGCCAATTTTATTGGAAATCACTTATGTGAATGTTGTTTGTCCTACATGGCATGGTTGATGACTACTAGCATTATCATGGGTATTTTTAATTTTTTTTTTTTGAATTTTTTGAATTTTTTCCACTAGCAAAAAAAAATGGAAAGAAAACAAATCAAAAAATTATGGAAGTATTATTAAAAATGTACACATCTTGATAACCATGCCACGTAGGATAATCGTCATCCATGTTAGCTATTTCTTGCCTAAATTAGTTGGATGGACTAAATTGATAGAAATGTAAAAAAAAATTAGAATTCGATTGGTCTAATTTAAATGTTTAGTATTGAATTGATGTCTAGGTTTAGGAATTTTCTTTTGGGTACTTTTCCATCCAATAACTTTATCTCGGTCAGTCCTATATTTAAAAAAAAAAATCAGCACTTAATTGAGGTTACAAACATGGTTATAGGTTTGGTCAATTTCTAGAAACCCTCTCCCCCATAAAGGCCCAATGGGCTTTATAAATGTTGCAGCCCATCTCAAATTCTTCTCAATCCGGGTTCGACCATCATTGACCCTCAGCCAACGTGAAAAACGACTATTTTGTGCTTCGCATCATCCCATTCCCCTTTTGATGTCATGCAATGTAACTAGGGGTGAGCATCGGTCCAAAATCAACCTTGGACTGGTGCAACCCTACCGGTCTTGGTCCGATTCCTAGGGAGACTGGGTCGGTCTTTGGTCTTGAAATTCCTGGACCAGCACTATGCGGGTCGGTCCTCAGTCCTGAAAGTTCCGGGTCGATCTAACCTAGACCAACCTTGACTATATATATATATATATAAATTTTTATATAGAGAAAATCTTAAAATAAATAGCATTAATAACATTAAACAGCTCTTTAGTGAGGAATTCAAGTAATTTTACATTATTCTTTGATAACTTAGGTTTTTAATGTCTTTTACGGCGTTAATAGTCATAATTTATGAAGGAGGAAAATATTTTTGTGAGAAGTTCTCATGGCGTCCAAAAGGGCACCTTATGGCATCTTCCTCTAATATTTGTTCTCCTCTGTCTTATTTGTCCTCTTAGGCTTCAATTTTTCAAAATCGAAAGAAACAATTTCTCCACTCGTCACTCGGCACTCGACACTCGCTTTACTCGCTTTGGGTCACTCGTGCTGCTCGCCACTTGATGCTTGCTTGGCTTGTTGCTCCCCGCTCAACATTTGATGCTCTTTCTATTCGACGCTCACCCCACTTGACCCTTATCGCTTGCCTTTCTTAGGTGATCTCGTTCATCATCGAACTCATTAGGTCGGTACAATCCCCGATTACCCTTTCAAGAAGTACAAAAAATGAAATAAAAAATTATTGGTTGGTTCTGGTTTGACCTTGAAATTAGACTGAACCCATTAGGTCAGTCCGATCCTCAATCGCTTTTTTAAGGAGTATAAAAAATGAAATAAAAAATTATCGATTGGTCTCGGGTTGACTCTAGAACTGGACCGAACCCATTAGGTCGGTTCGGTCCTCAATCCCAAGCTCAATAGGGTTGGTCATCAGTCCCAAAAATTGAGGACCAGCACTATGCGGGTTGGTCTTAGGGTTAGGGGGTGGATCGGCCCAACTTGGACCATGCTCACCCCTAAATGTAACGTCTTCCATGGGCCAATGTCAGAGTTTATGGACCATCTTACAAAAGTTGATCATGTAGCATGTAGGCATGGATCAAAGCATCCCATGTGAATCTACGAAATTGCTTTTTGAATCAGTTTTTATATCTCAAACATTATTATTGATTGAACCATCTCGACTACTTAATTTCAAGGAGTTGTTCAAACAAAAATAGGCATAGCATCTTAGGGCGCATTTGGTAACGTTTCTGTTCAAAAATTGTTTTCAGAAACAAAAATAGAAAAAACTATTGTTGTTCCAGGGAATAATTTTTGAATAGAAGAACGCGTTTGATAACTGCACAAAATTTATGTTCCCGGAATAGAAAAAGAACATAAACACGTTTGGTAAACTTGTATAATTTTTTCATTTCTTTTAATTTTTTAATATTTTTATTTTCTTATTTATTTATTTTTCTTTTTTCCTTTTGGCCGGCCTTGGCCATGGCCGGCGATCGGCCGACGAGGGTTGATGGCCTTGCCCAGCCATGGTGAGGCTCGCCGGCCCCCGACGAGGCTCGGCCTCGCCTTGGCTGGGTGAGCTCGAGTTCGCCCCGATTCGGCAAGGTTGACCTCGCTGTGGCTCGGCGGGTCGCTGGTGATATAGCTAGTATAAACACCTAGATGGGGGTGAATAGGTGTAAAAACAATTTATCGAGATACGAAAGCAATACTAGGCAAACAATAGAAAGGAAGTTCTCCAAAACAGATTATGATCAAAGTAAACAAATAGTAGGGAAGAGAAAATTGAACACAAGGTTTATAGTGGTTCGGCTTATTCCAAGCCTACGTCCACTCTTTCGCACCGACACTACCAAATGGATTTCACTATGAACAAAAGAGATGTTACAAAGAATGCTTTCCCTTGATTCCACAAAGTGTAGATATTCTACCACACTTCCTCAAGGTATCTCAAAATATAGACTCTCTTTTGCGTACAAGATTTCGCTCAGTAAATGAATTGACAAAGAACAAGGAGCTTCAGACTTTGGAATTCTTCTATCGTATTCTCCTCGAACAACTGGAACGTCTTCCTTATATACTCCTTTATGCCATCATACTCGTTGGCACTTACCAAAGGAATTCTTCCAATCTTCCCGTTGGACAGAATCAATTAGGAAGATCATTCGAGCTATTAAAGGAACATGTCGATAACCCATCAATCCCGCCGCCCATACAATCGGGATCTCGGTTTCCATAAGTAGAACCTTCCAAGTATACTTCGTCAATCATCGGATCTTTAATCAATCTTGATTCGAATAAAGGAATCCGTTATGTCATATCCAGCCAAGAGATCTTCGTCGCCGATAAGATCAAATCCTTAACGAAACACACACAAATCCGGATAGACCTTATTCGACGTACTACAAACCGTCAATGAGAATAGACTTTGAGTCTTGAGTCCGGGCAGTCGGAGGTCTTCGGACTTTAAATAGTAGAGTCTCGCAAATCTTCGTACTAAACCGATGGAAACGTTTTGTCACTTCAAAATATTCCGAAAGATTTCTCCAACAATCTCCCCCTTTTTGATGGTGACAAAACTTTCCTCGCAGATTTGAATATCTTTGACTTGCAAAACATTACTCAAGCAAATATGGATATCTCATAAAGATTAATGGCTTAATGATAACACTAGAATCTGCAACCACATAAAATAGGTTAGTCTTGCATGAGAGTAAAGCCATTCATAAGATATCAATAGTACTTAATATAAGCAAATCAAATCCAAATCCCAAATTCAGTCCACAACCGGACACACACAAGTCAATCATCAAAACAAACAAACTAAAAGTTTGAGTTCAAAGTTTTCAAATCTCGCATCTCTCCCCCTTTTTGTCATCATAAAAAAAAAAGGTTGAGATGGAAATGGAATAGAGTCAAGATTGCTTGGGAACACGAACAAGCTGAAAATCTCCCATTGACTGGACGATGCCTTCCAGCTTTTTCAAATCTTCCTTCAGTTGAGCCACCTCTTCACTCTTAGCATTTGCTTGATTCTGAAGAGCAAGGGCTTGGATTTGATCATTCAAAAAAACTAAAGAAGCTTGTCCTGCATTCTGCAAGTTTTGAACTTCGTATCCCAGAGCAAATATCTGACCCCGCATTTCCAAGAGAACATCAAGAATTCTGCGGAAATCTGCTGAATTATCAGTCTGCGTACTGGCTTCGGCACGATCAGATGGAGTAAAGGCAGACGATGGTACATCAGCATAGTCACGCAGATTTGGCGATGAAGCATCATGTCTCTCCTCAGGAAATTGAGAGGCATGAATGTCCTCTGGATCTGCTGGAGAGTGGCTGACTCCTTCACTGGTAGTAGGATATGAGGACATTCCTCTTTTCTCACCATCTCCCCCTGTTTCCATGCCTTCAGGTAGAGAAGAATGTTCTTCATGCTCTTCTTCCTCTAGATTTCCTCTTTCTTCTTCTTCTTCAAACCTTTCTTCCTCTCGCATCTCTTTCTTCAGCTTCTCTCTCCTCGATTCTTTCTCCTCTCGCTTCTTTTTCCTCTGCTTACTTCTCCTGTCGTTCCATTGATTCTGGAATAGAACGACTCAGGTTCTTCAATGCCATAGCAGAAATGGTGATGTTATCCTCATCATCTTCATCCTCAATGATGAGAGCTCTTCTCTTTTTGGATGGAGCAACCATGGACTCCTTCCCTTTTCTTTTTGCCGCCGAAGAGACTTGATGAGGCTTGGTAGGGGTTGTCTCCTTGAATTTCTCCAACGCATTGTCGAGTTCTTTCGTACGCATTTTGGACACCATTTTCAGTCCTACCACCATTTTATCACACGATCGAACATAGAGAAATTGTGGAGGCTGAACATTCAAATGTCTGAATAACTTTGACACAAGACCTGGATAGAGAAGTTGACCCTTGTCCTTCACCACTGCTCTATACATGTGGAACAAAATAGTGTGAGGAAGATAAAACTTTTTCCCAGCATTGATGGCGTACATCACCTTTGCCTCTGAGTTTGAAACATCAGTCTTTGAAGTAGATTTCGGTCTGAGGCAATTTATCACAATCTTGTGAAGTAGAATGTTGAACGTACGCATCCTTGAGTAGGAAATCTTTCCCTCTGTCTTTCTGTCCTTAACAAGTTCCAATGTGGCACGAGCAATAGAGACATTGATGGGTTGATATCTTCCTCTCTCAACCCCAATCACATCTGCTAGCATATCTACATCCACCACAAAGTCCTGATCTCGGACACTAAAAGAGATTCTATTCGCATCCAAGAAGCTAAGATTCGAATAGAAATATGCGCTTAGTTCAAGATAGGCTTTTGTAGTGTCAGAACAGAACTGTTCAAGTTGAAGAAAACTGAACTTTTCCCTCAGATTAACATTCACAGCATCAAGGAAATCAAAATCCACACTCCTAGGGTTTATCACCCCACGCTTCAACAATTTGGAGTATAAATCCTTTTGTTCCTTCGATTGGAACAAGTCTGTCATTTTTCCCCGAATTTTCGCCGCAACACCCATTCTTGGTTGAAATTGGCTGTACAATTTGTCATCATCATTCCCATCTATCGGATTTAGTCCTCCAACACGCGGATCACTTGGGATATTTGCAAGGGTTTCTTCTGCCATCCCCTTAGGAGCAATTCCCAAATGCTCCATATTTCGCAAAAAGATGTACTCATTCTCATATCCCTTGTCCTTAAGAAACTCATCGATGTAGTTCAATGGAGTACTGATCCTTTTTAAAGCACGGTAAAGCTTATAAATAAAAGAGGGCTTTTGAGTTCTTACAGGATCAGCTCCTTCAACGATTTCTTTCTCTTCTCGATGACCAACACCCCGTGGACTAGTTGGTGGAGAATGACGCCGCCGAGAATGTTGTGGGCTCTTTGCGACTGGGTGACTCCTCTTCCTCGGTGAGATCAAAGTGGGTAGGCCCCTCACTTATTTGTCGTGGTCCCCTGCTTGCAATCCTCGAAGACTTTCTTGAAGACGACATCTTTCGCAGTCTTGAAAGATTCCGAACTTGACTTTCCCAAGAAAGATGATAGCTTTTTCGAAGATTAAACAAGTGAAGAAGACAGAGTGGAAGATCGATGATTTTTAGGGTTTTTGAACGAAGAGGAACCGACCGTATATAGGTCGGGCCGAAGAGAGGCATACCAAGCGTCGTAATGGAAAGTAAAAGATGCCATTTTTAAAAATAACTGCCTTTTTCAAAAATAGATAACTGCCATTTTTAAAATATTAACTCCTTTTTGAAAAAAAAAATTGCACTTATCACGGAAATTGAAGATATCAAAAATCAATTATAGATAGATGATCGTACCTTTCCGAGATTTAATATGAGAGAAAATAAAATTACTTACAGTCAAGAACCTTGTTTGTCTAAGTTTGAGAGTCTTTAGACTTTAACTTCTTCAAGCTTCAGGATGTTGAGTCTGGAACGGATGATTTCAAATTGATTTTTCTCCAAAGGCTTTGTAAATATATCCGCGCTTGGTTCTTTGAGTCAACAAACTGAATCGAAATTTCTCCATTTTGAACATGATCTCTAATGAAGTGATGTCGAATCTCTATATGCTTCGCTCTTGAGTGAAGGATTGGATTTTTGGTAAGATTGATTGCACTGGTGTTGTCACAGTTAATCTTCGTGCATGAATCTTCAATTCCAAAGTCTCTTAGCCGTTGTTTTATCCACAGAATTTGTGAACAACAACTTTCGAGAGCTACATACTCTACTTCTGCTGTAGAAAGCGCTACTGTATTTTGCTTCCTTGAAAACCAAGACACTGTCCTGCTTCCAAGTAGTTGACAAGTGCCCGAAGTGCTCTTTCTATCAACTCTGCAACCGGCTAGATTTGCGTCTGAGTATTCAAGAAGAGTAAAGTCTCCCTTTTTAGGATACCAAAGACCGATGCTTGAAGTTGAAGCAATGTATTTGATAATACGCTTTGCAGCACTTAGATGAGATTCTTTAGGGTCTGCTTGAAATCTAGCACAAATGCAAACACTAAACAAAATGTCGTCTAGAAGCAAGAAGATAGAGAAGTGAACCAATGATACTCCCGTATAGCTTCTGGTCAACTTTCTTTCCTCCTTCATCTTTATCTATCTTCAAGGAACTTGACATTGGTATATCAGTCTTTTGCAATTTTTCAGTCCAAACTTTTGACAAGATCATTAGCATATTTTTCTTGATGAATAAAAGTCCCTTCCTTCCATTGTTTCACTTGAAGTCCAAGAAAGAAGGTTAGTTCACCCATCATGCTCACTTCAAATTCATCCTGCATAGACTTAGAGAATTTCTTGCAAAAACTTTCATTAGAGGATCCAAAAATAATATCATCAACATATATTTGAACAAGCAGAAAACTTTTGCTTTCTCTTTTGATAAACAGAGTTGTGTCTACTTTACCTTTAACAAAGCCATTTTGAATTAAAAACTTACTTAGCCTGTCGTATCAAGCTTGAGGTGCTTGCTTTAAACCATACAAGGCCTTTTTCAGTCTGAATATTGAGTCTGGTTTCCTTGGGTTTTCAAACCCAGGTGGTTGTTCCACATAGACTTCCTCATGGATAAATCCATTCAGGAAAGCACTTTTGACGTCCATTTGGAATAACCTGAAATTCTTATAACAAGCAAAAGTAAGTAATAATCGAATTGCTTCTAACCTTGCTACTGGTGCGTAAGTCTCGTCATAGTCTATCCATTCTTCTTGTGTATATCCCTTGGCCACGAGTCTTGCTTTGTTTCTTATGACTTTTCCTTTCTCGTTCATCTTGTTCCTGAAAACCCATTTAGCTCCAATAATAGATTTACCTTTTGGTTTAGGGGTCAACTCCCAGACATCATTAATGCTGAATTGTCCGAGTTCTTCTTGCATAGGTTCAATCCAGCTTTCATCGATAAAGCTTCTTCTATGCTTTTGGGTTCTATTTCGTAAATAAGAGCCACAAAAGACTAGACTCTTCGTGCCTTTTGGATCTTGTGCGAATTCCTTCATTAATGTCGCCAATAATGAGATCTTTGGGATGATTCGCCTTATGCTTCCAGTTACTGGTTAATTTGTTAGGTTGATGATTACTTCCTTCATTTGAATCTTCAATAACCACTTGTTGCTGGTCTTTCAGAGTCTGAGCTGCTTCTTTAGACTTTGTAGAGTCTAAAGCATGTTCAGATTCTTCAAGATGAGTCTGAATAGATTCATTTTGCATAGAATCCTGGAATTTGACATTCATTGATTCCTCCACAGATTGAGACTTCTTGTTATAGACTCTGTAGGCTTTGCTTGAGGTAGAATATCCAAGGAAGATGCCTTCGTCTGATTTTTCCTCAAACTTGCCAACTCGATCATTTGCATTTTTCAAAATAAAGCATTTACATCCAAACACATGAAAGTATGAAACAATAGGTTTCTTTCCTTTGAATAACTCATAGGGTTTTTTTTTTTTTTCCAGAATAGGCCTTAGAAAAACTCTATTGATAATATAACATGCTGTTGAAACTGCTTCACCCAAAATCGTGAAGAGATGTTATTTTCAATCAAAAGAGTTCTAGCCATTTCTTGAAGCGATCTATTCTTTCTTTCCACAACTCCATTTTGCTCGAGTATATGGAGATGAGAACACATGTTGAAAACCAGATTCATCACAGAATTTTGTAAAATCTTGATTTTCAAATTCACTTCCATGGTCTGTTCTTATACTTGAGATAACATACCCTTTTTCATTTTGAACATTTTTAGCAAACTTTTCAAAGTAAGAGAATGTTTCAGACTTACTTGCTAGAAAATATACCCAAATAAATCGTGAGTAGTCATCCACAATTACTAGGCAATATTTTTTACCTCCAATGCTCAATTCTGGTTGGTCCAAAGAGATTCATATGCGTAAGCCGCAACACGATTAGTGGAAACTTGATTTATTGGTTTAAAGGAATTTCTTACCTGCTTTCCCAATACGCATGGAGTGCATAGATCAGACTTTTGGTATGATAAATTGGGTAAACCACGAACAAGCTTCTTTGCTGAAATTTTGGCTATCTGCTTCATATTGATGCGCCCAAGCTTCGCTTCGTCTTGTATTGAGATTAGGTATTGCGATTCATCTGGTTTCACGTCCAAGAGGTAGATATTTCCATGTCTTCGACCCATAAATGACTGAGTGGAATCTTTACTGGTTCCTGAACATATTCCCTCTTGAAAGTTTATTTTGAAACCGGTATCACACAGCTGACTGATACTGAGCAGATTGTAGTTGAGTCCTTCCACTAGGGAAACATTGCTTATTGTGAGGTTTCCAATCCTTACAGTTCCAAACCCCACAATTCTTCCTTTGCTGTTTCCTCCAAATGAGACTTTTCCACCATTTACTTGAACGATCTTTATGAAGCATTTTGAATCTCCTGTCATATGTCTTGAGCATCCACTATCCAGATACCATTTTACCTTTTTCTTGATAGTGACCTGCATTTAAAAAAGAGACTCAAGCTTTCTTTGGTACCCATATTTTCTTGGGTCCATTGATGTTAGTATGATATACGGTTTTTGCCCATACCTTTTTAATGTGGTTTCCAAACCATAGGACATTCCTTTTCAAAATGATCTGCACTATTGCACTTTGAACATTTGAGAGCATTTCGACCTACTGGTTTTACAAAAACCTTTTTGAAATGATTTTTGTAAGCATCTCTTGTGGGTCTTTGTTTAATTCTTTCTTTCATTTTAGGAAAATCAATTAGATGAATGATTTCCACAGTCATTCCCAAACCAGATTTATTGAAATAAGGTCATTATGTGATTCCAATCCTTGGAGAGTCCACGCAGTAGCTTGTTTACTTTCATGGGATCAGAAATTGGTTGGCCTTGATTTTCAAGACCATTCACGATTTCTGTAAAACGACTAAACATGTCGCTTATAGATTCTCCCGATTTCATTTTGAAGGCTTCGTATTGACCGAGGAGAATGTTGATTCCGGTTTCTTTCACTCGATCGGTTCCTTCATAGGTAATATGTAATCTATCCTGACTTCTTTTGCTGTAACACAAGAAGATATTCTGTTATATTCAGTAGGTGACAAAGCACAATATAAAGAATAAATTGCTTTTGCATCAAGAGCTTGTCTCTTGATTATCTCTTCTTGAGTCATTTCACTAGACTCAACATTTTCTTTTCCTCTCTCTGAGACAGATGCTGCTTTAGGAGTGATTCCTTTTTCTATAACGTCCTATTCCAGAGGATCCTTTGATCTTAGGAACACTTTCATCTTATTTTTCCAGATGTTGTAATCCTTTCCATCAAAGTAAGGAGGTCTGGTATTGCTTTGCCCTTCCACCAGCCCTGGAGCTAACATACTAGCCATGGATCTTTAACTCTGAAGTAAAACACTTCAAACAAAGTGAGTACACAGGCTCTGATACCAATTGATATAGCTAGTATAAACACCTAGAGGGGGGTGAATAGGTGTAAAAACAATTTATTGAGATACGAAAGCAATACTAGGCAAACAATAGAAAGGAAGTTCTCTAAAATAGATTATGATCAAAGTAAACAGAGAGTAGGGAAGAGAAAATTGAATACAAGGTTTATAGTGGTTCGGCTTATTCCAAGCCTACGTCCACTCTTTCGCACTGACAGCCCACCGGCTGGATTTCACTATGAACAAAAGAGATGTTACAGCAATGCTTTCCCTTGATTCCATAGTATAGATATTTTACCACACTTCCTCAATGTATCTCAAAATATAGACTCTCTTTTGCGTACAAGATTTCGCTTAGTAAATGAATTGACAAAGAACAAGGAGCTTCAGACTTTGGAATTCTTCTATCGTACTCTCCTCGAACAACTGGAATGTCTTCCTTATATACTCATTTATGCCATCATACCCGTTGGCACTTACCAAAGGAATTCTTCCAATCTTCCCGTTGGACAGAATCAATTAGGAAGATCATTCGAGCTATTAAAGGAACATGTCGATAGCCCATCAATCCTGCTCGCCCATACAATCAGGATCTCGGTTTCCATAAGTAGAACCTTCCAAGTATACTTCGCCAATCATCGGATCTTTAATCAATCTTGATTCGAATAAAGGAATCCGTTATGTCATATCCAGCCAAGAGATCTTCGTCGCCGATAAGATCAAATCCTTAACGAAACACACAGTCCGGATAGACCTTATTCGACGTACTACAAACTATCAATGAGAATAGACTTTGAGTCTTGAGTCCGGCGTTCGAAGGTCTTCGACTTTAAATAGTAGAGTCTGCAAATCTTCGACTAGACTGATGGAAACGTTTTGTCGCTTCAAAATATTCCAAAGATTTCTCCAATAGCTGGCTCTTGTCTGGTTGGTCGTCGGCGCCGGCCATGGCCAAGGCCGGTGATCGGCAAAAGGAAGAAGAAGAAGAAAAGAAGAAGAAAAGAAAGAAAAAAAAAAGAAAAATGAGAAGAAAAAAAAAATGTTTCTCGGAAGTGTTCCGGGAAACAAGAAATAAGTTTTTTTACTTTTTGTTTCTGTTCTATATCTGTTCTTGGGAACAAAAAAATAGATATTTATTCTCGGGAACAAAAGTGTAAACAAACACGTTTCTGTTATTTTTTTTATTCCCTGGAACAAAAGAACAAAAATTGAGTTTCGGGGAACAGAAACAAAATTTGCCAAACATGGCCTTAATGCGTTCTCACCTTTTCTAGGGACTTCCTAACGAATACCGATAGTGTGTAACTATATGCTAGATTGCTCTCAACTTTTCGTGAAGAACTCATATCCTTCTCGATATGCGTGCCGCCTAGTGAGGAGTGCTTGCTTCCCAGGGAACCAAATTGTAAATCGCCCACTACCCATTGCACACAATGTACGAAATGAACATGGTTGGAAGCAAGTTCGAGAACCAATGAAGCCTGATGTGTGCTTCCAAGTATTCTGTTAAATTTAGAGACCGAACCTAAATCCTGGGATTTGCTTGATGATGATAATTAAATATGCGACTTTTCTGTGTTGATTACACGCATGCCAGGGATATGTTCTTCCATACCATCAAGAGAAAACAACTCATCCATGAGATTAGTTGCTGGAAGCACGGGCTCGAGATTTAGTTACCGAAGGTAAGCTTTCTCGTCATTAAAAAATAAAGACCGACCAAAAAAACAAACATTATGAGGAATGCTACGTAAGAAAAATATTCATTCACTTAGAAAGGTTATACTAAGTGCTCATTTCAAGATTTTGGTAAAAATCCACTCTTAATGAAGGAATTTTAAACCATTCAATTAGACCAATTTAGTTTCAAATAATTTTAAATTGATAACAATTTAGTCAATCTGGTCAATTTAGGTCGAAAATTGTTGATGTGAATGTTGGCCATCCTATGTGATGTGACCGGTGTTAACGTGGACAAAATTCAAAATATTTTAATATTTTTTTAGTTTTTTTGAAATTTTTATTGCTTTTTTTTTTCTTTTCTTCCCTTTTCTTTTTTTCCCAACTATGGGCCAACAAGTTTTGGGCGAGGGTCTTTGCACCCTTGCCAACCACATGTCTTTGCACCCTTGCTTGTGACAGGCAAGGGCCATGACGCTCTTGCCTAGACCAGGCGAGGGCGTAACGACCCTTGCCTATATCTAAGTGAGAGCTCGACATCCTCACCTATGGCCAACAAGGGCGCGGGGGCCCTTGGCCAAACTAAACAAGGGTCGCCAACTTAGATTGTATAAAGAAAGAAAATGGAAAGAAAATTTTAAAAAGAAGAATAATAAATTAATAAAAAAATTCAAAAAAATATTAAATTTTTTTGATATTTGTTTATGTCAGTATTGGTTGTGCCGCGTAGAATGATCGGCGTTCATGTGAGTAATTATCGATCTAAATTAGTTAAATCGACTGAATTGATACCATTGCAAAAATATTTATGCTAAATTGATTCAATTGAAATGGTTTATGATTGAATTGATACCAATGTAATCTTTTTTAGAACTTTTTTGGAACTTTTCCCGTGAGGGGGAATAGTACGTGCATTTTAGGATTGGTCGGTTGAAATGAAATTACAGTATAGACCCTCATGGTGAGGCCACCAAAAAATTACAGGGTCAATACCTCAGTCCGACCTATAGAGACTTGAGACAGTGACACCTGACGTGTTGCGTTGAGTGATTGACCTCTCACATATCGCTCCGGTCAGGCATGTTGCATGTTGTCTGTGCATCAAGGCGACGGAGCCACTCGATGAGCTTATTCTATTCCAAGTCACGTAGAAAATAGTCATGCAATATAAAATAGGACACAAGATATCCGAATAACGTAACTAAATCCTAATGGGGTCCTCACTGGCTTTCTTTTAGCTTTCGCTTTGGCTATATACCCTTCTTAAGGTGAGACTCCCACGTCCCACTCCATCTTGAAGCGTATACATCTCTTTCTTCCTTGTCATTTATGCAATCATTGATGCAGTGTTGATCTCGACAATTACTATTTTTAATACCTTAAAATAGATAATATGCTGTGGATCACTCTTAAAAGGACTCACGCACTTTCCTGGCAATTGGTTTCCGATAGGCAGGGATTCCTGTCCATCATGATCACAATTTTGAGCCAGTATATGCCATCTTGAAATCTGGGCATGTCCCATTTCGACACGAAATGGAAGGAATAAGGATGTTTCTTGGCCAAACCCTAGACATATAAAAAACGTAATTTGATACAAGCAGAGAACCAATTTGGAGCATAGATTGTGATTGGAAGACGGCCTCTTTCTTTTCCACAGAGAGAAATAGCGAGGGAGATAGTCATGATGACAACATCTGAGCTATTGAACAACGACAATAGGATCAGTTATTCGAATTCAACACGATAGTAAGAACTATCTGAAAGTGCTAGCATGAACACCTAGATGTGGGGTAAATAGGTGGAAGAAAATTTCGCAAAAGAACGGTAGAAATAATTTTTTTTTGAAACTGAGTCTGAAGTACAACAGACTTTGAGCGAGTTTAGATTTTAGCAGTTAAATAGAACTACGAACAAAATAAAGGAGTTCAGGGAAGAGAACAAGAACACAGATTTTATAGTGGTTCAGCTTAGATCAAGCCTACGTCCACTCTCCTACGCTAACAGCTTTCTGGCTAAATTTTATTATGTAATCAACAAGAGATTACAACTTTACACTATCTCACTAAGTCACTCTTTTGATATTTCTCTCATGATCACAAACGTTTAAGTTCACAAGAGACAAGTGTATGATCGAAATTAGATCAGACTTTGGAATTATAAATTTAACGCTCTGTCTCTTACTTGCTCATCGGTCATTGATCTTCTTAAATACTCATCTACTTCCAAACTAGCCATTGGATAGTATCTAGAGGATCGTCTTCCAATCTACCCATTGGACAGATTTGTATTTAGAAGATTTGGTAGCCATTAAGTGATAGAAATAGAATTCCAAATTGATTCTGATCACCTATACAAACAGAATCTTAGTTTCTATAAGTATAGCTTCTTCGTATATAAAGTTCTTGTCTTCAAGATTTAATTGTAATGTATAACGGCTAGTGATCTGGTTTGGATTCTACATCAAGATTGATTTGATTGACTCAATCTAATTGATTGGGCTTGTGCTACGTTCTGTCTCGTTTTGGATGTAAATCTGAGTGCAATAGACTTTACAATCTGGACGTAAGTCTAAACATATTCTGCTTTTGAACAGATTTAACTTTAAGGTCTAAACACAGTCTGAATAAGTTCAGCTTCAGCATAGAGTCTGTCTTTTGGTTCTTCCAAGTATAGACTTTGATAATATCATTTACATGTTCTATTATCTGCATAGTCTGTTACTCAACAATTAAATACGTTAGTAACCTTTAATTTATTTTGTCATATTCAAAACATCATAAGGGATTTCCCTAACACTATCCGTATGTCTTGATTCCCCTTTCATTTAAATTATTTATGTTAGGACGTAGGGATTGGAGATTCTAACATACAAATTGTGGTTAAGAAAAATGTTGGGTCGAGTTATCCACACGCTAACCTCTCTTATCCAATTTTTTAGATTGCAAGGAAGAGGGAGGCGAAGCTTCATATGAACCACCGAGCTGAAAATGAGTTTCAACAGAAAAGGACCCGGATAATGACATAAAATGAGATGATGTTTCAAGTTATAAAATTCATATATTGGTTATTTTTATTATAAAAAAAAAAAAATCCATAAGAGTCCAATGCCATGCAAGATTTATAATATCTCTCTCCACCTAACGACTTGAGTTTTTATGTTGGACTTCTTCGTGTGAAACTAGAGCCAATAATTTGGGTAAAAAAAATAGAATCCGATGCGTAATTTTGGCATCAAGATAAGATGTTAGCTAATGATTTGCGAATATGAGTGTCCTATAAATTTAGAGGGTAATTTCACATCTTAATTTTACTTGCACCCCATGATCATCACATTTACGTTAGTCCTTTTGAAACGCTGAGATATATATATTTTTTCTTTCTATTCCTTTTACCTTTTTCTTTTTACTTTTTCATCTCTTGTTCTTCTTAGCGGCCTAATACCTTAAAAAAATTCCCAACTTTATGTCAAGTCTCAATTTCACCCTAAACTTTTTTTGTCTCGTAAAGAACTCCCAACTTTAGGTCTAATTACAATTCTACTATACACTCTCTTTTGTCCCATAAAAACTCCCAATTGTAAGTCCTGTCCCAATTTTCCCTAAACATTTCTTCGTGTCATAAAAAATCGACAATTTCAAATTTGCCCTCATTAAACTTCTGTCCAAAATTTCTCTTGACAACCAAGAAATGGAAGACTCCCGCTCTATAATCATGAGAGATGGAAGACTCCCGAGCACAAGAATTGAATGCTGGATGCAAAGTTCCAATGAAAAACTCTCTTACAAGAATGAGCAATTGAAGAAGGCCAACCCTAATTGCTCTAGTTTTTACCCAAATTTCATATCTAAGAAAACGTTGTTTGGGCTGACATAGAAAAATTTATCTCTAGAAAATGTCTTCTTAATTCCAAAATTTGGATAAAAACTAGAGCTATAACTTGGAAATGCCATGTCACTAAGGGCAATATTTGATGGAGTGTTGATAGAAGATAATATGTGACTCAAGTAAAAGTCTGTGGTTTTTAATGAGATAAAAAAATTGTTTATGGTAGAATTGAGACTAAACCTATTGTTGAGGGTTTTTTATGATATGAAAAAACATTTATGGCAAAATTTGAATTGG
Organism: Eucalyptus microcorys; assembly: GCA_014182515.1. Taxonomy (NCBI): domain Eukaryota; kingdom Viridiplantae; phylum Streptophyta; class Magnoliopsida; order Myrtales; family Myrtaceae; genus Eucalyptus; species Eucalyptus microcorys. The sequence goes on from CM024570.1 coordinate 27,691,391, forward strand.
GCCTAAAATTGAGGGGTGTTTTTCTTCTTTTTAAGGTATTTCTTTCTTTTTTTTAAAGGTTTTAGGCTCATCCTTGCTAAACATAGTCACGCACCACCATTGTTCCCACCCAATGACTATAGCACCATCGCGTCTACCCATTGCTAGTGCTGCCGCCACCGCTGCGAGCACTAGCAAGTTGAGGGTTTTTGTTTTTTTATAGGTATTAGACTCATTCTTACTGAACACAAGCAAGCACCACCACTGTTCCCACCTCGACAATTGAAGCATCATTGCGTCTACACATTGCTAGTGCTGCCGCCGCCACCGAAGGGAAATTCTGAATTGATAACTCATGTTGAATCGACGGATAATATCTATATATAAAATAATGAGAATGGTAACATCAGAAAATAAACAAGCAATATATATTACAATTCGGCCTAGTAATCATTGTCGCTCGCCCTACTCTTCTGAACCAACGCTTATAAATTAAAGGCCAAGAACTGATCGCACCACGAGCCGAGGCGTGCTCCTCTTGTGAAGAGAAAACGTGGCCCATGACGCAGGACTTTCGTGCATATGAAGCCAACCCCCATCCCATCTTCCACCAAATTACGAATATTTTACCAACTCCTAATAAAAAATCACATAAAACGAAATTTCACCGGCCGTTTATCATGCCGGCTTCGAATAAAAATAAGAATAAACGACAATTTCGGCGACGTTGTGGTTCCGAAACTGGGCCTGTCCATTGAAATAACTCGTACGGTCCAGCCAAAACTTTTGTGGGCCTCCGAAAGGAGGGAGGGCCCACCCGAAAAAAAAAAAAAAAGGAGTCGGAAGTAAAACGTCCGGCCGGACGTCGCCGTCAGCGATCAGTGATGATCGGAGAGAAAGTAGTTGCAACAACTGCCAAACTGCAGCCAAAGCGACCGGGGCAACAAAGGGCGGGGGTCTCGATCTCGGGCGGTCCGATACAGAGGCCGGCAACGCGATCCATGTCATGGGGGCCGATGAGTCGGATGCCGGCCGGACGTCGCCATTTGCGAGCCGTGATGATCAGAGAGAAAGTAGTTGCAACAACTGCCAAACTGCCGCCAAAGCCATCGGGGCGACAAATGGCCGGGATCTCAATCTCGTGCGGTTGGATGCAGAGGTCTGCAATGCGATCAATGCCGCAGGGGCCGATGAGTTGGACGTCGGCGCCAGATCGCCCGCCTTCACACTGCCGCCAACAACCATTGCACGGGATAGTCAGTCAGAAGATCGGTCTAAACTTGGTTTTTGCATATAGAAATTACACTTTTTCAAAAGGATTCCACTTAAATTCATGACAGCTACGTAAAAGACAGGAATTCAAAAGTCAAAGTATGTAAGCCGGCGGTATGACGGATGGCGAAGAAGAATTTTACCTAGACGACGGCGAAGGGCAGAAAGTGATGACGTAATCGGCGGATGCGCAGGTGAATATGCTGGTCCCGTCGTCGTACGCGTAGCTATAGGCGGTCGGGCACGCTTGCTTGAAGAACTCCGAGTACCCGCTGGGCTTGCACGTGGTCGGCGTCGAGTAGGCCCCGCTGCAGCAGTACTGCGGGTCCCCGAACGCTTCGCACGCGCTCTTGCAAGCCACGCTCCCGCCGCCGTCGGTGTCCACCTGGAGCTCCTTGGGGCAACCGGTGTTCAGGTCGGCGGCGCAGCCCGTGGCGGTGCAGTTCCCGCCCTTCCCGCCCCGCGGCACCACCCACATGGGGAGGTTGTAGCCGTCGACGAGGCTGACGTCGTAGAAGTCGAGCCCGCCCGCGCCGTCGAGGGTGAACTCCGCCAGCGTGGCGGGGGGCACCGCGCCCGACCCGGAGCACTCGACGGTGGGGGAGCCACAGTCGCCCGTGACGCAGACGAACCGGCCCTCAGTGGCGTTCTGGGCGCAGAGGGTGCGGCCCCACAGGCGGCCGGACCAGGACGCGGGCACGGAGATGGCGTTGGACTGGCCGGGCTGGAGGGCGAACCCGGTGGTGGGGAGCTGCGGGGTGCCGGCGTTGGAGAGGATGCCGGGCCAGACGGTGTAGGCGCATTGGTTGAGGATCGTGAAGGTTGCTGAATCCACAACACCTGCAAGTTTGGGAGAAATTCAACAGTCTTGTGACGGTGAACATTGAACAGAACAATCTTTAAGTTGGCTAACGTCTCACCTGAAAACACGAGGACATGGAAGAAGAGTACAAGGAGGGAAGCGACGCCTCCAGCTTCAGACATCGGCTTAACCTAGGAGCAAGAAGACAGTGACTAATCAGAGAGTTTCTTCTGTATGAGTATAATCTCTCTCTCTCTCTCTCTCTCCGTGAAAGGTCAAATCTGTTGGGATTAGGAGAGATTTGGAAGCGGCATCATCGGAGGGCAGGTGAATTTATAGAGGGGGGAGGTTCGGCTTACATTGTGCAGTTTGCATGCAGTTGTGCACAGCCGAGCGATAAGCGTGCAATGCCGGCTTACCCAAACCGGGTCCCATGTCGGGCCCACGGCAACCCTCTGAGCAAACGCACGCCCGGGCTCAGCCACAGGACAGTCCAGTCAGCTCTTTTGTTTTTCACGCAGGGAAATCGCCACCAACGGGCCACATTCAGTCTAGCAGAGCTGGAGTGAGTAATCATCTACTCATAGACATAAAGTAAACTAATCTATAAAAGAAAACAAAATCTCACATCTATGGTGCTGAAGGGAGAAGTTTTAGGACTGCCTCCGCACATTTTTTACTAGTAAGAGTTGACACCTGAATGGCAATTGAGATGACAGAAAATAGAGAGAATGAGGCATGTTTGCAAAGGTCAAAAGCATCCGCTGAATGGGTAGTTTTCTTTTTTTAATTATGGTCGGAATCTGAATGGCTAGTTTAGTTGCTTTTTCCATTGATGGATATCGTGACTACTTCAAGGGGATCCTCACAACTTCAAGGGCCGAGCTACGATCATAAATGGCCAAGTCAATGGGGGATCAGTTCAGGAGATTTTGTCGCTTGATTTGTCAATTGTTTCGTCATTCAGCTTCTGGGGTTACTGTTGTCTTCTTCGATCAGATCGAAGATGATTGAAGAAAGGGAATAGAGTTGGCCATGCAAGTGCGTCAGAACAGAGGGTAAGCCACGTATGCTTCTGTAAATTTGAATTTTTGTTTTATATATTTAACATAGGATTATGGCTATTACAGAATGCTATTGTGGGTTATGGGTACTCGATGGGAACCTTTGGGGTGTTGTATCGAAACCTGTAATAAATTTGGAAGGGTTTGGGAAGTAATTGAAAGTTAATGGGACGGGTTTAGTAAAGCATTAGCTGGTCCATGGGTGAGGGCCACGAAGCTCTCACTGGCCGCAAGCAAGGTTTGCACCCCTTATCGAGATTTGGGCGAGGGCTGCGAAACCCTTGCCGTAATAGATCTGGTGATGACGTTGTGGCCCTCGCCCACCACCAGCGAGGGCTTCATGACCCTAGCCTAGTGGCCGGTGTGGAAACAAAAGAAAAGAAAAGAAAAGAAATTAAATCAATAAAGATTCCATTAGGTGTGATCAAGGCCATGAACTTCAAGGCGTACCCAGCTTGGCCAAAATAGTATATGCCAATACCATGGATAGGGATGCTCGCTTTCCCGGCTATGCACTTTGCATGACTTCTCTCGATCATTCATGGGATCGAGTTCTCGAGACAAGCACGTGTGTTGGCCAATCGGTTCGTGGACTCTTTGCTTTCATGGGGGATCGACCATGCATTGCGCTCGCCCAAGGGCGGAGGTCGAGACACGACAGTGACCCAAGCAAGCAACCCAATGATGATCTCGGGACTTCAACTTGAGCACGGATGAAGCGAAAAGAACCCACCTTAGAAATCAGGGAAGCGTTACTTGAGTATGAATTTACGATGCAAGATAAACTTCCGAAGGAATTCCCACCTCGTCAACCGGTGGATCATAAGATGGAGCTTGTGCCAGAAGCCAGAACACCTACCCGAGCGCCTTAATCGATGGTCCCCCTCAAGTTTAGTGAGTCAAGGAAGTGAGAAAATATTGGGTAGAGCTTTGAGGCCAGCGTGGCAAAATCTGAGTTCATTTTTTGGGTGATATGTGTCACATTTGGGCTCACCGTTAGAGACCTCCGCAACTTGTCTCTCTCTTCAATTAGTGTTTCATCTTCTCCCTCTCCAATTGTACGACTCTCCCTCTTCTCTCTTCTGCATTTCTGAGGAAAAGAACAAAGCCCTCCCTCATTTTTTCAAAATGCTCTTTCTCCTGAGATCCTGCAGCCTTTGGCGCGTCGTCTCCATTTTTGCCACCATGTTCGCCCACTTCTTATCCGACCTCTAGCATCGCTGCCTCCTGTCCAACTCCTCCTGCGCCCTTTGTATCGGTATTGCCTCAGCCAGGAGCTCGAGGCCCTCTGCCGCGTTGACAAATCATGCCTTTGCCTCATCCATTGCCTACGTCGACCTATGCCGACCTTGGTTGACCTCGAGTCTGTTGATTTGTGGTCGAGCTGAACTCTAGATTGCCAATTTAGGGCTCCATATCTAGAGTTCACTCAAGCCTAGATCCAAAATTTGAGGCTCAAGTTCGCTGGCCGAGCTTGATGGTGGTGAGGTGGTGGTGGAAGGCAATTCATGGGATTAAGCTGATAGTGGTTTGAGTTGAGGCGTTGTATTTCTTGCGGAGTGAAAGGAGGAAAAAGAAGAAGAAAAAAGGAAAAAAAAAATAGGGATAAGTATATTGGAAGTCCTAAAATTTGTCATGAAAATATAATTAAGTCCTAAAACTTTCAAAAAGTGCAATTAAATTCTAAAACTTGTCACAAAGTATAATTAAGTTATAAAATTTTCAAAAAGTGCAATCAAGTCCTAAAATTTATCAAAATGGTTCAATTTAAGTCATTCCATTGATTGCATTTTTGAAAGTTTTAGGACTCGGTTGCATTTTTTAGACAAGTTTTAGGATTTTATTGAACCTTTTGGAAATTTTATGACTTGATTGAACTTTCATGATAAGTTTTAGGACTTAATTGCACTTTTTGAAAGTTTTAAGATTCAATTACATTTTTATGATAAATTTTAGGATTTCTAATGTACTTATCCCAAAAAAATAAGTTGAAGAGAGATACAAGTTGCAGGGGTTTTTGACAGTCAGCCCAAATGTGACGCATGTCGACCCATGAATGGACTCGGATTTTGCCACACTAGCCTCAAAGCTCTATCCAATATTTTATCAACTTGATAATTGATGGAGGTAGGTTTCATTGGTTTGACAGTAAGATTTTGTAGGATTATTTTTAACTATTTAAAAAGTTTAAATTGTTAAATAAAATTTAAGTTGTTAGATGAATACATGATTTAATATTTAAAGCAGAAGCTCCCTATGATGCTTGTCTTATTCAACATATGTTTTTTTTATTGAAAATATGCCCGATTTGTCTCAACCCGTGAGCTGTTAATATTCTCTTGACCCATTTAAAAGTTTCAATTATCATTGTCCCAAACAATGAAGTTCAGGCATTTTCCGTCATCACTGTTGACTTTGGCACTTTCGCACGACAAATTCTTAAACTTTAGAATAAGGCTCGCTGAACATGATGAGCAAAGACTGATAGGAATTTCAAGACGACCTCAACGTCCCCAAATCATTATTGGCTCAGTTGGATATCGTCTATCCACCGATTTCTTTCTTGTCTGTCCGCCTTTCAATACTTTCCATCAACCGAAAGCATCTTTCTAACAACATCTATTTTATCCTTACCGAACGCTTCTGCTAATCAATTTCAGGCGGGAAAAATCGGTTCCGATCGTTCCGCGGTCGCTGATCTCTGCAAGATTCCTCCTAAAATGTTCGGAATCCATCCTGTCTCGCTTGGCACCTTTATTTGTCGTTCAACACGAGATTAGATTACTCCGCCAACCCACGTAAGCTAGAAAGTGACTCGAACCCAATAAGCGCCAAGGGTCAGGTTAGATCATGCGTTTCATCTAACGTTAGGTGCACAGGCACGGTCAAGAAGTCAACTACGGCTCGCGGAATTTAGCCTCTCCCTGAGTAATGAAATGACAAAAAGAAGACGGCCCTAAGCTCCTTTCGGTGTTGATTAATCTCTTCAATGTCAGATGCATTGAACTCAAAGGGCTTTCTAGCCTTTTTACCAACCATGTTGTTGCTATAGTTATTTTCCACTTACGCAAGAAACCAACTTGGGTGAGTACTGATTGGCAAAACATGGTAATTAAAAATAAGAGCAAAAATGAAGATTGCAAGTTGGAATAAGCCATTCTTTGGTTAGCTGAAGAGACATTCTAGTTTTGGTCATCTTTGATTTTCAGACATAATGAAAAGCCGTTCTTCTTTATAACCCATCTTTTTATTTTGACATAATCAAATGAGTGTCTCATTTGAATAGAAAATGATTTTTTTTGTGGCCCTTGTCATTCAAACATAAGGTACAAATAACCTATACTTAGGTGTGACCTCAGTAGCCACATATGCATACATGTTTATTATGAATTATTGCGGCGCGCCAAAATCGCCGCGCCCTTTTTTCATGGGTTAAATCAATTGATTGCTCGTGTGACTTCTCAATTAATTGATTGATTTTTGTTCAGAGGAAATCAAACTTCAACCTAGCTAAAAGTTTGGTTCCCTCATATAGTCAATTACACATGAATCTTTATAAGCATCTAGCCCTTTGGAGTGAAAGAAACTGCTGGCCAAGTCCAAATGCACCATAAACACCGGTTACCATTTGTCCTTATAGCTTCCATCATTCACATATCAGCACAAAGCCATCTTGTCAAGATTGATTCCCTTTTTTCTTCTTTCTCCCAAATCAATCCCTCTCGGTGAAAGAGATGTTTTTTGTAAACAATGTCAAATGAGTGATGTATACAAATATATTCATATTATCTATTATAAATAACTTCCAGCCAGTACTTGATCAGTGCCTCACCCTAATGGAGGATCAAATCAATCAGAATCTACTGAGAAGTGTAACATTGCAAGAGGTTAAGGACGCAACTTTTCAGGTGCTAGGAAAGCACTGTGACCTCATGTTTTAAACGAACAATTCTATCAACATTATTGGGAAATCATCCAGCACAATGTGCATAATATGGTGAGGTCTTTCTTTGACACCAGTTCTCTCGACCCAAATTTGAATAGAACCCACATTGTTCTCATCCCCAAAAACCTAAACCTAGAAAGGATTGACCAGTTCAGGCCCATTTGCTTTTGCAATTTTAGTTATAAAATTATATCTAAGGTCTTAGCAAACCATCTAAAGCCTTGGCTCCCTAATTTGATAGCATCGGAACAAAGTGCCTACGTCGCAATAGATAGATACAAGAAAATATTCTTGTGGTACAATAAGTCCTCCACCAGTTAAGAATCAAGAAGAGGAAAAAGAGATTTCATGCCATTCTAAAGTTGGACATGAAGAAAGCTTATGATAGAGTTGAATGGGATTGCCTAGAAGCTTTAATAATAAAGATGGGTTTTGGTGCAAGATGGGTTTCTTGGATTGTGCAATCTGTCTCCACCGCCTCTCTTAGCGTTGAGTTTAATGGGGAACCCCTCCCTTTTTTAAGCCCTAAAGAGGGTCTTTGCTAGGGGGACCCTTTGTCCTTGTATTTATTCTTTATTGTGGCAAATGCATTTTCCTAGCTCATAAAAAAAGCAATTGATGACTAGAGCTTCTAAGGAATTAGACTAAATTTAATGTGGCGACCTGAGGGCGTGGCCGAGATGGCAGGGGAGGCTACGCCAGCGGGCGACCCAAGAAGTTAAGCACATGTCTCATGTCCCATATTGTTTTGGGGGGAGTTCTATGCTAGTTTATAAGGCTTGGGTTATTTACTCTGTGTAACGTGTTTTAAAACCGTGAGGGCCGAAGGCTCAAAGCGGACAATATTACACAGTGGTAGCCCCTTGGTCCTTACTGTTAGAGAAAACTCCTTAATTGTTTTGAAGCTGACAAAACCTTTCCAAAAGTCTAGTTTTAAGACTTGCAAACTCAAGTGTTATAGTCTGAAGGGCTCAAGATTCATCTGTCAAAGTCTGAAAACCGTTAAGACTTTAATCTCAAAGTCTGACCTCACTAATAGATTCCAGACTGACAAAGAGAAGACTTATCCATATGCGAGTTTATCTTCAAGGATTTGATTCGTACGGTTTGTGGAAGATCTTACAACTGGAGATAGCACATTGTGATCAATTATTCTTATTGAAATCAATTCGGATAATCAGATCTTTTGAAAGGCGAAGTATACTTGGAAGGTTCTATTTATGGAAACCTAGATTCTGATTGTATGTGCGAGCATGATTGGTGGGCTATCATCACATTCCTTAAACAACTCGAGATCTCCTTGATTGATTCTGTCCAACGGGTAGATTGGAAGAAATCCTTTGGAAAGTGTCAACGGTTGTAGAAGCATGGAGGAGTATATAAGGAAGACTTTCAAGTTGTTCGAGTGTGTGCATGAAAGAAAAATTCCAAAATCCGAAGCTCTTAGTTCTTTGCTATTTCAATCGTTGAGCTTATCTTGTACTCAAAAGAGAGATCAAACACTTGTGAGACCTTGAGGAAGTGTAGTAGAGTTTCTACACTGTGGAGTTAAGGACGTGAGATTGTAAAATCTATTTTGGTTTATAGTGAAATTCAACCAGTGAGCTATCAGTGCGGGAGAGTAGACATAGGCTTGATCTAAGCCGAACCACTATAAACTTTATGTTTTATTCTCTTTCCCTGAACTCCTTACTTTAATTCGTAACTTTATATAACTGCTTATAGTTGTTTACATCTTCAGTCCATTATCTTCTAAAGACAATTTATTTTCATTAAGCTTTGCGAAAAATTGTTTTCACACCTATTCACCCCCACTAAGAGTCCTTACTAGCCCTATCAATTGGTATCAGAGCTTGTGTGCTCATTTTATTGAAGTGTTTTTACTTATGAGTTAAAGATCTATGGCTAGTATTTTGGCTCCAAGTTTGGTTGAAGGCCAAAGCAACACCAGACCTCCTTACTTTGATGGAAATGAATACAATGTGTGGAAAAATAAGATGAAGGCATTCATGAGATTGAAAGATCATCTGGAATGGGATGTAGTAGAAAAATGAATCATTCCTAAAGCTACATCAACCTCAGAAAGAGGAAAAGATGTTGTAGATGTTGGTGAAATGTGATAAGAAGAAATAACCAAAAGACAAGCTCTTGATGCTAAAGCCATATACTCTTTATAATGTGCTTTATCTCCTACTGAGTATAACAAAATTTCATCTTGTGAAACAGTTAAAGAAGTCTGGGATAGGTTGCACGTTACCTATGAAGGAACTGATCGAGTTAAAGAAACAAAAATCAATATTCTACTCGGACAGTATGAAACCTTCAAGATGAAGTCAGGAGAATCTATCACTGACATGTTTAGTCGTTTCACGGAAATTGTAAACGGTCTAGCATATTAGGGACAGCCAATCTCAGGACCAATGAATGTTAACAAATTGTTACGTGGACTCTCCAAAGACTGGAATCATGTGAAGACTTCAATAAGAGAAACCTAGAGGATCATGCTACTTTTTGTAGACGAATTTGTTGGCACACTTCAATCATATGAAGTGGAGCAAACTAATGAGGAAGAAGATCCTAAAGGTAAGAAGTCAATTGCTTTAAAATCTAATGATGATTCTGATACAGATTCAGAAGATGATATGGACGATGAAGAACTAGCATTCATGATAAGGAAATTCAGAAAGTTGAATAGAAAGGGAAGAAGATTCAACTAGAAGAAGCAAATCAATCAAAAGTTCCAAAACAAATCAACTGAGGATGATGAAGCCAATAAAGACGTGATCTGTTTTGAATGCAAGAAAAAATGACACATCATACCCAACTGTCCCATATTGAAGAAAAAGAAGAAAAGAACTGAGAAATACAAAAAGGCTCTCAAAGCAGAAACATGGAGTGATACTGAATGCGAAGAAAATGATGAAGAATATGCCAATATATGTCTAATGGCAAAATCAGAATCAGACTCAGACTTTGAAACAGATTCAGACTCAGACTCAGACAGCGAAATCGAGGTTAGTAATTTAAAAATTCCTGATAAAGTCTCGAAATACACAGATGAATTTTGTCTCAGTCTCAAAATCTCTCTTAAAAGGATTTCCGAATTGAAAAGGGAAAATTCTACACTTAAGCAACATGAAATTTCTTGGAAAGAAAAGTTTGAAAATCTAGACAAAAATTTTGCCAATTTGAAAGAAAATGCAGATTCTCTTTCAAAAGAAAATACTTTTTTAAAAGAAGACATTTTAAATATTACAAAAAGGTTTTCAATAGGATCTAAGAAGTTGGAAAAGATTCTTTCAGTACAAAGACCTTATTTCAACAAGTCAGGTTTGAGAATGACTCCATAAACTATTCATTTTATTGATTTTCCAAAAGTAAAGGAAATAATCAAATAAAGACTTACAAAAATGTTTTACAAAAGCTTTTGTAAAACTTGTTGGCCGAAGTGCTCTCAAATGTTCAAAGTGCAACAACTTAGAACATTTCGAAAAAGAATGTTTTATGGTTTGGAGACTTGTCAAGAATGATTGGGCAGAAACTGTGTTTAAAACTAACTCCCATGGACCCAAGAAAATTTAGGTATCAAAGAAAACTTGAGTTCTTTTTGTAATTACAAATCATTATCAAGAAAAAGATTAAGTGGTATTTGGATAATGACTGTTCGAGATACATGACAGGAGATTCAAGTTGTTTCATTAGACAAATGGTGGAAAAATCTCTTTTGGTAGAAACAACAAAGGAAGAATTGTTGGATGTGGAACTGTGAAAATTGGAAGTCTCACAATCAATAATGTTTCCTTGGTGGAAGGTTTGAATTACAATTTACTCAACATTAGTCAACTGTGCAAAACTGGATTCAAAATCAATTTCCAAGAAGGAATTTGTTCGGGAACTAGTAAAGATTTTTTTCAATCTTTTACTAGACGAAGACATGAGAATATTTATCTTCTGGATATAAAACTAGAGAGTTCTCAGTGTCTAATATCCATTCAAGATGAAGCAAACTTTTGGCATTGAAAGCTTGGCCATGTTAATATGAAGCAGATTGCCAAGATCTTTTCCAAGAAACTTGTTCGTGGACTCCCCAGTCTGACTTATCAAAAGTCTGATTTATGCACACCAAGTGTTTTGGGAAAACATGTTAGAAGTTCTTTTAAACATATAAATCAAGTTTCTACTAATTGTGTTTTGCATCTTCTACTTATGGATATCTTTGGACCAACCAAAACTCAAAGCATTGGTGGAAAGAGATACTGCCTAGTAATCGTGGATGAATATTCTCGTTTTACTTGGGTTTACTTTCTGGCAACTAAGTTTGAAACATTTTCTCACTTTTCAAAGTTCGCCAAGAAAGTTCAGAATGAGAAAGGCTTATGTTATTTCAAGCAATAAAGCAAAGCTTGTGGCCAAAGGTTATTCTCAAGAGGAAGGAATAGATTACGATAAGATATATTCTCTAGTGGCAATGTTAGAGGCCATTAGACTTTTACTTGCTTACACATGCATTCATGATTTCATACTTTTTCAAATGGACATGAAAAGTGCTTTCTTGAATGGTTTCATCAAAGAGAAAATTTTTGTAGAACAACCTCTTGGATTTGAAGAACCTAGTAAGCCTGATCATGTCTTCAAATTAAAGAAAGCATTATATGGTCTGAAACAAGCTCCCAAAGCTTAGTACGAAAGGCTTAGCAACTTTCTCATCCAAAATGGTTTTGACAAAGGTAATGTGGACACTACACTCTTCGTAAGAAGAGAAGGCAAGGATATCTTATTAGTTCAAATCTATATTGATGATTTTATTTTTGGATCTTCTAATGAAAGTCTTCACAAGAAATTCTCGAGTCTAATGCAAGATGAGTTCGAAATGAGTATTTTTTCTTAGACTTCAAATAAGACGAGAATTATGGCACCTTCATCTTTCAAGAAAAAAGTATGCCAAAGAACTTGTGAAGAAGTTCAAGATGGACAATTCAGAAAAGATAGAAACACTAATGTCTCACTCATCAAAGCTTGACAAAGATGAGAAGGGCAACAAGGTTGATCGGAAGTTGCATATAAGTATGGTAAGATCTTTATTATATCTTACAGCTTCTAGACCTGACATTCTCTTTAGTGTTGGCATGTGTGCTAGATTTCAATCAAATCCTAAGGTAATCACACTTATTTGCCGTAAATAGAATTATTAAATACGTTAACACTTACCCCTCTCTTAGACTCTGGCATCCAAAGAGGTCAAAGTTTATTTTGTCTAGATATTCAGATTAAATTATGCAGGGAGCAAAATAGATAGGAAAAGTATATCTGGAACATGTAAGATGTTGGGCAATATGTTGACATCTTGGTACTCTAAGAAGCAAAGTACTATAGTTCTATCATTAGCTAAAGCTGAATACATGGCACTTGGAAATTGCTGTGCTTAGATCCTCTAGATGAAGCAACAATTGAAAGATTTTGGTGTTGAAGACTCAAATAGGACAATCAATTGTGACAACACTAGCACCATCAATCTAACCAAGAACCCTATCTTGCATTCCATAGTATAGCATATCGAGATCAAGTATCATTGTTCAAAACAGTGATGTTAATATTCAGTTTATTGATTCGAAAGATCAATTAGCAAATATTTTTACTAAACCATTAGAAAATAAATTTTTTGATTTCATTTGCAATGAATTAGGCATTATTAACCCGTTTGAACAAAGTGTTTAAGAAGGATCTCTAGATAATACCTCCAAACAATGTCATTTGGATATCTTTCACAAGATTCGATTATTTTTGGCGGGTAAGTTCTGTGACTAGCAAGAAATCAGGTATGCCTTATTCTCTCCATATTTATTTTATTGAAAAATTAATTTATGGTTATTCCTTAAAATTTGGAATGCTATTCAAAATTTTTTTTTTTTTTTTTGAAACTGTTTCTTGAACGCTCATATCTTTTCATTTTCCCTTATTAAAGTTTTCAAAAATTCCTAATTATTCTTTTACATCTTTTCTAAGATTTCTCTTCATCCTCTTAAAACATTTATCTCTTTCTTCAAAACCCTCATTCCTAAATTCCGCTCCTTCATTCTTTCAAAGATCAAAACTTTTTCTCTCCAAAACACCCATGACCCCAAAAATTGCCCAAGGAATGAAATCCAACCCTCTGCTTCTTAAAGATCCAATTGAATAGCAAGAACGGCATCACGAGCAAAAGGAAGTGTTGAGCACTTCGAACTATCAAACTCTTCGTACAGTATCAAGGGAACTACAAGCAAGGCACCTACAGGCTCTGAGAGTGGTTCATCAGCCAAATGGCAGAAGTTGAAAGTGGCCATTGCATCACTCCAAAGCTTGGGAAATAATGAAGAGGTAATTTCTACCCTCTTGGCTACTAACAAGTTTGAAAGTGAGTAGGCACTATACTTAATGTTTGAAAATCCTATTCGTGCAATACCGCATGTGGTAGTCGGAACTTCTAGTGGAATAAGTGCTGTTGTTAAGAAGGGGAAAGAAAAAGTCGCAAAAATCCCTATCTTTAGGAAGAAGAGCAAATCGTCTAAGGTTAGGTAGTCGATTTGGATTATGGTAGGAAGGCGATAATGATGAGAAGTTGTTCATGAACTTCAAGAGGAACCTTCCTGGAAATGTTGCTATTAGGAGTAGGGTTGGAAAGTTGTTCATATCTACTGGTTATCTGGAATATTTTCAGAGTTTGATAAACAAGGGAGTCATAAATCATGGGGTAGTTGACTTTGGATTTTTCGAGACGTTTGGGATTAAGATTAAGCACATTTTTGACAAACTTCTTATGATTGATTTGTGTGCTCAAAACTTTCCAAACTATCTTGCTTTAACAACCTATTTTTACTCAAATTTATCATTTTTCACACCTACCTCTATTGAGTTTACTATTTTTGACAAATCTATTCTTATTCATGCCACCGTTTTAGTAAGAATTATTGGTGTCAATCACTCATAATTTGTGCCAATTGATATTGACCCTAATGTTGCTTATCAATCGATCTTAGGTATCACTAACTTTTCTAGAGATACTCTATCCCATGCTTCACATCACAATTTTCCTCTGAAGCAAATTGTTTTGCACAAAATCATCATTAACTGTCTTCGACCGAAAGGTTTTTCCTAAACAGATGTATCTAGGTATGAAGGCTAGATCATTTGGGCTTTTTTAAACAATCATCCTTTTTTTTTCTCTCACACACATGGTAATCCTTCACATGTATCGAACTGTTTTAAAGTCCAAAGGGTAATTGTCCTATGGATCTTTGATTACCAAAATTTTTATGCACTATGAAATTGCAATCCCAAACATGCTCAGTACAAAGCGACTCCTTTTGATGTCACTAGATGAAAAGATGACGAAAAAGATGAGTTTTAGGTTTGTTAAGGGGAGATGGAAAGAGAAAAATGGAAGACCAGTTCAGATAGATATTGAAAAACCAGTGGTAGACTTAGCTTCACCACTCTATGAAGAAGAGGAAGACTTAGATTGATAGGAGTGAATCTCAATCACTCTCGCAAAAAATGACTGAGGAATTGTTTAAGGACTTTGATCTAACAGAAGATCAGGAAAAGGATCTCGATAATTTGATCGCCATACAAGGCGATGACATCTTGGAAGAGGATTTTGATTTAGATGAAGACTTGCAAGAAGATAAGACAATAGATGAGATTGAATTGGACAAGCCAGATGATGCAGAGAATTCCCAACAATAGCAAGTGACTGACCCTCCAGCAGTTATGCAAGAGAAAGAGAAAGAGGTAGCTGACGCCTTAGCATCGATTAAGGATGTGTTACAAGAGGTTGTGGCCAACATTAGTAAAGAAGAGTCTAATGAAATGGACAATGCTAATTTATCAAATCATCCACAGATCTGAGAAGCTCAGGATCAGATATAGGGTGAACAAGTGTCACTAAGGGTACCCACAGAACTTGAAGTTCAAAGTATTCCTGATAAGGCTACAGGAATAGCCAAAGAGCCGAGGGTTGCTACTTCAGTTGCAGACGAGAGTGTGGTTTTGACTGAGAAAGAATCAGATGTAAAGAAAGAAATAGAAGTTGACAAGGATGCTCCAATTGAGAGGGAGCAAGTGCAGAATGCAAGGGCTGAGTAGATCATGCAGGTGAAAAGGAAAAGGAAAATGATCCATCCATTGAGATCATTCCTCCGCCAGAGGCTACAGCTGATTCTAATGAGAGTATACTTCGAGCACTAATGGAGATTAAGGATGAGGTCAAGGAACTAAAGTATCATATCAAGAGGCTCACATAGAATGGAGACAGAAGATTGAAGAAGCTTAAGAACACAATCGCTCATATGAATTATTACGTCCTTGTCTTTGTGCCTTTAGAATATCTCCCTCCTTCAAGCCCTCCAACTAAAGGTGAGCATAGTTTTAGGATTGAACCTGGTACTTGAGAATCAAACTAGTGGGAACCTGTAGATTCTAGATTCCAAGTATGCAAGGTAGATTTCAAGTTCCAAAAAATAATGAACTTATTTCAATAGGTAGGTTTCAGGTTCTTAGGAACCTAAAACCTGCAACCTAGAATCTGAGACAAGTTTTAATATTTTTCTTGATCCATGTCTCCATGCGATCCTCTAATATTCCATACCGTTCGATGATGAATGTATAATCTAGATGCATTAGTCTGAGTTCCATTTTGTGGCTAAGATTTTTACACTATTAAAGTTTATATTTTGTGTGTGTCTAAATATAAGTTATTGTTAATAAATTGTAATCATTCAAATAATAATATAGGTGGAGTTTAAGTAAACCTTAACCGACCCTGGAACCTACGATAGGGTAGGTTCTAGGTTTTAGAATATGCAATATAGGTTCCAAGTTCCAGAAAATGAGGAACCTATTCCAACGGATAGGTTCCAAATTTTAGGTGGAACTTATATGGAACTTGGAACCATTCACTCTACTTTTATCTATTTGAATTCCTTGCCAAGAATTATTTTTTCATTGTTGATAGTTTTGTTCAATTTATATTTTCTTTGATGAATGACAAGCTTGTTTTTTTTATTATTGCATTCATTTTTGTTTTGTTTAACTAAAAATGAAACAAACCAAAAAAAAGAACCTATTAAATTCTATAACCGACCCTGGAACCTGTGAAATGGTAGGTTCTAGGTTCCGACCGGTAGGTTCCAAATTTAAAAAAAAAATGAGGAACTTGTACTTGATGATAGGTTTTAGGTTTTAGGCGAACCTATAAGGAACTTGGAACTGCTCACCCCTACCTCCAGCTCAAGACCCAAACTAATCCTCCACCTCTAGATAGTCTTATAAATTTTCAAATTTCTAAGACAATTTTGTTTGTGTTGACTTGGTTTTATTTGAACTCTCGGCTTGCTTCAGTTTGTCATTTGGTTATGCCAGTTTGCTACTAAGTATTGAACTTATGGTTTGCTATAGTTTGCTATAACCTTTTGTGCCATTGACAAAAATGAGGAGAAATGTGAAGACGCAGAACTTCGCAGATTTTGATGCTATCTATTATCTGAGGACAATTTTTATGAAAAATTGGTTGAAACTTTCTTATCCCTTGTCTTACAATTTTAAGAGTATTTAGAATATCTATCAAAATTGTAATCTTTTTACTTAACATTCTCATAGATTATGATTGCACTTTAATTTCAAATTTCACTATACTCAAAGCTTTATCAAAATCATATCTTTTCTAAAAGTCTGCTTAAAAAGTTTTGTCATCATAAAAAATGGGAAGATTGTTGAAAAAATTCCCTTATTAGTTTTGATGATTAATAAAACTTTCTTTAATCGTTCTTTGATTCTGATAGTAAGATTTTCTAGGTAGAAACTCTTATGAGTATTATCATATGTTACTTATCAAACTCAGAGAATCATACTAAGAGTCACGGAGGAAATCATATTTTTGATATTCGATACTATTTGACCGAGGATATTGATCAAGAAAGTAATCTTCATGCACCGGCTAATAATTTGGTGGATTCCTTGCTAAATATATTAGATTTATCCAAGAAGGAAAGTATATCAAATCAAATCCTTGAAGGTGGAATATAGTAAGATTTGGATAAATCAATCAACAAGAGACGAAACATTCTTTCCAAGTGAAGCACTTTTCTTATGGAAACTCTATCTAATGTATAGGTGGCATAATCAATGAGAGACTTCAATATCCGCAACCTTGAAGCATTTAGATCTTCTGACAATGTTCAAGTCCAATGGGTAGATTGGATGAGTGATCCTCTGAGGTTATGTCCAACTGTGAGCTTGGACAATGAGGATTATAAAAGGTCTTGATGCTGAAAGGATACAAGAAGCTGAAATTCCAAAGTTTATAATTCCTAAGCCTTGAGTGATCTTCAATCTTACACATTCGCTTTTCTTATGAGCTCAACTATGTAATCTTTTAGAGATTGTTAGAATGTCAGATCCAAAGAGTGACCACACTCACTTGAGTCAAAAGTACTCAATCTTTGTAACCTCTAACGGATTTATTCTAGTGGAATCCAGCTAATCGGCTATTAGCGAGGATAAATGGTTGGAAAGGGGTGTACTGGGATGCCATATAACCAACAAGATCCCAAAACGATTGCTGAACTGATAGACTCAACAGAATAACAATGGAAAGAGCAACTGTTGGGGAACCTTTTTGATGAGCAAGTTGTTAATGAAATTCTAGCAATTCCACTACTAATCATTTCAACAGAGTATAAGCTAGTTTGGTTAGCAAATTAGTCTGGGTGCTACTCTGTTAAAAATGGTTATAATCAACTTCGAAAGATTGAAACCAAACAAGACAACGAGCAAGCTTCATCCTCCTACCAAACTCCCAATTCTCTGTGGAGCAAAATCTGGAAGCTAAAAACACTCCCCAAAGTTAGATTATTCATGTGGAGCATTTGCCGAAATGCTCTACCAACCAAGGTCAACTTGTATAAAAGGAAGCTTTTACTTGAGCCTTATTGCCCCATGTGTTGAAAGGAACTTGAAACGGTGGAACATCTTTTCCTCCTCTATGATAGTACAAAGTAGGTTTGGTCTAGTCGAGAACTTAATTTTCAGTTCTCTCACCAACAAGCGACCAAAATCGAGGAGTGGTTGCTGAAATTTGTAGATCTGACCCTAAAGAACCTACCCTTCGAACTTATCGCAACAACTCTCTGGTATATTTGGCTTGCGCGTAATTCCTTTGTCTTCCAACACCAGAATCCTAGTCCCAGAGGAGTAGTAGACTCATCTCTTGCCATGCACTACAACTATGTGAAATGGAACAGGAGTAAGAAGGAGGGAGAGCGTGCATCGGAGGATTTATCTACGAGGGGGAGACCACTGCAACCGGGGACGCTAAAGATTAACATCGATGGATCGCATCTCCCACGGTCTACCGAAGGGGCTTTTGCTTTCGTGTGCTACGATTCTGAAGGGAGATTGATCGAAGGAACTGCGCAACCAATCCGATAGTCCTCCGCCCTCCATTCCGAAACCCTTGCTTGTCTCCATGCTCTTCGTCACTTTGCCAGTTGATCTGGATGGAAATATGTGCCGGAAACAGACAGCTCCTCCTTGATAAGCTTCCCGCAAGATTCCTCTCTTTGCTCTTGGGATGTTGAGCCACTTATTACAGAATGTTTAAGCTTCATGGCCCTTTGTGAGAGTCTTGAGTTGGTTTACTATCCTTGAAATTCAAAAAGACTAGCAGATTGGGTTGTAAAGGCCTCACATGTAAGGCTTTTCCACGTTATTGGGTTTCTTACCCACCACCCCTTCTATCGGAGATTCTGTGTTTTGATACCCCTCACTCTAGAGGGCTTGTTTATATATGAAATGATAAGCCTGAGTTACAATGACAAAAATAAAAAGTGCAATTGCACCCACTAAAATTTTCCTAAAATACCAACATATCTTACGTTTTGCGCTCACTAATATGTAAATTGAGAAAAGTTTATCAATTTTGAAAAGCACATCAATTGAAAAGCATATCTTACATAAAGAAACTACTGTTCTACGTTTCTCTATAATTTTAACCCAAATTGAAGATTTCCAACGGGCAATTTGATATTCACTTTGACCCGCATATTTCCCTTGGAGCTTTAATTTGAAATTTTGGTACCTAATTTGTTGTTGGCTTTTCCTTTAGAGATGTTGCTAGACTTTAGGCACACGCCTTATCGTTGTACTTATTTTTTTTCTATGAACTTTGTAGCTTGGCATAACTTTCACTTGCGATTGGACAATTGCGGTCATCTATTCAATTCTATTGTTCAAAAACAATAAGAGGGTGAGAGAAAAAGTGGAGTTAACGTGAGGGTTTGATGAAGAGGATTATAAGTAACCGTCGAAGGTGGGGGGCAAGTTGATAAGAGAATAAATGCTCTACAATAGTGGGAAGTTACTATTTTTGCCATCCATTGTGTGAGTAAGATAAAAGTTTTATTTAAGGGTAAATTTGGAAGGGAGATAAAACTCAATTTCGACACAAGCGGAAATGAGAAATTTAGAAAATATTTTCCTAAAAATAATGATTCGTATCATTTAAATAAATATTCACTTAAAGTTATTTTCATTATTAACAACAATTTATATCTAAATATTTTCAGAAGCAATGAAAATATTATTTGATCATTCATTTTTATAAGTGATATAAGCAATCATTTGGGGAAAATATTTTCCAAATAATTTATTTTCTGCAAAACAAATGAAATTTTAAATGTATATAGGTCATGAGCAAAAGTTACTCAAATGGAAAATAATGTTACATGCAATTTAAAGAAGAAAGAGGATGTTGAAGAGCCAAAGAATGTGATTCATCTTGTTATCAAAGGCCTTTTAATTTCGGGTACACTCATGTAGAAAGTTGTTGCGGTTGAAGTCAAGCATGTACACTCACAGAGACAATGGAGAGATTGTAGGACATGAAGCGAAGCACATCATGGCCACAAGCCAGGACAAGTTACACAATCCGGAAGAACTCGCACCGTTGAGCGAATTTTCGTCTCGATGTACTTCGATTCCGTGTAATTCCAATCACAGGTCGATTTATATTTCCTTACACTTAGTTTATTGTCGCATTCCCACTCCTTCATGGCCCCGGTTGATCACTTTGTGCTCGAGCTGGGAAATCGACCCTGAAGTTATCTGGCTGGCTCTTCAATCATCTGACATTTGGATCACCCTGGTGCATTCTCGATTCTCCATCGATACCTTTCTTGGCACGTCGGCAGACCGGATTCCATCCGACGATGGCGCATGATTTGATGCATGTTGGAAGAGTTTGATGATGGGCCTAGACACAGGAGTAAGATTGCATTTCATTGATGAGAAACTCCATCGTTCCATAGCTGCTTTTCATCTAAGCAAAGACATCCCATACAATGCAAATTCCCAAGAAAAGGGCATGATCCAGGGCTTCCACCGCGACCAACCAATGTTATGGCAAGTTCAGCACCTTATACACAGCGCGCGCGCGCGAGAGAGAGAGAGAGAGAGAGAAGCCATGCAAGGTTGTCGAAGTTGGCATCCATATAAATGAAGTTATGGTACATGGGATCTCAAAAGTACAATCCTTTGTAGAGGCCACGGCAAACATATTCTGCTTGTATTGAAGTAGAAATATGCAAAAAAAAGATAGAATATTACAGTAAACTTTGCCTATCTACACAAGGATTTCTGAAGTGAGAAAAAAAAGGAGGGATACGATATGATACGATATGAACCAGAAGGATCTAATAGACTTCCACGTTCCATTGCTCAGACTTCTTCAACTGCCTCTTGTACTCCAGCCAGTCGATGCCTGGAAAACACAAGGAAAAGAAAGTAAATATGATGGATAGGGAAAAAATTCAGGGTTTCTGTCAAATTGTTAACATCCAGGAATTCTCAAACTGAGTTGCGTATGTTCACCGTCTTTAGCAGCCAACGAGACCATGATGTCGTCGATCCCCTTCTCCATTCCCTTAAGACCGCACATGTAGACGTAAGTGTTGTCCTTCTTGAGCAACTCCCACAGTTCTTCAGCATATTGCGCCATCCGGGTCTGGATGTACATCTTCTCACCCTTCTCGTTCGTTTGCTCTCGGCTCACGGCGAAATCGACCCTGAAGTTATCTGGCTTCTTCTCCTTCATCTTCTCAAACTCCTGAACCGTAAAACACAGTTACAAAACTGGCAATTTAGCAAGCCTGAAACGAGTTCTTAGAGAAATTAGCAACGGCCATTGCCCTCGGAATGAACATATCTCACCTCCTTGTAGAGCAGAGAGCTGCTTGTGGGCACACCCAAGAATAGCCAAGCCAAGCCGTTGAACTGCGTGTCAAGATCAAACCATTTGTCAAACAGTTATCGAGGAAAAGGATTGCACGCAGACTGAATATCTTCTTGAGGTTCTCTTCACGGTCATTAAACAAATAGAAACCAGACGTTCATAGGCCATTTGAGCAGCCACAAATTCTAAACCAAGATACAGAAGAACGAGGCAGTTCGTGGCACAATCTAAATACGAAATTAAAAGACGCATCAGGTATTAGGCATTGCACTGATTGGAGGATTACGACATGAAAAGACTATTCTCTACCAGAAGTATTCTGTTTAGCTCTCATGCACGGCACCAAGAGGTGCAATCAGTAATATTCACGAGAAAAGATTCATTCTGCTAACCAAAGAGGCCCCATATTAATTTTTAACATTAAGAGCCTTGACAAATTTTGTGCTAAATCTAAAATAATGTCCAAATTAGTTTGGATGGGAATGCACAGAGCATCATAGTTTGTATGTAACCTTGTAGTCTTCGTGCTTCTCAAAGAACATTTTCCACAAGAAAGACCTAAATGGAGCGATTCCAGTACCGGTGGCAAGCTGCAGCAAAGAATTCAAGCAATCAAGTTAATGAGGTCTCTATGTCACATGAACAAACTAGATCAGTATAAGGAGCGGAATAAACCATAACGACGGTGGCATTAGGATCCTTTGGCAGAAGCATTTCTTTTCCAACCGGTCCTGTGATCGTCACTTCTGCCCCGGGTTTCAAGTCACCTGAATCAGGAAGTATTCGAGTGCTTTGAGTCCAGTCAATGCAAGGAGATTCTTAAGTTTTGACTATGATATTTGCAATCCTTACACAAGAAATTTGAGCAGACTCCTTTCACGAGTTCTCCGTTATCGTTGGTGTAAACGAGCCGCTTCACACACAGAGAAACCTATTTGCAAAGACCACTCATTCTTAGTTCTCGAACCTTACATTGGTTCCCCATGGAATAGTTAGACAGATGATCGATAACTAAGGAAATGACACGATAAAAATGATCCAACTCATGAAATAATCTCAGCTATTACTAGATGATTTTTCACTGGTAGAAACTTACAGTCTTGGAGTCTCCAAAATCACCAAGGGCACTGCTGGCGATTGAGTACAGTCTCAGCTTGTGTGGCTTCCCATTCTTGTCAATACCGTCAGGAATGACCCCAATCGATTGCCCTTCTCTGTATGGCACCTCACCTAAGCAACACCGATTTCACCAATCTCAGGAAAAACGACACTTACGCACCAAAAAAAACTCCCACCCAAATTGCATTCTCAACCCATAAAACACCAGCTGGGTCTTTGCAAAATCCCTCAAAATGACGTGTGTCCATGTGCCCAAGTGAAGAGACAAAATTCACTTATTTGTGATCTGACAATCTTATGTCAATGCACATACATACCCTCTGTGCTGAAGACCATGTGCCAGGTCTCTCCAGGAGCATCATCGCCAGTGATCTTCGTGTTGAGGAGGCACCTTCCAATGTAAGGGTTCTTGGGCTTGAACTTGTTCACAACCACACCCTCGTCCATTTTCTTGGACTCCTTGACAACCTTAGCTGGAGCCTCCGTGGTGACCTGTGCTCTAATGGCAGACACCATCCTCCCACCACCACACACAACATCTCTGTAATGCACAGGGACCTACAGAAAGAAGCAAAAGAAAGAATAAAACAAACGTAACCCAGATGAAAATTTCGATTCTTCGTTAGAAGAAAAGAGGCAGCTGATTTCTGTCCAGATGAGAGAATTCATGTGGAGCTCACCTTCTTGAAGTTGATCCTTTCAGTGGAGATGATGGAGGTTCTGCTGGCAGGGAGAGAAGTAGACTTGGAGGAGGAAGGGAGGGACACTGAAGCAGTCACTGCAGCAGCCATTGTTGCAGAGCTGATCAAGAGCCAACGGCAAGAAGCAAGATACAGATGGTGGGGGAGAAAGATCCTCACAGGAACGAGAGATTAATTTATGGGGGAGCGCGGGTCAAGGACTGAGAGGTGAAGAATGTGAGAGAACAGGATCAAAATGGGGGGAAACCTTTTTAGGGGCAGAGTGGATTATGGATTGGGTGGAGGAGATTTTGAGGCCAATGCAGTGGCAGGGGTGTGGATAAGTCTACGGTGGTGTTGAAATGAATGTATGGCTCTCACCCTCCACTGTACTTGAAACCTCTTGGTGGCCACTGCTACTTGGTTTTCTTCCATCCTCACTCATGCTTTTTGATATTTTGATTCAGGAAGAGAGTGAACGGCCCCCACTCCTTTTCTGGATTACCCCAAAAGAAGAATAATTAGAAAGAGGACAAGAAATTTGTGGCAATTTTCGTCTGATTAAGAGGTTAAACGGTGCATTTGATTTAGCATTCTTAAAAGATTATAAGTTTCCAAAAGCCTTTGTGCCAAAATTGATATATTTGGTTTAGCATTCCAAAGATAGGATTTATAAATTTCCTTAACTCAAGAAAACTCCCACACAATATTTAAGGAAAATTCCAAATAAGGACCCGAAGTTGATCAATTTTCTCGAATAACGATTCGAAATGAACTTTGTGTTAAATAAAAACCTAAAGTGGACCCATTATTTCAAATAAGGACTCGAAGTGGTTGAATCAATTCCAAATAAAAACCTAAGCTTGCTGGTCAGCCAAATATTCATGTGATATTTCCAATGACCGAAGTTTGAGCAATTTTATCCAACAAAAATATAGAGAAAATTAACAAATCCTAAAACAGAAACAAAAAAACCCTAGGTTTTCTACAGTCTCCCTACTCCTTGTACCCGTCCCCGCAAAGTCGAAGACCCAAATTATCCGCCGGTTGAGGCACGTATTCAAAAACAAGAAGAAAACCACATGCTTCTTTCTTTGTTTACGGAAACCCAAATTCTCCGCCGGTCGAGCAAGGCGAGTCGCGACGAGAATCGAGTCGCAATGATGACCGGGTAGTGATTTGGTTGAGGAGCACTGGGGGAGAAGAAAGAAGAAAACGTAAACATCTAAATGAATAACCTAAACTTAATTAATTTATAATTTTCCCTTTTTTTCCAATCACAAATTTTTGACAAAATTGCCCTTATTTTAATCGCTAGAAAATATCTACCGGTGAACTAAGGTTCTCAATAGAGATTAATTTGATCACTTCGGATCCTTATTTAACACAAAATTCACTTGCTTTTTTCGGATCCACTTTTTAAAAAAAATTCACTTTGGGTCTTTATTTGAAAATTTTCCCAATATTTATATTACAGTATTTTCTAAATATTATTTGGAGGCTAGTGACTTTTTTTCTTTCAACTTTATCCTCACTAAACTGTCTGAATTCCAATTTTACCCTCACCCTCTATTTTGTGCGAATTTGCCAACATTGCACTATGGCGGCACAAGCTTAGATCTATTTGGCATTGCATCTGACACCAGCGGCCAACGCTGGAGATGGTGCAACCTTAGTGTCGCCTCACCTAGGTAGCTCAATCGAGCCTTATCCAAAATCGCTTGACCTCAACGTCACCACACTTGGGGTCATAAGACCGCCGCTTTGGTCGCATAAAGTTGCCTGAGGTCGTCTGTTCTCCAAATTTGTCGTTGAGCTCATCCCTTCTCTGTTTCATTATTTTATTCTTCAATAGCTTTACAAAACGAAACCACAAACAGGTGTTTATCAACTTCTATTAACATTTCATGTGCATATGTGCAAATGCTTTAGCCTTTTATTTGTTTATTTATTTATTCATTTGTCTCTTTGTAGGTTTGCTGTAAAATGGGAAGCTTTAACCTTAGTCCAGTCCTATGGTCCCCTCTTCCTCCAGGTTAATGAGGATTCGAGTGAAGTTTTTCTTTGCAAGTTTGCAATTATTTGTGGAATCACCCCAACTAGTTACTAGTAACAGGAATGAATTTTATATATAGTGTACATAAGGAAAAAAAGGAAAAAGAAAAGAAAAAAGTGGTCAAAAGAGCAAACTCACATGTATTATATGAAATATCATGAACAACCGCTTCATCGAGTTATATCCACTTATTTTGGCAAAATTATGTTGTAGATGTGTAAATTTAGCCTTTTATATTTGGATCTTGTTAATACCAAGATAAAGAAAATTTGTTATATTTTATGTATTGTCTCTCTCGTGTTATATCACCGGTGTTCTATATGCAATAAATGGGCCCATTTTTAAAGAAAATATACTTAGGCCCAAAAGACTCTAGCTCAATATCTTACTTAAGCCCATGAAAATGCAGCCTTAGCCCATTTATCAAAGTTTTTTCAGCTGTTGCTGAATAAAGAGAAGAGGACAAGAAATAAGAGAGAGGGAAGAGTCACAAAATCAATTGGGTAAGAAACATTGGGATGTCATGGAGTCGGCGTATTTTATAAAAGTTTTGCAGTTTGATCGATGATGAATTCTGAAGTTTGTTGGGCACTATTGGATCGTATTCAACCCTTTGATTCTAGCACTAATTTTTGTCTATTTCCAGCCATATTTTAGGTCAGAAGCAATGATGTATTTTAAGTATATTGAAATAGCTTCCCAAAAACTGTGGATCCACTTGAAATGTCATCAATAGAGTTTAAATGAACCGTTTTAAATTTACATGCAAGCTATCACTGTTCCGTTTACTAAAAGCATTTCTTTATTTTAGGGCATTTTTGGAGGCTCATCAGCATTGTTATGCTATCGGATAAGCCTACTTTAATTGGCAACTATAAAAGTATTTACCTACGTGATTTTGATACTTGTTTCTCACTTAACTAGTACAATCCTAAATTCATCTTTCGACGTAATTTTCAGTATTTTATTTTGATATAACAAATGAGTAGTACTTATCTTTTCTATGATTTGGAAAGTTGTGTCCTGAAAATGATAGGATTCAGGATATGTTCCAAGTTACGAAAGAAATTCACATGACATGATGTTTATTGAAAAGGAAAAGTGATATTTTATAGTATATTATTTATTAAAGTTGACAAGGCACCTACTACCATTTTAGTTACTTAAAATGACATTCTGAGGTTTCTTGCTAAATGATTTGTGTTATTGTTTTTTAAAAGAATTCTGAACGGCTTTAGCTATTTGTGAAACGTTCTATAGGCTATTCTTTACTGGAGGAAGGATATATAAAGGAGATTACATGTTTTAGACGTGAATATGGTTTCTGAAATGGTAGTTGCTGTGGAAGGAGGTGTTGTTGTATGTATGCATACTATTCTCGAGACACCCTGTTTTGATCAAGCCTCCAGCTAATATAAGTGGAGACCTACACTTAAAGAGGAAACTTGGTGGGCCTTATCACTGTGTATTAAGCGCCATGATTTGGCATTGATTGCTAGATTGATCAAATCATTTATGTTTGCTTTGATATTGTTGCTTAGATAGGTGTTTCCGAAATATATGAAGTTATGTTGAAGGAATGTAACTCATCTTTGATCTTATATGTATAATGTATACTATATATAGATGAATATATTTCCGCTACTATTTATGAGTGTGCATTATAGTAGATTTGTCCAACTAAATGAGTGGTGATTTGTTCATTTTAATTTTTCATCAAGTTGTACAGCTACTGTCGATAAGGACGAGAGCGAAACTTTTTGAGAGTTGATTTTTGGTAAGGTGCTAAGATGGTTGTGCATATGGTAGCTATTTTTGTTGGATTTAGCTTGGTTAGCCGTGGGAGATGTACACTTTAATTTTCGAGCTTTCCAATTCAGTTGACAAGATGTGTCTATTCTTTTTGGCGGACTTTAGAACTCTAATTCCTTGCGATTAGCTTACCATCTTATTAAAATTTATATACGTTTTAAGAGCATTTTTTTTACTATGGTTAGGTACGAAACCACATCATTCAAGTTGGAAGAGACGGCCATATCGTTTCCTTTGCTCTGTTTTACAGGAAAAGGATGGGCTTATGGGTTGGGTTGTCCTCCTCTTGAGCCCTTCCATAAGCCCAACCCAACCCCTCAAGTCTAGCTAGCCTCTACTCGATCCGCTTCTCCAGAGATGACTTTCTTTCTTCCTAATTCGAGGGCATGACCGCAAATAACCATTTTCGCAAGCCCGCATTTGCAAATAATCACATCTCTAGGCCTTGCATTTAAAAAAGAGTTAAATGACGGCATGATTGGGAAGAAAATTTTGATTGCGCATGTGCTTACTTACTGCAAGTGTCCTTTTGATGTCAACTATTTACAAGAAATATTATTTCGCAGTGTGCAATGGAGTTATCAACCAAGCCATTTATCTTTATATATTATTATTTTTAATATTAATTGGATTTAAAAAAGAGTTAAAGGTGAAGGCGAGCCTCACCCCTTGTCGAAGGTCAGTGAGGGCCGACCTTGCCAGATTCCAACAAGGGCGACCTTACCTAAGGTTGGCAAGGGTAATCCTCACCAATCATTGCCTTTGCTTGATTGCTATCCATCTCTAAGGCTCAGCAACCAGCAGGGAAAAATGAAACAAAAAAGACAATGAAAATATTTATAAAATAATAAAAAATTCAAAAAAATATTTAAAAAATTTTGAAAAAAAAAATTGTCCACATTAATACCAGTCATGCCACATAGGACGGTCATCATTCAAATGAATGATTTTTAGCTAAAATTGACCAAGACTACATTGACAAAATGTAAAAAGGTTTATGACTTGATTGGTAAATTGAAAGGTTTAGAATGAAATGACTAAAGTGTAATAGATTTAAGACTTTTTGGATAATTTTCCCTATAAAGTTATGTTGAAGTGATATAACTCATCTTTGTCTTGTACATATAATATATACCGGATTTAGATGAATATGTTTCTAGTACTATTTATGAATGTGCATACAATTTATCGATCTACTTATAATAGATTTGTCCAAATACCATTCATTTTAGTTCTTTTTCAAGTTTTACAGTTACTGGCGAGTAGGATGAGTAGGACGAGAGCAAAACTTTTTTGGTGTAGTGTTGGGATAGTTGTACTTATGGTAGCACATCTATGTTTGTCACGTTTATCTTGGTTAGCCGTAGGAGATGAATCTTCACGCTTTCTGTTTTAGCCGACGAGATGTGTTTATTCTTTCTAGCAGACTTTAGAACTCTACTCCCTTGCGATTAGCTCACCATCTTATTCAGATTTGCATACGTTTTAAGAATCTTTCTTACTTTGATTATGTACGAAATCGCATCATTCAAGTAGGAAGAGACGGCTGCGCCGTTCACTTTGCTTTGTTTTATAGGGAAAGGATGGGCTTATGGGTTGGGTTGTCCTCCTCTTGAGCCCTTCCATAGCCCAACTCTACTCAATCGGCTTCTCCAAAGATGACTTTCTTTCTTCCTAATTCGAGGGCATGACTGCAAATAACTTTTATTGCAAGTCCGCATTCGCAAATAATCACATCTCTGGGCCTTGGATTTAAAAAAGAGTTAAAGGACAGCATGACTGGTAAGAAAATTTCGATTGCGCATGCGCTTACTACTGGAAGGGTCCTTTTGATGTCAACTATTTGCAAGAGATATTATTTCACGTTATGAAATGGAATCATCAACTAAACTATTTGTGATCGTATACATATTTTTCCATATTGGTTGGTATATTATTTTATTTGACTTTCAAGTAAGTCATCCTCTAAAGCTCATATAATGTGGAATGAGTCCTCCCACGTGTGGAAGATGACGATGGAAATTGCATATTAAATTGCAATCTCGCCGTCAAGTCAACTTGCACGAAACTTTAAAATGAGCCACTAGGACCTGGACCGGTCAATGGTACATAGCGGATGGATTGAATGCTTATTTTGACCCGGTTAAAAAAGGCATGAATTGGTGAAGTCGTATTGAAAGATTTTTCTATTTCGATTGATTTAGACGTTGATTATATAGAGTGTGAAATTTAGAGAAGCTGAAACCAAAACTAAAAGTAAGTCAGCTCAATTGGGTCCTCCAATTTCTTAATGATTCATTAGATCGATTATTGATCTTCGATTATTCCGTACAAGGCATCCCCGCATCATCGATAGTACACGAGCACCATCGGAGTTTGAACTACTTCTCACAAGAGCTTGACATTCTTTTGGAGCATGGCTTTTCTCCGGACTGGACCAACGCGGATTCCAATTTTTTCTTCGTTCACAGTTTTGAGCACTGTATTTTGACGAGATGCTTGGTCTTTTGCCTATTGGACAGATGACATCACGCGTCGGAGAAGTCGAAAATTCCAAGTCAAGGAGCGCGAAACAGCAAAAGGGCGTTCGCGGTTCGCGGTTGCGGTTGGAATTGGATGGGACGGTTGAAAGATCCTTCGAAATCGTCGAACTCCCCCGTCCAACGACAATCCCCGAGATCCAATTCGATCCATCAAGAGACTCCCTCGCCTCATTTTCCAAGATCGAAACAGAGCTAAAAGCCGAAAGAGGATTTTCAGTTGACTTCTTTATTCCGAATGTACTAACTTTCTCCGACAGCACATGGGCGGCATTATTGCACGACCAGCTGTCTAACGAAAGACGGCCGAGCAACCGTCTATCTGGAGATAGCTGGACCGGCCCGAACGCGCTCATCGCGTTTTTTTAACTCGTCTGGAGTTTGATTTTCACATAGGTACATTCTAAATACCTTGAATCGCGCCCCAGATAGTGGTCGGAACGCGGAGTCGATCTTGCGGTCGAGCTCCGATCCCGCGTCTCCGAGATTTCTCTAGCGAGAAGTCTGAAACAGGTAGAAGAGTTTTAACCCGTGGACTTCCCATGTCAACGCTTAACAAGATTGTTCCACCAAACAATGCCCGATTCCCAGGCGTACTTGCTTGCTTTCGAAATTACTATAAACGATGTTGTGAAAGCGAATCTCAAGCTCGCCTGTTTTGCCTGTTCTCTCTCTTGGTTTTTTTGGTCCACCCTTCTGAATGTGATCAAACTCGAGAGAGAAAGACTGGACTTTCTTCAGCTTTTTCAGACAATAGAATCAGAGACCATGAAAATAGCCTGGTCAGAAGAGAATAAAAGCTTCATGGGGCTTTGATTACGAGCATGCGCCCATGAAAGAGAACCGACCAAAACCTTGGTTTCTCCGCAGAGGAGAATGTCAACCAAAGAAAAGAGCAGAACAGAGGAGGAGGACTCTGCCTAATTAGCAGTTGCAAGCAAGTGCTGCGAATGGCTCAAGAGAGATTCTTCTAATCAATTACAGAAAAATCAAGACTCTTTATGTACACACTAAAATCGTGGACAACCGAAAAGAACAGATACAAGGAAAAAAGAAAATAAGGTTAACCCAATTTTTTTTTCTTTATTTTCTGGGTTCTTTTGGACAAAGATCAAACATCTACACATTCATCGGGCCAATTCAATGGTACAATAACCTTGATCCTCTAGACTGGTAGAGCTCCAACCTGCTCTTGGCATCCTGCAACAATGCCTCAATCTTCTCGTCCTGGTTCATGTGGGACTGCTTGGACGCCCACTCGAGCACGGTGAGCACCTCGGCCTGCGCGAGCTCCTCGCTGTCGGGGACGTGCTTCGCGGTGTAGCCGAGGAGGACGAGCGCATCGAGCTGCACCGCATGCTCGCCGAAGTACACCAGCTGGATCAGGTGCTTCGCCCCGCCCGCGCCTATGATGGCCTTGCAGTGGTCGAGGTGGAGGTAATTCTCTGTGCCCGCGAACTTGGCGAGGGAGATGCAGGCCTCCCGGGACACCTCAGCCTCCCGCTCGTCGAGCAGGCGCACCAGCGGGGCTATCATCCGGGTCTCCGTGGCCCGGAAGGTCCGGGCCAGGTTCCCGATGGCCTTGATGCAGGGGATGAGGAGATCTGAGTCGGCTTTCTCGATGACCTTGAGGAGCTGGTCGACCACGGCCTTGCAAGCGGGCGAGTTCGGCTTGAACGCGGATCGCCGCAACTCCGTGTCCCGCTCGGCCATGGCAGTGATCTCCATCAGGGCCATAGCAGAGTTGAACCGGACGGTCTCGGGCCCTTTCTCGAGGAGCACCGCGAAGCAGAGGAGCGCCCTCGACTCGGTGATGCTGCGGCAGATCGGGGAGTTCCCCTTGGCGAGATGCCAGAGGGCCTGTGCGGCCATGGCCTTCATCTGGGCCTTGGTGGCCGGGTCCTCGGATTCCCTGCCCTTCATGTTGGCCCCGGACACCGAGTGGCTGTGCTGGTGGTGCCGGTGCTGCAGCGGCGGGAGAGACTGGTAATTCTGCTTCCCATTGGCGATGTGATTGATCTCGGCTGGCTTATCTGCCTGCTTTGAGGCGGCATTCATTGCCATCGTGTGAGCGACCACATTGAGCATCTTGTTCTCTCGGGTGTTGCCAAGTGGATGGTTGATGAGACTGGCGCCCTCCCTGTCCTCATCCAAGCCCATCCCCGCTGTGGCCGCCCTGTTTGGCCCGCCCATGGCCGCCGCCGCCGCCGCCACCGCCTGGTTGGTGTTGCTGCTGGCAAGGACGATGGCATGGAGGGAATTGGCCTTGAGCGTGGCGATGGCGTACTTGCTGTGCTCCTGGACGGTCTCGAAGGCGAGGTGGCTGACGAGGAGGCGAATGATGTTGTGCTGGGCGAAGAGGTCCTGGCACTTGGGGTAGTGGGCGGCGAGCTCGGAGACGGCCCAGGCGGCGACGGCCTGGGCCTTCATAGGACCCTCCTTGAGGATTTTGGCGAACACCTGACAGACGCCGGCGTGGATCATGTGCTCGACGCTCTCGGGGTCGCGGCCGAGGAGGCCGATGGCGCGGGCGGCGTTCTCCTGGCCCTCGGGCTTGCCCTCCTTGAGGAGCCGGAGGAGGGGGCCGATGCCGCCCTCCTCGAGGATGAGCTTGCCGTAGCGGTCGTTGTCCCTGGCGAGGGAGACGAGGTTGGCGGCGGCGTCGGAGCGCTCGTCGGGGAGCCGCCGTTGTGGAGGGTGGCGATCTGCTCCCAGATGAGGCAGAGGATGGGCTCGTTGGCGGCGATGGGGGGCAGGCCGAGGTACCCGTCGTCGGCCCGGTCGTCGGCGGGGGCGGAGACGCGGAGGAGCCAGGAGACGTCGCCGATGGAGTTCTCGAGGAGGGAGGAGGTCTTGCGGAAGGCGGCGGCGGGGATGAGGGTGAAGACCCGCTTCATGAGCCCGTTGGCGCGGCACTTGAGGACGATGGCGAGGGCCTTGCCGAGGGCCTGCTCGGTGTCCTCGACGATGCGGCGGGTGGGCCGCTCGTAGAGGTCGGACCCGGACCGCGCCGCCTGCCGGAGGAGCGCCGCGAGGCGCTCCGTCTTGGACTTGAGCTCCGCGCACTCCTGCTTGAAGGCGCTGGCCTCGTCGGCCGCCTTGGCCACCTGGTCGGCCAGCTGGATCGGCTTCGCCAGGATCTGCTTCACCAAGTCCGCCATCCCCCAATCGGCTGGCGGACCCCTCGCCGAGCTATAATCCCGATCCCCCCCTCCTCTACCGAAAGGCGGTCGCTTTCGACCGGATCGAATAACGGGAAAGAAAGAAACGGATCAAGAACTGAGATTTGCAGAGCAGACAGAGGGAGAAAGAAAGAGAGAGAGAGGGAGAGAGAGACAGTCAGGGCTTGAAAGCTGGAGGAGAGAGAAGGAGGGTATTAGCTGGACGAGAGTTAAACGAGAGAGTGATGCATGTGGGGATTCGTGCGCCTTGTTTCATTTCATTTCAGAGAGAGAGAGAGAGAGATAGACAGAGGGACGGTGATTCTTGGGTTTTCTTGGAGATGAAACGGAGGTGCTTTCTTTAATCTTTCTCCCTCCTCCCTTTTTAACATAAGAGGACAGTAATGGTGGCGGATGAAGAAGAAGGAGGAGGAGGAGGAGAAGAGTCGTTCGGGGTCGGACGGGGTTTACAAGGTCAAAAGACGCGCTTCCGTCTCTCTCTCTCTCTCCGGATCGACCCTTTCGCGTGTTCTTTGGCTTTCTTTATAGGGAGAGACGAGTCTCCTCTCCTCTCCTCTCCTCCGTTTCTGGGGTTCTTGAAACGATAGTTTTCCATGGTGATTCGGATGAGAACGTAGGGACAAACTATGTTGCGACCCCACCCGGGCCCACTCTCATGTCGTCCAATCGCGCTGCTCCTCCGGTCCCTCGAACCGGAACCCGTCTTGACTCGTGTTTTTCACTTCGGATGTGGGGTTGAAAAAACCTTGAATCCGCGACGAGGGCATTGAAGGACGGGAGCGCTCCATGACTACTAATGTAAATTTCCTATGACGCTTTGCTTCGACGTTGTGATTTGTCTAAGCGCCGTAACTCTTGAAGAACTCCGCCTCCAGTAGGTTTTTTTTCTTGCCTGAAATTTGACGCGGCATTAATTTAAATAGGTAAATCCTCCATGTGTCTTGGCAGGGAAATGATGCCATTGACGGTGTACAGAACCTTTCCTTGCCCCAAATTGACGGCTTGGGACTAAATTAGGTTAATCCCGGACCCCATTTTCACTTGCAAATAAAAAAATTATTTGCGGTTTCAATGAGAAGTTGCTTTTGACATTTGTAATGGAGAGGAGAAACATATGAGAATCTCGCTTAAAGTAGCAAGATTCCTCGCTCGTCCCCCGGGCCCTAATTTTTCCCCCTCCAAGTTGCGGCCCTTTTCTCGTCTTCTATTTTTATGTGGGAATAAAGGGAGGGAGGGAGGGAGAATAATTTACCTACCAAATCTTAATTAATTCGTTTTCGACGTGTGGCCTTTTAGGGCTGGTTTGTCGAATCGTTTAGTCGTCCTTCCACTTTGGACTTGATTCTTCCTAAAGAAAGCCAAGTTTGATATAATAGCGTACAATATAATTTCTCGTAGGATTCGTCAGAAGAGGTGTATTGCTGGAATTCCTCAAGTGAACATTATTTTTAATAATTATGGCACTTGATGATCAATTGAAAAGTTATTACGCTAAAGTGGGTATGGTGCGAAAATTATGATATTATTAAATTCCTATTTTTTGCTCCAATGACGGTGTTAAGAACATGTTCTGTAAAGAGAAGGAATGGTGTGGCATTAACTCGACGGGAAAGAAAGCATGCTCAATATACACAAAGTCGACCCAAAATCGCTATTTGATAGTTGAGACCAGCAAAATTATTGTCTTGGCATGTGCTTATCGACAAACCCTAATAAGACACTTTACCAGATTCAAAAAAGCTTTAGAAATGGCACATGTTATTTATCATTGGTTAAGACTAACGGGGAATCCTTTGACTTTTGAAGATCTGATTACGCGTTAGACGAGTAAATCGTTGCACTATAAAATTGCAAACATTCTATATACAATTACTTAATAGGCACTCATCAACAAAATGTTTAATATTACGAAAAATATCAAATTGATATATTTATAATAAATTTATCATAAATTAATTTTTTATCACAAAAAACTCCAAAATGAAAAATGATATAATTGTGATAAATTTACCTCGAAACTAATATTTTGATTGCCAAAAACCATAAATGGATACATTTGTAACAAATTTACTTTCCGTTAGTTTAGTTAAATTGAATTAGTATTACAAAAAACCATAAATTAGTATACTCGTAACAACGGAGGGTAAAATCACAAATTAGTAAACCTTTCAATTGTCACATGTCACCTAATTTGATAATTTGATGATAAAATATAATAAAAATTAACGAATGGTAAATTTGTCATAAGCGTATCAATTTGGATAAACCCTTTCTTTTCATGTAATATATAACCTTTAGTATGCCCATGGACTTGAACCAACGAGTATGACAAACAATTTGCATTAATATGTCATTTTCATGATTTTATTTCGTGAATATAATGCCAAATAATCATTGTCATCTTCTTCTTCTTTTTTTGGTCAAAAATCATTGTCATCTACATAGACTAGGGTTTACTTCTATAATGTGTCTACCCACCCAAATTATATGGTTCTTAGCACAGCACCCCAAGTAATTGAACTTTCGTCTATTTTTCAAGTTTCCATTAAGTAGCTAAAGTTTTCGATTGCGTTTAAATAATCTAGATTTGAGTCCGCATCAGATAATATATTACGTGTTAATCGTAAACATCGTGTAATTACGTGTCTTCTTAAGCTAATGACAAGTCCCCAAACACACAATGAATGGTCGAGATGCATCCGCATCAAAACCCATCTTCTTTATCACGCAAACCCTAATTTGCATTTTTCAGCGAGAATAAGATCGCCTGTAGCCCCGCAAGAGTAATAATGTGGTTGGTGCAAACGCAACCTCGACTTAAAATTTTGGGATTGATTTGGCGGTCGTGCTCCCTATCCGGCCATCTCCAACGTGCTCCGAGAAAAAAAAAAAAAAAGGTTTTAGATCCTTCACATCAGAAATTCTTCACTTGGGTCTATTAGAATTCATATATTGGTCGTTGAACACTAATATTTATGCTTAATCTCCATGCCACGTCTCTGCACGAAGAAAAAGAAAGCATATCATATCGTTATAAACTCATATGATGCGTGTGAACACAATGTAATTAATCAATTATTTTGTCTTGTAGAAGGTGTTGGAGGTTATTTGTAAAAACAAACTAAGTGCTTTTTCCTTGTTCCACATAGGAAAAGTGAAAGAAAGTGGGCCAATTAATAAGTGTGGGATTTCCTTTGTATATTTAAAGGAATAATTGGGTGGGGCTAGACCCCACTATACCCGTGTGCCTTCATGGATGCTAGGTGGTGCCTTCAAGAGCCTTCATCAAAACTTGAGGTTGATTGGCAAAGGCATCGATAGCAAACAATCAACATAAAATTAGAATTGCTAGGTGGTGGTTATGTCTATTGTCACTAATTTATAGCTTTAAAAAAAAAAAAAATTCTCATGGACAAGTGTCGCTAGGTAATAAGAGATTATGTAACTTCTTGTTATGATCGAGGACTATGATACTTTTTGTATGCAAGTTCACTGTCCGTCGTGTCATATGTAATCATCATATGTGACCGTCTATAGAGAGTTATTAATACTTCAAATGTAAATTTTGCAAACAATCAAATCAATCAAAGAACTCAATATTCCTTTACAAATTTCTTTGTTATCTTTTCCGATCCTGCAATTTATATGGCCGGGCATGATCGCCATTCCCAACTTCTGTCGATTCATATTGATCTATTCATTGTTTTGAAATGTATTTTCATCAATACTTTTCGATGAAACGCCAATCGAATGTCCAGAATCAAACCACGTGACACACATGATGAAATTCTTATGTACAAAAGTAGTGATGATCTTCATGTAAAAAAAATAAAAATAAATAGTGATGATAAAAAAAAGTTTCCATGTAACTGTCACTGTTCCTGTCTTTTTCCCCTCTTTTCACATCCAATTCCCGCACAAGTATTTTGCGCTTTCAACAGAAGTTTGTCATCTGGTTTCGCGGCCATTCATCTCGATCGAGTTCGACCCTTTGTCTCGTTTCCAATTTTGCTTTCGTGGGTTATGTACGAAATTGAGCAAAATCCAAGAGAAATGAACATAGAAAGCGCACGTGTTTGCGAGCGATTCGCAGGAATAGAAACAGTTCGACCTTACTTTAGCTTGAATGTTATTGAGACGTACCAATCGAGCTAAAAAAAGGATTATGTGACGAGCCAAATCTTTCCATGACGTGTATTTGATAGCACCGCACGCATTGGGACACGCATTTTCTATTTCACGGGGTTGAGGTCTATCAGTCCACGCTCGAATGAGGCAAATTTGATTACCTACCAGTAAATTTCAATTGATGTTGATAAAAATGAAAAGATCTCATTGCTAGATTGTCTATATTGATTGAAAAATGAAAGGAAGATAAGCTAATTTTCATAATCGACGAAAATGCTTAAATATAAATTGATATCGACAATAAAAGCACTTTCTATTGACTAATAATTTTAAATAATACAAGGTACTGATTTTAAAATTCGTTTTCTGTGAAATTAAATTAATTCAATTCTTACGTTATGCATCTTAGCTTCGTTTTCCTTTTGAGAAAAATGCCGTCCTTTGCCACGTGGCGAGGAAGGCTCCAAATAATGTGCTGGACAGCTTAACAAAAAAAAACTAATTTCTTAGTTTGTGGACAAATAAGTGTAAAGGTCCTGTTTTTTGGATTTATGGGGATTACAAACGGAAGCTGGGAATTTTAGCCAAAAAAAGGAAAAAAAATGTAAAATATATATACCTATTTATGTTTTGTGTAAAAAAAGGCTTTGTCGCATACAAGACATGGGGTCTCCTTCTAAAGTTGCAACATGGAGGCTACTCCTTGTCACATCATTCCCAAATATTTATAACTTTTTTTATTAGATTGAAAAAATTAAAATAATTAATATGTGAAGGAGTTGGCAAATCCTCGTCGCCGGCGCCGCCCACGACGCACTTCCGAGCTTCATCGGGCCTATCAACTCAAAACTCTCTCTCTCTCTTATTTAAATTTCTTTTTTTATATAACTAACCAATGAGCCGAATATTTTATGCAAATCACAATGTTTAATTTCACAGAGATTAATTTAATCACATCTTAATTATATTACAGGTGTTGACTCTCGTTTTAATTCCAGGTTCTTTGCGGGAAAATGAATGACTTGGGAAATATTTTCCAAAAATGATCGATTGTATCGGGTAAAATGATTAGTCAATGGAAGATGCTTTCATTAACATTAACAATTTATGTCTAAATATTTTCGTAGGAGAGAATGAATGATTTGGAAATAAATTTTCTTAAAATGATCGCTCGTATCTTTTATAATAATAAATGGACAAAAAGTATTTTTATCATCTACGGAAATATTTAAAATAATGAAAACATGTCTCATTGACAAATTGTTTCAAATGTTATAAATGATTATTTTTAGGAAAATATTTTATAAATTACTTATTTTCTGCAAAACAAACGCACCATTAGTAGTGCTAGTTTAATATTTGAAATCATGAAGGGTTTTCCATGAGATGTGATTTGAATACTATTAATCCCACGCGAGGTTTGCGAATAAGTGATTGTCTGATAATGAATAAGGAATATCCATCTTCACGTGACGCAAAACATGACCATCACTAATGAATTTCTTACTTGCTTGCACGCGAGACATTGTAACATTTCATTTGAACACACAAAATTACAACACATCACTTTATCATCACCTTTGAATATCTTGACATTACGTTTAGTGATTGATGCACAATATATCTAAAGATAAGCTGACCTTCCTTAGGATATACTTTCTTTCTTTATCATTTTGATCATTTCGTAGCTTTATCATTTTTCAAATAGAAAAGTGTATCAAGAACAGGTCAAATTATTTCAGGATTTCAGCCGCATCTAGATGCTTAGGTATTGTGCCACGAATTATCGTACGGCTTTCTAACTTAATAGGTATTTATTTAATTTATTTTGCTGAGCAGGTAGAGTGAAAGTCAAATAGGGATTGTGTCACTTTAATTTTTTTAAAATAATTGAGTTGTTAAATATTTTAAATGATTTAATTTGCTTCTCGAGAATAAGTTGCCAATTATTTAAGGAAATAACATTCTAGAGAAGATGGAATTGAGTGAAAAGGACTGGATTCGGATCCATATTTCCCTGGTAATAACCTGGTTCGTCTTCTTTGCTGATCTCTTCTAGATTAAAAATATCTAGTTTATATTTTCAGATCTTGATTTTCTATTCGGGCCCATCAGTGCAAATTGATATTTTTCCACACGACTCCTATTCAACCTCTTTTCAATACATTTTCACCTTTTGTTTCATAAAAATCACATATCATTGCTTGTCAATGAAATTCGAAATAAATAAGACAATACAATATCACCTTTATCATATCACTATTTCATTATATATATGTATATATATGTATATGCTCCGCGAGAATTGAATATATTTTTCTAGACTTTGTTTTCTCTTATCGGTGAGGAAGTGCCAAAAAGGTTGCAGCATGGGAGCTTATGTAAGCAAAGGCCAGATGGGGACTCCTCATATAAAACCCATTTTTGTTGGTTCCCTAGAAATTTATCAAGAAAATCAATCTTTAGTATGCATTAGGTGTGTTTGTCTAGCAGAAGATGAATAATCTGAAAGACCTTTTTTTTTTTTTTCTAAAAATGTATTGTTTATTAAAATGAATAAATGAAAATTATTTTCATTGATGAAAGCATCTGAGTAGTAAACCTATCCCAAGATGATTGCTCTCCCATTCCAATCTCCTTGGAGCCTCTAGTAGCACAGCTGAGACAGTGATGGGTTCTCTACCCATGCGGAGGTGGAGCGATAAAAGTTTTGAAAATTCAAGAGAAAGTCACTAATGATAGAAGCCATCATTTTCACCTTTTGTTTCGTAAAAATCACATATCATAGTTTCTCAATGAATTTCGAAATAAATAAGATGACATGATATCACTTTTTTCATATCACCAATTCATTATATACATATATATATAAACACACACACATTTGTATTATATAAATACTCCGAAAGAGTTGAATATATTTTTCTGAACCTTGTTTTCTCTTATTGGGGAGGATGTGCCAAATGGAGGCTTATGGAAACAAAGGCCAAATGGGGACTCCTCATATAAAATCCATTTTTGTTGGTATTCTAGAAATTCATCAAGCAAAATCAATCTTTAGTACACATTAGGTGTGTTTGTCTAGCAGAACATGAATGATTTGAAAGATTTTTTTTTTTTTCTAAAATTGTATTGTTTATTAAAATTAATCAATGAAAAATATATTCATTGGTGAAAGCATCTAAGTAATAAGCCCATCCCAAGATAAGTGCTCTCCTATTTTGACTTCCTACGCTAATGGAGTGACAGAAATTTTGAGAATTCAATAGAAGGTCACTGACTAATTGTTTCAAATGATAAAACCGATTATATTTAGGAAAATATTTTCTAAATTATTCATTTTCCACAAAACAAACGTAATGAATAAAGCCGGCATGTACAATTACATTTATTTCATCGTCTGTCTATTGGAGTTGGGTTGGCCAAATGGAGACTTCTCACATAACCTGTTTTTCAGTTCAAATGTTTTTTCATTTTTTCCAAAGTCCGGTCGCCCCAGGTCGTGTCCTCTCTCTCTCTCTCTCTCTCTCTCTCTCTCTCTCTCTGTGTTTGTGCATCATCATATAATTGAAATTTCGCCCGTTTTTCAATTAGCTAAACTTTTTTTTTCCCAATCAAGAATCTAAACTCTTCAAATTCGACTCAATTTTAACATATCTATTGAAAAGACTGATGGGGATAGATGACGTGGACGCCCCCACCGTTAGCTTTGTGTTAATTGTACACGCCGTATACATGCATGTCTTATAAGCTAACGATAAGTCCCCAAACAAGCGACGAACGGTGGAGACGCATCTACATCACCCACCTTCTTCATCACACAAACCCTAGTAATGAGAAGAAGGGTCCACCAGGAAAATGGGGTTAGTTCAAACGCAACCCCCACTTTAAAAATTAGTGATTGCTCAGGTGGTCACGTTCGCCACTTGTCATGCCTAGCATGCGCCTGGAAGGAAGAATTACTAAATATTTCATAAGAATTTCTTCACTTGGGCCTTTGAAAAATTATATTCTTTGGCTGCTGAGCAGTGGTATTGTTCGAATCTTTTCAAGTATGTATTTGCCTCCCTAATGATATATTTTCACGCTTAGTCTAAGCAAAAAGACCCGATTAACATTATGAGAAGTGATAGAATATTTAAATAATGTGGAGTAATGTAATATTAAAATGATGTTTTTATCTAAATATTTAAACTTTTACAATAGTTGGTAGTGATTCTGTAATATCTTATATAGTCATAATATATTACATGGTATTAGAGCAGGGGATTCTATATTTGAATCACTACAAACCTTTGTTCGCCTCATTAACGAGATATTATTTATCAAGAAGTGATGGAATATTTAAATATTAAAACAACACATTTACTAGCAGTGACCCCTCAAATTCTTATAGGCTATCTCGTTACGCTGAAAAGAGTATTACGTCACGTCACAATTAGCCAATCAGATGGTGCCCTCGAAATTGCACCGCGCGACGCGATTATTACAAAAACCCGAAGAATAAAAGTAGCCACCGAACCAAAAACACGTCCGCGCAACCGTCGCGATTCTTGTCTCTTGCCCCCTCCCCACTTCTTCCTTTCCACACGCAACACGGCCCCATCGCCGCACGTGCATTCCGCGGTGTGAACGGGGGAACTCGCGCGATCTGCCGAGCGATCGGTTGGCGAGAAAGTCAACCGACGGTTCCTCGGTCACCACGCGAAAACGGGCAGAAGTCCAAAAGACAAACGAACGAAGGGAGGCGCACGTGGGTTGTTGCATTACGTTGCAATTCGCTAGAACGAAACAGTTCGACCCTCGGTTTGGTCGAGCGATTGGAGATGCACCAAATTGATGTAAAAAGAAAGATTGCGTTACGAGCGAAATCCTTCATCAAATGTGTATTTGAATCAAACCACGCCCAGTGGGACATTCGCCTAGGCTTTCAAGTAGTGTAAGTACCCATAATCTGTAGGTAAAAAAAAAAAGACCAATGATTCTTTTTCGAAAGATTTATCAGTAAATTACCAGCATTTCTATGAAGTTGTAACTGTTTTCTTTACGTGGTTTGCGGATTATCGATTTCGATCCAAACTTACCCATGTTTATTTGCATAGCTAGCTGACCTTCGAAAAACTGATTCTTATGTAAGATTACTAAGTTAAATTAGAGTGACTTATCGGGTTTTTTTTAGATTAAATTATCA
This sequence comes from Eucalyptus microcorys, assembly GCA_014182515.1. NCBI lineage: Eukaryota > Viridiplantae > Streptophyta > Magnoliopsida > Myrtales > Myrtaceae > Eucalyptus > Eucalyptus microcorys. The sequence continues at coordinate 27,733,428 of CM024570.1, forward strand.
ACTAGAATTTGATTAGCAAGTCTCAACTTGACTTACTTTGTAACATTCATCTACTTTTCCAAATTGACCTATTTTTCTTTATCCTTTATGTTTATGAACTTTATTTAAGAGGTTACCAAACTAAATTAGCTTGACTTACTAAATTGGCTCCCTTTAAATTAGCACATAGTATAGGACTGCCGATCCTCATTTGAGTAATTCTACTAATTATTTAAACAAATAATTACTCGAAACTTGTCAACTTTTCGGATTTTTCCAACCAAAGGGAAAAATTGTCCAACAAAATGGGATAGAAATTCCCTCAATTAAACTCCACCATTTACAATCTTCCTAATCAAAGTGAACTCCTGCTATTTGGCTGTCCCAGAATATTATGCTGACTTGGTGCTAATCTAAACATGTTAAATGAGTGCATGATTTAATATTTGAATATGCTAACACTACCCCTCATGTGTAGATTAGACTTTAACCTAAATCTAAAATGTCAAAATATATAATTAGGGAAGCGAAGAAGGGCCTAAAAATATTGAACTTGTTACCTTCTATTTAGTCCTATGTGGAATTTTGTAAGATTACTATTAACTGTTATAAAAACTTAAACTATAAGATGAATGTGTACTTTCATATTTAAATATTCAAACACTAAGATACGTATATGACATATGTGGTCAATAGTTCCAACTATTAAATGTTTTTGTAGACATGGTATAGCTAACTAATGAATCTTTGTTATTATTTTTTTATCTAAACTATGGATTACTTAATAATTCAAAGCAATATTTATTACTATTATTAGCTTGCTTCTAATTCAATGGCAGTGCTAAAAAAATCTCTCCACAAACTAGGTTTAAAAGGATTATGAAATAGGGCCTGAAATATCAAATTAAGGGTCTAATTGTTTGATGGAATACTATTTTTGGAAAAATTGTTGTCTGACTTTCTAATGTTTGGATGACAGAAAATTAATTGATGTCTGGAAAACATTTTTCATGAACTGAAAATAACATGTTTAGATTGAAGAAAAACGATTTTCACTTATTGTAAGTAGAAAATCACTTTTCATAAAACCATAAAATAAATGAAAACTAACTATTTTTCTTGAAAATAACTTCCATGAAAAATATTTTTTATCGTAAAATATTTTGTGAAACGAATGCACTCTAAATTACCACATTATTCCTAGGGGTGTGCAAAATACCCGGAACCGCCCGGACCGCCCGGAACCGGACCGAACCGCTCGGAACCGGCGGTTCTTGAGGGAACCGGTCCGGTTCCCGGTTCCAATTTTTCGGAACCGGTGGGTACCGGTCCGGTTCCCGGTTCCATGGGCGGATCCGCCCACCCGGACCGGACCGGAACCTTTTTAATATTTAAAAAAAAAATTACTAAAAGAAACCCTAGATTAGATCTCATCTCCTCACTCTCTTCGTCTTCGGTTCTCTCTCTTTGTCTCTTCCTCGGTTCCTCCTAATTCTATCACCATTTCGATTCCTCCTCGAGCGTCGATGCCGCCGCCGCTGCTCCTCCGCCGCTACTGTTCGCCCCCTCGCGTTGGCCGCCACCCGCCACAGCCGTGGAAAATTGTTTCACGATCGTTCTATGTTGAAAACCCGACCATAGACCTCCTCCCCTCATTCCCAACTCATAGACCCGACCGTTCTATGTTGAAAACCAAAATTTTTTCATGTCAAGATCGGTTCCATGGATCCACCCGGGAACTGGACCAGACCGGTGGTTCGGTTCCCGGGTGGATCCATGCAACCAACGGGTGGATCCCGGTTCCAATTTTCGAACCGGTCCTTAGCGGCGGTTCCGGTTCTAGGTCGGGAACCGCCCGCCCGGACCATGCACACCCTTAATTATTCCCCTATTGTGCATCTCAACTTGGTTTTTCTTTTGATGCGCATCTCAACTCGGTTTTTATTTTGAAATACCGGCATGGCGATGAATTCCCGATACAATGTGTAAGGGCCAGCCCTAACCAAAAAGATAATGCTAATTTCTTTATGTGTGTGTAAATAAGTGAAAATGCATGTTGCTTTTGGAGTCAATGGGGACTACAAACGCAAGCTGGCAAACATAAGTATAAAAAAGAGAGAGTACGGATAATTAAAATATATACATATGCGTATTTGTTTTATGCACAAAAAATTGGGCTTGGTCGCATCCAATCGATACGGTCTCCATCTAAACTTGCAACATGGGGGCCACTCCTCATTACACTATTCACAATATTAATTTTTAATAAATTTCACAAAGTTTAAATTAAATAATAAGCTAAGGAGCTGGCGAATCCTCGTCGCCACCCACGATAAGGTCAATCGACTGCAAAATTAATTTTATTATTTTTTAATTTTTTAAAATTGAACCAATGAGCTTACTTGTCCTCACGTATATTTTTGTGGGAATCAATGTTAATTTCCGCAAAACAGATTTAATTATATTTCAGGATAATCCCAGGTGTTACTTTCTGTCTTCACCCTCGAGGCCGATTACGAAAACATGTGGCGTGATGTCTACAGCCGAGGGGCTAAGGACACCGGTCGACTTTTAGGCACTAAATCAATAGGGTCAACCTCCATCTTCGAAATCATCGTACATCACCTCCAATAAGACCGTCACGAGCAAATCTCTACCTTACTAGAGCCCGGACATGCCCACTAGAATAGCCAACTGGGTGGGTCGGAACTAAAATGTTCGACTCAAATTATCCCATTTAAATCAATAGGATTGACGTCCATCATCAAAATCATCATACATCACCTCCAATAGGACTTTCATGAGCGAATCTCTACCTTACTAGAGCCCGGGCATGCGCACTAGAATAGCCAATTGGGTGGGTCAAAACTAAAATTGTTCAACACAAATTATCTCATTTAACCCGTTTTGATTTATTCTCATGCAATACAAATCTAGTAACACATACTTGACTGGACTCATATTGCTAAGGGATAATGGCACAAATGATACTAAAACTTTAGTTTAATATACAATGTGGTCCCCAAATTTTTAATTGTTCAATGTGGTCTTTGAACTTTTAATTTGTTTTATGTGATCCCTAGACTTTTAGTATATATTCAATGTAATCCTTGAATTGTATGAAAATGTTCAATACAATCATTCCATTAATTTAATATCATGAGTAAAATTCAATATTTTCATATAGTCTATAGACTAAATTGAAAATGTATGAAAAGTTCAAGCATTACATTGAATAAATTAAAAGTTCATGGATATTGCACATTGGGCTAAATTTTAGGGATCATAATGAACAAATTAAAAGTTTACGGACCACATAGACCATTTATGACATTTTCCCTATTGCTAATATACTTTTATATTTAACACGGTCTAATAAAACTCATACTCAAAATGGGATGAGAGTACAGAGCAAGTGAGTATGAGATCGAGTGAGGGTGAGAGAAGTGAAAAGAGAGTCAAAGAGATAAATTGATTTTAGTTAAATCGTGAACTCATTTAATACTTATATTATTTTGGGGTTTACCATTCTAAACCAATTTATGTCTCATTTACTGAATATAATTAACCCAACACATTAAATATGAGTTACATAAAGGGTCTATGGCACATTTTGACAGGCATCATGAGCAATTGGGCTATCGTGTGAAGGAAGAAAATGAGTAACTAGGCATAAGAATAGACGGAGTGAGAGATTGGGGGAGATATGTTAATCATATATTATTTTTCTATTTTTGTGACAAAAAATATCAAACTTGTACTCATGTAATATATTTACCCTCAATTAAAATTTTGTCAATGGGAAGAACTATTAAAAATTTATTTACATGGATGCTAGAAAGAAAAATGTGTCGACTTTGTGCTCACGTGACTTCAATGAAATAAAAATGACGTTAACAGATGATAAATGTACCATATAAATATAAGTTTAGGGTTTTTCATGTTATAAAAAAAAATTGAGGTGAATGCATTAGCATAATTTGAGATTTTTGATGTCCTAAAAAGAGTTTAGAATAAATGTGTCACAATTAACCTAATTTAACTTTTGCCCCTTTTTTTTTTTAACTCATTGATATGACAGTAATTTTGGACACTAGTCAAGGTGATGATTACAGAGTGAATCAGGTTCAACGAACCTAATCAAATGATGACTATTGATTATAGTATACGACCGTACGTACTAGGTTGTCATTTTTTAGTTATTTCGGTGAGGAGGTAGAGTGAATGTCAAATTAGAATTGTGTTACTTTAAATGAAGATGTAATGACGGGTTGAAAAAATTAATAATATATATAGCTGAAATCATAGGATTACGTTGCTAATTCTTTTTAAATGATTATTTTGTTCCTCAAGAATAAATCACCATTATTGAAAGAGAGAATATTCAAGAGAAGAAGGAATCGGGTGAAAAGGACGGGTTCGGATTGCTTTTTTTTTCCTTTCCAGGTGATGACTCGGTTCGTCTTCTCCTTCTTCTTCTTCGCAGATTTCTCCAAGATTTGGAGTCACTCGGGTTCCCCGAATCGCAGGGAATTGTAGATTTCCGTTCGTACCCATCAGTGAAAGAAACTTGTCAATTAGGCCCCCGAGTCGCGTGGAGAACAAATCAAATGTCGCCGTTCGTCCATCGTTTTCGAAATAGATAGGAAGATGCAACATAGAGATTTTCCAAGAACGAGCAGCAATTACAAATGCAATACCAAGTTGAGTTCATTGTACGTCGCACCACCGATGATTCATAAAACTAAAAAATTTCGAGCAATCTTTTAGAATAATTTGCAACCATACGATCATAAGGAAGAAGGCATTTCGTTTGAGTAACTAACAACCGCACTTATTGCGAGCTTTATATCTATGTTGGTACTCTAAGTTATAGAGAATAACTATTGGGGTTTGTCCCAGTGGTCACATTTCCAATTTGGAAAGGGGAGGTGGGAGGTTCGAATCCCCACATTCTCAAGGGGATTGGGATGGGGACGATTTAGTTTCAGGAGTGGGTTTCGACTCCCACGCCCTGTAAGGAGACAGAGCAAAAGTCTGAGAGTGAGATGGGTTTCGACTCCCACGCCATATAAGGAGATAAAGCAAGAGTTAGAGTAGGAATAGAGTAGGACAAAAAAAAAAAAAATTATAGAGAATCGAATTCACGCTTTTGCCATCGCATTCGCCATGGCCTCAGCTAGAATTCGGGAAAGCCGTGTCGCCCCCTCTTGTGCCTGTATCCAACCATCGTTCGAGTCGAGAGACCAAACGAAAATCGAACGTCTTTTTTGGACCTCGTTTTCTTCATTTGCTTTTGGAGACACAAGGAAGAGGCCAAACGGGTCGTGCATCGGGAACGACTTCCCGTGTCCTTATAGAAGCAGGAGGTGGAGGAGCTTATTGGAAGCTGAGGCTAAACGGGGAGTACCTCATGCAGCACCATTTCGCCGGTTGCCTAGAAATTTCTCATCAAGGTCGATCTTTTAGTTCGCCTTTTAATTCAAGCAGCCGGTTGTACTCTTCCCCGTCGTCTGTTTGCCGGAGTGTTTCGTAGGGTGGTTGGGGTTGGACATTTGGGGATTGGATGGACTGCACTTAGGTTGGTGCAGTCCCCACAGTCCACCAAAAGTTAGGAACTGCAAGGGATTGCCACCGTCGCTGCATCCGGTGCCGGGTCGCCCCTGGCCAACTCCTCTCTCTCTCTCTCTAAGGATCGCTGTTTGTGTATCAGCATACCTGCTAGCGCCTTCAGATTAATGTCAATTGATGTAGAGCTGCTCGATTATGGGTTCAACTTGTTTCGTTGGAAGCCAGCAAACGTACAATGCTTTTGTTTCCTTTTTCCCATCCTTTTGTTTCTCTCCATTAAGCTCATTCTTAATCCCGCCGCCGCAAAACTTGGACACTTGGATTAGCGGCAGCGGCAGCGGTCATGCTGGGTAGAGGCCCGACATGGGACATCAGACTCTTGCTGTGCTTAGTCGATGCCTGTGATGCGATGGCGACTGCCTACCCCAACCCTCTCATCCCGTTGGTGAGTAGGGCCTATTTGGTAACTTTCTTATTTCTCAATTTTTCTAAAAACAAAAATTCATTTGGTAACATCAGTTAATTTTTCTATTCCTTGGAATAGATCAGTTGCTAGAGAATAAATTTAGAATAAAAATAAGAAGTAGAAAAAACCTACTTATTTGCTCTCGGGAATAAAATGAGAAATAAAGTCATTTTAGAAATCAAGCGTAACATAACCTAATACCCTTCTTTACAAAATCGGCACAAGGTCTGGTTTCCTTACCCGATGCGAGTCCGCATTTTTCAAAAAAAAAATATATATATAGGAAAAAATTTAGAAATTAGATTTTGAGTATTTTACTAGATTTTAGTGTTAATTCTAGTTTAGAATTAATTTAGCATAGAAAAGTGAAAATCTATTGATGAAAATTAGATTCAAAATTGAATAAGTTTTTAGGGCTTTATTATATGGATTTTTTAATGTCGTTTTCTTTCAGAGACAATGGTAGGTCACAAAAGCTTAGTGACTACGGTCTTCTCCCCTTAAGATTCTATTGGAGACATCTTTAAGATCATATGCATTTTAATGAAAAATTATATGGCTCTAAACAAGGTCTTATGTTTATGGTAGTCGAATAAGCTTATGCTTCATGGATTTCCGATGTCATTTGTTTGAAGTTTCGATGAGTTTGTGCAAATAAGCATACAAATTAGTGTATCAACTTTAGGACCGCCTCCATCCTCATTTGTTCTATCGTTACCCATTTCATCAAGCAACGTTTGCTCCTCTTCTTGCAGCTTAAAAAAACTCAAAAGGTCTATGCACATGTTTATTGTAATACCCAAAAATTTATTGTTAACCCTCTCATATTGTGAGTTATAAATCAAAGGGACTCTCTATTGCTATTTTCAGCCATCCATTTTTGAATAATTATTATGTTGGATTTTCAGAAGCTATCTTAGAATATCTTGATCAATTAAATCTTTACAAAAGTTTAGTTTTATCCAAACATGAATTATTAGGTCTCAATTGATATTTTTATAATTAAATGAAAAAAATTGGGAATAGAAATTTTTAGGGTTGTACCAATTATGTTATTTTTCTATTTTGGGAATAGAAATTTTGTATAGTTACCAAACCCATTATTCTGTTCAAAAACTTGTTTAGGAAATTCAAATAAGAAAAACCATCTCTGAATAGAAATTGTTCTCCAGAATAGAAATATTATTAAACACACTCTAGATGTTCTGTTGTCTCTCTCTCACTTAGGATTCTTTGTTTTATTTTTGAATTTTTTCCTCTTCTTCAGTCCACGTCAGCATTATAGAAAAAGAAAGTCAGCATTATTATGGCAAAACAAAAATCGACATGAAAACCCTAGTCAGTTTAATCAGCGTCCATGTAGTTCTGATGTGATATTCCACCTCACTTCTTCCTTTTATTTCCATGATAAAGAGACGAGCATGAACACAAAAAGCACATAATCTACGGACTGGTTGCGTAAAAACAAGAATCAAATGATTCGATTGAACATCTTACAAAAATTCAAGTACCTCCATCGCCTTTATCTCTTGTCAAATTAGACCAGACAAGTCGGTTTGCACCGAATTAGCTCGAATATGGCCCAAGTTAGGCAGTTCAGCCCTCGATTTCCTTTCCTTAGACAAAGTATATTCCTCCTTCAAGATTCAAATCATTATCCACTGAAAAAATCAAACACGATCCACTGCAGCGGTGGAAAGAAAAAGTTCTTGTGCGGGGCTTCTGTTCTTCTCGGCCCTACCGGAAAAAGACGGATCATCACTGAATTATCAGAATCCTCCATCTTTTCTACATATGAAAGCCAACGGTGTCGCCAAATTATTTCATCCCTGTAAAGATTCATCCAGGACAATTCTATCCTCGCATGTTGTCGCGCCCAGACGATCAAATGGTGGGGCATGACTTGTTTTTCACACAAAGAGCTTAGAAATGAGTATGGCGGGGGCCAACCTTCGAGTTTTATCGGGAAAAGCGCGCGACTTACATGTTAAAATTGATTTAATTTTGAAGTACGAGAATATGCACAGTTAAATGTGATCATTGCACGGGAAACGGCTCTTTCTAATCAAGGTAGATATTTGTCTCTTCCTGTGTGCAAAAAATTGATTTCGAGTGAGTTGGAAGTGAGAAGTTTGATGGATCATTTGCTCTTTTGAAAGAAAAAGAAAAACTCCCACATTGTTGTGAGTCTAAGTAATGAAGAGAGAAGTGTTAAAAAAGTCATAAACTTTTTACATTTATGCCAATTTAGTCCTAAACATTTTTACTTTGTGCCAATTTAATCTTTTTGGCCAATTTTGGCCGGATTTTTACTTGACTAGATGCCGGTTGGTGACGTTACCCAATCGGCGCGATGTAGATAATTTTTAATAATATTTTAATTTTAATTTTTATATTAATTTTAATTTTTTTTTTTTTTTCTTTCCTCCTTCCTTCGGCCAGTCATTAAACCTTGGCGATTGGCCAAAGGAAGGAGGAGAGAAGAAAAAAAAAAAAGTAAAAAGAAAAAAATTCAAAAATATTAAAATATTATTAAAAGTTGTTTACGTTAGCGCCGATTGAGTCATGTCAGCCGGTCGAGCCCAGTCAGCAAAATCCAACCAAAATTGGCCGGAAAAGACTAAATCGACACCAAGTAAAAAGGTTTAGGATTATATTGGCATAAAAAAGATTTATGACTAAATTGACACAAATGCAAAAAGTTTAGAACTTTTCTAACACTTCTCCCAAGTAATGAACAATTTACTTGCTTCCAAAAGTTGATGTAGATCTATTCTAATCCTCATCGGCACGCATAATTAGTGAATCTATCTAGCATCGGAATAAATAGACATTTCTACTTACTACTAAAGAGTTGAACGGCAAGAGTTCCAACTATCTAATCCTGAAGTTCCCCTAAAGAAGCAGTTGATAAGGAAAAAATTCAACCAATCATTTACCTAATTTGTTCGAGTGGAAATGATATAGGTGAAATAAGTGCACGTTCACGTGGTCCAAAGCAAACCATTTTCAATTGAATTATGGCATGTTTGGTAACTGGCCAAACAGTGCCAAATTCTATTATTTTGTTCCCAAGAATAATTTTGGAATAGAATCGTGTTTGGTAAAATTTTTGTTTTGGGAACAAACTTCTAGTTTTTTGTTCCCGGAAGTAAATTTGGAATGGAATCAAGAATAAAAAAAAAGTTGATTCTTGTTCTCGGGAATTAAGCCCATATTTTCTCTTTTTCTTCTTCCCTTTTCTTCTTCTTCATCCACTGCCACAATTGCCATCCGCCACCCACCACTGCCGGCCGCTAGCAACTGATCCAGTGAGCTCGCTGGAGGCTCGCTAGGCTAGGGCGAGGTTCGGCGAGCTTGCCGGAGGCAAGCCCAGCCACCGGCGAAGTGGGCCTTGCCCAGCCTCGACAAGGCTCGCCTGGCCATCGGCAGGGCTGGGCGAGCCTCGCCTAGCTACCGACGAGGGCCGGCGACGCTCCGATGAGGTCACTGGCCCTCGTCCGGCAACCGGCCACTTAAAGAAGAAGAATAGGAGAGAGAAAGGAAAAAAAGAAAAGAAAAAAAAGGAAAAAAAAAAAAGGAAAAAAAGTAATAAAATTATTTAAAAATTAAAAGAAAATGATTTTGAGTAGAAATTTTGAGCACGATACCAAATGTAATTTTATTCCAGAATCAGAAATTTTGGATAGTTATTAAACGGCTTAAAATGCTTAGAAATTATTCTCAGGAACAGAATCGTTATCAAACACGCCCTTAGTTTGCTTGCGATAATGATATAGCATTGAAAAAAAAAATTGATGTTGAATTTCACAAGAGAAAACAGGTGTGGTTCTTGATTAATTATCCAATATACACTTCGCTCACATTTTCGAGACGTCACAAATTATCATGTCTTGCCATGTCCCGCTTGACTCTAGTAATCGTAAGAATGCATGAGCGCATGCCCTAAGCACCCCAGATTTCTTGAACTTCACGAGACATTCTAAGTCCACTGAAATTCAAGAGAAAAGGGACGTGCTTCTTGATTGTTTATCCAATATACACTTTGCGCACATGTTTTTGAGACGGTAGAAATTATTTTATTTTGCCATGTTCCGCTTGACTCTAGTAATAATAAGAACGCATGAGTGCATGTCCTGAGCATCAGATTTGTTGAACTTCACGGGATATTCTCTCTAAGTCCACTGAAACTAAAATAACTAAACCCAGAGAGACAATCGGAAGATGCCGATTAAATCAGTGACATACTCTTTGGAGGGACGTAGGGGCTGTCTGTGGTTGCCTTTTGACTCCATCATTCGGGTGGGTGGGCACGAAAAAGGAGGGGCAAAAGTTCAGCTGATATTCTCACGCAAACCCACGATGAACGTTGTAATCAAATCTGTAGAGAAGGAAGGAATATGTACGGGGATGGTGGAATTCGGGGGGCAGAGAAAAAGCGATTCTTGGCGGAAAAGCTGATTGAAATTTGATGATGAGTTCACTCCGATTGATGTACGGTGGCGATTTTCATTGGCCATTTTGGTCAAATTTGGTTTCTAGTGCCTTATCCATCTCCTTTTCTTTACCAAAACGCAACATCACGCTTACCCTATTCAAGAAATGATTACCATGAGTGATCTTTCGTTTGTGTGTGAAGAAAATCTTTTGGTGAGCTATAGTTATTAGCATGAATCTAGGAGAAGCTATGTATGGAATAATCCTAGTGGTCGTCATATTCGATTTCATTATGCGTATTTATAGGCGCACCCGTTCTCTTAGTAACCTATAGCTCTAGACTTTCTAATTTTAAGCTTCCATGCCCTATTGCCAAGGCTGACCAAGAAAGAAATGTGATAGTATAGGAATTTGAGATGTAACTCGATTTGCGCATGTTGGTCAGGAAATTGCATTCAACCTATACTGCTTGTTAATATAATGTTGTACATTGAAATGCACACTCATGATACATGTCTTATTGATAGTGCCGGCCAAAATTCTTCTCGTACTATGTTGTGAACCTAGTAAATAAAAGAAAAAACCAAACGAATACAAAGGAGCTTAAACATTACTCCATTGCCAATTTGATATGAAACTTTAATCCTTAATCAATGCCATTTAAGGAGAAGAGGACAGAAGAAGACTCGTGATACTTACACTCCATCTAGTTTACATAGCCCTTTTTAAAGGTCTTTGCTCCTAAGTCTGTCCCCATGTGTTGTGGCATAACACTAGAATATGTTGTGGAAATTTGATTGCTGATGAAGATAGAGCACTGGTTATAAACCATTGAAACTCTTATCCATGATGATAATTACCATCTTTAAAGTATTGTTCACCCTCACTATTGTTATTGCTTGATATAACAAATATTCCTCCAGATTTATACTAAAACCACAGAGAAATGAGTTCAATAATTGCTCAAAGTTTCTCTCTTGGAATTTCACTTTGAATATGTTATTAAAGTTGTGTGTATGAAAAGAAAAGAAGAGAGTGTTATGAAGAAAGAGTTGCCTGGAACAGTTGTATCGAACATGTATGATTTGGTGTATTTATAGATAATTAATCAATACATCTCTAGGGAATAAGTATTTTATCCATGACAACAGCCTTTTTCATGATGAAATATTACCACTTTTCATATCAATAATCACTTTTTTTTTTTTTCATATCCAAGAGTTACTTCTTTTCATAACCAAGAGCCACTTCTTTTCATGATGATAATCTATTTCAACAGAAGAGAACGTGAACAAACCAGCCCATGTGAAGATACGGTCGGAATGTTTGTGATGTTCAGTGACTTTGTCTCTATGGAAGCCCCATGGCCGAGCCACTGTTTCAAGATTCTTTTCACGAGGAGAAATCATTTAAAAGCAACGCTATCTTTGATAAATGAATATGTACTACATATGTTGAATCTTGCCGGAAAGTGATGTAGAATTATCAGCTCACTTTTGCTCTGCTCGGCCATGGATTTTAGAGAGAGATTCTGTGTGTTCTTCTGAAGTTTCATGGATGCTTCCAAGCCTTGTGTACACAAGCAAACCAAAGCCTGACGTAACCACAACAATAAGGAATGGACCAAATTCTCTTTAGGATGTACTTGGTCCCACTAAGATTTCTTAAAAGGCTGATATGAAATCACTTAGGTCCCAGAAGAAAATGGAACAAAAGAAGAGAGGAGGATTAGTATGTTTCAGTTACACACTCTTGCTCCTGAGTCCATGACACCAATAATGAATTCACCTTCAAGCTACATGGCCTTATATGAAGTAAATGGTACTCGTTATTCTTCAATAATCTCTCTCTCTCTCTCTCTCTCTCTCTCTGCACATCTTGTTTTCTTCTTTCTTGAGTTCTCTTCCTGGACGTCACAAGTTAAACCTAGAGTATGTCGTGATTCGTGGCTGTCTCGTACCTTTTCCTTTCCCCCTTTTCACTCAACATGAGAAAGCCAAGAGCAGAGAGAGAGAGAGAGAGAGAGAGAGAGAGAGAGAGAGAGAGAGAGAGGAGTACAATACAAATGTCGTGCTGATTCGCACTAGTAACTTTAAAAGAAAAGATGCTTTAGTTAACATCACTTCGATCGCAGTGGTTAGCGCCCATTGTCTTGTATGAACTAGCCTATAAAATTATTCATGAACTCACGGGGGCAAAAGGCTGGTATTGCTGAAGAACAAGCACCATTCATCTAGGCTTTTCCGTGAATAATGCTGCGTAGCCACTTTTCTTCTTTCTAGCTTCTGTGTTTCTCAGAACAGAAGGAGCGACGTCTGGGGAAGAGAGACGTGCAATATTCCTCCATTCATCAATTAAACCTGCCTTCTACGTGAAGGGCACATCAGTCGATAATTACTTTCCGTTTAAACAGGCTGTGCCTGTTTGAAACTTATTTTAATCCCATCAAGCTAAATCATATATTCATCCCCAGCAAAGCCCCAGAGGCAAGTGCTGGAAAAGCGCATCCAGCTCGATAAATTCTCGATATGTGTTGGTTAGACAGCAGACAACGGGTATGAACGCATCTCAGTAAGAGTAACTTGAAGGATCATGTCGCCGAGCACCCTATGCATTATGGACGACGAGGCAGTGGCGCATTATGGACGGGGCAGCTTGCGTGCGTGGGCGAGGATATGTTTGTCGAATCAAAAGTTCCGATAACCTGTATTATCTGAACGAATAAAGAACTCCTCGACTCAACAGCTCAAATGGTCATTGGATAGAGGAGGAAACGCAGTTTAATGCAATCAGCTATTTTTAAACCATGGCAACAACGACCATGTGAAATATTCAGACACCTCCTCCTCCTCCTCCTCCTCCTCCTCCAAATGAAATTAGGGATGCTTCAGGTAAGACCATTCCCATCCTCCCCAACCGGCGCAAATATCGGGATGTGATAGCTGCATGAGAATGGGACGTTCGTCTTTTAACACATTAATTCATTGTCGTCCGCACGTTACAATTAACTTTTTTCACCATGCTGGCTGGACAAACACATGGTTTTGTCAACATTCGGCAGACAGCAAATAAGTTCTGCGCACGTCACGAACGCCGGACCCTAGGAAAGTCATGGCGATGGCAATGCATAGGCTCTCTCATCGTCGGGTGTATACCCAATACTTCATCGTTGAAATGATTCTTTGCCATCAAATTCAAAGAAATAGCGATATCTCGTAGGAACATTAGAAAAAGATACGTACGCCGTGTTTTCATCCATTCTTGGTTGAAGGAGGTTTTGTCCAATCTTGATTGGTGGGTTATAGGTATGGAATCACCCACATTAGGAACTTGATTAAAAAGATTTGTCAATGATGTCTATACATATGTTCCATGTCGACCAGACGGCTAGTCTGATGGAGTTTTCCTTGATGGAGATGAATATATCGATGTCGATTGTCTAAAAGGCTCTAAACTTATTATATGGCAGCCAATCTAATCTTAAACCTTTTAATGTTGCCAATTTGGTCATATGTCTTTCAATTGTGTTAATTTTGTTCTAAATCTTTTGAAAATTTGCCAATTTAATGCTAAACCTTTCGATGATTTGTCAATTTAGTCATTCCGGCTAAGTTTGGTAAAAAATAGTTGATGTGATGACATCCATCACACGTGGTAGGGTCGCCATTGATGTGGACAATTTTTGCATTTTTAAAAAACATTTCTGAATGTATTTTTTTTCCTTTTCCTTTCACCTATGGCCGGTACTTGGCCACAGGCGAGGGCTCAACCCTCACTAGATCTAGCAAGGGTGAACCTCCTCCACCTCCCCTAGGTAGTAAGGAGATTGAGCCTTCACCAGGGCGACCCTCGCCTGTGGCCGATCGTTGGCCATGGTTGAGTATTGGCAATCCGGCGACCCCTGGCGAAAGGAAAAGAAAAGGAAAAAAAATAAATAAGGAAAATTTTATAATTTTTTTTAAAATGCAAAAAATTGTCAACATTAGTGCTTACCATCCACAATAGCAATATCTAAAAAAATTGGTCAGAAAACTACATTGACAATTTATCAAAATACTTAAAACTAAATTAGCAAATTATTAATATGTTTAGACTGAATTGACATAATTGAAAGATTCAAAATTAAATTGTTATATTGTCAAAAATGTTTAGGATTGAATTGGCCATTATACAATATGTTTAAAAAATTTGGACAATTTTCTCAAATGTGGAATCACCGTGTTTTTGTCCATATTTGGTCGCAAGAAATTTCGTATAACCAATCTTAATTGGCAAGTTACAAATACGGAATCACCCACATAAAAAATTGACTAACTACAAATATCAAATGATGCGTTATACATATGTTCTACATTGGTTCGCCGGCTCGTCTGATGGAGTTTTTCTTTAGCATCTTGGAGGGGGAATAACTAATTTTTCTTCACTATATCCAGCAAGGGTGAACCTCCTCCACTTCCCCTAGGTTGCAAGAATCAAGTCTTTGCCAGGGTGACCCTCACCTATGGTTGGTCATCGGCTGTGGCCAAGTATCGGCAATCCGTTGACCGGCCGTCCCTAGCGAAAGGAAAAGAAAAGAAAAAATAATTGATAAGGAAAATTTTATAATTTTTTTAAAACAATGCAAAAATTGTTCATTTTAGTGTTGACCACGCCACATCAGCGATTCCTGACCAAAATTATATTTGCAAATTGCCAAAATGTGCATATTGAAAGGGTAGGAACTAAATTGTTATATAAAAGGTTTAGAACTAAATTGGTTGTTGTAGAATAGGTTTAGATATTTTTGGACAATTTTCTCGAATTTAGAGACACCATGTTTTTGTCCATCCCTGGTTGAAAGAAGTTTCGTCCAACCAATCTTGATTGGCATGTTGTAAATACGGAATCAACCACATAAAAAATTGACTAACGACAAACATCGAATGATTTGTATACATATGTTCCACGTCGATTTGCCGGCTAGTCCGACGGAGTTTGCCTCAACAAGCGATGAAAAATAATATATATTATCTAGACTAGGGCGATACGGTCATGATGAATCGTTGATTTGATGAGTCTTGCATGCAAACAATTAGGAATTAAATTCACCAAGCTGACTAATAAAAGATAAATGTGAGTACATCCGCGCGTTGGCATATTGCGAAAGGTACCCGGGAAATTTCCCAGCAATCATGAGAAGGCGAAAAAATGAATTTGAATATTCGCAGATGCGTCATTTGAGGTCACAGATCTCAGAAGGGGTTCGAACCCTTTTACGTGATCGAGAGCGGGGCTCGACCACGTGCAAAATGAGCTTGCCGTTTGAACTTTGAACTAGCTGTCGACATCTTTCTGGGTCACCGATGCAATCGAAACGGGGAAACAGGAAAGGTGTCGTGGACGAAAAAAGCTGTACGCGCAGGCTTTTTCGTGACGAAGAAGACGAAGGTTGCGAGGGAGAAGCGCACCAAGGATTTTACTTCTAGTTTTTCTTATCTCGCTGTGACCACCAACAACGGAATCCGATCCGTCCTCGCTAGTCAACCTGCATTTGTCTGTTTCCAGAACACGAAGCGACGAGGTGGATCCACGGTTGAGCTGCCTCCATTCATTTTACGAAGGTTCATCCTGGACCTGTCGCGTTACTCGCGGTGACGTTATCTCTTGCGGCTCGATTCTAGGGCGTGACTCAATGATCCGGAGGATCACCCGTGTTTTCAGAAGGTGGAAATTCTTAGGACCGTCAGTGGTCTGAAACGATGCAAAACCCCTCTCTCTCTCTCTCTCTAGCTGTGCAGATTCAGTACTTGCCATTGTCGTCACTTCCTTGTACTCTGAGCAAACTGCCGATTCTTCCCCTAGAAACGTCAAACGAGGCATCTTCAGGGGAAACCCTAATACAGGACAAGCCTGTCTTGGACGCATTATACCTCAGCCTAACGCCACGACCAAAGAATCAGAAAAATCCATTGTAGGGTTTTTCTATTGGCTTTCGTGGGAGGATACACACCACGACATATCACTCAGACAGCACTGCAGACCCTCTGCTACTGGGCTTGAAAGATAGCTTATCATAAGGTTTTTCTCATCATTTTTTCAGTTCTTAGCTCATACCCAACCCCACCCTGTTCGTCGGCTGCTTCATGGGTCTTTGTGATCAGACAAATTGAAGAATCATTGTTAGTGATGTCTGTATATGTATAATATCCATTTTTAGGCCTAATTCCCTAAAAAACTCCTGACTTTTAGCTGCTTTATGGGTCTTTGTGATCAGACAAATTGATGAATCATTGTTAGTGATGTCTGTATATGTCTAATATCCATTTTTAGGCCTAATTACCTAAAAAACTCCTAACTTCTGCTCAAGTATAAGTTCTACCCCAAACTTTTCTTTGTTTCATAAAAAATCTATAACTCTAGGTCTAATTTCAATTTTACCCTAAAAAATCTAAATTTTAGATCCAATCCTGGTTCTACCTTAAACTTTTTATTGTCCCATAACAAACTACCAACTTTTACTTGTATCTCAAATTTGCCCTCATGATCCTTCATTCCAAAATTTCTCTAGACATCCAAGAGATGGAAAACTCCCAAGCAAGTTGTTTGAGTGTCTTGAGTCGAGTTCTCGAGCGAGAGCTCTCCGATTGCGAGAGATGAAAGACACCCAAGCAAGAGAGATTGAAGACTAAGCGCAAAATTGAAGATCTCTAAGCAAAGATGGAAGGAACATTCTC
This sequence comes from Eucalyptus microcorys, assembly GCA_014182515.1. NCBI lineage: Eukaryota > Viridiplantae > Streptophyta > Magnoliopsida > Myrtales > Myrtaceae > Eucalyptus > Eucalyptus microcorys. The sequence continues at coordinate 27,750,594 of CM024570.1, forward strand.
TTAAAAGTAAGAGCAATTGAAGAAAGCCAACCGTAATTACTCTAGTTTTCATCAAAATTTCAGATATTCTAAGAGATCATTTATGCTGACATGAAAATTCATCTCCAAAAGGTGTTTCTTGAGTATCAAATTTTGGAAAAAAATGAGAGTAATGACATGAAAATGCAATATCACTTAGGGTCCGTTCATTTCGCGGAAAATGAGCCATTTCTAGAAAATATTTTTCTAAAAGTCATTTTTCAGGAAAATGACAATATTTTCTAATGTTCGGCTAAAACCTAAAAATGTTTCGGAAAATATTTTCCGGTGTTCGGTAAGGAAAATATTTTCTAAGACTTTACCACTTAGGCATGCATCACTTACCGACCTATAAATCCATCAAATATGAATTTGCTTTTAAATCTAGGCAAACTTGCTTCATATCTTTATTCCTCCATTGTCGTCAAACACTCATCTACTCTAAAAAAAAATATTCTTATGAATTTTAAAAAGAAGTAAAGGAGAAAAGAAGCAAAGCATGTACAGCCTTAATAAGAATCTTTCAGTTGAGTGGCCTGTTCTCCCCTTGCATCTTTTCTGTTTTCAATAAACAAAAGAAAAAAAAAGCAAAGCATGTAGAGCCATTTACTTGAGCAATGTACAACTGCATGGTAGAGTAAATAAAGAAAATGATAAGCAAGAGTGTAGAGCGCGAGCTTGAGATTGACAAGCTCGAGGTTCAACTAGCAATGGCCGATGACTAGCCAAGAAAGAAGAAGAATGGAAACAAAGAAAATAAAAAGAAAAAAAAGAAAAGAAATAGAAAAGAAAAAGGAAGTTAAAAATAATTCGAATAAAAAAATAATTTGAATAAAAAAAAAGAAGAAGAAAAAGGGGAGGAGGAAGTGAGGATTTGTAGATGTGTGAAATAAGAGAGATCAAGAGAGGAAAATGTTTTCCACTTTTCAAAAGTGGAAAACATTTTCTCCTAATTTAGAAAACTTTTTTCTTTTCATGAAAAGCATTTTTCCCAAAGAATTCATTTTCCGTGAAATGAACGTCGAAAAATTTAGAAAACGTTTTCCTGGAAATTCTTTTCCTCGAAACGAACGGAGCCTTAAGGTTAACAAAGGCAAATTTGGGACTCAAGTAAAAGCTAGTGATTTTTTATTAAACAAAAAAAATTAGGGTGGAATTGGAATTGAACCTAAGTTTGAGGTTTTTTTATTAGACAAAAAAATTCAATGTAGAATTGAGACTACATGAAAATTTAGTGATTTTTTATGAGAAGAAAAAAAAAATTATGATAGAATTGGAATTGAATTGAAAGTTTGGAGGTTTTTTAAGGGGTTAGGCTTTCATTTTTAGTAGGTCCATTCATCTACACGGAGACAACTAGTATGAAAGATCCATTATCTTCTAGAGACGTGTTTATATTGGCCTATTTAATTCAGTACAATCCGAGCACGCACGAGTCTAAACCCAAGTCGCTCTCGGCAAGGCGAAGTTTCTTCCTTGTGCTCGAACATGATGGCCGACCTACCTGCCCTATTCCTGTCCTCCACAAACGTAAATCTCCTGAACGAGACGCTCCCGTATAGTGTAAAAACGTGACATGGCGACCGAAATTGGGCTGTCAATCAAAGTCGGTCGCATCGAGCACGAGGATCACAATTTTCTCACAAGCCAACTCAAGCAAGTTACCCCATAGTACCAGAAGTCTGACCTTTGGGGTATGAAAACAAAAATGCCGATCGCCATCCAAAGGTACATCCAACGCGATACCTAGGAACATCCTAATCGAGACGAGGCCAGCATCTTCGGCGTTCCACGCATGAATTTTCCGAATCTAAAACCGACACCCGATATCACCTCATTGGAAATTCGGTCGGAGTTCGACATCAGGGTGTACAGTTCGATCCAATTGACAACCATCGCTATATGACCTCGTGATTTAAAATTATTGGCCCACGATGAGCAAACCAAAAATTGATTGAGAAAGGCCAGTACGAACACGACGGCAATTCATCAATGACCTTAATTTGGGGACCAAGGAAAAAGGCTGATCCTGAACTGTACGTGATCGAGCTAAAAACACGTGCTTGCGTTGCTTCGTATAATGGGCTTTCCGAACTTCTGGCCCACAAGTTCTAGGTTTGGGCCGTCTAGTGGCCTAGCCTTCCTCTGGCCCGTTTACGAGGGGTGTTTTCTTAGTTCTTTAGCAGGCGGGGATAATTATTAAAAAAAAAAAAAAATGTCTTGCGAATTGAGTTCTTAATATTGTTATTCAAGTGAATGAAGTCCTACGTATCTTGGATTTCCGTCGATCGATTCGTATTGTCCATGTGGCCCTTGAAATTTGATGGGCGGAGGTCGATTTTGGACTCGATTGACCAGAATTGGAAACATTGAGGACTCATAGATGAATGGCCAAAATGTTTGGGGCCGTTATCATGATGATCCTTTCTTTCGAACCTTGGATCGAGGCTCCGAAAGTAGTAGAGATGGAAACCGTATAAGCACAAGATAGGTTGATCAGTTTGAACATGAAATAAATATGTCTCCAAAACTTGTTCCCTCGAATTTCAAAGATATAGTAAGGGCGGCCTTGCTCTCGATCGGCAAGGCAGCCCTTGCCCGGGAATTGCCTCACTGGTTGCAGGCAAGGCTTGTCAGCCATAGTGAAAAAAAAAAAAAAAAAGTAAATAAAAAGAAAAATATATATACAAATAAGTTTGTTTTAAAAATTGTAAAAATTGTCTACATCAGCATTAGACATGTCACATAAGATGATTGACATCCATAGTAGTGATTTATAGCAAAAATTGGCTAGAAGGATTGTATTAGTAAATTGTTAAAAATGTTTACAACTAAATTGATTAAATTGAAAATTTTAAAACTAAATAAGCATCCATCCATACAGTAGGTTTAAAAATTTTTTGACAATTTTCTCCCAAAATTCAACTGCCTAATCCTCTGTCCCCACTAACTTGTTTTCAAGATATATACTTGGAGTGCATTTGTTTAAGAGAAAACTTCATGATAAAGGAAAATACTTTGCAAAAAATCATTTTTCAAAGAAATTATTAGTTTTCCTTTATTTGGTGATATATGACTGAAAATATTTTTTGATTTTTGGATCTCATTTAGAAAATAATTCCAATCTTATGACTTTATCTCAAACCAAAAAAAAAAAAAAATGAATTTGTAATAATTTTATTTTTATTTCTTTCCTTTTCTTTCTCCCTTTGCCAATCATCTAGCCTCGGGAATGGCTAGCAATAGCCACAAGTGAGCACAAGCTTGAGCTCACCTAGATTGATCGAGTCTCAAGCTCGCTGGCTTGCCTCGTGGCTAATCACCGAGCTACTGATCGTCGCTAAGTCACACGGTCAACGAAGGAAGAAGGAGAAAGAAAAAGAAATAAAAGCTAAAAGAAGAAAAGAAAAGGAACGAAAAAGAAAGAAAAAATTAAAATGAAGAAAAATTCAAATATAGAAAATTCAAATTCATTTTTTATACGAACAAACGCTTAATTAATCAATGACCCGAGCTCGAGCATCAAGACTTGTGCATATTCCCTGTGGACCTAGGCATGAGTGTTGAGACTAGAGCTCAAGCATCAAGGACCCGAGCATGACTTTTATGGATGCGAAATCTGGTGACGAAGCATTAGGTACCAGCATTAGGGGTTTAGGGCCAGCCTTGATGGACTTGTGCATGGGCACCATGGGCCTAGGCTTGAGCACTAGGGTCTTGAGCCCGATTGTCAAGAGACCTCATCCTGAACATTGGGATTTTCTATACCCAAGCATAGAGTTTTGGTCTAAGTATCAATACCAAATCATATTTTGGAAAACATTTACTGGTACTCTTAAAAAGAAAATTATTTTGTCGAATTTAAGTTTTGATCGGAAAACCTTTTTCATTGGCTAAGAAAATATTTTTCCGTTGACTCATCTTTCTAAGCAAATTAAAAGTCGAAAAATGAAGAAAATATTTTCCGTCAAACAAAGGCGCACCCTTGAATTCTTCTTTGGTGTATTAACGGAACTAAGTTGTTGAACATACTTATTCTTTTAGGGGTTTTGTCAACAAATGCCCATAAGACACCAGTTAACTGAAAGGTGGAAAATACCATATGCAAGACACCTTGAAAACGAAAGAATTACAATTTTTAATGAAAGCCGGTTGCTTCATTTAGTAAATTTTAAACTTTCAAATCACATCTAATAAGACATCAACGAATGCCGAAGCATTCTTTAAACATTTCGTTTCTTGTGATTGTGTTCAGGTGGCCCTAAATCCTTGTCCAATCTCATTATGCCAAGTGGCGGCAGCGTTCCCGATAGCTGGCTTTCGACCGCCGAACGTGACGCAGCGACAGCTCACCGGCGGTTGAGATTCGGAGGAATATTACCGGAAAGGAAATGGCTGGTGGTTGGTGTCGATTCTTGGACATGTAAAGGTTCTAGAAGGCGATCCTACTATAATTCTCTGTAGGCGTTGGCTTCGTTGGTAGGTCAGACCTTGGAATCGGTCATGAACTCGGTTGCATGTTCTAGAAGATTTTCGCCATTATTTCCCGGAATCATACGGAAAATTTGCTTATCCCATTCAATTATTTAAACGATTGCTTATCCACTAGCCCAATCATCTAAATTTATATATCAAGTTATGGTCATCACGAGCCTAGCAGGAGATGCCCCTACATGATTGGATAAGCTAATCAGCGCTGCTATTTATTTATTTATTTATTTTTGTGTTATATGAAAGAGCGAAATTTTGATACTAACACAACAAATTTAAAGATACCCACACAGCACATAATACGTCTGCAATTTATTCAGAAATTGACACGGCTTGATATTGGGCTAGACCATGTTTGATTCTGGAAGTTACATTTATCACGACATGAGAATGCGATAGAAGGATCTCTCTTCTCCAGAATTTTCGTGACCCTTCGATCTTGAATCGGAGGGAAATCACCTATGAAGGTTTAGATTCGGAACTAGTTAGTGATTTCCTTTTTTTCCCTTGACAATTAAATATTTTGATCTTTTCTATAAGATGACCGCAACATAGTTAATATGGTCATGCTACTCACGCTAATTCTTTGCGCAATGCATAACTCGAGAGTTTGTAAATGACCTCTATTTTTTAACTTACAACGAAGGATCTAGTCAGCTCACTTAATTAAAATTAAAATAAAACAATTTTTTTCCTGCTCGCGGTGCACGCTATATTGGTCGGTGATTATTTAAAGTGCTTTAGTAATTCTTCTTACTAAGATAAACATTGAGCAAAACCAATTTATCGAGTCATTTGAAAGTTTCGAACCCTTTGACAAGTTCAATGGGGCAAGATGGTAAGTTGAATTAGCCATGGAAATTAGGGTGAGTGTGTAGAGAGTCTCGTCTTGAAACGTGAGAAAGGCCAGGCCTGCGGCTGGGTTTTGACTTTTTTTTTTCTTAAATAATCGCACGCAAGCGTAAGAATTCTTGTAATCACGTCCCGGAATTCGCTAATTTCTATGCATTTTGCGCTCCCGTCTCTTCGTTGCATTGAACGTCTTTTTTTATTTATTTTATCCACTGTTCAGTGATATGTACGAGCATCGTCATCCATATATTATATTTTTAAAATTTTTATTTTAGGGTTAGGTTAGGTAGATGCACATGCAAGACCCAAAATTCATCATATCTTGTAGCTGTTATCTGGTGCAGTTCTAAGCTTATACACACACACACACACACACACAAAAATATATATATAAAACATATTCACCAATTGTAATTTTAAATATTGGCGCATCCCTTGTTGATTAGGATTACCATTACCAAGTAAAAGACATACACGATCAATACTCTAACTTAGATTCTTTTAAGGGTTTCGTTGGCAGAGTATCATGCTTGCACTAACCGAACAATTAATTAAAAAAATTATGACCATGCGCAATCACCGTTTAGAGAAATTTGCAGTTTTGATTACTTATTCCCGAGTTATGTGCGCTTGAAAATACGCAATCTTCCTTATTAAGTGTGTTCCTAATAAGCATATAATTGGGGTCTTCAGAGCATTAGTCAAAATATTATAGGGGACAACAATTGTGCAAATGGTGCATATGAACTTGCGCTTTCTTAGGGAGTGCGTTGATATGTTAAAAAAACTTTACCGTATTACATTATACAATAGTAACCCCGCACCTTATTATTCTCCCCACTTACGCTTCTTAAGGCATGGTGTTCCAATCATTGTCTTTAATCACCGAAAAAATTATCAAAAAAGTCATAAACTTATTGTAAAATAGCAAATTCAATCTTAAACCCTTCAATTGTACCAATTTAATCCTAAATTTTTGATAATTTGTCAATTCAGTTCTAAATCTTTTGAAGATTTGTCACTTTAGTCCTAAACATTTTAGTAATTTGTCAATATAGTAATTCTATCCAATTACCCATATATTAGATTTAGGACTAAAATGACAAATTTTCATAAAGTTTTGGACTAAAATAACAAATTTTCAAAAAAAAAAAAGGATTAAATTGGCAACTTTAAAAGGTTTCTAACTAAATTGGCAAATCCTTAAAATATTTATGATTAACTAGTATAATTAAAATGTTTAGGATTGGATTAGTTCCCATACAATAGGTTTTGTACTTCTGTCGACAATTATTCCACACCTGAGCAATCTTTTTAAGTGTTTTACGGTCTAAATTTAGCTTCTCTCTATGGATTGCATCGCACGTCCCGCCGGAGGGACAACACCGGAAAAAAAGTCACATCCAAATAAAAAATTAGCATCAAGTAGATCAGAGGATACATTATGCATTCATTGGGGATCGACGAAGATGAACGAATGAGTTGATCACATCACAGATAAAGAAAAGGCATAAAAAATACTGAGTGGGTGGTAGCCGATGTCATTTCTGTAGTGCGAGGGTGCAACTGAGAATATATTAAAGTCCAGATTGATGTGGACACAGTTACTTTCTAAGGTGTTCTCCTTTTCCACAAAGAGCTTCTAGAACTTGATTGAACCAGGACGGAAATCTGGCATTTTAATTAAATCCAAGTGGACGATGGAATAGAAAGATAAACAATCACAGTAACCTTTCAGGGAGTCGATCGAATAGTTAAGCACTTGATTTGAATCTGGTATGTTGCCCCATTTTACTAACTTTGAAGGGTCACAACCGTTACTATCTAGATTCAATTATACATGATGCATATGGATGGGACAGTTTATGTGTATACATGACGATTAGTCGAGTTGTAAGGTTTGGATACTCATTATATGTGCAAACTACCCGTTAGACCTTAACGAAGAGACTAGGATCGTCTTCCACAAGCGCATGCCCAATCAATCGTCTCTCCAACCACTCCCGAAACGATTAAGACACGTCCATGTCTGAACAGCAGAGAGGCGGTGGAATATATGTCCCAATATTCCATAAGGTCGATCAATCAGAACATGACAAGGGCCAAATGATTCCAAGATTCTATTTCTACGTACCATGTGATCGGTTGCCGCTAAATAATAACTTAGATTCTCGGCGTCGCCATTATCATTTCTACCAACAAAAGAAAATAAGAACTCCAGAGGCTTTGGTAGACATCTTAAATTTTTATGGTTTAGGGTTTAGTGTTAAGAAAGAGAATATTTTTGAAGTTCTTTTAGCCTAATTCTACCTTGTATTTTTTTTTTTTTTCGTTTTATCTCACTCTTTGGGATGGGATTGCAACCACGACTATGCCCTAGACCAACTCCTACACAGCACAATCAAGCAAGCGGCTGGCAAAAATTTTGGTAGCACAAAGAAAATGATCATACTTAAGTGGAGGAAATGCAGTTTTTATAGTAGAGTCGAGAACTTTTTAGAAGATATGGAATTGAATGAAACAAAATAGGATGTCATGATGGGAATGAACAAGAAATAATGGGAGTCGAAATCGTTATCCATTTTCCTTCTCATTCCTCCACACCCATCATGATCTCATAGCGCTTAAGATATTACAATCTCGTGACATTTTTTTATAATTTCTGAGCTTTCGAGAATTAGCTAGAAGATCATCACTTTGTCGGTCAGCTTACTGCATGGATCTTTGATAGAAGTGAATAAGTCAGATTGAGTAATGCAAGGTATCTAAGACAGGCGTTTAGGCAGATTTTGACAGATTACAAGATGCATCCGATCAAGTGGGATCATATTCAACATCCGGTAAGAGTCTATCGGATTACTTCTCATTCTAACTCTGTAAACTTGCTTTAGAGGAGTTGGAGAACTAATGTCTGTAATATCGATCCATTTCTTACAAAAGGTGATGTGGTAATAGCATGTGATGTAATAAATTGGTCAAAAGTGAGATGCATATACTTATTGTGCTAAGTAGGATGGCATTCATAATATGCGACCAATTATGATTGATCGGTTACACCATGTCATCACTGTCACGTGATGTATTCATCACATAATATATTTTATACTTTCCCACACCCACCCAACACACCTTTTGTACTTACCTTTAGTACATACGCCATGCATACGCCATGTTTGAGGCCATCAATGGAGATTACCGATATCGTCTGACCTTATTTTCATGATGAGAGAGAGAGAGAGAGAGAGAGAGAGTTTACCGTGTTAGTGTTTATCATCGCTGCAGCTTCACCACCGACCGTGACATGGCGTAGCAGCAGTTGGTAGTCAAGCCAGGCAGATAGAGAGAAGCAGCAGGAGGAGAGAAGGAGGAGGAGGGTGGTGCTAGGGAGCCGTCCGGAGCTTCATCTCCTTTGGACGGTTGAGTCGACAAAACGGTGCACACCCGACAATCTAAACAAGCAACGGTGAGGCGGTCGGCGTGGAAACCAGGGGGTTCGGGACCCCCTTTTCCCATCTTAGTATGCCTAGCATAATTGTAGCCCAATCGAAAATTGAGTGGAAAGTTCTTTCCCACGGTAAATGAGCTGTAGAGTTAATTGCGATTTTGTGAGGCAGAGCATCGAGCGTGAGAGTTCATCATGGACTAAATCAAATATCAGGATAGCGAAAGCATAAAAAGAAAATATCAAGATTTGCACATGCTTAGAAGTTAACACAAGATCTCCCGGGATTTTCGTGACTTTATCCAAAAGTACAAAAGACAAGGCCAGAAATTCTCGCTTAACCTAGAAAAAGTACACAACTCTCAGACATGAGAAACCCATCCAAGACAGGTTTTCCAGAATACCAGTGACTGCAATTTACGTTAATTTTTGCAAAACAAAAGGCCTCGAGCTCCCCAAATTTGTAGAAACTGCGTCGTTTAGTCAATCAGTCGACGACGATCGGGTCGCAGCAGCGCTTTCATCTTTTTTTTTGGTCAGAACAGCGCTTTCATCTTTAAGCTCAAAGTTGTGGTGGTCATGGCGCCGGCGCTGGTTCACGAGGAAACCTCTCTCTTTCTCTCTAATTTAACCTACCGTCTCTGTACTATCGATCCTCCTCGGTCTCTTTCTAACCCGGGAAGCTGAATCGGTCGATCCGGCGAGTACGCGAAACCCCGCTAGCTACCAACACTGATCCGTCTCCCAGTTCCGCCCGCCGTACGCCGAGACGCCGGCGACGGCCGCGGCCGGCCTCTTCCTCTTCCTGGCCAGCAGGACCCGCCGGTCATAGACCTCCCGCTTCTCGGGGTCCAGCAGGGTCGAGTACGCGTCGTGGAGCCTGATGAACCGGTCGTCGGCGGCCGAGGAGTCCTTCGCTGCGTCGGGGTGCAGGACCCTGGCGAGCCGCCGGTACGCGGCCTTGATCTCCTTGCTCGTGGCGCCGGCGGGGATCCCCAGGATCTCGTAAGGGTTAGCGCACGGCAGCGACCGGTGGAGCCACGGAGGTTGCTGCTGGTGCTGGTGCTGGTGTGCTTTCGAGGTTGCGGAGGATGTGAAGGTCGCGGCGGCGGATATGGCGGACGGTCGCCGGGCTCTGAGGCGAGCGGTGGCGAAAGACGACGGAGGGACGGGAAGCAGAGAGGAGAGAGAGAGCATGGTGAGGGAGGGATGCGGGTTTGGGTATGAGGACTGCAACGGTGCGGGAACGACGGACGGAGACACGGGGCTTTAAATAAAGAGGGGGTGGCAGACTTTTGGGGGCACCGAATAATAATATTTGATAACAAGGAAAAAATAAGATTTTCTTAGGGTTTATCCCGACCTAATTAAAAAGGGCCAAACAAACATGGTTCTGATTGAGGCATTATAAGCAAGAACATCGCAAATTAATATAGTTTTCTGGGGTTGGAGTTCATTACGCGTGACTCGATGATCAGCGGAGCAAAATATTTTTGTACAAAGTAAGCATTTGATAATGTGAAAGGACCGTACTAACCGTTAAAACGAGACATGAAGGAGTTTGTGGAAGCAATTTGACAAAGTAGGAGCTGTCAAAGTAGAGTATAAATATAGAGAATGAAGAAGAAGATGAAGAGACGCTCAATCTATGTCAAGACTTCGCCAAAAGTTCCATTAGCTTTTAGTTCTTTTTTTTGGTAAATGTGCCCTTTTTATGTTTATTGTGTCATTTTAGGCTTTCCAATACCTATCACGCTCTGATCACTTGTGTGTTGTGTTGCAATATCAAATTTGAATATTAGTTTCACGCATTGTTTAGTGTTACCCTTCGTCCATCGATGACAAGCTTCAACTCTCCCAATAAATGCCTTTCGATTCCATTTTAGTCTCCCGTGTTCAATTATAACGAGGTCTATTTCCTCATGATTCATGTTTCTTGCACCTTAATTTCCGATCATCTGGAATTCTCTTCGCTCCATTCCATTTCCCACCCGCATTTCCTAGCACCTTTTAGGCTTTTGACATTTCGTCCTCAAGGACTTTCTAACTCTTATTTGGCTTGGCGCGAGTCTCCAGACATCGGATAGGACAAATTTCATCGCATCGAGTTTCTTATCCGAGCTAGCAAACGTATGTGGAACAATGACTTCATGCGAATCATTCTCGTTTCTACTAAGGATCAAGAGCCGAGCCGAGCTCTCTGCTGCAAATTGCATTGCATGGATTTGGGTCGCCCGGAGCTAAATGGCTCAGGCTTCTAGCAGATCCGACTCCGTCACACAAGACAAGAAAGAATAAACCTCATAAACAAAACCCTAACTCCGGGTATCCCGGTGGTCACAGGCCACATGGCCGTCGTCTAATCCATAATAGAATATGCAGCGACGGGACATGGAGTTCATCCAATTTTCAGGTATATCCTTCTGCTGTTGCGAACCAGAAAAGACAGCAGGCACGGCAGGTGCCATGCCAAAAGTCAGCTGCGAACTTATCCATGAGTTCTCCACGTTGACTCCTATACGATCATCCTTCGTTTTTTTTTTCCCTTCTGAGTACTCCTATGCCGGCCCGGAATCGTGTTTGTATATTGGGTATATATAGAGAAGTCAATGAGATGAGAGATCGCCATTTCACAACAAATATCATTGTGAGCAACATTTTAGAATCAATCGATTCGAGGACATGTGGCACCAGTTTGCAGTTTAGTTTTATTGTTAAGACGGTTGGCATTCTTTAACGCTGAATTGAGTATTCAAGAAAGACACATTGTTTTAGCTCGATGCCGTCAAGAATAAGAGAAAAACAAAGAAATTTATTGGTAATTATATAAGTTTGACCTATTTTTCTTTCTCGATAGGCAGGTTAAGAGTGGAAGATCAAAGTCTAGACATTGCATGTTGGGAACAAGGGTATTTGAGTCATAAAATCGTCAAAAAAAAAATCCTAAATCTATAGTATGGTGACCAATTCAGTCATAAATATTTCGATTATATTAATTTAATCATAATTCTTTGGATTAATACTTGGTGAGCTTATGACAAATTTACCATAAACTAATTTTTTGACTACTAGAATACCAAACCAGTACATTTGTAACAAATTTATGTTTTGTTAGTCTCCATTGAATTAATACCACAAAAAACTACAAACTTATACACCTGTGACAAATGAATGATAAAACCCTAATCCGATACGCCCATTAACTATAATGTGTTATTCAATTCAATAATTGATGGAAAAATTTAATGGAAACTAAAGAATGATAAACTTGTTACATGTGTACTAATTTTGGATTTTTTGTAGTTAAAAAATTAATTTGGAGTAAATTTGTCACAAGTGTACTAGTTTAGGGTTTTTCATTGTATTAACTTTAAACATTTTGACAACTTGCCAATTTAGTCTTAAACCTTTTTACTTATATCAATTTAATCCTAAATCTTTTGATGAATTTGTCAATTTAATCCTAAAATTTTTAATCATTTGTCATTTAGTCATCTTGAGCAATTTTGGTCGAAAATAACTCTATATAGTCAGCACTAGCTGTCTCACGTGACATGACAAATGCTGACATGACAAATGCTGACGTGAATAATTTCTTTTTAAATTTTTCCCTTTTCTTATAATTTTTATTTTATTTTTTTCTTTCCTAATTCATTTGGCTAAGTACTAGATGTAAGAGATTTCAAGTTCCATAAAAGTTCCACCTAGAACGTAGAACCTGGAACCTACATATTGGAACAAGTTCCTCATTTTTTTTAACCTAAAACCTACCTTGTATACAATAGAACCTAAAGCCTACCCCGACATAAGTCTCAAGGTTGGTTTCGGGGTCTACCCAAATTTCACCTATATTATTAATCATTTACTAACCATAACTTATATTTAGACACATCAAAAATATGAACATAATAAAGTAAAAATCTTAGTCATAAAATGAAAACTCAAACTAGTGCCTTCAAATTATACACTCATTACCGAACGGCATAAAATATCAGAGGATCGCATGGAGACATGAACCATGAAAAACATTAATATTTGTTCTAGATTCTAAGTTATAGGTTCCAGTTTCTAGGTTCTTCTAACTAAGAACTTAAATTCTACCCGTTGAAATAGGTTCCTCACTTTTTGAAATCTAAAACCCACCCTGCATAACTTGGAACTTGGAACCTACAAGTTCCCACTAGTCTGGTTCTCAGGTTCCAAGTTCTACCTTAGAACCATGCTCACTCCTACAAATTACTAGTGCCTTGGCAATAGTTGCTGACAAGGGCAAGCCTTGCCTAAGGTAAGCGAGGCCAACCTTGCCAACCCTTGCCTTTGGCTGGTTGCCTACCATCATTGAGGCTTGGTGACTAACTTGAGAAAAAGGAAAGAAAATAAAAAAAAAAAAAAAATAAAATTCAAGTAAATTCAAATAAATTCAAAAATGTAATAAATTATTCACGTTAGTACCTAAGTGACACCAACAATGATATGCGACACGCAACGCAACATGACACGATACGCTTGGACGTCGTTTATCAAAAAATAGAGAATTCCGAAATATTGAAACACGTTGTATATTACATATACATATATATATATTTTTATATACTCATAATAAATTATCATTTTTATGATTATTTCAAATAAATTAATTTGATTCAAAGTTCACAAATAAATAAATAATAATAAAAGCATAAAATAAATTTACACTAAAAACATTAATCCATTATTTATTAATATCATTTATTATTTCAATTTCACAAATTTAACTTCATTCCAATAATCCATAAAATTTGGAGAAAAAAATAAGCAATTCGCATTTTGGGCTTGCATGTTAGACGTGTCGGAAGAAAAGAGAAAAAAAAATCTCGAGGGTGAATTGTGTATCACGGGAAGTAAGAGTCGAAAAAAGAAGAGAAGACTAGATTTTTTTTTTTTTCTCACTTATTATTTTTATTATTTTTTATTTTTCACATATATATTTTTCCTCATTTATTGAAAGTTTTTAAAATTAACCTCGTGTGTTGTAATCTAAGTAGCATTAACGCCGACACGCGACACAAAACAACACGACATACTAACATGTCTTTTTTAAAAAATAGAAAATTCCAATACGTTGAGATACATTGTTATATTAAATGTATATTTTTATATATACATAATAAATTATCATTTTTATTCAAATTAATTTGATTCAAATTTACAAATAAATAAATAATAAAAAAAAAGCCTAGAATGAATTTACACTAAAAAAATTAATAAATTATTTATTGATATCGTTCATTATTTCAATTTCATAAATTCAACTCCATTCCAATAATCCATAAAATTTGGAGAAAAAACAAATAATTTGCATTATGGACTCGCATGTTAGATGTGTCGAAGAGAAGACAAAAAAAACTTGAGGGTGAATTGTATATCACGGGAAGTGAGAATCAAAAAAGAAGAGAAGACTAGATTTTTTTCTTTCCCAATTTATACATTTTAACTCCTCATTTATTGAAAATTTTTAAAATTGATCTCGCATGTTGTAATCTAAATAGTACCGATACGAACACATGATAACACAATATGCCGACACATTGTTTCTCAAATAATAGAGAATTCCGATATATTGGGATACATTATGTATTAAATTTATATTTTTATATATGCATAATAAATTATTATCTTTATTGTTATTTCAATCAAATTAATTTGATTCAAATTCACAAATAAATAAATAATAAAAAAGGCTAGAATGAATTTATACTAAAAACATCAATCCATTATTTATTAATATAATTTATTATTTCAATTTCACAAATTCAACTCCATTCTAATAATCCATAAAATTTGGAGAAAAAATAAGCAATTCACTCTAGACTCACGTGTCGATGGATGGGAAGAAAAGAGAAAAGAAATTTGGAGGTGAATTATGTATCATGACAACCGAGAGTCGAAAAAAAAGAGAGGAGAAAATTAAGTTTTTTTGTCCACATTTATTATTTTATTATTTTTCTTTTTTTCACATATATATATTTTTGACTCATTATTTATTAAGAATTTTTAAAATTGACCTCATGTGTTATAATCACATGTTGCAAACTCACATGTTGGAATTCCAACTCAGTGTCGCAGAGTGTTGGAAAAGTTGACCAGATGTCAGATTTTCTAACACATGTTGACTGAGTGTCGAAGAATGTCCAAAAGTGTCAAACATATATCGGAGTATCCGACATAATATGGAAACTCTCAAAAAATGTCGATGCTTCCTAAGTTAGCACCAGTTGTGCCCGTAAGACTACCAGTGTTGACTAGATTGTCATGTCATTTATTCCAATCAAAATTGTCCGATAGGACTAAATTTACAAATCATCAAAAAAATTTAGAACTAAATTGTCAACTCATCAAAAATTTAGAACTAGGTTGGCATAATTGAAAATGTTAAGATTAGATTTAGGACTATACTTGCATAATTGAAATATTTAGTATTGAATTGACCGTCATACAATAGGTTTAGGACTTTTTTTGACAATTTTTCCATGTTTGACTACTTATGTATTTGAAAAGATCGGCTTTTAGGACAATGCCCTGTTTGGTTGAGCATTTGCGAGGGGCTTTGGGCCTACAAAGCTCCTTGGAGAAAATACAAAGTGTTTGGTAAGTGTTTTTGAGACTTACTTGGCCAAATGCTAGCATTCCGAATGCTCAAAGCTCAATGTAGGTAAGGACCTACTTTGGGCTTTCAGCATTTCGAAAATATTAAGTCTACTGTTCATATTCTTTCCCATTCATCACGGCCGTTCGTTTTCCTAGATCTACCACCCAAGTCGGACTTCCCCGGTGATTGTCATCGCTGCCTGGGGGTCGTGCATCCCCAGCAACCATCGCAAGGGATGGCGTGACCCGTGACTCAGGCGACACCACTTGAGTGTGCGACCTTAGGTTGCGTCACCTGAGTTGTGCGAGATTGTGACCTCAGGTGGTGTCACTTGGGTTTGCATGACCCAGGCGACATCACCTAGGTCGCGGCCCCAAGCGTCACCTGGATCGCACAACCAAGGCGACTACCTCAGCTGATGTCACTTGGGTTGCGATCCAAGTGACGCCTGAGGTTGTGCGACCTCAGGCCGCTAGATCTGGCTATCAGACGACAAGATCTGGCCTCCAAACTACCAGATTTGGCTGTCTAGCAGTGGTCCGACGATTGTTAGCCTAACCGAATTTAATTTTCGAACTTAATATATATAGCAAAAGCCCATTATAGATGTGAGTTTCATCAAACGGTATTTATTTTAAGGCTATTTTCTAATACTATTTGAAGTTACAATTTACCAAACAATATATCATTTTGGAAAATTTATTTACTCTAAAGATATTTGCATTTTTCGAAAGCCATTTCTTCAAAGCCGAACCAAATGATCTCAATATACCAGATATGCCTCACCCTAAATTCTCTCTCCAATCGTTCATCAAAGACACTGATATAATCTCGTGACGTTTTCCGATTTGGACCAAGAACGAACCTTATTTTCAAAGGCAATCGATGCCGGCAAAATTTACTCCGATTCTCTATAAACTTCAAATTATACCGCAGGCATTGATGAACAAGAAATGAGCATTAAGACCAGCGCTTCATTCAAATCTCGTCCCGAAATCAAAAGGATTCAATTATGATTTGGGACGTACATGGATCAAATTAGATTGGCCTTCTTCTAAGTCGCTGTCGAATACGACAATATTTTTTTTTTCTCACGGCACAAGAGAGTTCAGGAGTCGCAACTGACTCCCGTGTCGGGTCGGCCGATGTCGCATGAAATGGACAAACTAACTCGTTCGGAATTTTCCTAGTGGCCACGACTTTTGCAAGCACATTAGAAAACCTTTTGGCATTTACATTCCTCCACGATGAGAGTGATCTTTGTACTAAAATAAGCAGAGCCCACGTCGACCTATCATTTAACTATAACTAACGGCCGACAAATTTCGCCGGCCAAGTCATGCCTTCGTTAAACAAATACGATTTAATTAATGGGTCGGCGTTTTTACGCTGGCGCTGTTTGTCTCTTTTGCATAAGATGAGGCGCCCGGCCTTTCACCAGGACGAAAGCACGAATTTCATTTGTCATTTGGAATGCTCCTGGGTGTCGCCATGGGAGTCCACTTTCCCCTTGTTTGAACAGATTATAATCGACGTGAAGCTTCTCGAATTCTACACATGTTTGAAGAGTCGCGGACCTATTATCAGGTGCACCAGATTCGTGGATGTTCCATGTATGTTGATTATCAAATCATGTGAATTTCACATGGAACTCGTCAAAATTAAAACATATTATGCCATTGGCTCGAGCAAAGAATATTAAAAGTGTTAGAATTTTCGTACGACACTTACTTTACTAATAAAACTTTTCACCAAATCACTTAAGTATCTCGACAAAAAATTCCAGTGAAAAATCATATATGGCATTTTTAGTAAAATTTAAAGCCAATTGTGGCCATTTTAGCCCCCTAAAAAAAAAAAAAAATCCAACGTGGATGATGAGGTAGCCATTCCATACCTAAATGATACCACACCTAAAATTTTCTTTCAAATGGTAATATTTTGTGGGACCACCGTCGACGACTCTAAATGTGAAAATTTAATTAAGGAATTAAATGGGGTCTGAAAAGATTCAACTCAAGATCTCTAACTCTAATATCAAGTGACATTTTGTATGACCATTGTCAATTATTTTAAAAACTTAAGTTTTAAGATGAAGGCGTGATTTTATATTTAATTACTGTAACACAAATGGAAAATTTTCTTTTTGTTTACTCGGACTCTCTCTCTCCCCGCATTCACATGCATTCATTCACTGAATCAGTGTCATCCTCTTTCATTACTCACTCAACCGGAGCAGGGAAAAATTAGGGCTTGATTTGGTGGTTGGAAGGAAAACTTAGGGCTTGGTGGTTTGTGGGCAAAAATCAAGGCTCGGTGCCAAATCGGCAGGCTTTTTGCTTATTCACACCTTGATCTTGGTTTTATTGACATGAACTTGAGCCACTTTTGTTTATTATTCTCTCCATTGTAAGATTCAGATATAAAGTTTGCCTTAAAATTGTCGGTTTGAAGTAGGGTTTCAAGAAAGGTGAATTTTGGGACAAATCAGCAACCATTTCGCTTATTCTAACCTTTGTTGACACGAATTTGAGCCACTTTTGCTTATTCTCCTCCTATTGCAAAATTTAGGTCTTATTTTTGCTTCAAAATCGTCAGTTTGAATTAAGGTTTCAAGTTTTTTTTTTCTTCAAACAAAAAAAGTTTAGGGTTTCAAGGAAAGATGAACTTTGAAACACATCAGTAAACATTTTGTTAGGGTTTGAAGAAGAGGGAAAATTTGGGATTTTTCACTTGTGAGGACATCATTTAAGGGCTTTTTCATTGAATTTTACCACATCAAATTTCCGGCAATCCACGTAACATGGTTAAGAAGAATTAGTAAAATATTATCACATCGAATTTTTAGCATCCCAAATCAGAGTAATACTAAGTGATCGTTTAAAAAATTGATAGTTAAGTGATTCCTCGAAAAGTTTTAACACCAAAATGATACGAGAATTTTAATACTTTTAGTGCTTTTTTTCCTACTTGGTTCTCATATTTTGTAAGGACAAGACTTTTCAAGCTATATTTTATAAATACAAAACAAGAAGCTCTTTTCTAATGGCTTTCTCTGATTTCTCGACATCTAAAGATGCATTTGATAACCATTCTATTTTTGAAAATAATTTTTGCTCAGAAATAATTTTTTATTGTTTTGTTCCCTAGGCGACATTATGAACATTTGAAGGCGTTTGGTAATTATCCAAAATTTGTATTCTCGGAATAAAAATACATTTGATACGACTTAAAATTTATTACTTTTTAAATAATTTTATTACATTTTTCTTTTTTTCTTTTCTTCTTTTCTTTTTTTTCTTTCTTCCTTTAGCCAGTTACCGACCTCGACCTGGCCTAAAACCTTGATGGACCATTGTTGTCCCTTGGCAAGGCCGAGCCTCACCAAGCCACCATGAGGTTGGCCTCACCATGGCCAGGCAATGATGACCTTGGGGTGGCCCAACGAGGTTGCCGACCATGGCTGAGACCAGCGACCGGCTAAAGGAAGAAGAAGAAATGGGAAAAAAGAAAAGAAAAGAAAAAGAAAACTTGATTCTAGAGTTATTTCCAAAAACAAAGAAGCAAATTTTTTTTTCACTTCTTGCTTCAGTTCCACATCTAATTCGGGAATAAAAAAGTTACTAAATAGACTGTTCTTTTTTTGTTATGGGGAATAAAAGAATAGAATTAAATACTATTTAACTCATTAAATAGGCCCTAACTCTCTTAATAGCTAGAAATGCCTTCTTTTGGCAGTACTCCATTCTCTATAATGAATGCAGCCAATTAGGCGCCACATAAGCAAATTCCTTTCTAACAATCGAAATATACACTTGACTCATTAGTTTCGTAGTTCTCTTTTATTCCACAGGAAGTTAGCAACTTCTGCACCTGTCTTTGAATGCGCAATGTACGTTAGACAAATATTCCAAATCATTAAGAAATGTTGCATAAGTAAGACTCAACAAAAAATTTTGCTTTTAAGATAAAGTTTCGCATGTTTTCGTTCTTCAGATTATTTAATATTAATATCTTAATGAGTGATGTCCTTCTCCATTGGGCATAACTTAAAGCTTAAGTAGTGTTGTACCTCAAAATACTGAGGGGTGATTTCTTGATCTAGTCCGGAGGGACCAGCTGGTCGAACCGGTTGGATTCGAAGGAGAGAATGTCTTGAACTCCATGCGATGTGAAGGAGACCTAGAAAAATGAAAAGACCAGAAGAGGGGAGTAGGCATGAGCAATCATTGGGTGAAAAGAAAAGACCGAAAGAGGATAAGAGACTTGTGTTTCAAAAAATAAAAATAAATAAATAAATAAACAATTAGTTCGTGTGCCTTGATTCAGTTCAATTCCCCCACTTTGGAACTAAGAACTGGACCATCCGGACACCAATTCTACTTTTAAAAACTGAGAATCGGAACAATCAGTTGAGTCCATCTTTAGTTGATCCACCTTTCTCACCCCTATCAATACTTGTAATTTGTCTAAAGTCTTTGCTATCTCGACTGAGCCCATAGCTAGTACTCTTTCTTTATGGATGGTAATTTAGCTGTAAAGGTCGTAATATGAGAAGGATATCACTTAGTAACTAACCAATACCATGCTAACTCACCTCAAATTATCATAAGACATACACCTTATGATAATAATTAACATTAATATTCATATATTGCATGTTAACTTAAGCAAATGACATTTAGTAATCTCCCTTGCAAATAACAAATTACCTCGAGTTCTTGTAAATTAGAAGGTCCTAATGACCATTACTTCCCTTATTAAATATTAAGCAACCTCAATTTCTCAAAAATCTCTTTTTACCTATTCTTAGCTAATCTTCCTAAATTAACGTAATGTCCCTTTCAAGTAATTATCCTTGGTCGTCGTAAGAAATCAACTATAAATTTCACTGTCCTGCAGTCAGTGACGGTCCTTAAACACCAGTAAGTCAATAGTTTAACAAGTCAGAATTTCTCACAGCATGAGAGAGGGCTCGCGAGTCGCGACCAACCCTGTATCGGTCCGCCGATGGTACATCACACAGACGAATTAACAAGCTCGGAATTTTTCTAAGTGATCATAACTTGTGCAAGCACATTATAAAACCCTTCGGCGTTTACATTCCTCCATGATGAGAATGATCTTTGTACTAAAATAAGCAGATCCGACGTCTACTTATTTATTAAACTACAACTAATCCGTCTGACAAATTTTACCAGCCGAGTCATGCCTTGGTAAAACAAATCACTACCCTTCCTTTGCTCAATGATGGTTTAATTTTGTATTTTTTTCCAGTGTCTCCTTGATTTTGCAGCAAAAAAGCATCGGTTTACTCCACATGGACCGGCGTTTTTACGCTACAGTTCTTTATTTTTTTGTATAAGGTAGGGTGCACGATGACCTTTCACCAAGACGAAAGCATTATTTGTTATTTGGAATGCCCTAAGAGTCACTCTGAGCTAATAAAGCGCAGTCCACTTTTCTTCGTTTGAACAACGTTCATATTTTTATACAAGGCTACGTTTAAGGACCGATTATAATTTATAACTTTGGATAGGATAACTTATATCCTATTTAGTGTTTGGTTTAACACAAAATCCGGATGTAACCTAGATATAATCAGTTAAAAAAAAAAAAAAAAAGCACCTAATAGATTAAATATACTCAGATGGGATGAGGATTCAGTACAGGGAATGACATGCGAGCTTCCCCATCGAAGCTTGGCGCATAACCTTAGATCCAAGGTTGCTGGCCTCAGGTGACCCTAGATCTGAGGTTGCCTGAGGCTGGGCCTTGGATCTGAGGTTGTGCGCTGGCCTTCAA
Organism: Eucalyptus microcorys; assembly: GCA_014182515.1. NCBI lineage: Eukaryota > Viridiplantae > Streptophyta > Magnoliopsida > Myrtales > Myrtaceae > Eucalyptus > Eucalyptus microcorys. The sequence goes on from CM024570.1 coordinate 27,771,830, forward strand.
TTGCGGCTTCTGTGACTGCAGCCAACACTGGAGGCTGGGACAGTCACAATCACGAGCTCGCCTCGCGTTGGTCGAAACTGGAGTCACGGCTTCCATTTTATCTGGAAAATGACTTTCTGGGAAACATTTTTCAGAAACGTCATATTTTCTATAAAACGAACAGAACTTAAAAGATGAATTTCCTCGCCATTGATCTTGACTCAAGACTCTTGAGGAACAAATACCTTCTTTGATGGTCGTTTATGGTCGTTTTCATGAGAGCGTCTAGGGTTGAGAGTTTTCTTCCCCTTACTCCACGTTTCCTCTTTTTAGCAAGGCAAGAACAAGCAAACGTAGACAAGCTATATTGAAAAGAGTACGCAAGTTTAGAACTAGGCTATCAAGTGAGATGTGGATCGCCCTTGCCATTGATGCAAGATTAATACTAGAAAGCTTTTGCTTTCTTTATTATAAAACACGTGAAAATCATAGTAATTATCTTTAAATTTTGATCAAATGTGCAATATTATCTCTAAATTTTTAACTTGTTCGACGTGATCTTTGAACTTTATCTTAATGTGCAATGTCATTCGTGAAATTTTAATTTATTCAATGTGGCTCTCAAACTTTTGATACCGATTCAATTTAGTTCTAAACTATATGAAAATATTCAATATTATCCCTCTATTAATCCAATTTCTAGTAGAACATTGAACATTTTAATATAATTTAATAACTATATTGAATATAGACAAAAAGTTTAGAAACCACATTGAATGAATTAAAAAATTAAGGACTACATTGAATAAGTTAAAAATTCAAGATAACATTGTATATTTGGCCACGGTTCAAGAGCTTAATCTCGTAAAACAAATATAAACACAAGCCAGATTGGACTACGATGGGCCTCAAGCTCGGCCTTCCTTAAGCTGTCCAGCCTACAAATTGACAAAGCCACGCCTACCCCAAACTCTACCATTTGGTCTGTCGAAAGACTGGGCCTTGGAAAGATGTTCTGCACTGAGAGAGAGAGAGAGAGAGAGAGGGAGGGAGAGAGAAACGCATGTTAAAGCAAACTGCCCCAATACCAGCACATAGTATTCTCAACTAACAAAGTGTCACTGTACATATTGACTTTTGAACCAAGAGGCTATACAACTGTACAACTAAGGACCCTGGAACTAAAAAGCTTACACTCAGAAGACAAGGTAGTCAAAAGAGTGGATCACTGTACCTTGTAGGCACTGTCACAAATCAAGAAACGTTAAACATAGTGATTCACTGTGTTTAACGTAAACATAGTGATTCGTGAGGCCGACATTGTACAGGTGTTAAACGTACATGGTACAGGCATACAGACAGCAAGTTCTCCCCTACGCAAATCAGGAAGATTACCGTTAAAAAGCACGTCACACGGCATTACCGTTTACATACAATTTCCAAATAGCACCGTCTTTGTCTGTATACACAACAGTTAAAATCAGCATAATGCCGCCTATTCTACCCCACACCCTCGGTTCAAATTTCTAAATACAGAACCGGGTGCACAATCGTAAAGAATTACAACAGAAGCAGGGCAAAATACAGCTAGATACATAGCAGTCAAAATTTTGTCAGTCACAGCATCATCCTCGCTATTTACTCTGCTTAGATTTTGACGAAGCCCATTTGAAGAAACCGCAATTTGCTTCAGGATTGGAGGCAGGCCCCTAAAAGTAAATGAAAAATGAGATACATCTTTACATCACAATTATGCAGATTCTTTCCTGAATCACAGTAACTAGGTGCATTCTCAACATCAATCAATCTGGAATATATGCATTGCGAAACAACCGATTACTATTGAAAGGGAGAAATTGGTGAAGGATTTTTACTTGAAAATAGTTTTCAAGTCAGCAACAAATTGAGGTAACATTACATGCATCATCATACGCTCATTAGAAGTTACTTGAGACTAGTCAAGAGCTCAAAATTATATTCATTTTATCTGCTGCTTCCCTTGTATACTGATGAACCTCCTACATTAGATAACTACATATTCCATATTGTGTGGGTTTTAGCCAGATAGTTAACAGCACAGATACTCTATAGTTCCACCCGAAAAAAAGATGAGGTACCTCAGCACGAGGGCACGTGTAAAATCTGCGACCAAAATTAGGACCTGCCTTCTTTACTACACGAGAGACACAAGGTTCACGATGACCCTTGCAAAGAGGGATGCTATTCTGCATCACCTGCTGTATTCTTTGCCACTCCAGTAAAGCCACATCATTTTTTCCGTTCCCCAGAGATGATTGATCAAGAGGAGAAGCACTGATGTCCAAATCATTCTGCTGGAGGCTTCTACTATCCTCATCCTTTGCAAAGTTACAATTAGTCTGATCATCAGACTTTTGTATATGCACCGCATTGAGCGAAGAATTTCCATTAGACTTCTCATCTTTGTTGCAACTGTCTAAGTTTCTCTGGAAGAAAGACCGCAATGATAGTTGAAACCCTTGACCTTTCTTAGCTTTTTTCTTGACTTCACTATATTGGTTACCATGTGCAGAGTCAGATGCACCAACAGCAGCAAAATTCCGAGACTGATCGTGTGCTTCCAAGTTTACAGAACCAGAACTTTGGTTTGAGGAAGCACAAGATTTGCTGGAGAGTGAGCCAGATAGACCGCAGTCGCCAACAGATCTGTTCGTTCCCCTGCTACAGCTACTTATTGTGACATCTTCCTCTAAACATGAAGTTGACATTTCGCATCCTTCCACTTGCTCGGAAACTTGTCTCTTCATTAGCACCGACACTGCACAGATTAAGCGCTTATTAAACTTAGCAACAGGAATTTGGAACCAACAGAAAGGGAAAGACAAACCTGGACAACTACAATAAAGTTGTGTTTGGTTGTCAGAACAAGAATTGGGATAGGATAGATTAAAGCGGAATAAGAAATACCCCAGATTACAGATATGGACTGATATAATCCTATCAAGTGTTTGGTGGACTAATGATTGCATTGGGAAAAAAAAATCCATCAAATTTATGAAAAAGGCAGGGCAAAAAGATAAACACCCTAAATCTAAGCTGCAGCGACCACCATGGCCACCACCACTGCCGCTGCAGTGGCCACCATCACAACAGCAACTGCTAACGTCTGCCACGGAGGCCCATTGTGACCAGAAAGTCAGAGAAAGATGGACTCAATACATCGGAAGGACGTGGACACCCACGGTGATGGTCTCTTGAGGACAGCAACCCCGTGGTGGTCGCAGGCGGTCTCAGATCTAGATTTGAGACTTCCAGCATGAGACAGTCATTTGGTCGGGGGGTGGGAGTGAGATCTGAGGTGCCCACTGGTAGGATATAGGAACGAGTGGTCTTGTTCCTTTTTTTCCTTTTTCCATTTTTCTTTGGCCAATCCACATCTCTGTCCCACCCCAAGTCCCTGACTTCTCATCAGACTTTTTATCCAGGCATATTTCAGGTTATGCCATCAGGAGGAGGCCACCAAACACTGAAAGAATAATTTCTTATCCAATTTAGGCTCCTTTCTAGGCTAGCAAAGAAGCCTAAGATGATTGTGGTTTATTTCTGGAGAACAGGCAGAAATCAAAGCCATAAAAAAATAAAAACACACATACAATAACTATATATATATAACTTAAACTATCTGATAATATCACAACACTCTGTCTAAATAGCCACATATTCTGGATACTCAATTGCATGGCAAAGTCTTTGTGAGTATTTTCTAAAAAGCAAGAAGATGTAGCATGCGATGCAAATTGTGATGGTCACCTATACTGCATGTAAGAAAGTTAAGGATAAGGATAAGAACAACGACACTGGATTCACTCTAATGGACATAGATTTCTAGACTGAAGAATGATGCAAGCTGAGAATTAAATTCTTGTATTTTCACTCCAAAGTATGACTTTTGGATAAGCAAAGTTCCATTACCAATTGTTTGCTGGACGCCACGAATTGTAGGAAAATATCTAGCAGATATCGATGGAGTGTCATGCTGGGGTACGTCAACTATTCCCTCTAAACACACAGAGACGGGAGCGTGATCAGAACCTTCTAGTTTTGTACTCCATCCTCCTTTCCACCTACAGATTAAAAAGGAGAGAAAGTGAGGCAGTGGATGCTGGGAACTTTAAATGCATGCATGCCACCATTTCCGCAGACTTCCATGAAGTAAAACCAAAAAAGTGCCAAGGAAAAGGAGAGCCACACATTCAAGACATAACAAATTTAGTGTTTGAGGTGTTGCTACTAAAGTGTCTTGCTTTGCAGTTATGAAGCGCAAGCAAAGTCAAATGTGACTTTTACCTTGGGGTATTCCCAGGTTTCCACCGTTTGTATGTTGTTAGTATGTCACAATCCTTGACGTGGCAAGCTATGAGGTTATGACCTTGTGGATCACAGTCTTCATGTAAGCAGGATCCAGCGCAAAGGATATGGTCTATTCTTGATCCAAAATTAAATTGTTCAGCACCGGTATTTGAAGGCCAGCACGTATATGCATCTTTCCTGAGAATTGAAAATAATGTTGCCATAAGGTGCAAGTTACCAAAAATAACCACCATATTCATGATTTGATGACTATGGGTGAACAAGGAAGGAAAATACAGAATGAAATGTTACACATTTGATGATGAGAACAAGAAAATTGTAACATGCTATATGACGACCAGTAGCCAGCTCTTACAAAAATGTCACACCTATCAGGATGTCTGGCTCGGAATATGTCAAAAAAAGGGCCTCCATTTTCTACCAACATAGACCTTAGCCATTTTCTAAACCTGCGAGGCGAATGAAATCGATGACTTCCACATTAGCGCCAACCACAAAAGCTATATGCACGGAGCAAGCAAGAGTTATGAAAGCATATCCATCCAGCATTAGCCATATAAGAGAGAAAACCAATGAAAAGTTGGAACTTACTCATTCTTCTCAAAGTCTGGACCTGCCTCACACCGATCTATAGCAGCAGGCGCTATGTTCAAATCACCTACAACGAATACTCTTTTCCCCTGCTGCAAAAGATATTCCCATCTTTTCTAGAACAATAGTTAAGCATGTTAGCAGAAAGAATAATATGTACAATTTATATGAAAAAGTGCCTTCACCTCAAATTGAGGATTCAAAGTAGGAAAGCAGACATTAAACCATTCATTCTCCAGATAACTACTTGAAACCATATTGCATATGCAGTAGTTGTGGTAGAAGAACAATTGCTAATGTAAAAATTAATGTCAAATTCACAACCAGTTGAGTTGCATTACCAATAATATAATAAGCAAGCTGTGATCCCTATGTATTCTTCATGTGATGAATTGGTAAATCCAGGACTAGCAAGAAGCCACCCACTGAGAGATGCTATAGAAGACAGATGACAAAAATAGAGCCTCTAATCCTAAAAGTGTCGTTATAAAAAGAAGCTCACCTAGACAATAAATTCTAAGGCTTTTAAACTCTTGAATCTCATCCGATTATATCCTTACAATTGCTCTACTTTAGAAACGAGAAGTTGATCTAACAAATTTTTTCCATGTGACATCATACCGTACCAAGAAAACCAGTGTGAAAAGAAAAGTAAAAAAAGCCTATTATAAGAAGAGAAAGCAGAACATTTTATTTTTTCCATATATATCTCTCTCATAATCTGTCCTCTGAGATTGTGTAGAAACCAAATTCTAAGGTTTCCCGAAAACATAATCAATTTACCTGTAATATCTTGAAAAAGTTGAGCTTGAACTCAGTCCTTTCAGCATCATCAGAGTTAGCCCGAGGCCCATATATATTGAAAAGAACTGCATGATTACTAACCTTAATATCTCATAGAGTTGGCAAATAGATAAAACGCAAACTGCCACTAGATGTCAGAGTTCCAAAATTCTATAGCATTCATTCAACAGTATAAGAACATTGAGGTTGGGTAATTCAATATCAACATGAGCATTCTACGGTGTCTCCTCTTTACAATGCTAAGAAGTTAGAAAAGAAACCCACCAAAGTGGCCATGATCCGTGATGACACAGCGCCCCTCACTATCAACTTGAAGAAGATCATCCTTTGCAAACTCCTCAAGGCCTCCTGCTACACTAGCATGATTTTCATCAATTCTACCGTTTCGAAGGAGACCCGTGAAGCCTTCCTCCGCCGCCACAGGCAAAGCCACTTCACTGCTTGAAAATGCAGACTTCACCCGGCAAAACGTCGCCACCCCTGAATTGTCATTAAACCGCAAGGCCAAATTTAACCAGCATAGTCATCACAAGCTCCGAATTAGTTCAAAAAACACCCAAATTCAGAAAAGGGAAAGTAAAAAAACAACAAAAACAATGCAGTAGAATCCTACGTCCAAATATCTTAGATAACAGACCCATTTCCACTCGGAACTTTTTTTCACCGGTAAGCAATTATAGCCTCCAACGTCAATTTTCCACTAACGCGGAAGCGACCCACCACTCAAAATGGGACAAGATACTAAATTTCCCGAAAGAATCATTCTGTCGAACAGCTAACCTGCATACCCAGTGCGGCCTCTATCCGACGTGCGCGTACACGAGAAGAAGGACTCGTACCCCTCCGCCATCACCACGTCCGCCGTGAGCTCCTGCCTCCTCAGCTTCGTCTCCTATCGCCAAGTCCCCAAAACAAAAACGAACAAGCGGACTCAGCCCCCCCAGAAGGCGAAAAAAGAAAGAAAGAAAGAAAGAAAGCGACTCGATCAATCCAGCACGGACCTGGAAGCAAACGATGTCGGCGTCGAAGGAGTCGAGCAACCTGAGGAGCGAGCCGAACTGGGAGATCCGCTGCCTGAGGCCGTTGACGTTGTAAGTCACCATCCTCATCGCCGTCCCGCTCCGGCCGTCGTCCTCCGGCGCCGGATCGGAGGACATCTCCTCTCGGCGGCGTCTTGTTTTTTCCGAATTTCCGATGTGACCGTTCGAACCGAAAATGACGAGGCGAGCGCGGTTGCCGAATGTCCAAGTCCCACGTACGGGTCTGATGGGTATCCACATCTCCTGCTCCTGAGAATACTATTCTCTGCAACCGATCACGCCTGGTCTGCTGTACACTCCGACCAATTTTTTTGACCAAATTCGACATGATTAAAAAAAAATAAGGTCAAATTTCCCCCAAACTTCTCCAAATCTACGTCGAATTTAACTCTAATTCTAAATCTGCTTGATCTTCTTATTAAAGAAAAGTTTCTATTTGGAGTTTATTTTCTACGTTACTTTGTTGATTAGATTTATTACAGATGTGAAAATATCATGCTAAATAATAAATGGCGATTTTTGGATGAAGGATCAATGAATGTAGATTTAAGATTAGATTGAAAGCTAGCAAATTGAGCAGATTTAGGACAAGAGTTATAGTTTGTGATATTTTTGTTTTTTAGACAAGAAAAAGTTTGGACAGAATTAAAATTGAACTTACAATTGGGGGTTTCTTGCAAGTAAATTCTAGGATCGAACATAACGTTTGAGGGTTTCTTTTAAAAAAAAAAAAAGGGTTTGGAATAGAATTGGGAACTATGCCTTTTGATTTTTGAGTTAATACTCCCGAAAACCTTAAATTGATACACTTATGATAAATTTATTTAAAACCAATTTTTTGACTACCAAAAACTCTAAACTGATATACCTTTGACAAATTTACCCTCTACTAGTTTCCGTTAAATTTTACTGTCAAAATATTAAGTTAAATGACAAGTGTTAATTAACTAATATATCAATTTAGGATTTTATTCTTCGTTTGTCATAGTTTACAATTTTTATGATTTTTTTATGGTATTAATCCAATTTAACATTTGGTATATTTACAAATTTATCAGTTTGTTATTTTTTGTGGTTGAATAAATTAGTTTGAGATAAATTTGTCATATATATAACAGTTTAAGGTTTTTTATTATAAGTCAAGGTAAATTTATGACAAGTATATCAGTTTTAGGTTTTTCATGATAAAAAAATAATTTTAAGTAAATTTATCACATATGTATCAATGTGGGATTTTTCGAGTATTAACTCTTGATTTTTTTTTTTTAATTCCGATACTATTGTTGGCAAAATCAACGCTCGTGATATCGTCGTCCACGCCCCCACCTCCACGCGCACCCCACCCGATAATTACCCCCATTTTCGATTTATCGAAGAGATTCCAAAAATCAATTTTTTTCTGCTCCCCAATCCTCGTGGCTCGTGGAGAGCACGAGTTGTCGTTGCAGGTTTGCTCCCACCTCCTTCTCTCTCCTCTCTCCCTCCCTTTCTCTCTCTACAATTTCGCGGCGAAATCAAGCCCCCGGAGAGCTAGGTTTCAACTGGCGAAGCAGCCAGAAGAAGAAGACGACGAAGAAGAAGAAGGGCGGAGATGGATCAGTGGAGGACGGATTTGGGAGCGTCGACTTCCGTCCACCCCCAGCAGCAGCAGCACCACCACCACCCGTCCAGCAGGCTGCACGCCTCCCACGACGAGCCCAGGTTCTCCCCTTTTCAATGTCGTCGGATTGGGCGCGAATTTCCGCCGCTGGAATCGCGCTAGACGCGTTCCTTCCGCGCGCGCGCGATGCGGTCGACAAAAAAAAAAGCTTTTTTTTCTTTTCTTTTTTTTATATTTGATTTCGCGATCCGTCGTTCCGGTGCTCTGTTTGATGGAGGATATTGGGTGATGGTCGCTTGCGCATAAAGTTGGGATTTTGTTATGTGGGTAGGGGATGGGTGTTCTTTAGGACACGGATGAAACGCTGTGTGATAGCCTGATAGGCCGTGAATTTCTTCCACCGAAGGCTTTGATGGTGATGCCTGAGAGTATCTTTTTCATGGTCTTTTGGTTGTCGGTTTCCGTCGCGCTCGCAGGCAAAGGGAGGAAGCGGACGTCAGGGATCCTGCGGCCGCGAGGAAAGTCCAGAAGGCGGACCGCGAAAAGTTGAGGAGGGATCGTCTGAACGAGCACTTCCTTGAACTGGGGAGCACGCTAGGTACACATGTTGCAGCCTCATAACAATATCACTGTTTTGTCAACCATGATAAATTGTGGGTTTATTTTTTTATTTTTTTATTTTTTTATTTTTTTGGCCTCTTAGGTGATGAGGCAGCTTTCCAGGGAAAAAAATGAATATGCTGCATTTCATGTTCATTGTCCGGTCAATAATGTGTGGTAATCTAAGTAGTAAGAACGGAAACAGTGAAGTAACTATTTTGACGCTTCAACTGCCGGTAGGCATGGCTCTGCTAACATTTGTGAAGGTCGCTAAACTTCACGAGTCCATGTTGAATTATGAATTTTCGATAGTCCAGAGAAGTGATTGTTTAACTCCAAGATACATGTGAATGTGTTATATTTGTGAATTCGCAACGGGTTGACAGTTAGGAGTGGATAGAATGAACTAATATCGACATTTAAGTTACTTCCATTGTACCTCGAGAAACACTTTTGAGGGTACTTAAAACTGTAATATTCTTGATCCTTTGATTCATCTATCAGTGAACACTTCAGGGAAGTCAGGACAATGACATCGCTATCCTGATATATCCATTTGAACCATGCTTTTATTTTCCCCCAAAATCGCGTGTCTGTTTGAGAAGTTGATCCTTGCGTGCTTCTGAATATTCATTTGCGTTGCAATTCCAAAGGTGTAACTCAGTTGTGAAGGATAAGATCAAAATTTCTCTCTAAGATCTACCTTCTTGGTCCACTGATCTATCAGAAATAGGTAGTTTACTTAGGCAAATTCATTGCAGCTTGGGCTGTTTAAACCAATAAGTACCCCTTATTTTGTTCATGTGCCAACAAGAGATATGGTGGAACATCCTCACAAGCATGGAGCCAGAAGCTTATCTCTCTGTTTGCTCTGCGAGAGAACCACTGAAAATTGCAGGTTTCTTGTGTTTAGCTGAATTTGACATACAGAGACTGACCAATTTGCAAAGATGACTAATTTCACGTTGTTGTTTTTTTAAGCATAAACAAAGGTTTGATTTGATGCTTATGGTTTTATCCTAATTTCACTTATTTAGAATCTCTTGGATATTGGACAGGGTTCGACTTTCTTGCTTTTTCTCATTATAGTAGATGCCATGCACTGGATTATATTATTGAGCATGCGCTGTTTCTCTGTAATTAGAGCTCCATTTTGTTCATGCTAGACTTTTGAACAACTGCTTTGCCTTACCTAAATGAACTACAGATCCTGATAGACCTAAGAATGACAAGGCAACCATTCTCGCGGACACAATCCAGGTGCTGAAGGATTTAACCACGGAAGTTAACAAATTGAAAGCTGAATGCGCAGCTCTTACTGAAGAATCTCGTGAGGTGATTTTATCTTCTTCCAGTATCCTGAGGTTCTAATGTCCATTGTTTGCCTTGATGCTAATAGTAAGCTTGCATTACAACCAGCTGATGCAGGAGAAGAATGAGCTTAGAGAAGAAAAATCTTCTTTAAAATCTGAAGTTGAAAATCTTGATGTCCAGTACCAGCAAAGGATGAGGGTTATGTACCCTTGGGCTGCCATGGATCCACCTGTCGTCATGGGTCCAGCCTACTCATATCCAGTTCCAATACCCGTCACTCCAGGTCCAATGCCCATGCACTCACAACTTCAGCCTTTCCCTTTCTTTGGAAATCAGAATGCAAGTGCTATCCCCGCTCCGTGTTCTACCTTTATCCCATATTCAATGCCTGCCAATCCCACAGTTGAACAGCAGTCAACCCAATATGTTTCCAGTTCTCACGTGTCAAATAAAAAAGACTCCAAGAGCAGGTCTTCAGATCATCAAAGGGGCAGCAATGCAGAGCAAGATGAAGATTCAAATGACGTGGCAACAGACCTTGAACTTAAGATGCCCGGAACATCATCACAGCAGGTTTTTTTTATTATTCTGAACCAGAGCTAGATCTACTCTGTAAATTGGCACAATATGCATAACAGTATAGTTTATGCAGGACTCCGGAGAAAAGAAGGGCAAGCAGACCCAGAGAAAGGAGATAAGTATTACTGATGGGAGCTCATCGAGCAAGTTTTCCTCATCTCAGGCTTTTCCAGATAGTTCCTCCAATAGTGTTAGTGACAACCCAAAGTCCAGTAGATGAAGAGTTAAGTCCTTATTCTCCGTTGCACCAACACTAACGCTAACTTATGTAGCTTGTATTTTATCAGTGGTGTCATGGTCGTAGTTTTTTCTGGCTCGAGAAAATTTGATGTACAGGTAGCCATGATCCTTAAGAAATAAAGGGACACAGAGCTTGCTGACTACATTCTCTTTTCCTTGAAAGAAAAAAGTTTGGTTCTTAAGGACCTGGAAGATTGCTGGTCTAACCTATTTTAAAATGCTACAATTTTCTTTTCCTGTTACAGGCCTAACTCATCTTCTAGTCCTTTCGTAGTTTGTACTCTGGTTAACCGAGGCTGGTCAGTTGTATATTATGTTGCGTTTGCTTAACTTACTGGGAATTTTTGTAGTTTATTCAGATTTCAGATATGCCTGAAACTTAAACAAGGATGGCACATTCATTACACTCTTTCAATGGTTTAGCTCCGGCAACCATGAATAATTGATTTGAGCTTAGATTTTGCATCCAAACTATCTTGGTGTCTGCGACTTTTGACCTGTCATGAGGCATAAGCCAGATTGTACATGTACTCCTGCGTGGGTCATTCGCATCGGGTAGTAGTGGTGTCCTGGTGGTTATAGATGAAAAGAGTCTCCAGAGATGCTGTCGTCAAGAGGTAACGAATCAGTGTACCGATAAAGATGCGAGCTAGCACACGCTTTTGGGTATTCCTATCATCATTGACCGGAGCAGAAAAAGGCGAATTCTTCTTGTTCTGCGCATCACCTCCTACATTCATTATTCTATTGGCCATGATTCAACGCGATGATGAATGGCTCTTGAAACTAAGAAGCGTCACCCTAAATAATCTGATCAGTTTATATTCCTGCTCAGCATACATCTCTAAATCCTTCACAGAAAAAGCAGGTGCATTGCCCATCTCTGAGAGAGACTGAAAAATGTTTACACTTCAGTCATTTGCGATGCGAAAAAACTTGGGAAAAAAGAAGGCCTTACAAGTAAAAAAGCATTGCCCATTCTGTCATAGAATGGGCCCTCAGATTCGAGGGCGTTAAATATACAGTCGCAGCCTACACATCCCACACTCATCACAAGACGTACGCCCGTATAGCCCTTCCCTCTCACCAAGTAAACGACCACAGCCAGCAATCTCTCCAAACCTTCATCCCCAAAGACTTCTCGGCTAACTTGGGGTGCCATGCAAAATCCCTTGACTCAGTATCCAACTTTTGTACAGGGCTTTCCACTGGCAATGGAGCGAAGCACAGAGGCGGTCATCATGATTGGCTCGGTATATCTTGAGTAACCAAACTACGTAACCTATCTCGTGCTCCCTTCTCTCTTTTTAACACCCAGAAGCTTCAGAATGGATCTATATCTTCATCAAATTCCGATAACCAGATGGGCTCGGCAAGTTTTGAGAGCCCATGCTTGCAGTTCTTAACAGCCTTCTGAACTCTGATAAACTTATTTTCCCATCTTTGTCGATGTCGGCTTCCTCTAGTAGAGGACCGAGGGAGCCTTTCAAACCTGTCTGCTGAAAAGGGCATGGGAGCATCATGTCAAGGTTACGCGTTAAGATGCTGAACCATTTCTTTGTACCAAGCAACATAAAAAACATGCGCCACTACTTTGTGCAGAATATACAACAAGAGGCAATACATTCGGCTAGTATTTTCAGATGAGACAATAACCAAATTATCAAGGTCACATGCTGACAAGCTGAACAGTTTCATTATGTGAAGCTGCAACAGAAAGTAGCTATAGTACTATTTTGTGCCCAATATGCAAAAAGATAGACGACTTATCCCAACTTTTGGGCAATTTTGCAAGAAACAAACCTCAAGCTCCCAGGAGATACGGTCAAAATTCAGTTAAAAATTAAAACAAATACATTTAGCCCTGTCTACGTACTTTAATTTTCATTCTACCCATACCCATAGTGACACAAATGAGAACTAGAGGGCAAATGAATGTGGAAGGGGTGACTAAATGAAGATAGTCAAACTTACCAGTCGAAGTTCTTCTGGGGTTATATAACCATCACGATCAATGTCAAATTTCTCAAAAGCGGCCTGTGACCGCAGCTGCCACTTCTCGGAGTCATGTTCCTCCATTTGATGCACATGAATAGTTGCTGCAACGAACTCAGTAAAATCCACTAGCCCATCCGTGTTGCTATCAATCTACATGAAGGAAAAATAAAAGAGATTCTTACGCACCATTCAGGACTCACATGTTTGTACAAAATCTGCAAGCTTGGCAGCAGCTCATCTTATGAACGAAAAAATCAGTCCAACATTTCTCGGCTAACAACACAAGCAAGTTTTCAAAATGATGAAACATGAAGCAAGAACTAAATGAAAGCTTTAAGCATCGAATAAGAACAAAAGGAGAATCACCAAAACAATAAAAGAAGAAAGTGAAACTGACAGAATGGTATTCCACAATTCCACCAGAAAAACAAATTTCAATTGCTAATACACAAGGAGATAACAAGGCCATAACAAAGGTAAAGATAAAAGTTACCGCTTGAAGAATCTCTAAGACACGTGATTCCTTCATCTTCCAGGGAAGATCCTGAGCAAGGGCCTGCATGCATACAACACTCATGATCACGATGTAATTAAAATATTCATCAGAGTGAATGTGGAATGAGAAAGAAATGGATACCTCTCTCATTTCTTCAAGACTAATAGAACCATTTTTATCTACATCAATTGCAGCAAATTGATCCTTGAGGTCAGCAAGTTCCTCTCCATCAAGTGTGCTTGCCAGTGCCTGCAAGCAATATTTGTTAGACAATGACATGATATAATATCCTTTCCTCCTTAAAGAAATCTTACAGAGCAGTTTCGTTACCCGTAAAGCAAATTGTTTCAGTCGACCGTACTTCACAAATTGTCTCATATTGTTCAAAACTGATATATCTATGGGGATATCTGATGCATTTCCTCCTTCTCTGACCCATGGATGCGCTGAAAGTTGCAGCAACGAATAAAGATCAATGTTAAGAGGAAACAGAAAATCCTCAGTTCCAAAGAAAATGAAAACCATGAATAAAAATTAATCTACCAGTTCCCTCGTTCTCTTGGCTAGAATCTGGCATAGCAAGAGCAATGCAAAGAAAAGCCAAGAAAAGCATTTCCACATCACACTAATTCTAGACTAATGTGTTTCATTAGAATTCCCTCATGGCATATCAATCAGTGTTCATATCAGAAGCCAATTGTTAACTTACAGAGGGCTTGAGCAGCAGTAAGTCTTGCCCTGGGATCCTTCACAAGTAGCTTCTTCACAAAATCTTTAGCACTGTTGCTTATTGTTGGCCATGGTTTGCGATGAAAATCAGGTTTCTTCTTTAGAACCTGCATCACAAGCAAAATGTCAATAAGAAGTGGCCATAGGAAAATGGAAAAGTTAGCTAAAGACAATATGAGGTGAAGGAATCCAACAATGATCAGATGTCTTTTGGCAGGAAAAGACATCAGCCTCAACAAAGGATCAGAAAAATATTATAGAAACTACACAAGGCAAGAAAATGCGAAGAGTTGGAACTGAAAATTCCATCTTATACAATAACTTTTCTAGAACATGTCTATAATTGGGGCAGATGATGACAAAGGCACTGCATGAGAAACGACCATTTTTACCACATTGATATGGCAATAAAATGGAAGCACCTCAAACAAGGAAAAAAAAAATAGAGGGAAAGAGGAGAGTCAGATATGGTACCTCTTTGAAAATACCATTTTCAGTTTTATCCCAGAAAGGACGCCTCCCACAGAGTAGAATAAAGGTAATAACACCAATACTCCAAACGTCTGATTCTGGGCCTGACTTGCGTTTCAAAACTTCAGGAGCAACATAATAGGCACTGCCAACAATATCTTGAAACCTTTTCCCTAAATACATTTGGATCAAAATTAAGGAGTTATTTAAGAAATTAACTACTTTAAAAAAAAAAAAAAAAAAATTCCCTGGAGACCTACAATGTTCAAATTATCTCTCCAAGACAAAAAAAAAATATTAAGTACTATACAGGTTCATATTAATCTTTTTGGCACTCAATTCCAATGAAACAGAAAGGAAATGGTAGAAAGACATAAAGGGGTAAACTTGCACTGGATGAGTTCACTCACCAGGTTTTATGAAGTCAGACAAGCCAAAATCTATAGCCTTCAAGGGAGAATCCTCTTTGCTTGATTTAAAGAGAAAGTTCTACAACCAAAAAAATATTTCAGAAAATTTTGAATGCCATTACTTGACATTCATGATATGAAAAAAAAAAAAGCCCGAGTATACCTCTGGCTTCATGTCACGGTGCACCAAACCATGCAAATGACACTCTGCTGCAACCCTGAGCATTTGCCTCACAACAACTGCTGCATCTTTCTCAGTGTACCGGCTATCCTTCCTGATCAAAGGGAAACCATGAAGACGTGTCAAGGTGAAAACTAGTTATACTTGAAGAAAGCTGTAGAGACAAACATTGAAGTTCCTTACTTGGTTAGTATCCTATCCAGCAACTCACCACCCTCACAGTACCTGAAATTAATATTTCAAGAAGACAAGCAGCATATGAATTGATGAGGATTTAAAATAAAAACTATTCACAATTAAGGATGAAACTAAAAGCCAGTTATAGTTACAAAAAAATGAACGAAAGCATTTCCTAAATAAAATTCTCCAAGCTTGATACAGGAAAAGTTCAAGGAATAGAACTTACTCCATGGCTATGTAAACATAAGAGTCATCCTCAAATGCATCATAAAACTGAACAACATTCTCATGGCCTGTTAAGGCTCTCAAAATCTTGACCTCCCGTTTGACATCTTCAACCGCGATGGGAAGAACCATCTGTCACCATTATCCAATGATCTGATTTGAGATATTGCAATAAGTACATAATAGGAAGACAGAAACTCATCTTGGAAGTACGCATTCACATAATTTACTGTCCTAGGATTTTATGAGACAAGGAAGAAACAAACTTATTCACTGAAATCCTTTACCAAAAAAAAAAAAACTTATTCACTGAAATAGAAGGTTTGTTAAGAAAAAAGACACATTAACACACCAAATCCCCAAAATGGAACACCTTGTGCAAACTGCAGCAGATCTAGAATTTGTGGGAGAATATTCCTTTTGATGAAATAAACTAGATGAAATTCATCCATAATTAATATTAAAGCACTCAAAAGCATGAAACTTAGCAGGGAACTATAAGGAAGTTTGAAACTTTAATTTTATTTGAAACTCCATTATAGAAGCACAAACCAAAGGACCTGTAATACTGTTTGGACAGCTTCGGGTGACGAAGTACAACAATGTGCATGAAATGTGGTCCTGACTACTGCTAGGCATAGCCCCAAGTGTACCAACCGTTGAAATGGTTGAATAATTCCTAATGCAGGGCAATTCATTCAGTCGCACAATCTCATTATCACATCCCAATCTCAAGCATTAAAAACTGCAAGCTGCAGCCAACTCTCTACCAACTCTTGAAATTAGTCTATAACATGCAACTGGGAGGGGTGAATCATTCAAGTGCAAAAACAGTTGACAGCATGATCCTCTCACTTGATATCCAATAAGAGTTGTCCATGTAAAGATCAAAGAGACTGAAAAGCCATTGGAAAAGGAACTCTTTAAAGTAATAGCATCAGAGTGACAGGAATTTAAGTACTGATCCTAGAATTAGAATGTCAACGTAGAGTTTCGCAACTCAATCCTAACCCAAAAAATCTGCATTCATATTTAGTTACCAGTCAAAATCATCAATTTATTAAGATCATTCACAGAAAAGTATATGAGACGCGTTATGGCGACTCCAATTAATTGAAATTATCCTCCGGGAGATTCACGAGAGACGTCCCAATCGCACAGGTGCGACAATTTCCACTATAATCACGCAACCATTACCTCAGAAAATCCAGCAGCATTATCTTAAGCACGCCCTAAAAGCCACAATATCCTCGCAACTCGCCCAACCAACACGAAAACCAATCCTCAAATTCAAGCGAGAAAGCTAGAACAATCACCTTACTCTTGTCAATCCTCTTAACCGCGACTCGATCGCCATTGACCTTGTCGACCGCGACGTATGTGTAACCGAACTGCCCGTGCCCGAGCAACTTCCCCAGCGAGTACCGCTCGGCGAAGTCCCTGGCGTACCCGAAGTCCGCGCGCTTCCCGCAAGGGACCGCGCCACCGGCCTGCTTCCTGTTGCCTCCGCCGCCGCCGCCGCCCTCGCCCTCCTTCGCCTGCCGATCGTCCTTCCGCTTCCGATTCGCCTCGCCCGCCCCGTCCTGATCCCGCTCCCGCCGCCGATTCCCGTTCCGCCGCGTCGATCCCTGCCGAGCCGCGGCCTCGGCGCCGGCTCTGGGGGCGGAGGAGGAGACGCAGATTCCCATGCTCGCCGCTCTTCCGACGTCCCGATAGCTCCGACGGATCAACAAGCAATGGCGGATT
This sequence comes from Eucalyptus microcorys, assembly GCA_014182515.1. NCBI lineage: Eukaryota > Viridiplantae > Streptophyta > Magnoliopsida > Myrtales > Myrtaceae > Eucalyptus > Eucalyptus microcorys. Next base: position 27,789,363 of record CM024570.1, read on the forward strand.
CCGAATGGTATACGCAGCGGAGCGGATCGCGCGAGGGGGGAAAGTTGGTGGCAGAGAAGAGGAAGGAAGGAAGAGAGAGAGAGAGAGAGAGAGAGAGAGAGAACGAGCTTGCTTTAGATAGAGATAAAAAAAGAAGAAGAATGGAGTAGTTATGAAAAAAGCCAGGCAGGAGGAGGAAGAAAGGAGAGATGATGAAGAAGGAGGAGGAGGAGAAGGTGGTGGTCAAATTTGATATATATATTTTTATCCTATTTTAATTTTGTATGGTTTTTATTTATTTGTGACATGAGAATGGTGTGTGGAAATGAAATCCATGTGGAATGGGATCTAAGTTTCTCCTAAATTATTGGGAATGCAAGTGACATGCAGCAGTTTGTCTGCCCCTTTTGCCCATTTCACACTGATTTTCCTGGAAAGGAGGTTGATGAATGAAAAGAAAATAAAAACCTTTTCCCTTTTCTATTTGAATTAATACCGTAAAAAACTTCAAATCGATATATTTATAATAAATATACTTCAAATTAATTTTTAATCATGAAAAATCCAAACCGATATATTTGCCCCTAAATAACCATAAAAAAATCCAAAATTGACATATTTGTTACAAATTTATCTAAAATTAATTTTTTACCATAAAAACTCCAAACTAGTATGTTTATGACAAATATGCATTTCATTAAATTAAATTAATATCATAAAAAATCATAGAATCGATACAATTTTGATAAAAGGAGAATAAAATTCAATCAATTTTACATGTTACCTAATTTAACAGTTTGATAACAAAATTTAATGAAAACTAATAAATGGCAAATTTGTTCTGACAAGTATATCAATTTGGAGAAAAATTGAAATGTATATCAATTTGATATCTTTGACAATAAAAAAATTAATTTGTGATAAATTTATCATAAGTGTACTAATTTTTGGTTCTTCATAGTATGAACCCCTTCTATTTATGGAGGGACAAAATTTTTTTCTTTTAATTTCAAAAGACCAGGGCATGAAAATATCCATCCTTTAATAAGATATTTTTTTTTCTTAAGTGTGATATTCAATATTCGTCTAAATTATCGCCATTTTATAATAAAATTGCTAGCTTTACGTGTCCCGCGAAATGACAAAACTTTACTCAATTTTCGTGCAATGGTTGATTGGGACTCCTCAGATTAGGCCTGCCGACCGGAACTATTGAAGATCAAGTCGAACATGTTCATTTCCGTACACGTCATTCTCTTTTCTGATATGGCAAGTGCATCATTCTTATCAATATGTTTTTTTTTCCCCTAATTTAGGGCGTATCCGCCTAACCTTTTTACTTTTACATCTTATCGAATCTAAATTTTATGACAAACACGCTTTTATTTTCTCTTCAACTCGCTGAAACTTTCACAACACACGGTTTCGACGTGTGGCGTGAGGTCACGGGAAGGCGGAAATTCTCATTTTTTTTCATTTTTGGTTGAAGCATAATCATACGCGCCCTTGATCTTTTCTATTCTGATTTATGACTTGTATTCAATTTCTTGGACCAAAATGAAAATTTTTGACCAGATGATATAACAGTTCAAGATGACGATGATGATGATCATTGGCATGATACATGCATAGCACATGTAGTCGGTGGATTTGTTTCTCCGCTTTCACACCTCACACACTCATCTCCATAGAGTTGATTTATTGAATTATTACTTTAGAACTAGTTTGTATTCATTACGCATCAGTGATCTTCGACGAAAATGGAACGGAATGACTATATTTAAATTACTTATAAAGATTTTAAATTAAATTGATAAGAATTAAAACGTGAATATTCCATCCAATGGACATTTATTTCATCGGACAAGACTTCTGTGTCGTGCTGGGGAGAGGGAAGCGGTCGACGTCAAACTTCACGAGAGCTGCTGACCTGGTCTTTGTTGACTCGGACTTGTTCAAAAGCCCTCATCGGATTGGTCAATTCGAGAATTACGATGCTGTCCTTGGACAAAAAGCCCCTGTACAAATTTGAAGATTTCTTCGATCAATCTGCTGCTCTTTCAACCAAACCATATTTAACGTTTTTTCCGGGAGCACAAGTCCACAAGTAAACAAGCAATTTCGCGTGCACTCAACCGGAATTTCACCGGGAGATCCTTTTCGAGAGCGTTACCCGGGCGGGCAATGCTAGCGAGAGGCCGTGGGACTAATCGGATGTGTTTATGACGAGATTGATTGGTGGTGGTTGCGAGGGAGCAGTCGCGGTGACTTGGTCCGCGACGGTAGGTCGATGAGCTTATTGAATTTTAAAAGCAACCCTTGTAAATAGAAACATAGAGCGATTTTGTTAAGAAGAAAATCAAAGACATTTCTATGAATTCTTGGCAAAGGAGGCGCTTGAAACTTCTAGAACACTCAGGGAAATCTGTTCACGCGTTTTGCGGTACCTCCGTACGATGTCCGGGGAATAGCTATCAGTAGACACCACACGGGTCCCTTCGTTTCTGGAAGTGACCCGTTGGATTTTGCAAATAAGAAGAAAAGTTTTACACAAATAATTCCACAAAACTTATATGTGGGCCATGGTTTTGGTTCATAATCACATCCACATCGATGCCAACAATGTCTCTTTACCCAAAAAAAAAAAAATTCCACAAAACGAATTTCTTTTTTTAAATTCATGTTATTATAAATCGATACTTCAAACATAGTATTACAACTAACATAAATTTAAAAAAAAAAAAACTAATACTATAAAAAACACTATATAGATATACTTGTAATAAATTTACTTTGGTAAATTTTCAAACCATAAAATATCCGAAATTGGTATACTTGTGACTAATTTAAACCAAATTAATTTTTTGACTATTAAAAATCCAAAATTAATACATTTGTGATACCTCTGTTAATTTTGGTTAAATTAGAATAATACTATGAAAAAACCTGTAACAAATGGATGGTAAATCCTCAAATCGGTACATTTAGAACCGACACGTCTTATCTAATTCAGAAATTTGACGGCAAAATTTAACGAAATTAATGGATAGTGAATTTATTACGGGTGTAATTAGTTTGTTATAAATTTGTTATAAGTATATTAATTTAGAATTTTTCGTGATATTAATCTTTTTATAATAAGCTCATTTATCAAAGTTAAATATACTATTTGTTTTTTTTTTTTTTTGGGGCAATTTTCTCCCCATTTTCTATTACCTTCCCACATCTAAAGATAGCCTTAGGGGATAAGGGTGTGTCCTGAGTCCTGACGGTGACAGGGCAAGTGGAGCGGCATCAAGTGGGGGTTGACTAGCGAGACTTTCAGTCTTTGCCTGGGCCACTTGCCGAAGCTCACTGATGCAGTCGCTGCAACAACTTGATTCAATCCAAGATGAGTTTTGCATCTTATAGACTGAGCTGAGAGAATGCGATCGTTCAACTTGATGTACTCTGGGAAACAGGCTGATTGCTGAAGCTGTCGGTGCGAGTACACGTCGGCATTTATGCTTTGCTAAATTGAAAGGACTCGGGGACGCCAAAATCGGGTCATGCCCTATACAAAGGCTGATCCATATGCTTATCCTAGACAAGTCTGGCAATTGTATCATTTTGACTGCATTTTGGAAAAGGTTTTGGTAAGGGGCTTTAGGCGTTCAAATCTCTTTGGGCCAAATATTGATTGTTTGGTAAAATTTTTGAAACTCACGTTAAGGAAAAGTTTGCCTTGAAAAGGCTAAAAGCTCAGCGCAAGTATTAGGCTGCCTTGGACTTTTAGTTTTCTCAAGATTGAAGAAAGCTGGTAAGTAAAAAAAAAAAATCTTCCAAAATTATCCTCTTACTAACTTTTTGATTTTTCGATATTGTCCTCATTTGTAACTATTCATCTTCTTCTCTGATGGGGTCATTGGGTGGTTGCGTGTGGCTACAAGGGGCTGGCAATTGAGCTAGAGAGAGGCTGATGTGGTTGTGGCGATCTAGGCGACCATTGTTGGAGGGTCATGCGACCTAGGCGAGTGCTATCTAGGTCGCGTGACCCTCGCGAGGTTGGCTGAGTCACCAAATCTAGACTACAGATAGCCCTCAGTGGTGGAACAACCCGGCGAGGGGTTGCCTAGGGTCCCGCGATGCAGTTGGCCCTCATGAAGCAACCCCAACTTGGGTTGTTGCAACCCAACTAGCCCTCGTCTGGGTCAAGTGACCTTTGCAAGGGTTGTGTGACCTCAACAAGGGCCACTTGGGGTCACGTGACCTAGCTAGGCCATAGCCATGGATGAGTGACCTCCATGAGGGGTTGTGTAAGGCGAGGGCCACCTAGATTGCACGACCCTCACCAAGGGTCGCTCAACCCTAGGGGGCCGTCCAACAGTCGTCGACGATAGATCCAGATTGTTAGCGGCCGCCTATCCTTAGTCAGCAAAGGGCCAACTGTCTTTTTAAAAAAACTAAAATCATTTGTAAATATAATTTGTCCAAACACTATCTTATTCAAAGCAACTTCACAATAGATTTTTAGATTATAATTTAACGGACACAATTTATGTTTTGAAAATCTCATTTAACTTGAAGTCCTTTGTAATTTTTTTAAAGGCTTTTCCTAGAAGTCTAATCAAATGCATCCTTTGTCATGCACTGATGATTGTCTAGTTTCCTGGAGCAACTGGCTACGATTGTCTTCGACCTAGTTCAACACGCACTTAATGCGATCCAGAACCGTATCCCAGATCCTTAATAGACTCAAGCCAGGAGCTTCAACGAAAGCCTATATTCTGACTCTGCTTTGTCCAAGTCTCCTTGGCCAGCTTCTTTAGCCTGGGAAGTTCAATGTCCTTGTGCATTTTTCCTCCTGGGCATCTCCGCAAAGGTAATAGGCTTTTCCGGCACAGGTTTCTCTCCCTCCCGGATCTTGAGTGTGTCCACGGTGGCTTCGGGTGTTGGGTTCTGGAATGTGGCTGCAGACAACCGGCTGCAGTTTGACCTTACCGCCGCTTATGGTGGTCCGCATTCTTGAGCATCCCGTTGCTCAGATACTGCCTGGAAACCAGCTTCAGAATTCATGATCAAAGAGTTCCAAAGCAGTTATTATTCGATTTTATAAGGGTCAAAGGGCTTTGACAGTTCTTTTCGTAAATCTTCACCAAAAAAAAAAAAGAAAAAAAAAAAAAGGGCTTTGACAGTTCAAAGCTGCTTTCCGAAGTATTTGCAAATTGAACCTAATCCAACTTTTTAGTGATTAAGTTCAGCAATTCAGCTAGATCTCATGAAACAAGCACATCTAGTTAGGTACATGTTCTACCACTTGCCCAATGATTTTCATCACCAAACTTTTTACAAAAATGATACTCACATGTCCCATAAGTACCAACATTCACCACGAAGGCTCCTTCCATAGGCAGGACAGTAGTAATCCACATCTCACCAGCATCGCTGGTGGCCTGGAACTCCACCCATTTCAACCTTCAGCAGTAGGGTGACGATGCCTGTATCAGTGTGCCGCTTGAGTCTGAGAATTAAATTGAGCTGCGGGCACTTCGGATGGTAATTTATTGCAACCTCCTGATCTATTTCAACAGATGCTTCTATATGCCTTCTTCTCCAGTGCCATAGTTTCCGATAGGACTCCCAGGAGCTTGTGAGCAAAGCCCCATCAGCTCCTCACTGTACTCTTCGGTCACAACCCTCCATCCCTCAGGTTTGTCCGGCCATCTTGAGTAGTCTCCGCTTTGAATTGGGTATGAGAGGTATATCTTTAATTCGCGCCAGTCCTGGATAGCTTCTCTGCCTTCATCATAAAAATTCGTCTGTTGAGACTGTATAACTTAATGTACTAACAGAGCTAAGCATATATTGCCTAGCAAGTAATACAAAGGACATCTAGTCTTTGACTGTACTCAATTCCAGAATAATGTCTTCATTCCATTTGTACACCATTTAATTAGTTTTCCACCTCCATTGATTATTAAGCCAAGGATAATACATATCAACAGAGAGAATGTCTAGATATGGACCCAAAAAGAAACCACTAAGAAACATGAACAATAAGAAACACAGTAGCCAGAGCAGTCCAGACATTGAGAGAGGCGATTGTTTTGAAAAACTACCAGTAGATGGCCGGAGATGAGGAAGCCACCGTTCTGGCCACCAGTCCTATCATACCTGAGCTTCTCTTTGGCAGGCAAGATGAAGAATTCGCAAGTGAGATGGTACATCGCCCCGATCATCTTCCCGTCAACCCCACGATCAACCACCTGGAATATGCCCCCACTCCTCAAATGCCTCGATAATCTTCCCGCATATCTCACCCCTCGTCTCATCAATCTCATCAATCCCAGCAAAGCGATATCACCAGAACACCATCGCTCAACACGTTAAAAGCCACTGCAGGACACTCATCCCCATCACGCATAAACTTCAAAGGGAGGGTCCTCTCCTCAGCCAGCGTAGTGAGGGTTGATGCAGCCATCTCAATCTCGGGTCCCCTATTTCTCTCGGGAATGATATGGAGGGAGATCAATGCATTCGATGAAGTTACAATGGCGTCCTACTCTTGATGATTAAATGACAAAAGAACTAGAAGATTTGGTGGTGCCCTTCTTCCACGAGAATTTGATTGGGAAGTAAAAGAGAGTGGAGGGAAAACAGGTTCATTGTCGAAGTAGTTGGTAATTTGACATAAACCGTAGATACATATGCTTCGTATTTGAGGAATATTCATCAGAATTAAACCGCTAGTACATATACACCAACGTTCATGCTTTGCTAAATGGGAAAACTTCGGACCTCAGAAACTCAAAGCCAATCTTTTTTATTGGGACTTGGGGAAGCGAAAACTGGGTGACAGCCGATGCAGGGGGGATCCGCATACTTACAATATGCAAGTAGGGCAGCTCCATCATTTTCAAGAATATGCAACATCACATTTCCACATAGAAAAAGCAGAGTTGCATATTAGTTCTAGTACAATGAGAACATGCTGTGACATGAAATTTTACTGGTGACAAGTTCGTATTTCAGTAGTCGACGTTCCTTTCCTCTTACCTTAACCTGACGCATGATTGAGCACATAGGTCATGCATTGATGATTATATCTAGCTTCAAAGAGTAACTATGGCATCAGCACGTCTCCGACCCAGTTCAGCATGCAGGAAGAATGATACAAAGCCATATACCGTACAAAGTATTTAGAATTTTCATAGACTCAAGCCAGGAGCTTCTCGATAGGCTTATATTCCAACTTTGCTTGGTCCAAGTCATCCGATTGCTGGTCCTTGGCCATCTTCTTTAGCCTGCAAGTTCAATGTCCCTATTCATTTTCCTCCTGTACATCTCTGTAAAAGTAATAGGCTCGTCCAGCACAGGTTTCTCTCCCTCCTGGATCTGGAGTGGGTACACGATGGCTTCGGGTGCTGGGTGCTGAAATGTGGTTATAGACAACCTGCTGTAGTTGGAATTCACCACCGCTTGGTGGTCTGCACTATTGAAACTCCCATTGCTCAGATACTGCACAGAAAGAGTAAATACAACGAGAAGCGAAACCATACGATATCATTTTGCCAATATAGAATGCATAGACAGTTAACTTCAGCAGTTATCTAGTAGGAAGCATGCTTATGTGCAGATGCAATCACCTAACATGTTAATGCATAATCATAGCCATAGGTTCAATGTCATCTAGATGATAGAGAGCTGGAATAGGTTTAGGCAGCCAAACTTTTCCCTTGTGTCACTGTAACAGCTCAATGTCACCAAAGATATAAGTAAGGAATGTATATACTGACTTAGTGACCATGAGTGGTATTCATCATGAGGCTGGCGTGGTCTGTTCATCATTATTGGACTGTTGAACCAGGCTAGTTCAAGCCAGCTTTAAAAAATGTGTGATGGCCCAACCTGGCTAGCATTAAAGAAGTGCAACTTTGAACGCTTCTTTAGAAAGCCTATTCCTACCCAATTAGTTTGAGGATCTATCAAGGGTAATTTAGAAAAACTTTACCAAGCAGCTTCAAGATCCAGGATCAAAGAGCTTAAGAGTAGTTTAATCGAGTTTCTCAACTTTGGGTCAAAGGACTTTAACAGTTCAAAGCTGCTTTCTGAAGAATTTGCAAGTTTAGCCAACTTTTTAGCGATTAAGTTTAGCTATTCAGCCTGACCTCATGAAACAAGCAGGGCCAGTTAAGTACATATCATGAATTCACGCCAGTCTTGGACAGCTTCTCCCTGCATACATCACAAAACTGTCGTCTGTCAAGACTATATCTTAATCTTCATCCATTAACATAGCTGAGCAATATTGTCCAGTAAGTAGTTAACAGTTGCTCCCTGAGGGACGAAAAACAGAGCTACATGGGATCAAAGCAACACGAATAATATGGGTGGCAGTTACAAATACGGAATCAGAAACGAGAAGAATAGTGAATAGCAACGTAAAATAATTGACAACATATCAAGGGACATCTAGTCTTTGGCTGTAATCAAGTCCAGAAAAGTGTCTTTATTTCATTTGTACCCCATTCTATCAGTTCTCCACCTGCATTGATTTTTAAGCCAAGGTAAACACATATCAACAGAGAACATCTAAACATAGACCCCAAATATATATATATAAACACAGTAGCCAGAGCAATCGAGACAATAAGAGAGGTGATTGTTTCAAAAACTACCTGTAGATGGCTGGAGACGAGAAAGCCACCCTTCTTGCCATCAGTCATATCATACCGGAGCTTCTTCTCGGCAGGCAAGATGAAGAATTCCCGAGCGAGACAATACATCTCACCGATCATCTTCCTATCAACCCCGTGATCGACCACCTGGAATATCCCCCACTCCTCACAAGCCTCCACAATCTTCCTGCATATCTCGCCCCTCGTCCCATCAAACTCATTGATCTTGGCAAGAGATATAACCGGGTCGCTGAACTGATTATAGGCCACCGTGGGACGCTCGTCCTCATTGCGCACAGACTTCTCCGGGAGGGTCCTCTTCTCGGCCAGTGCGGCAAGCATCAACGGAGCCATCACAATCTTGGGTCCCCCGCTACTCTCAGGAACTGCACCAAACACCTACTGGCCCTCCTCTTTTTGGGGCTGGACACTCGAAAGCCAGCTAGAGTTGAGTCACGGAGAACAATACATAGGATGGTGGGAAGTGAATGATGATCAGCATTAGCTACCACCCATTTGCTCGTTAGCGAGAGAGGTCCTGCAGTTGCCGACAACATCTAGAAGCAACCGATCTCGTCGTGCCTCCGTGTGGGCTGTAACGGGAAAGGGAAAAGAGAAAGTGGGGAGTGCAATAATTGAGGGTTCCTCGAAAAGCTTGGATCTTCATACGGTATCGACGACGGACGGGCAACGAAGAAGGAAGACTTGCAGACTTTTGGGGTGATGGCGATGGCGGGAAAACTACGGAGATAGGCGTAGTGCTGTCAGCTTCGTGGCGACAGAGTTGACCTAACGAACTAAATAACAGTCGTCATTCCTCAGAATGTCCTAAGGTCGTTAGTCGTTACTCATTGCCCTCTCATTTGCAAAAAGAAAAATTAAAAAGAGAGTGCTATCTCTTATTTATTCATCTTTTTTGGTTATTTTGTGAATCATTGACCAATGACATTACTACATACTAATGGAACTTACAGAGCGTTAAATAGGTTTAACCAGATCCGATACCAAACACGTGATGAGACAATAGCAAAGTTTTCAAAATTGAATCATATTAGTTGATTCAATCGGCATTAGAACCTTTTATTTTGTTCATTTAACCTAGATCAATGGTGTACCACTTAGGTAATTTCAAACCGATCTTGATAATTTTTGAAAAAATCCCTTGATATATCCAATTCTATAAACTGAACTTGTATAAAAGAAATGATGTCAGTCTACAAAAAATAGGTCAAAAATTTGTTCTCAAAGTGATATGATATGCATTTAAATAAATGGGTTATATTCGACAAACACTTAGGTTTTGTTCATTTCGCGTATTTTTTTTTGTTAGGAAAACTTTTTTGGATTTTCTGGTAATTGTTTCACGGAAAATGAATTAGTTAGGGAAAAAAAATTTCATAAAGAGAAAAAGTATTATAAGATAGGGGAAAATATTTTTCACTTTTGAGAAAGATAAAAACATTTTCTTCACTTACTTTCTCTTATCTAACACTCATGTTAACCTTTTTTATCTTTCTTTTTTATTTCTAAAAAATTCGAATTTTGAATTTTTTTTCTTTTTTCTTTTTTTCCTTCATGTTTTTTTTTTTTAGTTCTATCTGGCCGGTCGTCGGTCACACTACCGGCGATCGACCACAAGCGAGCCTCAAGCTTGCTAACCTTGGGTGAGCTCCAGGCTCGCCACTCGCCTAATCAGGGACGAGCTCGAGTCTTAGCTCGCCGCTCACCCAATCAACGGTGAGCTAGGTCTCCGTGGCTCATCACTTTGGCGAGTGGTGAGCTTGGGCCTTGCTAGATTGGTGAGCCAAGCATCGGGTGAGCTTGAGCTCACCTTTGGTCAGCCACCCAGTCGTTGTTGTGGTCGAAGAAGAGGAAGACAAAAACAAAGAAAAGAAAAAAATATAAAATAATTAAAATTATATTTTAAAAATTAAAAAAATTTGAAAAAAGAGTACATGAAAAAAAAATTTCCTTAGTAAAGAACAGAAAATGTTTTTCGCTTCGTTTCAAGGTTTGGCCAAATACCATAAAACAATTACATTTTCTTAAAAATGGCTTTCTGAAAAATATTTTTCAAAAATGTTACATTTACCACGAAACGAACATAGCCTTAGACATGAGTTTAAATGCATTATTTTGTGAATTAATTTTGTTTGTGGATCTTAATATACCTAGAAATTGTTGATTTTTATGAATAAATATGCTATTTTTCAAGTGGACATAAATAAGGAAACCAGACAGCTCACTGGACTTTTCCTACTGGTCGAAGCATGTATCAGCTCCTTTAATTAGGTTACTGTTCGTTACTTTACAGCAATTGGTTGTGCCCTAAATAGTTTAGTACCAAACCAATCAGATCAGAACCACATAAACGACTATGTTGGATCAAAATCGTGCAAATTCCAAAGCCATCCAGTCAAGCTAAACAGAGAGTTGCTTGCATATGTAGATGGGAAATGCATTGAATGCATTTAGCTAGGGTTAGGCAAGTAGAATTAATAGGCAAAAATTCTGATTTCTTCCACAAGAAGCAAATGGAAAATGAGACAGGTTTCGACTTTTTTCAGTACTTTTTACGTTCAGACCCATTAGGGATAAAGAAATCATGCATGATCGGTTAAAATGCCCGGACGATGCATGCGACCGTCTATCACTTTTAAAATATATACTCATGTAAGTCAAGAAAGTTCTTTATATATATTAATAACAATGTCACAAATATTTTCATAATACCATAACACCAACTCTATTAGCGAAAATGTGAGAATTATGCCCCACTCGCAACGATATTGTCCGCTTTGGGCTGGAGCCCACACAATTTTGTTTTTTTGGGCCTCATTGTAAATTAAGACAAGTGTCATCCCATTAGGCAATGTGAAATTCGATTCATTCATGCCTCCATACCATCTTAGAGTTAGAGCTGCACCTTGTCCAGGCCCTTTCTGGGCCACCAATCACTCCCCCCTTTAGATGCAAGTTGCATGGCCAACATGGTGTAAGAAAATAATCATGGTGCCCATATGATTCACGAATTTAGTGATTGGTAGATCGCTTCACACGTAAGTTAATATCATGGATGTGCTGGTAATCGGTAATGATTTTTGCAATAAGTAGCATCACTAACCCTAACATGCAAGGTATTAAAGTGAAATATCTTACGACGATCTCATCATAATATATCTACGACAACATGATATGGAGTGATCGCTTGAAAATTAACTAAAAAAAGTGGAGGAAATAATGCAGTGGTTGCCATTCGTGACTCAATCAGCAAAATCTTTCGTTCTCCTTCGTAGCATCATCATCAACAGTAATTAATGGGTCAACACCACTTCACATCGACACGGCTAATCTAGTGTTTCTTGTGCTTATCGAAAGAGTCGTCATGACACTTGCTTGAATTCTCGAGAGTCTGGAGAGAAGACTGACACAGATAATCTTGTGTTTCCTATGCCCATCGAAAGAGTTGTCATGACACTCGCTCGAATCCTCGAGAGTCTGGAGAGAAGAATGCTCTGCGTAGTGATGATGGAGGAGAATGCACTTGCAGCAACATTCCTGGTCATCAGCTCCAGAGAGTCGAGACTTGAGGGTTTAGTTGTTCTATGTTCTGTCACCAACATGATGGACCAAACTCGATGCGATGCAATCCTGAACTTGATTGAGTTTCATTCAATATCCCTCATCGGCAACCAATTTTCCACTCGTCAAAAGAGTCGTCATGACACTCGCTCGAATCCTTGAGAATCTGGAGAGAAGAAGGCTCTACGTAATGATGATGAAGGAGAAATGCAGTTGCAGCAACTTACCTGGTCATCAGCTCCAGAGGGTCGAGACTTGAAGGTTCAGTTGTTCTGTGTTCTGTCATCAACACGACGGACCAAACTCAGACGCGATATGATCCTTAACTTGATGGTGTAAGCCTTCAATGTCCCCCATCAGCAACCGATATCCCAACGTATGCAGATGGAATATTGGAACCCTTTGAGGGGTATTGAGGTCTTCGCCAGTTCGCCCGAGGGTTCCATCTTTCTTCAGAAACATGGTGCAAGCCTTCGGTTGTCCCCTTGGGATTCCAATATCTTCCGATCTATTTGTTGGAATATTGGAAGCCTTTGATGGACATCGAAGACTTACGCCATTTCACTTCACAATAGCCCTAGATAATCAGTGGATGTATATATAGAGATCTCCCCTTTGGCTGAGTACAAAATTCTATCGAATCTCAAGTCCGGGATGGGCAAATCCTCTTTATTCTCATTCTCGGTTTTATTCGATGTTTTGCATATTTGCCTGTCCCGATTAGTGCTGCGGCTTTCAATTGGTTTTGTTTTACTGTTAGCATATTGCGCGGCGCCACTGGAAGCAACAGAAACATGTGCGATTTTGACTCATGAGCTTGACAGTCTCGAGGATAAAGAGGGGCAAATCTTGAAATGGCTTATTCTCCATCCGAAGGGCCAAGCAAACTTTTCCACCTTTTACTTGAGCACAATACTATTAATCTCACTAAAGTCCACCCACTCCTATGAATGTTTCCATTCACTATCCTGTGGGAATCCCATGGAATGATAAAAAGCCTCTTGCAAAAGTTCTCGGCTTTGTTTCATGAGGAATAAAGGGGCTCGATCCTTAAATGGGTATGGTGGCACACTTGTCTATTTGATCAAATGCCAGAACGGATATACGGAATGATGCCAGAACTCGATACTTTTTATGAACACTTGTCGCGACCCAAGAGCCGTTATGTTGTTTCCTCAGGTGCGATCGGAGAGGTCAACTGGCGTTACCAATATTTTCATTTGATCGGAAGAGACTGAAAGATGTGTGATAGGATTGAGATCGCTTGCCTAGAAACCTTTTGGCTGAAATGAAAAGATCCCATCACCTTCATCTCTCACACTCAACCATGAAGAAAGAGAGTGCACCAAGCCCATAGTGCAAACCATGTCACCCTAAACTTAAACCTGGAAAATAAGCGACTTTCAAAACCGTTTTCTCCACATTCGTTTTTCGTGTGAGAACCCCAGGACCATGAAATTCATAGTTGCACGGGAGCGTCCGCAAGCATGAATTAATAATTTTCCCACATACAATTAAGCCTCAGAGAGAACACCTAACAAGATCCGTCTTGTCCAATTTATGTTAGAGGTTGAGAAAGATTGTGTCATATATTCAGTGCATTACTCCGATATTATAAGATTTTATTTATTTTACGGAAAATGTGACATTTTTTAAAAATGTATTCCAGAAAGTCATTCAAGAAAATAACATTAGTTTGTAGTATTTGACTAAAACCCGAAAATAAACTGGAACATATTTACAGTCGTTTGTTAAAGGAAACTTTGCTTTTATTTTTCTAGAGAGACACGCACTACTTGTCTAATAGAAAAGATGTACATGCTATATCATCAAATTATTTTCCAAGTGCCAAGGATCCCGACTTGAGGGATTGGGCCCCAGCCTTGGGGGTCTTGGACCCAACCGAAGCACGTGTGTTGATTCCATGGGCCCGGCCTCGTTAGACCTAGGCTTCGGTATCGATAACTGAGGTGCAGGAACTGGGTGGGGAGCCTAACAAATTCTCTGAAGGATAAAGAGGAGGAAATCTTGGGTGACAGATTCTCTATCTGTAAGGGCCAAGATGATAAAAGCCTGTGGGAATCCATAGCACGGTAAAAGCCTTGTGCAAAAGTTCTTCATGTTTCATGAGGAATAAAGGGGCTCGATCCATATATGGTACGGTTGCACACTTGTCTATTTGATCAAATGCCTAAATGGGTACTTGGAATGGATGCAAGAACTTGATACTATCTACAAAAGTATGCACATCAACGTTCGCGTAGTAGTGAAGGTTTGTTGTTTTTCAAGATCCGTTATGTTGTTTCCTCATGTACGATCGGAGTAGTCAGATAGTGTTACTGGTATTTTCATTGATTAGAAGAGACTGAGAGACGTGTGATAACATTGAGATCACTTGCCTAGAAACCTCTGGGCAAAAATAAAAAGATCCCATCACCATCATCTCCCACACTCAACACGAAGAAAGACAATACGCAGCCCATAGTGCAAAACATGTCAACCAAGACTTAAACCAGGAAAATGAGTGACTTTCAAAACCGGTTTCTCCATAGTTGTTTTATCATGTCAATAGTAAGACATTAGCTAATCACACAAATGCTGTCCGTTTTTGTAGTATATACTTACTATTCGATTTAAGCCCTCCGGCTATCTCGTATCACCCTCAATCCCCAAGCTAGGCCTGCAATGAATTGGTGACACACCGTGCAAATCCCAAGACCATAAAATCTACAGTTTCGCAGGATTGTAGAGTATTTATAGATACATTTCTAATACCACTTATAAGGTATGTGGAAGTGTTGTGGTAGTAATTATATAATAGACAACTCGAGATACACTCATTGTGCCAAACTGCAGTACAAGTATAACAATCAAATATTATTTGACGCAACTATTACAATCTGCTTTCTCTTACCACACTCAAGACACTCAAAGCAATACTTGCTTATATAGAGACAGCTCTTACTATAATTATGTTTATCTCTCACTTATAGAGAGTAGGGGTGGTTGGTTCCAAACTTGAAACCTAGAACCTACCCTGTTAGAATCGGTTCCCCATTTTTGAAACCTAAAATGTATCCTATTTTTCCAATTGGCTCCAAGGTCTACCCAAGAACCTATTTTTCTTTTGTTCTTTTTTCTCATTTCTTTTTTTACAACAAAATAATATGAGTAATAAAATGAGTCAAAGTAAAAGATGAACAACATAAATCCCTATATGCCAAAAGTAACAATAAAAAGTTCAAACACGTAACATAAATCATAAATTATAAAACTTCGTCCCTCATTCATCCATAAAACTATTGTCCTAAATTCTAACTACTCGAAAACAAAATAATAACATAGTTAAATAAATTTATATTAAACCTCAGCCTAGAGGTTAGAAACGAAAATGCTAGGGTTTTTACTTTTTAAAATTTTATGAAATCAATTCCATAATCATTCTAGTCGATCCATTTCCTAGGTGGGTCATCACTCAAAACCAGCAACTAAACATTCTCATTGGTTCCAAAAATCTAGATCTAGGAACTTAACCTATTTTTACAGGATGGTTCGGTCTGCTTCTATTATTGCTGATATAATCAACTAATACTCACAAACTTCTCCGTTACACTGAGAGAGAAGGAATGAATCAAAACATTGAACTTCATACAACCTTAATAAAAACCGTCAAGTACAAGCTAAATAAGAACCTCTTTTGGAACTGCACACAAACGTGCAAAACAGACTTGTTCCACTTCCTAGAAAATAGCTAACAAACCAACCACCTAACAAATAAACTTGACTGAATAATAAATAAATAAAACGACAGAACATCAACAGCAGCACTGAGACACGGCTCCAACAAACTCCTCCTTGGATTAGTTGCTGCTGCTAACTCCTATTTTCTCTCTTAGCAGCTCAAATCTTCCAGCCTGAAGTGGCTTTGTGAACATGTCTGGAAGCTAATATTCAGATCTACAATAAACCAACTTAACTTCACCACTTTGTTGCACTTTACACAGAAAGAAGAATTTGACTTTAAAATGCTTGGTTTTGCCATGGAAAACTAGATTCTGTGATATTGCTAATGTAGCCTGATTGTCCACATTAACTTCAATGCAATCACCATAATTCAACCACAGATCCTTCATTATCTTCTTCAGTCACAAAGCTTGGATTGGAGCTGCAGTAGCTGCTATAAACTCAGCCTCTGCAGTGGACTGAGCTACAATCTCCTGCTTTTTGGAACACCAGGAGAAACAAGCAGAACCAAGAGTGAAGCAGTACCCAGATGTACTTTTTATGTCATCCACTGAGCCAACCCAGTCACTATTAGAAAAGCCCCGCAACTTAAACTTCTGACATTTCCTAAACTTCACACCAAAGAACAATGTTCCTTTGAGGTATCTCAAGACCTTTTTTGCAACAACTAAATGTAACTGACTAGGACTACTCATGAACCTGGATAGAACACTTATAGCAAATAGAATATCCGGTCTGGTTGCTGTAAGATACATGAGACATCCAATCAAGCTTCTATACATAGAAGCATCTACTGCATCTATTCCATCATTCTTCTGCAGCTTCTCCTTAGTAGCCATAGGAGTGCTTACACTTCTACAATCTTCCATCTGAAACTTCTTTAGAATTCTATTTTTTTTTTTCTGGCATATGAAGATCTCATGTGAAGCTTGTTTGACTTCCAAACCCAGGAAATAAGCCATCTTTCCTAAGTCTGACATCTCAAAACTTGCAAACAGACCTTGCTTCACCCTCTCTATCAGTTCCACATCATTCCCTGTCACCAATAAATCATCTACATAGAGTGACAAAATTACAACACTGTGATTCACCCTTTTGACATAAAGAGTGAACTCACTCAAGTTTCTTACAAAGCCAAAATCCTGCAAATATCGGTCTATCTTCCCATACCAAGCTCTTGGAGTTTGCTTCAGTCCATATAGAGCTTTCCTCAATCTGTATACCTTCTCTTCTTTCCCTTTGATACTAAGGCCTTCAGGTTGTTCAACAAAAATCTCCTCCTCGAGCTCTCCATTCAGAAATGCAAACTTCACATCTAACTGAAATACAGGCCACCCCCTCTATGCTGTAATAGCTAATAGTAGCCTGATTGTATCAAGCCTTACAACAGGAGCAAATGTTTCAAAATAGTCCACTCCCCATATTTGAGCATAGCCTTTCATAACCAATCTGGCTTTGGGTTTATTGACAGAATCATCAGGATTAAGTTTTGTTCTGAATACCCACTTAACCCCAATCACATTCTTATCAAATGGTCTGTCAACAAGCTCCCATGTGTGGTTTTTTTTAATCATTGCAAACTCCTCCTGCATTGCTGCAATCCACCTCTAATCCTCCTTAGCTTCCACAAAGTTAGATGGTTCAAACACCGCCACATTGCTTCTTTCATAGATTTCAGCAAGTGACCTTGTGCCTCTTACTGGTAGATAATCCATACTATCTTCCAATACATCCATAACTTCATCAACCTCTACAATTGTTGTAGGTTGTTGTTTTGCAGATTGCCGTTGTCCTGCATTCTTTTCTTCCATCCAATACCACTCATCTTCCTCTAGAAAAACAACATCTCTGCTCACTGTCACATTCCCTATCATAGGGTGAAAAATCCCGTAAGCCTTTGATTGGAGACTATACCTAATGAAGACTCCAAGCTCAGTTCTTTGATCCAACTTGTCCCTCTTGACCTAAGGAACATGAGCATAACACAAACACCCAAAAACCTTCAAATTCTTCATAGAAGGTCTAAAACCATACCATACTTCAAAAGGTGTTGACCTCTCTAAGGCCTTTGTAGGCAATCTGTTCAACAGGAACACTGTAGTATTAGCTGCCTTAGCCCAGAACTTCTTAGGTAACATCTTCTCTTGCATCATACATCTAGCCATCTCCATAATGCTTATGTTTTTCCTCCCACTGACCCCATTCTGTTGAGGTGAATGGGAGCAGTGAACTGCTGCACAATGCCTGCTTGCTCACAGTTTAACTTAAACTTATGAGCAGTATTCTCGGAACCATTGTCAAACTTGAGCATTTTAATTTTCTTCCCACTCTGATTCTCAACTAAGGCTTTGAACTTCACAAACACACCAGCAACTTCAAACTTGGCTTGTAGAAAATAAATCCAGCTCATCCTAGTCATGTCATTTGTGAAAGTAACGAAATACCTACTACCATTGAGAGATGACTCGGACATAGGTCAACATAAGTCTGTGTGGACTAATTGCAGCTTCTCACATGCTCTCTAGCCTCCTCTTTTGAAAGGAAATCTGGCTTGCTTGCCAAGAAGACAAGTTTTACACTGTGGAAATTCCTCCTCCAAACTTGGCAAGTCATCAGCCAAGCTATTCCTCTGCATAAACAACATGTTCTTCCTATGAACATGCCCAAGCCTTTTATGCCATAGCTCTGCATTTTCTTCTTTGCACTTTAAAGCCATTTGTTGCATCTCTTGTGGCTTGAACATTAAGCTCTTGTCCCTCATTGGCATTCTCAGCACTTCTTTGCTATCTGCATTATCAATAAGGCATTCATTCCCTTCAAACTTCACCTTATAGCCCTTCTCAACTAATTGACCAACATTCAACAGATTCTGGTCAACTTTTGGCACAAAGAGAACATCACTGATCAGCTTCACCTCCTAATTTCCTTCAATAGCCACTGTACCCTTCCCTTGCACTTCAATATACTGTCCATTGCCAATTCTGACTTTAGACCTGACTGACCTGTTTAGACTCCTAAACAGCTTCAAATTGCCAGTCATGTGATTGGTACAGCCACTATCCACCAGCCATGCATCATTCTCAACAGAAGAGCCAAAATAGGAAGCTACAAACAAGTGTTCTTCCTCAGTCTCATTCACTGCTATATGTGCTTCTCCTGCTTGCTGGTGATTGTTCTCTTTGTAAATCGCTTCCATGTGACCAAACTTCTGACATCTTCCGCACTTAGCATCAGGCTTCCTCCAACATCTAAAGGACTGATGATTAGTTCCACCATAGTGTTGACAAGGCTTCTTGTTCTTCTTCTATTTGCCAGACCCACTGGAACTTCCTTCTTTTGCTGCAAACTTGGAGTCACCTGCATTTTGTTTGGACTGATTCCATTTCTTCCCTTTGCCTCCATCATTGAACTTCACTTTAGCTTACAGTGCACCCTCTACAGGCTCTTCTCTTCTCATCAGTCTTCTATGCTCCTGTGCTTGCAGGGCATTTAACAATTCTACAAGCTTTATGTCAGCTAAGTCTCTTGTATTTTCTAGAGAAGCTATGGTGGCTTCAAATTTCTCTGGAAGAGACATCGGGTCTTCTAAACCAGCCTTTCATCCTTCAAGTCAGTCCCTAAGACTCTGATATTTTCAGCCATCTCAATCAGCCTATCAGAATATTCTTTCACTGACTCTGAATCCTTCATCTGCTGTCTCTCAAACTCCCTCAAGAGATTCAGCACCTTCATGCTCCTTGTCTTCCCATCTCCCTTGTATTTATCCTTTAGGAAATTCCATATTGCCTTTGCAGAATCACATCTCATGATCCTTGTGAAAATATGGGGTGAGATAGAAGCATACAGGCAAGACTTTGCCTTGGCCTTCCTTGTGATTCTCTCTTTATGGTACTTTATCTAATTCAAGGTTGGATTGTTTGGAAGCGGAGCAACCTCATAATCATTCTCCACAGCCTCCCACAGATTATGACCCTCCAAGAATGCTGTCATCTTGATAGCCCAAGCTTGATAATTTTCCTCAGTAAAGACTGGAGTAGCCATAGCAGAGAATCCACTCGATCCTGCCTCCATCAGCTTTTTCTTTGCAGATTGGAAGTAGCCTTCACTCACTTACCCTCACTTCACAGTCCCTTAAGATCCCACAGAGGCTCTGATACCACTGTTATTGCTGATATAATCAACTAATACTCACAAACTTCTCTGTTACATTGAGAGAGAATGAATGAAACAAAACATTGAACTTCATACAACCTTAATAAAAACTGTCAAGTACAAGCTAAATAAGAACCTCTTTTGGAACTGCACACAAACGGGCAAAACATATTTGTTCCACTTCTTAGAAAATAGCTAACAAACCAACCGCCTAACAAATAAACTTGACTGAATAATAATAAAAAACAACAGAACATCAGCAGCAGCACTAAGACATAGGTCCAACAGCTTCCCGGATGGAAACGGTCAGATTGTATACCGTTAATAGAGAGCAATTCTCTCTGTTTACTTGGGCTGCATTGTCTCTTCTCTCTTGAGGCTCACCTTTGCATCTGGTGACTTATCTTTATATCCTTCACGCTACCGCCTCTTGAAGTCCCACTGACTTCAACGCAAAAGCGAAGTTGCCGTCACGTCACTTTTCTCTCTCTCAATCCAAAGTTATCAAGTTGACAAGTGGAACTTCGCTTTCCTTTTTCTATCATTTTCTTCTGACTTTCTTTTGACCAACAGCTTCCACCTTGAAAGATTCCGGCTGTCTTCAAAGTCAGAGCCTGGTAAATTTAATTTTTCTTTACCACTCCAATTAGGACTTTTATTTCTCCCTTATTAGGTGTTTTACTCCAATCTGTATCTACACGTTAAGAAAAATTGTGTCGTATCTTCAGTGCATTACTCCAATATATAAATGTCTGTGAAGTTTCCCAGGGCAAGTTGAGCTTCGTGTGCGCTGGATCAATCTGGCATCGAGAACCTTCGCCCTGTGCTTCTCAGTTTGAATATTCTTTTCTTTACGGTCGACTAGTGCATGCAAACTCAGATACAACGTTGCTTGTCTGCGAAAGCGCCTTCGCCAGCCAATCCCACCATCACCATCCTTGCTTTCCTTCACTATAAAACTGCCTCACAGCTCACACTCTTTCTCGCAATTCATCACTGCTGACAGCTCGCTCGCTCTCTCCCTCTCCCAGCTACTTTGGCAAAACCCTTGTCGAAATACTATTCCTCAATACAATTACCCGCCGTTTATTTGATTTCATTAGCTTCTTCCCGTCAATCCTCGCCATGGCCTTCAGGAAGTCTTGCATTGCCTCGCTGATTCTGCTCTCGCTTTTGCTCCTCCATGTTGTAGAAGCTCAGGAGATGGTAATCATTTCTTACTATATACTTGAAGACATAGGATTCATTATTTAAATGTTCAGCACCAGAATCACAATAAAGAATAATTTATTCTCTTTACGTAGATCATATTTTCTGCTGATGATCAACAAATAAATGCTTCTCGGTTGCAGATGAATAAAACTGGAGCACCCGCTCCTTCACTCCAGCCCATAGATTGTGGAGCAGCTTGTGCAGCGAGGTGCAAACTCTCGTCAAGGCCGAACCTGTGCAAGCGAGCATGCGGGAGTTGCTGCGCCAAGTGCAACTGCGTACCCCCCGGCACGGCCGGGAACCGAGAAGCCTGTCCTTGCTATGCGAATCTCACCACCCGCAGCCTCATTCCCAAATGCCCTTGAAAAAGCAAAGAAAAAAATCTATTTGTTCTATGAATTCATCTATTTCTGATGTTTCATTTCTCTTGCTGCTTGCTAGCAAAATTGTATCGACTTCTCTGGTGGGGTTTCTTGTAATGATTTTTTAGTGTCAATTTCATCAATGAATTCAGCTATGACGAACGAGCAATATCTCTTGGAGTGTGAAAATGAATTATTTCGACAATATAAATAAATCCATGCGTCGATGTATTCGTAATTCAACGACAAAAAAAAATTCTAAACCAATTGTAATTGTATCAATTCAATCTTAAACTTTTCTTTTTGGCTAATTCAGTAATAAATCTTTTGTATTTGTGTCGGTTCAGTCTATCTGGCCAATTTTGGTAAGTCGACGCTGACGTGACATTTTTCAAATAAAAAGAGCTATACTTAATCTCATTGTAACCATTTACTCATGGTTTTGTTACATTACATAAGAAGCGACACAACCTATCGACAATGGGTATAAAACATGAATGTATTATCAGATAATGTTCGTTCGGTCCTCATATCACTTAGTTTAGACTTGATCGCGTTCCTAGAATTGTCCCTTCGTACCGAGTCTCACGTGGCCATAGATAACAAGCTAAAGTAGCTAACATCAACTCCTCACATTGTGACATAGTTAAAAAGTCACGAAGGGAAGAAGTTTTAGTCAAAAGAGTTGACTCATGGATCATGTCCATATTTGATCGCTAAGTGCATGTAGTGTGAAATACATACTACGGTGGGAGTTCTCTTTTCCAAAAGAGCGTATAGGTATTAAATTACTCATCAACGCCATTCTTGGAATATGAGAAAAAGTTGTAAGTTTCGTTTAAAAAGAAACGATGTGTTCTTCAAGATGAAAGATCTCATTCAACTTCAACTTCAACATGGCTATCTCGTGTTCCTGTTCCATCAAAGTAGTAAATTTCGAGTCATCATGACACTAGCTTGAATCCTCGAGAGAACAATGCTCTGCGTGGTGATGATGAAGGAGAATGCACTTGCAGCAATGCCATTAGAATTGACGCCCAACATACCTGGCCGTCAGCTCCACAGAGTTGAGACTCGAGGTTCAGTTGTTTTATGTTCTGTCACGAACATGATGGACTTAAGTCAATGCGATACTATCCTTACCTACACGGAGTAAGCCTTCAATATCCCTCATTAGCAACCAATATTTCAACGCGTCGGAAGGAATATTGGAAGCCTCTGAAGGGTATCAAGGAATTCGCCAATTTGCTTGAGGGTTCCATTTTTCTTGGTAAATATGGTGTAAGCCTTCAAGGTGCCAACATCGGCATTCTGATATCTTCCGATCTATATCTTCCAACCTATCAATTGGAATATCGGAAGCCTTTGAGGGACACTGAAGACTTCACCATTTCACTTCACAGCTACAAAGCCCTAGATGACCAGTCTCTATATATGGAGATATCCCTTTTGGCTGATTGCAAAATCTTATTGAATCTCAAGTCCGCAATCACCAAATCATCTGGTGACTTGTATTTATATCCTTCACGCTGAGCCTTATTTACAGGCGTTCTACCGCCTCTTGAAGTGCCACCGACTTCAACGCGAAAGCGAAGTTGCCGTCACTTTCCTTTCTCTCAATCCGAAGTCACCAAGATGACAAGTGGAACTTTGCTTTCCTTTTTCTATCATTTTCTTCTGACTTTCTTTTGACCAACAGCTTGCACCTTGAAAGACTCCGGCTGTCTTCAAAGTCAGAGCCTGGTAGATATTATTTTTCTGTACCACTTCAATTGGGACTTTTCTTTCTCTCATATTACGTGTTTACTCCAATCTATATTTACAGTTTAGGAAAGATTGTGTCATATCTTCAGTGCATTACTCCAATATCATAAATGTCTGTAAAGTTTCCCAGGGCAAGTTGAGCTTCGCGTTCGCTGGATCGGTCTGGCATTGAGAACCTTCGCCGTGTGCTTCTCAGTTTGAATATTCTTTTCATAACGAACAACTAGTGCATGCAAACTCAGATACAACGTTGCTTGTATGCGAAAGTGCCTTCACCAGCCACTCTCACCAATGCCATCCTTGCTTTCTTCACTATAAAACTGCCTCAGAGCTCAAACTCTTTCTTGCAATTCATCACTGCTTACAGCTCGCTCGTTCTCTCTCTCTCCCCCCTCCCAGCTACTTTGGCAAAACCCTTGTCGAAATACTATTCCTTTCGAACCATTTCGACACAAATACTCGTCGTTTATTTGATTTCATTAGCTTCTTCTCGTCAATCCTTGCCATGGCCTTCAGGAAGTCTTGCATCGCCTCGCTGATTCTGCTCTCGCTTTTGCTCCTCCATGTTGTAGAAGCTCAGAAGACGGTAATTATAAGTATTTATTACTGTATACTTGAAGACATAGGATTCATTATTTAAATGTTCAGCACCAAAATCACAAAAAAAAAAAAAAACAATTTATTCTCTTACGTAGATCATATTTTCTGCTGATGATCAACAAACGAATGCTTCTCGGTTGCAGATGGATAAAACTGGAGCGCCCGCTCCTTCACTCCAGCCCATAGATTGTGGAGCAGCTTGCGAAGCGAGGTGCAAGTTGTCGTCGAGGCCGAACCTGTGCAAGAGAGCGTGCGGGAGTTGCTGCGCCAAGTGCAACTGCGTGCCCCCCGGCACGGCTGGGAACCGAGAAACCTGTCCTTGCTACGCGAATCTCACCACCCGCAACCTCATTCACAAATGCCCTTGAAAATCAAATCCATTCGTTCCATGAATTCCTCAATTTCTGATGTTTCATTTCTCTTTGCTGCTGGCTAACAAAATTGTATCGACTTCTCTTGTGGGGTTTCTTGTAATGATTTTTCAGTGTCAATTTCATCAATAAATTCGGCTATAACGAACGACCAATATCTCAAGAAGGTGCAAAATGAGTTATTTCAATAATATAAGCAAATCCATACATAGATATATACTCAATTCGACTACAAAATTCAATAAATTCAAAAGAAAATGGCCCGATATGCATAAATGATAGATAATTTTCTTAATTAAAATCTTCCGAGTAAGGGATTGCACAACGATGATCAAGGATTCCATGTGAAATAAGCGGGGCAATTCGAGAATGAAGTCAGATTTTTCATTTAAAAATGGACGTCGGATGCAGCTCTAAGTATGATTTCAGATTTCTAGAGTCAAAGGAAAAGGGAGAGCATTTTAAACTTGGTCGAGGGAATCTGACCTATCCATTGGTCAACGCCACCACAGCATGTGCTGGCCTTTCATAGGTCCTTGGAATAGCAAGTACAAGACTCTTGTCTAGGCAAATTCCTCGCATGGATTTTATTCTCGAATGTTCTCTCGAAATGTAGAGTTCTCTCTACCTTTAGGGTAGTTCCTGTTCGCCTTAACCCTCAATTTCCAACCCATCTTCATCCCTTTCCTTCTCTTCTGCAATCTACCCAGATGATTATCGCACTTCCTTATGGAATTCACCAAACTGTTTCGCCATTTCAACATTGAACCCTCCGCTCCCTTCTTTATGTTCATAATCCTCTTCATGCAAATACCCTTTCATCATCATCGCACCTCTATCTTCTTCCCCTGAACATGTGTGTGGTCCCACTAGCTGTCTTCTTCTAGGCGCCATCTTCATCAGCGCTTGCATGTCCTTTAACGCTTGACTCTAATGGAACAATCTCAATCGTCCGAAGATGCTCGGGTTGCAGCGCTCTGTAACCGACTTGGAAGACTTTGGCCGAACAGAGGTGGAAGTCTCGGGATGATGAAGTTCAGCCGAGACACCGCAAGATTGCAACCTCACATTAATGGGTAAAATACTGTCAAACCCTTCTATCAACTTTCAAGCTTTTCAGAACACCTTAAAAAGAGTATGGTGCAACGATCAAGTAGTAATCTCACCACGTGAAGCGGGGCTCTATGTATTTAAATTCAATTCGGCAGAGGAAAAGCAGCGAATTTTAGATAATAGTCCTTGGTTGTTTGCCAACCATCTGGTGATGGTGAAACCTTGGATGCCAAATACTCCTTTGCACTGCTATGAGTTTACAACTTGCGAGTTCTGGGTGCAAGTTTATGGCCTCCCCCTAGAACGATGTACAGAGGATATGATTACAAAATCAGTTAGAAATCTCGGCAAAGTGCAGAAGGTGAAAATTGAAGGCAGAGACAGTTCTACAGTTCAATCAGTCAGAGCAAGAGTGGAACTTAATCTAAATGAGCCTCTGAAATCTGGCAAACTTATTAAATTAGAGGGGAAGAACATATGGATTGACTTTCGGTATGAACGCCTACCACATTATTGTTATTCCTGTGGCATCTTAGGCCATTACGCCATGCACTGTAAAGACATTCCTTATGATGCAGCAAAGATGGATGGCAAAGACAACTTGTATTATGGGTAGTGGTTAAGGGCAAAGGTCAGACAACATAGTCCATTCTGGATTGCTTTTTATGAGCAGCATTCGAATCAAAATGAAGCAGAAGAGGTTGTACCGAAACCCAACAAAAGAGACACCCCTCTTACTCACAAAGAAGCACCTCGATTAACAACGTGCAACCCGCCATAGAGGAAACTCATATAGACCAGCGTTTGCCTTGTAATCCAATCCTCACACAAAGAAAGATCCTTCACTTGCCGACCCAAAACAAAAATCCCCGTGACTAACCGCTTAACTCTAATCAACAAGGTAGCTGAAGATCACTCAATTAACAAGAAGCTCAAGAGTCCACGATCACCATCCAAAGCGAGTCCTTTGAAGAAAACTAAAAGACACGGCCCTTATGAATCTAGTTCTAAGGATAATGATATGCTTGACGAATCAAATCTCATGGAAACCACCATCTCTACAGCTGAAGGTGTCGCGAAATGGGCCGAGGTGGCATGCCCAAAAATGCCACCACTTGACAAATGAAGATCATCAGTTGGAATTGTCAGGGGCTGGGCAACCCCCTGACAATTCAAGCATTAAAGGCCCTTGTGGCCAGTGAAAGGCCTAACATTGTTTTTTTGATGGAAACGAAAAATCAAGAAATGGTGATCCAGAATCTAAAGAGAAAAGTTTTCAAGTTATTTTGTGGTGAATCCTATGGGTTTGGCAGGAGGTTTGGTAATTTTTTGGGATGACCAGGAGGTGACTTTAACCGTGGAGCATTCTACCAGCCACTTTATTGACACAATTTGTACAGAGAATCAAAGTGCTACAACCATGAGACTCACATGTCTTCATGCACCTTCGATATACCATCATCGACAACAAGTATGGGCAGATATCAGACAAATCAGGTCTTCAAATATGTTTCCATGGGTGTGTATAGGTGATTTTAATGACATACTTTATCATTGGGAAAAGGAGGGCAAAAAGATAGTTGATCCATATAGATTACATTCCTTTCAAGAATTTGTGAATGATTGCATGTTTATGGATATTGAAAGCAAGGGTTGCTTTTATACATGGGTGAACAACAGAGATGGTGATGAAGCTATTAAAGAAAGGCTCGACAGGGCCCTATGCACAGTTGAATGGAGATTAACTTACCCGGAGGCGGAAGTCTTTGCTTATCCTGCTTTAGCCTCAGATCATAGTCCTCTTCTTTTACTCACCGAACCGAAATCTTTAAAACGGAAGAAAACTTTCATCTTTGAGGCTTTCGGCTTCAAGAAAAAGCCTCGTCGATTGATTATTAGCAATGCTTGGGCTTCATCATCAACGCGGGCTGAATCTTTGACCAGCAAGCTTCAACGTACTTCCTTTGCTCTCGCCAAGTGGAGTAAATCCCTTTTCGGTAAAGATCAGCAACAAGTCTACCTGTTACAACAACAGATTCAGAATCATCTTAATCAACCAAGTCATACCTATGATAAGGCACTTGTATCTAGCCTACAAGAAGAAATTCACAATATATGGCAGCGAGAGGAAACATATTGGGCAATGCGTTCGAGGATCCAATGGCTAAGGGGGGGAGACAAGAACACAAAGTTCTTTCATGCAACGACAATTCAACGCAAACAACGGAATCGCATCAGCATGTTAAAAGACGAGCACCTTGGCTAGATCCGAGATTCTACTCAACTCAAGAACACAACGCAAACATATTTCCAAAATCTTTATCGCTCGATCGGCTATCGAAATTATGCGCCTGTTCTTATGCAATGCCCCCAGTCATTACAAAGAGAAATGAACGCAAGCTTAACAGCAGTTGTTTCTAGGGAGGAAGTTAAACAAGCTGCTTTCCAGCTCGGAGCCAACAAAGCCCCAGGACCGGATGGTTTTAATGGGTTATTCTATCAGAACCACTGGGATATCATCCAAGAGGACATATACACATCAGTCAACAATTTTTTTCAGTTCAGGAGTGATGCCCTCTACCTTCAATAGAACTCTCATTACTCTCATCCCGAAGGTTCCGTACCCGAAAAGGTTAGAACAGTATCGACCCATTAGTCTATGCAATTTCATATACAAAATCATCTCAAAGGTGTTGGCAAACCGTTTAAAGCAAAGGGCTCCCTGGATTAATTTCAACGAACGAGTGCTTATGTCACGGGTAGACGATCAAGACAATATTTTGGTTGTGCGGAGGTTCTCGCATCATTTAAAAATCGAAAACGAAAGAAACACTTTCGGGCGGTTTTAAAATTAGACATGCGAAAGGCTTATGATCGGGTTGAGTGGGATTTTTAGAGGACTATCTTAAACGACCGGGGTTCCATGATCAATGGGTTAGGTGGGTGATGCAATGTGTCACCACAAAGAACATTCAGCGTTAAATTTAATGGAGAATCATTGGAATACTTCCATCCTACAAGGGGTCTACGACAGGGGGATCCACTATCTCCATATTTGTTCATCCTCTTAGCCAACCTGTTATCTACTCTCATGCACCAAGCTGTCCACTCTGGCACTCTCAAAGGAATTAAACTGAATAGGTACTGCCCTACCCTTTCCCATTTATTTTTCGTGGACAATGCCATATTTTTCTTAAATGGAAGCACCCTAGAAAGCCAAAATCTAGCCAATATTTTACAACAGTATTGTGTTGCCACGGGCCAGTCTATCAACAGAAACAAATCTGGTCTATTCTGTAGTAAGGGCTGTCCCTTTATTTTACAACAAAACCTCGCCGCAGAGTTAAGAGTTCCTGTTATAGATAAGATAGGCAAGTATTTGGGTATTCCATCTGATTGGGGTGTGTCCAAGAAAGATATGTTCGCTTGGATTTTGGGTCGTGTCAACGCCAAACTTGAAGGCTGGAAAGAGCACTTCATTTCTAAAGGAGGAAAGGAAATTTTGTTAAAAATGGTAGTGCAGGCACTCCCGCAATACGCCATGTCCATATTCAAACTCCCTGTTTCTATATGTCAGTCTATTGAGCGAAAAATCGCTAAATTTTGGTGGCGACCAGCAGACTACATCGGTATACATTGGAGGGCATGGGATCTACTCAAAGAAAGGAAGCTAGAAGGAGGCCTCGGCTTTAGAGATTTACTAACCTTCAATAGAGCCCTCTTAGGGAAGCAAGCTTGGAGACTTTTCCAAAACCCATCCTCATTATGGGGTAGAATTTTTAAAGGCCTATATTACCATTCTAGCAGCTTTTGGCAAGCAAGGAATGGAGCTAATTCCTCTTGGGGATGGAAAAGCTTACTCTTAGGTCGAGATGCTATCCTTTCTAAGCTATAGTGGTCTGTTGGTGATGGACAGCAAATCAATATCCGTGAGGATAAATGGCTCACCAGTGGAATCATCGGCGGACCGGCGCCTAGAGAAGAACCAAAACTGGTTGCTGGTTTTATAGTCCCAAATGAGCAGATTTGGAATATCCCTCTTCTACGACACAATTTTGACCATCACATAATTGAGGAGATTATTAATATCCCGTTAAGTCATGCTCCTACAACAGACCATCTCATCTGGACAGGCACACAAACAGGTAAATATTCAGTTAAATCTGCCTACCACATTCTCAGAAAATCAGGCCACCCCAAAAACAACAATCTAGCCTCATCCTCTTATCAGCCATCAGCCCGTCTCTGGCGACATATCTGGAATCTAAAGACTCCCCCTAGGATTCAAGTTTTTATATGGTCATTATGTCATAATGCTCTCCCTACTAAAGCTAATCTCTTCCGGAGACACATCATACAAGAACCAGTATGTCAGTTCTGTTCAATGCACACACCTGAAACTACTGAACATATTCTTTTATTTTGCCCATGGACTAAGAAGATCTGGTCTCACTCTAGAGTACAAATTGATCATTTAGCTTACAGAAGAAATCGAATAGATGCGTGGCTTGAGGATGTTTTTGAAAATTAGTCGGGCTTACCTTCTAAGGAAATCATCGCCTCCATACTCTGGCAGCTATGGAAGGCGCGGAACCATTTCACTTTTCGGCATCATCGGACCACTCTTGACCAGCTGGTAGATCTGGCGCTTGCTGAAGCAAAGCTGTACAGCAGCTCGGTGCAGCAATCTACCGAAGCAGGAAATGCTCTGCTCAACCCTAATCGAGTTTGGACTCCACCGAATCGGGCGCCTTCAAGGCCAACATCGATGGGGCTTTTCCCTCGGCTACTAATAATGGTGCAATCGCGTGTGTCCTTAGAGATTACACCGGTGTTTTGATCGACGGATTCACCTGCACTGTTCGTGCGTCTTCTCCCTTGCAATGTGAGATCCAAGCCCTTATTTCCACTCTCACTTATTTGCTAGAACAGGGAAAGGAAGAAGCTCACCTCATCATCGAGTCTGACTGTCTAACTCTTGGTGAGATCTTCAACGATCGTCGTTTGCCACCATGGGAGACCCGAGCGTTGGTTGCAGACGCTTCAGCGTTGTGTCTCTCCTTCCCCCACCTGCGCATTCAACATTGCCGAAGAGAAGCCAATGCTGCAGCTGATTGGGCCGCTAAGGCCCAAGCCCGTATTTCACTTTCACCTTCTTGGTCTACATCTCCTCCTTCAGAGTTAATGTCTTTGCTATGTATCGACGCCCTTTTTATGGGTTGTAACTTTCGTCCTCCTTGAATGGAAAGTATCATCGTTTCAAACCAAAAAAAAACAAAAAAAAAACAAAAAAAACAAAACAAAAAATTCCTCGCATGGTCAGGTCCCAAATTCACATGGATCAGATTCATAATAACCATCGATTACGTGGCCCATATGATCAACAACTTCGATTGCAACACGAGTCCATAGACCCATAGAGTGAATTTCAATTAACAAAGAAAAAGTAATCTCACGCACAATGACAATTTTATCCTCAGCCGGTCCCTTTCTACCAATCAAGTTCTGTTTTTTTACCCTCTACAATAATGGATTTGAGATGTTCACGTATTTTAAGGGTCATAGTTAACAAATGCCTCTACAACGCTAGTCAAGTTAATTAGAAGTAGAAATAAAAATATCCTAGATATCTTATAAAATGAAAAAGAGTCACTTATTTCATATAATGAATTTCAAAATTTTGAGAACACACGTAATAAAACTGAACGACTCCTTCCCATTTTTATTTTCTTTAAACCTATGAACATGTCATGCTTTATCCCTTCCAAGAATTCTCGAGCTTATCAAACTAATTTATGGGAAATTGCAATTTCATCAATTTATTAGGTTTGCAATATAAGTTACCGTGTGTATGGAGCCACTTAATATTTAAATTCACATTTCTTCTTTCTGAGCGGGGGATTATATTGAAACTACGACAGAATTCTACAAATTCTAACCATGATTTTATTTAATTTTTTGTATTTTTAAATCTTAATAATGTCCATGAAAATTCCGAGGATCTGTCATATTATTTTTCCTCTTTCATGGGGTGACCTTTGAGCTCTGATCTAAAGTCCAAACCATTGAGAATTGGTGAGTAAGGATTGGAAAACTCATAGAGTAAGTTGTACCTTAGATTCCGTTCCATCAATATGAAAAAAAAAAATCGATCATTATGTCAGTCGCATTATCGTCTATCATAATGAAAATTTCACATGGTTTGAGAGATCATGATATCCCCATTCATTTGAAAAACTTAAATATCGAATAAAAAAATAAAGAAGAGGGTATGATGAAATGCTTTGATGTCGAAAGTTGCATCTCGTATTCTACCGGTAGAAAAAGATTGTCACATCATCATTTGTGATAACAAAACCATCAAATGTACGATGAAAAAAAAAAGAGAATTTTTTTCCAAAAGCCAATGATTGTGATGGTAAAAATCCATAAAATCATCCGTAAAAGGCTTTTATTTCCCCTCATTGGAAATTTTTCTTTTTCCCTGTCCAGATTTAGCAGTGGAGGACACGCGGCGGAGTCCAATTGGCCGACACGGCCCCTCGGGGGAAGGATACGTTCAAAAAAAAAACGATGGAAAAAGCCCAACGGCTAGTTTTTTTTTTTTTTGGGTACAGGAAGTGGGCATACGCTCTAACGGTCACCTAATACCTTCTGAAAACGCCGTTCCCCCTCTTCCTTTTTAAACCCTTCCACCTTTCGCTCTCCTCACATCCTCTCTCTCTAGCTCTCTCTCTCTCTCTCTCTCTCTCTCTCTCTCTCTCTCAGACGCACAGAGGAGACTCGCATTCGTTCGCATCCGTTCGCATTCGTTCTTGATTCGAAGCTTCTTCGGCGCGCTTCAATGGAGACCCCTTCATCGACCAGGAGAGTCACGAGGTCTCAAACCGCCTCCAGCAACGGCAAGAACCTTCCAATGAGTGAGTCTCTCTCTTCGCTTCAAAATCGAAACTTTACGGTATCTTGTATGGCGTCGTCGTTTCTGTCGTGATTAGAATCGTGGGTGTTCCGTTGTGATTAGAATCGTGGTTTTGTGTTTTGAGACCGGTCATGATGATAAAGAGTTCGATGAAATTTCAGGGAAGTTGGAAGATTCTGATTTGAGGCAGAGGACTAATGGGAAGCAGCAGCAGCAGCAGCAAGATCGGTCTGCGCTCATCGACATAACCAATGATTCTCCCATCGTCGGGGTCGCGGCTGGGAACAGCTTGCGGACCCCATCTTCGTCGATTGCGAATAAGAGGAGCAACAGAGCCAAGAGCACCCCTGGCTCCGGGGAGGCGCTGCTGAGGGGTCAAGTCAAGATCCTACTGCAGAAAGTGGAGGAGGAGGCCGTGCTTTCGAGGGCTTCTATGGAAAACAGGCCGTTCGTTCGCCTTCAAGGGTTGGTTAACAACTCCCCAGTGGGGCTTCTTGCGCCAACTCCAGCGAACACGCCGCAGGTTCTGAGTCTATCAGATGATGGAAGCATGAACAGTGGCTTGGTGTCCTCGACTGCTTTGATCAATGTTGAAGAGCAGCTAATTTCTCAGGTCTGATTATAATTATTCAAGTTTATGTTGATTTGTATTGTTGTTGGAGTATTAAGATTGTGACTCCTCACACTTGGCTTATTGGGCTCCTTATTGATGCATTCAATTCAGCAGGTGGTAAGTGACATCTTTGATGGAAAGGAGCAAGAGAGTCTTGAGTCGCAAAAGAGCATCATAACTCGGTCTCTGCTGTCGGATTTCTCTGAGAAATCCGAACTTTCTGACTCGTCTGAATGCACGTCTGTGCTCACCTGCCTAGGAGGACCAGAAGGAGAGAGTGGATCCAAAGAGAAGTCATCGACCGCAGCAGACGATGACAATGCCTCTGTTTGGTCCATTCAGGTCAATGCAAGCGCCCATGGCGAAGATGAAGATGATGAGGATGCACTCATCGAAGAGGAGAAGGAGGAGGAGGAGGAGGCGGAGGAAGACGAATACGAAGAAGAGGATGGATCTCTCGTGGATGAACTGTGTCAAGGAATGAGCAAAATGTGGGTGAACGGCGAGAAGATGCCGGAATTCGCAGGAAGCCACACCAGGTTTGTCTACAACAGCGACGATGAAATCGTCGGAGAAGAAGAAGAGGGAAGCGGCTGCAAGGGCGATGTTTCGCCGGGCATCGTGCGGTTGAAGGGACTGCCGACACCAAGAGGAAAGCACATGCGTTTTGCTGAGGAAGAAAATGCAGATTGATAGAGAGTGGTGATTTGATGACACACACACAGACACACACACCCTTTTGCCGTTTTTACTGGTTTTTCTTTTTTCTCTTGGGAAGAATTGGTTGGATGACGATGTTTACTGGTAATTTCATCAGGTAGATGAAAAGTGTGAGGAAATATGTGGTGGTGGTGATGTCCAGAAACTATTGTTTCTTCGAATAAATCAATCGAAATTTTGTTATGGACCTCTGTTTAATCTGTTTCATCCAATGTCGTCATAGATTTCCCGCAAGAATACACCAAAATAAAATTTGAAATCCAAAACTGGAATTATATGCAAAATGTGAAAGATGGATCAGCCTTTTACTTTTCCTCGAATCACTTCAGAAATGTAAGAATTTCAGAAGAAAAGTCTTACGACCTTTTCGATAAAGTTCTTCACTGGGAGGATTTGTTTGCTCGATTTTTGCTGGGAACAAATGGCAACAACTCCTCATATTCCGGATTCTTCGGATGCCAGCGGCACTTGCGAGGTTCGTTTACAAAAGAGAAGAAAAAAAAAGGCCCATAAAATTTGTTCCCCCAATAAAAATTTCACGGTCTTATAAGGCTCATTTAGAGGAGATGAAGAACCGAGTCCCAGTAGGCATCCTCGAGTAGCTGGCGCGCTTGATGTAATTGTTTTGCTGATTTCCTACTTCAGCATTTTCACATTCTTCGCTCATCAATCTTCCAGTACTTATGTTTTGGTTTTTTAGGTCATGGGCATTGAACAACCGAGTCCCAAAAAATGATGAAATTTTGTTACAGTAGATTTCCAACGTCCCAAATCGACAATGATTGTTTTATTCACAAAAATGGCACTTCAATGACCCAACGAAAAATTTAACATTAAAATGAACGTCCCACGACTTTGCATCAATAGTATCAAATTAGAGCTCATAATGGTATTAAACATTAATATCAAACCTCGGCTACAAGGATTGTGCATACTGATCAACACTATCTGTACAACATAATTTACAGCCTATATTGCTAATCGCCTCTGCCCCTATGGTTGATGTACAGTCTTAGTTTCTCCCATTATGTTAGCTACAACTCAAAACCACGGATGCCACGTTGGATCCATCATACACAAGTTCCTCGGAGTCAAGGCAGCTTCGACCAGTTCGGTGACACCCCTTTGCACCGATTGTGGTGGATCCATTGGATTCTCATCCTGAAAGTGGAATACGGAGGAAACGGGTCATGATCATCGCCAGAACATTGTAGATGCCAAATTCGAATCAAATGATCAGCCAAAAGATACATATTATCTCTTTATTTTACGTTGCTGGCCAAAGAGTTACCTCTTCAGAGTATGACTGTGGCGCAATTCCGTTGATCCGGTTGATAACATTCTCAACATTGGTAGTGACCTTGTGTTTAAACTCAATTGGGTTGACGCTACCACCGGCAGCAATCGATGCCAGGGGTATGCCAAGGGGTCTTCTCCAAGACCAAGACAGCAGCTCATCACGGAAGAACATTGCTAATTGATGCCATAAGTGCTGAGTTTGCTGCAAAATATTACATGGCTAAGTCAACCATGGTGCCTACAACATAAATCACCATCCATTATTCAATTAAAACTCACCTTAGGTGATATCACAGCCTGTGCCGCAGCGCACATTGCCGAAACGATGAGACCTTCGACGCCAAAGTTGGAGAAGAAGGCCTGCATATTCCTCGTCAAACGGAAAGGCACAGGCTCACTGAAGTCAATCATCCCGTTTGCATCGTACGCTGGATGAAAATCAGTCTGAAATATTTTCCCCGTGTTTTTAGCAAACAGAATCTTATTGGGAGACCTCCCCCCAATTTGTAGCATGAAGGACATGAAACTTGAAAGGGCCAGCTGGACGGCAAATTGCTTTTTGAAGGCCCACATATGATTGCCATTCAGCAGAGTTTTGTACATGTACTGAGAAAAGATGTTGTCATTTACAACATTTTTCATTATATCATTATAAGCCTGAAGTCGCAGATCTACAACAGCTTCCGGAGATACTTGGCCAGATATCGCTTGGTTTAACTGCTCTTTAAAATAGGTAATAGGGAGATCAGCTTCTCTGTCATTCCTTGCACAATGGTTCTCATAAACCTCAAGAAAGGTGTTATACATCAAATCATCTTCTACCATTCGGACCTGTTCAGGCAGTTAATCGGTCAGAATCAACATTTTCCACTGATTTATGTGGACAAGAACTGAACCACCACGACAGAGAGAAATTGATTAGTAAGTTTTTAGATTTAGGACACGGATGATGTAAAATTCCAGGAGATACAAAGGTGAAAATCTAAGGCGTGCCAAAATTTCCTTTCTGCATGACACGCACAAGGGTATGGAAAAGAACAAACAAGTGACATCTCCGGAAAGTAGTGTCCTCACCTGGGACCAGACAGGAATGATGATGGGCGTGTGAATGTATATGTGGCGTCTTCTTGACTCCTTATGCTTATCAAACATCTGGTTCATCACGCGGAAAAGCTGAAGAATGCGCTCATCACTTCTAGCATTAGGAGTTAAAGATGTCTGAACAATAAAATGCCTTTGTGAGCCATCAGACCCAATCAAAGTCAAACGCCGGAAACTGCTTCCATGCCTTCGCACAGTCGGAATATCAGCTCCAACTCTGTCTAACTTGACGGTGTGATCGGGAGCAATTTCCTGCAATAAAGAATTTAAAAGTGTAGCACACAACACCTTAAAAATAGTGGAGACAGACACGATCAAGCATTAGGGATCATGAATAGAGATCATTCTACTAAGCGAGCTTCTACAACGGAGTGCTGTTCTCGTTTGAGAAAGTATACACCAAGCTGACACATTTGGGATTTACCTGATCACTGAAATACTGCCCCGGAACCTCAACATCAACGACATGGAAATCGCGCAAGACCCTGCTTTCTTCTTCCAATTTCAAGACAGCCGGAAACCTATCCTCAACATTGCTCTGGAGAACGTTTTTCCAATGTTTCAGACGCTCAGTCAATTCCGCGAGGGTCGATGGGAAAGTAGCTGTGCTTTCTGGATCAAGGTCCCGCTCAAATTCTTGCTTGTACTCTCTCACAAATTCAACATGCTTATTCACAGCATCAGCTGAAAAGCAAGCCCTGCATACTCCAGAAAGCTCCTTCTTGAGTGACTGGGGAACCTCAGCAGTAGTGGCAGTCGGATACTTGTAGCAGCGATGGAGCAGTGCATTAACCACAGCAAGTAGCCTCTCTTCTGGCAAAGTAACAAACCTTGAACCAATCTCTGTAAGCAGAATCTGTACCCAAAGACAAAAACTTCATCAGAAAGCAACCCACTGCGTTCAAAATGTGAAGTCAATGTAGACCAACTATTGTTTGATAAACTAGTAATAACAGCAACGTCATCAGACAGATTAGGGGCACTCTTCTAATTTGAAAGGACCTAGCTGAGAAGCTAAAGCACTAATCTAAGTCCATCCTCCAGTTTGAGCACCATAAGATTCAACATTTGCATTCTAGCATGTAACCAGAGAGATATATATATGTCAAAAAAAGGCATCACCTCAAGCTCACTGGCAAGATTAGTGTGCTTGCTTCTAAGAGCCTCCATTATGTCTTTTGCAGCATCAAATGCACTGGCAGCAGAAGCTACCAAACCCAAAGTACTGTTACGCCTGAAAGCAGTCTGACTACCATCATTTATGTTTGAAGAACCTTGGTGCATAGGTTGGTCATTTCCAATGTGAATGCTGCTTTCATTTACTGCAGATCTTTCAGATTCTTGTGGATGATTTCCACCTTCATGAGGTCCAACTCCACTTGATTGAGGACCTTGATGGACTTGATTTTCTGAGGCTAAGGTACTCCCACCATGGCTCTGAACCCGAGCATGTCCATCAACCAAACCAAGAGAACCAGCACTAGCCCCAGAGGCATTTTGCTGCATTCTTTGTATTGCCATTCGACTTATTTCAGATTTATTGGCCACATCACGCCTCTCCAGTAAATATGTACGAAGCC
The DNA here is from genome assembly GCA_014182515.1 of Eucalyptus microcorys. Lineage (NCBI taxonomy): Eukaryota > Viridiplantae > Streptophyta > Magnoliopsida > Myrtales > Myrtaceae > Eucalyptus > Eucalyptus microcorys. Next base: position 27,827,071 of record CM024570.1, read on the forward strand.
AGTAGTAAAGAGCCTGAGATAAAAAAACAAGGTTAATGATGAGCTAAAACAGTACATCCACACATTCATGATAAAAAGCAATATTAACCTGTGGATAGACTGTGGCAATCTTTAGCAAGACAAGTTTGCAATGAGGTGCTTCTGTCCTCTGCAAGGAGAGTAGCAGCTGTGGAATCCATGAAAGCCAAACCCAATAGGGAATTTGGTCCAAATACTTATCAAATGCCCTACCAACAGGCTCATTGGCAGTGTCAAAACTTAGGAGAAATAAAACACGAGCCAAATGACTTCGAGAGTTGGACACACCAAACCTGATACCCTGAAGAAAGCAACTGACTGCATACTCAAGCCAGATTTCATCATGAGTCTCTTTGTAAGCCTGTAAAAGTAGATGCTAGGTCACCACTGTTCCAAGCTGTGAGCATAATAAGGCATGAAAAAGAAACAGAAGGATTAATACCATGTCACAATAATTTCCCCAACTTATCCATCCTTTGGGCAGATTTTTGAAGAGGGTGATGGCATTGGAATATGCAATGTTAGCATTTTCAGAATCATTTAGCTTTAACATAAAATCTCCCTTGAGACGAAAGATTTCAGCTTTATGTTTTGAAGAAAAATACTCCAGATTGGTACTGTTTATCAAATTAAGACCACTAGTGAGCTCTCCCTTCATCTCCAGATAAGCTTTTGCCTGTTCTCTTATCTTAACAAATGCCTCCTGAAAAGAGAACATTTACCACAGATATTATCTGTTAGCTTCATTTCAATGGTGAGGACAGAAGCAGAAAACAAGATTCTGTATGACACAAACTGCAGAGAATCACCAGCTCACAATATACAATTTTATATACATACACATATTGGTGGGGGGGGGGGGTGGGCGTTGTTGCTCTTTATTCGCGAGAAAAATAGTCTATAAAACCATTGATCTAGCTCCTGGAAAGATTAAGATGTTTCAAGAGCCAACAGCTACAAAATTGTGAGGTACGAGTTACCATCACTGAGAGAGAGGAAAAAAAGGCAAGTTGTTTGCTACTTCATGAGACTATACCTGAACTTCCATGGTTGAATGGCCATACATCTTGTCAAGTATTACATTGACGCAAACATCGTAAAGTCCTTGCTTACGAGCTATGTGAGCAAGTTTATTGACATTCCATGCTTTGTCACGATAGCCAAGGTGATGGAGTTGAGAATTTGTGGTGCCAAAATCCTTAAATGCATCTATTACAACATTATACATTTCATTCCTCCACTGAAGCAGGTCATACCAAATAGACATGTTATCCCATTCATTCGGTGTTCGTAGTCTCCAGGTCTCCAAAATGTCTTTCAAATCTGCATACATATTACCATGTGCTCCAACAACAGAATTTCCAGGATGCTTGTTTCCATTAGCAATGTCCACATAAATTCTGGCAGATTCCTGAACTTCAACTAGCTGCTGAAATTGCTGAAGAAGAGGAATCCTTGCATGAACAGACATTTCAGGCAACTGCCACCACTGTTCTAATGCAAGATCAACCCCCTTCACCACAATGTTTTCAGCATCTTGCACACCACTTGTATTTTTCTCATGAAGAGCAAAAAATGCCTGAATTAGACGAAGTTTCGGAGTTTCCTCAACTTGCGCTTTAGGAATTACTTGATCCTTCAAGTATGCCCAATCAGGTAACTTCCAAAGACTGTCAAGAAGTATGTCGTAGTTCTCAACACTCTTGCCAAAGTCCACCAATGCATCCCACTGACTAAGCTGGGTACCACAGTAAAGCCATTGCTCTTCCCAGAGGCACATTTCTGCCTTTGGTACTGTGTTATTGTAAGTACCTTGAGTAGCCTTAACCATTGCTTGATAAAACAGGTTTTGAGCACGCTGCCAATATCCATGTTGAACCAGTGATAGCCCTGCCTTGGTCTCTGCAGTAACCGACTTTTTCTTCCACAAACCACACCTCATATCTTCCTCATTGAGCAATCGATAAAGCTCCGCCAAAGATTCAGAGCATTTTGTCTCATTCATGAACAACACAACATGACTTTCAAGCAGAGCCAATGCAATATGCCATGCATTATATGTTTTTCCAATATATTTTATTAGCTCACTAGGCATGCGAGGTTGAGGGTGGCTTAACTGAAGACCCTCCAAAAGTGCTTGCACAACATTTGGTCTGTTTGCTTGCTGCTTTTTATGATAATCCTTCGAAAGTAGAGTAATCATTGGTTTAGCCAGTGCTATCTGTTCATCCTTGAGCAAGGTGACCCAGACAATCGGAAACACCAGCACCCACAAATGGTATGCAACATTGGCATCAGTGTGGGCTAGCTCTCTAAGAGGCACAAGCAGATCAGCCACCTGCAAAAAGGAAAAAGCCAACCTTAAAAATACTGATAGTGTTGAAGATAGTGATTGAAAAATACTACAAATCCGAACAAAAGAATAACAAATAAAGAAAAATTTCCAATGTAATGGTGCAAAAAATATTCTAATTGATTTTTCTGTAAATACAAATGGATGCATTGAGAGAACTTGCCACACGGTATCTAGAATGTATGAAATTATAAGTGCATACAACCACTCTCATGATGGTGATGCCGCAGTCAATTAAACAACAAAAATTGAATAACCAGGGAAAGTGGGAAGAAGCATTACAAAGTGAACTCAACTGCTGACGTATGTATACACTTGCCATGTCTTCAGCAACAATATATAATTTTATGAGCATTAAATCAAAGGAAGCAGCTCTATGGCAACAACTCTTATTCGTAAAGAAAAAGGAAATAAGAACCTGAAGTTTGCTCATATCATTGAGAAACTTTGCATGCTTGAGAACAAGGCCTTCAAATGTTAGAGGAGCTTCATCAGGGCCCTCTGGCTGATCAATAACCTGTGCCTGTGGAAGTGAACCATCAGAAGAACCTGAAGACACAAGTGCTGGCACCCTGGCAGAATTTGAAGCGAGTGTAATAGGTTTATCCACTACTAATACTGCCAGAAGAAGATCAAGCCCTTGTTTGAGCCAGAAGACATCACCCAAAGCTTCCCAGTCCTGCGACTGGATAATGTATTGCAACCTTGCAAACAATGTTTTTGCAAGAGATTCATTATAAAGGGAAAAGAACTTATTCCTCATTTCAGGATCTGTTGCTCTTAGGCCAAGCATGTATTGTCTTTCTACCTTCTGAAACACCTCCTGCCGTAGGGGGAATGGAAACCTGCAATGAATATATCCCATGTTAGATGCCAACCACAGAAAAGTAGAACTGACCACCAAATCCGCGACTTACTTTGTCTCATCAGAACAGATTCCATAAAGAAGTTGAAGATATTTACTATCCCACTCTTCTAAGGCACTGGGGGGAAAGTTGTGCTTATCAACCTGAGACAGCTTCTGAAGGAAATTAACTATTTCTTTTGGGGAGAGAAAAGCACATGATGAAGCAGTTGCACCAGGCTTGCTGAAGTCATCCTCAATCCACCCCTTGATTACATCAAGTATACCAAGTAGCACACTAGGATCAGCACCTTTCTCTGACAGTAAATTATTCAATGTCTGAATTATCGATCGTTTGCAATCAGGAACAAGCATGACCCTTTCATTAATAAGTTTCAAAACAGACTTCAGATTTGTTACAACAGCCCCAACATCAGCACCTTGGCGTGAAGAAGTAACGGCAGAATCTGCATCGGTCCTCTGACCCTGTAAAGAAAAAGATGTCAAGAAGAGACATGACTCCAAAAAAATCAAAACAAAGGAAAAACCCAAAACAGCAAGGAATTTGCCTCATTTAAAATCAGAGAATCTGACAGCCGCATTGAGAGAGCTGTCACAAAGCAACAAATCCTAAGTGGAAGCCCATTTTTATACATTGCACAAGGGTGAAGACAATTGTAGTAATATCAGCAAAACAAGCCTTAAAACATGGTGCACTTTCACCTACACAAGGAATAACTCTCTCAAACATTTAAGAATGAAAACTACAAATCTGATATAGGTAGAATGTAATTCCAGGACTCTGGAACATCTTACAAACCAACACCTAATTAACAAAGAACCTTCAAACAGTTGGTATTTGCAACAACCCAATGATCAGGCCCTGCAACAACCAATCGAAGACTTTACCACCTCAGTGGAATCTTCAACCTTCGGGTACTTATTCCTTATATAATTACAACCAAATATTTCATCCCCATCAAATTATTTTAGGCTTCAGATATTATAAAAGGAAGATAAGAACCTAATCCCAAGTTGATACCCAGTAAATAACTCAGCTCAACATCAGGAGCGGCTCACAGAATTTCAATGAGAAATCATTAAAAACAAAGAGAAGCCATCACAGCACAAGACAATTATCAGCAGGAAGGAAAAACAACAAGTTCTTCAACACGGAATATGAGATCTAGAAATTGTGTACAGAAAAGTGTCAAAATGAACAGAAGAAACTATGAGAGGCATACCTGTCTTAAATGAGACCCTACAGATGAACCCATATCCCGCGCCAATTTTTGCAAAATACGAACTAAGATATGGGGATCAACAAAGTTTTTGTGCACTTGGGTTAATGTTTTAATGACAAGCAACACAAAGCTGATAGTATTTGCAGAGCCATCTTCAACAGATGCCTGGGAAGAAGTGACAGCATTAATATGCCTCTGTATCAGTTCTTCGACCTTCGAGTATAACATCTTCACATCTGGGGGCGTTGTAGCTGCATCCAATGGAAATGCAATAGAGACCATCTTGAATAGATTGCATAATGACTTCCCTGCGTCCAACATTTTGTACTTGAAACACGGCTCGAGAATCTGAAAAGTGGAAAAGAGAAACAAGAAATGAAAAGAACATTTAAGCACTCCTATACAAAAAGTTCGTCACTCAACCTCTGCAATTGATTTATAGAGAAATAGCATGGAAGAACAAAGCTTCAGACATACTTGTGAAATTTGATTGATGTTATTTCTGATGAACAAATGGGGCTGCTTCTCCAAGACCTTGTTCATGACATCCAAGCCTTGAGCCAGAGCAGTGGAAGGATCTTTTGACTGGGAAGGTTGAATACTACTCAGCAGCTTCTCTAAATAGTTAAATTTGACATTGGCATTTGGCCAAACTTCCAAAGCTCGTGAAAGGAGATCTAAAGCTTGTTTGTACATACTGCTTGCTTCCTTGTCCTTGGGCTCTATGACTAAAGCAACCTACATTGAAGAAGTAAAGCGTCAGGATGCAGTTATATGCAATATGGATGTGCAATACATTTTGCAGTGCCACAATTAGAATAAGATCTCATCTGTAGACAGTGACACTCTAAATATCAACTAGACAACCACAGCAAAGAGTGACAGCAACTCATAAGGCTTATGAGACACTGGCCAAATGGTCATTGTGGAGTAACTAACATTATCATGAAGCAAACTGCGCGCCAGCCAAACCTTGTACTCATGAAATCAGTAAGATTGATAGTTCATAGTTCATACATTGAATGTCATGTGGCAACATATCAAGGTCAGCCAATTAGAGTTGATCAAGTCGAAACCTCCCTCCAATCCCAAAAAATGAGAACAATAAAACATCATAAAGGAATTCAATACACCAATAGTCTTCTGACAGCTGAAGAAAGTGACAAGCAAAGTTTGTGTTTACATATAAAAATTTAAAAGCAGCTCTGCATTCTCAACAAACAGTACAATGAAATTGCAGGCCAGATAGAACTCACCCTTATGAGAAAATTGATTATCATTTCTTCCATAGCTGCATTAGGCTTAAATTCTTCATCAGGCTGGCCACCAGACCCCGGAGTTTCAATATTAGGGATTGACGAGGGACCCCCTGGTGACATGACACAAAGTGACTGCAGACCAGGCTCAACTTTAACTCGCTTAGTAGGGTCTTCAGAAAAAGTAGACCCATCTACGGAGCGCTTGGGATCAGCTCCAGCAGACAAATTACCAAACCCATCAGAATTTTGACCAGGGACATCAGCATCAGCAACTACTTTCATTTCATTTTGCCTTTGCCTTTCCCAATTAACCACCAATCCAGCAAGTTCAATGGCTAGACGCCTGTTTTCAGCCGTGGTATTGTATGGTAATCCAAGTCGACTGAGAGAGTTTACCATTTGAGGCACAAATTGCGCTCTGCAGCTGTAGAAGAGATTTGAATGGCGTACAATGAGTTGAAATATATGAATTAGGTTAGGGACAGAGTGACCTTCCTCTACAAGAATCTTTTTTGTGTATCTTATCCAAATTGGCATACGCGAATCCCCAAGGGGTAACCTCCGCGGCAATGCAGGCATCAAAATGTCAAGTGCCTGCTTGACCAACATCTTGTTTTCTGGCTGGCATGTTCTAAGAAGTGCAACAAAAACCTGCAATTTACAACCATAGCTCTCAGAAATATTACCCTAGTTGACACAAACATACACTTATTGATATACTGCTAAAGAATAAACTGCCCTCTCAACAAAACAACATTCTGAACATGTTCAGAAGAGCCAGAAAGCTAAAACTTCAAAGAATTGAATATAATATAGTCTACTTTGATAGAGAATCCAGAAATCAAAGTACCTGGAGTATTATTTTTTCCGGGGCCTGATACGCCTCCAAGAAATGGCAAACATTGACAAATGCCCACTGCTTACTGGCACTATCTTCACGTTTTAGATGATTCCAACCAAACTTGATAAGTTCTTTCCTGTGTTGGACAAGATCAATCTGGAGATGTTTAAGAAGTAAAGTGGCAAGCTGCAGAAGCTCTATCCTTAATGGCTCATCATATTCGGCAGAAACCTGTAAAGCAAAGTAATGGAAATACAACTCAAACACAACCATCAACTTACTTCAGGTTTCGTAAAACAGAAACTTCTGTGAAGATGGCATCACAAGATCAAAGTGAACATTAAACCAACAAGGCACAAAATATCACCTCCTCTGGTGGATCAAGAAGCTTGTCAACAATGGTCTTTATAATGGCTTGATCAACTACATCCCAACTCTGATCATTTTGAAAAGCATGAGCAAGCATGGGTAGAATAAGCATTTGCATCACAATCACCAAATGATCATGATTAAGCTGCTTAGATTGAAAAAGGTTGAGAAAATGTAAGAGAATTGATTTTTTCATGCCGGGTGGGTAACCTTCTGCAACCTGGAAGGAGAGATGGAAGTCACTTAGTTTTGATCACTTGAAATAAGGTGAAAATGAGGCAATGGACATTACAGAAGCTTGGAAAAATTGAGATACCTCAATAATGTAAAATTCCTTCAAGAAAGTGTAGTCTATACGACTATGGTATAAGAAGATGGTGAGGATATCGAAGAGAACAGTTAATTCGGGTTTACCATGCCGTAAGTAATTTAGAAAGCACTTGACAAGCCATTTGCTTTCTTTCACCTGCACACCAATTTTTATTAAATTAGAATATGCGATGTTATACCTTGATACATGAACAAAAAGTAAAACAGCGAGCCATAGCTTCAAATGTAATAGCACTTATTGAAAAACTTGGTAGGCTAAAGTTCAATCATCTAGAACTAACAAGGAAACATCAAAATCATGAGCTTCACCTGAAGAAAGTATATGGTCTTTCTAATTTGACAACAAGACCACTATGCACAGGGTATAATGCTAAGTTAACATAGTTCATACCAAAGGAACTTACAAGAAATATTATGCATAAAAAAAGTGCTCAACTTCCATTATTTACAAGTTAAGACGGTACACAATCAGAAATGATCCACATAAAAGTACTAAAGACAAAAGAACATAATCAAATTTAATCAAGAATGACCATAAAACAAGCATCAGAAGCATCTTAGTCAAGCAGCAAAGCCAGATCAATCAAGCAGCAAATATCACACGATCCATTATCAACAAATTATATAAAGCCAACAGGACATGGAATATTTTTAAGAAGTCTAAAAAAGACAAACATTGAACATCCATTTAGTAGCTGATGAATGAAATCAAAAATGTCATGACAATGCATGATGGAATTAGGTGGTATAAAAATTCCCTAGCCGCACACATCTGAAGTTTGAAGCACAGAGACATTGAAAAATTACTTGCACCAAGTCCAGCTCCTGTTCATTGCGCAACCGAGTTATTCTTCCAGGTGATTTCCAAAGATGAACAAGAGTCTCAAAGACAATAGCATTACTCTGCAGCCAGCCAGGTATCAACTTAACCATTGTTTTTACAAGAGCAAGGCCCTGAAAGTACCCATCTGAAGTTGCGGCAGAGTTGGATGAAGGCAAGCTAGAACTATCAGATGGAGGGACAGAAGAAAGGCCTTCATCACTCAAAGACATAGGAGTAGCAGTTGAAGATCCAGCAGTCACAGTAGCTTCAGGTTTGGGCATAAATGCAGGAAAAGCACTGGTGAGTATTTTATGTGGTGACTTAGCAAGTTCATCTCTCAATGGCTGTCCAGCATCTGATCGAACGATGTACATAAACCTGGATGAGAACCTCAATCAGTACTTAGTTCAGTATGCAATTGAAGTGTACTTTTATGCCCATATTCTTACCGCCTGAAGTATTTCGGTTGACTTAATCGAGCAAGAAAATAGTCTACAGCTTGTGTTGCATATTTATTCAGAAATTTCGTCAGTGGAAGTCGATATGGACTATTGATTTCACTATAAACTTGTCCCAAAGGAAGAGCACCTTCCAACTCAATTGTCAAGGTTACAAGTTCATCAAGGAACTTTGCAGCAGCATTTGGAAGCAGGTGAAAAAGTTCAATTATCGCTGCAGACAAACAAAACAAAACATGATATAAGATGAGAACTACAGTGCACATACACAGCACAGACAGTGCAGAATCAAAAACTTGTTCACTTCGATAGATGCTTTACCTGAAGCGATTTTTGGTTCTTCACCTGCCTTCCATGCTTTCTGGCTTTGTGCAAGTTTTTCAGGTTCCAGCCATTTCTTTAGGTGCTCTAACAACTTGCCACCCAAAGTTACATTGAACCAGTTGGATAGGAGCTCAAGAAGCCGGGCCAATCCTTGCAAAAGAGGCATGCTAAGATTCTTGGTATGCGCCAAATTGACTAATATAGGCCTGAGGCTGCTTTGAAGAAGTTCTTTGGGCATCCTCTGCTGATTTATAACCTAAAAGAGAATGGTCACAAGAGACGTATCAACCCCTAAATCCGAAACTTCATGAACTTAATTTGACACAACCAAAAGAAGAGAATTAGGATTAGGAATGTTTCCAACAAGTAACTAACACATGACATTGTTTCCAAATCCTCAACCCTGTTCCGTAATTTACAATTGTTTAAGCATGATTGAAATTGCCAATCAAGTAAAAGACAGAAATGTCTTCCAGTTCTTTTGTGTTAAGATAATATGTTGTTTTCCAGCAGTATGCATCCCTAGAACAGTTGGAGTTGGTGCCCAAGTAGAAGAAGACAGGTGAATAAGGTTACAGATCCTCTCCAGATCACCATTTCTATTATTTGCAAAGTTTTGAATCTACAGACCACTGTTTTAAACAATGGTATCTGGCTCATTGATTTTACAGCTAAACAGGCCCCATTCAAAGGCTACAAACTACAGTAAAGCAAATGACTTAATAAGAGGTATTGGGATAAAACCTGTCGAAGACCTTCCTTCGCAACTGCGACAATCTCAGGAGTTCTGCACGTCAAGGACTTGAAGAACATTGATATGATCTTAGCACGCAACTCTGAATGATTTGGAGTCTTAAAATCTGCCCAGGCCATTGTAGTACAGAGTAGCTCAATGCAAGCAGTTCTTAGTTTGTTCAATGATGTAGCAACCTTTGGGTTCATATACTTCACAACCCACACATTTTCATCAGCCTCAGCAGTTTGCAGAGCTTCTTGAAGAAAAGTGACTAGTTCTGGAGTCAACTTAAGGAGTGGAGGCCTCAAAGCTAGGCAGAAATTCAAAGCAGTGACCGTGCCAACCTATAGGGCAACAGTGGAGTAAGTACTAACCAGTTATGATAACTCTAACCATAAAACATTCCTTACCTGTTGATCAACAGTCTTTGATCGAAGTGGCCGCAATATGAGAGGCTGAAGCAAAGGTAGGTATAGTGGCTCAAGCAGCTCAGACACCTCACTACCTGTTCGACTAGCCAAAAGTGCTAAACACGTCTGCACATTTTTCCTCACCGTAATGGATGCATTGGAATTGAACAACTCTGAAGCAAGAAACTCAACTACCCCTTGAAAACTTTGCTTGCGTGTTTCACTGTTTGCTTCATCAACATTATTTACCACACGAAGAACCTGTGTAAGCACTTGACTTGTCTCTTCCTGCTCTTTGGTAGCATAAGCAGGAAGTCTTTTGAGAACATACACCAGGCCCCTCACAATTTTCACTTGGAAAAAGCACAACGTCTCAACAGTGACCTTACCAACTAAAGCACCAAGGCCCATCACACCTCCCATCTGTGCTTGCCACATATTTCCATAACAACAGTGCAAAAGACGGGGCAGAAGTTGCTCGAACACAGGGACCCTAACACTTGGTGGCGGTGAATATACAGGATTCATGGAGGGACTAGAGACAATCATAGGTGTGCTGGGGCCTCCTCTTGACATCAACGCATCAGAATGTTTTGAACGAGCAAGGAAAAGAAGCATTTCAGCAAATACATTTAAGGCACTAAGGGCAGCCTTTGCGTGAAACCTATTCTCATCCGCAAGCACATCAACTAAGGCGTCCAAAAATATTAAAGGGTCCAATTCTTTCAAATTGGAACTTCTATTTTTTGACCTTCCGCTGACATTGGCACTTGATGAAAGAATAGGGCCGCCAACAGCAGTTGTTGTATTAGAGGTGTTGCTTGATGAATTCTCGACATGAAAGATCATTGCAAAATGACGACAAATATTAATAATGAAATCATCCTTTGAATCTACAAGGTCTGGTTCCGCACTGGCTGCAATAACAGTCATTAACAGCACCTTGAAAACAGATTTTTCAGCCATGAGCTGAGTCTTTGTCTTCACACCTAAATCTGCCTGCACAAATCAGTTATAAAAGTCAAGCAAGTATAGCATTTCTCAATAGGAGGGTATCAAATTTCAACCATTCAATATCAGGTCCAAATGAATCTTTCACTGACCCACAGCACATTAACAAACTTTATGCCAAAAAGTATGAAAGTTTGTCAAATTTTCAATAAAATTTAAGCATAGTAAAGGTGATAGGTTACATCAAGGATAGGAACTAATTCATTTGAAAAACAAACACAACCAGCAAACTCCGAAGATGCAGATCAAAGTCAGCATTAAAAAGGAATACAACTCACTGCCCAGAGGAAAAGTTTGGACTCAGAGAAGTCCAGTTCAGCACATATCTGATCCATACAAACTCCACTAACTATGGGAAGTATTCCAGAAGTTATATCTAAAGTAACATCCCAGGACTGGATGATATAGCTGACTGGAGCACCTCTAAGAAAGTATACAAAAGAGTAATAATAATCCTCAAATAGATTGGTCAGGGCAAGCCAGAATCAGTATCTGAGATAAATAATACCCAATCAAAAGGCATATGACCCAAAGAAATCAAAATAAAAACTATTGATAACCTCTAAGAACATTGAAATATCACTAGAACCGTTTAATTCAAGCTGCCATCGTTATCCTGTCAAAGAACTTAAATGGGGGCAAATTATCATTATAAACCCACTACCTTAGAACTCAGACCAAGAGGAAAACAAAAGAAAACAATGGGGAATGGTGCTAAACTGAAGCTTTGGTGGCCAAAAAGACTTAACAGATATCAGACTGAAGCTTCACATAGAGGATAAGTTTTGTGATCATTTATCCCTTAAAAGAAGCATATCAGTTCGAAGGAGATTCGCAAATTTGAGAGATAAGAGCCAAGCTGGTGTAGTAGAGAGAGAAGGTAGAGGAGAGGGAAAATGTCAGACAGACAAAAAGTGTACAGATATCAATGGGTATCTTGGTTACCTACAGTAAAAAAGAGTGATTTAACTAAAATGGGCGTGGAAAAAGCTCCACCTAACTAAATCATTAGTTATCATATATACCAGGAGTTTTTGCCCCAATGGCCCCTCTTTGAAAGGACAGAGATCATCAATAGGATAATGGGTGAGGCTGGAAAAGAAATATCTCCTAGAGGAACAACAGAACCACAATCTTACATAGCACAAAGATTAAAAATAAATAAATAAAAGGTGATGGACTTTAAGCTCAATGATAATCAATGCACTTCTCCCTCCAACAGAAATTTTACAATGATCCAAAAAATTTTAGCTTTTCTTTTCTTTTTCTTTTTTGTGAGCTTCGGTAGACTCAATTTGCTGACTCAAAGACTCTGACAATGGGACATCTAACCTCCCTTAGGAGTATATCAATGTCTGAGATCCAATGCAAATGTCCTAGTACGCAGAACTTATGGTGAAGATATTTTTATCATCATGTCAATTTTCTCAGTTTGTGTTTTAAAATGATGGGACCTTCATCTATTTGAATATGGGAGTTAGCTCATGTTTTTAAATGACTATGGGAAGCATTAAGCTACCCTACCGTTAAAGCAGGATTGCCATAAGTCTTCGGCATACATCAACATCTCACCTTGCTAACTTTTTGCTTTTTATTTGTTCCCCAAGGCCATTTTTTAAGACTATAACCAATTTTTAATAGATGGGGAAATGGATCACTAGGAATTAAAAAGCAAGTATTTATATATTAGTGGAGTTGATATTTGATTGTAAGAACCACCTTTCCACCACCAAGCCTTTTCCCACTTAGTAGGGAACCCTACATAGATTGTTTACACCATTGAGCATCGTTCTAAGCTGTTCACCAAAAAGTCCTGATGGTAAGTGGAATGGGCTACCTTTAGTCCATTGCAAGGTGGTCGTCTTTTAAGAGACAATGAGAATCAGTTCAGTGCACAAATAGAAGCGTACCTGCATGTTGTATGGCACACAGAAATCTGTCTAATAATCAAGTTATGCTAGCTTCTGTTTCAACTATCCACAACCACCATAATAAATGCGAAAACTCTCACCATTAACACTACTATGTCATGGAACGATACTTTAGATTGTGATCTGTGCGGCACTTAGACCTCAACTTGCCTTGTAGCAAGCCTTACTTGCTCTCGCTCGCACTCAAACTCAACGAATGGATTCCTAGAGAGAAGCTCTCAAAGATGTTTGTATTGCTCAAATACTTGCGTGGTTCCAGATGAAAGAGAGGGCACCCCTATATTTTCATGAGCCTCCCTCCTTACAATTGAAATTTTCAATCTAATCTAACCGGGAAAATCAATGGGAAGCTACAGATTATAAGTGTTTAAATGCTCTTATTACCCACATGAATGTTCTAGAGTCTCATAGAAAACCCTAGATACAATAAGATTCTTGATTATATGGTTCACTTTGCCAACTTGTGGATATCTTAGCCCATTTCCTTAATTGGAGGAGCCTCGTCACCATTTGTCCATGATATCTTTAGCTAGTAAATGATCACATTAAAAATCAGAGAAAGACAGGAACAACAAAACTTGACCTAGGTGATCTGATATAGCCGACACTAGAGTTGACTTTCTACCTTCCCATCCCATGCTCACTCGACACCCAAGGATACTGATTTTGTCAAAGTAATTGCATTCAAATTGAATGGCACGTCCAATAAATACAAACACAAATATAATAAAACATGGGTCAGAATTGATTATGTCACAATTGTCCAGCTAATTCGGAATGATGATAAAAGATGGAGGACTTAGGAGTCAAACATGTGAAGAAAATATTACCACCACACTAACCTTTACATCTGAGGACTCGGAACGTCGCCAAGAAGCATCAATGCTCGAAACTAGAATAGTGGACAATTGCTTGGGTGTATATCCTTCGTCCATAACATTTCCCGGCAAATTAAGTTGAGATAATAAGCAAACACGAAGGAACCTCAATGCCTGTTTCCGGTAGAAAGCATCAATGCTACCATTTTTGTGCATTACAGCTCCTATAGCAAGATTTATGAATCGATCCAAAGGCACCAGAAATGGGGTCGAGGGCTCAAATGTAAGTATCAAGCGAAGTCCATGTTCAGGGTTCTCCTTGCAATCAAGTGCAAGAGGCTCTTTGAGAAAGCGTCTGTTGCGACCACCTAACTTGCCAAGAAGTTGCATAGATTTTCCACCCCACGAATATGGCGCAGGTCTCAAGTGGCCCCATAAGGCTAAAATCACCTCTGACATGACATTAGCCATACTTGGTTCCAGGAAATCGGGATTTAAGCTATCAACCCAGAACTCAAGTGTTCTCAGACCTAAACTCACCAGTTCATTACTTCCCCTCAGACACAAGACAAGAGGCTTCATAAGACGGGGCAAGTGAGGCAATAATGAGCTTAATCGTGCAGGCAACGATAGGCACAACTCCAGCAATAGCTCCCTCATGTCTTCTCCAGTTGGACCCTCAAGCATGGTTAAAAGCATGTTTAGGCAGGGGAGCAACATAGGAATCAGCTCCCGAAGTAGGAGCTCAAATTTGCATCCAGAAAGTGCTTTAAACATCATTCGAAGAAGTTTCATGTAACCAAGTGGCTTTTCAACTTCAGTAGCACTTTTCATGCATATTTCCATTATAACAGGGACGTGAGGCTGCAAAATTCTTTCAAAATCTGAAGGAGATCTGTTAACAGCATTAAATATATACCCAAAGAGCTGCAACACCAGCTTTGCCGCGGGAGAATCTGGATGCTTCAAGATGTCAAGTTTGCTGCTCACAAGAAAATTAATGAGCACATCCGCAAATGGTTTATATACTTTATTGGCTAGGAGGAGGGAGGCGAAAATATGAACCAATTGTGTGTTTGAAATCATGCAGTCAAAAAGCTCTGGCAAGCATAAAGAGAACATGTCCATGAGATCCCGTGGTTCCATGATTGCCAAAATCTGAGAGAATAGCTGCATCATATCTCTTTCCTCATCCTTCTCTTTGAAGAGGGCTAAGCAATGAACACCACTCTTCAAAACACCAGCAGCTTTGCAAACCTATCAAAAAGTGTAGTTAAGCCAAACGACCAATCCTTAGTACCCAAAAGACAGAGCCTTCACAATCATCTTTCCTGTACCTCATCCTCACGCATCCCTTTAAATACTTGAGGTGCTGGTAAACTAGATGAAGCAGATCCAACAGTCTGTTCATGTGTTCCATGTATAAAAGAAAAAACCTCATTATCAATTTTTTGTGTGATAAAAAACCTAAATCACATAAGAAGAAATACGACAGCTATGAATCTGATGGCATATCAGACAATGAAAAACCTGAGAACGGGGGATGTGCGCATGTGTGATGCTCCAAATGATTGTCTTCATTCCTGTCAGTAGCACAAATTGCACAAATATTAGATTTAGCCATAGAAAAAAATGGAACACTGGGGTTCACAACAAGCAAAGACGATAGAACTACTAAAAGATGTAAGAAAATAAAAAGTTTTATTACCCATAACCAATGTCTTGATCAGGTGCTTACAATCATTGACTTCTTTAGCATGTTCCAGGGGGACCTGCATGTTCAAAACTGCCTGCAAATGCATAATAGGTCATAATTAAGAAGAGACAAATAGAAACAATACGTCAGTTTTCAGAATATATGTCCTATTTACTTGTTCACATCATATGCAAACCATAACAGTTTTCAGAGGATGCTTTTGCAATCATCAAAATACATCTGTGCACATTTCAGAAGTCATGGACTCCCAATTGTTCATGTCTAATACCTGATCTACCAGGATTCTCAAGTAAATCTGTGTCCACTTTACTAATACTTATTTTCTAAGTGCAGTGCCTAAAGTCAAAACATCAGAACTTGAAGACAGTGAAAGACAACCACCTCCCCCCCCCAACAAAAACCTCCACCTAAAATAAAATAGAAAGAAACAGCACCACCACAAAAGAGGACATCAACCCTGCATAAGCATCTAAAAAGCTTTATAAGCTTATCCAGAACAGTTATGTAGTCTATTCAATCATCATCAATTCAATCATCACCCAGAAAATGAGCAGTCTCCCTAGGATCCCCACACTTAAGGACTAAATTTATGATTATGGTCACACTCTCCTCCCTTTAGAAGCAATTTACTCTCAAACAAGTTTACATATGAACCACCCACAACTAGGTTCGAGAGATGGTAATCGATAAGCATTGCCCTGAGATTGTCAGCCCATGCACTCAGCTTACCGCTAATCCAGATGGGCTCCCAGATTAAGGGTGCGTTTGGGAGTGGCCTTTAGAAGGCCCTTTGAACACCCAAAACCCCTTGGGTCAAAGAGAGGGTGTTTGTTGAATTTTTTTTTAACCCTATTTGGGAAATGTCAGCCTTCTCGGCATGCTGAGCTGAGGGGATAAATAAAAAAAAATTCTTCCCAAATTATCCTCGCTACTTTTTTGTTTTTCCAGTTTTGCCCTCGATGACTATACATCTTCTTCTTCTCTGTGAGCGGTCGCTGGCGAAGGGCAGGCAGTTGGCGGCGAGGGTCACACGACCCGCTGTGCTGCAACCTCCGCACGGAGGTCGCCGGGGCCGTGATACCCTCTGGCAAGGGTCGCAACGACCAATTGTGGTCGCTGTGACCCTTGCCGGAGGGTCATGCGACCCCCACGCCGCAACCTCCGCCAGGGCCAAGCGACCCAGATCGCAAGGTCACCGCAAAGGTCACAACCCTTAGGGTTGTGGGACCCAAGCACCAGGGCCGCGCGATCTGGGTCATGCGACCCTCGTTGGAGGGTCGCCGTGACCAGATCTGGTCACCGCGACGCTCGCTGGTCCACCTACCTTCGCTGGACTGCCTGCACCGGACCGCCTGCCCTTTGCCGAACCGCCTGCTCCTTGCCAGCGAGTACTTGTCCTTGGCCGGCCAATTCTTTTTTCTTTGTTTTAATAACAAAAATCTTTTGCAAATATAATTTCTCCAAACACTATTTTGCTGAAAGATACTTCACAATGGACTTTTACAATACAATTTACCAAACACAATTTGCATTTTGGAATACTCCTTTAACTCAACGGCCTTTGCATTTACCCAAAGACTTCCCCCAAAAGCCTTCCCAAACGCACCCTAAATAAGCTACATTTATGCATCAATGAATTGAAAACCCAAGTGACAAAAGAAAATGTACAGCCAGGAAACAACCTGCACTGGAAGTTCAAGTTTCGCCCTCAAAGTAGCTCGCTCCTTTCCATCTTCTCCTTCTTCCAACAGCTATTTACCACAAAAAAATTAGAATCTAAAAAACTAGGACAACGAGGCAATAAAACTGAAACTAACAAAAAACAAAGATTACTTCTCCATAACTCATTACATATTAGCATATTCTATGGACAGGTGGAAAGCTAAAACAAATTGTTTGCAAGTGATTGAGAGCTATTGTCAAAAGTGTAACAGTAACTTTTCAACAGAATAAAAAGGCCAGTCCTGGGAAAAGGCAGTTGACAGGAGAATGATGTAAATTCTCAATCAAGCATGCTGTCAATCAGAAAAAAAAAAAAAAAAAAACTGATATTTCAAGATTGATAAAGATTTATTCCCCCTCCCCCACCCAAAAAAAAAAAAAGATCATCCGCTGCTCCACAAGAGAATTCTATTCTACTTTAACACTGGAAGACAGACAGTCGGCTGCAATAGGACCATTACCCACAAGTCACAATCTTTGCACCAATCCTCCCCCTCAATACAAGGCCAACCAATCAAAAATGACTACAAGTGCAACCATGATCAAAAACTACCTGGGGAATGGTACGCTTGAAAGTGCTAAACTTCCCAACAAAAGCATCCAAAATGCGACCCTGTAAAAAGTAATAAATAAAACCATTTTGCCACAACAAAAAAGATATTAAAGCAAATGAAGACAAAGTAGACAAGCTCAGACCAGCAGATTCCGGGCTTCATCCATAGATGGCTGATCAACACCTTTCTCAAAGATGGGCTCCACCTTGGTCCCATGAAACCAATTAATAAAGAAGTCAAAAAAACATACACAATGTACCAAACTTGTGAAATATAGACCGATATATGCCACAAGAGCATGTTAAAAATGCAAGAATTGGCAAGGACAAGCATAGGCACCAGATTCAACATCAAGCGAGCGCAAGTCGTGTGAATGTTAAGTGACAGCGAAGCATCGTGCATGTTGCTTGAAAATAAGTATATGATCCTTGATAACTGCATTGCAAAACAATAAATAATCATTGGTCAACATAGGTTAAAACATGAAATAAAAAAGAGCTATTAGGGAAATAAAACAGAAAAGTAGCCTGAAATCCTTGAGAAAATAGTAATCCCTATCATGAGGAGCTCAAGTATTTAAGAGAAATTATAACGAGACAAACAAACTAAGTGCGGCATCAGACTTCATAGAAGAACTCTCAAAGCATCTCCCTAGAAATCGAGCAAATCAAAATTTTCAAATCCAAGGAACATGCTCCAGACATTATAGTGGCATTCTTCAGCAAAGCATCAATGAATAGATGCTTCTCCCAAGAATCAGGAATTTTTTTCAATTAAGCAGGAACACCAAGATAGAAAATCAAGAACACAGAGATGCACAAGCCCAGGTTATAATAACAGCATGCTCCTAATTATCCAACAACTGAAGAATATACTACATCCACATAGAACTAAAAGCTCACCTGCGTCAGAGAAAGGTCCGACCGAACATGATGTACTATCTCCGCTAGCAGACTGTAAGCCAATGGCCTCAAGGTCTCAAAGCATGCCCGACCAGGTCCTACTAGCACACTGACCGTTTAGGAGAGAAAAAAGGTCAATTGAGTATTCAGCAAGAGAACAGGTGCAATTGTTCTTTTAGTTTACCAATGGATAACGTAGCTGAGAAAAACAAAGTTCATTCCATATTCTTCTTGGAGAATGCAGAGGAAAAAACTCATTTCAAGTTATGTATACTATCATATAAGTTGAGACACCATTAAAACAACAAACAATAGCACTATTTCAGACACAAGAAGCTCCACAAATATACTGGTGGAACTAAAGCAACTACTGGCATCTCTTCTCTTATTTCCAGAGAAAAAAAGTCACTTCACAAGAATGAAAACAGTAAAACCAATTCACATACATGAATCACGAATCAGTTCAGCAACAACAATTTAGAGTTAAAATAAACAGGGAGCAGTAAAATGACATTTTGCATGTCAAAGAAAAACTATATAGAGTTGACAATGAAATTCCTTGGTGAATAAACCCTTAAAGATGAGCTAGGATTACACCATTAAGATACAGCAATATGATCACCAATTTAGAACATCCAGAGAATGAGCAGAAGCTGCCAATCTTTAAATCCATTGGTAAATCATTACACTTTGTCACCAAATATAACTATCTTGCTTAATCAACTAAAAATTTAAATGTTTTTCCAATTCAAGCCCAAAGCGAAAGACCTTCCAATTCCTGCGCAAATTCTAAAAGTTATTTTCAATTCGATCCTGTTGTGAGTACACATACAAGCACACGTTATTAAATGCCACAAATTTGAACAGGTTGACTAGAATTTAGTACCGACAAACAAATAGGATAGATCTTCATAGTCAGAGACCATCTATTAGCCACATGGCATACATTGTGTAGTTATCCATTTCAAAACATCTTACCACATTAGCATCACGATTGTTCCTTTTTAGCAACCAAAACATCAGTTCAGAATTATACAAGAGAATTACTGCACCTAAGATAGAACTGAAACTGATGTATATTTGATTGAATAGTGTATATCTGGTATGCACACAACACAAAATGGGCGTTTATTCTATTTTCATCATAGAATGATTATTCGATTCTTTTTCCTCTTTTGATCATAATTCAATCAAAACTTCTCGAATTATCTTAATCTGTAGGACAAATTCTTTGATTCTTCCATTTCAATGGAATCGGAATAGCTCCCCTTATTCATTAATATACTACTCGATTTGTATGAAATCGAATATTTTATTTGGATGAAATCCGATTGGATTTCAATATTTCTTATTATTGATTCCTATCAAAAAGAAAGAATTTGAGTAGAAGGTCATATCTTTTTTTTTTTATGAGTTTTTTTTTTTTTAATGAGTCTGTTTTTATGTTATTTCGTACTATACAATTCCATTGTTTGTGGGATCATTTTCTCACGAGAGGTAATGAAAAGAATTATAGAAGTTCACGGTAATGAGTACACATACAAGCACGTTGTTAAATGCCACAAATTTGAACACGTTGACTAGAATTTAGTACCGACAAACAAATAGGATAGATCTTCATAGTCAGAGACCATCTATTAGCCACATGGCATACATTATGTAGTTATCCATTTCAAAACATCTTACCACATTAGCATCACGATTGTTCCTTTTTAGCAACCAAAACATCAGTTCAGAATTATACAAGAGAATTACTGCAACTAAGATAGAACTGAAACTGACATCTAAGTTCATGGTAATGAGTACACATACAAGCACACGTTAAATGCCACAAATTTGAACAGGTTGACTAGAATTTAGTACCGACAAACAAATTGGATAGATCTTCATAGTCAGAGACCATCTATTAGCCACATGGCATAAATTATGTAGTTATCCATTTCAAAACATCTGACCACATTAGCATCACGACTGTTCCTTTTTAGCAACCAAAACATCAATTCAGAATTATACAAGAGAATTACTGCACCTAAGATAGAACTGAAACTGACATCAAAGTTCATGGTAGAATTGAAAGTTCTCCAAGTTCAGGGTAGAATTGAAAAGGGTCGAAAGTACAGGGTCATTTAGGTATCTACATGTGGTAGCAGTCATAACTTTCAATTTAAAATTGACAGTCCATTCTTCTTCTATTTGCAGCATTTCCATTTTCAATTCAGATTGGAAGAGAATAAACATAAAATTCTATATATAACAACAACAAACTAAATTTATCATTTTAGGTCTTTCCCCAACCCTTTCAACCTGAGTTACTATCACAAAATAAACCACCTCAGTGGAGCAACTAGTGACCCAACCTACTCCCCGAACACTTTACATTATAAGAATTTTGGCCAAGTGAAAGCACTAAATCCTAGTGGTGCATCTATATCAGAAAAGCCATTAAATGGAATTTTGCGTCTCATATGATGACTGACATTGTTCATTTTGTGTAACAAAATTTGGCAGTAATTCAGTGAGAGAGCCCACCCCAAGTGACCATTTTTGGACTATCATCATCGGTCCTGTAAACACATTTGAACAAAACATGAAGGTCTTCAAGCACTCCCTCATGTGCAGCTCAGTGGAACTGCACTTTGCAATTATGCTCTCACAACTTAGTGAAGAGGCAACTCACTGATACACTGTGAAATCTAGAAACTAAATTTGGAAAACTATCCATTGGCAGAGTACCTTTACAATATAAGTATCACCAGACGACTAAATGCCCCCATTGCCATCTGCAATGGAGATGGCTTGACTGCAATTTTCTCAACCTATCATACCTATATTTAGCAGTAGCTACTTTTCCCTATAACATATTCTTTTCCTGCATTATCATTCAAAAAATCTTTTTTCCTGCATGAATCTCTAATTCCATTTTGTAAGTAATTGAATCAATGAGCAAATCCATTTGACATAATGGAAGCTTTACTATACACCACATAACCCGATGACTCTTAAATTCTTCTTCTCCACTCTGCCATAATAATCTTGTTTGTATATCCTCCTGTTTGTCCACAATAGGGCAAGCAGTGGGAAGATAGACATAAAACGAGGTCAAAGTGCTCCTGATAAGAGTGAGCCTCACGTCTCAAAGCTATTAATCCATCCGTCTTACTAGTCTTCTTAGGAATTTCTCCATGGGTGTCAAGGAATTCCTGTGTTGGCAACCTCTTGAGCTGAGAAGTTTCGAAGCGGCTTTTTATGAGGTCGTTAATGCAATGAGTATAAGATTCATTCACTTGATTGGAACATTTTCTGCTCTCATTTCTCAAGAGGTCTTGGCTTGGGAGAGTACTCTTTTCAATGAAGCTCCTCTTAGTAAATGGCTATAGAGGTTCCCCCATATAGAAATTCTCATTGGGTTGAGTGTGATTAGAGCCAAATACAGCTTGCTTCCTGGTGGTTATGGCTGAAAAAACATTGATTATACATGTAGGCCGATCTTTGTAAATATCGATTTTTTAATCACTGGACAAGATTTGAGAACACAATTTTTGGTATGGCACTTCTCTTAAATCCAGATTCCTTCTCACTTCCAATGATCAAAACGATATAATTTCTGACTTTTGGTAGGTCGATTCTATATCGACATTCCTAGATTCATTGGAGACTTTAATGGTTGGGAACTTGATTATGGTGCTAGCTTCCTTCTCCCACCTTCCAATCTCAATTTTGGCGGTCTAGAGGGAAGTGGAATCTCAAGTAAAATCTTCTCCGCCAAGCCCTATCATAGAGTTGTTAATAGCTTTAACTTCAATCAATCTAGTTAGTTCCTGCCATTGCTATTGGGTTTCCTAATGCTCCCTTCATTAAATCCTTTTATTGTTTGGCAGCTTCTTAAAATCCTCACTTCTAAGAATCTTAGGGTGTGGAATTCTATTTTGGCAGCCATAAAGTGTTTGGACAATCCAGAGATCATTTGCTCCTTCACTGTTATTGATTCAGCAATTTTCATTTTCAATTGCTCTTGTATATGTTGGTTATGCGAAGTTAGTCAATGCTAGAGCTTTTCTTCCTACTCTCACCTGTCCAAAAGGCTCAAGCGTAGCTCCACTTTGTCTCATGCATTGCATTCCAAGGAACTAAATAAAAGACTGTTGGAAGGAACATAGTCTTCACCCAATTCCATTTTTGTTGATTTCAGGCACTTATCAGCTTCATGTTGTAATCTTACCATGACTAGTGTTTTGTTGTTTTCCGATCTGCTCTTGTATATTCTAATGCAATGGACAGCTTCTTTATCAATAAAATCTTATCTTAACCAAAAAGTATTCATCCATGCACTTCTGTCCATAAATATTGCTTATGAACAAGCACATTTTCTCATTACCTTATTTCGCTTGATCTAACTGCAAATTACATATTCCTAAATATCAAATTACGACCCTACCAATTCAATGGTTATTAAAAGTATATCCTCTACCTTTCATCCAGTAATTTGTCAATCAAAGGAAATAATCCCCGCTTGAAATCTGTTCCCAGTACATGCTTTAGAGCCACCAACAATTCCTGTATCAAAAAATTTAGATCAACTGTTTACTTGGACAGCAATCGAGAAATGGGAAGGAACAAAAGAGGAATAAACATGGAGTTCCCACCCTTCTAATCGTTACAGAATCAGAGCAGGTAACCAGCAGAGTGACTATACTTCTACAAATGCTTTCTTCATGGGGTCTGATGTAATCAGTGCAACTCTTTAACAAATAAGTCAAGAAAGAGACCGTCTGCAATAATTAAAGGAAAGAAAGGGATTAGAATCCACATGTAAATCCAAAAAGAACAGCATAAAAGGTATCAACAAGTTTTTGGTACTGAAGGTTATTTCATTTTATTAGCCTGTGACAATATACTTTTTCTAGAATCAGAATAATATGTCTCGTTTCAAGATTTGGTGAAGAAGTGGCTTCAACAGTGTCACGAAGTCCAGCCCGATAGGTGGAGGGAGACTACGTACATGAACAAAAGGTCCACTGAAACCCCACAGACAAGCAATGTGAAATACTTTTAACACCTCCTCTATTGTGCAAGCCGGATTAATAACACATGAAATGGATGAATGGAGGAGAGCACACATGTAACAAACCAGAACAGAATCTAGCCGACACAATGTTAGAAACTCTAACCCAAAAAATTAATAAGGGAGACTACATACATGAATAGAAGACCCATTGAAACCCCATAGACAAGCGATGTGAAATACTTTAACGAACAGAAACAGAATTAAAGGTAAGCCAATAGCTCTATCTGCAAAGCCGAAAATGTGCTATCTATGATTTAGAAATTCTGAGTTGGCTTATTAAGTTCCACCAATAATATAAATGACAACCATTTAATAGAGACAAAAGCATATAAATTTGCATATTATGATCCCATCTCTGTCACTAATCATTATCTTGTGATAGCAAATTGATACCATCAGCATTGGTTTCCGACCTCGATAGAAGAAAGCTTTCATTATCAAGAACTTATCCTAATATTAAGACCAGAGCATGATATAAACTTTTAATGCGATCAATTAGAGCTCCCAATATCTCACTTTCTCCCATAAACAAACAGCAAATTTCCAAGATTTCCATGATGAGACATACCACAAGAGCAAAGTAGAATGTATGAGTGTATAAGCTAAATTTCACGTGAAAGAGGAAACTTAGTATATTGAATCGATCTCAGTTGAGAATGAATTCTCCCAAGCCTCCGCAAAATCCATAAGATATCAGATGCATTACCCAATTCATAAAATCTAATATAAAATATGAAGAGGAGGAAACACAATTTTACAACTCCTTTTCATTTGCGTTGGTCTTAGATTGTTCTTCACTATTAAGTAAACCATAATAGATGAAAGAAACCTGAATGAGAATGGTGGCCGAGCTAAACAAGTACGACAAGCCAGAGAATTTCGTAAAGCCAATTCAAAGCATTAGCCAAATTCTTGAGACAGAGAGAAAGCAGGTCAATTGATTCTTATTTGCCCATTCTAATTACAATTGCATAATCTGAGAAATAGTTACTCTTTCCAACGCAAGACACAGTACAAGAAAGAGGCAGTCGGGGAGGACAACATCACATAATATGATTAACAAAATTAACTATCAAAACATCTATATTTCAGCTAATCCTCATGCCATAAATCAAAATTAGCACACACAATTTAAATAATAAGAGGTGATTCCAAGTTCTAAAAATTACTTCTCTTCCTCTCAGTTCAGAAAAGAATATTGCGCTAGCTGTCTGTTTGAAGGGTTCAGTGATCTTGTAGAGATACAGCTATGACAGATCAAGTAGGTGATAGCAACCTCAGAAACTTACACGTATTACTATTCCCTTAACCCACATAACTGCTATATTAAGTCTGAGTGTCTCTTCCGTGATAAAAACAGAAAAGACACAGAGTATTATTATACTATAACTGACATCATTCACTTAAACTTACGACAAATCTTCATGAGCGTCAATTTGATTCTTTCCTACATTGATAATGTCTCTTTGGTATAGCAGTAACTACAACATCTCATAGCTAGATGAGACAGCTTCCAATTGTGAAGAGTTAGCCGAACCTCTCATAAAAGCCAAAGCAACCCTTTTCAAAGTTGTAGCTGCTTGGAACTGTACCAAACAGACTCACAGTCTAGACGACTTCGAACCATTTATGGAACTTATAACTGAAAGAAGAAAAAGTTCATAAAACGAACAAATCCTGCACAATGAAGATATTACCAACCTTAACCTGAGCACCCTTCAGCTCAATGAACTGAGTTTTCAAATGGGGAGGAACCTTTTCTGGTCCAGGAACAGATATGGCAGTTACCATCAAAGGCAGCAAGTGAGGAATGTTCGTTTGAACAAGCCGACTGTACAGCTGGAATAGAAACATGACCACGAGTGGACTTTCTGTCACTATCTTAAATGACCTAGTACTTGGATTGAGCTGCCCAGTCCCCCCATATGCACCAGTAGAAATGCCCTGATCTGAAGAGCTAGTCTCCATTGGCTTAACATCTTCACCACCTAATGCTCCACTTTCAAAAAAATGGCTGACAGTTGATCTGAAGTTCTGGTAAATCTTGCATACAAAGTCGAGAAATGGTTGCACCTCATTCTCCAATGTTGGTCTGAAGTTTCTTAACAAGTCAAATATGATGCGTATGCAAATCAGGCCATTCTCTTCATTATCACTGGTGAGAACTTGCATGGCGACCCTTAGTAGGTCCTGAACGAATGGGCGTAGGACTTCACTATGAGGTAGGCGGTTCAGGATTTCCACGATGATATTTCGAAGCTTGTGCTCCGGGTTATCAGTAAACTGAGGCTTTGTAATTTGCACTAAAATTACAGAGAATGCCCTGAAGTAGCATCTTAGGAAATTTAAATATTCTGCAGTATGGGCTATCTCTAGACTGTCGCGTACCTCCACCGCCATCACCAGCCTCGCCTGAATCGCTGTTTTCAAAACAACAAAAAAACCTCATGTTCACACCAACAGATACTCATTCCAAAACACGGCATGAGAAATAAAATTTACAAAGCTACTTTTTGAAATCACAGAACAGAAACCCTCTATTGAAGAACAGATAGCCCACGGAACAATTAGATGTCTAAAGTTTAAACCACGATAGAAGCACTACACCCACACGATCCCTTCACCATATCATTACGACCATAGATTATCATTTCCCCCTTTCAGACTCGCACCTAAGCTCAAACACCCCAACATCCTTCCCCGCTTACAACACACGCTATGATCCTTCCTATACGTATGTATGAACATCCGTGCCTATGCAATCACGCTCGTGAGTGAGTGAGCGAGCGAGTGAGTTTAGAGAGAGAGAGAGAGAGAGAGGAGTACGTAGATCAGGGTCCACCAAATGGCGAGAGTGCTGCTCGAAATTCTGAATCGGACTCATTTTGCCCCCCCGCGGACTCGCCGGAAACTTCGTCGCTCCGCGCGGCTCCTCCGAAGCCGAACCGGCCCCCCGCCGGACAGCGACGACGATCGGGCTACGCTCCCTCGCGCGACCACCCCCCGAAGCCCGGCTCCAGGAGACGGATCATCCGCCTATACACACACGAGCAGGAGCGGGGTGCAGCCGCCGCGCTCGATTGCTCCGGTGAAGGGAAGGAGCTTCGCTAGGGTTTATGAGGATTCTCTCTCGGGAAGGGTTTTGGAGCTTCCGCCGATCTCCCTCCCTCCTTCCTCCTTCCCCCTTTCTCGGGCCTGGAATCTCTCTCTTCGAGATTCTTCTTCTTCTTCTTCTTCTTCTTCTTCGTCTTCTTCTACTTCTCGCGGTGAATTCGGTTCTCTTTCAGGTCCCCGAAGGAGGTCTGGAATTCTTCGGGGTGGGTTTCATGCCTGCGGAGCTTGTCGCGGGGGGAGACTGTCGAGGTTTATAGACTCTGGAGTTTCGCGAGCCGGTGGACTACGGTGGGTTCCGGTTCGATCGGACCGGAATCGGAAACCGGGTTCGATCGGCTTAAGGGGGAGATCTTGGGCCCAGACCGGCCCAGACCGGCCCAAAGTGCGACCAGAATCTCGTTCTCCTTGTTTCGTAGGGGATCGATGCCACGTTATAGGCTTTGGACGGTTAGCGATCGCAGGCTGGAGTGATGGATTTCAAAGTTTGGTGAATTCCAGATTAAAAATCTGAAAGTTGTCTTTGTCAGTTTCAGAGTTGATCTAGATAAAATACATGGTTCCTGATATAAATAAAATCACAATAGTCAAGTTCGCTTCCCAAATCTTTTCACTCAAGAACCAAATCAGTTTTAGTGTGAATTGGCTTGAAATCAGTTGCGTATTGCCGATGGCCTGGTTGTTCACCCCTAATTGCAGTTAGGCTCAATCAATAAATAAGCCTTGCTTGCGCTCATCCATTAAAAAAAAAAACACACACACAAAATTAACGAAAAGCCTCCTCAATTAGCTTTTGAGTAAACAGAGCCCGAGTTGATTATGATTTAGTAGAAGTGTTAGAATTGGTGCAAAACCCATTATTTATTTCATTTTTTTGTGGGCCAAGTCATAAATGGGTTAGTTAAAATATTAGAAATGGGTTAAAAAGAGCCCAACAAAAACACCTAACTACATATGAGTATAAATGAGTTGAGAACATACCCATTTCAAGGGGTCACATGAGGCGACCCTCATGTACGACGTCCTCCTAACTGAGAATGGCATACCATCGGGAGGCGGAGAGGTGGCTAAAGAGAAAGTCGTTCATGGCAAGGCAGAGGTCGAAGAAGCTGTATTAGAGGGGGTCTTGGGCAAGAATTACTTGAGCTTAGATGGTTAGTGTTGCCAGGCTAAGAGGGAGGATGAATTGGGGAAGAATTGAAGTTATTTAATGGTGCATTTGTTTGGGGGAAATTCTATGTGATCAAGGAAAATATTCTTCAGAAAATCATTTTACTTGAAAAATGGTTAATTTCCCAATGTTTAGTGATATGTGACCGAAAACCTTCTTGGATGTTTAAATCTTATTTGGAAAATGATTTCAATCCATAATTTATCTCAGTTCAAAAAAAAAACAAAGACCTCACTCCTAACACATCAACTCTCTCCCTCCTCTCTTTTTCTTCGGTTGTGTTTTCTTTTTCTATTCTTTGTCTACTTGTTCCTTTTTTTCTCTCTCGATGGAGCCCCTATCACAGTTAAACCGACCACAACGGTGCTAGATTCAGCTCGATCAAAGAGTGTGAAGCCACATTGTCAATAATAAAGACAGAGATAGAGAGGCGCCTATAGTCGCAGCTCAGGGACTAGATTGCATGCGGCCACTGAGGCAAGGCTGAGCGTCGAAGTTGAGAGGCGACAAGCAACGAGGGATTGGATGCCACTTCAAACGACAATATCAGAGTCGTGACATCCATGGCTTCTATGCTTGCCTGTGCCCAACGAAGACGCAACCACCGCACAAAGAGAAGAGAGAGGTCTTTGGCCTTTAGATGGAGTGAAGAACGGTGGACCGAGGGAAGACGAGGAGCGAGAAGAGCAAAGAGATGATTGGCAAGAGCATAGACAAGTAGAGAGAGAGAGAGAGAGAGAGAGAGAGAGAGAGAGAGAGAGAGAGAGAGAAGTCAATTTCAAGTCAACTCAAGAGAGAGGAGCAATTCCGAAGAGGTTGCATTTGGTAAGCTAGATAAAATCCAGATAAGATAATTTTCATCCTATTTGATGTTTGGAGTGACAAAAAATTCGGATATAACTGGATATAGCCTGGATAAAAAAAAAAATCTCATTTAAAAGGTAAAATAGACCAAAATAGGATATGTGAAATTTGGAAGACCAAACGCGTGCAAAATGCAACTCAAAGGCAATAACCCATTTCAATGGCCACAATGGCCACAATGGCCTAAGCAAACTTCAATGGCCGCCACTCCTCCCACCGGCGATAACCCACTTCCCACCTTCAACTATCGTAAAAAACAGCATTAGAACTCACGGGCTCTATGTGACATCCTAAATTTTATGATCCTAGAATTATGAATAAACCGGTATGGGCTTAGAATATTAGAAGTGGGTAAGGTGATGAGCCCGATAAGCCATAAGGGAGACACGAACTTAAGGACTTAGTGGGCCATGAGGAGGCCACGAGCGTGGGCTCGATGGGCTATGAGTTAAGCTTGACATGGAAGGGCCGAGTAAAGGGCCCGTTGGGCCACAATTAGGGCCAATAGAGTTAGGGATGTATGCATGAGGCCCGATTTGGACAAAAAAAAATTTGTTCATCAACAGAAAGTTTGATTTGCCGTGTTTAATTTCATCTATGAATTTATGTACAAACACTGAATTAACCTTAACACTTTTTGATGATTTGTCGTAGCTATAATCTTAGACTCAATTTTCATTCTTGTAGGACCGAACTCTAGAGGGGTTGAAATATTAAGGGATGAATGATCCAATGCAAGGGAAATCTCCAAATTAGCCCCCAAAACCTTCCTGCACTAAGCATGTATGCATGGAAATTGCATGCAAGGAGCTAACTCATGCCACCTTTCTTCTTCCTTTGGCATCTTTGCGTATCCCTTTGGTCATCATGGCCTTGGATTTGAAAAAAAAAATTCAATTATGAGCTACCTAAGGAATATTCTCAAGGCAAAAGTCATCATTTCTCTCTTTTCTCTCCCCATCTCTTCCCATCCGAATCATCTCCCTCTTACTCTCTTGTTCCTTCTTTCCTTTCCTTCTCTCTTGGCTGAACAAAATATTTCTTCTTCTTCCTTTGCAATTTTGTTGCGGTTTCAAGCTCGAGAAGTGCGAGATCTTGAAGAGCTAGCATGTGAGGAAGGTGAGGATTAACCAGGTAAGGAAACAACGGGATTTAAGCTAAGATTATCCACAAGTTGCTAAGCAAGGTGCAAGACATGTAGGTTTAGGGAGAAACGATCCTTGATTGTTGTGTTTTAAGGTCTAACTCGCTAGTCATGAGGTTAGATAGTTCTTTAGTGACTTTCATGTGGGCTTCACGATGGTTTGAGGAAGTATATGCATAGGAGAGGAGATGTGGTGTCGTTGTTGGTTCGATAAGTGGTCGAGTGTGCTGCAATGGGAGTCGTGCATGTCGATCTAAGTAGTAGCTAGTTCGCGAGTGGCGAGCTTCATTATGATTTCGGGGGTCGTTTGATGTTCGGTGTAGGCTTTAGTTGCTGCATTATGGGTGCATTTGGGAAAGTTTTTGGGAAAAGCCTTTAAGGAAATGCCTAAACTGTTTGGTAAACTATAATTGAAAAGTGTCTTGAGAAGCAATTTTGGGGAAATGTTGTTTAGTAAACACATAATTGGGAAGTCCTTTAGTGCAACCAATTTAAGTTTTTAATTTTTATTTTTTTAAAATTGAAAACAAAAATAATGACTTTTTTTTATATTTTTGCACTGAGATCTAATATAAAAGAGATATATTAACAAATTCATAAGTTAAAAAATACATCAAAGTGGACTTTTTCTCAATTAAAAAGAAATAGTAATTTCATTATAATAAACATGATTACATATGCATCGAAAAAAGAAATAGGTTTTCATTGAAAATTACAAACATCCTTAAATATTTACTAAACTCATTACGCGCCATGTTAGAAAATAAATTGTCATTTGAAGTATCGGCCCCCTCATTTGTATTATCAAGATCAACTGAATATCCATAATTGAGATCCAAATCTGCTCTTGCAAAATGTCTATTATTGGCGGCGTTTCGTTGTATATAATTATACAAGGTCATTGCTGCTATAACAATTTTTACTTGCTTTTCAAATGGAAAATTTGGCATCTGCTTTAGAATCTTCCGCTTCTTCTTCAACACACCAAAAGCTCGCTCAATTTCCGATCGCAGCAAGGAATGAGCACAATTGAATACCTCTTTCGATAGCTTGTAGGAGTAGGGCCTTGTTGAAATTCTAGCAAATGATATCTAATTTATTTATATGGTCCTAAATAACTTGTCGGATTTGGATATCTAGCATCTACTAAATAATATTTACCTACATAAATATAATATAAATTTGATCAACATATACCATACTTAATTAACAAACCTGGAGGAGAATGAGGAAATTGCACATCACGTCTCCCTAAAACTTTATAGAAAATACGAGTATCACGGGCCTGTCTCTCTCAACCATCCCAAACATAAATGAATTCCATGTTAAAATTACACACCGCTAAGATATTTTGAGTTGATGTACATTTTCAACCAATAAAACGAATATGATCTTTTGTAGGTATCACCGCTAGGATATGAGTGCCATCAATAGCTCAAATACAATCCTAAAACAAAAACGCAAATATTATTATATAATCAAAATTTGCATTTAGTTATTTCTTTCTATCATATAATCAAAACATATCTTAAAATATGGATAAAAGTTTCAATTATTTTTTATCTTCTCCGGGACATCCCTAAATTGCCAATCAGTTGATTGGATCAAATCTTTTTCCATTTCACATACTTTGTCTAATACTAAGCTAAAGTACCTGCTTATAGTTTCCCCAAAGCTTTGAAAACGCTCTTGTGTTAACATGTTACCTATACCATGTCCTAAAATATGAAGAAATATTCCAAGCATTTCTTTAACATCAATATTCCTAGTTCCTTCAAGACCATAGCGTGTTACTAAATCATGCATTAAATTATTAAATACAATCTTATCCATTCTAAACATTTGATAACACATTATCGGATTAGCATTTTCGTCCATCAACTCTTCTAACCATGCATATCATGTATATGATGATGTCCTACAAGGTTTTTTGTGACTATATATTGCCTGATAAGCGATTGTGGCTTGAGTAATTTCCACAAGTTGCCAATATTTCTTGTCCTCTTTTTCATAAATTTCTCTTTCAGGAGAATCGTCTATATATGTTTAAAGTAATAATAGAACAATTATTATTCATAATATATATGCAAATTCCACCAAATCGAAATAACACAAACTGAAAACACATGTCTCACATTAGAACATAATTAGAAGAAGAGTTCACAAGTAGTGCAAATTAGCAACCGAAAATAAATCTCACATTACAATATAGACTAATATGAAAGAGCTCAAAGACATAACTAGCATCATAATGGCAACTATTATGCTCTTCCAACTTATACTTCAGCCACTCAACTTTTTCTTCATCTTCATCCAAGTTCATAAAAATCTACATGTTGTCTTTCTTTTCAGCAAAATGAAATAGTGCAAAGAAGAACAACTTTCTGTCTTGCTTAATTTCAAGTATGGCTTTTAATGTTTACACAATTTCTTTGTAAGGATCAAACTCCTTGCAACCGATGTTGCATTACTCCTACTTTCAACAGCTGAACAAAGTCTATCAATTTGTTATGTTAACTTATCAGGTCTGGTCAATTTTTTTCCTCTCTTTCCTCGAGCTTGCTTCGTTGAAATTTTTACTGTTTTTTTATGGTTCTTACTTTGACTTGATTGGGTATTTATTTCACCTACATCACGCTCTAAAGTATCATCAATAGATCTTACACAATCACCAATATCAGCTTGTGTGGTCTCAACATTCTCATTATTGCATAAACCTTGTGCACGATTCCACGTAACACTTCCAATAGCAACTGTACCTTAGAACATTTGATTCAACAAAACTTCAACATCCAGATGTATGTCTTTCATTCAAAAAACTCTAAACTTAGGATTGACCTGTTATAATAAAAAAAAAAATTAGGAGTTATATTATAAGAGATGAACTTACAAAAAAAAAAGCAACAAAATATTAGATAAACACCTGAATTTTTCTCTCCCACCATTCATCACTCACGTCAATGGTTTTCTTCCTTAGATCCCATCTTAGTCCTATATCTTTTTGAACCAATTGCTTCCATTTTTTTTTCCATTCTTCCTTTAAATTATCCCACTTACTCTTCATTTGATTTTTATCATATTTTTCCCCTTAGCTCCTTAAATTTGTTAATTATATCTGTTCATCCATCTCTTTTGTTGCTCGCAGGACGATTGCCTTTTTCAATTTGTTCAATGCATAATCAACAAAAAGTTTCTACATTTTCAGGGCTCCAGTATGCATTTTCCTTTGATGAACTTGCCATCCTCCAATAAAATGAATACAAACATATTTGAAAAATGAAAAGAGATGATGTTAACTATGAACACAAAGCAAAGAACACTACAAATAAATTAAAAGGCAATTCATATGAACCCATGAAAGAGCACACCAAGCTGGATATGTAAATGGGGAAAAAGAACAAAGACATAAGAAATAGAAGTGAAAGAACCGGGGTTCAAGGTGAGACAACCGACACATTTTGAGCGAAGAGAGAGGCGAGCATTTCGGCTGTGAGCAAAGAGAGAGTTGAACACCTGAATTCTGAGCCAAAAGAGAAGTGAAGAACAAAGAATATAAACAAGTCACAAAAGTCAACATTAGCAAAGCTCTTGATGGAAGTCAATACATTTTGTTGTCTGAGTCATAGTAGCAATTTTGTTGTTACTTGGTCAACTTCACATAGAGTTATCTGAGTCATAGTAACAATTCTGGTGTTGCATTCAATATAGTTATTTGAGTTCCCACAAGTTCTTGATGGAAGTCAATATATTTTCTAACAAGCGCCGTCCAAACATAATATAATTGGCAGTTGCTTGGATAAAAAGTCCACTTAACATCAGTAAAGCTCATTAACTCGTCACTGCATCAAATAAAATTCTAATGTTAAGTCATTAATATCAGTTTGCTTGCTTCAATTGTGCGTCACCAGAAAAGATTCACAATCAATACCTTACAAGTTTAAAATCAATGAAAATGATCAATTAACAATCGCATAACAAAAGTATTTATAAAATAAACAACTGCAAATATTAAAAAAAAACCCATGATAAGACATACTCACACTGTATCCCCCAAATCTCCAAAACAATATGGTTAAGCTGTTAAAAAACTTGACTATGGTTCTATCAGTGACCACACAACAGGACTACTGATGAATGTACTACTTTTTCAAGCATTATCTTCACAAATATTTATTTTGATCCATACAAAAACAAATAAGAAGTTAAAGCTGCTACAAGTCACAAGAGTTAACATGAAGCCAAAATATCATATGAACAACCTCTCACTACACTTAAAACCAAAAAAAAAAAAAAAAAAAACCTTCCACTACCCAACCTTAAATCATATAGTAAATAAAAATAAGAATAAAAAAACACATAGTAACGATTTCTGATAAATAACTCATAATTTGGTACCACTACCAACACCTTCTATTGCAAAAGGCAAAAATTCTTAACACCAACAAGGCACTAGAGGATATCCGACTCCTACAGTTTTAGACTCCAATAATAATATCTTTCCCTTCAGATTAAAATAATGAAAGCAACTTATTGTGTATATTATTAATCAATGCAAAAAGTACCTAAATGAAGAGTTGCAACAAGAGAAGCGCACACTTTTGATATAACGATATCTTCTTTGACTCGCGCCATTTTCAAATTTCATGTTTTGAAAATTAAGAATCAAGAATGGCACCAAAAAGTGTTGAGATCTTCTCTTTATCATGTCATAGTGCACGGATTAATCAATGTATTGTTTCAGGTGAAATTTCTAAGCTGAAAAATGCTTTAATTTAGAATAAAACCCTTCTTTCCCAAAATTGGATTTTGGAAAGGAAGAAGCCATTTACAATGAAAACCTATAATAACTTTAAGATCCGAGGACGAATTGGGAAACATTTTCCAGATTTCTTCATCAGAGAATGGCCATCTTGCCAAAGAAACTAAACACGATCCACTCATCTAAAAAAACCACAGCATAAAAAAGAAAGAATCAATAATGCCGCACATCCCAACTTCAAATCTCAGTCTCACCAAATGCAAGAGACACAAAGAGAGAGAGAGAGAGGGGGCGCTCATCGTCGCTAGCAGGCGCGGGAATTGAACCGTGGGACTAGGCCTGGGCGATGGCAAGTAACGCAATGACGATGACGAGGGCCTAGGCGGAGACAGTATTCACTGAAGATTCAGCGACCGAACATATGAGCTTCGGTGATCGATGGAAAAGGCAAGTTTCAACGATTGGAGAGGCAAGCTTTGAAGATCGGAGGTCTAAGCTTTGAAGTGGCAAGAGCAAGATCTCAAGAAGAGTTGAGAAGAGCAAAGGGAAGGGAAGGGAAGCGGCGTGCGTGACGTGGCATATTTGCTTGGAAAAGAAGAGTAGAAGGTTAGGATTTTACCGCCTGTGGTGGCCCAGTTGGATAAGGCTCTCCAATGAAGTTAACGACAATGGAGGAGGTTGAATCCCACTGGCCGCATGGGATCTTAACCGCGACGTCGGGGTGATGGGTCCTCTGCTAGCATCGCTCCAGGGTTTACCCGTCGGCTACCAGCTGTACGGGGTTCCCTGGGTACCAAAAAAAAAAAGTTAGGATTTTTATTTTAAAAGAGTCAAACTTGGAATTTTAGTAAAATTTTAAGGGTAAGAAAGGAATAACAATTTTTTTTTTTTTAAGGTGCCCTGTAACTTACTGAGAATGCTAGAAAGCCAAGGCAGCCAAAGGGCTGCATTAGTCTTTTAGCCTTCAAAAGGCTAACATTTGTGCAATGGACATTCAAAAAATTTTGCCAAACACTACATATTTGCCCCCAAAGGGCTTTGAACACCCAAAGATCTTTGAAAATGTCACTCCCAAACGAGTTTGAGGAGGTGTAGAGTAATAGAGGCCGAGTTGTGGGGTTTCTAATGATATAGGCGGTCTATCTAGAATCATACGCTTCTGGTCAAAGAATATTGTGAATTTCATACCGAAGAATCTACCATGAATTTAGGCTTATATTCTTTATAGAAGTTATAATAAATTTTACTTTATGTCATAATTTTTTCTTAAACTTTTCTGAGAGTAGTACAACAAGTGAAAAAGGTGAATTTTATCTAGTGTAGTAATCTGCAAATAGATGAAAATAAAGGATATCAATTGGTTGTTTGATTTTTCTGTCATTTTCAAGATAGAATCAAGTCTTATACTCTTCATGAAACTTGTAGGGTTACTTTTTGTGTGTGACATACTAAAATTTGGTGGTGATTGATTAAGTTTTGAGTACCAAAATGCCTTTTCTTAGTATGTGGTAGAGTCTGAAAAATTTTACAGGTTCAAGGGTTAATTCAAGGACTTGCCACTCTCTATACAGTGAGAAATAGGACTAGATTCCTTCACGGAAAATGTTTATCAATATCTTTTCTAAAATTTCTTAAAATTTCAGAATATTTCGAAATGATTTACTATAGTTTTGACCCTCGTGTTCCAAACTGCTCAAAACTGCCTGTTTTCTGCTCTAATCCAAATTTTTACAAATATTTGTAGACAACTCGTTTGAACTTTTGGCTACCATTTGGGAGTCTTGCGGTCTCTTATACATAGCTAATTAATATATCCTCTCTCTTACTTGTGATAAAATGACTTGGAATTGTGAATAGTCGAGTCTCTTGTGTGAGATGAATGAAGTACACCATGAGGTCGTGTATGTGAGCATAGTCTTGACTTTGGAATGATTTTGTGCATTTAATTGATTAACATGCTGCTGTGATGTGATTATTTTAAGGTGTGACACATGAAATGTGTTAAACTAAATTTAAAATATTACAATCGGCTTTGTGATGCCAATAATACTTAGGAAATGGGATGCCCATGCTATGTAATCTTGGATACCTCGATTGTGTGATACCAAGATGCCTCGAAGTGAGATGCCCCTGCTGTGTGACTGGGATGCCTTGGCTGTGTGATACTGAAATGTCTTGGAGTGAGATGCCTATGGTAGGGATTCCATGGAAGTCTGGATTAGGGATTTAGAAGTAATTCAATCAAACTAGCTTATGATCCATCGAAAACTTGATTCAATGGTGGATATTGAAACACATGATGGATTAAATACACTTGGTGCGTGTCCATGTGTGTTTTGCACCAAATCTTGGCTTGGTCAGATACATGAGGGTCATGTGCTAATATTATTATCCTTTGTTTGTGGTGCATATGAATATGAATAAGTATAACAATAAAGTTGTCTATATGATGATTTGTCCTAGGATGCGTTTGGTAACAATTTTGTTCCCGAGAGTAGATTCTGATCAGAAATGATTCTTTTTTATTTTATTCCTAGGAACATATTCTAAGCATTTTAAGTTGTTTGGTAACTGTCCAAAATTTCGATTCTTGAATAAAATTGCGTTTGGTACCGTGCCCATTCATTCTATTCCAAATCAATTTCTTTTAATTTTTAAATAATTTTTTATACTTTTTTCCTTTTTTCTTTTCTTTTTTTCCTTTTTCCTTTTTGTTTCTTTTCTTTTTTTTTCTTTTTTCTCCTATTTTTCTTCTTCTTCAGGCTGATCGTCGAACCGGCGACCTCACCGGAGCACCGAGGCCGGCCCTCGTCGCCCGAGCCCCGCCGGGTACCGGGCGAGGCTCGCCCGCCCTCGCCCAACCTCATCGGTGACCAAGCCGGCCTTGCCAAGGCTGGGCAAGCCTCGCCAGGGCTAGGTGAGGCCTGCCTAGCCATCGATGGGGCTTGGCGAGCCTCGTCGGGGCCAGGCGAGCCTCACCCAGCCCCGATGAGGCCCCCTTGGCCACCGACGAGCTTGCTAGACCTCACCCTAGTCTGGCGAGCTCGCCGGACCGGTTGCCGACAGCGGCGACTGGCGGCGACGGCGAACGGCGGCAGGCAGCGGCAGACGGCAACCGCAGGATGGCGGTCAATGAAGAAGAAGAAAAGAGAAGAATAAAAGAAAATGGAAGAAAAAGAGTTGATTTTGATTTTTAGATTTGTTCCTGAAACAAGAATCAACTTTTTTTTTTTATTCTTGATTTTATTCCAAATCTACTTTTAGGAACAAAAAAAATAGAAATTTGTTCCTAGAAACAAAAATTTTACCAAACGTAATTCTGTTCCCAAACTACTCCCGGGAACAAAAAATCAGAATTAATCACTTTTGTGATGGTTACCAAACAGGCACCTAGTCTATGTGTGCCGCTTATTGTTGAAACTTGCATTTTTCTTAGCGACTAATGGATCACCTAATTTAGAGCCCTATTGTTTCTTTATTGGGCATTACTCATTCCTTCATCTTTTTCAGATTGTTAAAATGGATGTTCCACATGTGGCATGATATGGGGTCATTGCTTATATCTATGTGTCTTTTCATGATATTTTTTACCCCGACATTGACTTGACCTACACCCGGTATGAAGTCACACTATGGATGGATGATGGGTGTGTCGACTAGATGCCTATGTGATTTGAGGCTTGGTTCATTAACCATGAAGGAGAGTTGTTCGAACCTCTTTGTTTCAAAGACGATGGGCCTGGAGCTGGAGCAAGTGATGCTTAAAGCACCTAGTTTGAGTGGAAGCCGATGATGTTTTTTCTTTTTTTTTAGCAACATGAGTTTAGCTTAAGGAGTAGTGAAGTTAGGCTCCTTTTTACATTTCCCAGGCTTAATGCGTAAACTTTTGACTAACATCATATAAATATTTCCTTATGTATGTGTGTGGTACATGTAAGCTCCCATGTTTATGTAAATAAGAAACATGTGATAATCATTGAAGGCAATGAGATGGTGCCACTTCTATGATGAATCGTGTATGTTTATAAATGAATTGTTGATAGTAAATGACAAAACTAGACGGTCATGCCTTATAAGATTCCAAGACTGTGTAATATTATACATGCTAATTATTTAGGTCAGAATATCTTAGCGTAATTATTGATTAAGACAGATCCCATTAACGTACTAATAATTAGTTTCTGCTTGCGTTTCATATGTGACGCTGCTGGGACGTCACACTCTACTTCTTCCTTATATTGCTCAACTCCATCTTGGCAGAGAACACTGTGATCCCCATCAGATCCTGGTGCCTCCTCCGCAAAGAAGATGATCCAACAAAGGCGGCAACGGAGGCGACAAAGCTCCTCAATTGCATCACTCAGAGCGAGTTGGATCGAAGGAGCTGCCTACTTGAGAAACGTATCTACGTGTCGTCTTGGTGAAAGCCGTTGAGGTTGCCAAACAAGTCGGAACGTAGTCGCAAGGAAGTAATGCGGTATTTGCAGCCGTTGAAGGGGATGGATTCACCACGGACAAGGAAGACGTTAACGACGAAGAACACGAGATCGACGGAGAACTCAAACTTGAGGCATCTCAAAGTGATAAAGTCAAAGGTAGAGCAAGGCCAAATCCGTCGAGGGCAACGAAAGGGAAATTGGAAAAGGAGAAGATGTCCTCAAATTCATGGTAAAGAGGGATGTCTGATGTGGATGGCGTATTGTAGAAGGATGAATAGTTTTTACGACCTCCGTGATTTATTTTTAATTTTAATCCCGCAAATCAAACACTCATTTAGATAATATTTATTTTAATCCATGCTATATTTGGACATCAACGAATATTAGATGGGATATTTAGAATTCTATCATATGTTTATTCTATCTGACATTATCTTATTCAGCAAAAATATTCGAAGGACCAAATGCAATGAATTTAGGAATTCACTTTCCTAATTTCATAAATGAATGTTTGCTTTAACCGGAAAGTCTTTTCAGTTGATTAGTCATTTTCGGCGAGCAAATCAAGTGAAAGTCCAAAAATCTAATTTTTAGAAAACGTTTTCACTGAAACAAACACACTCTAAGTTGAGAGAAGTTGAAGACGACAAGATTGGTTGAAAGTGGAGTTGAAGGACCTGAGGATTTGGATTATTGGTTGTTGTTTTGTGGGAAGGCCGATTGCATTTGTAGAAGCTCTTCATCTTCCCTTCTATTTGTTTATTGTAGGCTTGTAGTTTTAGGGTAAGCGAGCAATGTTGCAAATTTGGGTCTCAATGATAACTCTATAAAAATAGAGGTATTTTACAAATTTTAGGCAACAAATAATGCAATATCCGTGATAAAATATTTGGATTTTTTTCTATTTATTCAAATTTTCCTTATTTATGCAACATAATGAGATATAGAGAAAATAAGAAAAAAATGACAAAAAGAAGGAAATAAAGAATTTAGTAGTTCAAGAATTCAAATATAAAAGCATTGAAAAATGGATATCAAATTAGGGATTCAGTGATTTATTCCCTAATTTTATTAGAAAAAATTGGAAAGTGGATATCAAATTAGAAATTCTGTGATTTATTCCTTAATTTTATCACAAAGAATTGGAAAGTGGATATCAAATTAGGAATTCTGTGATTTATTCCTTAATTTTATCACAAAGAATTGGAAAGTGGATATCACATTAGGAATTCTCTGATTTATTCCCTAATTTTATGTGAAAAATAAGCAATTACCTTGGATAGGAGTCTTGGATGTATCCTATAAATAGGAGAACATTGAGAGCTAGGAAGGACAGTAGATTTTTTTCATTGTTCTGAGAGTTTTTCAAGCATTTTGAAGAGAAGATGAAAGTGATGACATAGTTCTTATTCTTTGATTTAAGATGTTAGGTTTGATTTATATTTTCGTTTCTTCTTTTATTATGTGCTAATTTTCTTTTATTAGAGTTATGATATAGCCTAATCATAATGATATGAATTTCATAATTTTTATGTTTTGCAAGTGATTTCATTTACGTGAATTATATATTATTGTGCTTAATACTTTTAGGTGACTAACTATCATTTCAATGATCTGGTGTACATGTTTAGAACTGAAAAGTGATAATATGCAATTGATCATTATAATATATAAGCATGAATTAAATATGGATAGAGATATATTTGTATAGCTTTCGATGATAAGGCGATCCAAAAGATTCATTGTAAACCAGAAATTTTCATAGATGTTAATGCACTTATGTTTATAAATTAACCTAGAGATATTATGGATTGATAAACTAAGTAGATTTGTTATACCTAGAGATTGGGTAGTAAATAAATTTGGAAATTCTACTATCACATGTTCGATATCGTTTTTCTATGCATATAATTTGAAATTCATATATAGTATTTATGGTGAAATCGAATGCATTAACATATTTGTTTAATTGATTTGCTACATTTACTTTCGAAATTTTGTTTCTACATTTGTCAATTTTAATTTATTCTGAATTCTATTTTGATTAGTTAGATAAATCTTATAATTCGTCCATTTTAATATTTAATTAATTTATCAATAATCAATTTATGTGGGGCAATATATTTTCTCATCATTGTGTTACGTGTTCGACATGTTCATCACTTTTAGAATTCCACGAACACTCAATGTTGCTTTTATATTATTTTCTTCATTTTAGTGTTTTTCTACTCATTAAGCTTTTAAGATGTTCTCTTGGCCAAAAGAAAAAAAAAACACATTTGAATTTTTCTCATTTTTTTTAGATTTATTTAAATATACTAAGATTTCATTGATATCAAGGTGGTGGTGATAGGCCCATGTGTGATGACAATAGTTACAGGTGAGCATCGTGTTCGGTTCAACTCAATAATCGGACAAAATTGAGTTAGTTCCCAATTTTGTTCAATAAGTAGGAGCTGTTGTCGTTGAAGGATTCTCTTTTTTTAAGTAATGTTAGATTTTTTTAGGCTATTGATTGAACCTAGAGCTAGTTGGGACTATTTGGTGTTGGGTTTCCGAGGTCGGTATCATGGGTTCTCCTCGGAACTAGTTCAAATCAATCTTAAACCGATTCAACCAATCTGATTTTGAGGTTGAACTAACCCTTGAATCCATTCACGCAAGTATTCTTATCCGCCAACACTGCGCTCACCCAAGTCTCCACATTACTTACAATTTGTGTGAAGTCCTAGCCTAAGCTTTCTCATTAACTCGGTGAGCCAATCCAGAGTCATCCATTCTTCAAAGTCAATAATTTAAGGAGAGAAATCACTATGAATACAAGTTTGAGTATGAGTCGTTAAATTTGCATTACATATAAAAATATCAATTTAGGTTGAATCATTTTTTACCCCACGTGTTTGATAGACCTATGATTAAGTAACTGATGGAATTATGCATCAAGTCTGGTAAGGCCCAAAATATGATCCGTTTTCCTGAAACCCATTAATATCAGCAAAACATTAGGCCCAGCTTGAGGGGCTATGAAATCATGTTTTCTCAAAGCCTGGCCTTTCGGGCCTGTCGAGCCACCAATAATTTAAATAGAATTGCAAATATAAAATATTTCTTTTTCCTAAATACATGTATTCTTGAAAAGTGTACGTAATCCATGATCCCGAGTTTTACAACTCAAAGTAATTTATAAGATTTGCAATAATATGCTTTCTTTCATTTGTTACCTTAAATATGTTTCCTAAGTCCATACCGTCAGCGTATTTAGTTTTGTTTAACATAGAAAAAACAAGAAAGCTTTCAGAGAAAGTGTAGGATTTTAAATATCGTTAAAAGAAATGATGACCTGTGTTTTTTCCTAATTGGAAGTATGCAGTATGCGATGAACATTATGTTTAATCATTATCTAGAGGGCCTTTGCACACTCAGTTACCTTTGCTTTTTTTTTTTTTCTCGTTCTTTTGCTCTTTTAGCATTTTGGTCATTGCGGCCGTTCCAAGTTACAATTTAAATGGGTGTTTGTGGGGTTGAAATTAAAAATAAACCGACGAACGTTCCGTGTATTTTGGTTTAGAGCATAAGATAATTGGTACTCCCACAGCAACCAACCGGCAATATACTAGATAAATTTGATTTTGGGATAAGTGTGGAAGACATCCAAAATGTCGTACCCGTTAGTCATTTGAGTCTCGTTTGATGTTGGTTCATAGAGTGATCAAAGTCTTAAAAAAAAACCTATAATCAAGTCCTTAATTCATAATCGGTCCAACACAGCCTGTTCCAATGCTGACGAGCGTCGACCGGCGATTGCGTTAAGGGACCCGGTTGCACATTCTTGAAGCATTCCGGGATCAATCGACCGGCGCTGAACATTCAAAGACTCAATTGATCGACGGGCAGAAACGTTCAGGACTCCCTCGCATTTGCCCCCACCACTAATTTAAATTTGATTTGCAAAGCAAACCGACAGATTACTGCGCGAAGCTTAAACGTGAATCCTAATTCATAAACAAATTCACTCTGCAGTTCATCCGACTTACTTGAGGCCGGACACGAAAAGGAAAAGCAGCACTTTGGAGAAGGAGGGAGGTCCTAATCAAAGACGGGTCCGATCGGCTCGGAACTAACGAATCAAACCCTCAAAAACGATGGTCCAACCACCATTTTTTGTCATCTTTCCTTAACAAAACTCTCAGTGTGTAGTGGACGCAAAGGAAATTAACTCCTCCCTCCCTTTCTCTCTCTCTCTCTCTCTACCAAGATTTCTATTCAAATCCCACTAAAGATCATCAACCAGCTATAGCGTCGCCATTAGTACCGACCTCATCATGAGCTCCGATGTATCCGCACCTGCATTCTATCCACACATGCCTTGGAAACTTCGTACTTAAAGGCGTCTCGATGACGCCATTGACATTGATCAGTCTTGCCTCCTTGCCTTTCCGTGAGCGCTTCTTAGAGGAGGGTGTCGGAGGAGGAGGCGGATGGAGGATAAAGGAGGAGGAGGAGGCGGCGGCGGCGGAGCGGTGGTGGTCGTCGGGCGAGCGGAGATCGACACGAGGCCGCCGTTCAAGTCGGTGAAAGAGGCGGTCGCGCTGTTCGGGGAACGGGTCCTCGCGGGGGAGATCATCGCCAATAAGCTCAAAGAGGTCCTATTACTTTTCTCCTTCCAAAGCATCTCTATAGGGTGAAGTAGATCATACGTACTTAGATTCATAAATCCCATGCATACAACAATAACTTTCTTGCATAGTGAAATATCCTTCTCGCATTATTCGGAATATAACTCGAATTTTACGTGACATCCGACGTACACTGTATATATCTGTTCATGTAATGTTATGTGCCAGATGCGTGCCGGAGCTAGTGAAACCGCCCGGGCGGCACACTCCCAAATCGCAGCCCTAACGACCGAGCTCGAGGAAACTAAGCAAAACCTCACAAAGGCCAGAGAAGACAACAACCGGTTGGCCAACTCCATCAAAACCCTCAAAGACGAGCTCGAGAATGCCAGGAGAGAGGTGAAGCGATTGAAGGCCGCGGCGTCTCCGAAACACTCTCTCGATCCCGAGATCGAGGACGTCAAGTTCATCGAGAACGTCACCAGAGTTGGCAGGGCCAAGAAGAAGTTATCCCTGACCAGCGAAGAGGAAGAAGAAGACGACAGCGCCGGCGATGACGACGACGACGAGAGGGAGTTCGAGTTCCACAGGAAGACGACGAGGTACGTGAAGTTCGCGAGCCCGCCGTCGCTGACCCGAGTGATTGCGAGTAGTGAAGAGCGTGAGACCGGGCTGGAGAGGCCACTGTCCGCGAACAA
The DNA here is from genome assembly GCA_014182515.1 of Eucalyptus microcorys. Lineage (NCBI taxonomy): Eukaryota > Viridiplantae > Streptophyta > Magnoliopsida > Myrtales > Myrtaceae > Eucalyptus > Eucalyptus microcorys. Next base: position 27,871,602 of record CM024570.1, read on the forward strand.
GACGAAAAGCAAGAAGGCTCTCGTCTCCGTCGTGGGGTGGCTGCTGGCAAGGAAGAAGAGCGGACCTGATCACCACAGAGAGGATTACTAGTTCGTCCATGTTTCCTCTGCAGAAGGAGCAAGAGTCTTGAGCATGAGAAATTTACCGCAGGAAGCATCTTTAATTTTTGTTCCGATCAGCTGAATTTTTCCCAGAGGCTGTGATGTACTTAGGTACTGATGGTGCAGTATTGTACCATATTGTATCGATGTCTACATCCGTGGCTCTCAAATAAATTGCGTTCGTGTCGATCAAACGCGTCATGTGCTTTTAAATGTTTGGTACTGCTAATGAAATCGAACTTTCTGGTGGGGAAGATTTATGTGGATGAAGATTGGTTGCTTTATAGACCACGCCACATGAATGTTTCATTCCGTGCGCTATCACGCATGGAGAAACAACAAATTTCTACTCCCCCTCTCTACCTATTTCTCGTCTCTCTCCCCCTTCTAATTCAGTACCGGCCACTGCCCCGCCCCCGCCACTGCGGCGAGCAATCGAACTGTGCCGTTAGTACAGCGGCGCTCGATAACAATCTCCCTCTCTCTGTCTGTAACACCAAGGCCATGCTCGCTAGTCGCCAACAATGGTGAAGCTTGACACCGCTTCGAGCTCCCTCTGGATCGGCAAGGCCGTGCTCATGATGGAGACTCTTTTCTCATCTACTGATTTCAGTGAGTTCATGTAAGTCCTCCCGATTCGTGCCGATGCACCTTACCTGCCGCTCCATGATGTAACGTACCATAAATACAAAGCTAAAAGCTCATTCGAAAGATATGCCCGAAAACATTATTAGTTCACTTTACATTTCTCTCAGACTTCTTCATCTTCTAACTTAAACATCAACATTGACCGGGCAGCCACTTCAGTAATATCCGACCAAAATTAGTCAGAAAGACTAAATTAGCAATTTATCAAAAGGTTTAGGATTAGTTTGATAAAAAAAATTAAAAATTTAGAATTAAATTAGCAAATCAAAAGGTTTATAATTGAATTGGCAAGTTGTCAAAAGATTTAGTTTATTGGTAAAATTAGAAGGTTTAAAATTGAATTATAAAATTGAAAACCAAATTAGCTTATGAACTTTTTTGCTAAATTTTCCGATTAGAGATAGCACGCATAAAAAAAAGATGAGGGATCCAGTTTCTCACGTGGCACTTTTCTATTTCCTGAACAAGTAGACTCTCATGACTTCCCAAATTTGTCAGAAAATTATTCTCCAACCAAGGAGGTTGGCGACAGCAAATCTACTTCGAGCGTGAGAGAGATTCACCCTCCTTGAGAAGAGTACCCAACAAAATGCTAAATTATATAATTGGATATGATGGACCTAAGTATGTCTTAAAATTGTTTCGTCTAAACTCTAAAATGTAAAATTCGGGGGTATCTATAGGGGCGAGAGAAAAAAAACTCTCTCCAATGTAGGCACCAATACGTAAAAATAAGAAATGCATCCAAGCTGGGCTCCAGGTTACCAAATCACCGCTAGAAACCCCAATTAGAAGTTTATTTTTGCTAATTAGACATGTGCTTCGCACGGTGTTTAGAACCAGCACATCTAACTAGTATCCCTTGGTTCTAGACATTGTGCCATCATATCATTTTCTATTTATTACCATCATGAGCCCGACAATCCACGAGGCCCATCGAGACCTACTTTCATGTGATTGCTTTGATGTTTGAATTGAGGGAGCATTGGCAAGTCGTTCTCTTCTTGAGCTCGGTCCGATTGATTTTATGTAAGATTTAGTAACATGTTAGTCATGGGTGTGTCTGGTAAGGTTTTTTAAAATTAGTTCTATGACTAGTACCCTCGACAGCCTAGCTTGACCCATTTGTCACATTTACATGAAAGCATCGTAAGTGCTCAGTGCATAACCACCTAATGTCACGCATGTGTCACAAGCTGGCAGTTTATTGGCCGCGGAACAACCCATGAGGCACCTAGCGAGCAGAATTTATCAGGCCAGCCATCTTTCAATAGTTGTTCTAGAGAACAAATGATGAATAGCTTCTTTATACGAGATCGTACCAAACCCAGCTTAACTCAAGCATCTAGTCCATCGAGCAAGATAGTATATTTCTTTGGACTCGATAACTGGTTTTGGCTTGCTATGACCTCATCAAGAGAGCGATATCAGTTTCCAATTAGTTTGTGCATGGAATGCCACCCAACTTTAAAGCTTCTGAGTAATATAATCTTTCAATCCTAGAACTCCTAACACCAACCATCTTGACACTACTCCCACGGATCAGTTGTTTTTTATCCTCTCTACATTCTCACTCCTCACTCAATAACCCCAAGTACTACTCATAAGTGTCATGAGTACAGGAGGTTTCATGGATTGTGACATTCTTTTTCACTCAATTCTGCAACGCCCTCGTTGTAGTATGCTCTATCGCTTCCTTGTGTCCCTTAACCATTGATGCGCCACTTTTTGGATCATACATCGAATGGTCACGCTCACCTAACAAAATAGGTTTTGCTCCATTGGTAGCCTCTTTTAATCTCAAGTGTCCGAGCCCTTTTTCAGTCACCTACGCTTTCCTTGGTAAGTGTGGCATTTTTCACCAACTACATCTTTTAGCAGCACTATTTTTGTCTACTAAGCATCTTGACCCCAGCAGACCAATGGAGGTTCTTTCCTTGTTGAAAATGTGGCTGACCTCTTCTTTAGATTCATCGATCGATCTAGAAATGTTATCATCATTCAGTGAGGAATCGGTTCTTCTCCAACTCAACTCACTCAGCGAGGAACCGATTCTTCCTTATGCCTCCATTGTCATCCTAGAAGCTAGTCGAGAGCTACACTTTGTCTGAGCGCCTTTTGCCTTGGCAATTCACTCTTCGCCTCTATAGAACCGACTAGACCACTAGTACTCTCCAGTTCAACCCACACTGGAGAGAGGAATTGAATCTTTCTCCGACTCACCCACTTACTAGAGAGAACCTGCTCTGATACCAAATTGTCACAGGCTTAGCAAATCCTTAGCCGCGAAACAACCCATGAGGCACCTGACAAGCAGAATTCACCACGTCAGCCCTTGTTCCATAGTTGTTCTAGAGAACAAATAGTGAATAGCTTCCTTATACGATATCATACCATGCCCAGCTTAGCTTGGACGTCTAGTCCATCGAGCGAGACAACAGATTTCTTTGTGCACAGGAGGCCAACCCCGCCTTCAAAGCTCATAAGTAATATAATCATTCAATCCTAGAACTCGTAACACCAACTATCCTAACATCATTCCTACGGATCAGTTGTGTTTATCTCCTCCGCATCCTCACTCTCACTCAATAACTTTAAGCATTACTCACAAGCGTCACGAGTACAGGAGGTTTCACGAATCGTGACACATGCATGCATGATCTCGATGAATGTAAATTTAGGTTAGTGGATTGATTTAGTGTGCATTTGGTAACTCTTTTATTCATAAAAGATTTTTTTTTCTTAAGAAATTTTTTAACATTCGAAAATGTTTGATAACTGTATAAAATTTATATTTTTTTGATACGATTCGTAAATATTTTTTGTGACTTATAATTCCTTTTAATTTTTAAATAATTATGGTCAATGCTAGAATTGTTTTTGGAAACATAGAAGCAATTTTTTTTTATTTGTTGATTATGTTCCGAATTTATTTATGAGAACAAAAATGTTACCAAAGAGATTTCATTTTTTTTTGTTTTGAGAACAAAAATAAAAATAAAAATAAGCATTGTTTGGCACATCACCAATCAGACTCTTAAGCGCCTTAGGAGAATCCAGAGCACCTCTTGAGAAACAAATTTGGTAGATGACGACCAAGTCTTCGCTCGTCCAGTACAAATGAGACATCCGATCGCCGTACCATGTTCATAGACCATCTCCATGTTACAAGAGCTGCGTGGATGCACTCGAGGCACGCCGTTCCCCTCCATTCGAACTCGAATCGGTCGAGAGAAAGCATGCCAAATCGCGTTATCAATATTATAATGGATACTGCAAGATTTTGGTGAATTGAATTTCAGTGTCGCGTTCATGCACGGGCGAAGGGGGGTTGGTTCGATCGATCGTGGTCGGTAAGTCGGCTGGAAATTTTAAGATTTTTATGGGGGGACGTGGCGAAGGCATGATGGAATAAAAATGGGAAAAATATAAAGCCCCCCGCACATGTTACCATGTGAAAACTCTGCCGAATACGGACAAAAATCTCGTACTCGCCTTGCGCCGCGCCGCCCTGCCCTTCGGCTCGGCTCGGCTGCCGCCCTCGGCCGAAAGCCAGCCGATTTGGGGAACTCCCTCCTTTTAAAAACTTTTCTATTTTCGAACTCTTCTATAAACTTTTAATAATAAAGAAAAAAAGCTTATTGACCTACAAATTATGCCAACTATAACGCAAATACCCTGAATTTTTTGGACAACGCTAAAGATCCTAAATTTGCACATTATGACACAAATAACTTCATTTTTTTGTCATAAAAAATATCGTGATGACTCATCTATCATGATATTTCAAGATGAGTGAGGACGATGAGTTTGTGATGTAATTTATGTTTAGAGTGAGTTAGGGTGATGAGTCATGATATAATTAATATTTTAGGAAGAATCATGGTCCTAGGTGTCTTGGAATTAGGCATTAATATGCCTTGTGTTGTCAATGATGGAATCTTATTTGTCTTTTCTTTATCTTATGCCTATAAAAGGCGCCGTCTATAAAATATTGAAAAAAGACTAGCCTCACCAATAAATTCGTGCGTTTGTGTGCTTGAACCACGCAGAGCTAATTCTCCCTTTTGCTCTTCAAATTTATATCCAGTATTAGAGATTTTAGAATGGTAAGATAGCACATTATCCTAATAGTATGTTCCGCTCTTGCCTTTGTAAGAATATTGTACATCTAAAAACCGAGCCTAGCTAGATCCTTGTTCTTAACATAGTGTGAAATTTAAATTTTTGGATTTTTTTTTTTTAGGGAGATACAAAAAAATTAAAGTAGATGCATCATAGGAGCATAGTTTGTAAGGTCTTTCATAGTATTCCCCCGAAAAAAAAAAGTCCTTGAATATGAGTATTAAATAAGTTAAAACTATCAATCTTCTCACATCAAAACACACGATGCGTCGACACGCCTAAATGTGTTGAGGTGGGTCAATTTGCGTGAGACGGGTCCATTTATTCCAAACCAAAAACTCATCCGAGCGCATGTTCCATCAAGCAAATGAGTGGTGTCAACAATTTTGTCGGACTTATTTTTAGGATGTTTCGATGGACCTCCGGATAGTCGGGTCTATACATTCCTGCCTCGGGGTGCGATTATATTAAGGAACATAATTACTTTAAGATAAAAAGATTGTTGCGAGCGGCGACAAAAGGTAGCAGTACAAAGACAGACTGACGAGAGGGGGGAACAGATCGGGAAATGCTGCAGCATTTCTGGACGATCCCGCAAATAAGATGCGAGTCGATATCTTCACGGAGGAGCGACGTCGGCGACGTCGTTTTCTGTTGCTCCCAAGAGAATGTTTTCTTTCCCCGATTTGCGGCCTAAGACAACGACGTGTCTTCATCTCCAAGGAACGAGACGTAGGCCATTAGCAAACAAAAATAAAGTCGACAAAAGGATAAAAAAAAAAATTGGGGAATCGTATGGTCCGAAATCGAACTGCGTTTTAGGGGAAAAAATTGATTTTCTCATGAAAGCAAATAAAATCCATAAGCGAAATTTCACGGAAATAAATCTTTAGGTGCAAATTGTTTTCTACACAACATGCATAAAAGCTATTGCGTACGACTTTCTTGAAAAGTGGATCGAACATTTTGAATTACATTACTAAATTACAATTTGGAAAAGAGTGGAGAGAGAATTTTTTTGCCCAAATCATTTTTTTCTTCACTTTTTCATACCTAATTTTCATTTTCCCCATCCTCTAATATAGCTCCATTCTTACTTAACAAACATGTAATTAATGATTTTAAGTATAACCTCACTCTTTTGCTGTAAACACATCACAACATACTAATATGATAGATTCAAACTTGAATAATGGACGAGTTGTCCTTCATGGCTACCTAGCCCGAATCAATGCGAAAGGTAAGCCAAGTGAGTTTAGAACAAAATTTTCTTATCGAGCTCGACCCAGCATCTCAACCTTCTTAAACCAATCAATTTTACAGCATCAAGGTCCTTGGCAAGGTTTCTGAGACCCGGTGTTTATCTTGCCAACCTATCGATCCAATCTATAAGATAATTTAGCCATAAATACCGAAATAAATATATAAATGAGCAATAAGAAAAGTAGGGCTTAATCACATATTCATCTCAAAGTAATTATATATTCATCTCAATTTTTTCTTGCTCTTTCTTTTTTGTGGGTTTGAGTGCTTCGACAAGCTCTCCCTGCCGGCTAAGCTCGTAGCCACCCCCCCAGCCGCGGTCTACTCTCCCATTCCGAACCCAATATAGTCAAACATCAAATCAGAATTATGAATTACCTTACCTGTCTCCAAAGATTCTTGCATAAATACCCAACAACATACCATTCAATAATTCGCACCACCACCACCGCAACACAGCACAACACAGCACTACTCAACGCAGTCAGGAAGGAAGGAAGCCGAAGAGGAAGGAAGGAAAAATGGAGAAACAGCTGCGAGGAGAAGAAGGAGAAGAACAGTGCAGCCCGAGGAAGGCGAAGGCCCAGTGCATCCCCGCCTGAGGGCCCCCGTCGCCAGCTCCTCCTCCTGCTCCGCCCGGAGCCACCGGTTCGCCCCCTCGACCCTGCTCGAGCGCTTCCGGGAGGCGGTCTTCCGCCTCATGATGCTGTCCGCCCTCTCCAAGTCGTCACCATCGCCAACGCCGCCGCCTCCCCCGCCCTCGAGGCAGCACCGCCCGTACTACCCCGTGAACGACCCGCACCACAGCGAGGCCCTCGCGGACTGCATTGAGTTCATCAACAGGAAGAAGAAGGCTTCAGGCGAGGACGATGACGCCGCCACCATCTCCAGCGTGCCCTTAGACGATCCGGCCGAGATGGTCATGCCGGTGCCGGTCATGTGATCCGGGCGTAGTTTCTGCAGTTGTACATTGACTTGTGTATGGAAAAAAAAAAATCTACAGCTCATCTTACGAGGGACATTTTCGTGTCGGTTTTTTTTTTTCTACGAGGTTTATGGACATGTTACGGGGATCGTCCCAAGGGGTGATTTTCTAGGACCATGTCCGGTGATCTGTCGGTACATCGTCCGTGCTTGTAAATGATTGAAGGTGGACAGAGTTGCTCGATCTCTTTCAACTCTCTTTACAGTTTTTCCTTGTGCAATCGAATCCATGGTGCGTTTGAGCTTGACACTTGCAAAGCTTTTTGAAACTATAAAGCCGTGAGACCCCGGAAGTCCCGCAATAATGACGGTTTTGAGGTACCGAAATCTCTGGTCGAGTGAGTTTTGATCCACACGAATGATCCGGACAAAATCGAATTTGGATGGAGTCGAACGACGATCGAAATATGGTCTAAAAAATAAATCTCCATTCGATGGTACGGCATCTCTATTACTTCTTTCTAAATTTAGGAATTCCATTGGATTTAGAAATGATAAATTGGAAGAATTTCGAGCTAAAAAATGTTGGTTTGGTAAGACTTCTTCTTCTTTTAATTATAAAACGGATCCAGTGAATTAAAAGAAAACTAACCATAGTTGGATACATAAATTAAACAGGTGATTGATTTTCAGGTGATCTAGTTCCCATTTAGAAATCAAGAATTGAAGGGACTTGTTCCGATTTTTACAACCAAGAATGGGACCATTGGGCATGGAAACGGTGGCATTTTCTTCTTCTTTTTTCCTGCTTGATGGTTCTTACAAATAACAAGTGAACAAAATGACATGTAAGATCACGAAAATGGAAAAGACGGAGAAATAAAAACTTAACTGAAACGAAAAAGAATTTAGAAAACCCAAAACACCAACATCGATTATTGTAAAATTTTCAAGGTGACTAGGAAGGAAAATAGACAGGTATGAATTCCCAAAACTTGAAGCAACACATAAATAATAGAATTACTACCGAATCAACAAACATTGAAAGAAGTCAAGCTATTGCTGAAATGGTTTAAGAAATAAAAGAGGAGGTTATGGAAAAAGAACCAGCGGCATAAAAAAAAAAAAGCATTGGATATTAACCTCGATGAGATGCTATTGTGATCATGATCGGCCAAAAACAGAGAGAGGGAGGCAAGAATTGAGACTCGAGATGGGATCATGAGGTGTCAAGTGACTCAAGCGAGAGGTTGGCATCTGAGAGTCAGGCAAGAGACAGAGTGCGACCGAGCCGAGTAAAAGAGGCGTGAGCATGAGTGAGAGGCGTGAAGAATGAGAATCGAATTAGGATTTTGTTTCGGATTTAGGAAAAAGGCATGAAAGGACAAGGTTTGTGGAGATATTAGGGATTTTCATATTTGTAAGAAATAAAAAATAAAAAAAATCCGTTTGGATGGATAGTTCCACACCCCAAACTAGTGAAATATGTTAGTTCCAATTACATGGAATTGAAACTAAATTGATGCCCCTTAGAGCCGGCTAGTTCATGCAGTTGGTTTGCTCATTCCTAATAAATTGGACAAAAAAAGTATCAAAAAAGTCATAAATTTATTACATCGATGCCCAATTCAATCCTCAACCTTCTGAGTTGATGCCAATTCATTCTTAAACATTTTTAATAAAGCCAATCAAGTCCTAAACATTTTAAATTAATATCAATTTAGTCATAAAAGTTTTGATTAGTGTCAATTTAGTCATTCCGACTAATTTTAGCCGAACATTGCTGATGTGAACGTCGGCTTACTTACGTGGCACTACTAGCACTAACATGTACAATTTTTACTAACATTTTAATAATAATTTTTTAATTTTCTTTTTCTTTTTCTCTCTCTTCATTTCACTGATGATCAGCCATCAATTGCGGTAGGGTAGGCTAGCCTTCTCGGGGCTTGGCCTTGCCGAAACTACCCCTAGTGAAACATTGCTTGGTCAAGTGCAACCTCGATGAAAGGTCCTCTGGAAGATCCAATGAGGTCGGTCCTCACTCAGGCTAAGGTGGCCTCGTTAGATTTGGCTAGGGGAGCCCTCATCAGGGGTCACCCTTAGCTTGGGTGAGGGCCGGCCTTGCTAGATGCATTGGGGCTCACCCTTGCCTAAGTGAGGGTCGGCCTCCCCATGCTAGATCCGACAAGGCCGGCCCTCACCTAGGCCAGGGTGGCCTCATTAGATTTGGCCAACGGAGCCCTCCCCAAAGTTGCCCTTGCTCGGGCTAGATCTGGCGAGATTGATCCTTGTTGAGGCTCGACCTCCCATGGCCAAGCGAGGCTAGGCTGCCTGATCATGGCCGATAGTTGACCATCGCCTGTGGCTTATGGTTGTTCACTGACGAAATGAGAAGAAAAAGAAGAAGAAAGGAGAGAAAAAAAAAAAAAAAAATTAGGAAAAATTAGGAAAAATAATAAAAAATTAGAAATTTATTAAAATATAATATGAAAAATCATCTACATCAACGTTGCGGTGCCACATAAGTAGACTAGAGTCCATGTCAGCAATATTTGACCAAAATTTGCCGAAAAGACTAAATTAACATCAAGTCAAAATGTTTATGACTAAATTGACATTAATTCAAAAGGTTTATGACTTAATTGGCATCGTTGAAATGTTTATGATTGAATTGACACTTACTCAAAAGGTTTATGACTGAATCGGTACTATTGAAAAGTTTATAATTAAATCAACACAAATACAATAAATTTACTACTTTTTTGACATTTTTCCCTAAATTGGACCATTAGCCGTTGGCCCAACTCGTTGGTTGCTGTTTAGAGGGATGAGAGAGGATTACTAGCGGCCCGGCCCGGCCCGGTCCGTCCCGTTCTGAACATGAACCTGAACTTCGCTCTTCCCCGGCCGCTCTGGCGATTCTCTCCGCCCCCGGACGTCTCCAGACCTCTCGCTGCGTCTGCACAGCATCTCCATCGGAAATTCCCGTGCGACAATCGACATGGGCGGTACGTCGCGATCAGCACTTCTCGCCTCTTTTCTTCTTCTTTTTTGCTGCTGTTTTCAGCCGCTGTTTCCATCGAATCTCTTCGCTCCTCTCTCTCTCGCGCGCGCGCGCTCAGTTCCGGTTCTTTTTTTGCAGGCGTGCAAGCCGAGAGAGAAGACAAGGACAAGGTCTCTCTGGAGCTCACCGAGGAGATCCTCCAGAGCATGGAAGTCGGCATGAGTTTCAGAGACTACGTGAGCTGCTCTTATTTCCAGTCCAGTCTAGCTTAGGCTTTTCTTACGGTCGAATTGCGCCGCACTTCTTGTAATTTAGCTGAATTGCACGAATACCCGATTCGTCATCGGCGGCCAGAAGCTCTTCTCGCCTCGAAATGGGGCATCTTGCTGTGGAATTATCATTGGGTCGTGTTGCATATATTTCGAAACGAAGACGGGGGTTTTCTTGTGCATGCTTTTATGTGGGAATTGGGAATTTTGTGCCCTCCTCCTTGGTGACTTTGGTCCGAGTTTGAACATTTGTCAGCTTGCCTTTTATGCTCGCGGATGTTGCTTTCTTGGATTACTAAAGGCTTCCACTCGATGTAATTGCTGTTTGCAGAGTGGTAGAATCAGTTCCATGGATTTTCACCGGGCCTCGAGCTATCTGGTGACAGCCAGCGACGATGAGTCTATTCGCCTTTATGATGTGGCAAGCGCAACGTAAGCTCTTTCTCTATCTGGTTCCTTAATCGCAATTGAAATTTGATCCGTGACTTGGTTCTACGAAACTTGGTCCGATAGGCTCTAGTGGCTATCCTCCCAAGATATAATAGATCTTCTTGTCAAACTTTAGATTACTTCTGTTGCTTGCACAACACTCAGCATAAGTACACAGATGCTCAATAATTGTCCAGATCATGAAATCTATATCAGTGAGTTTGAAGAGTAGGCTGGGAGTACTGAGTGTTGGAGAAGAAATTAAGAGATATCTAGTTGCATTTTTCTTTGCATCATGTCTACTATAATATTCACGTGCAAGTACCATTCAGCCTATTGACCGTTGTTGTACTGGGCATTTAGAAGCAGTGATGCCCTTTTTTTTTTTTGTCCGAGACTGCTTCTTATGCATTTTAGTATTGCAATACATCAAAGTCTTAAATAGAATAACCATTTAAACTCAAGGATTCCTTTCATCTCCAGATGTCTGAAGACAATTAATAGCAAAAAGTATGGGGTTGATCTGGTCTCATTCACTTCTCATCCGATGACTGTTATATACTCCTCAAAGAATGGTTGGGATGGTATGTACTCAGAACAATGGTAATATTATATTTGTTCCAGAATCATATACTTATATTTCAATCTTCACAGAGTCACTGAGGCTGTTATCCTTGCATGACAACAAGTACCTGCGCTACTTTAAAGGTCACCATGACAGGTTTGATTATGAGACTAGTTGTTTTAATAGAAGAGTGACTGCTTCCGCATGTCCTATGTGTAAGAGCAGTGTTGTTATCTTTTCATTCAGGGTTGTCTCCCTTAGCTTGTGCCCACGCAATGAATGCTTTATCTCTGGTTCTCTGGATCGCACTGTTTTACTCTGGGATCAACGAGCTGAGAAGTGTCAGGTGGATTCATCATCACTTCTGAATTTTCTCCTCTTTAGATGAACTCAAGTGCTGAAATGCTATCTGCACTTATAGGGTCTTTTACGTGTACAAGGAAGGCCTGCCACAGCTTATGATGATCCGGGCCTGGTGTTTGCAATTGCTTTTGGAGGATGTGTTAGGATGTTTGATGCTCGCAAATATGAAAAAGTAAGTAATGTGTGCAGGATGATGTATGTTAATTTTTCATGATGCCTTAAATTCTGGGGTTACCAAGCACTGCTGTGAAAACTGACTGTGGTTATATATGAAAAATTAGGGTCCTTTCGAAATCTTTTCTGTTGGGGGAGATGTGTCTGATGCAAACGTTGTCAAGTTTAGCAATGACGGAAGGCTTATGCTTTTGACTACCACAGATGGGCATATATATGTTCTCGACTCATTCCGAGGCACACTGGTTAGAGTTTTTCCAAATTAGTTATAAGACTTAACTTATTTTTGTGTTATTTAAAGTCTGTTTATATCTGTCCTCATTTGGTTAATTTCAAACAGTTATACACTTTCAATGTCAAGCCAACATCAAGCAAGTCCACCTTGGAGGCATCTTTTAGCCCTGAAGGAACGTTTGTCATTTCTGGTAAACTGTTCATCTTTGCTTGTGGTGGTTCCACTATGAATCCTGGTTATTTAAGAGTGTCCACAAGAATCATTTTGCTGCTGAACTCTAATTGCTAACTACTTTTCTTAAGACTAATGTTTTTCTCCTGGCTTTACTCATGTCATATTTCGTTTAGTCTGTCCTACAGTTGGGCTGTAATTCCTTTTCCTTTTTGGGGACCCAAATACGAATGATTTTACCTTTATTAGTGTAGCAACTGAATCCTGGATTAACTTTTAGGGAGCGTAGATGGTATGCCAGTCTATGGACACATGGAATAACTCATTAAATGGAAGGAATCACATTAGGAGCTTCTATTTTCCTTTTTCTTACTTAACTACTGTTTGCCACTTCCTCTGGTGACAGCCTTGCACTTTCTGTCCTGTTGCTTCCGTAGAACTTTTATTTTGCCTTGATTACATTGGAATGACTGCTCTTTTGGCAGGTTCTGGAGATGGCAGTGTCTATGCGTGGAGCATAAGGGGCGGGAAAGAGGTATTTCTTGGTGTTGATTCTGTCGGATATTTCAATTGTATTATTAGGATCATCATTCATGGAGATGGGGGTTCCAATTCTGATGTCTAGCCATTGGATGCTAAATATGCATGGTTTCCTAATGCCATGTTCATGATGTTCTGTTGCCTTGACATAGAACATTTGTTTCGTACCCTCTCTATTTGTCATTTATTCCATTGGCTTGCAACTCTTCAAAGGAAACATATAGCTGCTTAAAGTTTGAACTTACTTACTTCACTCAATAGTACTGCTTTCATCGGTATATATGTACACGATGTTTTGTGCAATACTGTTGATAGGCCCGGTGAACTGAGCTTCCCTTTGTTCAGGTTGCAAGTTGGTTAAGTACTGACACGGAGCCTCCTGTCATAAAATGGGCCCCAGGAAACCTCATGTTTGCAACAGGATCATCGGAATTATCATTCTGGATTCCTGATCTCTCTAAATTGGGAGCTTATGTTGGAAGAAAGTAGAAGGGTCAAGATAGTCATTGCTCAGAGGCAACGCAGTTGCAAGTCTACTATTCCCACCAATTATAATTTGGAAAGAGTTTAAGATGCTGACTTATCCAGGAAAAGGTTGTTTATACTTATAAACAACGGAGAGACAACTGTACAGGTGTTGTAAACACTCCCAGTGTGAGGTAATTTTGGAAGTTGTGCCTTAACTTCACTGCCTTGTAAATAGTTAGACAGCTTTTTTTTTTCCTTGGGTCCAAGAAATAGTTAGATAGCTAGTCGTCACTTGTTTGATAGGAAACTGGAATTTTATCTCTTTTTCCAGCCAAAAGTCTGTTATCATAAGTTTCTATGACCTTTTCAATATAAATTTGTGGGAATTGGAATCGCATTCTTTGGAAGCTGTTCTTCTTGATCTGCTGAACACCTTTGGAGCTTTATACGGTTCCAGTCTTCTTTCGAAAAACTCCACTCTTGCTGGCTTTGATAACAATGTGTGTGAGTATCCGTATCTGATCTTGTTCTGCATCAGCAGAATTCTAAAGGTCTGATTTTCATAATGGATTTTCAGCTGCGTTTATGGTTTTGTATTAGTAACCCTCACTATCGTGCATTAGTAACTTTCCATGTTGAAGAATGTGACAGTTTAGTAGAATAGTTCTCCATATCTTACCACAAGTAGAAGCTTATAATAATCGCCGGAGCCTAGGATACTTAATTTCTCTATGGTATTATGAAAATTCAGCTGAATGCATACCGATAAATCCCAGTGCGATGTCGTATTGTGTCACAAGTGAGGTACGGGGCAAGCTTTAGCTCCTTATATTGATATACTGCAAAATCGGAAAGTCAATCAATCACTGAGAAGAACCCATCGAAACTTTGTATATCAGACGCAAGGATAAGGATTGGTCTGCTTCTTGGTAAGGATGCTTTCCAAAGGAGCTGAAACAGATGCAAAAGAAGGTAAAAAGGGGTACAAGGCCGGCGAAGTCCGGCGAAGAAACGAGAAAAAGAAGAGCTCCAACCAGCTCGCTTAGATATTCTGCATGTCATGAGATGAGAGTTTCCACGCAGCAAAAGAACATTTTAATGTAGAGAGAGTACAGTATAATTCTTAAATAAAATCCTTCTTCGGATGATGTTATAATCCAGTGGATTACGATGGTATATTTATGGGTTTTGTTGGCATTAATGAAATTTTAAAGGCAGCCTCCAGTTATTGGACTCAAACTAAAAAGAAAAGAAGTAGGTATATTAAAAGTTCAAAAATTTGCTTCAAAAGTGTTATTAAGTTCTATAATTATCATAAAAGTACAATTGAAGTCTAAATTTTTTAAAAAGTGCAACAAAATACTAAAATTTGTTAAATTTGATTTAATTAGGTTCTTCCGATGATTATAATTTTTGAAAATTTTAAAATTCGATTACGCTTTCTGATAAATTTTAGGATTTTATTGTATTTTTTTAAAATTTTAAGTCTTAAGAATTTTCAGTCCATTTTCCTCGAGAAAAAACAAGAGGAAGTAGAGGATGAATGAGAAGGATAAAGCATCAAATCCATCCACACATTTTTCCTTCCTCGAGAAAGCACAAGCGGGGAAAAACATGGAGGCTGGCATCCTCCATTCCCTCGCTCCATGTCCGAATTCGCCACCGCCGTCCGTCTTCGCCTTGACAACCTCCTCAACCGCCGCCGCCGCCGCCGCCGCCGCGTCTCCTCCCCTCCTCCTCCCCGGCGCCGGCGTCGCCTCGCCGCCGTCACGGCCAGCGCCACCGGCGGCTCCAGGGACGACGAGCGGACCGCCCCCGCGCCGCCGGTAACGCCGCCGGACAAGGTGGAGATACGGTTCCGGAGGGGGTCGAGGAGGAGGAGGCAGCAAAGCGGAGGACGGGGCGGGCCGGGGAGCGGCGACGGCGGCCGCAGAGAGGCCGCCACCGACGCCGAAGAGGTGGGAGGAGATGAGCGTGGCGGAGAAGGCGTTGGAGCTGTACGTGGGGGAGAAGGGGCTGCTGTTCTGGCTCAACAAGTTCGCCTACGCCTCCATCTTCGTTGTGATCGGAGCCTGGATCCTGTTCAGGTTCGTGGGTCCTTCGCTCAATCTGTACCAGCTGGACACTCCTCCCCTGGCGCCGACCTCCATTCTCAAGGGCTGATCGTATCCAAAGCTCGCGCTCGTTTCTGCTCCTGAAGAGCAAACAGATTCGATTCCTCCTTCCCTTGCTCTCCCCACTTTTCTGGTCTTTTCCAGTTCGGCACTAGTTGGTCTATAGAGTAGAGATGTTTATAGCTACTGTAATTTGGATGAAAATCCTAAGTATAGATTGAGATCAGCTCATACTTGTGCCGAATGCATCGACCCGAAACCTGTAATGCATCGATGCGGCTCGAGAACTCGGATTAATCCCGACCAAATACCGTGTTTTTGGATCGAGTTGTGCAAATTTGACAGTACCAAGTAGATAAAATAACTGAATTTGTGAACCCATGTCGCCAAAAGCTACACTGACGACTGTAGCAACTAGCTTCACCAAGGACTTGGATCAGCATAAGCTTCAAGAACAATCTGCTAACACCACATTCTGGATTGCTACTGTGCTTGCCACTTCCCAGTAAAATGCATATCCTTCTGCGCAGGATCTTTCTATTGATGGGTTGCTTTGTAGCTAGTACTGATCATTTGAACGTTGCAAACAAAAGCAGCTGTTGCAACATCGACACGAAATGCTGTTTTTCCCCTGCCCACATGAACTCGAGTCGGTGACAGCCAAGCCCATACAGTGCTTGCGCCCGAGAATGTGAAAACCATCCCAAAAGATTTTTGTTGCAGCTTATCATTGTTTCATGGAAGCATGGCCTTCGGCCATGGCAGCCGCTTCTCTTCCTTAAATGACACGAATATCTTCCTCCCTGTCGAGTTCCCAAACAAGCCTACAGCGCTCGTTAGAGAGGACCATCTATTCCTCCAGTTCCATTAATGAACTCAGGCCACAATCTGCAGAGAAAGCGTCCATGTACTGAGATAATGCATCAGCATTCAACTTATCTTCAGCTTTTGACTTGGCCACTCTCTGTGTCTTCACAGCTCTCTTGTACATTTTGAGCTTTTTGTTCCGACCCGACTTGTGCACTCTTGTGGACATGGCTCATGCCGACGAACGCGAGCTACTCCCCCACCTTGCAACTCAGTAACGGATATTGCTCGCATGCACCCTATGCCGGGCATGAGAAACAGGCTGTGCAGTGGCGGCTCTCTGTAAGGACGGTCGTTTCTCTGGCCTCGACTGTAAATCCTTGTGCTCCGACTGGTGCACAAGTTCAGCGGAAAGGCGCCCGCGGGGTTTCAGTCCTTTTTGTCGATCACTGTAAGGCGAGGACTTACAACATGGGGCTGTCACTTTCGGGAATTGCATCTTGATCGCAATTCGTCTTTCAAGCCTCTGGCATTTCCTCTCCTTTCAGATCCTCAGCACCCTTGTTCGATTTCTAACGAGGTCCTATTACCATGAATGGCACCAACCAATGCTCCTTGCATCCACCAAAACTTCGGGTTTAGTGCATGAGTGCGAATTCCTGGCCGGGCTCGATAGACAGTGGTAAATCGGACAGCTGCAGGTCTCGTATGGTCCAACCTCAAAATGCACCTGCAAGTTCCCCCAGTATTAGCTTAGCTCGAACAACAATCAGAAAGCAAAGTTGCATCAATGTCTAGAACCAAGGAGCTTCACCTCCACACATTTTTCATAAGTCGCAAAATCGATGCCTATCGCCATGCGACCACTGTACTTGTAAAGCGTCTTCACTATCCTATATCTTTCCCTCAACATGGCAAGTGTTTCTTGAGCTCGAGCTTCTTGTACTCCCCACCCGGCTGCTGGGTCGAATCTTCATCCGCATGATCCGATGAATCCTCAAACAGCACGGCCATTCTGGGTTCCACCACCTCCTCTTGCTGATCCGATTCTTCACAGAGCCGGTCATCCTCACATTAGTCATCAGGTAAACAGGCATCACAAGAACCGAACATGATATTCGGTGTGTAAAATCCCTTTCACCGTGACTACTGACCACAATTCGAGATGAAGAACTCAACAAATTGATAATCGTCATCTCTTTGTTGCATTGAGATAAACGTCTTAGCCTCTGCACAAACCACCAAGCAACGTATCGGAGGGAATTCAGCGCGCCCGATTCGCCGACTTTCGGAGGTGATGTCGTTTTACTGCTTTGGGGTTCTTTTGTTGCTTTAAGTAGAATAATACTTCATCGTATCACAGTTCAACTTCCCATTTTCTGCATGAATTTGAGTGTACTTACGGATTGGTCCCTAGAAACATTAGCTTTCTCAATTTAGAGGACTGTTGGCAATGTGCACGACGAGCATGTCTGTTCTGGTTATGAAACTTAGGCCTTTGTTTGACATGCAGATAGACATCCATTTAGTAATTCACCTCTTTCTTTTGTCGCCAATCTCCTATTTATAAACGATACCATTTGTCGCTCTAATGGAGTTATGTTGATATATGCATGATGAAATATTCAATTCCATGACTTTCTCTCGCCCTCGCCCACTTTGTATTTTCATCTCATTTGAATGTGAGTTTTTTTAGATTGAGTTAGATATTGAAGTGTTTAAATAATATAAATTAGGTATGAGTAACTAGATTTGTATTGTATAGAAATGTGTTAAAACAAATTAAATGGATCAATTTGGATCGAATTATTTTCAGCGGATTCAACTTACCCATTTGACAAATGTGGAGATCCGCAACCAAATCAATCATGTCACCCTATTTCATTGATATGATCATTAATGGGTTTTTGAAAATATAATTTAAATAGTGTTATCTCCCACATGATGTTATTATTGATAGAGTTACGTCTCGTAAGATGTGAAAAGGAATTCAGGTCCATGTGGCACTTAGAATGATTGTGATTTTTCTGAGCAATCACTGACGTCAGCTTCTTCCAACAAGAAAAATGAAGCAGACCCCTGCCGCTCTTCTGACATGATCTGCAGCCATAGCACTTGTCTCCGATTCCATGGTGGCATCCCTCTTCAGCGAGATCTCGACCCTCCTTCCCACGAGGACCTCAATCCAACGGTCCAAAACATTCCAAACGGAGGAAACGACGGACGGGCGAATCTGTCACATCGACATTGGTACAAAAGAGGAAAGATACCTTTAAACTTAGTGGCATACCGATCCATAGTTTCAACTGTCACAGTTGCTCTCTTCTCTGCCATTCTGTGATCAGCTGAAAGCCCACCAATTTCATCTGGTTCTTGGTTATGTCTTCAGTTCACCGATTTAAATTTTTGGGATCTTCCGAATTCGTGGCATCGAGTCGCACAGAAAATTGAGTACTTTGATGGGAAGAACGAGTGACCCTTAATTCAAACATGAGCATCGACCCTCTTGCTG
Source organism: Eucalyptus microcorys (assembly GCA_014182515.1). Lineage (NCBI taxonomy): Eukaryota > Viridiplantae > Streptophyta > Magnoliopsida > Myrtales > Myrtaceae > Eucalyptus > Eucalyptus microcorys. The sequence continues at coordinate 27,890,318 of CM024570.1, forward strand.
TGTTTTCTGAAGCAGAATAAGTTCTGAGTGTTGGAAAGAGTTCAATGGAGACCAAGATGGCTGGTGAAGGACAAAAGTCCAAGGGATGGTTTTGGTGGGTTTTGGTGACTGTCATAGCAGTTCTGGTGATTGCGGCAGTTGCACTTACAATTCTGAAGGACTTCCATTCCAAGGCGCCGAAGGTCCGCCACAGTCCAGTTGAGCAGAAATACGCAGATGCTCTCGGAATTGCTATGCAGTTCTTCGACGTTCAAAAATGTCTGTTCACATGCCCTTCTCAAAAAAGATAAAAATAGTAGATGTAGTTCATTGTTAATTTTGTTGATGCAGATGGACAACGGGCATCAATTCAGACGTACAGTTGTAAATGTTTAGGCAACCACATCCCCTCTTCGCCCTCTGCTGATTTTTTTTTGCGATTGATATTTGGTGATTCTTCTCTGTGAATATCTTCTTCATAGTGCAATATGTTCCTGCAGCTGGTAAGTTGGTGAACAACAGGATTTCTTGGAGGGGCGATTCAGGGCTTATGGATGGCAGTGGAGAAGGCTTAGACTTATCGAAAGGAATGTATGACGCAGGGGACTCGATGAAGTTCAGTTTCCCCATGGCTTTCACTGCGACAATGCTCTCATGGGCGATTCTGGAGTATGGAGATCAGATGGATGCGGTGAAGCAGTTGAGAAATGCACAGGACTCGCTCAAATGGATCACTGATTATCTCATTAATGCTCATCCTTCATCAAATGTGCTCTTTATTCAGGCAAGCCTAGTTCTTAAAAGCCTATACTAAACGTTACAAAGTAGTTTCTCGAATTTTGCTTAAATGGTACTCGTGCTTTCATTTCATAACTTCTCAGATGATTTTCCATGAGAATCAAGCGGATGATGAGATGGTCATCAGAATCTATCGTCGATTGCCTTCTATGAACCTACAAAACCTTTCTCACTTCCTTTCCCTGATTCTGTTTGCTAGCCATTTTTGTGCTGCAACATCAACTTGTTGCAGGCGATTGTAAGCATGACTGATAAGCCAGTTTGAATTGTCAATAGGAACTGAGATTCTCATCTCAGTATCCCTGAGGCGTTCATTCTCAACCGCCAAATTGGCCAGTCTAATATGAGCATTCGAAGAGGAAGCGCCTGCTTGTTTACGATTTTGATCCTTCCTCTTTTTTGGCTTTAAAATTTATATCTTGTATCGTTCTTGAAGGTGGGTGATCCCGACTTGGACCACGAGTGTTGGCAAAGGCCCGAATCCATGACCTTGCAAAGACCCCTTACACAAGTGAACACGTCGTTTCCAGGAACAGAGGTTGCAGCAGAGACTGCCGCTGCAATGGCGTCGGCCTCTTTGGTCTTCAAGAAGATCAACTCCACTTATTCGAGTTTGCTGCTGATGCACGCACAGCAGATATTTGCTTTTGCTGATACCTATCGGGGTTCCTACAGTGTCACAGCCCCCAGCGAGCAAAGATTCTACAACTCTTCGGGCTATGGAGATGAACTGCTTTGGGCAGCTAGCTGGCTCTACCTTGCGTCTGCTGACAGATCATACCTAAGATATGCAACGATTGACCACGGACAGGAATTTGGTAATTGGAGACGACCGAGCTGGATTAGTTGGAATGACAAGCTTCCAGGAGTCCAGGTATATGTTAGGATCCTCTTTTTCCTTTTACCTTATGGAGGTGGCTAAATTGTGTTTGTAGTGTGTACCTGTTTGTCGAGCTAGGATTTCATAACTTAGGGATGAATATTTGCCGTATGGAAAACAGGACATGACTCTTCTTGAATTTCAAGCAGGTGTTACTATCGCATGTAGATTTCTTTGGAGCGAGCGAAGTTCCGATCACTGAGAATCTCGCGCTCCAGATGTACAGGGAAACCGCTGAGATGATGATGTGTAGCCTTCTGCCCGATTCGCCAACTGCCACGTCAAGCAGAACAGAAAGTAAGCGCCTGAACATGGATAAAAAGAAATTCCTTTTCACAATTTTATCTGGATAGCCCTCTGACACTGAGATTTTCTCTCATGAAATTTGGGCTGATTTTTTCTTCTGAAGCAAAACATGACTTCATCAGGATTTAGATTGGTCCTGTCTTCTGTTATTTTTCATATGAGGAATGAGATTGCCTGTGATCCAGGTGGTCTGATCTGGGTGACTGAATGTAACTCACTGCTGCATCCCGTTGGCTCTGCATTTCTAGCCGTCCTTTACAGCGATTACATGCTCACTTCTGGTACTGAGGCTTTGTTTTGCAGCGAAAGATCCTATACACCAGGCAATCTTCGTGATTTCGCGATTTCACAGGTACACTTTGATGCCGGAATAGTTCATTTTTTTGATGGTCAGGACTCATGTCAACACTGTTTTCCAGGATTTAAAGTCCTGAAATCTTTATCCGGCTCTTGGGATTGCAAAAGCAACAAATCTAATGTTGTCTATTTTGGGTCCAAAACCTTCATCTTCAACAAATCCATGAAGAGCTCAATGTTGGCATCCTGGTTTCTTTGCCTCTTTCCAGAAAGCTTCTGTCAATGTCCTCGAAGAAGATACTTCTAGTCAATACAAACCATAATCATTGTCTAAACTAATTCAGCGCAAATCATTTTTTAACTGCTCCTTATTCTCGTTTCAAATTTTCTCAGGTGGATTACGTGTTGGGCGAAAACCCGATGAAGCTGAGCTATCTAGTTGGGTTCGGGGAAAACTACCCTCAGTATGTGCACCACAGAGGGTCTTCCATCCCGGTCGACGCAACCACCGGGTGCAAAGATGGGTTCAAGTGGCTCAACTCCTCCGCCCCCAACCCGAACGTGGCGGTCGGAGCACTCGTCGGCGGGCCCTTCCAGAACGAGACGTACAGGGACTCCCGTAACAACTCGATGCAAGGTGAGCCGAGCACTTACAACAGTGCACTCCTGGTCGGCGTCCTCTCGGGTTTGGTCACGTCCTCTTCTGTGGCGAAATCCTTCCTTTAGGGGTGGCGAATCCTTGTACAAATGTTGGATGTCGGGTCCTCCGGCGGCTCGCTTGGATGTTGCCTTTCAAATAGGAGTTAGAAGGTATTCCCTAGCACTTTGCAGGAGCGATGAGCTTTTTGCCAGCCTCTCTTGGAAATTAGGCTTCGGGCTTTTCCAATTTGTTTTGCTGGAATTCAACATCTGGACAATCTGTGCCCATTTGAATCATGTGTAAAGGGTTCCCTTCTTGACTGAAATGGGTCAGTCTCAGAATTTATCAGGTCTTTGTGAAGTTTTCAGATTGCTTTCATTTGATTGTTTGATGCTTGGCTCTGTTCCTTTTCCATAAAATGCGGAGTTTTTGAAAAATATTTTTTAAGAAATTAATTTTTTTAAAAATGATAATATTTTTCGGTATTCAACTAAAACTTGAAAATGAACAAAAAAATATTTTCAGCGGTTTGATATGAAAAATTCGATTCAATTTTACTCTATGCACTCTTTTTAATAATTTTTTATTTTTCCTTTTCCTCCTTTCTTTTTTTGTTGGTCGCTGGCCATGGCGACGGCCAATGATCAAGCAAAGGAAAGCTTGAGCAAGCTGGCCTTAAAAAGGCTTGTTGATTTAGCAAGGCCCGAGACCGTGAGCTTGAGGCTTGCGCTCTCTAATTTGGTGAGTGGCTAGCTCCAACTCAAGCTTGCTAGAGGTTGACGAGCTCGAGGCTCGCTTATGGTCGATCCACCGTGGGTTGGCAATTGACCGAAGAAGGAGGAGGAAAAGAAAAAAAAAAAAAAGAAAAAGAAAAGAAAAAGAAAAAGAAAAAGAAAAATAAAAAAATAAAATAAAATAAAATAATTAAAATTTTGATTAAAAAAAAAAAAGAAGTGGAGACTAGCATGAATGTGAGACGAGACAGTGAGTGTCTATTTGAAAAATGGAAAATATTTTTCTTTATCAATTAATTTTAATGCTAAAAAATTCGAAAAACAATTTTCACGAAATGAACAAAGCCTTCATGATTTTTTAAAATTCAATCATATTCAATGTATTTTCCCCAAGAAAACGGCCTAACGTAAGAACTGAATATCTATAAATGCATTGAGATTTGATTGATACTTTGAAAAATGTTCTAATCTAGCAAATAAACTCTGATTTTAATGAAATTTGAAAGTATGGAAAGTTGCAGATGTTCTCTACAACTTTTATGTTCACGACTTTTCTTGATTTCGAAAGAAAGATTTTCAAGTTTTCGATTTCCGAAGAGACATTTGATCAGGATGTTAAGAATGGGTTCAACTTCATTTTTTTCTAAGTCCCGAATTCATATTACAAATTGATTTTGATCTAGCAAATAATCTACCTTAGTGAAGAAAATGGGAATAATTATAATCGGAAACTGAGGTTATCGGATAGAAGCACTATTCGATATAAAGATGGGGGATTATATCTTTACGATTAAAAGAGATGGAGGGAAAGCTAAAATATTAGACTTTTACCCCAAAAAAGAAAAAGAAAAAGAAAAATGGATGGTTGTACTAACAAATAACGTTGACCGTAAGATTTATTAATTTCTGAAAAGAGAATATTAAACTTCAGTTTAATTCATGAAAAATAAATAATTTAAAAAATATTTTCCTAAAAATAATTTTTTGTTTCAAAAATAATTAATTAAAAATATTTTCAAATAATGACAACATATGTGTCAATATTTTCGCTACAATGAAAATAATTTTTTCATTTATTTTTTATAGTTGATATAATTAATTAAATTTTAAAAAATATTTTTAAAATTATCTACTTTTCACGAGATGGTTAGAGAGGTTATGAATGAAATTTGATATGAAGTTTCAGGGGGTTAATTGTGAATTTGTGAGAAACAAATATCGAAATAAAAGGGGAAAAAAAGAAAAAGAGAAAAGGAAACCGAAAGCAAACGCAACGGCCAAAAAAAGAGGCAACCGGAAGGAAGGAATTAAGCCCGCTAAAACCCTAATCCCCAAATTCCCGCTCGATATTGAACTCGCTCGCTCGTCGAGTTCTTCAGTGCAATCCGGAATCGCCGAATCGACGATGTCCGCGAGGAAGCAGGGCGACGGCCAGCCGGAAGACGGCGGCGCCACCGCCGGCAAGCGCCTCAAGATCGCGAAATTCTCCGAAGATCCCGAGAAGAAGGTGCCCATTTTTCCCGTCCCCTCTCTCTCTCTTTGCTTTCGCAGCCCAGTCTCCTACTGCTAGAACCTCGAAGTTCAGGTCGCGAAATTGAATGCGACAGCGGGGTTGTGTTGGGAGGGAGTTGTTTTTGCATTCGCCGGCGAATGAGTGGAGTGATGGGTCGGTCGGTCGGTCGGTTTGAGGCGTTTTCAGTTTTTTTGATTTGCTGTTGATGTTGTTGCTCCTGGGTTTGTTGCTAGGGCTTGAGCCGGAGGCTCAAGGACGCGGAAATCAGCTTGCCGATCGTGTACGGAACCATCGCGTTCTATCTCGGTAGAAAGGCCAGTGAGTAAGTATCGATAAATTATCGATCTTTTAGTTTTGGGTTTGTTTACTGTTGGTGGCTTGATGTTGGCGTTGATAAATGAGCGGTTTGTTTGTCTCCACCGTGGTAAGGTCCCAATCGCATAAGTGGACAGTGTATGTCCGTGGGGCAACTAATGAGGATCTCAGCGCGGTGATCAAGCGGGTCGTGTTCCAATTGCATCCCAGTTTCAACAATCCCACGAGAGTCATGGAGGCTCCGCCTTTCGAGCTGTCGGAATGTGGCTGGGGTGAATTCGAAATTGCTATCTCCCTTTTCTTTCATCCTGATGTTTGTGACAAGCAGTTGGATCTGTGAGTTCTTTGTGCTGTTACTTCATCGATTTGTCCTTGTGGGAGGTGGCTTTCATTTACCTGTTGTTTGGCTTGTAGCTATCACCATTTGAAGCTGTACCCGGAAGATGAGTCTGGTCCTCAATCAACCAAAAAACCAGTTGTCGTTGAATCTTATGATGAGATTGTCTTTCCCGATCCTTCAGAAGCTTTTTATGCCCGGGTTCAGAATAATCCAGCTGTTATAGTGCCACGGATGCCCGCCGGTTTTAACATTTCTGCTCCTGGTAAAGCTTCATTTTTATGTCTTCTGATTATCTATGCTTGCCCTTTGTATGTTTTGTTTATTCTATAGACCCTGCAGTAGCCCCAGAAAACACTAGTGAACGGGAGAGAGGCGATACTAAAGATCATCCTCTTAGTCAGTGGTTCATGAATTTCTCAGAGGCGGACGAGCTACTGAAGCTTGCTGCAGCTCGCCAGCAGGTCAGAGAGGCCTTATTTTGTTCTTGTTTATCGTTCATTCTTAACTTTCTTATGCTTGTTCTGAAGTTGTTGGGAATAGGCATCCACATACATTTTGATGATCTTGTGATATTCAAAGGAATTAGGATTGGAGTTTGGAGCTTTTAAGTGTTGGCTTGCATCTATGGTGTATTCGGGATAGGAAGTGGGGTGGGCGGTGTTGAGTCAAGCAATTTTGAACAAAAGCGAAGGGATGAGATTTTGACGACAAATTTCATCAGCACATTTGAACAAGCACCTGGCAAGGGGGCTGCTGCTGCCACCAGCTCAACCCCCCCTCCTCTCCATCCCCGCTTCCACACCCCCAGAAATCTATGTCTCGGTTTTCTACCATGCGACACCTGGATAATAATCTTTTTTCTCATGTATTTGTTAAAACTGGAATTTTGGATAGTGTCTGATGTCACATACAGTTGGAAATTGGAAATACTCATTCGTTCAGTTCTCAATAATGCATCCTTCATCTTTGTTTGGGAAAGAGGTTTAAAGGCTGGGGAGTCATGTTAAAGGTTAACACTGTTTAAACATGATTTACATTTAGGTGCAAGCTCATATTGTCAAGCTGAGGAGACAACTTAGTGTGATGGATGGGATGCCTCAACTGTCAAAGCCAGCCCCTGCTTACGAGTAAATATGTCATGTGAGACTTCTGAAGTTTCTGCTTCGGCTTTCTCATGCAGGAACTGATAGATGACATCGCATAGTGGAGTGGCGAAATATTGTGAAACATTCTCCTTTTGTTGAGTTTTTACTCCTGCAAGATTGTTCAGAATTTGAGAATCTGAAGGAAAAGGGTCTAACCATCTGTTAGTGAAGAATCTGGCTGAATGAGGAACAAAGAAATAAATTATCACTAAATTTATTTCTTTTTCTACTTCTTCCAAGTGCATGTCGGTTAGGATTACACTGACCAGAAAAATGTAACTGGTCGGAAGCTTGATATCAATCTCTGTTTACAGCTCTTTGATAATGTCTGCAATGTGGAACTGAATGCAGAGTAGAGATGCCACTTTTGCCATGTCTGTAAATTCTTACATATTCTTACATACTCATTCTTATAGGAAGTAAATATTATCTCACAGAGTAACAACTGAATCAATTTTATGGAGTCAACTGAAATTACTAAACAAAATTTATAATGACCAAGTTAAATGCTTAGTGTTAATTACATTAGCCATGGAAATGGTGTACTCATCATCCTTGGTCTATTGGGAATCCAATCTGGATTATAATCTGGAACATTCCCTATGGTGCATCCGTCCTAATCAAGCCTCTCCCCTCTGCCTAAGTAATTTTTTCATATGCTATACTTCGTGGAATGATAGTCAAAAACTGTGATTACCTATAGGCATGGCTTCTTTGTCATTGGCCAATAATCACGATGAGAAATAGAGTCAGTTGTAAGTCAGAACTACTATTCCAGATGTTCAGAAAAGTACATGAAGACAGCTAAACATATATGAGGGGATATTGATGAGGGAAATGTAATTACTTGTTACTTACAATTTCAATGATTGGGGGGAGCTTTTTGTTAGTTTATCGAAATGAACACTTTTATGGATTTCACATCTTCTATTTTCTTGGAATGCTTGTTCTCTTTCCAAATTGTCGATAGCCATTCATGGAGATGATCTACGAAAATTGATGGAGCTCATATTTGTGAGGTGCTCTTCTTGGAGGAAGAAGATTTTGCTCTAATGGTAAGTTTCAGATATTCAGCTTTTTGTGCCAAGTGTTCATCTATTTACTAAGTAAGAAGATTATGGGAATGACTAGTTCTTAGCTTCGTTCTATCTCACTAATTGTGTTTTAGTACCAAGATGGCTTGTATTTGTCCATGTATTCAACTTTGGCATTGTATGCTTCATATAAGTTTGCAATATTCAATTATTGCACAGTACATCTTGTAGCCATCAATGCATGAAGAGTAGTAGTAATTAGTCGTATTTCAGATAGTTTCAGAATGCCAGTAGTTCTTCTTCTTTTGAGGATTCCTCATTTTCCTCCACTTTGTATCTTTATTATTTATCATATCTTGGCACATACGAATCTTTTCAAATGAAGCTTAACTCCACTAGAGAAATTCTTGGGTGGGTGGTTGTTTTACTTTGCTATCCCAGTTAGCTTATGTCTTTAGCTTGGGTTGATCTGTTGTGACTTCCAGCAATTTTGGGAACCATTTGTGGGAGCATTTAAATAGTTCACCTAACAGTTTAAACTTTTGCGTCAGAGATTCTACATCAAAGTAGGAGGTCCTAAGTTTAAATTTCCTAGCCTCTAATTGTCTCTACAATTATATATCCTCACACTTTAGTCTTGGGCAAAATCCAAGCCGGCGGAGCATTTATCTTAAACCACGCCTTCACCTAATGGCATCCACTTCTAAAACACATGGCAGCACAAACTTTTTAACCATTTAATGGAAAATACTGCTCTTAAACTGAGATTCTGCATTTCTCACAAGATTTATATGTCCTAGTGTGATAGATATTTCTGGGATTCTGCTGCTTCATTCCATCTAGCATTTCTCTATATGGTTGTTATAAAGAGCAACGTGCTAATATATATGGTGGCTGATTTCCTAGTACAGCTGTTGTTATTATAACTGGTGATTACTTTTAATTTGTCTTCTGGTCATAATCTAGTTTTCATGCAGGTCATCACCATATCTATAGTTATTGGGGAGTCTAGTTAATGTTCATCGTTACATGGCCGTAGTGACAATTTAGGAATCTAATGTTTGCGTTTTCTACAATGATTCCAACTTGTCTTAGATGCTCAAAACTGAGTCAAACTCTTAATTTGTTAATCTTTTAAAACTCTGAGTCATTCGGGTGACTTATGGTTCTGTATTTGCAGCCATGGATGTGTCTATGTTATTGATGACATCATGCTTGTTGATTATTTTTATTTGTTCGTATCTTCTGATTAGCTAATTTTATGGGGATAAGTTGGTGGAAGCAAGATACACAAGTTTTAATACTTTTCGAAGAATTGTGAGAAGACATGGCCTTCGTTTTGTCTTTTTAAAGTAGTTAGAAGACTATGATAACCAAAAAAAGAAAAGTTCTTGGAAGACAAGAGTAACATGGTCATCACATTTTTCTATTCCATGGTTTCACCTTCTCTTCGGAACTGTTGAATTGCTATTGGCAGATATTTTTCATTTCTGAATTGACAAGGATAGGTTATCCTGTACATCTTGTCCTTATTCATGTTACCTATTTTCCCCTCACAGAACATGGGCAGCTGCCTCTGCAGACGACCTGCTGGCTTCCAGTATTCTCATTATGTCTGGCTTGATTGATGTTCCTTACTCAAGAAGTCTGTATTAGCATCACAATTGTGTGAAACATTAATTTTTAAGTTGATTTGGCAGGTTCTGTGAGGACTTGGTAGTTATGTCTAAAGTTTGGTTTGTGTTTACTAAACACTGTTTAGTACTCATTCTTGGTTTGGTTTTTGTTGACTTTCTTTATAATGAAAAGCAAAAAAGAAAAGCTCTCTGGGCCTCTCACCTCTTATCCAGTGAGTATGAGCGGTGCTTGATTTTATCAGGAATTTTACACGTCCTTAAAGTCCTATGGTGTGTGATTGTTGTGGCTCAGAATTTGGCAGGATCATGTGGGTGGGTAGTCCTTTAATGCAGAAAAAATAGTCATAACTAACTGGAGCGTGTGAAAAACTCGTGCTGCCTTTGTATCTGAACACTTTGATGATTCAATCATGCATCGTGCCCTTTTGTACCTTTTTTGCCTGGGGGTCCTCCTGAGATGATGAGCTTCCTCCTGGTTGTTTTCATTTGTTTTGACATCTTTTGGACTTGTATTCTGTCGGATGGAGGCTTTTTTAGCTTTTTCATGTTGGATTGGTCCACAAGGGTATTTTTTTCACCTCCTTCCCTTTGAGAAAAATTGTACCTCGAGATGGAGTAAATTGTATCCGGGGATGTTATATGTATCTAATGCTTGAATCTTTTTTTTGCTGTACTGAGACGTCCCCTTTAAGAGGTTAATTTCTTGCTCTTGAAAAGGACTCTTGCCGTGGCTTTTGGTGGGGAACCTTAGAGGCAGCCTCCTTAAAGGACCCCCCTGGGGGGGGGGCGCTCCCGAAATACGAATAGCGAAAAGAATATAATGTGGGTCAATCTATTGGCAATGATTTTTAAGCTGTCATCGATTAGATTGAAGTGGACCACATTGACCCTGGACCATAGCACGGAATTGCCAGTGAGCCTTATAGCTTCTCAGTTAAATTTACTTCGGAAGCTATCTGCCAGACACCAGAAAAATGGTCCACTGGCCGGATCCGGCTAGTCTTCCTCTTATGTGTATAGATGTGTAAGAGTACAAATGGAGGCATGGTCTCTCTATGAAGTAACTCATCGCTCTGAGTCCTCAAAGAGTCGAAGGGCAAAGCCAAAGGGACTTCTTCATTTACGATGCGCAAGGTTGAGGCATTCGGGAAGCATCACCAGACCATATTGTGGGAAAAATGAAGTAACACATGCGTCACGATTTTGTCAGAAAAAGCATCAGGGGTTTTGTCAGAAAAGCATGAGCGGATCTTAAGACAAAGCAGAACGAAAATGACAACGACGGAAGTCGTGCTCAAAATAACTCGAGTTTTGATATTTTAATTGACATCAGTATGCGGTAAAGCCTGACTATGTTAGTGTTGTTTTGCCAATCTTCGGTCTCACTTTTATAATTTCACCTCTCGAGCACTGAGTTACCAAGAGTGGTGATTCATGCGGAAGAGCTAGGCAAACGAAGAGATCACTAGCTTTCAAGGGTACCGATGGTTGAAGAATTGCCATGAAGAATTTGTTGCGCTCTTTTATGTTAAACATGCGACGTAACCAATGCTAATGCGTATCGCAGTGTCATTGTTCCACAACCAAATAAGTTCCTGCTCTGAGACATCATACATGGCTCATGCGACTGCAGTGTAACTCAGAGCAATTGCTCTAATACTCAGCCGGAGTACACAGTCAAGTGCTATAAAAGGTTAAAGGTTGAAGACGACGAGGGTTCTCTATCTTCGGCCCTTCCCTTAGGCCGGGAGAAGATGAAGGCTTTGACAAAAGGTTAGGGAATGTGAAGTGAGAGCAGAGAGAAGATAGCGTCTCAGTCTCTGTCCATCGTACCTCGGTGCCCTTTTTTAGTGTTACTAAGACCTTATGCCAACTCATTTTGGACATATGCAACTTTATTGAAACAAGTGGGTAATCGAGTAAGAGAGCTGAGATCAGGAGGCCCCCTCTTCTTTTTGTTCCTTTCTTCGCTCTGTTCTGTCTCCTTTCTCCCAGGAGTTTCTGTCGTCCTTGTTCGGATCCACGAAATGTGCTTTCTAATGATAGCTTTACTAGCCAGTTTCCCAAGAACCCAAAGCTCGTGAACCCCAATTCAGCTAAGCCAACTTGTCGAGCCAAGACCATCAAAACCTAACTAGTCAAAGCCTATATCGGTCGTGATACGTGCTTGGTTAATGTGAACTGGTCATGACCAGTCTCTCTCTCTCTCTCCGCGCTACAGCCTACAGGTGCTAGCATCTTACCTATATGAAGATATTTTATTTTGATGTGAGCAGTCCTCCAACCTGAATGGGGACACCACCCATTGCATAGAGACAACGTTAGAGGAAATAGGTAAGGGTCTTCTGTTGCCATGTGAAAAAGGAGCATTTTAGGGCACTACTACCTCACAGCACATTGTCATGGACACTGCACGATTTTCCCTTGCCCTTTCTAATTTCAGTAAGCCCAGCAAAATTACCAAATAGTCTTTCCCTTTATTTACTCTGTTTTTTACTTTTTCCTACTTCTAACATGTCACATGAATATGTTCCAAATTGGTAGCTCCTATATTAAAAAGAACATTAACAACACGGACACAGAAGAGAGAACACCCTCTATAAATACCTCTGCATCTCTTCACTCCTTCACCCACCACCACCGCCTCCCTCCTAGAACTTCCTCTCCAAAGCCTCTCGACTCTTCCCAAAGGAACCCCACCAAGAGAGAAACCCAATAATCTCTCCCTCTCTCCAAGATCAAACAAACACACAAGCGCACCTAAGAACACTGGAGTAACTATATGGCAATGAAGAAGTCAAACAAGCTGCCTCAGACAGCGGCCATCAAACAGATCCTCAAGAAATGCTCGAGCTTGGGCAAGAGATCCTCAAATGGGTACAACAGCTATGAGGAAGCTGGCCTGCCAGAGGACGTGCCGAGGGGTCACTTTGTGGTGTATGTAGGAGAGAACAGGAGCAGATACATCGTCCCAATCTCCTGGCTGGATCACCCAAAGTTCCAGAGCCTGCTTCAGAGAGCTGAAGAAGAGTACGGGTTCAACCATGACATGGGAATCACAATCCCTTGTGAAGAAGCGGTGTTCCTGTCTCTAGCTTCCATGATAAGATGATGAGAACAAAAGATGGAGATGGAGATGGAGACAGAAAGAAGCCCTTTGGGGAAGATTCGATTTGCATTTATACAGAGTTGGTTTCCGGATATATGACAAATAACTTATCTAGTCCTTCTAGGCGGGTCTTGGTTGGTTCGGACCAATTTGTGACGGATATTTGTAGTGTCGCGTTTGTGGTTTTGCATGTTACATGTATGAACGGAATTGATCAGAACCGCTTGAAATTGTCAGAGTAACTTAAGAGCAGTGTCCCTTGTGCTCTTCATTTTTCTTCCTCTCGATCATAATCCTAATCCCATCCTTCCTGACGATCAATAATGTCCAGACAGACAAGGAACAGTGAAAGGACAGAGTGCTTTTTTCCAGCAATTCAAGTCAGAGACGATATTGCCGAAAAGAGTGATGCTAGCTCGACTGAAACGGGTCCATAAAATTAATATGCTACGTGACGCGACAGGCTTTATCTTCTTCCCTTTTTTAAGCTGTCCAGGTGAAATCGAAAATTATATGGTAGTCGGAGAGATAGAGAGAAGTACGCATTATAAAACATGCATGCCATCAGTTTGCCCTATTAGAAAGCCAAACATACGCCCCATGCTTTTCTACTCCCAATTTGGCATCGTAAAGCCGCCAAGTACACCACGCATAAAACAGTCAGAGACAACAATTGCCAACATTAGAATTATTATTTCTTTTTTGTTTGGTCGATCTCTTTTACTGGGTTTCTTGTGTTCATACTACCAACCGGTGAGTTAGCTAAGAAGATTCAATTTTTGACATATATATCCCAGGCATGCTCTCCTCCTGCTGTTCAAGACGTGAAAGGCCTGGAAGAATTGCCGCATGGTTTGAACCTGGCAGTCTTAACGGCAAGGGATAACTATATATACAGAAGGCAATTCCAGTTCACCATTTAAGCTAAATCCATCTTGGCAAAGGAACGAGGCGATGGAAACGAGTTTGTTTAAAGGGAGTAACGTAACTCAAAGTGGAGGAGTTTCATGCCCGGCAATGACTCAGACATGCGAAGAGCAAGCCTCCGGTCCCGAGTTTTGTTCCTATCAGGATTTTATTGGTTTGCTATAGCTTGTGCAGGTGCCATTCTAGTCTCAAAATAGTGCTTACAGCATTTTCTGTCCATTTCGATCGAGTGGCTTCCCCCTATTTGACATGCACACGAGATGTCAATACATTTAATCAGTTGAGTTGAATCGCGTTCCTGCCGTAAGCGAGTGACTTTCCATCCATTTACTGAAACTTAACGTATCCCGCGAGAAAAATGAACTCTCTTGATCCATTTTAGTACAAAGACACATTAAGATGACGCTCATATGACTTTTATAAACTTATTGACAATCGTGTCATGCTCTGAGAATCTATGGACTCTTTTAGGAAAGTTTACACCTCTAACTCTAATTATTGAGAGAGAGAGAGAGAGAGAGTCCCAGAATACGCTTGTGTTACTTTTACAAACTTATTGACAATTGTGTCATGCTTTGATCATCCGTGGTGATTCTTTTTGTGAAAGTTTACACCTCAGTAACCCTAATTATTGTGTGTGTGAGAGAGAGAGATTCGTGGATTACGCTTGTATTACTTTTACAAATTCATTGACGATCGTGTCATGCTCTAAGTATTCGTGGATTCTTTCAGGAAAGTCTACACCTCAATAATCCTAATTATTAAAAGAGAGAGAGTGTGGGATGCTTCTAAATTAACTCATTTGAGGTATTATCCTTTTAGTCTATCCTATACCGACCATCACAGTTTGTCCTTTGGTGTATCAGCATATACTTTCCTAAGAGGTCATCCATCTTACTAGCACTCTAGCCCGAGCTTGTTTAACTTTGGAATTTCAAAGCAGAGCTTTTCCGTTACGTCAAAAGGTGCCTTCATGAGTAATTTTAGTTCTCTCTCTCTCTCAACTTCCAAGCATGCTCTCCCCCTATTCGATGTGCAATTCAGTTCATTTGTGCCCCTTCATCATCTTAAAAGTTTGACAGGAGCCGTTTCTTGTCCAGATTATCTGGCCCGACAATCACTCCCACCCTTGTTGGATTGGGTCATTGCGAAGAGAGAGAGAGAGAAGAGAGTAGGGGCTGATGCTCAAGAGTTAAAGTTAGGATTTGAACTTTCCACGTGTTTTATTACGGTTAGTTTACATGGGCGTTACATAGAATCGTGTTCATAAAAGTCTAGGGTGGAGGGAGTTTCCTCTTATCAGAGAACAACCCAACCCTTGAAAACGGGTTTATTTTCCTTCATCCCTAATTGAAGAAAACTTTCTCTGACCTAGTTTTTGATTAGTGAGCTGTCGCCCACTTATAAACTTAAATTAAAAGAACAACTGGAGGTAATTTTCTCCGACCAGGGAAAATATACGGTGCCCCCCTTTCAAAGAAAGCCTCATGTTTGGGTAATTGAGTTGACTGAAGGAGATGACTATTGAAGAACTTGCCTGCGCGATGACGCTCCTAACTTCTGATACGGGAGACAAATCGCACATGGCTATCTTCGAATAGTGGATGAAAAGCCACAATCTTTCACATCTAAAAGTCATCCTGCTTCACTAAAATTGGTTTTTTTGCCTCTCAGGCACCAATAAAGACACTACAAACCCTCCCTGATTGCTCGTATCTATGCATGCTCGGTGTGAATCGATCGATATCAATGTCATCTCACTACATAAGGCGCACATCTTTTGCTAAATCAACACTTGCGTGGTTCAATTAGCTTTTCTTATTGGGTTTGTTGACGGGACAAGCATTAACGTGGGATCAGGAGACAATAATGCATTCAGGTTTCATGCATTGTCATATTCATCCAATGTCTTCTGCCTCTTGAACTTGACTACAGACGTTTCATAAATAAATATTGTCTTTTTGCTAGGGAAAGACTTTTTGTACATGGGGCCGTTGGATTGCTTTTTGTGTTCTTGGTCTTAGTAATCTAGAACGGGGATGGTTACAAAAAAAGTCGTAAATCTATTATATGAATGTTAATTTGGTTCTAAATTTTAAATTTGGCGAATTTAGTCCTAATTTTTTTATAATTTATCAATATAATCCTTTTGGCTAATTTTAGCTGGAATTCATTGACGTTGACAATTTTTACAATTCTTATGTTTGCTAGATTTTTTTTTCTTTGTTTCCTTTTCTTTTTTTTCGGGCATTTCCCTCCACTTGTCGCCGGCTACCGGTAAGGGATGCACCGCCAGCCTCTAGTGAGGGCAACCCTCAATTGTGGCTGACGAGGGTTGCCAACCATCGCCGGACAACCTCGTTGGCCAAAAATCCAAGGAAGGAAAAAATATCAAAAGAAAATAAAGAAAATAAGGAAAAAAAAGGAATTCATAATTTTTTTAAATTGCAAAAGTTGTTCATGTTAGCATCAATTGTGACATATAGAATGTCTGACATCAATCAAAATTTATCGAAATAACTATATTGATAACATCAAAATGTTTAAAACTAAATTAACAAAATTGAAAAGTTTAAAACTGAATCGGTATCCATGTAATTGATTTAGAACTTTTTCAGTAATCTTCAATTCTTCATCAAGTATACTGTAAACAAATGTTTTAGAGTGCTTTTGCACAATCAAATAAGGAACATTTGTCCTTAAAAGCCTTTACATATTGTTAATGTGTATAAATCGGTGTTCAATTTTCTTTATTAATACACTACACTAGCAACTAGATTAGGGCCTAATAATATAACACTTTCATCAATTGAAAGGGTGTAAGGCTTGTATAAATCTTGTATCTACTAATTGTTGATTAAGTGAGTCCAATCCGATCAAAAAAGGGAAACTACCAAAAAAGTCTTAAATTTTATTGTACTTATGTTAATTCAGTCCTAAACTTTTTATTTTGCCAATTGAGTTATAAATCTTCTAACAACTTCTCGTTTTGAGTTAATTATTCAGTGCAAAATGGGAGAATTTCCATACCATGATAGAATCTTCCGAAATCTCCCCTCCTACTATTGTAAATGGCCTAGTTTCTCTTAGCCCTCCTTTAGAACTTTGTACTTCTAATGTTTTTAAAATTGACTATCTTTTTTAGGTTCCTTATCTTAATGAAGAATAAAAAATTTCATAGACTCACATTCCACTTACAAATCCATATTCTACTTTTGCTAAGCCTTCATCCCTCTCTCCCATTTGTTCTATTAAGCATACTCCTCAAGAGATCAAAGAGTATGCCCGGTCCTCGAAATTTGAGAACATTTTGTCACCCTCCAAATTCCTTTTGATTTCCCATGACATTGGACACATCAAGGATATAAACACCTCCAATTTAATGCAATTAGACTTGCTTTATCCTTTTATGGAGGGAAATGGTTACCCGCAGTTGTTCAAATGGCTCTTTTAGACACCCATTTTTTGGACTATCAACATGCTTGCATCGGTACCATCCAGATTACCGTCAATGTAGGAACAATGTTTGTTACGCTATTTCCAAACTTCAATATGGCTTTCTCAGATTCATGGTTTCTCTCAGCCCTTAAGGTTTAGCTATAGATTACTATAGCTTGTTAAACTCCATATTCTATTGTTGCTACCTTACATTATCAGATGGTTTGTTGAGTTCGGAATCATGCTATTGACCTACCCAAATAGATTCCTTGAGATTAGCTGGTTGAGTTACTCCCAGACACCTAGGTAATTAACTATGAAAAGAACCACTAGAACTGCTAGGCCAATCCAGTCCACAAAGTCCCAATTTACCAAAAAAAAAGATCTTATAGTTGTCATTAAATTTAGTAATGAAAAAGAAGAAGCCACTTCTTCTATCTTTTCTACTATTTTATAATGCAACCTTATATAGCTGATGTTCTAGTTGACAATGGTCATCCAAACCGAAAACCTATGATTGAGCCATTTGACCAAGATGGATGACCCATTTATTACTATATGGATCCCAGTACATGACATTGTTTTTGGGATTTTGATTGTTAGTGTTCCCTTTTTACAAATCCTATAGATGAAGAAGAGATGATAGATTGTCTAGAAAAAAGAAACAGTGAAAAGGTAGTCTTTACCAGAGCTACCTTGATGGAGACCTCACTATAGGTCCTCTTGGTGAGGATGAAGGAAAGTACCAATTCATGTCATATATGGAACACCCCGACCACAACCTCCTCAATTGATTCTAGAATCATGTGAACCTTCCTCGCCATCTTAGTCACCACCCAAAAAGAAATCTTCCCGCAAAAACCAGTTGTTTCATCTTCCTACAAACTTATTTAATAAAGGAAAAGCTCTTTTCCTTTAGAAGTATTCAAAGCACCTTAGCCGTCATGTTTTCCAAAACAAGAACCACCACATGTCCTTCCATCTGTTTGTACATCGTAATCTTCAAACTTTCCACCCCTGGAAAAATCTAATTCTAGTGCCATATTTTCCGCATTAGAAGAATTTACATATGTTCAACATTGGTTCCATCATATGCCTAAAGTCCCAAACCCTACGAATGTTGATGATTACGAGAGACAAAAGAAAATCACAACTAGTAAGGCTATTCTAAATTAGCAGTTAGAAAATGTTTTGGTCCCAGAATAATGTTCTTAAGACAATTGATATCAAACTTTCAATTGTCCAAACTCGTCTTGATCATATTGACCAAAAGGTTGATCAAACAGCTTTGGTCACAAATAAATTGTTTGTGGCATTTCAAAAGAAAATACATTCAATGGAATTTGACAGATTCGTTTCTCATCATTACTTGGAAGACCAAACGGCTAAAATGGAAAAATTGAAGAGATAGATCAAGCTCCTACAAGAAGGAAAGTCCATTCCTCCTTTGGACCCATTTTCTCAACCTTGGAGTCTAACTCCAATTGAAGTGATTTCTCTCAAGGCTACATCGATTGCTTCAATCTTTGAAGAAACCCCAAAGATTGATCAAAGTGATATTATTACACTTTGAAACTGCATCAGAGAAATAGAAAGACAAAAAAAGCTTAGAGAAGAAAAGAAGCCAACTCTTGAACCTTTTTAGGAACCTCCCTCTGCTTATGCGGTCTCAAATCCACTTGAGACTTTTTTGTGAGACTAAAGTCAGTAGCAAATCCCAACCATTGCTGCATTCAACTCTACCAAACAAAGTATATTTGAATCAACTTCAAAATTAGATTGTGTGGTCTCAAAACGCTTTAGATGAGTTTCTTCTGGGAAGCATAAATAATCTAACAAATGCTATGTCTGCAACAAGAAAGGCCATTTTGCAAAAAATTGTCCAAAAGCTAAGGGAAGAAATTCTCATTCAATTGAAAGTAGAGAAGGAAATTGGAATATCACTCCAGGACGATGATGATGTTGAATTAGTTTTTTCCTTGGAAGATAAATGAACCAAATACATTGTGTGAGCCATTGAGACATGGTCACAAACTAGAGAAAGTTTGTTTGAAGAATCCGAAGAAGAAGTTTTCTTCTTTTCGGAAACCCCAAACCTCCCATAATCTAAGATCTTTGCGTAGATCCTCCATTTATTCTCTCATATTTCCCTATTAAAATGTACCCATCCAAATATGACAAACCTATTTTTGTTATTTCTCTCATTGACATTGAGCTAGTGCTTCTATTTTTAATACAAAGATACTTCTAAAAAAATATTGAACTTTGTATACCGGATATTTTAACTTTGCTTCTAGATATACCTTTGTTACAAGAGTTCGAAACAAACCTATCACCATACAATTCTTTCCCCATTGTACGACCACTATCAAAATCCTTGGCTCTAGCTCACCAGATAAAAATATCATTACCGGTTGGGATCCTTACATAAATTCTTAAACTCAAAATTTTGCCCAATGGATTAGGGTTCAATGGACAATTCAAGGAATTTGTAGACATCCAAAAATTCTTCACTATTCATATGAACATTTAGATACTATTTTGCAAACCCTTATTGAAGTATGTGCAGACTTGCACTCAAATTTTGTTCAAAAATGCCCTATCCCTTTGTGGAAAAGTCCTGGCTTTTTTCATCCATCTTCCTTCCAAGAAAAACGAGGATATCAATCTCACCGAAATTAGTCACTTGGGAATGAATATGGAACATTTGCTTTTCACACAAAAGGAATTTTCAGATTTGCTTTATCAAGGATTAATTGAGCCCTTAGATTCTCAATGGGTTTGTGAAGTATTTTATACAAACAAACATGCTTAGCAAAATAGAGGAAAAATTAGATTGGTCGTTAACTACTAGTCTCTTAATAAATTCCTGCAAGATGATAGATTCTCTCTGCCTCATTGGAACTCTTCATTCTCTAGCTTTACTCAAGCCAAGGTTTACTCCAAGTTCAATCTTAAAGTTGGATTTTGGCAAGTGGGAATTCACCTTGAAGACAAGTACAAAAATGAATTTTGTATCCCAAATCAATAGTTCCAGTGAACGGCACTCCCTATTGGGCCTAAGACAGTTCCTCCATTGTTCCAAAAGGTTATGTGTATAATTTTTTTAGCCTATCATGGCCAGTGCCCAAATTTATATTGATGATATCCTCCTCCATAGTCTAGATGAGGATTTTCATTATAAATTACTAACCTAATTTGCAGTGTTAGTGCAAAAGCATGAGATTATGTTATCCTAGAAAAAGATGATTATTGCACAAAAAGAAATCGAGTTTATTGGGATGCACTTCATAGATGGAACATATTATCCCGATCCTCATATCGTTGAGGAATCGAAGAAGTTTCCTGATGGTCATCTCTCTCACAAGCAGGTTCAACAATTCATTGGGATATTTAATTATCTTAGAGATTTTGTCCCAAAAATCATAGAGTTTGTAAGTCTACCACAATAAATGCTCACGAATGATACTCCTCCATGAGGACCACAGCAAACTCAATCAGTAAAAAGACTTAAAGAAGTTCTATAGCATCTTCCTCATCACAAATTCCTTCCACTAAAAATTTTGCAAAGAGATGCCAATGATGAATATTATACTGTTGTTTTTCTTGAAGAAATTGATGGGAAGATAAGAGTTTGTAGACACAAATATAGAAGATTCACGCAAGCAATTACTACTATACGTTCAAAGAAATCCTTGTAGTAAAATATGGCATTAAGAAATTTGAATTCCATCTTATAAGACATCATTTCCTCGTGGAGATGGATATATCCTCATTTTTCTCAAATGTTGAGATTCAAGAAAAAGCAAATCCCACAATCCTCAGCCCTTTAGGTGGCAAAATGGTTCTCAAATTATCTTTTTGAAACCAAACATGTTGCAGGAAAAAAGAATATACTCGTTGATTTTCTATCCCGATCGAAAGAACAAGCAGCTGCCACATATATAAATATGTATGTGGTGAGAAATTCAATAGGAGGTTTTAAGACTCAAGAAATGAAGTCCAAATGGTTTTCATACTCTTATTCACCAGAAGTCTTATTGGAGACAATACTCTCTTTAAAAATCTTGGAACTCTTATGTGGCAATACCATTTCCATATTATCAATGATTATGGTGGTCTTATTATTTTCCCAGACGGAATGCACCTAAAATATCCATTTATTCATCATTTGTCTTTCTCCCCAGATGAAGAATTTTTCAAAAAAACTCAAATAGTTTTGTTGGTATTTGTTTAATCTTTATACCATAGCCATTGAGTTTTTGACAACCAAGATGCCTCTCATCATTAGTAGAATCATCCAAGAAGAAACCAAACATAAATATTTTAGGCAAATACTTAGTTGGTTTAAACCATTAAGTGTATAGAAAAATATTTTCCAAGCACAACTCAAAACATGCAAGCCTATCTCAAAACTTAATACAATTACTTTATTTTTCAAGCCATAATTATTTGTCCAACCTATTGGAGATATGTGTAAAACTCCAGCAAATGTTGGAGTATCTGCATATAAACCCCAATTTGTTCCAAATAAGATTTTTGCAACTCTTCCTTGTAGAATCTCAGCTTACCCTCAATAGTATAGAGAATTGTAGAAGATATTGTGCCAATGTAATCAAGTCATTCCACCAGGAGCATGGCCAACAAAAACTTGATAACGTTTTTTGGGATCATTGTGATGATCACCCCACAATTCAATCGATGATCATTGCTTAGGAGATACTATGGAATTGGCATGCAAGATAACTCTGAGTCACAAACATCTCCACAAGATCCAATTTCATCATCACAAGATCTATGAAAAGGACCATTGTCTCAGGACCTTTTCAATCATAGCGAATTACAGCTTGCACTCAATCTAACCCTCAATAAAGAAAGCCCATCACTTCAACTTGAGAATTTACCTCAACCTGGCATTTCATCAAGCTCCACCGATGTTTTGACAAGCTCTTACCAATCATCCAAAAGACAAAGGTCGTCTAAATTAAATGAAGTTGCTTTAGAAATTGAAGAAGTGGAGAAGCTCCTAAAAGGACTCGACAACAGTATAGAGATAATCTTGAGAAAAGCACTCTCAACAATCCCACGAACATTCCATCAAGTTCTCATCAACCTCTAGAGTCCATAGAGTATGATTAGCTTGAAGCCCTAGAAATTGAAAGACTCATCAGGCAACACAGAAGGTAGAAGGATGGATGCAGCTTAAATAGCTTGGATGACAGCACAGAAGAACCAATCCATAAATATAACATGTGAAAGAATCAAATGCAAGAAGAAGTCAAATGAGACAAAACTTGTGAAGAAAAAGTTGGCTTAAGTACTATAGTAAAACACTTGTCATGTGGACATAATATAACACTATTATCACATGTGAAGAAGTCCGACACAAGAAGAAGCCATACGCAAGAAAAAGTTAGACGAGATGAAACGTGTGGAGAAAAAGTTGGCGTAAATAGTGTAGCAAAAGATTGTTCATGCAATCTTCATGTAGTGTTGGGCACTATATACTCTTCATGCATTGTTTGGCATTATTCAGACCATTGTAACAATACTATTTGGCACTGTAGTGTACTGCAGCAGAAGCGAAAAATGACGGATAAGAGTTTGTTAGAAGTAGAAAACTCAGCTTGTTAGTGTGAAACTCGACATGAACAAAAAATTGACAATTGTCAACCATAAAGCATCTATAAAAATTATTGATGATCTCCATAACTATCACCAATAATTATGTGTTTGTCTTTAGTGTTTGCCTATAAAGGCAGTGTCTGCAAATGTTAAGGGGTAGAACGTATCCTCTCTTAAGAAATAATATTGTGTAGTTTGCTATGAATTCTTAAAGCTTTCTCCTATCTTTCTTTTTGCATGGTATGATGCTTTAAAATTAGGGATGTTTTTATCAATTTTGGTAGTATGCTCTGCACTTGCCACAATGTAGAACTTGTCTATAAGAATTCTACTAGCTTAAAATTTTCTCTCATATGAGTCAAAAAATGAAAAAGTAATTTGGTAGCTAACAGGCAATACCTATTTTGAGGTTTGAAGGGCCATGTATGTGGGATAGCATACTTGCCACAAATTCTGGTTTCGTTTTCCCTGACTCATATCATATGCAAAATGTAGTTTTGTATCTATGTTCAGATTGAATGTCCAATTGCCAAAATCCAACTTAAAAATTGACCTTTGAGTAAACCTTGGCTTGAGTAAGGCTAGAGAATAAAGAGTTCTGATGAGGTAGAGGAAATTTATTATCTTATAGGAATTGATTGAGATGCTGGTAATTAACGACTAGTCTTATTTTTTCTCTATGGCCATTTTTGGTTAAAAATCACTGACATTGACATTAGCGGTCTCACGTGAAGCGATTGACATTGATATAGACAATTTCTTTTAATTTTTTTTTTTTATTTTCTTTCTACTTTTTCCCCTTCTTCCTCCACCACTTACTAAGCCTCGGCGAATGGACCAAGGCCTAGCCATGGGAAACGACTGGCAAGGTCGCCCCTTGCCAAATCCTAGTGAGGCTAACTTTGCATGAGGTTGTTGAGGGTGACCCTCTTTAGTCACTGCCTTGGGCTAGTCTCTGGCCATCACCAAGACTTGCTAATTGGTGGAGGAAAAAGGGGAAAAAATAGAAAAAAAATGAAAGGAAAATATAATAAAAAAATTTGAAAAATGTTTGTCAGTGCTGGCCATGTCACATGGGATGGCCAACATCCACGTTAACAACTTTCGGTCAAAATTGGCTCGATGGACTACATTAGCAAATTGTATGTTTAGAACTAAATTGACCAAATTGAAAAGTTTAGATTGAATTGGTATAAGTGCAATAGATTTAAGATTTTTTTAGTAATTTTCTCGTTCAAAAAATTAAACCTGTTTGAAAATCATGCATGTTGTATTTTATACTTTTAAAATGAGGATAATTATAGCATACACCATTTGTACAAAAGTTGTTCACAATCGATCTTATTCACCCTAAAGTTGATAGTTAGGAAAGAGTGAGTGATTAAAATTCTAAAATCAAGCGTGGATGAAATTGCTTGCATAAAATTTCTTCATAATCGCGGCATGCTCTGATTTTTCTTAAAATAAATAAAAGCGTGATCATAACATGCATGAGTTTCTAAAATAGAACACACAAAAATGACCCTTACTATCGAAACGGGTCATTCTTAATCTGCTACCAAGACACAGAAAATTGTGTAATGTAACAAACGTGCCATTCTTACAGAGACTGGATTTTTTAGACAAAAAAAAGTTTGGGTCAAAATTAAACCTAACTTAGATTTGGTGCTTTTTAAGAAAATTAGTCCCATATTTGGTACACCAGGTTTATTCCGTGCCCTTTCATACTAACTACTAAGGAAAGATCCTCCTAAATGCTTTAACACTCACACTGAAAATGGACTGAAAAATCTCTTGTTCAGAACCCAACTCACCGCCCAAGCCTTAGAACATGTTACGGCCCCAAAAGGCAAAGAGTCAGACAACGAGATGCCAAACCTTTCGGTCGATGTGAACTCTTAGGAAAGATCAACCTGTCATCCTATAGTAACTTTGATTGGTTGGGCACCGTCAATTGCTAAGGCCGAGTTTCAATGTCTATACACCCGAGAATGAAATAGGTAGCAATTACAGGACCCCAGTCATACGACGAATCTCGCAAGATTAGTGATTGTAGCTCATCCCCATCAATATAACGTGAGATTGATCGTCAAGCGTGTTGACATCACAAAAGTGCCGAGCAGAAATTTTAAATTGCCAGGTACGGTTCCACGGTTCTTACGGTAGCTGAAGTCGGAGCAAGGTGCTACGAGATTGGACTACGATAGAAGCCTGTCAAAGTTTTATCGATGACGGGCTAGCGAGGCTCCAGATGATGCGAATTAGCATGTTCATTTGGCCATCCAGGAAAAAGCATGTTAGCTCCAACTTGATTAGTGGGAAAAAGGCGAATTACTTTGCATTCTTTAACTAAAAATGGCAAACATCTGTCGGATAATCAGGATGGAACCAAACTAACCCGTAAGAGTCTTGCATTTCCAGAGAGTGGAAACTAATCGGAATGAAAATCAGTAGGGCTTTCCAATCGCTGCTCGCCGCTCACTGAAATCAACACTTCACAGTTCAGCTTTGATCATATTCATCTGATCTGTTGAGGCAGCCTTTTTCATTTTTGATTAGAATGATATCATCTCGGCTTAGCCTCTACAAGCTTTCCTCCTTTTGCTTCTCATCAAATTGAGAGACCTTGCTTTCTCGGTGGGGTTACAGAGCCGTCAGTTGCTTGCTTAGAAGATGAATGGTCTCTTGACACTCTGCAAGCTTCTGTGCTGCTGTGGCTCTCTCCTTCTCCTGCCAGAGTATTAGAAAAACTTTAAGGGATACAAAATTGCTGACAGACCAGACAACATGCATTCACACCTTTCAATCATGAAATCGATCAGTTACATCTCTGGATGTAGTCATTGAATAGTTATAGGGACTGGAAAGAAAATTGGAGATTGCAACAAATGCATCTTTAGAATCTCAATGCTCAGCAGTCTGCACTTGAATATGTAGCTAATCTATTTTGTTAGCAGGGTTGAAAACAGTAACTGATAATGTTCACTACAATCTAGGATTTTGAACTAAGAAAGATCCATTTCACAGACATATCCATTGGCAAGGCATCTGATCCTCCTTAGTCCACGAACAAAATATAAAACAATAGAAAATTAACAGCCACTAGTAGACAATGACAAAATTGTGGTCATATTTCTCATGATCATAAATGATGTGTATATCGAATACCTATGGTGCTTTGAGAGCAACTTATAAATGCCTCTGCATATTACTCTCCTTGCAATAATATGTACATGTACATTGTATACTGATGACTCTTTCCAATTTAACTTCCTGAAGATATGAAGCAAGTCTAAGGAAGACTAGTTATTTAAGATTAGTGAATCTACCATACCTGTCTGCTCTTGGTGTCAAGATCTACTGCGGATGATGAGCATGTTGTGCAGTTCTCCTTCCTTTGGAAAGAGATAAGAGGTCAAGTAAGATACACTTTGGACATCAAGTTCATAAACAAAAATGAAATATAAAAAAAAAGTGTCCTGATGAAAAACAAGTTTTGCTGCCTATGGATGAAGTTGGAAGCCCGAATGGCATGACAATTACTCAGAAGCGATGAAAGGCAGCTGACATTAAAGTACAACATTTGAAATTGCACTAGCATGATATTTATTTCTGGACATAGGCATGATTTTTATCAGCTCTGATCCAAGGGCGTTCACCAACTAAGAAATTACAAGACATTCCGATTGAGATTTTTTCAGCTTGAAGGAACTCCCATGACCTCTCGCCAATATACCTATGTGGGCCTAAATCCTATCTGACCTCAAGCCTGAGAAAAACAGGAAACCACCTCCGTTCCAAAGCCTATTTTTGAAATGAATGATGATTAGCTTTTCATTGGTAAGTTCAAACCCCGGGATAAGTTAATCTTAACTGACTGTAATATCCTTCATATTAAGGTGAGGCAACAAATTCTGACCTTTTGATTTTCTGCTGAAGATCCTCACACCTAGCTTGAGTTTCCTGATGATGGTGCTTTTCTTCAGCAAGTTCCTCCTCTAACTTCTTGATCTTTTCTCGTAAAAGTTTCACTTCATCTTCCAAATCACATGCCCGCATTTCTAATGATTTGTAAGACTCTGTCATGCATTTTAGTTGAACCTCTGCTAAGCTGTGCGAGTTTTTACATGAATCCAACTGAAATTTAAGTCCTGTAAGAAGCTTCTCTTTTTCCAGCAGATAAAGCTTTGTAGTCTCAAGATCAGTGCACCTAGCTATGCCAGATACAAGGTCACCTTTCTCTGACTTGAAGAGGTTCACATCCTCCTTTGAATATTTATGAGGTGCAACCTTTGACCCAATCCGGGAGCCCATGTTTTCTTCTTGAAATCCCTCACTGTAATCCTCAATATTGGAAGTAGGAGGGATATTGCCACATTCATCTGTATATGTATCTCCTGACAGCTTTTCTTTGACAACCTTACCCTCCAGCAAAGCAACCTTGTCTATGCATTCTCCGTCACTATTATCTCCCTCATGACCTGTGTAGCTAATTATGCCAGATTTTAGTTCACTAGCTTTACCAACGATATCTGAAAGTTCAATAACAAAGTCGGCCAAGGTTAAGTTGTTGCAAGCAAGGTTCTCAACAGAGTTGGAGAAAGATTGTATCATCTCTTCAAACCCATGCCCATAACTGGAAAAATCCTGGCAAAAGGCTGCTTCCTTGCCTAGAGAAAATACAAACTTGTGTATCTGAGAAACTGCCTTTTCAAGGTTTTGCTTTCTCATATTTTCGTTGCTAGTCTTAGGGCTACCCAGAATGACAGACATCACACTCTCTGCAGTTTTCACTGTATCTTCAGCAGTAGGATGCTGACCATATCCATCACTTGGATGAACTTCCTTTAAGATAGGACCGATTGAATGAAGTAATGGAGAATCTGGGATCTGTACAGCATGTTTTATATCTAGCAAAACTTTTCCTACATCCACACCTGGAGCATGAGACTCAATTATCATACCGATTTTTGAGAGCAAGTTGGGCAATTGCAGATCCTCTTTATGCAGCTGTCTGGCTGGAGGACTAGGGTACGGCACATCCTGATTCAACGATGAATTTATGCCAGGATCCTCCTTAGGAAAGACACTCACATCCTTCGACTTTGTAGTATCTGCTGGTGCTACACGTTCTTTATTTGCTTTGCTGGAAGAATCTGTACTTCTAATGGCGGAACTGTTTACACATATATCATCAGATGAACAGGCCAATTTCTCCATTTCAAGAAAGTCATCCATTAACTGTCTGTCGCTCTCATGTGACCGCTCATCAGATTTGTCCATGATCTTAGCACTCTTCAACTGAGACATACTGCAGATATGGGGACCCCAAGATCCAGAGGAGCTTCCTTCTTCTTCAATTCCATCTTCACAAGTAGAACTGGCGCTTGGCGGGGTGCTTGCAATTTGACTTGAGAAATCTTCAATATCCAAACCCATGTTGGACTCAGGGGTTCGTTTCAATTCACCTGCCTGAATCTGAGCTTCCAAGCTCTTAAGCCTGCCACCAGTTTTGGCACACATGTTTCTCAAAGCCTGCAATTCTGAGTTTCGAGCAGCCAAAGTTTCTTTCAACATCTTTGATTCTTCTTCCATTGCCAGCAAATGTTTACTGAGAAAATCAGACTCTTTGTAACATTGCTGAGGATGGTCAAAGGAGATTTCGGGCTCATGAGGCAACCTGGGACTAGGATTTCTAGCTTTGTTCTTCCTTAGCCAAGGTTCAGTGGAGATTCGGCCTGAGCTCCCAACTTCCAGCTTCATTTGAGCTAATGCAGCTGGACCAGGCAATTTCTTGCGAACGAGGCTGCGTAGTCTTTGGCATTCTGCTTCCAGTTTCAAGATTTTTTTGACATCCTCCAAATGCTGCTGGTTTAAAGCTTCTGCTGACTTCATGCTCATATTCTTCTCCTGATTTCTAATATCAAGTTCTTTAGAAACCATGTGCAGCTCATATTTCAGTGAGTTCATGTCCTTCTCATATAACTCGATATCCCGTTTAAGAACTTCAATCTCTAAATTAGCTTGAGACTTTTCTTCATTGACACTTAATATTGTATCAATATGATCCTGTAATGACCTGGAAAGTGCAGCATTTTCTGCAGTTGCCTGAAGAAGTCGACTATCTAATTCAGCTACCTTTGCCTCAAGACCAAGTTTCATATCGTCCCATTGCTTGGCTTTGGTACGAATTACTTCTTGCAAGTTCCTCTCGCTCTCCTCCTTTACATTTCTTATCTGCCTCATGCACTCCTTCAGAGCACCATCCAAGTGGGATGCCCGGTCCTCAGCAGTGAGCTTCAACAGCATAGTAGATTCAAGTTGCTGTCTCAGTGCAGAAGCTTCTGCATCTGCCTTCTCCCATCCTGAGAAAAAAAATAAGGTAATGATGTAAAAACTATATTGGGCATGAAAACTGTAATGTAATTGGTATTATGAACTTTATTGCTTAATGTACTTTCCGGTCCCCACACCAGTTAAGCATTTCGATCTCGTTTTTGAAAATTTTAATGGGAGGCAAGGACAACTATCACTTTATCATATTCATATGTTCACTGAAGCAATCTAAGTGAACTTTTCAAAAAGTCATTGACAAATCTGACAGAGGAAATTATTGCTCTTATCTGCATGATTGGGTGGAGATGGAGAGGGATAGAGATTATTTAAACTACTTAGAGAGATAAGCTCATTACTAGGGATTTTACCCGAAACAGCTTCTTCAGCAACTTTGGCATGTTGCTTGACCAGATTCTCCTTTGAACTAATCTCCACATAAGATGCCGACAGCTTTTCATTCAAGTCCTTAACTTGAGACTCCAAAGTAGTGACTTGAGATTCCAATGTAGTGACATGACCTTCCAATCCACTCAAATGCTTATATGAATCCACGGATATCTGGACATAGCTTACCTTTACATAGTCCTGCCCACGGAAACAGAGAAACTTAGGCAGGAGTTATTTGACCAAGAGCAAAATGTGATTTGCTAAAATGTTGTTAAAAGAAAAAAAAAAAGGCAAAGGACTACTCCCTTGATCCCAGCATAAGTGAAATTGATAACAACGACTGAAGATGAATGTAACCAATTAAACTATTTTTGCAGATATGGACAGCTTTCTTATGCCAACCAAATTATGCTTTCGACCCAAGTTCAATGAGCATACCTCATGTCCTAGCGATGCTGCTTTAGACAAGGTAATTGCAGGATCAGATGGGGCAATAGCTTTGTCAGGCAGGTTCTTGTCCGAGGATTTCTTCTTCCATGGCCAGCCACGACGGTCCATTTCACTATATGCTTCCTAAGATCATAATACATAATTGTTTTTAATTACTTGACTAGCCTCCCGGGTAGGGGGCATAGAGCGAACAACAAAAATGAGAAAAAAAAAACAACTAAATGGAAGGCACTACTCAACAGATGACCCGTGAGTAAAAAAAAAAAATGTGAACTTTACTACGAATGATTTCAAAATTTGTGGATGCTGATCATCTCAAAAACCACATCAATATTGAAACAGACATGAGAGCATGATCATCCGATGCCGAATTCATCCAAACCTCAGGCATGAATTACCCAGTACTCACACAAGCTCAGAACAGTTTTCTCAGTGGCTCAAATTCTCGCTCACGTCGTGTGTAGGACGAACATCCACCAAGAACGGAGAGGGTTCTCCCCACGGTCATAGGAAAAAAGATTCACCGAGAACAGAATCAGCCAAACATCATTCCAAAAATGCTAAATGCCTCGCAATCAATGCAGCTCTAAACCAGCCACCCAAAATAAAAAAACGAAATTTAAAGAAAACAGAGCTAACCCAACCGCGTGTCATCTAAACAGAGCGAAAAGAAAACTCACAAAGAACACAGCTAACTGGCCACAAAAAAAAAAAAAAAAAAAAATGAAATAGAACGAAAAACGATTGTCGTGCAGTAAATTTCACCGAAACCACTCCAAACGCAAAACGAAGCAGCAGGATCAATGGCCCATTCCTACTTCGTTCGCTCCTATCTACAGAGAGAGAGCTCAGTATGGCATCCGTCGGCAAAGCTCGAGGAACAAAAAAGAAGCGGAAAAACCAGAGCGAGCTCGGCTTCACGAGCGCCGGCGACGACGCCATGGACGAGAAATTCACAATCCACGTCCAGGCGCTCCCCCCTGACCACGCAGCCCCGACCGAGGACTTACTTTAAAAAAAACGGCCGGGAAAAAGCGATCTCCACTCTACTCGGCGGACGCTCGAGGCGCCGCCGGCGACCGCCGATCAAAGCGCCGCGCCGGGCCGGCGCGATCGCCAGCAAAATGCGAGCGAGCGAGCGAGCGCACAGAAGAGAGAGAGAGAGAGAGGAGGAAAGCGATCTCGAGCTGAACTCACCAGAAGAAGAAGAAGAAGCGGCGACGGTTTGAACTTTGAACTGGAGGAGGCCGATCGAGCTTCGACGATGGTGCGGCGAGCGAGCCTGGGGACGAGCGCGAGGAAAGTGAAGATGATGAAGAAGACGACGACGCCCAGAAATAGGAGGGAGAACTTCAAAAAAAGGCGAAAGTGCGGGCGGACGTCACCATCAGAAGACGCTCCTCCTCCTCCTCGCCACGCCAGCTCGAAAAGCGGCGACGCCACGTCGGCTAGGGGCGGGGCCCGCGCCCGCGCCCGCCGCTGGCTCTCCCAATTACCCGTTTTGCCCTTGCGGAGTACGACAGAAAACGCCCGGGGCGCGACTGGCGGGAGCGCTGGTACTTGCTAATTTCCTAATTGCGCTCGAGTTGGTTCCATTTCGGGCAAGTTTGTCGCCACCCGATGGCCTAAAAAATTTGAATTTGCAGCTTTAATTATTTTCCGTAGTTGCCGTGAAACAGTCCGAAAATTTAGTATCCTTTCGACACTGTATTTCCGTTGTCCGGATTGGGTACCAAACTTGAGGATGTCCACCGGGGTCCGATCATATCTGGGATTCGGAGCAAACCGATTTTGGGCCGGCCGGTTCAAGGCCAATTTATGGGTTCGATTCCTGATTTCGCGAAGCTAATTGCAGCCTAGAAATGACGTTCCTAATTTCATTTGAAAATCAATTCAATTGGTCCGATTTCTAGATCGAATCGATTTTAAGTTGATGTTGAGGTCTCTTTCGCAAATAAAAGAAAAAAAATCTTGCAATTATTAGAAATTGAAATCTCGACATAAAGAAATGACAGCTTTATCTCCTAACCCAAAATGCATTTTTGTAACAGTCTATGATTCCAGACTGGTTTGGTTCACAATTTTCTTTGAACCTGGTTATAGGACTTGCGAGACCGGCCCACCTGGCACGTGAGATTTCGGCTTTTATCTGGGCCTAAACATCAAAACCGACATAGAAAGAGAAAAAGCCTCTAGTGTTAGTAATCACGCGATGACCCAGGCAAGGGCCCATTGAGCCCAAAAACCTCAAAAGAAAAAGGCCCAAGTCACTCAAAATCAAAGCCCAAATACAACTTTGCTACTACTATATATACATCTATACGACCTTCTCCCACGAACCCTAGGTAATCCTCCTCCTCCACCTCCACCTCCACCTCCATT
The DNA here is from genome assembly GCA_014182515.1 of Eucalyptus microcorys. Taxonomy (NCBI): domain Eukaryota; kingdom Viridiplantae; phylum Streptophyta; class Magnoliopsida; order Myrtales; family Myrtaceae; genus Eucalyptus; species Eucalyptus microcorys. The sequence continues at coordinate 27,922,590 of CM024570.1, forward strand.
TCCGACACCCGCACACAGGCACGCGCGCCGCCCCTCCGCCGCCGCCGCCGCCGCGAGAATGGGTCGGGTCATCCGGGCGCAGAGGAAGGGTGCCGGGTCCGTCTTCAAGTCCCACACCCACCACCGCAAGGGCCCCGCCCGCTTCCGCAGCCTCGACTTCGGGGAGCGCAACGGGTACCTGAAGGGCGTCGTCACCGAGATCGTGCACGACCCGGGGCGCGGCGCCCCGCTCGCCCGCGTCGCCTTCCGCCACCCCTTCCGCTACAAGAAGCAGAAGGAGCTCTTCGTCGCCGCCGAGGGCATGTACACCGGCCAGTTCGTCTACTGCGGCAAGAAGGCCACCCTCGTCGTCGGCAACGTCCTGCCCCTCCGCTCCATCCCCGAGGGCGCCGTCGTCTGCAACGTCGAGCACCACGTCGGCGACCGCGGCGTCTTCGCCCGCGCGTCCGGGGACTACGCCATCGTGATCAGTCACAACCCGGATAACGACACCACAGGTGCGCCCCTTTCGTTTGCTCCTTTTTCTTGTTTGGATCGGATAGGATTGGGTCGTCCTTTAAGTATGTGTTTGAGGTGTACGGAGCGTGTAGCAGATGCGAGTCGTGATTGCCTGAGTGTTGGGTTGCTCTTGCTTGTGGTCGATTTGATTTGGAAGAACCCTGGGGCCGGTATGGCAAACTCGGGTCGCCATGTTTCGGGATTATCTTTACAGTTCGCTGTTTCGGCTTGTTGCTTCTATGATTTGAAATGGTTAAACTTTTAGTTAGTTGTATTATTCGTAAGCCCATTGTCAGCCTGGTTGCATGCACTGGAATTGAGCATTTGTTTGTAAGAACTCAAAAGCAGTGTGATGCCGATGATTATCTCGATTGTGTGATTACGCACGCTTCTCTATTCTGTTTGTTGGTGTATTTCAGCGATGCCCCAGAAGAAAAATGTCATTCTTGTCAAGTTCTGGAAGTTGTTTATGTTTGTCGTATGGGTTTCTGCATAAAAAATCCAAATTCTTAATCCGAGGCTCTCACATCCGGTGGAGATAATTTAATATGTTATCTTGTTTGTAACTTTGTTTGCTGTTGAAGTTATTAGTCTTTACGGTGGACTCTATTGGAAAAATGTCATTGGCAAGGCCACTGATTATAGAATGTGCACACATTAAATTTGGCATCTCAGAGATGAGATAGAAATGGCTTGTAATTGTTGGGCAGTTTCACTCTTTTTGCAATTTGTGGATGGTCTTCAATACTTTGCTTATATGACTACATTTTTGGATTTGGTGGGCTTTTAGCCCACTGCAATGCTTAGGCACTATGCCACTATTCATTTTTTCCATTGGGTAGATTTTCGTTATTTTTGCATGGTGGGGGTCACTCCTTGCATGTTTTCTTGACTCTGTTTGTGAAGTCATCTACTGCTTTGGGGATGGGAGCCAGTTGGAAGGGGTAGTAGTTATAGTAGAGTTGATAAAGTGAAGAGATTAAGTGATGTTTTAAATACATAAATGCAGCAGCGATGCTTATGAGATGAAGGGAAATTACTGACTATTTTCATGGGAACAAAGGAAATTTTGGAACTTGGTATTGTGTTTAACATTTAAGTTAAAGTCCTACACAGTGAAAGAATTTTCATAACAAAGGAAGGCGATGACATGATGTTTGACCTATCAAGTGTTCATATTGTGATGAGATGGTGTGCACTTAATGATTAGAAATTGCATTATCAGATATTGATTTGCTTGTGATATTATATTAGTACCCCCCATAGACGTTATATTTTACTGTTCCCACGCCTGATAATCGAAGCTCACTAAATAACCTTCGAGCTCACATTGTTTGCATTGGATGGCAGAGTCAAGCTCCCTTCCGGCTCTAAGAAGATTGTTCCAAGCGGGTGCCGGGCAATGATCGGGCAGGTCGCAGGTGGAGGTAGGACTGAGAAGCCTCTCCTCAAGGCTGGCAATGCTTACCACAAATTCAGAGTCAAGAGGAACTGCTGGCCTAAGGTACGTGGTGTGGCAATGAACCCCGTCGAGCATCCTCACGGAGGAGGTAACCACCAACACATTGGGCATGCGAGCACAGTCAGGCGCGATGCTCCTCCTGGCCAGAAGGTTGGTCTCATCGCTGCAAGGAGGACCGGTAGGCTCAGAGGTCAAGCTGCGGCTACTGCTTCCAAGGCCGATAAGACCACTTAAGGAGCATTGCTATTTTATCTTTTCCTTATCTTTCTTTCTTTGGGGATTGTCTTGTTGGGGACCTTTTGTAGTTCACTTCCAAAGATTAGTTGGTGCCTTTTGTAGACGAATTTTGGACAACTGCGAGAGTCATGGTCATTTTATATATGATTGTTTGTGTTGCTTGGGAGCTTTCAATTATTTGATAAGCTGAATGGCAATTGCTATTATTTCCTACTCTTCCTTTGCCTTTGTTTGGGGAAATTTCTTCTAATGGCTTGACCTGACTCACAGAGCTGCAATGGCTTGGGTGTGGTGGATTGGTGATGGTGGTACCTTTGACAATTTTATCTTTGGATCAAACGTGGGATAGGCTGTCTTTAGATGGTTTTAACTGGCTTTTGATTCGGGAAGTGGTTTGGTTCCTGCTGGCCATATCGGGAGGGGGAGAGAGCGCAACGGATGCAACTTGAATAACTTGTTATTCAGGTTGATGGTGCGTGGTGGTGGATGGTGGCGGAGCGGCATGAGAGAGGGCTTTTCAGGGTGAGGACGCGGAAGCCACACCTCTGCTGTGGCGTTTGGTGATGGATGGCGGAGGGTGTGGTTCCATCACAGTGCCATGGATGTCGGCGGAGCCATGGTCGGTCTCCTTTAGCAGGGCCATCAAGATAATGAATGGTAGGGAGCCTCCTCTGTTCTTGAAATGTGGGCGCCGCTTCTTGGGACATATGCACCACTCCTTTGTAATGTTTACAAGGTCGGTGCTTTATACAACGTCCTTTAGTTGATTGAAATTCCTTAAGTCCGGGTTGATGAGAGTCTATATATGCATTGTTATTGGTCATTTATGCTTTCTTTGGCAATTCAAATTTGAGTTCATATATGATAATTTGTTATCTTATCCTATGATTGAAACTCCTTAGACTTCGTCAAAGATCTTCACTAGATGAAGAGGAAGACCTCACACCTCGACGAAGACCTTCACAATCCTCGACGAAGATATCTACATGACGAAGATCGTCGCATAACCGTGCAAAAATGATGCGTGTGGTCGCCTGAAATTCCGTCGTCTCCTCTCCCTGTCGCGATCTCAGATCGGTGGATTTGAGCCACACTCCATTGGCGACAATCATGCAGAGAAATCTTAGATCTATGGATCTGATCCATTTCTCATTTTCTCTCTCCTTGCGCTTGGTCACTTTGGGCAGGGCGCGTTTGGTAACGATTCTGTTCCTAATGCATTACGATCGAAATGATTTTTTTTGATTACATTTCCCTAAATGCATTCGAAAGCAAAAGAACGCGTTTGATAACGAATAAAATTTCGATTCGGAATAGAAAAAGAACGAAATGCGTTTGGTAACGAATAAAATTTCGATTCTAATAAAATTTCTATTCTAATTCTTTTTTAATTACATTTTTAGATGAATGTAAATTTGATATTGAATTTTCATAAACTATTCACTCGATTAATTATATTTTTATACTAAGTAATAAAAATATTAACTAATCAATTTTTATGAAATAGTAAATAATAAACCATAGTATAAACTATACTAATATCCCTAAAATATGTAATAAATATAAATACTAAATTATAATATAAAATTAAATATATATTCTATATATAGCAAATATATATTTCAGAATAGGAAGAAATTAAAATAAAATATAGAAATAAAAAATAGATAAAAATAAAAACAAAAAATGTTGTTATTTTAAATTTGGTTTTCTTATTAGAATTTCAATATTATTTATATTTAAATAAGAGTTTTTTTTTTTTTATCATGGTGATTTCTCATTTTCAATTAATATTTACTTTTATATGATTAAATATCTAATCCATTTTAAATTTAATATGGATGGATGTTAATTTTAATTTAGCCAAGATACTTCTCTCTCTCTCTCTCTCTCTCTCTCTCTCTCTCTCTCTATATATATATATATATATATATTCCCTTCCCCAAAACCGAACACCCAACATTTAAGAAGGTTAAACTCTTCAAACCAACAGGACTCTTTGAAACAAAGAAAATGCCTTAACGAGAAATTCATCACTACAACTTATCCATAAATGAATAATAAACTAACGTAGTCCATTGTTCAACTTCGAATATTGGCTTAGATAAGTCAATAATTAAAAACAATATTACAAAGGTCGGAAACATAAAGTTATTGAATCTCCGGCATATTGTAATCCCTTGCCATTTGATTTGCAATACTTCTCCGAAGTATGTTTATCCCCATTGCTTCCTCATTTGATGTATCATCTACAACCTCCACTTCTCCAGTTCCAAATGGGTACTCCGGATCTCCATATCGAGAAAAGTTTTTGTCCATCCTGTCTTGGTCACGAATATAATTATGAAGAGCACAACATGCAATTACAATAAGTGCTTGCTTTTTAATTGTAAATGGAGGCATGTGTCTCAAAATGGTGAAGCGATTCTTTAATGCCCCAAATGACCTCTCAATGACATTTCTTAAAGAAGAATGTCTATGGTTGAATAATTCTCTTGCTGTCCTTGGCCGTCTTCCACTCCCCCTATAATCGTTCAGATGATACCGTTCACCTTTAAACGGAGTTAAAAATCCCGGCTGTGTTGCATAACCAGAATCTACCACGTAATATTTGCCTATAATTTATATATATATATATATATATTAGTTATGATATGTAACAATGAAACAATCATAAAATGAATTTCTCTTTATAAACAAATCAAATACCTGGTGGTGGTCGAGGAAATTGTAATTGAGGAGTGGCAAGTGCTGCCGAAAGCACTCGACAATCATTGCGAGATCCTTCCCATCCAGAATATACGAAAGTAAATTTCATATCAAACGAACAAACACATAACACATTCTGAGTGGTATTTCCTTTTCTGCCTCTATATGGGATTTGCTTTGAGACCTGGGACGGTAGCATTTATATGGGTGCCATCAATAGCACCTACGCAATCCTGTAAATTTATTTTGAAAAAAAAATCATGTGAATTTATGAAAATACAAAAATTATCAACTACATGTATTTGATGATGCACAATTGATATGAAAACTATACCTTGAAATAGCGTTCGTGGATAGGATTCATAAGAATTTCCGGTGGAACAACATCAAATGACGGTGATTTGATAATCTCTTTTGCAAGTTTGAGAACTGCTTTCAACACTAAATTAAAGTACGTGCTGATTGTTTGTCCTGATCGTTGAAATCTCTCGCATAAATCTCTAGTTGAGTTATTATGACCAACCAAAGATAAGAAGATCCCAACTTGTTCATCTATTCTAACATATCGACTATCTTTCAACCAACCTCTTATCCTCATCAAATCACATAGATTCAGAAAAACATGCCTCTCCATCCTGAAGGCTTCATATATTCTATCTGAATGTCCACAAATAATCTCTCTCATCCATTCCGGTCCCGATAATTTGCTGTCTCTAATAGGTTCTTTCGTATGCACGGACATATCCATCGCAACCATGCATAACCATGCTACCAATATGTCAAGATCATCGTCATCCAAGAATTGGTCAAATGAGTCTACCTGCTCATTAGACATACTATTTGATCCATCTTCCATAGTACCTATATCATCACACAAATACAATAACATTAATAAATAAATTTGAAAAAAATCCAAACACGGCCTTAACAATTTAAGTTCTAAAGTAGAAGCAAATCAAATATAAAATTCTCACACAATCCATATTATCCATACAACAACACAAAATAGTTTGAACAATTAAATCACACAGTTAAGTGAAAGCACGTGCAATCCATAAAACATATTTCAACATCTACAAAAGACATTGAAGAAGTCCATGTCTCCTTTCAGCTGGTGATTTGATGAAAGCCTCTCTCCATATGGCACTAACACATCCTCGTTCCACTGCTTTGTTGTAAAGATCTTGGTCCAAGTCATTCATATTAACCAGAATATCAATCACAACCGATATAGAGAAGGGGTCTTCGGTGGTGGTGGTGGTGGTGTGACTTGTGAGCTAACGGATCCACTCCCGTTATTGACTCGACCTAGCTTTGAGCATGTCTTGGATGGCTTTGCATGTGTCTGCAATATCAAATGAGGAACTATTTCTTCTCCTCTTGACATTTGGAGTCCTATCCAACCCGTGATTATTATGAATGGGAGTGGAAGTATACTGGGATGTAAAAATGTCCTCATCAATCTGGTGTTCACCTAAGTCCTCTGGATCACCAGTTGCATTGCCACCATCATTGTCACAATCCTCTGACAACGTCACATCTTCGGCATTTCCTACGGCATGCTCTCCAGTAGCATATGTATCACCAAATACCATGCACAATTCAGGATATTGAGGAAATCCATCCTTCTTGAACTTTGCCCAGTCATTATTATCCTGCAATTTTCACAATAATGACATATGTCAATAACATAATCAAATCTTCTAAAACTTACATAAATCATAATATCAAAATGATCGAAACTTAAAACATACCCTGATGTGAGAGTCCCAAATATTTGGATCGTCAACAACAACCGTGCTATTCAGATTATCCCAACCAAAGCCAGATTGTGAAAGGAGCTTCTTAAAACTACCATACTGCCTTCTCAATTTGTTCACCTTGTTCTTCAACCGCAATAGGTTATATTGGTATCCCGACTGTTTATTGAATTCAGCACGTATGTTGTTCCACCCTGTTTTGTTAAAAGTAGAAGTCGTGCGATTTCCCTTTTGAACCTCCTCTACCAACAATCTTACAAACAAGTTGGTTAAAGGCTCGGTCCATTTTGCATTGAACATATCTTTCTGGGATGCCATTTAACCTTGATTGAGTATCATATAAATTAATTGAGATGACACTTAAAACTATCATGGAAGATAAAGTGTAACCGGGTAAGTAGGACAAAAAGAAAAAGATACTCAAATGAAAGAAACTCACTTGAGGTGGTTTCTTGTTTAAATGCAAACTCGAACTCCAAACCAACGACTTCCAGCTAACCTGAAATAGGATCACTTACTTAGAATGAATCACAACCTTTATACTCAGAATGAATTAATAGCCTGAAAAAAATCAGATAAGAGGAACACTTTGAGAAAACAACAACTCAAAACAATATTTCAGTATATTTCTATTCAATGCAATGTGATGAAAAGGGAATAAGTAAACAACATGAGCCTCCTCTTTTGCATAAAGCTACTCCATGGAAACTTACAAGCAGCTCATTACTCGACTGGAGAAAAGCCAAATAGCCAATAGTCAATCACCATGAGACACTAAACAAATTTTATTCCCAAAGTAGAAACAACAAGGTGAAATATCTGTATTGAACAAATATAAGGGAATTCGATCAATCTGACTATATTCCAATGGTAGCAATTGACCTCTCGCCCCACTTGCAGCATCCAAGGACAGCAAAACTGTCACTCCCAACTACGACCATTCCACTCTATTTCTTTTTCCTTCCCTCCGTCTGCCGTCATCCACTCTTTGCTTCCACAATATCTTATCCAAATATATAGAACCAACAGAACAAAGAAAGACACACGCACAACACGTTGTTTAAGTTGCTGCAATCTGTAATGTTGGATTTTTGCTATGTTTCTTTTCTGTTTTCATATAGATTTTTGTGAATAAAGTAGTACTTCGATGTCTCATGATAGATGATTGGGATATTTCCTTCTATATACTTGGACTTTCATAGAGTTTCTTTATGTCTTCATTTCAATGAATAACATCCATGTTTTGTGCAATCCTTGCTTGTGAAATTTCCAATGACTCTCATGAAAGATTCAACTCCAGCAAAGCATGTTTACTAACTCAAATTTGAGCACACACATCAGTCTCAAACAGGACAGATTCTGGACTGAACTTTGGACATGTGAAAACCATATCAAATGAGATTCAATCAGGGAATTCTATAGCTCATTGGAAAGATATTTGAATCATCTTCGACTTTCATGAAGACTTCGAAAATAGAAAACCACAACAACCAGCTCATATCAAGTCATTTGCACGTAAGGTCGAACAGCTCAAGTCATTTGCACGATCAGCGAAACCAGTTGATGATAACCAATACATAAACATCAAAAGAAGTTCAATGAGTATGAAGTTTGCCTTCAGATGGATGCTCGAAACCGGATTCCACAATAGCACGAAGCAACTCTGGCTTCAAAAGGAAGTCTGAAACCGGAGCTGTGAATCTTGACATAACCCTGCACGACATCGAAACAACAATCAGCTCTCCGCGCAAAGAATCGCAATAGCTTGACTCGGCGGGCGCCCTCGGCGAGCTAGCCGAGGGGTCGCTCGGCGAGCCGGCCGAGCCCGACTCGGCGGGCGCCTTCGCCGAGCCGGCCCGGGGTCGCTCGCCCTCGGCCAGCTCGGCGAGGGCACCCACCGAGTCGGGCCCGGGATCGCTCGGCGTCGAGCGACCCCCAGGCCGGCTCGGCTAGGGCGCCCGCCGAGTCAAGCCCGGCGTCGCTCGCCCTTGGCCCGACTCGGCGAGCGCCCTCGCCGAGTTGCGACCGAGCTCTCCTTGGGGTTGTTCGGCGAGCGACCCCTCGGCCGGCTCGGCGAGGGCGCCCGCCGAGTCAAGCCCGGGCGTCGCTCGCCCTTGGCCCGACTTGGCGGGCGCCCTCGCCGAGCTAGCCGAGGGCGAGCGACCCCAGGGTTGCTCGGCGAGCGACCCCTCGGACAGCTCGGCGAGGGCGCCCGCCGAGTCGGGCCGAGGGGTCGCTCGGCGAGTGACCCCGGGGCCCGACCGGCGGGTGCGCTCGCCGATTCGGGCCGAGGCCGCTCGCCGAGCCACCCCTCGGCCAAATCGGCGCGGGCGCCCGTCGAGTCGAGTCCGCTCCCGCCCCATCGCAGACGAGGAACCACCCGTACACACGAGTGAAGGGACTTACCTTGAACAAGCAGCTTCAAGATGAAGAAGCGGCCGTCGCCGTCGCCGTTCTTGAGGAGCTCGCCGTCGCCGTCGCCGTCGCCGTTCTTGAGGAGCTCGCCGTTGCCGTCGTTGTTCTTGAGGAGGGAGATGCGAGAGAGTGAGACTGAGCAGAGGAGAGGATATGCGAGAGAGTGAGAGAGTGAGCAGAGGAGAAGATGAGAGGACGAGAGACCGTAAAAGTAAAAGAGGAGATAAACATTTGATTCTTTTTCTGATTCTCGGACAGAGAATCATATTTTTTCTGATTCTCAAATCTTGTCCCAAACTGTTCCCGGGAACAAATTTGTTCCCGGGAACAAAAATTTTACCAAACGCGATTCTCGTCCCAAACTGATTCTGGGAACAAAAATCGGGAATCGAGCTTTGATTTTGTCGTGCTAGACAACCGCAACATCAACCATGCAAAGGTCACACAGGTGGTCGCCTTCTTTTATTGTGGCAGCTGTTACGGCAAGCGGCCGCAATCTAGGGGGTTTTTTTCTTTTCACTTTTTAATAATTTTATTGAATTTTCTAGTTTTTAGTTTTTTCAATTTAATTGATCTTCTTATTATTTTTCAATTTTATTTTAAATTGTACTAAACATGTGATTGGACTAAAGATATTACTCTATCTAGTTTACGAAAAATGACATCCAGATCTAGAGAGGGAGAAATTAAGTTGACAGAGGAAATTATTTTCAATGGATGGTTCTAACATTAGTACAAAAGGGAGGAAAATGACTTTTTGATTAGACTCTTGCATGCGATTATTCTTTCCTGGGAACTTACTTCTCTCTTTCTCTCTTCCCATCCCGGAAAATTTCCTTACGAAGAAAATACTTTCCGAAAAGTCATGTTTGGAGAAATTTTTTTCTTTTTCAGATTGAGAAATTCATTTTCCTAACTTTAAGCATGTATATCTTCTTGGATAGTAAATAATTTTTTGTTGATCGATCATTTTAAACAAATTGAACGTGTGAAAATTCAAAATATTAATTCTTTCACTCAAACTGATGCACCTCAAATCCCTACACATTCTTCCCATTCTTCTTCGTTCCAATGGCTGGTGAACCACCGCCATGTCCAATTCCGCATAGAGCTTGATGACAATGCTGCTCCTGTCTTCCATTTTTTATCAACGACTGATACTCAGAAAGATTTGCAACCCGTGATGTGAATACTTGGCAATCAGCAGTGATGCTTTCCACAGTTTTTTTCTCATCTTGGGGCTTTTCAATCAGCTATGGTGGCCATGCTTCTTCAATTCTCTATCAGAAATCAAAGGCTATTTAGCTGTAGTTGGGAGAGTTATTATTTTTAAAAAATGGGTTATTTACAATCGGCAGAGATGTTTTTGTATCAACCGATACATTGACATTCTGCTCAAACACCAATAAATTATCATTTTAAAAAAATAAAAAACATTTTTAAAAAGCATCATACTTTTTTACGAAATACGTGAAGCATTACCATCCGAATCTTATATCAATTTGGATGCAAACTTAGCAAATACATTCCGACACATTGGAAGTCCAATTATCTTTTACGGCCTCTTTATCACCTCTCATCGGAATAGGAGATCAAGGATCTAATCGCGGTTGTAACCTTTTTTTTTCTCGGGAACCGGACTTCCAAGAGATTTCCAAAATGTCTTAAGTGATTACCAAGTTAATTCAATTTTTAATCTGATTTTCAAGAGATGAAAACATCCCGATGATGGTCCGCTAAAATTGGACAAATGCCGGCTAAGCTTTCCATGTTAAAAATTTAATTGAGTGTAAAAAGAAGTATGGTTGACTTTAACTAGATTAAAAAGAGAATTTTATCGACCCAACTACACGTCGGCAACGGTGATTTATGCTCGATGGTCACAAGTTTCACTAGTTTATGAAAATAATTTTACAATAGTTGAAGGAGGTGTTGGTGAGGGAGCTACATGATGTGGTTTTTATGGTTAGCTCCTTTCACCCTCTTACATTTGTTGTTCTATTATGCTCTCCCCTCTTTCCTATTTATAGGGTGCTCTACCAACATTCTAGATTTGTGTAGAATGTTGTCCACTTTGGCTTAATCTAGAGAGTTCTAGATTGTCTAGATTGTAGTTTATCCTCTCTTCTTCTAGAGAGATCTACACATGTGCTTCTACATTTTTCTCTTTCTTCCAAAAACTTCATCTAGGAATTCTAGAAGTTTAGCAACTCTAGGAAATTCTAGAAAATGGATCACAATTTCCAACAAGTGATAACAATCCAAACTTTTAATGTAATCGCTGCAGATACGATAAGCTAAATTAAAGAAATAGTTCCCTCAAAATGAATTGCACAGGCAAAGCCAAAAATTCCAGTTTTAACACCCAAAGAGTCAAATCTGCTCATGAAATAATTTAACTAGGTAACCCAATTTGTCCTCCCTCCGGTTCCTATTGATTCATCCTTCCATGATCCGACAAAGAAAATACTTATTCAGGCGTCGCTATCCATTCCGATTTCTTCACGAAAGCCATCACCTCCCAAGAAACTAAGCACCGAATTTCGTCCTCTTCGCGCTTTGTTCCCCAGCTGGATTGTCGCTCACCTGCTGAGAAGACATTGCATGCAGATAAGAGCAATTGGACCCGTTTCGGCAACCCTTTGCAGTATTAAAGAAAACGCAAATTTTCTTCTCTTCTTTAGGCCCTAGTTTTTGGTCCATTGTCAGATTTTGCAGTTGATTCTGATTCACCGCATTTGGTGCAATGTTCACCGAGTCTTCTGGCTGTTCTCCTCCATGTCGTCTTACCAAGTTCTTATAGAAGTTAGCATCTTTCGCAGGTTGTGGTCTCACAGCCTCCTTAATTGGGACAGGAGCAGGACTCGGTGGAGCACTCACCTGGTAAGTGAAGGATGGCCGAGCTGGCATACTGCTGGAAGGTGGCATTCGCGGAGACAGTAAAGCACTCCCAGGATGTGCTACTGGTGCCCACATAGTCGGGGCGAGAGCAGGACGAGGAAGAATACTCAACTTAGGAGGGAAAGTCGGCCGATCCGGCATGGTGCACATAGTCGGGACGAAAGCAGGACGAGGTAGAACACTCAACTTAGGAGGGAAAGTTGGCCGATCCGGCATGGCGCAGGGAGTTGGAAACGGCGCATTCGGGAGACCACTCGGAGGGCGTGCTCTTTCCGCCGCCATAATCGGGACTGGAATAGGACTCTGTAGAGCACCCACATTGTAGGTGAAAGATGGTCGATAGGGCAGAGCGCGTGGAGTTGCTAATGGAGGACCGGCAAATCGAATAGGGGGAGCAGAACTCTGAGCCTTCACTCCATTTAACCCAGGCAATGGAGCGACAACCGGCCGAGGTTGCGGTGGCCTGAATGGAGGTTGCATCTGGTTTTGTGCAGAAAAGATTGCATTAGGAGGGGTGGCGGCAGAATTTTCTGAGAAGGACGAACTGGGGGAGTTATCCGCTTTGGTTCAAACGACAGCTCATGGGTTGACACGGGATTTGGTGGACTTGTTTGCATGGGTTGAGGTAGTGAAAGCCCAGGGCTTGATAGAGGAATTGGAGTTTCTTGCTTTGATTCGGTTGGCAACTGTTTCGGGACTGAAACGGGAATCGATGGATGTATATTTTTGGTAACAGATTGGGAAGCCTCAGGGCTTGACAAAGGGATTGATGGATGAATATGTTGTGACTCAGGTAGCACAATTTTGGGGCTTGCTGGGGAAGTCGGTTGTTGAACTTTCTTTGAATTGGAGCACGACAAATTGGGGCTTGATGTAGGTGCTGGTGAACTTTTTTCCTCTGATACAGGAACAGAACTTTTTTCCCCTGAGTTCGATGGAAGGTTTGGTGGACACATTTGTTTCGACTCGAACAGCAAAACTTCGGGCCCCAACAGGGGAGTTGGCAGACCAATTTGCTTTGACTCAGTTGGGGGAAGTTCTGGGCTTGACATGGGAAGTGAAAGAGTCGTCTGCTGTGTCTCTGGTGGAGAAAGTGGAGGGCTTGACTGAGAATTTTGGGGACTAGCTTGCTTTGACTCAGGCGATGGAGTTTTACTCTTCATAAACTTTCCAATCGTTTGGGGGTCAAAGAGGAACTTGACGAGCAGATCCGGGTCAATTATATTTCCCTGCTCAGTGCTCTTCACAAGGACACTGAAAAATATCGCCGCTGCAGCAGCAGCTAACTCGACATCTCCAGCTGATATCCTCACATCTCCAACAGGTATAGTCTCAGCTCCTGAACTTGTCATCTGATTCTCATCAAGCGAAGTTTTATTTTCCGATTCATCTACCAGAGGTTCCAAGGAAGGAGTTTCAGAAACTGACAGAAGTTAAAGAAAGAGAAGGTGTCAAATTCGAGGAAGTAAAATTAACGCTGAGTGTTTCCAAGTCAGGTCGAGACTAACCAATGTCCATCTCTTCAACGCCAATAATGGGAATGATCGGTGTGAGTGTATCATCATAGTCTTCGTGCTTTACATGAGGGGGTTCAAATGGGCTGCCAATTAAAATAAAAGAAAAGAGAGAAGAAGAAGAAGAAGAAGAAGAGGAGGAGGAGAACGTAAATGCAGAATCATGTAATCCAGAAAAATGATCATTCAGAGGAAAGAGTGATATTTTACTTAGATGGTATATATGTTGGGCGTGGGTAGAACGACTCAAGCACTTTGAATGCTCTACCGTGTTCAGCTCCCGCCTCTTCACTTTCTTCACCAGCGGCAACATGCCAGTCGCTACTCACAGCGAACTACAAAGTTTATTCAAAAGGAAAAACCAGAACTGTAAATTTAATTTTAACAACAAAGGGCAATGAACGCATTCAGATAAAACATTAACTAGCTATAGACGGCATTTAATGCCAGAGAAAATACATAATGCTAACATGAGCTTAAGATATCTTAGGATGGAGAATCTTACCTTGGGAGGGCAAGTCCATTGAATGCAAGGGACATGAATATGCTCTCCTGAATGTTTTGCCGGATGGCTGCCTCCATATACCTGTGGCACGGCGTCTAATTTCGCACCATTCAAATCCGATATCTGCAGCGATTTGCCAGAAAATTATGCTTAGCTTTCGATACAACTTGTGAAGTACAATCCCTAGACACAGACTGCACAAAACACATGGAAGGACAACCCTCCATGGTACTCAAGTTTGACATAATAATAACCACTTACCGATAGAAATGTCTTATATTCTCCATACCAAGAGAAGAACATCAATTCATTAACAGTATTACCTCATAACATAGTTAGTACAGTGAGAATTACACATGTAACTTGGCCATCAGAATGAGAGGCTCAAGTTAAATTAACACTTGCTAATTAGACGAGCAATGTCAATCATCTTAGGAAGATACTCCTCCAAACGAAATTTGAATGCTACTGAAAAAGGGGAAACCTTCTTTTGAGGACTTTTTGATGAATCCTTAGTAAATGCATTCTTGGCAAATCATTAAACTACCGAATCTTCATCATAAATTCAAAGTCCTTTAGAGGAAGCTTCTAACCAGTTTCTTTTCTGCTATCCTTCATCAAAATGCATACACGGCAATTAATAAACTTCTCATGGCTTCATCAAAGTCCTTAATAAGAAGGTCATGATCTTCTTATGAGCCCCCTTTAAAATTCTCACAATATCTTTGGACTTATCCATCAAACTCTGAAGTGGGAAAAGCTTATCACTTGCTTAATCCATATTCCAAAGTTTGCATAATAATCCTGAAGAACCCTTTATAAAGCAGATCATCAAACATGCAAGAAAGAAATTTTCCGTTTAATGGTTTTTTAAAGACCTACCTGTATTAGAATTGTACCCAAAAGAATGCACAAAAACATTGTCATATTACTTTCATGTCCAAAAGTCAATTTGTAATCCCATCATTGCTAGTCACCAAGAATATGGAAAAAAGTACGGTGAGAGATTTATACATGAAAGGCAGTTTTAGAGTCAAGGCCCCAGACTAACAGAAGATCATGGAGAACCACTGCGACTTGATCGTGACCATGCAGTACAATGTGTGTCCATTATCCTAAAGTTTAGCTCATTAAGCTATTTATGTACTTCATTTAACCATTCAAGCAAGTGTTCCAGTTATCAATTCTACCGACTGCCATGCCAAGCAGTCAAAAACACTTCAAAAGACACAGCAGTTTAATATGAGTTAGCAAAGTTATATTTTTGAAACCAGATCATCAAGAAGGTTTATTTTTGTCAACCCATACAAAATTGTTACTAGCAAAACAAGTTGACCTGCTGGTTTAAATTAGGGACTGCTATCTTAGAACATGGCCTGGCAGGGAAAATTTCACAAGTCGTCTGTGTATTGGTTGTAACAGCCGAATCTCTCACTAAATAACGCATAAAATGCTTCGTCAGCGCTTAAAAGCCCGCTAAATCAGAGAAAATGATTAGTTCCCCCAAAATGTTAATCAATATAATGGATTCTGCATTGAACAGCTAAGCATATGCAAGTCTTCGAATAACATTGTTTAGAGAAGCTTAAGGCTTGTAACACAAAAGTATGTCCTTAACATGAATTTACAATTTAAAGTCTTTCCCTAGAGTAAAAAAATTACACCACTGCAGCTTCATCTAAGTCCAGCAATTGTCTGGGGATAGCTGCTCAACTTTTCTATGCGATACAATTCAGCAAGTGACTAACAAGATCTCAAGCTTATAAACGACTTGTTAAACCTCTCATATGCCGATCTCGGCACTTACTTTTGACATTCAGGCAGGTTTTCTTTTTCACAAAGTATTTAGTCTTCGTAATTGGTAATTAATCAATCAGAAAAAGGAATAAGTTTCCATATTTCATTGTACCATATGAAGTAGTCTCTCCATGAACAACCTGTGGTGCCTCGAAAAAATGTAAATCTGATCACCCTTTGCAAATATGTTGAAGACATCCCACAAAAAAGGATAGTAATAGAATGCCAACTGGGGCTGTAAATATTGCTCAAGTTATTCTTTCCAAAATGTTGATTGTATACCCATGACTACTATATAACCTACATCTTCGGAGAACATCGTTTTTGCTCATAGGTCACTCTAGACACTAATTAGAATTCTCAGATGTCTGATCCTATTAGATTTAATTTCCACATAAATACACTAAACCAATAAAGCTGGCAAGTGATTCCTGAATAGTCTTTTATAAGTACATTCCTCCACTTAAGTTGAGATCCAGATCACATCGTAGCTTTAAGCTCAATTAAACTCAAGTCTTGAATTATTGAACATGGAAAATTAATAATGCGATCATCGTAGAGACATAAATATCTGCTACTAACCAGAAAGAGTAGTTCGAAAGGGACAGCAACAATCTGCCACCATTTATCCAAGAAGAAGCAAAGTAATTTTTTTTTTCTATAAAAAAATATTTACTTTGCTTCTTCTTGGAACTAGAAATGAACAGAGCGGGATCAAATCATTATCAACTAACTAAAATACAAATTCCTTTTACCGTCCATTAAGCAGCAACTCCGGAATGCCAAATTAAATGCATGCAGCAGCAATTTACTGATTCAAACGAATTAAGCACTTTTGACGCACATTTCTTTAAAATTCACGCTTCTTTTTTTGTTTTTATTCCTTCGTGGACAAGCCAAACCGAGCGCACGCACGACTAGCTCGAATTCAAACTTAAAAGGACACATGCACGACTGATCCTTCACGTGAAAAAAATGCGTAAATCCATCGCAGTACCTGATGATGCTTATCATCCGAAGCCCGCGACACGGGCTTCGATCCCCCAGCCCTGCTACTCCTCCTCATGTCTTCTGCATCATACTGAAACAAGCACTTTCAACACGTATTTCTCCCAAAATCATTAACATTAACCGAGCGCGCGCAGGACAAGCTCGAATCCAAACTCAAAAAAGACACAAGCGCGATTGATCCTACGCATGAAAAAAAAAAATTTGTCGAGCCATCGCTATACCTGACGATGCTCGTCATCCGAAGACCACCGGGACACGCGCTTCGATCCCCCAGTCCTGCTACTCCTCCTCATATCCTCCGCATCAAACTGAAACAAGCACTTTCAACACGCATTTCTCCAAAATGGAAAAAAAAAAATTGAAAAATTCTCTTAAAGCAATACGTAATTAACATTAACCGAGCCCGCGCAGGACAAGCTCAAAATCGAACTCAAAAAGACACGAGCGCGATTGATCCTTTGCATGTAAAAATGCATCGAGCCATCGCTATACCTGACGATGCTTATCATCCGAAGACCACCGCGACACGCGCTTTGATTCCCCGGCCCTGCTACTCCTCTTCATTTCTTCTGTATCATACTGAAACCAAGCACTCTCAACACTCATTTCTCCAAAATGAAGAAAAAAAAAAAAAAAGTGGAACTCTTCATGCATAGCGAAATCAACGTTAACCGAGCACGCGCGCAGGACAAGCTCGAAATCAAACTCAAGAGTGACACGACCGATCGATTCTCTCTCGCACGTCGGTACCTCACAGAGCTTATCATCCGAAGGCCACGACACGCGCTTCAGCCTCCTGCTGCTCCCGCTTCCACTGCTGCCGCTGCCGCCGCCGCCGCCGCTGCTGCTCCTGCTGGTCATGTCTTCTCCACGCCTCGCGAGTCGCCGAGCGGGCTCCCCAGTGCTGCTGCTCTCCCTGTTCCGCCGCGTCCTCCTCCGGTGGCAATTCGAGATGCGAAGCTGATCCGGCCGGTCCATGGAGGCGGAGCTCGTATATATATATACACGCACGAACCGCCCCACCAGAGAGAACAACCCTAGGAATGGCGATGGCGCTCGTTTTGGGAAGGTGACGAAGCGACGCGGCCGGTGGAGGGAAGAAGAGGAAGGGCAATGAAGAGGTTGCCTCCGTTGCGGTGGCCCGAGGGGATTTCCTGCCGCCAGTGAAGGAATGATATGGATTTTGGCTGGTCTCCCTTTTGGGGAGGGGGTTGGTGGCGAGGGGACAGCTGGCTTTTTCTTTTTCCTTCTTTTGGCCTTTGGTTGGGAGGTAGGTAAGGTTTTGCTGCCATGGCAAAATGCTGGCCATCGATTTTTTTTCTTTCGATTTTTTTGACAACGTATGCGCAGATCGAGATGGATTTTTTTGACAACGTGTGCGCAAACCGAGATGGATTTTTTTTTTTCAATTTTTTTTTTATTTGAGATGTAAGTGTAGCTGGCTCGTTTTTTGGGAGCCCGTAAGAAGTGCTTTCTACCCCCAGGCAGTCGATGCGACCGGCGCATGGTATGGCAAAAGGAAAGAAAATCCATAGAGAGACCCTACCGTCTCCACCCCATAGGAAACAAGATCACCTCCAAGGATGCCGGCATCCAGGGGTCTCGGACCGACCGTAGAATCCTGTTTAATAAGTGAAACACATTAGCTACCGCTCTTAGGTTGGGATAATTACAATCGCAAAGGATGGTAACTCATGGATGGCGGATTGCAATGGCGATGATGGTCTGCTCTATTTCTGCCGCCGTCGATGGCCGGCTCTGTTTGTGCTGCTGCGACGATGGCGGCTGTTGTGAGGAGACCCATTTCTCTCGGAAGGATTTTTTTTCCTTTTACGATTTAGGTTTAAGGATTTTGAGAAGATGGAAAAGACGGATAGAAAGCGAGAGGGAATAAATCAACGAGCGGGGTCCAAGCGCCTTTATATAGGGGAGTCGCGCTTGACATCTGACACGCGGCAATTGATGAGTGGAAGAACCTACGTGGCAATTCAAATAGCGTCCAATTTTTATTTTTATTTTTATCTTCACCTTATTTCATAGGACAAAATAACATAATATCATGAGATGAAATAAATAGCAATATTTATTATTTAATCGAAGAAAAATCATGAAAATAAGATTGACTTTTGTATTAAATTGATTGAGTAAGCCTTTAGTAGGGACGATTGGTTCCTGGTAGTTCAACTCCTAAGCAAGAATCAGGAACTGGATCGGACTAGTTCTCAGTTAGGCCAATGGAATCGGGAGGCCTTCTCCTTCTACTTGAAGATGTCATGCCAGGTGAAGGTGATGGCATTGACGTGGTCCTTTATGTGGGAGATTAAGAAGCGGGTCTCAACCATGCCAAGGGCATCAGAAGTAGGGCTGGAGTAGATCTGTTAAAAAAGTGGATAGGGTCGGGTTTGGATCATATCATAAATGGTTAAACTTAAATT
This sequence comes from Eucalyptus microcorys, assembly GCA_014182515.1. Taxonomy (NCBI): domain Eukaryota; kingdom Viridiplantae; phylum Streptophyta; class Magnoliopsida; order Myrtales; family Myrtaceae; genus Eucalyptus; species Eucalyptus microcorys. The sequence goes on from CM024570.1 coordinate 27,941,834, forward strand.
GACCCATTAATTAGTTTATGACCCATTTATTAATAATGTAAATTTATTGAAGCATACTTGACCTGACTCATACCAGACTCATACTCGACCTAACTCATATTGTAAAACATTTTTAAATTTAATCAAATATGGAATAGATTTTCTCTTATGATTTTTTAAAAAAATTATATTGTCAAAACACTTCTATACAAGGGTTAATACTCTAAAGAATCCAAACCTTGTATAATTATGATAAATTTACCACAAACTAATTTCTTGATAATGAAAAATCCCAAATTGATATAGATGTGACAAATATACCTTAAATGACCACAAAAACACCAAATCGATACAATTATGACAAATTTACTCTAAATTAATTTGTTTAGCCGTCAAAAATCTCAAAATAGTACATTTGTGACAAATATACCATTCATTATATTGGATTAATACCACAAAAATTGTACAACTATGACATGCGAAAAGTAAAATCCCAAATCAGTATAATAGTCAATCAAATTTAGCAATTTGATAGTAAAATTTAATGGAAACTTTATATCAGTTTGGAGTAAATTTGTTAAAGATGTACCAATTTGAGATTTTTGGTAGTCAAAAAATTAGTTCACATGTGTATCAGTTTGAAATTTTTTAGAGTATTAACCCTCCATACAATTACAAACTTAATCGATAAATTTAACAATTTTTTTAAAAATATGAAGCTCCATTTATTTCATGAAAAATTTGGTATTTCTGAAAATGATAATATTTTCCGGTATTTGGTTAAAACTTGAAAATTAATTAGAAAATATTTTTCGCCTAGTATAGAAATTTTGATTTAATTTTCCGCGCACTCCTTTTAAGTATTTTATTTTTATTTTTTAAAAATATAACTTTTAATTATTTCTTTTTTCCTCCTTCTCCCAATCGCCAGCCACAACAACCGTGGCCAGCAATAAGTAAGCTCAAGCCTTAGTAGCCTCGAGTGAGGCTCCACCTTGCCAATTCCGACAAGGTCAAGCTCGCCCTAACACGGCGAGCTCAAGTCTTGCCAAATTGCATGATCGCGAGCTCGAGGCTCGCCAAATCGGGAGGCTAGAGTCTTGCTAATGCCAACGCCAACAAGCTTGAGCTCACCAATGCAATTGGCGACCGGGCAAGGGCTTCACGCCCTCGCCCGGTGACCGGCGAGGGTTGGCAACCGGAATTTGTAGGGGAAAAAAGTAAAATAAAAAATAAAATAAAATAAAAAATAAATTTTATAAAAATCTAAAATTTTTAAAAGATAAAAATTATAAAAACTACTCAAAAGAATGATTTCTCATAAATAAGTTGACTCAACTAAAAACCTTTAAAAGTTAAATGGGTTGTAAATGATACGTGGGTTTGTTTTTAAATCCATTTACAACCCATTTATTAATACTTAAATAACCCATATACGGCCCATTTTATTGTAATTTGGTCCAAAATGATTTTTTTTTTTTTTTAATCTTGACACGTCTAGATTGGAGGATGTCCTAGCGGGCGCTGGAGGAGGGTTGCTTGGCGGGTTTCTCGAGGTCGAAGCGGAGTTCCTTGAGGGGTCCGGAGGTCGTCTTCCTGGTTCTGGGCCTCGCACTCAAGAGTAGTTAAAGGCGATGTAGGAGCGGAGGCCGGAGGGGGCAGATGTCGGCGGTGGAGGAGGGAGAGGAGAGGGGAGAGGGCGAAGCTGCATTCTATTCGTCTGATTATGGAAGGTAACCATAGAGACTGGTTTTGGGCTTGAGATTTTGTGAAGTATTAGGGATTTTTATAGATCTCTCCGAAATTTTTAAAAAAATCGGTTCCTTCCAAGTGGACAATTCCACACATGAATTGAGAAACGGACTAAAAATCACCAATTTTAATTTTTTGGAATCAGTAACTAAACCGATATCCTCTAGAATCGCTAGGATGAACCGGTCCGGGTTTGGTCTGAGCAATTCTTTCTGCTCACTCATAACTTTTACACTAAAAAATGACCATCTTTTGATGTAAAATCAGCTTAATCGATAATAGCAGTTTGGTCAAGAGCATAAGTCATTGATAAAAAGAGTAGTTGACAACTTAAAGAGTATCGACAACTTACAAAGCTATTGAAAACATCAATTATCTAGATAATGTTATCGACGTCCATATGTAGCGGATAAATAGTGATATTTTTATATATTTGAGCTCTTTAAGATTAGTATTGAGATTATGAATATTGTACCAACTCGTAACCACTAGGAAGTTATTTTTTTAATAACCATTTATAATTGTCGATTGTAGGCTTTAAATAATCATATGGTACTCTTCATAAGACCCCACACAAACAAACAAAACATGTTATCTAACAAAAATCTTTCAATTCATGTATCGTAGTCGTAGTTTTCAGATATCTCATCATTGATCAAATTATTGTATGTTATCTTAGTTGTACCTTTCATATTCTCCTTATTGATTAAATTCTGACATTGTTGTGTATTTTGACATCGATTAAATTCCATTGAAATATATATCGATATCCTTGTACTCATGTGATGCTTCTTGTTCAAAATTGTCACAAAACCAAACTTCTCTTATAAAAAAATCGAAGAACAACTTCTGTTAAAAGGTATTTCATCGTCGAGACAAATTTCGGCGAAATATCGAGACGCGGACCCCTGGAGTGCCATAACTTAGTAGAAAAGGGGCACTCAAGTGCCATAATTTACGAAAGATATACTTAAATGCCAAAATCGGAGCAAAATGGATCACTTGAGTGTCAATCCGGCCAAAATCCAACCAAATTGCATACGTGACATTTTCCTGGCGAAGCGAGTGCAAAACAACGCCATTCTGCACGTTGATGTGGCCAAATAATGCTAAAACGATGTCATTTTGGGCTAACATGGTAAAAAAAATAATATAAAAAATAATTAAATTAAAAATTAAATTTAGTTAAAATATTTAAAATTAATATTTTAAAATTTTAAAAAATTTTTTTAAAAAATTAAAAAATAAAAGGAAAAAAAAAAAAAAAAAGGGAGAGGCAGCTCAGGGCTCAACCCTCAGCCACCGCCGCTGCCTCCCCACCCTTGCCTAAATCCGGCGAGGGTTAGTGGCCCTCGCCCGACCGGGCCAAGGGCCGCCGCCTGCTAGGGTCAACCCTTGCCCAGATCGGCGAGGGCTCACGACCCTCGCCCAAATTTGGCGAGGGGGAAGGAGGAGAAGGGGAGGCAATTGGCAACGAGAAGGAGGAGAAAAAGGGGGGGAGGAAAGGAGGAGAAGGGAGGCAACCGGCGGCAAGGATTGGGGCCGCCGAGCCTTGGCCGAGGGTCGACGGCCCCGAGCTGGACTCGACGGCAAGGGCCAGTGTGCCCTAGCCCTAGATCTGGGTAAGGGTTGCTGGCCCTCGCCGGATCTAAGGCTAGGGCATGCAGGCCCTCACCGCCGGTTAGCTAGGGCCGCCGGCCCTCGGCCGGGCTCGGCCGCCCCTGGCCGACCGTCCCCACCTTCCGACGACGGCGGGGGAGGCAGGCGGCGGCAAGGGCTTAGCCCTCAGTTGTCGGCTTCCTCCTTTTCCTCCATTTTTTTTAATTTTTAAATAAATATACATTATATTATTATTTGGTTTTAAATTTAATTTAATTAATTTTTATATTATATTAAAATTCAAATTATGCCAAAATGACGTTGTTTTGGGTGAATTAGAGCTAAGTCAACTCTCCGGCGAGTCATTTCGGCAAGAAATATTAATATTTAATTGCTACGTATGATTTCCGGTCGGCTTCGCCGGAGGTAGCACTCAGGTGTCTCACTTTTCTTAAAATGTGGCACTTAAGTGTACCTTTCGTAAGTTATGGCACTTAAGTATCCTTTTATGTCAAGTTATGACACTTGAAGCATTCTTTTGCCTTCTGAAATCTAACAAGGCCAAGAACAAGGAATCACCCAGCCTGATCATGTCATAGCTAATAATTGGACGAAAGGGTCACCAAGGCTTAGACCTCTTATGCTACTGCAATGGCAAATACAAGCCAAGATGGGAATGCCGACATCCCACGATGTCTTATAGAAGAACAAGCAAGGGAATTAGCACCAAAACCCATTTTGGTGGTTACCACGAAAAAAGTATTCAAGGAATAGCAAAATGAGATGACAAATCACATTACAAGACATCTCTATAATGCGGTCAAACCGATCGTCGTCTTCAATGATGTCATCTCAAGCCTTGAAACATCCAATTAGTCCATATCAATCCAACTTAACATTGCGGCTTGCGAGTATGTTTTTCCAACTCTTAGTCAATTGAACAGTGAAAATATTGCAGGCCAAGCAATCTCACCTCAAGCGAGAATTTTACAAGAAAATCCTAACCAAATTAATCTAGTCAATAGAAATAGCCAAGTTAATGCAAACTACATTAATCCAGTCAACAATAGGCTTAAGTCGCTTGTTAATCATAATGTCGACAACTAGGACCTAGATCATGAGCTAGGGAGCAAGAAGGTCAAGCTTATCAACCTGAAGCTAGGGAGCAAAAAGCTATGGTCTTTCAGTTTCTAGATATTCAATAAATGACAGATATGGTTGCCCATTGAATAGGTGTCGATAGAGGTATTGTTAGATCAGTGTATAGAAAGCCATGTCACAATTGGGTGCATAACATTCCATATTCGAGAGAATTCAAAACTCTTGATTTTGTCGTTTACACTAGCAAAGATGACCAATCGACCGTTGAACACATTGGTCCACTTATTGCCCAATAGAGAGAAACGGGAACAAATGAATTCGTGTTTGGTTATTCCCTTCATGTTCATCAAAAAACTGCCTTTACTTGGTATATGAATTTATGTACTGATTCAATTCATTCTTTGACTAAGATGGAAAAACAATTCCCTTCTCAATTTGTAAAAAACGATACCTATGGTATGAATTGCTAATTAGCCAAACTCTTTCAATGTGATAATGAGTCGATAGATAAGTTTGTTGTTCGATTCAAGAAGTTAGATATGGATGCCTTATTTTACTCTTAGAGAAAGATTTCACAAATTTGGCTTTTAGTTGATTAAAATTTGATTTTCGATTTAGTTTGTTTTATGAAAAATATGACATTTTTGGAAAAATATTTTCTTGAAAGTTATTTTCTAGAAAAATAACAATATATATAATGTTTGGTCGAAACCTAAAAATGAATTGAAAAATATTTTTTTCATCGTTTTAGTGTAGAAAATCTAATTTTATTTTTATAAAAAAACATAAAAAAATTCGGGCACTAATAACTTGTACATGGGCAACCGAGAAATTGAGTACAGATATTAGAGTCCTAGGTTCGATCTCAATGAACTCCGACCCAAGCGTTGGGGATTGGGGCACGGGCACTTAGGTCCTAAGTGCAACCTTGATAAACTTGAGCATGGACACTTGGGTTTTGAGCTCAACTTCAATAGACAGAAGCTTAGGTATTGGAGACCCTTATGTTGGCTGTCGAAGACTTGGGAACCAATATGAGTTTCAGTTCTAAACGCTATCATCTAATCATATTTTGGAAAATGATTTCTAATTCTTTAAAGAAGAAATCATGTTTTTAAATTTTTCGTTAACTCATTTTTCTAAGTGAATCAAACACTAAAAAAGAAAGAAAAAGAAAAGAAAACAAAGAATAGAAAAAGAAGAAAAGAAAAGAGAAAAAAGAAAATAGGTTGATTGTAGAATTGTTTCAAAGACAAAGAATTAACTTTTTTATATTTCTTGTTCCAAATCTATTCCCATATTTTTGTTCATTTTTTGTTCCAAGAAATAAAAGAACAAAAATAGTCAAGAATTGGATGGTTACCAAATAGATCCTCCATAAGACTTCGTACAAACAAACAAAACTTATTATCTTTCAATTCCCATAATTGTGGTTTCCAAATATCTCATCGTTGATTAACTTTCGGCGTGTCACTATCATAGTAGTTTTCATATCTTCATCATCGATTAAATTCTGCCGTTGTACTTTGCTGCTATTTTGTTTTGTCGCCATTTATATTATGGCAAAGCGTTGATTAATTTCCATTGAAGTATATTTATCAATTTTTCCGTGCTCATGTAATTTTCCCTATCCGAAAACTCCCACAGAACCTATTTTCTCTTACAAAAATTCAAAGAACGACTCTTAATGAAAGATATTTTGATGTCGAGGTAATTTGTTTAAGATTTGCAAGACGTTGATTTGATTAGAACTTGAATTTTCTCGCGGAGCATATCGATCAACAGCGGAAAATCACAAATCATCAAAACGGCCCCGTAAAAGAAAATGAGAATGGTCGTAAAATAAAATTAAAAAAAAAAAAATCATTCACGACCCCAAAAGTTTCAGCACAAAAACGACGTCGCGGGCAACCTCTGCTCGTGGATAAGCCGCCGGGCTCCCGGCCGACGTCGACGTCTCTCTCTCTCTCTCTCTCTCTCTCTCTGGTGTCCAGCCAAATCGCCATTAGCAACACCTCCAGACCGTCGCGTGTTCCTCTCGACATGAGGACGAGAAACGCCGACGCGCCCAGGCCGGCCGCCCCCCCTAGAAGGACGCCGCGGGTGAGGAAATCGGCCGGCAAGGCAGGTCCGGGTCCGGCCCCGGCTCCGGGTCCGAGCTCTGACCCGAGCGACGCGGCGGCGGGCTCCGCGACGCCCCAGGCCGTCGAGACGAGGCGCGTCGCCGCCGCGCGAGGGAGGCAAGGGAGGAAGGCCGCCTCCACGGCGGGCAGGAACGAGGATTCGGATCCTGCAGCCGAACCTTCGCGAGGTATGTTTTAAGCCTCTGATCGTGGTGATTGCTTCGTGGCTCTTCCGCATGATTAGGGATTAGTATGGCTTGTCTGCTCGAGTTACTCCGGCGATGTTGGAGAAGGTGGCTGTCGGGAACTTTCCCGGCTGCTACTTCGATGAATTGTGCCGAAAGTTCGTTTGTTTCATTTCGTTGACCTCTCGCTGTTTGTATGTATCCTTGTGTTTTGCATGTGCTATCTTACATTAAAGGTTCTGGGCGTTTTAGTAAGGATTAAGTTATCTGGTAATCTGCCTCTTGTGCTTGCTAAGCTGCACGAATTGTGCAACGGCAATGGAGCAAAGGTTGTCTTTGCGTACTTAATTTTCGGGTTTTCAATCGAGGGTAAATTGCGTGTCGCCATTGCTGTATATGACATATTTCTCTGATTACGCATTTAATTGTTTGATTGCACATTTGCTCACGTGAATGTTATCATCTTTGGTCTTCAAGATATTGTTACAGCTGAAGAAGTAGGAGACCGGCTGATGCTGCTGCCGAAGCGACACTGGTGACAAAAGTTGGGACAACTCCAAAGTCAACAGGGAGGAAAACAGCCGGACGTACTAAGTCTCCTGCTTCAGCAAAAGCTTTATCCTCGCAGATGCCCAAGTCGCCTGAATCTGTTGAAGTTCCTGAAGAGGAGACTCTGGAGGAGATGGTGGTATTAGCTGACGCCCATTGCGAAGATGATAACACAAAAGTTGAATGTGTGTCTAAGCATGCTGAAGAACCCTCAGGAGAGGAAAAATCTGATTTGGCAATCGTTGAACCCCTTGAGGATGTCTTTAAACCGGTGGGCAAGGAACAGGCTCTGTTGCAAGTGGAAAAATCTGCTATTGAAGATGGTGGGCATCTGGTGGACAATGTAAAATCTCCACTTGCCAATTTTACAGTATTCGAGGAAAAAGAACGAATGCAAGTGGAAGCTGAAATAGCTCCTCCTCTAGGTGGTGAGTATTCTCTCAAGGAAGAGATAAACGCTGAAGCAACTTCAAAGCCATCAGATGATCGTGAAGTCTATGAAGTGAAGCGGGTAGAGGAAGTTATTGAAAAAAGAGATGTACTGGTCGGAAATAATGCACAGAGTGGAGAGAAATCCCAAAATATGCAAGAGAATGTCCAGGAGAAGTTTCAAGGAGATTTTTTTCAGACTAGAAATGATGACTATGGGGATGATGATGATGAGAGCATGGAAGAGTATGGTGATCGATTGGACTTTGGAGAACCTGGAGAGGAAGACATTGGTGAGGATGATGGAGATGAACCTGCTGAAGAAGGGAAAACTTTAGAAGAGGAGCATAAGGAACTATCGCTTATTGCAAAGGAACAAAAGATTAAGAAAGAGCATGAAATTTTCGTTGGTGGTCTCGACCGTGATGCTGTTGAAGAGGATGTGAGGAGGGTGTTTGAGAGGATTGGTGAGATAGTCGAGATTAGGTTGCATAAAGATTTTTCAACCAATAAAAACAAGGGATTTGCCTTTGTTAAGTTTGCAAACAAGGAGCATGCAAAGCGGGCCCTGGCAGAGATGAAGAATCCTGTTGTGAGAGACTGTTACTACTATTTTATCTTGTTTTGTTTACCAGTGCAATTAGGCTTTCGACACATTATTGTCCAAAAAACTATTTTTATCGGTTGTAGCAAAGAGAGGAACTGAGGATGCTTTTCACTTGGTATTACTTGTAGATACGTGGAAAGAGATGCGGCACTGCACCTAGTGAGGACAATGACATATTGTTCCTAGGAAATATCTGCAACACATGGACAAAGGAAGCTGTGAGTGTTGAAATGTTTGCAATAGCTGTTACTTAAGCTCAGCTTCCGGTTTTTCATTTTTTGTGTAATGGCAGATAAACCAAAAGCTGAAGGAGTATGGTGTTCAAGGGGTAGAAAGCATAACTCTTGTTCCAGATGCTCAACGTGAAGGGTTGAGTCGTGGTTTTGCATTTCTCGAGTTTTCTTGCCACGCTGATGCAATGCTAGCATATAAGAGGCTTCAAAAGCCTGATGTTGGTTTTGGTCATTCAGAGAGAACGGCTAAAGTTGCTTTTGCCGAACCACTACGTGACCCTGACCCGGAGGTCATGGCTCAAGTGAAATCGGTTTTCATTGATGGGCTTCCTCCTTATTGGGATGAGGAGCGTGTAAGAGAGCAATTTAAAACTTTCGGAGAAATTGTACGTGTAGTCCTTGCCCGAAACATGTCGACTGCTAAGAGGAAAGATTTTGGGTTTGTTGATTTTTCTAGCCACGAGGCAGCTGTTGCTTGTGTTGATGGAATCAATACTTCAGAGTTAGGTGATGCTAACACAAAGGTACTCCCCTTGTGCATTCCATTTTCTGCCTTTTGGTACTTCTTTTTCTGCTGAATATGTAAGAAACGTGTTTACTTGAAATGAAGAGATTTTAAGAAAATTGCGAGCTGTTTTTTTCCTTTGGGCATTAAGCTAGGCGAATGGCTTCAAAATCTGTTGATTTATTTCCTTAAGTTCTTTTTCTTATTTACTGGCTCTGTCCTCCATGTTTATTGTTTACAACAATAAAGATGCAGAATGCACATGAATTAGTGACCCCTTGAAAGATTGCTTTAGTGGAATTCTGCAAATGTTGTTTATATGGAGATTGTAGGTTAAAGTTAGGGCAAGACTTTCCAATCCAAGGCCTAAAACTCAGGCAGTGAAGGGTGGAATGTCTGGTGGATTTCGAATTGGTCGTGGTAGTGTTGGCAATAGCAGACATGGTATCTTCTGAAATTTCCTGCTTTTCATTTTTTTTTTTTTTTATCCCATCTCCATCTTAGTTGGGCTCTTTTATGAACAGGAAGGGGATTTGGGTGGGGAGGACATTCATACAACAGAGGGGAACACCATAGCTGGGGATTCCATCAACGTGGACGCAGTCAAAGCAGCAGAATGCGTTTTAGCTATGACCACGAGTTTGATAATCCATACCTCGATTTTCATAGGAGGCAATCTTCTGGACAAGGTTGTTGATTTGGCTTTTTTCTGTTGGTAACTTCTATGTGGCTAGTGTTGTTGATTTGATGTCCTGAGTCAATGCAGGGGGAAGAAGGGGCATTTCACGAGCTGGTCATTATATGTCTGGTCATCATGCCCCTGCAAGCTCGTCTTCGAGACCACCTATTGATAGATCATGGCACGGTTATCCTGACAGAGGCCCTGGCATGCATCTGCCTTCTAGGCGGTTACCTTACTCTCCTGAAGAACAATACAACAGACATTTTGAGGGCAGGCAGTTTGATGACCCATACTTCTATGACAGTGGTGCCCATGGTTTGAAGCGTCCCTTTCCTATGACAGTAAGTATCTCCACTGTTATTCCTCCTTTTCTTTTTCTTTATTAAATCTCTTCTGCTATTATGTCATCATGTTTATCTGATGTCTTCTACTGTAAGTATCATATCTGAGTTTATCTCTTGTATCCAACAATTTTTTTCTTCCTGCATTTTCAGGATCAATATGCTGATTACATGGAGCCAAGTAGAGTACGTCCTCGTTTTGATTATATGGATTCTTCATTACCATTACGTGGAAGTGTTTATCACGGTATGTTTTCTGCTAGCAGCATCAGAATTTTTCTGATTCTTGCTGATATCCTGCTTTTTTCTTCTTATCCCTTACTGGCTTATCTGGTTTTTCTGCTTCAGATGCTTTTGGAGTTGGAAGTGGGCCTTATCCACATGATCATTATGGTTCTGATGTAAGCAAAACCATAGTTTCCTGACTTAATATTAATCTGCCCATAATATGCTGTGCTGACATCTAGGAAATGCTGCAGTATGGCGGAGGTCCATATCCATCTTATTATGGGGATGATCGCTCTTATGGAGGTGGCTACTACCACTAGATTCAAATTCTAAGGTAACCCATTTTGTTCAGATGCCATTTTCTTATATCTGAATGTCAATTATGCTAATTTGGTTATTGAAGCATTCGATTTATTGTCTTCAGATAAGTTTGGAAATGCAGGAACTGCTTCAATGGTAATGGGGAAAGGCGCCCTGTTGCAAGAACATCTAAGTTTGATTACTTTTCTCCTATAAGATATTTTGCTTTGTTCTTTTACATTGCATCTACTATCTAACCTCTTTTCATATCTATCCCACATTTCGTCAGTTCTTGGATTCCCTATAGTTGTTAGGTTATGATGAAGACTTTAGAGTCTTGTAGATAAGGTGGCTTGAGGATGGGACCAATAAGTGATATCATTTTGTGTGAAAGTGGAAGTGCATTATGCTTTTGCACTACATATGAGGAGTTTGAGGTTTTCTACCACTTGAAGTGCAGATGTTGTATGCTTCGTGGATCTCATGTGCAGCTGGTCATTTTTTATGTTTCGGTTTAATGAAATAAATCAAGTGAATTTATTGGTAGTCCAAAGTTTTGAGAGTTCACTTTACTTTAATTGATGGAGAGCTGATTTTAAAGTTAATGATTTTGGTGGAGGCCCATGTGGAGACAATATTAGCTGCAATTAAGATAGCTTAAGTAGGCTTTAAGTTGCGCACAATCATCAGAGGTTTTCGGCTACTATGAATGAATGTGGCAAGGATTTCTTGCTTGAGGTGACTTTCTCCATCAGCTTCAGGGGATCAAGTTGTTTATATTAAAAGTATATTAAAGATGGGCAGGTTAAAGCAGAAAGTTTGGAAATTTACTCCATAGGCAATGGTGCTCCAAAAATTAATTGGTGAGGTTTCTGGGGTATAGCTCAGAATCATGTCAACTAATGTTTCTGAACTTCTTATGGTTTATGAATCCTTTGCCGTTTGACATGGTTAATTGCATGAGCGTTTTAGGTGGATGGATATTCCTGAGCCCATTGATTTCGGTTCATAGATGTTCTCTATAAGCAGAATAGTAATCTGATTTGGTGGTCTCTTATTCCATTTACATCCCTATGGTATGTATTTACTGTGCTGAGTGGCTATCTTCTGTGAGAACATATCTTCAGTAGGATTTAGTTGTTCCTATAGATGGAAAAGTCTACTTGGGTGCCTTGGAGTTTAAGTAGCTATGAAAGTCAATCGTGTGTTATGGCTTATGCATTGGGATTTATAGTAGTTGAAGATTTTGAGAAATCCTTGTCTCAGCCATTCAATGTGGGAATTGGGAAGAATTAAGGGCGTAAAGAAAGCATTATGGTAACAGTGGTATCAAATGCCATAAATTTGCAAGATAGTCAACATAGGTCGACAGATTTCTTTATTAGGATTGGGGTGATCATTATTTGCATAGAGATTTTTGTTTGTCTTCCACGTCATCATTGTTGGTCATGTCAATGATCTTTCTGAGCATATATTTTTAGAACCATGCAGAAAGTAAGTAAACCTTGTGCAAGTTTAAAGTTCTTTTATGTGTAATTGTTCATCTATAAGGTAAAATTAGATTCGAAGGTCGTTTGTAATCTCTCTGCAAACTTTGAAGTTGACTGTCATTGCTTTATTATGTCAATGTCCTTTACACGAGATTTCACATGCTCATTATGATGTGGATGGCAATAATGCGGAACTAGTTTGAGTTTGGGTTTTCCTATAGGATAGAAGTGTTTGTGGTGGCTTAAGAATGGTTGTCTTTGTGATCATCATGATTTTGATGTGAATAATCTCTGTAAGATAGTTGGGCCATCGGTGATGAAGTATTGAACGTTGACTTGGTGAGTTTTGAGGACAACAGTACCTGTAGTTTCTCCCTTATTATTTAGTATGCTCTCACTAGACTTACCGTATATATTCCTTACTGGCATTGTGGTAAGGCACATTAGGGAGAATTAGAAAGAGTTCTCAGAGTACTTGATGTAACATGGGGTGTCATAATATTTGGCACATAGTGGAATATATGTTGTGAGTGGGTTTTGGAAACTTAGGTGCTTAGTAAACTTCTTTTGAGTAGATATCTGAGGTGACTCTAGGCAGTCACACCGTTCATTTACAGAGGCGATTTCGGGATCTTCAGTTAGCATTGTAGTTAAATTAGTCTTTGCAATCTTCGCTGTCTTCATCTAGTGTAGGCAGAGTTTTTGTGCTTCTTTTTGCGTTGAAGTTGCTAATTTTTTTATGGCCTCTCTTTCCTTTCTAAATGATTTTCTGATGTGTCATTCAAAATCTGCATCTTATTCAGAAGCTTTCTTTTTTCCCCTCTAAAAGATCCGTTCCAAAATTTGTGTTTACTGCCTCGATCACTTATGGAAAAACGAAGTTTCTGAAGGAATAAGACACAGTTCACTTATGGAACCGTAGTTGTTTCAAGACTAGTGATTTTCATCCATTTCTATTCTACATGCATCAGCTATGACGTCTGGTCAACTGTAATAAATTAGGGCTACCTTATACCTTTATGTTTCTAGATCTGGACCATTTACTTTTCCATTATCTATTTTTGGTAAAGTTGTAATTTCTTGGCAAGTTGACCGTAGTGAGACTGCTATCCACAGGCAACAGATGAGCCATGTTGTATTATTGGTTTTCATACATTCTTTCAGCTGTGTCCATACATGCTGTTGTCTCACTATTTAGACAGTTTTCTAGAAAGATATTTTAGCTGAATCAGGCATCAACTGTAATTTGTACTAGAGTTGACCACAGTGAGATTGCTATCTGCAGGCAACAGATGAGCCATGTTGTATTTTTGGTTTTCATACATTCTTTCTTTTAGCTGTGTCCATACATGCTGTTGTCTCACTATTTAGACAGTTTTCTAGAAAGATGTTTTAGCTGAATCTACGGCAGGCATCAACTGTAATTTATACCAATAAGAGACTTTCTGTAGATTTCTTAGTATTCCTTCCATAGTTGCTGTATACTAGTCGGAGTGGAACCTGATAAGGATAATCCTGACTATATTAAGATTTGATGTGGCGAGTTTTTGGTTGGCGTTGAAATGGCCACGTGTAGTTCATTGTATTATTATGTGAATTAATTTGGTAAATTGGCGGATTACCCGTACTAGAATCCTCCTCTTTTCTCCTGATGTTAATTTGTCATTTCGTATTTGGTGTTAGCGCTAGCTGACTACTGGGTTATCGTGAATGATGTGATTGGTTAGCTGACTATTGTCTCGTGAGGTCTTGTGGACACTCGACATGCATAGTGTAGAGTGAGAGAATTTTCCATAAAGCGGAATTTTATAGTGTGAAGAAAGAAGCTTGCTGTATGGAGGAGATTCTTTGTTTTGGTGCCCTGCTTTCACTGCATGCGTTTTGGACATGTCTGAGTCTGTGGGTGGTATGCTCGCATCCCTATTAGATAGATAAGGTTAAGGATCATGTTTTTAGTCTTCTTAATTTTTTATAAAAAGTTTAAATTTGCATCGATAAGAGTTTCCGCGATTTATATTGCAACTTGTTAAAATAAAATTATAAATATTCAGAATCTGCTGTTTCCACTCTTTAAGAGCGTATACTTGTGTCTTATTTGGCAACTATCTCCTCAGCTGTCCAAAATAAAGCGAATTCGTAATGTAATTTGTTGGGCGATGGAATTTTGTGTTCTTACCATCTTGATTGTTGCTTAGGCATAGATCTAGTGCATATTTCATGGACGAAACAAATGAGAGAGAATACCCCATTAGTCTTTAGTCTCGGATTAATTTGCTTTTCTTCTTGAATTACGTTCTCCTTCTTTTCAAGATAAATAGTTCGTGTTGTCGTGCTTCTTGTGGGACTACAAAATAGTCTTTTAACAGTAGTAAAATCTTCAATAAAATATGGCTGGTTGTTTCGAAGCATGTCTTAGGCTCTATTTATTTCTTAGAAAATGTGACATTTTTGGAAAATATTTTTCAAGAAGTCATTTTCTAAGAAAATGACAATATTTTATGATATTTGGTTAAGATCTACAAATGAACTAAAAAATATTTTCTATCATTTGAGTATGAATATTTCATTTGATTTTGATTTTTCTTAATAACATACGTTATTCAAGTACTAGTGGCTTGCGGATGTATAGCTAATGAAATGGGCACCGGCATCGGGGTCTTAAGATATGATCGTCATCTTTTGGGCATGAGCATGGGTATTGGTTGTGGATCCATCGAAATCAAGCCCAAGAATTCGAGGACAACCGAAGACTTCGGTATCGGTACTCATGCCATGGTCCATTCAAGTCAGGCCCCAAATCTAGCACTTGTGACCTATTCCCCTAAGCTCGGACTTGGGTCCATTGAGGTTGGGCCTAGAACCTTGGTGCCCATGCTCGGCATTGATGAACCAAGGCACAAGTGTAAGGGACTCGGGCAAGGCCTTGATGGACTTGGGCTTATTCAAGCACGAGTGTTAGGGTCCAAGGCTTGGCCTTGATGGACCTGAGCACGAGTGCTAAGGACCCAACTTGGATGTGAGGATTTGGCCCGTTGCCAAGGGCATGGGATTGAGCATTGGGGTTCTTGTGCCTAAGTATACAGTTTTCGGTCCAAGGGCCGGTGCCTAGCCATATTTTAGAAAGTGATCTTCGATTTTTTTTTTTTTTTTTTTTTTTTAAATCAAGTTCCTATATTTAAATTTTAGTAAGAAAACATTTTCGTTGACTCATTTTCTTTCAAAACTACATTTCACAAAATAATAAGAGAAAATGTTAAGAATTAATTTCAATTTACTATCTAAGAACTTATTTTACTGGCACCATTTAAAAATAAGTACTTGTTTTACTTTTTCAATGTATTAGGGTTATTACTAGAAAGATTTCAAATTAGTACATTTGTAATAAATTTATCCCAAATTAATTTTTTAACTACAAAATATCTCAAACTAATATTTTTGCGATAGATTTACCCTTAATTAATTTTTCAATAATCAAAAACTCAAAACTGATGCATTTGTGATAAATTTACTCTTTGTTAATATGCAACGTCATTCATGGACTTAATTATAATGTGATTCTTGAATTTTTTGTACATGTTCAATTAAGTTTTTGGACAATAAGATGTTCCATATTATTCTTCCAAGTAAAATTTATTGATTTGGCTTACAACTTGATAAAGTTTGGACGTTTGACAAAAAAATAACATTACTCGTGAATTATCAATGTGTGATATTTGACTAAAATTTGATATAATAATTTATGTCATCAAATAATAGGGAGAATTGTTTTTCCAATTTGAATAAATTAAAAAAAAATAGAAGGATTATTTTATTCTAATTTCAATTGATTTTATTATGTAGATAATCTAATCCACAGGTAACATTTTTCTTTTGTGCACTATTAAAAATTATTGGATTGGAAGTTTATATCAGCAAATTTACAAAATTTGCATTAATGAAAGGAGAACATAAAACATTTTTGTATAATGCCAAAAGACTCAATTGATTAGGAACTACATGTTTATTTACGATAGTGCATATTGAGTTAAAGTTGAGAGACAAAATTGAACATATTACATTCTCCCTCTTTTCAAGATAAATAGTTCGTGTTGTTGTTCTTGTGGGACTACAAAATAGTCTTTTAACAATAGCAAAATTTGCAATAAAATATGGCCGGTCGTTTTGAAGTATGTCTTAGGCTCTGTTTATTTCTTAAAAAATATGATATTTTTGGAAAATGATTTTCAAGAAATCATTTTCTAAGAAAATTACTATTTTACAATATCTGGTTAAGATCTACAAATAAACTGAAAAATATTTGCTATCATTTGAGTAGGAAGATTTCATTTGATTTTTCTTAATAACATACAATATTCAAGTACTAGTGGCTTGCGAATGGATAGCTAGTGAAATGGGCATCGGCATTGGGGTCTTAAGATCCGATCATCGACTTATGGGCACGAGCATGGGTATTGGTTGGGGATCCATTGAAACCGAGCCCAAGAATTCGAGGACAACCCGAGACTTTGGTATCGGTAACCGTGCCATGGTCCATTGAGGTCAGGCCCCAAATCTAGCACTCGTGACCTATTCCCTTATGCCCGGACTTGGGTCCATTAAGGGTGGGCCTAGAACCTTGGCACCCATGCTTGGCATTTATGAACCAAGGCACAAGTGTAGGGGACTCGGGCGCAAGGGACTCGGGCAAGGTCTTGATGGACTTGGGCTCATTCGAGCATGAGTGTTAGGGTCCAAGGCTTGGCCTTGATGGACTTAAGGACCCAACTTGGATGTGAGGACTCGGCCTTGTTGCCAAGGGTGCGGGATTGAGCATTGGGGTTCTTATACCTAAGTATAAAGTTTTTGGTCCAAGGGTCGGTACCTAGCCATATTTTAGAAAATGATCTTTAAATTTTTTTTTTTGAACCATTTTCCTATCTTTAAGTTTTAGTAAGAAAACATTTTTGTTGACTCATTTTCTTTCAAAACTACATTTCACAAAATAATAAGAAAAAAGGTTAAGAATTAATTTCGATTTACTATCTAAGCACTTATTTTACTTGCACCATTTAAAAATAAGTACTCGTTTTCCTTTTTCAATGTACCTCTCATTTTATTTGTTTTTCCTTTCAAATAGGGTTATTACATGAAAGACTTCAAATTAGTACATTTGTGATAAATTTATCTTAGATTAATTTTTTGACTACAAAATATTTCAAACTAATATTTTTGCGATAGATTTACCTTTAATTAATTTTTTAATCACCAAAAACTCCAAACTCAAAATTGATACATTTGTAATAAATTTACTTTTTGTTAGTTTATGTTAATATGCAATGTTATCATGGACTTAATTATAATGTGGTCCTTAAATTTGTTGTACATGTTCAATTAAGTTTTTGGACAATAAGATGTTCTATATTATCCTTCCACTAGAATTTATTGATGTGGCTTACAACTTGGTAAGTTTGGACGATTGACAAAAGAATAACATTACATGTGAATTATCCACATGTGATATTTGACTAAAATTCAATATAATAATTTATGTTATCAAATAGCAGGGAGAGTCGTTTTTCAAATTGAATAAATTAAAAAAAAAATTAGAAAGATTATTTTATTCTAATTTCAATTGATTCTAATTCACAGTTAACATTTTTCTTTTGTGCACCATTCAGAATTATTGAATTGGAAGTTTATATTAGCAAATTTTGTTAATTTGCATAATGAAAGGAGAACATAAAACATTTTCGTATAATGCCAAAAGACTCAATTGATTAGGCACTACATGTTTATTTACGATAGTGCAAATTGAGTTAAAGTGTAGAGACAAAATTGAATATATTAGAAATTCAAGGATGATAGTGTCTATTAGGCTAAAGTTCGTTGACTATCCGTGTTATTTTTTTCCTAAGGTGAAAGTACAAGAAAGTTTCAATTTATGGGGGTGTATTTACCTTTATTTGGTATTTGCATATCAGTTTGATTACATATTGATTTTTGTTAGAGTTGACCATAATTTATACGGTACACAGTAAAAAAAAAACGAAAAAAAGCAATTGAAGTAACCCTCCTCACTCCACACCTCCACACAGTACTCAAACCCCAACCATTTTCGATCATTCAAATCACATTGAAACCTACACTTTCGTGTCTTCAATCCCTCACGAATTTCGTCCAAAAATTCGAAGCAGAAGCAATCGAATCTAGCCCCAAAGCCAGCAAGAAAACACAACCCAACCTCGCCCCTTCAAAGTCCGAAGCGCCTCTCTCTCCCCACCAGAAGACCAAACCTCTCTCTAATGTCTCGGCAAAATCCTATCCACGCCTTTTTTCCACAATCCCTGACCCCCCCGGACACTCTTGAAAAAAATATTCCCATCCGAGGCAAAGGACCCGAGCCGACGGGCCGATCGCCCCCCACGTGTCCGGCCCCGATCACTCCTCCCTCCCACCTGGCGATCCGTGGGCGTCGAGACGGACCAATCGGAGCCCGCGTTGTGTTTCGTCGGAGATCCTTGCCCCGGTATAAATGGCATGGAGGCCGGGTTCAGTGTCGTCATAGTGTTTGGTTTTCTCGCACAGAGCACAACCATTTTCGGAAGCTTCTAGCGTTTTTACTGCAGCTGCTAGCTACGCCATGACGACCAGTGTAGAGGGCGAGGTTCTGCCCGTCGAGCAGCCGCCGGCGGAGGCTCCGGCGCCGGTGCCGGTGTCGGTGCCCGCGACGGAGGAGGAGGAGGAGAAGCCGAAGGAGGAGGCGGAGGCGAAGAAGCCGGGGAAGGAGAGGAAGCCCCGGGTTCCGAGGGAGAAGAAGCAGAGGCCGCCGAAGACCGCCTCGCATCCTCCCTACTTCCAGGTACTGGTTTTTGCGATCACGAGTACAGCGATTAGTGTATCTGCAGGACGTTCGATTGATAGGGTGCTGGTTTTCTGATTTGGAGCAGATGATCAAGGAGGCGGTCCTGGCGCTGAACGAGAAGAGCGGGTCGAGCCCGTACGCGATCGGCAAGTACATGGAGGACAAGCACAAGGCCGTGCTCCCCGCCAACTTCAGGAAGATCCTGGCGCTCCAGCTGAAGAACTCGGCCGCTAAGGGGAAGCTGATCAAGGTCAAGGCCTCGTACAAGCTGTCCGAGGCGGGCAAGAAGGAGAGCGCCAGGCCCTCGTCGAAGCCGTCGAAGAAGGCGGAGGCTGCCCCCGCTACCAGGAAGTCCAAGGAGCCACCCATGGCCAAGGCGCCGCCCATGGCCATGGCGACCGGCCCTACTCCCAGGGCCAAGCGGTCGAGGAAGCCGGAGGCGCCGGTCAAGCCGGCGAAGAAGGCCGCGAAGAAGCCGGTGAAGAAGGCAGCGGCTGCGAAGCCGAAGCAGCCCAAGTCTATCAAGTCGCCTGCCGCGAAGAGGGCCAAGAAGGTAGCTGCTGTTTGAAGCTAGGAGTGACGGGGAGACGGAGAGCGTTATGTAATTTTGGGCTTTTTGTCTTTTTTGGGTGGGGCAGACGATGTGAATGTGAATATGGGGTTGAAACGTCGCTCGCGTCTGGTAGTAGTTTCTTCTTCTTCTGTCAATAAAAATATGGGTTGAAGAAGAAGATGGGTTGTACGTAGGGTTAAAAATAGTTTCTGATGTTTCAACGAATGGTCGATAGCTAAGTCTGAACCTTC
This sequence comes from Eucalyptus microcorys, assembly GCA_014182515.1. Taxonomy (NCBI): domain Eukaryota; kingdom Viridiplantae; phylum Streptophyta; class Magnoliopsida; order Myrtales; family Myrtaceae; genus Eucalyptus; species Eucalyptus microcorys. The sequence goes on from CM024570.1 coordinate 27,961,582, forward strand.
GCTTTTATCTCTCGTCTCTCTCTCTCTCTCTCTCTCTCTCTCTCCAGCGCTTCATCGACTCAGTTTTCCTTAGCTGCAAGGGATTCGATGCCAGTTGCTTCTTCTTGGTTACGAATTTCTTGTTTGGGTGAGGTTGGGCCGCACGACCGTAATCTTAGTTTTGCCAATGAAAGGACTGGATTTCCGAGGTTGAGGTTTCAGACGTTTAGTATAGAAATTGGTAGTAGTGAAGTTTAGCCCAAGACATTCTAAATGGACATTTCCGATGTTGATCATTCGGTCTGGAGCTTAAATTAGTCATCTCGTACTGAATTCGAAATCATTCTCTCTCTGTACACACAATAGGATCGGAATATCTTCCATCAAAGAGCATCCCCACCTTAGCTTCGAAGCAATTCTTGCTCTTAAGTTTTCACGGCAAAAAATGCTTCGCCCGTTTATCTCAGCTTGCGCGAGCACTAGTATATTCTTGAATTGGTACCCACTGAGACTACCCTTAGTGTCGGGAAATCGTGCTTGTGACCCTTCTCCCGATTCTCAACACGGCTCTTAATGATCTTAGGCTATATAGACAAAGCCCTAGAGTTTCATAGCTGTGATGCTTCGTTAGGAGATTGGCGGGTAGAGAGCATCAGACGATGGATCTCAGCCTACCAGGAGCTGAGGATGTGCCCTGATGTCAGGCGGCCGAGACGAAGAGAAAATATGTAATATAAAAGAACCAGGAATTTCTCTCCGGTTGTGTGTCCGAAGCCACGTGCGAATGGTCTCGAGTGGTCGAACTCCGACACCCCTTGATGGGATAGCTAGCTATTTTTCCGTGGGGAGTCCCAGGAACGAATGTAGCATTGGGCGACGCGTGTGCATGATGGTGCACGCGGAAATCGGAATATCAGGGAAGTCACTGTGCAGGACGGTGGCTTTCCCCATCGATCCGCGCTTTCGCTGGATGCGGATTGGGCGCTGGTCATGATCTGTGAAACACGGGTTGCCGGGAAATCGCTGAAAAAAGGGGTCGAAAGCTTTCTTTTTCTTTCCTATCAGAGGAAAAAAGGGTTTGGAATTTAACTTCGACCCTATTTTTCTTCTTTGAAAGGTGAACAACGTGGAAGACGAAAATGAAAAACATCGTATGATCCCTACTCATGTTTTGCCAAAGCCCACTCGGAGCGTTAATTACGTGCCGGGGTGACTCTTCACGTTCTGAAGTCAAAGACGTATTCGTACTGTCTCTATTCAAAGATATGTTGGTATATTAAAAAAGCTCAAACCGACCTTGACCCACTACTTAAATCAGTAATTTGAACACGGCCCATGTAGCCGGTTTGATTAAAAAGGATCATATAGGATTACTCCAATCCGAATGTGACGTGACAACCCCAATATGTTGTTTTTATGGCTTTTTTCTTTTTTCCACAAAACCTATGTGCTTCATAAGTTTAAGATAATAATTTAATCATTTGAAAAAAGAATCAATAAGATTATGAATGTTCTTTTTGCGTTATTTATGGAAAAGATTATTAATACTTGGTCCAATTATTTCAATGAGTAAAATCAATTTCATTTACTAGAGATAAAAAGAAGAAACATCTAGCTAATTTAAATTAAATAGGTTAATATAAGTCATGACCTTAGTCAATATGTCGAGACCCATTCCATTAAATGAGTGATATGAGTTTAACTTGAACTCGACCGGTCTATTAATTGTGTCAAAGGGGTTGACATGACTATAGCATGAACACAATTAACATAAATTTGAGCCAGTAAATTCCATGACGTGTTCAACTCAAGTCCTCGTGTCTTGTCGGAAATCGCCATTTCTAATCATGTGGGCCCTAATCTGTATGATCAATCAAAATTCTGTTCATCCCAAAATGTCAAAAAATCTATTCATCTCAGCTGAGAGGCCATCCATTCAAAATTGGTTTCAGTGGAAAGTTGTCATTCTATTACCTACCAAGATCTTGGACCACTCTCAGCTTGCGGTACCATATTAGTCCAACGTGTCCAAAAGATCAACCTGAGAAAACTCGTTCAATGAGCCTAAAACGTATGAAAAATCGAGTACGGATCATGATGGATCCCGTGTGGATCTCATCAGCTCTAATGATCCGAGGTTCACTCTGGCACATATTCGGTCCGTCTTTAGATCTTGCCCTAGAAGGTAAGATAATTAAGGTCGAGAGAATTAGGACCAGTGAGTGGGCTTTCCTTTTAGAGTCAAGCACACTCCATTGGCCCTCTTAAAGCATGTTCAGCTTTGCTTGAATATTCGTCATTTTCACGGCAGGACTCGTGCATATGATCTATTTTGAAGCCTGATCTTGGGCCACCCCGTGCCCAGGCCCAGGCCCAGGACCGACTGTTTTGCTAAGCAATTGGAGATTTCGCAAGGCCCACGACCTTAGCTGAGCCCAATTCGTATGGTCTCCCGACAAGGTGCGGACGAGTCTCAGTTCCGGTGTACTGTAGTTTCATCATTTGATGAACCACGGGGTGTTTTGTTAGGCAAAAAGAGCAACAATCATGGCGACTGGCGAGCATTCGTTTCTAGACTCGTCCATTTCGGTCTAGCGCCGACCATTAGCTGCGCATGCGTTCCTTGACTGCAATGTATTCAGGACCGAGAGAATTACAAAAATAAATAAATTTCTAAATTTGTTGTAATTATATTAATTCGGTCTTAGACTTTTTTTGCCAGTTTAGTTCTAAATCTTTTGCAATTATGTCAATTTAGTAAATCTAGCTATTTTTGATCAACAAGTGCTGATGTAGATAAATTTTTAATAATTTTTTGTTCTTTTCTTTTCTTTTTCTCTTTTTTATTTCCAATCTTCCTTCTTCTAGTTGGCCGTTGCCAGCCAAAGGCGAGGGCCGATGAGGTCAGTCTCGCCGGCCATGACAAGGGCATACCTTGATCTTGCCATGGTTGGGCGAGGTTGAGCCTCACCAAATCTGGCAAGGCCTCACCCAACCATGGTGAGCACAAGCTAGCCGAGCCTCGCCTAGTGATAGTGATGCTCACCCTTGCCATGGCTGACCAAGGGTCGCTCTCACCAATGTTCGGCAAGATTGACCTCATCGACCAAAGGAAGAAGGAAGAAGGAAAAATATAAATGATTAAAAAAAATAAAAAATTATAAAAAAAAATGTCCACAACGGCAAATGGCCCACGTCCACATTAGTGCCGACTAGCTAAATTTGATTGGATGGACTGAATCGACATAATTGCAAAATATTTAGAACTGAATTAGTACAATTATAATAGGTTTATGACTTTTTGGGTAATTTTTTCATTTGAGACGATCTAACGAAGAGTGCGAGATCTTATACTATTGGATAGTTGATTTCTCGCTATTGAAGCAACGAATTGGAAGTGATGCATAAGCGATGATCTCTATTTAAGGAACGGCACCAATGTCCTCTACTTGGCGGCTTAATTAGCATCCAGATAGTTTTGGGTTAGACTTGTTATCGGTTTTATTAGAACTTAAGATATTGCGGTCCAAAATATCATGTGACATATGTATGCGATGTGCTCCAAAGACTACGACAATTAGCATGATGAGTCCATCACTTTCTATGTGTCGCTTTGGGGGAAACTCGCTCCATAGCGTAGTCCTCTCTAATTTGGGACGTAGTCCTCTCTAATTTGTAGCGTAGTCCTTTCTTTAGTTAATAACATGAAACAATATGCAAAACACGGAGCGCCAAATACTCATCTACTTTTCAAATTATTTTCTAGTCACGATCTTGAAAAAAATCCAAGCTTACCAAAGTACTTTAGACGATATCAATTGGATATTATAAACAGTTATCCGAAATTTGAGACTACTCAACGGTTCTGTTGAGGTTTTCTACCCTATCAGCTCAATTTCATATCGGAACTGCTCCAATTATCTGATGGCCGAGCTTGTCGTGACTCGTCTTGGACGGTATTTTATACTCTAGCCATTCAACTCTTTTCGTCAGAGCGCTTCGGACGTTATCCGCCGACCGTGAATCCGGCGCGCGACTGCTGCTCCGTTCCGGGGAGGCGCAGCTGTACAACCTCCGGAGGGCTTCGCCCTCTCGAGCAGCCACATCTGCAGCTGCTGCTAAGCAACGATTGACGAGGAAGCCAGTAGCCATGTCTCCCTGTGTAAGCCCGCAAGTCCAAAGCGATGAGGGAACTGCTTCCAGCATGCCGTGGACCTCATCTCGAGACTCTTTTCTCAGTGGCCTCTGTCGTGCATGGCTCCGAGGGGACATGTGGAACAAGGACGCACGACACGAGCGAGCATGCCCGGCCGGCGCCACCAATTGGTTCCGCGCATGCCAGACAGCCCTCGGTCCCGCCCCTCGACGACCCCACAAGTTCCCAGCTTCAATCTCATTCCCTTTTCTGCTCCCGTTTTGTCTTCGGGCAGAGCGAAAAACAAAAAGGTGAAGAAGAGGGCAAATGGAACTAGAAACAAGAACTGAGCGCACATTAAACAATGTACCAACTTTCTATGAGTCTGTTCCAGTTGTGGTCCGACTAGATAGCTCTTGATTTCATAGGGTAGGGAAGAATCCATCCTACCTAGAGTTTGGAGTTTCCTGTCTATGTGTGCCTTTGTGTATGTAGCACCTATTTCGGTTGCCGACACTATGGTTGGTGTTGAACTCGCTAAAGGATGGCGGTTTCAGTGCAATCAAATAAGTCTAGCTCAAATGGTTGACGTCGAACATTTCGTAGTGGGCACCAGGCCCTATTAATGATGTTCAAAGTAGCAATTGCATTAGTCACCTTTCTTCATTCTTTTTTCGCTATTTACAAAAGGGTTTCAAAATGATACCACTTGTTTTGCAAAAATCAACTTCTTTTAACGACGTTCAAAAGTAGTATCCACATTAGTTTGTTTTGCAAAAATCAACTTATAATCATTAGGAGTCGGAGTTTGAGCTTTTTTTTAACATTGAGATGAAATGGCACACTTTATCAAACTTTATAAGTTACAAAAAGATAATTTCTTAAGAAATCTTTATAAGTGTTGTGCAGATAGAATTGGTAAGAAATCATACCATTTGAGGAGAATCATTTTGTCCAGTGCAAAGGAAGGCAACTTTTTTTTTTTTTTTCATTTTGTGCTGGTAAATGTCAATGAGTATTGATAAGTGTTAATAAGCCGTTGGTAACAAATATATATATTGACTTGATTTTCTTTCGAGGAACTTGTTGGTATTTTTGAACAATTTTATGATTTTACCAACTTTTTTTATTAGTTTGAAAATTATGGATTTTTAGAATAACTTACCAATTTTTTTTTAATATATATAGTTTGACACCAAACTGTAGAGGGCGCAAGGTCCTTTTAATGATGTTTATAATTGGTAACTGCATTTGTCTCTTTTCCCCACATTTTTTTTCCTACAGAAAGTTTCAAAATGATAAGACTTGATAGCTTTTAGTTTGTTTTGCGAAAATCAGCTTGTCATCATTAAGAATTAAAGTTCGAGTTTTTAATATTGAGACAAAATGGCCCACGTTATCAAACTTTACAAGTTACAGAGGATAAATTTTTAAGAAATTTTTTTGTGCGCCTCGTGTAGGTAATATTGGTAAAGGAATCATACCAATCGAAGAGAATCATATTGTCTCATGCAAAAGAAAGCATTTTTTTTTTGTGCGGGTTAAATGACTGTTGACAAGTGTTAACAAGTCGTTGGTAATGGAAAAAATAGCAGCCCAATTTTATTTTATTTTTGATTGATCATGTTCTTTCAGTTAACTTGTTGGTATTTTTCCAACACTTTCATGATTTTACCAACCTTTTTTAATAGTTTTCTTTGGTCTGTAACTTTTTTTAATAGTTTGAAAATGATGAATCTTTAGAATAACGTACCAACTTTTATTTGCATGACTCTCTAAGACTTTGAATTTGACAACTATTATGCGAAAATAATAATTCTTTTTCGGATTATCATCCTAAATTAGCATGAGTTGCCAATTTTTATCCCACTAAATTAGCACATGGCATTGGGTTACAAATTCATCTTTTAAGCTACTAAGCGACATTTATTTGTGCTTTTTTTCTATTTTTCAACTTTTCTTGTCGATTACAATATGTTATTTACATTTTTTTTATCAGCACCTTAAATGTACCATTTTTTTAAAGAAATTATTAATTAGACTTATAAGCTTTCCTCCAACTTAGTTACCAACTAATTTAGGGTTACCCTCTACTTTAAGTTACTCACCAAACTTATTTTCCTTTTTGTTACAAATTATCTTTATTTGCACTAACTTTTATTTATATCTCTTAACTATGCCTCAAATTTATCAACCCTTATATGAGATTACTAACTTCAATTTAAGCGATGGATCAACCTTTTTCCAATAAATAATGAGTAACTCTCAGTTGAGTTAGTTGCAATTGTTTCTTTGGTTTATTTTGCTTTACCAAATTTTCTGTTGGGTTATTATTTAGGTAGGAAAGAAGTTTGTTGTGTCCGCTCGCCGAAATTCTCTATGTCCCTGAATGGTGAGCTTCATGGGTTTTTTCCAAGTGGAAGAGGAATTAGACAAGGAGATCCCATGTTACCCTACCTTTTTACTTTTGTTATGGAGGTATTCACAGGCATTCTTAACCTGCAAATCAACCAGCCTTCCTTCTAGTCTTTCTGGAGATGCAAGCCAACTAGACTTTCTCACTTGTTCATTGCTGACGATGTTCTGCTCTTTGCGGAAGCGTCTATGCCTGCTCTTAATCGCCTCAAGGATGGCATCGACAGATTCTCTCGATGGTCCAACCTTCAACCGAATTTGCTCAAAAGTGAAATTTATTTCTCAGGGGTTTCCTCTGATTCCCGCAACGCCTTCAAGTCACTCTTTGGTTTTTAGGAAGGATCCTTGCCTTTCCGATATCTGGGTGTACCCATTATTTCTTCCAGGCTTCGGAAAGCTGATTGCACTACCCTAGTTAATATTATCACTTCGAGGGTGCAAAGTTGGACGCATCACTTTCTCTCTTTTGCAGGGTGTTTGCAACTCATTAGGTTAGTGCTCCACTCTGTCCAAGTCTATTGCGCAAATGTTTTCATTTTGCTGAGGTTGGTTCTAGATAAAATTGAGCAGATCTTAAGGCAATTTCTTTGGAAAGCCCCGGACCTTGGTACGGGTGGTGTGAAGGTCGCTTGGATTGATGTTTGCCTTCCAAAGGCTAAAGGAGGCTTAGGAATTAAAAGGCTCCGGGAAAGCAACTCTACAGCCATGCTAAAGCACATATGGTTCTTATTTATAGACAAGGAATCTCTGTGGTGCAGATGGATCCATTATGTTTTCTTGAAAAATGTCAATTTCTAGTTGGCATCCAAACCTACCTTCTGCTCTTGGCCTTGGAAGAAAATTCTAAACCTTCGAGGCGACTTCCGCAAGTCCTTTTGCTGGTAGGTGGGGAATGGATGTTTTGTTTCCTTTTAGTTTGACAACTGGCATCCCAGAGAGCCGCTCAACTTATTATTCTCGGATGCAGACATCTCCTGGTCTCGCCTATCCAGAAGAGCTTTCGTTGCTGATTTTATATCCTTCTCTGGCCATACTGCTGGTGTTTTGGAGGAAATTGCCTCCTGGGATGATCCCCTACCCGAGCTCAACTCTGACCCTGATCGCTTCTCCTGGATGGGTCACCCGTCTAGAACTTTTTTGCTGCGTCCGCTTGGGATGCTTTGCGGCCTAAAGGCCAGTCTATGCAGTGGGCTCCTTTTATTTGAAACAGAACACTAGTCCCTCGGTACCAATTCCTACCGTGGTTGATCACTAGAAACAAATTACCCACTCAGGTAATGTTTCTCACCTATGGCAGAATCTCTGATGTGAATTGTGCATTTTGCTCTAGCCGTCTAGACTCTGTCGACCATCTATTTTTTGGGTGTTCCATTACTGCCGCCTTTGCTACTTTTTGGGCTTCTAGATTTAATTTCGCGTGGCGGAATAGATCTTGGTTGGATAACCTACATTGGGCTATCAAATCTTTATCTGGAGCTTTTTTCCACTCTGCTCTTGCCCGGTTTGCGTTTGGTGCCCTATGCAACATCATTTGGAAGGAGCATAACAACATACTCTTCCGGGAGAGGACTCCCTCCCTTTTGGCGATGAAAAAGTGCCTTGAAAAAGTTATTAGGGACAAAGCTTTGTCCTTTCACCAGGTCCCTCCCACCTTTACAAATCAAAGATTGCTGCGGTCCTAGTCTCTCAACCCATCTATTTTGGCAGACTGACCTCTCTTGCATGCTCTACTTATTTCGGCAAAGGACTTAGTTGAGTAGGGGGTTATTCCTAACCCTCTACTATCCGGAGGGTCCTGCTAGTGTCACGGAAGCTAAAGATGGGGCTGCACCTAGTTTCTTTGGAAGCTACTTCAGCGGTGGGCTTGTTCTTATCTACCAATCTTTGAGTTGGGATCCTCTACCCTTCTCCCTGTTCACCGGCGTCCTTTTCACGCTTGCCTTGTTCCTTGTTTTGTTGTAAGGTTTTCCCTGTTCTCCCTTTCCTTGTATTTGTCGTGTTGGTTGCTTTTAGCCGCTGTTTGGCTTGTTTATGCTCCTTGTGTAGTTTGTGGCTTCCCCCCCCCCTCCCCCTTTTCCTTGGTACCCTTTCACTCGCTCTGACTTGTTTGTCTTTGTGAGTGCAAGTTTTTTGTGCCGGGTTTTTGCTGTATAGCTGTATAGCTCTTTGGTTTAAAGCCAATATATCTCTTACCTTCTACCAAAAAAAAAAAAAAAGTTTGCAACTTACTAAAATAAAGCTTGGTACTTTGATATAGTAATTGGCAGGAAAGGTAAATAAAGATGGATAAAGACAAGATATTCTTTTTGTCAAAGGCAAAAGAAGGTAGTCATATAAAGAGAATCAACTTAACATTGGTAACTAACTCAAATAAAAGTTAGTTAGGCAAAACTAGTTAGTAACCTAATTGTAAAACAGAGTTTGCTAAGCAAGACAAATAAATGTGATAACTCAATAGAAAGATTATTTAATGAAAGATAACCAAATGGACACTGGTAAGCAACTCAAGTGAGAGTTGGTTATAATTTTTTGCTATGACTTTCAATTTGTTTAAAGAGCTCTTGCCAATTTCTCGTTTCTATAGTTGGGCATTTCCAAACGGGGTGTCTGAACCAATATTTCGCATGCCAACAAGCTCTACCTGACTTATTACCAAACCATGTTCTAACGGGGTTGCTTTCAATAACAAAAGTTAAATGAATAAACAATCATTGGTTTAAAAACTTCAGCCATATTTTTAAACATAACATCTTGCATATAATATAAGCTATAATCCTTTTGTTGCCTCTATGCTTATATCCACATATGCCGACATTTACATAAGGGCCCCGTGGACCAGCCAATCTCGTTTTCTCCACTTCCCGCCTCACATTATCCTCACTACTGGGATTAGGTGCATCTTCTGTAGCCAACTTGTATGTTGTCACACACATTACTCTCAAGCACATTCTCACTCCTAAGATTCATATTCAAAAGTGAAAGTACTTGCCAGTTACCGGCTCTTTACTCCTGTCCAACTTGGACAAAGTAAGTAAAATCTTGTGATTTGGTTGAGTGAATGTGTGTACTTTTAGTCTTGCTCTTACTTTTACTATTTTTGTTGCTTATTTGCAACGCCACGAGTGATTTGTGCACGCCTTTTAGATTATCAATCAAGTCTGGCCCCTTTCCTTGTTCCTCAATCTCCGTGCTTGGCACTTAACTGTTTCTGTGACTATAGGGTTTGTATCGTGGAGGTTTGGCACGTTCTTTTATTATACCGCATTCAATATTTTAGGATTGTTCTGTAACTAACTCAAGTTTTCTCGAGTTGGCACCATAAGAGTCTGGTATCATTAGATAGTTAATTTTGAGATTGTAAGGTTGTTATTCATATTTGATACCCTTAGGTTGGCAACATCGCGGTTTGGTATCTTCTACCTACTTCCCGGAGATCTCTTGAGATTGTTCATAAGCTTTCTCTCATTTTGAATTTCCTCTTTTTAAATCTGGCATCACTCACAGTTAACCCTTGTTTTCGCTGATTGATGCCAAATTTTGGTGTAAAAATGAGGAATGGAGAATTCATTATGAATTCTAGGAGCGTCTACAACATAATCGATCGTGAAATTTTATAAATTTCTAGGGACCGATTGAGAATGGAGTGGGGTAACAATTATCTATATTGTGAACACAACTTTTTTCGCAGCTTTGACTGAAATGAAATATCTTGTGTGACTCAACTTTTTTCGTAGCTTTGACCGTAATTATTATATCTTAGAATTGATTTAAATGCTTCTTACTGAGAGAGAGAGAGAGAGAGAGAGAGAGAGAGAGAGAGAGAGAGAGAGAGAGATACAAACTTTCACAACACATTATGTTCAACAGAAATAATATCCACTCTTCCTCATTCAAGGTCAGAGGGCCATATATGCTCTTATCAGATATAAAACCTTTCTCTTCCTTACAAATTCATAGCTTCTCAAACAAACATATGCCGCCCGCGTCGCATCCGGCGCCTGAAGTCAAGAAACTGCTCAACTTGGTCGCTTCGCATTCTCGAGCATTCTCTAGCAACATCAAAGCCATGTCTGAGCTATCATGCTGATCAAAGCTTGCGGTTATTCCATCGCCCTCATACCTCTCCTCTTGACTCAACTGAGAAGCAACGAACTTGTCAAGGGCCCTCCAATCAGTCACTCTCTTATTGGAATCATCATCATTATGTTCCTCTAAGTGCTCGTTATTGTTACTGTTGTGGTTATTGTTGTTGATCTCTGAAACTAGCGAAACCGAGCTCATCGGCCTCTTCGTTAAGGGAAGAGATGGACTTTCTAGCTGAGGAAGCTGTAGGAAGTAGCTGTCGTCTGGGTTGAAGAGCTTCAGGTTCTCCGCCACTTCTATCTCTTTCTTGCACACAAAGCTCGAATTGGGCATGTAACCAAGGACCGGCCTCGAGATGCACTCGGCAGGGTCGATGACCGAGCTCGCGCCACTTTGCTCATCGTAGAAGTAGCTCGTGTCCCAGCCTTCGAGGGTGCTCTTGGTCATCCCAGTGGTCCGTTTCTTGAATGCTCGACAAACCACCCATCCCTCTTCCTGAGAAAAAATATTCCCTAATGTATCAGATAAGGAAATCCCCTACACAAGAAACTTGTGCATTATGCTAGATAACAGAAAGAAAAGAAATGCAAGAAGAGTTCAATTCAAAGTCCTATGCGAGATTTCTTTTTTAATTACATTTTGGGGTATTTTGATATGCTCATTTGCGAAGCACACAGAATAAGTAAAGGCTGTATTTGTGCATACCATGTATAGATACAATGAAATACACAAAAGACATCTGAGAGTCGCATAAAGTTGCAAGTTGTCATCTGTCTAATAATTCATCCGTCTCAATGGGAAAAAGTGCAATCAATTTGCACAGTGTGTTGACAAAGACTCGGACAAAATGCCGAGATATCAAGGCGAGCTCGCGAGCAATCCGCAAATCATGCCTAACATATAAAAGGTGAAAGGAGGACCAAGAAAACTGAGCTTCTTCCTTTCTCTCGTTGTCCCTTTTGTAGCACCTCTACTTCTTGAAATCTACACTTTAATGAGCTTCCTTTTTGCTTGATAAAGTGAAGGAGGAGATAGTCAATGACGCGAGAGAGAGAGAGAGAGAGAGAGAGAGAGAGAGAGTCTGCTAAGAGGGGAAACGGAATATATTCTTTTTCGACAAACACATTGAGTACAAAGTGCAGACGGGGAAAGGGAATCGAAAGACAAAGTCGTGCATGCATTTTGCTTTTAACACAGTACCTTTTGACTTTGTTATGGTGGTGGCCGGCTTACACACTAAAAACCCGTAACTTGAGCAGATTGAAGCTATCTACTGTTCCACTCAATTAAATTAATATGTCAAGTGAAACACGGATTTAATGCATCAATTTAGCAGAACAGTCTTAATTAGTATATCTAACTTCGTTCTATTCAATTAAAGCAAAATAAGAGCATCCTCAGGAACTTGAAGAGAGAAGTAAGTTTTTTGTGAGAGGCTATCATCTGAGGGAGGGAGGGAGGGAGGGAGGGAGAGAGAGAGAGAGAGAGAGAGAGAGAGAGAGAGTTTTATTTTCTCGACCCAAGCTAGGTCAAAGGCACTGTTTAAAAGCTCATGCCGCGGACAATGATGACTATTCTCCCTTATCCACTCGAATTCGCATGCTCAATGGAACTGTCTTGAAAGTGTTCATGAGAAAGAAGAGAAGGAAAAAGCTTGTGCCGAAAAATGCGCAACTTATTGGCGTGATACCATCTGTATTTGAATGATGCCGTTTTCAGTATCTCCTATGGAGATTAAGAATGCAAACCCTTTTTATTGATGGTATAATGCCAAATTAGCATTCCCTCTCTCGGGATATAGAAGTTACTGTGGAGAGAGAGAGAGAGAGAGAGAGAGAGAGAGAGGCAGAGGTATACAGTACTTGCCTGAGGAGGTCCATTCTCATCAGATTCGAGCCGATACTCATGCATGATCCAGTCGCTCTTCTGACCATTCGGAGCCCTTCCTCGGTAGAAAACGAGGGTCTTCCTCATGCCGATCAACTTGGCCTTGTCGTAGACGGCCTTGTCTCTCCCAGTTGCTTTCCAAAAGCCAGCAATGGTGGCTCTGTTGGTCCTCGTTCCTGTTGGGTACTTCTTGTCTTTATGGCTAAAGAAGTACCACTCATTTTGCTCTTCATACCCAATCCTGCATCTCTCTGTCCATCCATAACCACCAAGAAATGAGTCAAAAGAAGTCTAATGGGAAAAGAATATGCAAAAGTAGGGTTACGAGTCAAGAGGTTAAGTATGTGTGGTTTTATTGGTAATCATAGTTAGATCTAGCCATTCTGCAGCTAGGTTTTATCGAAGAACCTCCTTTTTTTGCATTCAAATAAGGAACCCGCAATCAACATCGCCTATAGATACGTTTATCTGTATATATGCGCAATATGCTCTTGAGGGTTCTCGAATTGGATCGGTCACGATTTAAAGAAGCCACATGCTCACATAGTTAGTGATCTACCTCAAGAAGAAGCTGACTGATCTTTGTACACGCCAGATCATGAACTTGCCAGATTTAGATAATCTATATATAACTAGGAAAGCATTAAGATGCTGCTACCTTGGAGATCCCATGGTTCGATTCTGTACAGATCAATGTCTCTAATAACATCGAGGTCGATCTTCTGTGAGGCGACCTTCTTCCTCAGATAGTAGCCGACAAGCTCCTCATCAGTCGGATGGAACCGAAACCCTGGCGGTACACACGACTCCATTGTCTCCATATCAACTTAAATTATTTTGCTAACACACTGCATCAAATCCACCATGAAATAAAACACTCAGTTATCCTTCTGCGAGTCTTTAATCATGGTCGATTTGATCTAACTTGAAGAGAGGAGGAGAGGAACAGATTAAAAGAACTAGACAAGAGAGTTAGGAAAAAGAAGGAGAAGAAAATAGGAGAAGCAATTAAAAACGAATGATGGGCCCTTTTAGAGAAAGGTGGCAATTGCCATAGGAATATGTATAGAATCATAGCTCATTTGGTGGTGAGCAATGTTCACCCATTTGTTACCACACAGTAAGGGAAATGATAAGAGCCTAGCTATTAGCAGGTTGTTGAAAAATAGAACCACGCCCATCATTTTTATTCACAATGATATGTGTCTAGCTAGGGATAAAAAGAAAAAAGGTGTGGAAAAAGGTGGAGAGAGAAATGCAATCATCATTCATAAGAGTTTGGTTCTTCTGATGAAAACTATGAGGCTAAGTGGGGAGGTTAACGAGGGTATGGTCACTTGGTAAGTGTTTTGTGCAGGTGATACAAGCTAGTGGCTTGTGCCAATGATGTTGTCTTGTGTTGGTGAATGGTGGGAATGATTCATCAACAACGGAGCCTCCACTAAAATAATGCAAATAATCAAAATCAAGGGCAACGAAATGAATGCGTCTAGAAACTTTAATGAATATCAAACATCAGTAATAAGCATTCCAGAAGGCTAGCTAACAAAACAAATAGTTACTTTTTCTGGAAGAAGTTCTTCTATTCTATCAATATACAGTAAAAGGAGGAGATAACCTAAAGCTCCCCCATAAAAAAAATTCTATTAAGCTTCGAACGGAGGGGAGAGAGGACGAGGATGACGTCATTGCTGGTTAGCACGCGTTGTTCCTTGTGAAAGCAAAAAAGTGATCAAGGGATGTGAGAGAGAGAGAGAGAGAGAGAGAGAGGACACCATTCTTGAATTTCAAAAGAAGGAAAGAGAGAGAAAGCATAAAAGGGGCTTTCTGAGAGAAAAATCATGTAAAGAGCTTCAGAGGGTCCTGTCTGTTTGTCGACAATTTAGCTTGCACACCATCTGACCTATCTCTATCTCTATCTCTATCTCTGTGTTTCCACTGCAAGAGAGCGTAAGTCTAGGGGGTATGTGATTCGTCAGAAGGAACGCATCACGACTGAATTCTTTCTGATACTCATCCGTCACTGGCCAGCAGAGAAAGAGAGAGAAGGGTGTGAATATTTGAGTTGTGTATAGAATAACTAATGTGGTTCACGGGGAGAAAGAAAGACGGGGGGAGGGAGGAGAGAGAGAGAGAGAGCGAGCGAGAGCGACCTTGCATCTTTTCATAAAAAAACTTGCCATTTTGAGGAAATCTAACTTTCTGGGTGCGAGCTTTCTACGGTTAAATGTTCATGCAGATCAGACCAACAGCCTTCTGCTGATGAATGATGGAGAGAGAGAAAGAGAGAAGAAGAGGATAAAGAAGAAATCAATGAGCACCAGTCCTCAAAAACTGGAAGCTGTATCAAAAGCGTAGCTAAGACTGAGGAATTCAGAGAACCCTATAATCCTTTCGAGGAAGAATTCAGCTGCCAGCGAGCAAATGAGTTGAAGCTAGGACGAAATCGGATGAAGAACTGTACAAACTCAGACTCATAAACAAACCAACAACCATTTTAAAGAAAGAAGTAAACGGACTTGCCGAGAAAACAAGACAAATTCAATCCCACGAAAATCCAAACCTATCCCCTCACCTTGGACAGACTTCCAAGACAAAAAGAAAGAGAGAGATCGGCTTGCAGACTCGGTGCAACTACTAGCTCGAGACAGAACCTCTTAAAGAAGAAGAAGACAAAGGAAGGTAAGAGAGAGAGAGAGAGAGAGAGAGAGAGAGAGAGATGGAAGAAGAAGGAGAGTGGATGGAGAGAATATTAAAAAAAAAAAAAACAAAAGACGGGGAGGAGAGGACCGCTCGATTGCGCATGGGGAGTGTATTATGGTTGGCTGTCCCCCCACCCCAAGCTTGCTCACGTCATCCCTTCCTCCTCTTCTCTACCTTTCTTCTTGTCCTTTGCCCTATACGAACTCTCCTCCTCCAAAAGCTTAGGGTCCCCTCCCCCTACCCTTCCTCTCCTTTCTCGTTGTTCTTCGGCTCGTCATGATATTTTGGGTCGTCTTTAGTTAATGACTTTGGGGCAAAGCTTTCCTGGTTTCTCTTTCCTTTGAATATTCTTGCACGGAAAAATTACAAGCGAACTCGATTTGATGCCTTCTTTTTTTCTTTCAAAAGATTCTCTGGAACAAAACTTTTCTAGGCTTTTCTTCGTAGATGAACCATCATGTTTCGGTTAACCCACTTTACTAGGTAACCACGCAATCGTCGATTTTCCACGTGATTGTCAATTGTCCATTCGCAGCCATTGCAAAGGGAGATTTTCGTCCTAGAAGACTAAATTTTCCCACTTAAAATCCGCCGAAAGGGTTGGGAGAAATTGAGAAAGAGAAGAGTTAGTTTCAAGTTAGGGATTCGGATTGAAGGATGTTGTTATGTGAAATATAGTTCACGCAAAAAGCGAATAATTTAATGTAGGTTTGGTACGATGTTAAATCTTTCTTCTTAGAAAATGATACGAAAGCTCGCAAGCAATTAAATATATCAATCTTTCATTGTCTCTTAAGTTGAAATCTTTGTAATTATCACGGGGGGAAGTCAATGACGAACTTTTACTTCAAAAATAAAGCAAATTTGCCACGATTCCATCTTCTCCTTCATATTTTTTTACGCAAACCAGAATAATTAGATATGAATACTTATTCTTAATTAATTAAATTCGTTTACGGTGATGATCTCATAAATAAAAAATAATAATCCTTTATAATAAATTTTCTCGACAAGCGTCGCTCGCATTGCCGCTGCTCCTTCAATTTATCGTCTACAATTTATCGTCATTTTTTTTTACGCTGATCCGCCACGTTGGCACCACCCCCAACGCCACGTGTCGCCGCCAAAGGAACCGCCCGACCAACCCGGGAGAGCCCTCGGCGCTCACGTGGCCGACGTGGCTCATCTCATCACGCCTGGCGGCTTCGCCTCCAGCCCTCTCGCCAATTTACCACGTTGCCCCTCAGCGACGTGGAACTAAATTATGCGGACCATATATATTCTCTTTTCCTATTGAAAACGCATATTTCATCATTTAAATGCTCAAAAGATGGAGAATTCAAATAGGATGATAGTTTGGGGTGTATGACTGTATTCACGAACTCTCCATATTCGATGTGATAATTTTCACGTAAAAGCTTCTTTTATTTTTTTGGGTTTCGTTTCAAGTTAAAGATACGTTGTTGAGCACGATGCAATTAATAATTGGGCTAGGGAACTAAAATCTAACATAACCCGCATAATACTTCGGTAATTCCCATGCTACTAGCGTAACTTATGGTATTAAATAGGTAAGATCAAATCAATCCAACTTGAATATAGTTCGCACGGACTCAAATAGGCTTTTTTAAGACTGGGTTTTTGTATGCATGGTTTTCATTCATAAAAAAATATGCGCTTAATATGATATTCACAACAACAAATTTTTTTTATAAAAAAGTAAAAAAAAAATTATGTGAACCGTTATTCACTCGTCATTATTTATAAATGGCAGAAAAATCTAGCTTTTAGTCACTGTGGTAGAGCTTGCGACGCAATCCATTTAATTAATAAGGTAAAAAAAGATCAATTTCGAGTTACACAAGTTCAAATCAAACACAGTTGATTTATTGATCATGTCAAACAGGTTAACACAATTATGACACAAACATAATTAACATGAATCCAAAATCTGTGTTTGAGTCGTGCTGTCTTGTTGGTTGGAAATTTCTACCTAGATATGGGTTCTGGAAACTCACGAATTCCTTCACTTAAAACATCAGAGTTCTTAAGCAGTGTCGGTCGACGGACCTCATTGAGCGAGAAGGATCGGTCGAGGTGGCTCTTGCGGTTTAAAAGCATTGAAAACTACATGCGGCAGTAGCTTGTATCATCTTTTAAGAAGTTGTCGCATCCAGTTTTAAAAGCATCGCAACCCTAGAACGCAGGTCGCCAAATTCACAAGCGACCGCACAACATAACTACAATGCAACCATAGTAATACAGAAAGGACTCCATGTTTTCCCAGCCTATACCATTTTTATGCTGCTTCTGTCTTTAACTTTGAAGATTCTCTCTGTCAAGCAGATTGCTGGAGTAACATCAGTCGTGAACTTGAATTCCCAAACTGAAGGCACACAATGGACGGAGTACAAACACTCATGTCACTTTCAAAAGAGGTCGGATGGGTCAATGCGAAGATCTAAACCAAATCAAATGCGCGTTCTGCAAAACCGATGTCAGGCCTGACAAGTACTCGCTAGAAGGAACTTGGTATAAATTGGAAAAAGAGAGAAGATGATGGAAAAAGGGGTGCCGACGTGGAAGACAGGGATTGGTGGATGGATAGCAGAACTTTACGTAGAAGGTAAACAAAGCAAGGAGAGGGACGAAGTATTTGGTGTTCTGTAAGGCCGACTATGATCATGAGGACCCCCACTTCCTCCTCCCTTTTGAGGTATTTTATATCCTTTGGATATATTTTCTTTTGGTACTTACTACAAGTTTACTCAAGATGTAGTTTGAGAGGATATTTTATGAGGGTAATATGCTGCATCATTAAGAGGATGCCATCTGTATGTTCCCAGCATTGCAGAAGAGATCAATCTTTATATTTGGTTCATCGCCAGGTGTAGCAATCCTAACTTTGGATTATGAGAGAAGTCACATCTTTGATTGGGTAGAGCTCTATTGTTTTCTGCCCCAAAAGTAAGAACTTTTTCCTTTTGGACAAATTTTTGTAAGTTTCAGATAAGTATCAAGAATGTATTAGTGACTTATTTTTTATGTACCTTTTTAAGAGCTTATCAACATTTTTGTATGATTGCTATTTTTTCACAGTTTGCATAACTATCTTTTGTGAGATAACTAATACATGAGTGGGATGAGTGATTTCAGAAATAAGGGTTTTCTGAGTTATGGATTGGATAAAGAAGATTCCCCACCAAAGTATAAATGCACAAGCCACCAACCAAGAATAAAGAATGGAAATAATGGTAGTTCACCACCAATGTGTAAAGAATTGCTCCACCGGTCAAGAATAAAGAACTATATGATCCACCACCAATGACGTTGGATAAAGAATCGGATAGAAATTCACTCAAATAAAGGAATTCTCATATATTCATTCAATTCTCTTGATTACACTTGAGAACTCTTCTCTATATACAGAGGAACTATGACATAAAAATAGACAAACATCAAAGACATAGAACTATAAATTAAATAAAGTCCTAGGAACTGGAATTTTAACTCTTGGAACCTCCATCACACTTAAAGACTCATCATACTTGAGTTTAAATTCGTTCTTCAACCTTGACAAGAAAATAACCATCTTAGAAGATCAACAAATATCCAAGGAAATTGCTCAGAATAGCCTCCCATCGGCATGTCTTTGAAATAAATATTAGTAACCGACTCAAATAAAATTCGCAATGCAAAATTCGTTGGTAATTTGATTGTTTGAAGGCTTGCAAATAATGTAACTGGATGTGGTAACTTAATAAGAATTGTTGGTAAGAAGCTCATAATTGGTAACAAAAACTAATTACTAACTTAATTGGAAAAAAGTTAGTGAGCCACAGAAAAAAGATTGTCAATTTCATAAAATAGTTGGAGAGCTTAAAGCAATTTAAACTGAATAAATGGTCACCTTTTCAATAATTATTCAAAGCATATGTACACACAAGGAGAGGAGTAGCAAGAAGCCCCATGCACCATACTTTATAGTAATAGAAATCACCCATTCGAAAATTGATTCAGTGGTAAGGGTGTCCCGCGCTAAAACTAATGGTTGTGAACCGATTCCTACTGTGGAGAACTCAAATTTAAGTAGAGGGCCATGACGGTGAGTTACTGTACTAGTTTTTCTCCAGTTAACCGGCTAATTACGATTGTGTTCTTGGATTATATATCTACAAACCAAATCGTAAAGAGTAAAAAATAAAAAGTAAAATAGAGGAAATAACAAACAAACAAGCGATATGTGGTTCAAATTAATGAATATTTAATTCCATATATCATAAAATGTTAAATGTGCAAAAGTATGTGTCACGTTTTTCGAAGTGATTTTGTAAATTTCAAATGCATAACGGGGCAGGCATACTGAATTGATGATCTGAGCACTGCAAGCAACATCATGAACATCAGATGCCGCGTAGGTCTAGAAGGCTTTTTCATAAATAGTTTTTCTGACTTTTGTTGCGCAAATCATTAATAATCATGGAAACGAGGCACGCACGTGTTTCGACATTTCATTGTAGATGGGAAGAAGGTAAGGCTCTTCTCTACTTCTTTTACAGTGTTTCTTTTCTTTTCCCTGTCTTGGATGTAAAATTTAGCAATATGGAGATTTTGCCTGTAGTTGCATTAATCAGCACCTTCAAGCATAGGTTTTTTTCTGTTGAGATATGAAAAAAAAACATCATAACCCTAAATAAGTTCAACTTAGTTAATTCACAAACTTCAACCATCTACGTTATAGCATTATCCAATCTGGAAGGGCTTTGTTTTCATCGGCAAAGACAAGTCAAATCTAGTATGGATCGTTTATGAGTGATAATTGGAGCAAATGATTCCTCTTAGGGTTCCCTTGATTGAGATTCCTGAGAAAGAGGATCAAGTTGTCCCTTGTGAACAACTCAAAAGCCACACTAGTAACGAATATTATCAAACAGTAAAATGATCGGGAGTTCAAGCATAGATATAGAGCGAACTATTTGTAACGATGATACAATATCGATAAAATTCTACAAAATGCTTACTACGTCCCCGTTATGATGGAACAAGCATATAGAGGCCAACATAGCTCAAGCCATCATGGATGCAGCTCCATGGTGCCTGCCAATGCCAAGGATATCTTCCTCCGACATATGATATGGCCAATGATAATCGATAGCCAATTTGGTAGAATCTCGACATAGTGAAAGGATCCTTGTTCACTACGGTGACCCGAGATCATTGTTTGGATCTTAAAAGATCAAATGGCAATGATGAAAAGTAATGAGTTGAAGACAAAAATAGGAGACGAATAAATTTCTTTTCGTTTTTTTTTTTTTTGCGCAACCTTCTGTTTAGACATGAGAACCAAATGAGACAAATTAACTAATTGCCATGTCAATCACTTGTAATAAAGCCAAGATTTATTCTAGGGTTCTAATGTACTATGATAACATGGATAAAACTGATTGAATTCTAATAAAGAAGCTGGTCAAGAACCTTGGCCTCCCCAAACAAAGAAACATCTCTTTCCTTTAGAAGAGTACCAAACGGTAATTGTCATTTGGTGACCTGTGTGCGTTCATATGATTATGGACATTGATTAGGTGATATTTAGGTTTATGAAATTGAATTGTGAACATATGACTTTGAGGAACAATGCTACTGAGTTTTCTCGTGGACAACCAAAATTTCTAGAAATTAGGGTAATGATACTATGTTTGAGCATACTGGGATGAGGTCAACTTTGGCACACTATGTCGAACACGTTTTGCATCTTGTGTTGACGGTCAAAGCAAGCGTTCCATGCATGTTGATAAAACGAGTTTTGCGATGAATAACTTTCTCGTTATTCGACTGTAGCAAGAGGTTATGTTGAGAAAGAATTGAGGCCGAGCCTGAGCTCAAGATTGTACAGTCGATGGGGTTATAAGAAGTACCAATTAGTCTGGCTATTGACATGTGGATAATCGCTTGAAGATTAACATACATGCGCATGGTATTATTTAGATTAGTGAGCCCATATGCTATCCACCTTTAAGGGGTGAAATTAATAAGATTAAATAGCGTGAGCTAGGGCTGCAAGGATAACGCAATTAATTAGACCTAGGGGTCATATTATACGGTCTATAAAAAGGGAAGTGGGCGGTGAGTCCACGTAGGCGGTGGTTGTCGGCCGTGGACATACCAATCATGCGGCGGACCGCATCATTGAAGTCATGAGACTCTCGGCGGTCCCCACCCACCATTTTCACACCTCTCATTTTTAAGCTGGGGCGGTGAGAGCTCAACTTCAAGACTCTCTCTCTGTCTCTCTCTCTCTCTCTCTCTCTCTCTTCTCTCTAAACCCTAAAAGGTGGTGTTTCAAATTTCAACACGTCGAGAAAGAAACGTTCCTTTCTTGCAAAACTAATAAGCATAGGACAAGAGAAAGTAAATTTCAAGAGATTGATAGAGTGATTGAGCACTTTTTCGTGTTTAAATCATAATATCTCTTATTTTAAATTATTTCGAAGATTGCTCTCGGCATTTATCAGATGTAGCTTAATCCAATGTATTTATACGAAGGTAGTTTGTGTATATTCATGTAGATTAATCGAGCTAAAAGATTTCGAATATTGAAAATTTCGACGTACCTTTATATAGAGTGATTGGCCTTATTCCGTCCTCTTTCATATAATTTAATGGGCCATTCATCACATTTTTCATTCTTGGGGAGAGGAGATAGAAGAGTTAGCGTAAACAGCAAAAGGAGATCCTTGGCGGGTCCAATTTGGATCTTTAAACCTTTTTGACATCGACCCTCCTCCAAACCCTCTCTCTCTCTCTCTCTCTCTCTCTCTCTCTCTCTCAATGCAAGAAGAACACCTTACCCTTCATTATTCCTGTCAATTAGCTATGCGCAATTCTTGATTTTATGGTTGATCTAGGTGGTGGAAGACAAATGGCCCCGAGTAATATTTTTTTATCTCGAAAGAACAAATCAACGCCTTTAACCAAACTCTTCAACATCACTCTTCTCTCTCTCTCTCTCTCTCTCTCTCTCTCTCTCTCTCTCTACACCAAGAGTTGTGAAACACAAGCTTCTTTCGGGGGGACATGAACCATGATAGCACCCCACTGATGAGTACCTTCTCCCTTCGAAAATAACTGTGCAATGTCCATCCCTGTTCATCTTCATGAGTGTGACTTTGGAGATGGAAGGTAGCGAGAAAAGAGAGATGCCGAAATGATTCGGGTGGATACGTGATACACTTCAACAGGAACTCTCCAGCAGTACACAGTCGGCACAAAGGAGCGAAAGCAAAAAGATATGACCCAACTGATTGAGAAAGAATATTGAAAATTATGCAAGCCTCGATGGCGATCTCTATCGGATGGAGAGGCGACGAATGATGATGACAATGATGACGACGGAGACGGTGGTTGGTCTCGGCTCTGCCTCGTGTTCGTTCGCACCGTGGCTGAAGCTATCGCTAGGGGGGTCCAACTGCAAAATCATGTTTGTGACATTGGGGAATTGACAAGTTAATTATTTCTGTTTGCTTGTGCTGCTCGACAAGCCCTCTTTAGGTTCTAGAGACTCTTCTCTTTTGCGTTTGTTGAGGAATGATGTCTCTGCTAATTTGACAAAAAGGGTTTGTGTTTTTCTTGATGCCCTAAGCTTTATTGCCCCTTCCTTTCCACATTTACTTCGTCAAGATTCTTCATTATTTGGTTACTTACGCGTTGGTACTCACGACGAAAGAACACGTGGGAATAAAATCATTTTTCGTGATAACTTGAAAAGACTTGAAGTCGCAATATGTTTTGTCTACGATTAAGCATCACTGTTTAGGGTCATTGAACTTCGGGCACTATTCTCTCTCTCTCCCCCCCCCTCCCTCCCTCCCTCCCTCCCTTCCTTTACCTTATTTTATGTTTCTTTTTGTTTTAAGAATTGAATTTTTCTGATTTGGCATTGTATTAACGTCACATTAGTGTCTCATTTGCTAAAGGGAATTTAGCAAATATCAATTTGGATTTCAATGTGTCATGTCAGCAAAATTAGCTCAGCGATCCCCGGAAGAACGTGATTGTGGCGGATCAGAATCATTTAGGACTTTTTGCATAATTTCATTTATTTAGGACTTAATGCACATTGAGCAAAACGTTGGGGACTATTGGTGCAATTTTCCCATTATTTTTCAATTCTAATTAATCGAACCAGTAAATTAGCCCTAATTCATGGGCATGCTAATTTATATTATTGGTAGATTTCTGATTTTTGAGGGAAAAAACTTTTGTGAGACATAACAAAAACTCGATCCCTTTATTCCAGAAGATCATTCTAAGAGATGTCAGTCCCAAACCAATAACATATTCAGTTGGACCTGCCATCATTCAAAAGTTTAACCTAAAAATTATGGCCAATTAAAATATATCGATTCCTTTATGCCACTTTCTATGTGAGACTTCTTTCATCTAACACTTTGCTCGTGCAACTCGACAAAAGCAAAAGTGGATTTCATTCACGATTTATCGAAGAAGTCATGTAAAATGATTATACCTCTAGTTGCCATGTCCCATACACTTCATACTCATTTAACCTTGGGTTGCTACCATCAATCCCGGTCCCCTCTTTTTCTTCAGGCCTTTGAGTGAATGACAATCATTCCGAACGTGTGTCTCAGTCTCGATGCCTCCTTTTGGCAAAGGTTAGCGCCCTTCCAAGAAAATCTGGTATTTCTCATGGCTTTGTATGATTGAATGCACTTAATATGAGGACTATTTGTCATTCAAATCAAATCAAGGTTCCTTGCCATCAGAGAAGAAAATGATCAAAAGTCAATCTTTAGTTTGCCTTTGACTTGATGAATTTGCGCATGCAATAGAAGGTCTTGTCAAGCACATTCAAAAAAGCAAGAACTAAGCAAGAACGGAAGCATCATAACTCCCGTCGACAACATGACATATTTGCATCGTTTGGATCTTGGACACGTCTCATATGAAATCAATCAATCATAGGAATTATCGTAGCTAGTGTTTCTTTCTTTCTTTTTCTTTTCTTTTCCTTTTGTTTTCTATGACACGACAAAGCTAAAAGTGGAAAGAACCATGTTGTAAATGCTCGATTGGGAGGAAATAGCCCAGGCCAAGCCAAGCATGGGTCCTGTAAGTAAAATTGATTTGACTTGAGAAAAGCCTCTCGATTTTAGTGACCCATAGAGCTCGACAGGATAAGTTCAAACAAACTGAGGAGTTTCGAATGGAGTTGATGGGAAGAGAGTCAAATAATCTCTATATCATGACCTAGAAAACGAGTTAGCTCAAGTGGTTCTTCGGGTGCATTGAGGAACTGCCTTCCCATAGCGTCTTGGGCCAAATAATTGGCAATTTTTTTTTCGAATCCCATTTCCCAAATGTAAGCCTTCAAAAGGTTGAAAGCCCAAAATAGCTTAGGGGTTGCCTTAGGCTTTCTTGGCATGCTGGCATTGAGTTAGCAAAAAAAATATTCTTCTGAAATTATCTTCGCTAACCTTTCATTTTTCCAGTTTTGCCCTCGATGATTGTTCATCTTCTTCCCTTCTCTATTGAATAGGACTAGCATTTGTGCATGGTCGTCGACGAAGGCAAGCAGTCGCCAACGAAGGGCAGGTGATCCGGTGAGGATCACGTGACCCTCCGACAATGGTCGTCACACGGAGGTGGCCAGGGCTACATGATCTAGGTCGCAACGACCTTCATGCGATAGTTGTGGTGACCCAGATCGCAATCTAGGTCACGTGACCCTCACCGGACCACCTACCCTTGGTCGGACCGCTTGCACTTCGCTGGCGATTGCCTGCCCTTGGCAATTCAATTCTTCTTCTTTTTTTCTTTTTTTTTAATAATAAAAGTCTTTTGCAAATATAATTTCTCAAAACACTATTTTGGTCAAAGGTACTTCACAATGGACTTTTACAATATAATTTACCAAACATAATTTGCATTTGGAAAACTTCTTTAACTCAATAGCCTTTGTATTTCCCCACAAACTTTCCCTAAAAGCCTTCCCAAACGTACCCTTTAATGCATATACGAGCTTCTCTCCAACCAGATGACTTCAAGAGCTCTCTCTTGTGAAACCCGGGCATGGATTTTTAAAGTAAATTAAATGGAAACAAAACCTTGAAAAACAGCTTCCTCATGTTGACTTTGAAAGGCATCGTACATGACAAGGTATGCTCTAGAAACATAGTATTCATATGCGTGTGCCAAATTATCTTCTTGAAGTTCTGTCGGGTGTCAATCTTGTCCCAAATCCCATATCTTTCCGTATACAAGCTATTATGCTGATTGATAAATCCCGCCCTACCTCTCAAAAAGGTACATTACATTATCAAGCCTTGCCTATGTTGGAAAGGCTCGACGTGACAAATGTTATAAAGGCCCAAGATCGGCCAACCTACATAGGCACATCACACATGCACGGGTTACTGCACTGGCAGATATATAAGTCTAGTGCGACTTGAAAATGAAGAAGTTTGAAGAAGTGCGGGCGTTGGATGGCGTGGCCTACTGGAGATG
This sequence comes from Eucalyptus microcorys, assembly GCA_014182515.1. NCBI lineage: Eukaryota > Viridiplantae > Streptophyta > Magnoliopsida > Myrtales > Myrtaceae > Eucalyptus > Eucalyptus microcorys. The sequence goes on from CM024570.1 coordinate 27,987,308, forward strand.
TGATAATTCTGTCATTTTTCAGGAGGGTCCCTGAAATTAGTGCTTCCATCCATCCAAATCAATCGTAAAATATGTTGTATGTTAAAATTTCGATCTTTCCAAAAGTGATCAATCGTAAAATATGGACCAAAAGAATGTTTTTTGGAAGATTTCCATAGTAATGTCTTTCCAAATTTACATAACTTGACCGAAAGTTTTGGATTAACTAAATTGCCAATTCATGTCGCAATTCAAAACTAGGATTTCATCCAAGATTTGCAAAGAAGATTGAGAGATGATGAGGCCGTGATTTAGAGGCACGCCCGAAAAAAGGAGAAGGATTCAGTGGATTCTTTTCCTTAAAAAACGGGCTCATGAATTTTAAGGAAGGTGCAAGTAAGCAAGGGAGTTAAAATTGGTGAATCTTTGCAAGAAAAGAAAGAAAGTAAAATAAAGAAAGAAGCAAGAGACAAAAGGAGCAAGGAGGATGAATTAAAGCGGCAATACAAAAGAAATAAAGATTCGCTTCTTCATTTGGAATGAGCATGGCGTAAGGGGAGAATAGGGTTTAGGTTTACACTTTGCTTCTTTAAAAAATAACAAAATATAAATCAATCTGGTTCGAGCAATCCAATCAATTCGATTCCTACCTTAAAATTCAGAATCGAACTGAAAATCATTGATTCCAATTTTATGAAACCGAGAGAACTGAATCCGCACCAAAACCAGTCGGTTTGGTCTGTTCAACAGGTTTCCGGTTCGGACAGTTCTATATATTCACCCCCATATTCGAGCACTAATTGATTAGATATACAAAAATGTCATACTATAAGAGCATTCAAAAATCTTTCTCAAATTTCTCATAGGTTGTTTCTTGTCCATAATCTCATGAATGTAGTTAACACTATACATTACAAGTCCAAAAACATATAAACTTCGTGCACTTTAGTCATACAATTCGTACATTTAATTCCTAAAATTTGTCAATTCACTGCACTTAAATCCTTTTGTTACTCTCGTTAGCTTCTAAGCTAATGGACGGAAAATAACAAGTGGTTTATATCTTCTTCTTTTTAACACGTGGCTTTTCTAATAATTTTTCAATAAATATAAAAACAGAAAATAAAAAAATAACAACTAATATTAAGGTAATAGATGAAAAATTAAGGTAGGGGTGTAGGGAGGAAGAGGGGTGGTACCATGTTCGTGAAATTCTAAATACAAACCAAAATGTTGAATAAGTAATATAATGATGAAAAAGAATATTGTCCCACAAAGATTGATGATTAATAAACCAATTAAATATTTAAAAAAGACTAACTCAAAGTTTTAACAAATTAAAAAAGAATTGAGAATAAATTAAAATTGACGACCTTAGAAGCAAAATTTTGAAATTAAATGCTTAAATCAATCAAATAAATATGTTAAAACATCTAATTCATTTTAACCACTATATAAGAATTTCATATTATTATTCATATAAGAACGATATCACACATATCATAGCGGAATTTTTCAATCTATTTACTATCATATCTCTAGGTTCTCTAGGTATAGTAGACCTATTCAATTTATCAATCCATCATATCTCTATGTGAATTTAAATAAATATAAGTGCATTAAAATCTATAAACATTCTCAATTTATAGTGAATCTTTTGGACTATCTTATCATTGAAAACCACACAAGTAACATATAACCTCTATCCACATTTAATTCATGGTTATATATTATGAGAAGCAATTGTATATTATCACTTCTCAATCTCAAATATGCACATCACATCATTCAAATGGTGACCGGTCATTTAAAAGCATTAAGCACAATATTATATAGCTCACATGAATAAAATCATCTGAAAACATAAAAAGCATGAAATTTATATCATCATGTTCGGCTACATCGTAGCCCTAAGAAAAGAAAATTAAAACATAATAAAAGAAAAACTAAAATATAAATTAAATCCAACATCTCGAATCAAAAATAAGAATTTTGTCACTATTTTTATCTTCTCTTCAAAATACTTAAAAAAAACTCATTGAACAATGAAAAACAATCTAAAAATAAAGATCTAGTTGTCCCTCCAAGTTCTTAATGTTATCTTATTTATAGGATACATTCAAGACTCTAATCACAAGGCAATTGATTATTTTTCGCATAAAATCAAGCAATAAAAAATAGAATTCCTTATTTGCATCCAACTTGTAACGCAACCTGATTTGAATTCTTGAATCACAGAATTCTTCCTTTCCTTCTTTTTGCCATTTTTTCCTCATATACTCTATGTCTCATTATGCTGCATAAACAAGGAAAATTTGAATAAAATAGAAGGAAATCCAAATATTTTCTCGCATATATTTTATAGGATTATCATGCTACTTCTCCAATTAGTCAATCCTCATAGGTAACCTTCACTAAGGTTGTGATTGCCCTCAGATGGTTAGGCAATGGTCGTCGACCCTCATTGCAACCTCGGTGAGGGGAATGGATTGGGTTTTTTTTTAGGGGGGGCAATCATCCCTTACGATCTTCTTGTTTTCTTTTTTTAGTCTTTCTTTATCCTTAGATAAGTTTTATCTTTCAATTTTAGTTTTTAAAATTCTTTAGAACTTACGTTTCTGACTTTTTCTAAGGTTTTTTTTTTTCCTTATGGGGTATAAGATTTTTTTTTTTTAATCTCACTCCCTTCCTTTTTACATGTGTGCATGATACTCACAGGGATCGAACCCCATACCTAATACTCTTTAGCCCATCCCCCAATCTCTTTACTCCCAGTCACCCCTTACGATCTTATTTTCTTTTTTTAGTCTTTCTTTATCCTTAGATAAGTTTTATCTTTCGATTTTAGTTTTTAAAATTCTTTAGAACTTATGTTTCCAACTTTTTCTAAGTTTTTTATTTTTATTTTTTATATTTCCTTATGGGGTATAAGATTTTTTTTTTTATCTCACTCCCTTCCTTTGTACATGTGTGTGTGATACTCACAGGGATCGAACCCCATACCTAATACTCTCTAGCCCATCCCCCAATCTCTTTACTCCCGGTCACCCCTTACGATCTTCTTTTCTTTTTGTAGTCTTTCTTTATTCTTAGATAATTTGTAACTTTCAATTTTAGTTTTTAAAATTCTTAAGAACTTATGTTTCGGAATTTTTCTAAGTTTTTTTTTAATAATTTTTTATGTGGCATAAGATTTTTTTTTTTTTGGTCTTATTCATTTCTTTTGTACATGTATGCACGATACTCACAAGGATTGAACCTCAAACTATATACTCTCTAGCCCATCCCCAATTTCTTTACTAGTAGGGCCGCATGCCTATAGGCAAATGGAGGCACAAGATTAAAAATGCAATAGGACAAGCCACGTAGCGCCACGTAGCATTTTCCATCCACGAATATAACAAAAGAGCTCCGTTATCAAAATTGACAAGTTTTGGAATCAAATGCATGAAATGAAAATTCTAAAATTAAGGTACACAAAACTAACAAGTTTTAGAAATTAGCTGTAATTTTGCCACACGAATACAGCCCAGGCCTATATAATGTTTTCTTGGCTCGCTCAAGGGTTCAATCTTTTCTTTTAACCCACTAAACCGGGCAAGAGGTTTGAATTACCAATTCATCTAAAACAAGTCATATCTTATTTAAACTGCTTAAATGAGTCAATTTGTGTCATATGTGATTATTTCATCTTCTTTTTTTAAGTATCACATAGAACGATGCATGTGTAATCAAGCTATGTTCAAGAGCTTGGGATTAGCTTGATTGTGAATATCTGAGGTGCCCCGGCCATGAGTTTGTTGTTGGAGCCTCATCTAGTGCATATGGACTAGACAATTTGCATTCATTTATAACAATCAATCGAGTCAAAAGTTTAGATGTCAAACCCCGAATGCTATAAGGATTGGGGTAATGACACGGCCATCCTTTCACCCGAACCTTGGTTAGCGACGATAGTACAATAGCACTTTGGGTGTTGGTTTTTTGGGAAAGAAAGCACTTTCAATAGGAACTTTTGGAAGTTGGTTTTTGGGTGGTTTGAGACTATGTCCTTTGGTGAAAAGACAATCATGTCATTACCTAAATTCCTATAGGATTTGGGGTGACATCAGGTACCCTTCATGTAAAAAAATTAATCATTAACCCGAGCCTTGCGCAAACTTTGAAGATACATGTAACGATATAACTTTTTTTTTTTTTTAAGGTTAATATTATGAAAAACCCTAAACTAGTACATTTGTGATATTTTTATCCCAAATTAATTTTTTGACTACCAAAAACCCCAAACTAGTACACTTTTGATAAATTTACCATAAATTGGTACACTTGTGATAAATTTACGCTCTATTAGTTTTCGTTAAATTTTACTATTAGATTGTGAGTTAAATGACACTAGATAGTTAACTGTTATACTAGTTTGTGGTTTTACTCTTTGTTTGTCATAATTGTACTATTTTATGGTTTTTTGTGGTATTAATCAAATTTAACAGGGGATATATTTGTTATAAATGTATCAGTTTGGGGTTTTATGTGGTCATTTGGGGTAAAATTGTCATACGTATACCAGTTTAGAGTTTTTCCTGTTCAAAAAATTAATTTGAGGTAAATTTGTCATAGATATATTAGTTTGGGGTCTTTCAATGCATTAACCATTTTTTAATCCACAATTAATATCTTATGATGGATTTATTTATCATGTTTCTCTTAGATAATTTGGTCTAACATTTCTCACTTATGGCATTATTTTATTTTATTTTTTTTTTGTGCTGGAGGAACCGCTTTGGCCGACAGCCACCACGTAAACCCCCAGGTGTCACTAGCGGGGAAACCACCACCCCGGCGCCACGCGTCAATCACCTAATAGCCCACCAGCCCCCTTGCAACTTGCGTTGCAAGGACTTCGAACTCCTGACCTTCCCTCAAAGGACTGAAGCCTACCCAGCGAAGCCACCATGGCCAGTGATACTTATGGCATTATTAATAAGGAAAAGACCACCAAAAACCTCAAACTTTGCCCAAAATGACAAATTTACCCTAAATTTTTTTTTTGTAACATGAAAAATCTCAAATTTTGCAAATTGTGATACATTTACCCCATCAATGGCATTTTCGTCTTATTCTTTATGTTTTTTCTTTTTTTCTTCTTCTCTCTTCGGTCCTAGCGAAGGGAAGCCGCGCCGGCGAGGGGTGCCCTTGTCGGAGGGAAGAAAGCCAAGGAGGGAAGAAAAAAAAAAAAAAAAAAATTTTTTTAAAGGTAAAAAGACCAAAATGCCCCTATGATTTAGGGTAAATATGTCACACAAATGAAAGTTTAGGGTTTTTGTGTCACAAAAAAAATTTTGGGGTAAATGTGTCACGGTTAGTAAATTTCGGAGTTTTTCATATCACAAAAAAAAAGTTTTGAGTAAATTTGTCACTTTAGGCAAAGTTGGGGATTTTTTGTGGTTTTTTCCCTTATTAATATGCATTGATCTCTCTTAAATTTATCACTCATGATTGTGGTGAATATTTTGTATGCAATCAAAAAATTTGGTTAAATTTACAAATTTCACCAATTTAGACTCCGTTCGTTTCTTTAAAAATGAATGATTTAAAAATATTTTCTTAAAAACGATTGTATTTTTTATAAAAATAAATGAGTGAAAAATATTCCCATTGTCCATGTAAAATTTAAATATAAATTGTTGTAAAAAATCAAAATATTTATTTTAAGAGATACAAATTATTGTTTTTAGAAAATTATTTTTAAATTATTTATTTATTGTAAAACAAATGGAGCCTTATTGAAGTAAATTAGTCCATTGATAACCAATAGACTAAGATGTCTCAACACGTGTGTACACACATACTAGACATAATTCACGCTTGCGCAGATTGTTGTGCAAAACTTATAATTAAAAATGATTTACAAACATTTAATTAAGCATAACGGAAACTTCAAATTAACGTATCTATATAGAAAGATTCTATTGGTAACGTAACATTAATCATTATGAGCAACCTATACAATAAAATAGTTAACGTGATATTCATTCCTATCGTATTTCGTATTTTTACAAAGTCTCACGAGTACTTGTATAATAATATGAAATATTATGCTAATGGCAAGGTAAAAAAATTCTTTTATACAAAGGAGTTGTACATAGAATTATAAAAATGATGAAGAGAGACGGGAAGGAAAGGGCCAAGGGTAATAGATAGGTAGTAAATGACTTAAGAGTGCGAGAATAATCAATCATTTAGAAATTAGAGTCGCATGTGCTGACTTTAGAGTCAATCTTTAGAGAAGATTTTGGCATTATATATTTAGATAAATAGTGCTATGCTCAAGCGAACACTACAAATTTTGTCACATATTAGTTGATGCACGGGTTTATTCCAAAGCTTAATTCGCTACCATTTGCAGGTAATATAACATAATCATCATCTGTTGACATGGGACATTCTTATGCTTATACAAAGACTCACCTTCCAGCCTTATGCTATTCCAAAAGATCAATTCTGTCTCGTCGAAAAAAATGATCATATGACACTCGAAATCCTAACAAATCTGGAAATAAAAGACCCGAAATCATAGATGTTAGTTCATATTTGATTGGTTGAGTTGTTAATTGGGTAAGTTATATTTAGTAAATGGGAGATAAATAGGTTTAGAATGGTCAAGCTCAAAAATAACATTGAGTATTAAATGGGTTCACAACTTATTTAGACCTAACCCATCTCTATGACTCTCTCGCCCTCATCCAATCTCGTGCTCGCCCCTCAATTTTATTTTTGTTTTTAGGGGTCTGTTCTTGTGCCTCAATTTGAGTATGAATTATCTTACATTGAGTTAAATATGGAAGTATTTTAATAATATGTGTCGGTGTTTATAGATCAATGGATTTGTATTTCATGGAAATTGGTCAATTTGAGTCAAATTATTTTCAACCTGAACCAACCCAATGGTTCTAGATGTTATAGAGTGGAAATGAAGCTCAAGTTATTAGCTTGTCAATGCTTTGGTGATGTCATTTACTAAGAGTCTGGGATTGGAATCTTAACAACACAAATTCCTTCGAGAGAAACGCACCAATGATTTAAAACTTGCCATCTTTCCAGAAAAAAAGCTACTTTCCAGAAAAAAGCTAGTTAAGCATTTATCACATGGTCAATTGGATGCTTCGAAACAGTGACTACCCACAATGTATAATTTACTTAGTTACCTTAATTTCAAAGTGATTGGCTTATCATATATCTTGAATTTTCATCATATCATAAGAAAAAAAAAAAGGAATAAAGAAGCAGAAGTTGACTTTAAACATTTTCACTTACTGAAAAGAAAATCTCGTGTTTTCATGGATAAACTTGCAAAGCTTCTTCTGGTCCTTTAGCCATGATGCGCTTGGCTACTGATCAGCTTCGAGATCACTGATTAACAAAGGACCAACTATAAATATTATCAAGTTAAATAAATTCATCACATTGGTAAGGTTATTTATTTGACAAAGACCACCATATCCAAATTTATATAAAGTATAATGGGCTTATTTTGTATAAAAGTAGATTTCAATTCATTTTTTATATATGAATTATGGCCAAAACTCACTTGTATGTACACACACACACACACATACACACACACATACATACATACATACATACATACATACATACATACATGTGTGTGCATATGCGCGTGTCTGTTAAGATAAGATTGTAGAATTAAAGTTTAGCTGGGTTGGTTAGTCTAAACTATTTTGGGCTGATTTTTGTTGCATAAGTAAAAGTACATCAAATGTGGTTTATAGCTAAGCATCTTGCCTATATGCTTCTGGGCCCAAGCCGGGCCCAACATGCAAATGTCCGTGAAGCCCAGCCATTTTGCTCTAACCAAGAATATTCTCAGCGAGCGGCCTTGTGCAACTGACCAAAAATCAGGCTTTTCTCCTACAATAATCACGAACAAAGATAACTATCATCGATATCATCCTGCACAAAACTTGTTTATGTCCCTTCATTTCTGGGTTTTATGGTTTTTATCATCGGATTATGGTGTTAAAAGCTGCAGATGACATGTCAACGAGCCTTATGACGTAACGTTGATCGTAGAGTTTATCGAGTATCCTTACTCGATTGGGACCGTTCAATAAGTAGACCTCGATCGGGTGCCAAATGCAGCGTGACACAGTCCTAGAGCTAAGGGACCTAGCCACAACACGGATAGATGCGCGAAATGTCGAGGGCCCAACGCAACGAATGAACACCGGTATGAGGTAAAACCGAGACCAGAATTGCAGTCATTAGCGTTGGTGATTACTTAAACTCCAAAATTAAATAGTTAAAATCTCCTTGATGAACCTAACACAAAAGATTCCATTACCCATTTTATGAACAAAAATCAATGTCCGGTGCAAGTCTCTGCTTGCGGGTGGTCCACGTGTGCACGCATGCATGGCAAGGATGCTGTGGGTAGATGCTGGTGCTAGGTAATGGTCCTGTGTCTTCATTCGATTGTCTTTCAAGCGATTCCATTATGCCAAAAATTAAGAAAATATAATATATGCAAGTTTATGTAATACATATCCGTTGCTAATCCAGGGGAAATTCATGTAGCTGTGAATGGATTTTCTTTTTGTGTTGAATTTAGCTGTTCATCTTATATTTTTGGATCCTTTTACATGCTCATTCCGCGTTTGACTCAGTTTCACTCTCTGAGTTTAAGGGGAAGAAGAGTTCTCGTTTAGCCGGTTGGCTATTTTGGTTTGCTTCTATTGTCACGGTCGCTACGAGGAACGAACGCATGTTTTCGTCTGTTTGCCGAGATGAATCCATTTTTCTTTGGACTGATCGAAGGGCAGATGATCTGTACTAAAAGGATGTGGGAGATTGCACTGCATTGAGTGGAAAATCGATGCTCGACATCACACCTTTCCAGAGGCAAAAATATTGGGTCTTTTCTTAATGATTGGACCCGACTGCTTTCGGTTAATTAATGCTTTTTTTCTGTGGGTGTGCGATGTCGAATGCTTGAGCCCGTTAGATTAATCCATCGGGGCACGAAAGTCTGTCCATAGCACGACGCGATTGGGTGATTATGTATCAAGCTAGGAGCTTGACACTTGGGACCGATTTCACTCCGAATGGAGGCCACGACAAGACTTCCAGAGGCATGATTTGGCCTCGATCTTAACCAATTCGATTAAACTCCAGGAGATTAAGGTTAAACTTGGCTTGTCAATTGATTGAGTCTCTTCCGTGTTTTCCTTATTCGATGGAAAACGACAAAAACACTTTGTAATGATTTTGTTGGACCCCTTTGGTTATCGGGCTGACCCAATCTGAAAGAGGAATAGTCATGGAGAGCGATTCTTTTCATGGAGTTAGGTAGTTGAGGACAATTTATGGAATAAAAGAACAGTGTGGAACCTACAACCAATGTAATCGAAACCCTTTGAAAATGCATGAGCATCTTGTGGATCCTGTTCTTTGACCATTGGTTGGCCAGTAGTGAGTTTAGGACAAGATAAGGAAATGGACTCTAGAATCGAACATTTTGGGCACAAGCGATGTATAGAGCTCCACTTGGACGAATACAATTAGAGTTGGGATAGTCCCACCAAAAATCTTGAACTTCATTGTGGGAAATCAATGTCCAAAACTTTCTTTCGTTCCACCAATATCCCAAAACTCATACTAGTGATCCAAAAGTACCTCATGTTTTAGACTTCCATTCATAATGACCATTCGAAACCTAACGTGACAGCATTCGCGGACAATGCCAGCATGTAGATCTAACTTGGCGATGGATATACGCTTCCATGTTGACCAAGAGCGTGGTCACATCATATTTTTAACTGCCGTGCACAACTGTCGCGTCGAGATTTTTAATGGCCATATGGATAGAGGGTACTTTTTGGTCATTGGTACGAGGTTGGGGACATCAGTGAGATGACAAAAAGTTTGAGATATTTGTGTTCAACGGAAAAAAAATTTACGATTTTCTTTTAGATTATTCAATTGAAATATAGCACGCATGACTTCAAAGTTGAGGTGAACTTTACCGGTATAGTGGCAGGTAAGTACTTGTCCTAAAAATTTATGTTGCTAGAGCCACCGCATTTACTATTCACACCCATTGCAAGATATAACTACCCCAAAAAAACATACATTTATGATGGAAACTTTTGGTAAAAAAGATTGATTTAGTCAAGCGAGAGGAGGGTTAAAGACGAAGCGCCATTCCAACTACCGCCCTTTTTAACTTTTCACCATTCACGCTTTGGTCATCATTTACGTTTTGTCGCATTGGCCCCAATTCATGATGATACAATCTCTTTTACTACAGTCAAAACAACTCAAGAACTTTGGAAGCAAAACAATTGAAATCGCCCATTCGATGTCGGTGCTCTTGAAAGGATGTTGCATGAACCAGAAAAAATTTGGAGGACCTGCGTTCAAATTCCTTTTGGCTCCTTATATAATGCCCTTTAAATTACGTTTCATTAAATTAGTGCTAAAACATTTAACTATTAAATCACGTTTTCATTTGGGTTTTTAATATTTTCGATGACTTAGAAGTCATCTTGATAAGTTTCACCGTACCGCATCATCTTGACATTGTTGAGACGATGCCGTGTAATGATGCATCGTGATCATGGCAATTGGCGGGAACTATGATCATAAAAGTAGGGGAAAAAGAAGACACGTGATTTATACACTTTCGTGTGGAATCGAAAGATGGGGGAAGTTTTCAGGCTTCGTGCAATGGATTTCCAATTTTTCATCATTGGTTGATGTGAAGGCAAGGCACGTTATGAAGGACGCTCGCGAAAAAGGAAGAGGGAAGGAGGGACGGGAGGGAGACGTGGTAGAAAGAGACGTTTTTGGGTTGGCGCATTTGGCGATTTTAGTGAGAACGGAACCGAATTAAAGCAATAAATGGGTTGTGTTTGATGTTTCTGGCCAAGTGAAAAAAAACACTAGACTCCAACGTACAGAATCGAGACGGCTGTCACTTTCAGTGGGATTAAGCCCACGTGTAGCTTGGAGGGAAATCGCATCTTGGACTTGGCTTCGTTTCCTATAGAAAAATAACAAAAATAATCCCTAAATTTTGATATAATGAGAAGTGTGATCCTTAAACTTTTAATCCGATTAATACGATCCATCAACTTTAACTCAATGTATATTGTGATCCATTAACTTTTGGTACATATTTAATTTAGTTAGTAAAAACTTTGAAAATGCTCAACATTATCATTTTATTAATTTAGTTATTATATTAAACATTTTTATATAGTTCAAGAACTAAATTAAATATATATAAAGAGTTCAGATACTATAATATATATTGAACTAAAGTCGAGAGATTACATTAAATAAATTAAAGTTCAAGAATCACATTTGATCAACATTCTAAAATCATATATATTATTGGAGTCATTTGGCTTCTTGCTGATCTGAGGCTGTTCGAAAATCGCATTTTTTTTTTTCTCTCTTTGATTGCAGAGCATCTGAAGCAGCACCAATAGAGGAGTCCACAAGAAACTCAAACATGGGGATCCATCGACTGGCCATTCGAAATCCATTTAGTACTTTCACGAGGAAAGTCTTCAATTTCCTGACGACATCGACAGCAGGCTCTTAAAAATAACGACATCGAACGCGCTGAAAACTGCTATATTTATATGAACTTGTTACTTAAACGACGTGCCACGCGAAGGTAAAGAGTCGACAGGTTTCTTTGGGTCGAGGGCCTAAGGCAAAATCAAACGGGAAGGGAAGCCTCCAGGGGGACAGCCCCAATCAAAGTGCCTCGAAAATCCCCGCCACGAAATTATCATCTTATTCGGCAAGCGCGGCAATAAATTATGGGACGATTAAAACAGGTAGGTGGACAGACGACTCAACGGTCACTTCGTCGGATACGACATCGCCTTGTCCTGCCCCTCCGGATCTCCACCGATTCCCCCCCATTACAAAATAACAATCACAGCACGGACGGAATATCTTGGTTTTTGCGATATCCATATTATATATAGTAAATCATGGATGCAATGCTAGAGAAGCTTGTGGATCGATGACGTCTACCGCTGAATTGCTAACAACTGAGGGGCAAATTTTCAGGGAACAAAAATGAAAAGAAAAAAAGAAATTATCAACCAAACAACCCAAATAAAATAAGAAAGAAAGAGATGATGGCCCCCACAAAAAGTTCAAAATGAATTGAGCTGGTGGGGGCGCGCCATCTGCCGTCGTCTCCTGCCAACATTAGCTCCCCTCCTGCTCTGACTTCACACCATCGCTGGGCCCGGCGGGGGCCCAAAAGTCCTGGGCCCATCGTTGCCCCCGGGCAGAAAAAAACACATTAGGGGCGAACAGACGCGCCCACGTGGCGCCGGAGAAGGGGGGAGGCTCCATCGAGCTGTGCCAGCGGCTCTCTTTCTGGGGAAAGGGACAGTTCTTTTAATCCACGCCCGGGGCCCACTGCAGTAACGGCTACATTTTCCCTCTGAAGCTCGGAGCTCGAGCCACGTGACTGCAGCCCTCCCGCTCAGGGTTTGGCGGGAGCCTGCTGCTTGTCACGTGGGGGCCCACCACCCCCCGGCCAGCCCGAATAGTTGACCGGCACGTGCTGACTTTTTTTTTTTCCTCCTCCTGACGGGACCCACCCCTGCAAACTCCAAGGCCAGCACCAGAATCGCCCAATGGAGTGAACGAGCGCGAGATGGCAAAAGCGTCAAATAACAAAAGGCTACAGAAACACGCCGGGGATAATTTTCGAAGAAAAAAAAAAAGAAGGAAAAAAAATGGGCTACCGTCACTGTTACATTCTAAAAAAAAATGAGATGGAAAAAGTGGGAGGATGTTAATGGATGATTTCGGGTCATGCCGGCGAGTGCTGGGATGTCGGGTCGGCCGACGACGGGATGTCGGGTCCAACTCGGCAGCCTTCGAGCATGAAAACCACGTCCGACATGGTGGGCCGGCCGAGCGGGTCGGGGGTCGTGCAGAGCAGCCCGACCTTCACTCCTAGCAGGAACTCCTCCCACTCGGACGATTCCGGGTCGAGCTCGAGCAGCCCTGGCTCGAGCAGCTCCGTGATCTGGCCCTTCTGGAGCTGTTTCTTGACCCACTTCACAATGTCTTCGTCTTGTGTGAACATCACTGGCCTCTTCCCCGTCAGCAACTCGAGCAGCACAATGCCGAAGCTGTAGACGTCAGATTCCTTGGTAATTTCCCCAGTAAGTACGGCTTCCGGCGATACATAACCCAGCGTGCCGACTGCAGCAGAAGTGGAGGTTTCAGCAGGAGCTGCGACAGTTAGCCGTTCAAGGCCAAAATCTGAGAGATGGGCTTCAAAATCGGCATCGAAGAGCACATTCTGGGGCTTCACATCCCCGTGAACCATCGAGCAAGAGTGGAGAAACGCTAATCCACGGGCAATTCCCAGGGCGATCAGATGGCGCATTGGCCAATTGAGGACGTGGCCATCTTGGTGGGATGCTTCTTGGAGGAGCGTGGCCAGGTTTCCATTGGGCATGTAGTCGTAGACCAGAAGCCTCAAGTCGGGTGCCCCCGCATAGTAGCCGCGAAGAACCGTCAAATTTCTGTGCTTCACTCTGCCGAGTGCTTCGGATTCTTTCCTGAACATGTTCTCATCAAGCGATCCATCAGGTAGTCTTCGGATTGACAGCACCATCCCATCATTGAAGCAGGCCTTGAAAACCAATCCATACCGTGTCCTGGCTAATACATTCTCTTCGTCAAACTGCCTGGTAGATTCAATTGTTTCTGCAAGGGTGATTTTGTTGTTGAACATGACGAGCTTCAGAGCTCCATTATCAGTGCTTCCACGCCCTCCACTTGATCTAGAACTTGCCCTGCCTGGACTGGTTTTCTTCTCACCGGCTGCCTTTTCTTTCAGCCTCTTGCGCCATCTCAAGAGGCTGTAGATGTAGAAGCAGCAAAATAAGGTTAGAAGGCAAGCTCCAGATGCGACCACAGCAATTAACAGGATCAACCTCTTCCTCCTATTCCTCGCAGTTGAGTCCTGGCACTTCTTTTGCAGCGGCTTACCACACAAGTTCTGATTATTGGCAAATGCCGAAGAATTGTTGAATCGAGAACCAAGCATTGTAGGAATCTCGCCTTCAAGATTATTCCCCGATATGTTGAAACTCGACAAGCCAGAAATCTGCGTAAAATTGGCAGGGATTTTCCCATCTAAGTTGTTGTTGGAGAGATCCAACTTTTGCAGGTCCGATAGCTCTGTCAACGAGTCAGGAATGCTGCCGGAAAGATGGTTTGAGTCCAGAGACAGAGAAGTCAACGATGAGCACTTTGAGAGCTCTTTCGGGATTTCGCCAGACAGGTTGTTTCTCCCTAAATCAAGTATCTTCAGATGTGACAACTGAGAGAGATCAGAGGGAATATGACCAGAAAAAGAATTTGCTCTGAGCTCAAGAACTTCAAGGTCAGAGGAATTTCCTAGCTCCGGTGGGATCAAACCAGAAATCCGGTTCCCCGACAACGAGAGAACCACCAGTGACCGAAGGAACCCGAACGTCAAAGGAAGCTGACCAGAAAAGAAATTGGAACTGAGGTTCAAGTAACGCAAACCCACCAAACTACTAAACCCTTCAGGAACATCACCAGATAAGTTGTTCTCCTGCAAAGCAACGACCTGCAAACTCGGCAAACCAGCAAGCTCAAGTGGCAACTCGCCAGACAAATTCTGCTTGCTCAAATCGAGGGTCGTCAGCTTAAAAAGATTGCCCAAACCAACTGGAATCGACCCCGAAAGATCATTGTCGCTCATGTTCAAGACCACTAATCTGCTCAAGTTCCCAATATTTGCAGGCACCTGACCTGAGAATCTATTTCCACTCAGGTCCAATGTAGTCAAGTTGCTCATCCCCATCATCTGCTCCGGCAAAGTACCGGTGAAGCTGTTGCCCCTTAAATTCAAAGTTTCAAGCCCCGTGAGATTACTGATGCTAGCAGGAACCAAACCCGAGAACAGATTACCTCCAAGAGACAAAACTTTCAAACCCCTGAATTCGCCTAAAAATCCAGGAACCTCCCCAGCAAGTCTATTCCCTTCGAGATTGAGCACCTGCAAAGAACTACAGTTTCGGATCTCGACGGGAATGGCTCCACTAAAAGAGTTATTCCCCAACCTCAGGTCCTCCAATCTAAACAAATTTCCAATCTCACCAGGAAGCGGACCAGAAAGCAAGTTCCTCGAAAAATCTAACGCAGTCAAAGTGGACACACTGGTTAACCACGAAGGAAACGTGCCCCTTATTGAATTCTCCTGGAGATCCAAACCTTGCAAGACGCCGAAACACGCCATGGTCTTGGGACCAATGATGTCCGTGAGCCCATTAAAGCCGAGTTGAACGATTCTAAGAGACGGCGAGTTACCTGACACGTTGCAGAACAGCGAAGCCGGCACTGAGCCCGAGAGATTATTCCGTGAGAGCGCGACCACCTGGAGCATCTGGAGGGCGCCAATGGCCGAAGGTATCACTCCGCTGAGCGCATTCCCCTCGGCGCTCAAATGCACGAGCGAAGAGCAATTAGCGATCGCCGAGGGCAAAGTTCCGTCCAGGAGATTGTAATCGAGCCAGAGATACTCCAACTCCTGGAGCTCACCGAACAGTGCGGGAATCTCGCCGGTGAAGTTGTTGTACGAGAGATTGATGAGCTTCAACTGAGACAAGTTGGATAGGCCCCGAGGAATGTCGCCGGAGAAGGAGTTGGAGGAGAGATCGAGGTACCGGAGGTTGACAGGGAGGCCGCCGGCTATCTCGCCGGAGAGGCGGTTCTGCGCCAGGTTCAGGACGTGGAGATCCGTGAGGTTCGCCATCTCCGGCGGGAGGTCGCCGGAGAACGAGTTGTACTGCAGGAAGACGGCGGTCAGGCGGCTGCATTTGGCGAGGGAGGCGGGGATGCTCCCGTTGAAGGCGTTGGACCTGAGGCTGAGCTTGCTCAGCATGGCGAGGCCGGAAATGCGGTCGGTGAGCCGGCCGGCGAGCTGGAGCCGCGGGAGCCGGAGCTCGGTGACCCGGCCGGCGGCGCAGGCGACGCCGCGCCAGTCGCAGGGTGCCGACGGGGTGGACGGATCCCAGCCGTCGAGCGCGCCGAGCGGGTCGTGGAGGTCGAGCTTGAAGGAGGTGAGGGACTCGATTTCGGCGACGGCCTCGGCGCTCCGGGCAGCGCCCGCCGGGGGCGGCACGGAGAGCGCCGCCGCGACGAGGAGGAGGAGGAGGAGGCGGAGAGGGAGCGGAGGAGCAGCCATCGCGAGACGCCGGAGAGAAGCGCGGGAGGAGGAGGAGGGAGGAGGGAGGGAGGCTCGGGAACGGCTAGGGGCGCGCGGCGGAGCGAGAGGCCTTCGTCGTCGTCGCCGCCGCCGTCGCCGTCGCCATTTCTGGAGGTGAAGAGAGACAGAGGGAGAGAGAAAAGGAGAGGAGGGGGAGAGTTGTGTTCAGTACTACTGTGGTGGGGGTTTTGTTCTGTTTTGTTTCTTTCCCCCTTTTCAAAACCCGGAAAAAGGCTTTTCCCGGTGGTGGGGCCGGGTCGGGTCGAGTTCTCTTTTTAGTTTTAAATTTTTTTCTTTTTTGTTTAATTTTAAAAAATTTTCTTTTTTTTTTTTTTGTAATCCTACTCTCGCTTCTACTCTAACTTTCACTTTCAAACTTTTACCTTACCTCGGGACGTAGAGAATCAAACTCACATTAAAACTAAATTGCTCCTACCCCAACCCCCCGAAGGTGGGCATTCGAACCTCCACCTCCCTGGTGGCCACTAGGGAACAACAACTTGTTGGAATCACAATTTTTTTTAGGAATAGATCTCATAATTATTTATTTATGGTAAATTAAATATTGTTGCTCAATCATTATTAATTTTTTAAAAAATTTCGTCCTTGGGAGGGGGGGAGATGCGGGCTGAAATCATTGAGGGACATTTTGGCCTTAATAACGCATGATGATTGTTAATGGGCGGTGGGGGCTTAATCCTTTTTGATTAACTGGCGGGCTACTCATTAAATGACCCATTTAAGGGAAGCCTAATAAAGGGCGCGAAAGGGCGAGATTTGTGGCCGCCGCGGTGGTGGTGGTGTCCCCGAATGGGAAGTTAATTTCTATCGTTTCATCGACCTCTCTCTCCTTGACACGGTTTACATTAACTTGTCTTTAAACATCATGATGCTGCCGTCCCTTCTCATTTTCTTTTTTAACACTCGAATTTTAGATGCAATCGATTCTTTCTTTTTTTTCCCCAATAGATTTCTATAAAAGAAAAAAAAAATCTTTTCTACAAATAAAGTCGATACATTAATGTCGCGGGTCGACAGATTCTTGACCATGAAATAACTCGCACAACACCTAATGAGCTGAAAACCACTAGATTGTGCCACTTCCAACTTAGATCAAGCATCCAACCCTTTCGAGTGAGAGATAACATAACGCTTTGGTACAATAACTGGGTTTCGGCTTACTATGACCTTGTTAGGAAAGCAGTATCAGTTCCATATCAATTTCTGCGGGGAAATCTGACCTCGCCTTTAGAAATCCTATGAAATGATCACATCTCCAAATCCTTAAAACAAATGCCTCAGATTACACTATTACTAACCAGTTGTATTATCCATTTTGCGTGACTCGCTCTTCACCTTCGTGCTGCAAGTCTTTCCTCTTCAGCTCATAAGGACATGGGAGAATTTGGTCCGTGACACTAACATCTATGCAAAGAATGCGCGACATTCGATTTTTTTTTTTTTTTGTTGGTTCTACTTTAATCCTACTCTAACACTCATTCTTAGACTTTTGCCATGCCTTCTTACAGGGTGTGGGAATCGAAACCCACTCCTAAAATGAAATCGTCCCTACCCCAATCCCCCCTGAGAAGGTGGGGATTTGAACCCCCCACCTCCTCCTTCCAAGTAGGAAGGGTGGCCACTGGGGCGAACCTCCAGTGGTTTGCGACATTCGATTTGCTTGGTGATAAATCATTTCAGGCCTAATAATCAAAGAGCTACCATCTTTCACAAGGTTGCAAGTTTAGCTTCACATCTTGAGTTACATTTGAACAATTCGTACTGAATTACCTAAGTGCGACATACCTCTTACATAGAGATTTTATGGCTGTAGTAATAGACCTGTCAACTCAAGCTTTCGGGTCATGAGTGGTGTGGTATAAGTCCAAAAATCATCACTAGCATTGGTTGCCCTTCCCAATCCTTTCACTAAAAAAAAAAAAAAAAGGCATGGTCAATCTTCCTCTCGAGTAAACGAAAAGCCAAAAAAAATTAACTTTATTGTAGCGTCTAGAATGGTCGCTAGCACTGGTCCTCTCGAATAAATGAAAAGCCAAAAAAAAAAAAAAAAACTTTATTGTAGCGTCTAGAATGGTCGCTAGCATTGGTCGCTCTTCCCAATCCTTTCACTAATGAAAAAAAAAAAGGAAAAAAAAAAGGGCATTGTGAGTCTCCCTCTCGAGTAAATGAAAAGTAAAAAAAATTACCTTTATTATAGCGTCCATGCATTGGTCGCCCTTTCCAATCCTTTCACTAATGGAAAAAAAAAAAAAGGGGTATGATTATCAGTTTTGGTTGCCCTTCCCAATCCTCTCGCTAATGGAGAAAAAAAAAGGCATGGATAGTCTCCCTCTCGAGTAAATGAAGAGCCCAAACAAAAAATATATACCTTTTTTTTAATCAAAATTTGGCCTTCTAAACACAAAATTTTCAAGAATACACAGGCGCGAAGACTGAAGAGACGAGAGAAGTCCACTTTTGCGGCATCGGGCAAACTAAATCATTTGCATTTTGGAATTCGTATTTTCCCCCCGCCCTTCAATTATGGAATTTAAAGAGTTAAAGAAGTCAAAAAGATGCTGCTGCGCTTGTCCTTCCATCCCAAATTGCAAATCCTAATATTAATCATGTTAATCATGCTAGAATATTTAATTTAGATTTTGCTAGCATAACATTGTTCTAACTATTGTGAGAAACGGATCCCATAATAAATTTAAATTATAGGCTCAAAATAAGTTATTATTCTAATAGATAATTAAAGACAGTCATATGAGCATTTATTATATAATTTTCTGTCCCTTAACTCTATCCACAAATAATTCTACACCCCGGGACGACAACCCCATAAGTTCATGTTGTATCGACCGATATGGATTGATAAAAAGCCTAAGCCTTCCCCCCATCATGATTGACAGGAGGGAAATGCTGTCTCAATCCACGTAAAACTCCCCTTCATCTTTTTCCCCTTAATCCTCTGTCGCTGTTCCTGTTCTTGTTTGCTGTCCTCCTTTTGACTTTCTTGTAGCAATGTTTCGCGTCCCTTTCCATTGGTGTCGCTTTTGCACTGTCGTTTGACCGGGGAGATGCCGCTTTTTAACGCCTCCCGAAAATGTGCAACTCGCTGTGTCGTTACTTCCCCCAGTGATTGGGTCAAAGATTACTCAAAAGAAAGGGGAGGGAGGAAGAGGGGGGGTTAGGTTGAGTAAAGGTGGAGGAGGAAAATCCTGTAAAGAGCATCATCATGCCGCCCTTTTTTAAAGGCGAATCGAGCACTCGAGCCGTGGAGGGAAGGGGAAGTACAGGCACAGTGAAAAAGGAATTTCGAGTTCGTTTTCATTTTTGAAGGCGAGAGATCCTTGGTGGGAAGGTGGAATTCGCGGCTCAAAATGGGAAGTCCCGGGTCGACTTGGCTCGCGTTTGAACCTCAGCTCTCGACACTAGATCGATGGCAGTCTCGAGACGCGAAGACTGTGTTGTGATAGTCTTATCATGCATTATGTTATTCCATTCCAGTCCATGTTAAGGATGAGCATGGTTTCGGGATCTACCTTGGAATTTGAAATGAAACCCATTCAATTCCAAATTTCAACAGATATATGAACGTCAGGTATGCAAAGTAGGTTTTTAAGTGCTAAAAAATAAAAATAAAAAACTTATTTCAACATGTAGGTTTCAAGTAGAATCATGAAATCCAGAACTGCTCACCTTGAATCGAGGGTGGTCAAGTGAACTAATGCGCTGCATAACTGTCCCACGATACTATGAGAGAGAGAGAGAGAGGGTCATAAAAGGAGGAGCAGCGAGAACGTGCTGGGCCTTTAAAAGCCAGGAACAGAAAGGAGTAAAGGGTTTTCACTCCATTAGTGAGGTCATGCTGGTGATGCGCCTCCCCCTTTTCCGCATGCCGCGACAGCTATGGAAATTATTACCTGGGGGCATTTGCTGATATGACTCCACGCAGATCCTTTCATGTACATATTTAACTCGCATCGGCATTGCTGTTGCGTGCATAGAGCACATGATTCTCCAAATCGGCTCGACCCGGATTTGCAAAGTCAGAATTCGTTCAGCTCTTCGCCTCTCGCGCCTTCGGTTGAAGCTCTGCGTATTCGGCATTGTAAGGAGGAAAGTATAGCGCTGCCCCCATGTCGATGCCGAAGGATCGATTGGAGTCAACTGGAGAGTGGCGAAAGGCGATAAGAGGAAGATAAACAAAGTACCACGAATCCGGGAATCGGGGGAAGAAAAGGACAAAGACCGAAACGAAAGGGGAAAAGCAGTACAATCATGAGGCGACTTAGTGGATGTTTCTGGTTCGGTCCAAAGCGACGGCCCACGTATTTAAAGCCCCTGTGGGCCGACCAGAAATAGGGCATTAAGCTTAAAAGAAATCGAGTTCCTGCGGTGCAGACAAGGGACAAATCCCACGTTTTGGGGAGAGCACTGTCGTAATCAAAACACTCCCCTACAAGCATGGATCATGAATGCTTGCAGATGTAGTTCCGATGAAATGAGTTTATTTGTCCTTAATTATCAAAGTTGAAGTCGATCGAGCTCTCATCGCGACCTCCTGAGTCCTATCTTTCGAGTACTGGTATTGAATAGGTTGGAAGCCTGAGGTTGCCACAATCTCTTCGCTTTAGTCGACGCTGGGGGGGTGAGGAGCCAGGCATTTTCGGAACTTATCAGGGTCACTAAATGATGTCGGGTCATTTTATGTTCATGTATTTTCTCATCAGCGTTGGCTTCCAAAGTAGGATGGACCATATTTAAGATTCTGAGCTTAGACATTATTAATTTGGACAAATGTTCAAAACTGTGCGTAATGCGATGGGGACATTCTAAATTTTATGTCATCATGAACTCCTAGCATGTACCGGTGCTCCTCTGCGTTTCCATCCATCCAAAATCCCATGAGGCGGCTTACATGAACAACGACAGGCGAACAGAGCTTACGTGGATCCGACATGGCAGCAGCGAAGCTGGACCACGTCTCAGTTTCCGGAGGCAACCGAGATTTTACTACTTAAGTTGACTGGATCTTTACCCGTTTGTCGTTCGATTCATGCTGGAATTTCCAGGGCATCATCCATTTGATGGAAATGGACCAATTTGGATTTGGACCGTGGTGGATCGGGTTGATCTGGGGAACCCGGATTTTCAGGTGTTCTCTTGCGAGCGAGAGTGTGCCTGTTCGAAAATGTTCGGCCCATTGGGCCTTTCGCGGCCCGAAATTCAAAGAACTTTGTTGGACTGCAACGGGTCCAATGATATAGCATACATAGCCTTTCTATTCCACGAATGGTGCGTGCATATTTTGGATCATGAGTTCTTTCTAGGAAATTTTAGCGAAAAGAGAAAAGAGAGAAAGCTCTTTATGAGAAAATAGAAGGAAGTTTTCATTTCCAAATGACAACAAATAGTTTATTGGCTTATTTTTAGATTTCAGCCAAACATCGGAATTAAAAATGCCTTCTTCGAAGCCATTTTCTATAAATATCAAATTTTCCAAGACAGAAATGGAGTTCATATATTTGCTTTTTTCCAAGTAAAGGTGTGTTTGTTTCATGAAAAAAAAATGTGCCGAAGGAAATGGTTTTATCTGAAATTCATTTTCAAGTAGAGTGATTGATTTTCGCTTGTTTGGTTGTGAGCGTGAAATTGAGAGGGAAGTAGGTTTCTGGGTTTGGATTTACTGAAAATAATTTCGTTAAGGATAGATTGTGTAATGTTCTTGAAGTACGTAAAGGAGATTACAGATTATAAAAATGAAATTCAAATCTATGAATTCATAATTGTCGGCATAGAGAACACTGGGTGAATGATAAAAGATCTACGAATTTCAAACAAAATACCTTTGAAAAGCAAATATGGGCAAAAAGAAGTTGCAAAGTCTAGTGATTATAAACATAAACATACATGAAATTATTCAATTTCTTCGTTCCTTTCCTTTGATTTTGAGGTCTATGTTGGAAAGAAGTGAAGTGGCTCTACATTGACATTTTAACAAATACTGTGTGCTCTTTGTTAGAAAATAGTAAAATTGATTTTGTGTTTTGGTTAGCTTATTTGTCTTTTAATTGTTTTTTGGTTAAGTGTGTGAAAGCAAGAGTTAGTCGGTTTGTAAACCGCCGGAAAAGAAAACTCTTGAAGAAACTACAAGCATCTAAAGCAAGGGGCACACAATAAAATATTATTATAGTTGCTATTGGAGACCTCAAGAAGCACGAAGGAAGGTGAACTTGCAGCTGGCAACTTGGACGTGAAGGAAACGCAGCCCACAATTTTGACTGCCAAGAAGAAAAGTTCAACTTTAACTCTTGCACATTGAAGATAATTGCGGTGAAGTCCAAGCAGTGAAGATGCTTATAGATATAGGATTATGTTAGTTTATTTAGTGTGTGTGAGAGAGAGAAACAGTGTGAGAGTGAGATTTTAGAGAGAGAGTTTTAAGCTTAGCAAAGTTTGTGTGTGTACTCTATTAAGCCTTTGCAAGGCATATTGTGTAATATAATCTCTCTTTGTGTGTGTACTCTCTCCCTCCAAGTCCTTTTTGGTTCCAACACTCTTCACCTCGAAGCCATCAGATAAGGTTTTTTAAGAGGGAATATCATAGATCGCAAGTATTATTTTTTAATAAATGTGGACATAATTTGTTGATGATAAATCAAAACAGAAAAATTGAATTATGGATGCTTGTCAAGACATGATAGAGAGAGAGAGAGAGAGAGGAGAAATCGTTTTCCTAATATAAGTACAACTATTTTCTTTAACTGAATATACTTTTTAATTGACTTACCATTTTCATGTTCAAAACATTGAAATTCTAGAAAATCTATTTGCAGGAATTCTATTCAATTAAAAAAACACACCTTAAGGTTTTTTTTTTACAAAAATGAATATTTTGGAAAACATTTATTTAAAAACTATCGCTTACATAAATAAATGAGCAAAAAATATTTTTATCGAACACAAAATGTTTAAACATAGATTGTTGTCAACAATGAAAATATGTTATATTCACTAATTATTTTAAACCATATAAGTGATTATTTTTAAGAAAATATTTTGTAAATTACTCATTCAAATTCGAGTTATGTCAATATTACCAAAATGCCCCCAAATTAAAATGATTTCCAAGCAAGATGTTAAACACAAGTCTCCAAATACTAAATCTTAGCCACCATCACTGCCTCAATATTGACTTTGCCAAATGAATTTTAAGTAGGCCGACAACATGCATCAACAGGGGATTAATGCCTACACAATCATTGACAACTAAACATTTGGTCTTACTTATTATCTTGCAATATCTTCCCCAATCTGGTCATTAATGCCAACACAATCATTGACAAGTTCTCCCTTTGTTCACCAAAAATATGAACCGTCTAAGTTAAAAGTCTTATGCAAAAGCTGGAATGACTCTATTGCTAAATAGTCAAATTTGGACTAATTAATATATAACCAAATTGGCCGCCGTACAATAGGTTTAGGACTTTTCGAAGAATCATCCCTCTATTTTCATTAGGTCCCCCAATTTTATGTTTTTTTTGAAGTTTTGTGGTAGGCCCCCGATCTTGTCTATGCTTTCAGTAGAAATACTGAATTCTTTAATTAAAAGCTCACATCTTCATCGCCAAATTAGATAGTGATTTGGCTTGAAGTGGAGAAGTACCGAGAGGTTCGAGACTTCTTTAGATGTCATTTTTTTATTTTCGTTTTTTTAGAATGTATCGCAGTTATGAGCCACTCGTTCTTATAGTGCGTGCGTGCATCTATGCTATACAATATGGAGGTTGATGCGAACCTCATTTGTGCATATACGTGGATATATGAAGTGGTGGACCTATGTGTTGCTTGAGTTTTGTATAAAATTTGCACCATTGGGCTCCCTGTGGACCCCTCTAGCTCATATTTAATTTTGTACCATGTATAACTTATATTTCATAGGGATGATAACACAAACAATCAATATGTAATGTCATCCTTGAACTTTTAGTTTGTGTGATGTAGTCTATGAATTTTGAACTAATATGCAATGTTGATTTTAAACTTTTAATTTATGGGAATGGAAAAGTTAAAAGAGAATAGATTTGGAATGGAAACAAAGGAAACAAGAAATAAATAAAAATCTACTTTTTTGTTTTCGGGAATAATTTTTGAATTAATGTCATTTTCTTTTTTCCTTCCATCTTTTTCCTCCTCTAGTCGATCGCCGAGCTTTGGCGCCATGACCGAGCGAAGCCGACTTCACGTGTCTGGGTGAGGTCGAGGGGCGAAGCTCCACTACAAGGTCGACGAGGTCCACCTCGTTGGCTCTTGTCTTTGGCCTATTGTCGGTCATTGCTAAGGTTCGGCGATCAACTAGAGGAGGAAGAATAGAAAGGAAAAAAAAAAGAGAAAAAAATTCAACTCAAAAATTATTAAGAAAAATAAAAGAAATTCCAAGTTACAATTTTTTTTTTTTTTAGGGTCGCACTAAATGTTTTTTATTCATTTTCTATTTTAAAAATGTAAATTTTATGATCGTATCAAACGATTCTTTTATTTCAGAAATTTGTCTAAGAAACAAAAATAAAACTTTTTTTTAAAATAAAAATTATTACCAGAAATGGATATGTTACCAAAAATAACCTTAAACGTCTTGCTTATGACGCGTGAAGCCGGACGCCATATCGCAAGAAGGATCGCGCGTCGAATCTCCCGGATAAGGCCCGCTCTAATCACGGATAAAAAGAAATTATCCACCAATAAACAATCGAGCACATCAGATGGGGGAAATTAATAATAATAATAAATAAATAAACGAAAGTTTCTAGAAATCCGAGGA
Source organism: Eucalyptus microcorys (assembly GCA_014182515.1). NCBI lineage: Eukaryota > Viridiplantae > Streptophyta > Magnoliopsida > Myrtales > Myrtaceae > Eucalyptus > Eucalyptus microcorys. The sequence continues at coordinate 28,012,426 of CM024570.1, forward strand.
CCCAGTCGACAACATGAGCCGCGACACGTGGCCAGCCTCATGAGATCGTGATCCTCCTCCCTTGTCTTCTTCGACCTCCCTCTTTCACCGGGCAAGAAAACATGGAATTATCGATGTACTTACGGCGGAAAAACATAGACAAAGATGACAGACATTGTAGAGATAGAGAGAGAGAGAGGGGAAGAGGGGAAGGTGGGGCCAGCCGGGGGGCGTGGTCAGATATGAAACTGGTGGGCGAGGATGCTCGGGAGGCCACTGTCAAGCCCCACTGCTTTGCTTCCAGCTTTGTGGCTCAAAACTGCCCCCGACGCCACTGTTTGCTCGCCTTGAACCAAAGCTTTGATCTTGACGAGTTCTTTTTGACAAAAACGAAGGAAAAACTCCAAACCCATCTCTCTCTCTCTCTCTCTCTCTCTCTCTCTTCTTCTTGCTGTGCTGCGTGTCTCTGTGACCAACCAAATCATTATAATAAACGCCAGCAAATGTTGGTCTTTCTGGAATCTGCCTTTTCTTGTTTTAGTTAAACCAAACCCTTCTCCCATCTAAGGTTTGTCTTTCGTCTCTCTCTATTCCGAGTCCTCCCACCCGACGCCATATAATCGTCCCCCCCCTTTCGATCCGTCGGAAGAGACGAGAACCCACCTGTCCTTTCTTGGGTTTTGTCCCTCCCTTTGAGTCCAGCGCGAGCATTCTTGGTTTTCTTGGCTTGGTGTTGGGTTATTGATTTTCTCTTCTTTTTCTGGGAGAGATGAGAGTGGAGGGTGGTGGGGATAACAGCAGGCATGCGGACCCTTTGTGACGCTTGCGAGAGCGCCGCCGCGGTCGTCTTCTGCGCCGCCGACGAGGCTGCTTTATGCAGTGCCTGCGACGACAAGGTCTCTCGACTCTTTTATGAATTATTTCTTCTTTGTGTGGTTCGTGGATTGGGCTGATGCGTTTAGATGCCCTCCTCGTCTCTAGGGACTGGTGGTGGTTTTGCATGTAGAATCGATTTGCAAGCGTTGACTGTTGATAGGTTTACGAGCTTAGAGATGATTATGGAGGGTGGCTCGGTAAATCAGTCATCTCTCGACATTGCTGTAATTTGTCTCCAAATGAATTTGTCAGTGGATTGTTCTTGAAGAGTTAATGAACCGGATCGAGTGTGAATTCGTTTGTTCAAGTGCTTGACCGGAATGATTGATAATCTTGTCTGTTGGGAACGTGGATGATGATGGTTGGGAAGTTTCTTCTGGCATAAGCCTTCCCCAAGCCAAACCCCCTCACATAACATCAGTATCCAAGCAAGGATGCGCATAAACCGCCTCGTCCGCTTGCATCTTGTAATGCTCCATCAACATGGTGACGGGCATGGACCTACGGTTACATCGGGTACATCGGGGCCAGTCTGGCCCGACTGGCTAGGCTGTGACTTGGATATGGATCTGTCATATCCAAACGGGACACTTCACCGCTAAGATCTCTTCATGGTTGTAGGTCAAAATAAGCCCATGATTTGTAGGAAGCTAAGCCTTGGTTTTTCCTTCTGCCTACTTTTGAATGTGTTTCTTTCTGCATCCTTTCACCTTTATCAGTGTAAGAATCATCGTTGGAGTGAACTTGGGCTTAGATAGTTTGGACTCTGATCTTGCATCAATCTCTCTCAAAGTTTGATAGAAGAAAGCTTCTTGCTTTTTCCATGCTTTCTACAATTCTGATTTGTGAACTTTAATTCGTTAATAGCTGGTAATGGACTGCAGGTGCACATGTGTAATAAGCTAGCTAGTCGGCATGTCAGGGTTGGCCTTGCGAGTCCCAGCGATGTTCCTCGCTGTGATATATGCGAAAATGCACCTGGTACTCTTTCCTTTGAGTTTAGTCGTGCATATGCCCCACTGTTTTCTGCTCAAGACATTCAATCCTGTGACGTTCTTATTGAACTGTTCGTATAGCTTTCTTCTATTGTGAGGTAGATGGAACCTCGCTTTGTCTGCAATGCGATATGATTGTTCATGTTGGAGGCAAAAGAACGCACGGAAGATACCTTCTATTAAGGCAGAGAGTTGAGGTTGGTCACACAATTTATTGCCTCTATCAGCATCAAGCTCTTGTCCGTCTATTCAAGTTCGAGGTATCATCTTTTGTTGTAGTTTCCGGGGCATAAATCTGCACACAGCGATGACCAGGCTTTGCCATTGGTGGATCAAAATGACAAACGAGTGCAAAATCAGGGCCCTATAGTTATATCAGGGGAGAATCATCAAAATCATAGACCATCCAGTGTTGAGGTGCCTGATGCTGATGCTGATGCTGATGGGCATGGCAAGATGGATTCAAAAATGATTGATCTGAATATGAAACCCCATAGAATGCACGACCAAGCTTCCTATAATGAGGTTAGCGAGTAATAATGAATATGCATGTCTCGGATGTGATATTGGATTCTGCATATTAGTTTTTGTTAATATTCCCTGTGACTGGCTTTTGACATCTTGCAAGTGTGTAATTAGTAACAAAAGGGGGAGGCACCGGCCTAAATCTGTGATATGTTGTCTCATGAGAAGTGCGGTCATATTGGTGTTGGTAATAGTTGGAAGATTAGTCGTGATACCTGTAGTTGGAGAGTTGATGACATTTTTCTGCACATTTGTGTGATGTTCGCTCTGTGTTTTTTTGGGGGTACGGTTAGTTAAATAAAGGTGTTTGCAAGAGGACAGTCACAAGCATCGATGCAAGTCACACAACAGAGGTCTTATGTAAAGCAAGAGGGGGTTGCAGAAGCAGTCGATGGCTATAAGTTGATTTCTCTTAAAATCTATTACGAAGGTGAAATACTGAGCTGGATCCTTGTTTCTGGTATGAACTGACCAGTAAGAGATGTCTTTTTGAGGAAAACATCTATGAAACTCCAGTTTTTCATGGACTTGTATTCTGAAGATCTGAAAATGGCGACGCTAGTCAGAAGAATGAATGCTTAATTGGTCTTAGTTCTTACTCAAAGGGTGCTAGTAAAATGTGTGAGCCATTTGAATTTATATTGAGACTTAATTCTTCCTAGTTCAGACTGAAAAGCTGGCAGCATGAGTCAAGTTTCCTGTTTTGGAAGCACAAGTTGATAGTAATGACTTAGTCAAATCTTCACTCAGTTCTGCTAAATGCGATTCTCGCAAAGTCAGTTTATCCCTATCCTTAATGTGGGCTACTGCTGAGATTTTGTATTCTTTGAGTATGCCCAGTTGACCCCAATTACATTTTGGGGTTTGCTACAGAAAAATGCTCAACATGTAAGAGCCGAGCAGTCCGTGTGACTGCTTGTTTCAATTTTGTTATCAAGAACTTATACTTGACTGACAGCGTTTTGCTTGTTGTGCTTGATTCTTCCTTGTTTGCTTATAATTGTCTTTATACACGCTACAACTTGAAAATATCTCATCATGAAATGGTTTATCATGGACGCAACAATTACATTCATATTGTTCTCTCCGCGAAATATCATAACACTGTCACTGTTCTTGGCCTATGAGAATTGGTATACATGATCACCACACCCTGCTTGCAATAGCAGAAAAGGAAGGCTTGAAGACTAGAATTCCAGTCTTCTGAGATATAACCCAACTTTACCCAGTTCGAGTGTCCATTTCATGGAACTTGGCCTTTCTGGTTTTTGATTCTCATATATGATGCCTGACACTCCTAAGCCACCAAGGATTTTTTTTTTTTTTTCTTTGGCAGCAATGACAATAATCGTAAACCCTGGCGAAGCGGGTTTGGTGGCAACTACGGTGCGAGAAGTGCGATCGATGACCCTGTCTTATTTGCATGGCTCCTCTCTGTGCCTGATTTTCATCTTCTCCTTCACCTCTATCTCTTGGAGATACGCGAATCTTGTGTTTTGGCCTTATGTCATAGTCTTCAGTTTGTCTTTGTCCAGACCAAAGGGTCAATTGTTTCCACGTTTTGGCCAAACCAAGGGACATCAAAGTCTCTGCGGGTAATTGCTTGTAACTAGAAGATTACCCATGCCATCATGCACTGATGCAACGATCTAATATAAGTCATATTTTCTATTTTCATCTGTGAAGATGCAGTTGCTTTGGTCACATAATAGAATCTTGGCAAATAATATATTATGTGACCCTTCTATTAAGGGTGAACGGTTCCACCTAGAATTACCCATCGGAACAGGTTTCTCATTTGGAATCATCTTTGCATACTCTAAAACTTGGAATCTACCTTATCATGGTTTTAAGGTCTAGCATACTCTAAAAACTTGGAATTTACCTTATCAAGGTTTTAAGGTCTATTTAGGATTCGACTAATTTCTATATTTTATTTTTCATCTTTAGTTAAGCCTAATTTGTTGTTGTTGTTGTTGTTTTTTTTTAGTTACCTAGTTTTCTAGACTTTTTAAGTGCGCTACGACCAAACAAGGACTCTAGTGGCTATATCTAGTTGTTGATAGTCCATAGCTTTGGTTTGACTTCAACAAATTAATTTAGGTTTAAGTAGCAAAATGGCACTTATAAATAGCCAGTTTTAGGTTCCGTCAAGCCTTTACCTAGAACCTTCCAAATGAGGAATAAGTTTTTCATGTTTTGGGATTTGGAACCTATCTTATATATTCTAGAACTTGAAACTAGACCTGTCGGTTTTCAAGTCTATCTTAGAACTATGTTTACCCTTAACTTCTTAGCCTATCTTAGAACTATGTTTACCCTTACCTTCTTAGCCTATTAAGCTTGTGTGATTTGAAATCTTTTTCCCATTCTTTCCATAGACAATTAAATAATCATAAGTAAATACAAATAAGGAAAATTAAATCTTTTTAATATTATTCACCTAACATAGCGTACTTCTAATTTTTTTTTTCATGTAAAGATGTTTTATGTACTCCATCATGAAATGATTGAAATAATTAGTGGTATGATGTCAAATATTAATTTTATCAGTTAAAGGCAATGCATAGTCCTCGATTTGTTCCACCATTAAGTACTCTTCGTTATCAATTTAAGGCAAATCTCTATCTTCATATTTTTGAGTTGTGTGGTCTAGGATATGCTATTGTGTTCAAATAAAGTATTGATATTTAAGATAATATCTAGAATGAAATCTTTGATTAAATAGGTTGTATGTGAAGCTTTTTTATATGAAAAACAAATTTATCATCTAAAACCGAAAATAGATTTTTTGTCATTATCTCTATATTGAGGTAATAACATTGGCCAACAAAATGTAAAAATGTCGACATTGATTATGAACACAATAAGGATTTGAATTTAAATTAGCTTCGAATATATAGAAAGGGATGAAAACAGGACCTAAGAGAAGAGCTAACCTAGTCACCATTAGCTACAATTTCACCTTTTTACAAGGGCGCTACAATTTCACCTTTTTACGAGGGCTCTCTCTCTCTCTCTCTCTCTCTCTCTCCACGAATTAAAGCAGGTACACAACACTGATAGGAATTGCCGGCGTCGGAGCTAACTTGATCTGAACGATACCATGGAGTGAAAAATGAACAAATCCCCAACAAAGTAGGGGTAAAGAGAGAGATGGTGCAGCCCTTTGCTTGGCATCTCGGGCTAGGATCGAACCGCGACCCTAAAGCTTAGGTAAGGGTTCGTGGGGGAGGTGCAACGGGTCGCCGGTTTTCGGCGAGTGATGGTGACTCTCATTGAGATTCGGGCAGGTGCCGCCCCAATCGCAACCTCTACCCCCCTGCAAAACAAGTTCTTCCATCCCTCCTCTCTCTCGGTCGATGCAACGGAGGCTCTCAAGGATCTAATTGAACAATAGGTAAAAAATTCACAAATTAAAGGTGCTTTTATTCCTAGGAAAGATCAATCACCAAAGACAAATAGCATTGATTGATCGAGGAAAAGATGCGCAAACAGCTTTTACATTACAATTTCACATCTCGCGTTTTACATATTGATTTTCACTGATGAAATTAGACAGTTTTAGACAGAAGGCCTGTTTTGCGTGAAAAGACAGATTATCAATCCTACTGCCGAGAGACAGCTATGATCATAAATTTTAAAAATAATGATTACTTTCACAACTAAAATGTTTTCCTATTCCCCACGTGATAACCCTTCACCTAGAATTCAGTTGGAAGAAATTCAAGTCAAAACCACACCGCACCATCGAGAAAGGTTTAGTTTGGTGGAAATTTATAACCCCGACTTGGTCTGATCCTGATTGTGAGACTTCTTTAACACAGGCATCATTCTCATGTTCGGAAATTCTCGGAACGAAACTTAAACGAGTCAACACAATCGAATGAGAAACGGAATGGAAAGCAGGATTTGCGAAAATGTCAAAGATGTCAATGATGATAGATTTTGATTCCACAACATGCAAAAGCAGAGAGATGGTAGAATGAATCAACTATGTACATTGATACAGAGCTGTACAATTTCCCCCCCCAAGCATCCAACTGTTGTGCCAATTATTGGCCAATTCAGCAATCGACTGAAGTCAACTGTACATATTCTTCACCCCAGTTTGAGCGGAGCGCCTGCATAACTGGAACCACAAAATATTGTCGGCTAAGAGAAAATCAACAACCACTCAAAAGGAACTGATTTTGGCAGTACTATCGACTCGGAAAATAATCATCAAGTTGCGCCATAATTCCCTGTAGAGTGAACAAATTGTTAATAAGCAAAGAGCTTTAAAAGGAAGAGCAGAAGTACCTTACAACAGCCATCATGACTGGAAGAGAGTCACAGTTGCTATATAGTCATTCTTCATCACCTGTTTATTCAGAGGAAATCTTTAGCAATCACTCGAGATAAACGTCTCTCTAAACGATCTCTCTCTCTCTCTCTCTCTCTCTCTCATGTCAAAGAAGCAAGCTCACAAAGTCCCCAGGTGAATGACGCTACTAATGAGCTCTTCCTCTCATAGTTGAAACAACGAGGTATCCCCGTAGCTCATACTCACCTCAAAAGCAACATTCTGATAACCATACACGAAAGTAGATCCGAATGGATTGCTAGAAGAACCTTGAGTTTGTATAGCAGGTCGACCACAGTCTCCAAGGACCTCCTACAGATGGCATAACGACAAAATGAACAAGAGAGAATTTTTTTTTTTTTTTTTTTTTTTTTATGGGGGGGACAAGTCAGAAGCCAACTGAAGCAGCACGTGAGGATAGCAGTACATGACAAACTCCCAAATTCGAATATTCTATTGAACACATGCAGACATAATACACTTGACAGGAAACAAAAAACCATGAAGCTAAGTAGGATCAAAAATTAGTCTAGAGAGAAATTAAACTTATTTTTTTCCTGACGAAAAGCATGATACAATAATTTAGTATTTTGCCTCTTAAGAGAACTGAGCCTTTGTGCAATTGACTATGTCAATGCTGCAATGTCCACAAAACAAGAGAAGACAAACTATGATTTCCTCAATCAATTTCTAACAGGAATATTATTATTATTATTATTATTATTATTATTATTATTATTTTTTTTTTTTTTTTTCAAGTTTGTGTTCTGACAAGAGTTAAACCTTTACTTGCTCCCATTTTGTGCCTGGAGTAATCCTGTTTTTGAACCACCCACTTCCTGGAAAGAACCGCCAACTGCATGCAGAGAGAAGAATGTCAATCCATCAAAACGTATCCTCTTTTTACGCACAAGGAAATTGTTTGTCAGCCCATCAAACAGTATCCTCTGTTGAAGCACAAAGTAAATTGTCTATTCCTCTCTCACCAATAGAAGAAAACTCTCTGTTCCTCTCACTTCCCCTTGTTTCCTCTAACTTAACTAGACTTTCAGCACATGCAGCGTCTCCAATAGAAATGGCAAATTTAAACTAAACAAAAGAAAATAGAAATGTTGTTTAACTCGGAAGTTGTTTAACTGGTACTAGGTACCATATAGATTAGATCAATGTGCAAAATTACATAACACCAAGTTTCTTACCAAAGAAATAGGTAACTTGAGAGTCTATAGAGCTTAGATGAAGCAAGGAACGTATTAATTGAAGAAAGAGAGACTTTAAGGTCCCTAATGTGCTGGTCTGTCTCCCAAGATAGAAAATCAAAAGTGCCCATGCAAACATCCATGGAGAATTGAAGCTTTGAGGAGAATATTTATCTATTCTATAACACTAGCAATGAACATCATGTTTTCGAAAGAGAGGAGAGGGTGTGATTCATATTTGTAGTTTTTCAAATTTCAAAGGTTTGAGTACTCTTACAATTAAAAATGTGAGCAGAAGTTCACATGGGCAATTTAAAGTTTAGCAGCGAAACTGAGTAATATTAACTTTAATGCACTTGGTCGTGTCTCTTAAGGAAGTCTTACTAAGGGGCGAAATTGGAACTAACTAAAAGAGGGACCAAATCTTGTTTTCTGGTTATAGGAGTAGAGATAGCTATGTTTCAACAGCTGAGAAGAGGGAGAGAACTTACGATCAGAACCATAGACAATAAAGTTGCATTTTATATATGAATTGAAATCCGCATGCCCTGGATAGTTTGTATGCAATACAAACTTTTTGATTTTGTGAGTCTGCAAATTTATGAGGGCTACATGAGAAAGGAGTATAACTTGAAAATGGTGAGGATCAAGAAAATAGGAATGTATATACTGACCTGGCCATCAAATAAGATATCTAAGCCCCGAGTAAAATAATTGTAGAAATAATCCCCACAAAGAGTTGTCTTTGGACGTGGGTCTGAGGCAGAGTGTATTACCATTTGATCGACCTGTTAAGCCAACAAAGAATATTTAACAAGAGTATTGAATTCCTATTGAACAGGTTACATAACTATCCAAATAAAAAGAAGCTCAGTAATACTCCTAAGAGGAAAGCAGAGCGACGGCGATGACCATGACCATAACCAACAATTACCTGGGGTAGCAAATTATCTGCATATAAATAAACAATTCCTAGTCACCTAAGAGTTAATTTAAAAAAACTATAACCCTCACAGTTCATATCTCACAGCTATGCGAGACTCAAAACATCTGACACCCCAGCCAGGCCCCATTTGCCCTTTGACACAGCCGATTCCTATTGCAAATTTAAAAGCAAATCCTGAAATTGTTGCTTCAACTGTTAACACCCTTGATGTAATCTAATGTGCCCCCACCCTGCAGGCCTCCCACACAAAAGACACAAACAAGCATGCAGTGATGTGAGACTCGTGGTTCATATCTCACAGCTATGCAAGACTCAAACATCTGACACCCCAGCCAGGCCCATTAGCCCTTTGACACAGCCAATTCCTATTGTAAACTTTACAAGCAAATCCTGAAATTGTTGCTACAACTGCCAACACCCTTGATGCAATCTAACATCCCCCCACCCTGCAGGCCTCCCGCACAACAGACACAAACAAGTATGCAGTGACATACACAGATTTTCAGGTAGAAGTATAGCTTTGTTTTCAGCTTAACTTAATACTGACAAATAAAATTAAATGAAGGACTGATTCTTGCCAGCAAATGAAATTTCTGAAAGAGAAGATATGGACAATCTTTTAACCTGTTTTTGATGAATTCCACATGGACGCCCTAATTCAGTCCACACATCCTGCATAAAAATAATGAAATCTTAGAGCACGTACCAAAGTAACAACAGATTAAAATCACATTTGTAGACTCAACATCATAATCTATCGATTTTATTCATCAGCAGTCAACAACTTAATGTCAGACAACAATCAAAGCAATCACTACTTCTTAAACCACTGCAATGAGTTCTTTAATCCAATATATTAATGGAAGCATAAAGTAAATAATATCAAACAGAGTATGTATTGCAATGACCAGCATAAATTACATATGGGAGAAAAACCCAAATACTAAGCGCAACACCATAAATTTACCTGAGGAGATGCACCAAAAGGAATACGCTGTCCACCAACAGTGAAATGCAATTCCTCTCCAAGCTGATAAACCAAGACACAACAGCTTAAAGTCATGTTTCCCCATAATAAAGACATCATAAATAGGCAAACCAGACAACCAAACTTGATCTATTTATAGGAAAAGACCTTCCGGACCAATGATCACCATATTTGCTCGACAAAGGTTAGTGATAAGCATGAGCATAGAAGAGCCATATACATTAAAAACACAACAACACACATAGGCACGTACACGTACAAACCTAATTCCTTTAGTAGTCACAATGGGATCCGAATCATAATTACAGTTAAAGAGAATGATATCAAACCTTAACATGAACTTCCTCCATGTAGAGACTACCGGGAGGTAAGGGAGGAACAGAAGCTTTATCCATTAAAGATCCCACACCAACTTTCTTGTCTGTGGAGCTATCATATATAGATACACGGCATGTAACTGGAGTGGTGCCATCGGGAAACTCTAGGGGCAGTTCCGCTTTTTCAAAGGAAAAGGATGAAATCAAACATCAACAGAAAAATATCTCATGAAACTTAGATAGTATATATCAACTGAACCACAAAATACCTTCTCTGTCATGGCAGCAATCTGTATATTGGCTTGGAATAGGAAAAGCAAACGATAGCCCCTATAAAAAGTAGCAGGCTTCAATTGTGATCTACCATGGACACAGAACATTCTTGAAAGAGTCAAGTAAGTAAATACTAGGTTTCAGATATACATACTGGGTAGAAAAGAGTGTAGACACCTCTATCTTTGTCGTAGATTCCAGGAAAAGTTGGTCCAAAAAGTGCATATACAGCTACAAATGTGGCAAGAGTCGATGGTCCACTAAAGTTGAAGTATTAGATGGGTTAAGGTCCACAGTCATTGCCATGAAAAGCAATATAACTAAAAGAAAAGAACATAACCAACCCAATGAGAGAATTGGAGTAGCGCATCTGAAGCCTCTTGACGTCAAAAATCTCAACCAGACGCAACCTCTGAAACCAAGTTCAAGGACAGCAGAACTGAGAAACTTGACCACACCATAGACTGATGTCCAATATTTCATAAAGTATTTGTTAATTAATACAAATATAACACAAAGCAATCAGATGATTCCTAAATTGTTGGAATATTCAAATGTGTGAAGCTCCTATTGCTATATTGGATGCACATGCCAGTTCAATTAGGTTGAGGTGAAAACATATGGATTGCATGAGGCCTGTTCAAAAAGTTTGAATAGAAAAATGTGAGCATGCATGTTGAGATAACCTGGTGAATCAAAATTTGAATACCTATAACTAGACTTGTCAAAATGGGTCATAGATCCATTTCTTAACCCATATCTGATGGGTTAAGTTGTTATATGGGTATGTTATATTTTGTAAATAGGTTAAAAATGGATTTAGAATGATAAAACCCAAAATAATATGAGTGTTAAATGGGTACACAACTAATTTAGATTCAACCCACCCCTATGACTCTCTCTCGCCCTCACTCAATGTCACGCTCACTCATTTCGAGCTCTTACCTTAGTGATTATGAGTTTTTCTAGATTGGAAAAAATGTGGAAGTGTTATAGCAATATGGGTCAGGTCAAGAAAGAATTAGGTATAAGTAGGGTTGGATATGGGTCACTAGATTTGTATTACATGTAAAATGAGTCAAGACAGGTTAAAATGGTCAATTTGGGTTGGACCATTTTCCATCCAACCCATCCATTTGACAAGTCTACCTATAACAACCGTCTTTCGGACAAGCAGTAGACTCCTTATAAAAAGAATGCCCTCTACAGCCTAGGGTATAAAAGAAAGGGCTTCTGCACAAAGTTTACAATACAGGTTTCCCCTCCTTGAAAATGCAGTACTTTGTTCGCATAGCAGAGTGATTTTAGCATAACAAGCATGATATACAGACATCAACCCCATCGTAGGTCTCGACAAAGAGTACCGTGTTTCAAGTGTATAAAGCTTTTGTATCCCTTGAAAAGTAAAGAGGCAAAAACCACATTCCTCTAGTTCCAAATTCAGTACGAGATTCCAAATCAGCTATCAATCATAAAGACATTGTGCAGAATAAATGACTAAAACAGGCCACCGGCTTACAAGCACCAACCGAGTGAACTATATTAGTTAACTTAATGCCCAATAAAGATAATAACAATTCAAATTGAGAACGAACCTGTGACCAAGGATCGAAACGGAGATGAAAACCATGATCTGGAAAACTGATAACGATATCCAGCTTTAGGGGATCCTGCACATATAATTGTGCTTTGTAGTTTATAATCACTCTTAAAAATACAGCCCATCATTACAAACAACATTTCTTAAACACTCCACTAGTGCAAACCACAAATTCCGGCAAAATTGGAAATTTCTAACACACACCAAAGTACCGCACAATTATGAAGCTTTGAATTTGATCACGATGAAGCATCATAATGTTGTAAAGTCGTACCACACATTGAGTGTACCGTAGAAGTGCCCATTGGAATCACAGGGCACTTGAAACGAAAGGCAAAGAAAGAGAAACAATGGGCAAATTTTGAACATTGACCTCGTCATAGTACTTGACATGGACGACATCATAGATGTTGGGTTGCTGCTCAATCTGCGCAAACGCTTCACATATGGGCATCCCTACATAGACAAAAACACACGTACACCCACCATAAGACAAAGATTTCAAACCAGTCCAAGGGAACGCAATCCATTCGCCTAAACAGCAGCCCCACGAATGAGCTGAAAAAACTAAATAACACCAACCGGGTTTCGCCGGGCGCCTGCACTCGAGCATCGAAGCAAGTTCGCTACCATCACACACGCCCAAAATTGCACAAAGTAAAGCGATTTTTCCGCGTCATCAGAAACATAAGCACAGGCCAAAAAAAAAAAAAAAAAAAGAACCGCGATTACTGCCCCCGATCAGCTGAAATTTTCCCCAAATCGAATTACGCAGAGAAACGAGACCAGGAAATGATCGGGTCCGCGAAGCCGCAATCACCGCACCCGGCGATGATCGCGCCCCTCCCAAAGTCACGCCAAGCAAAAAGAAGAAAAAATCGAACCGGACAAATCCGACCCGAGTCGGAGGCAGGCGAGATTACCGAGGGAGAAAGGCCCGATTCCGAGGCCGGGGCGGAGGTCGAGGACGATGGCGCCCATGGCAGTGCCCTCGCAGCGACGTCGCGGCCTCTGCAACATCGATCGGGGTCGGGTCGGATCTTCAATCGCGTCGATTTCTGCCGCTGCTTGCTGCGGAGCGGAAGGGAAGGGGGAAGGGGGAAGGGCGAAATCGAGAGGGCGTTCTTCCACGATCGCTTGTTGACGGATTTGGGACGAATGCGTGCGGGCCGGTGGGGGTGGAATTCCTGGGCGATCGCTTCCGGCGCACGGAATCGGGATCGATTTTTGCGGGGCGGGTATTTGCTAACGTAACCGGGTCGGGTCCCCGTGCCGTAGAAGAAGAAGAAGCTGGGTGAGGTTGGTTCCAAAGTTCCAAGTTTCTCTAACGACTCCGGAAAGACAGCCTCGGCAATTTATTATTGTCAATCAATATTAATTTTTAAATTTTTAATTTCCCCTTCAGCATCTAGTATATTCCGACCCCAAAAGAAAAAAAAGAAGGGGCATCTAGTATATAATAAAATATGAGAGTCTCGCGAAGCAGTTCTCAATCAATGTGGATTTTCATTTTTTTGCAATTAATGGGGATTGTAGAGCAACCTTTGGTTAATAATTTGAAAAAAGGGAACTCACGAGCGGAGTTTCATTACATAGCAGTGCTTTTAGGGCCTGTGGAGGATGGGCCAACCAATTCAGAGGGAGGGCTTTCTTCTTGTGGGTTTTTGCTACCTAGTTATGTAGTATTGACATAGACACGCAACAAAATATAACACGACACGTCGACATATCATTTATAAAAAAATAGAAAATTCGACACGTTATATATTAAATTTATTTTTATATATAAATACACAAATAATAAAATAATAAAAAAGCCTAGAATTAATTTATACTAAAAACATTACTCCAACATTAATTTGACAAATTCAACTACATTCTATTATAATAACCCATAAAACTTGGAAGAAAAAAAGTAATTCACATTTCACTATTAAATTTAGGAAGATGTGCACCACAAGTATTGTTGTATTTTTAAATTAATTTATTTATCTTACGTGGCATTTTTTTTTTTTTTTATTACTTTTTCTTTAAATAAGATTTTAAAAAACAAAACTGGAAAAAAAGCTAAAATAATTATAAAAAAACTGGAAAAAAAAATAAAGGCAGGGTCGTGGTAGCGGCTGGGCACACCGTTGCCTTTGCCATTGCCGCCATCAGAAGGGGTGGCAAGGTCGTCGGCCTTAGGCGGTAGAGGAGGGGGCGGGGGGGCGATCCTCGTCGGCCCAAGCGAGGACGCTTGGGCAAGGCTTAGCCAAGAGCCGAGGTGTCTCTTAGATCTATGTGACGTTGGCCCTTACCTATGGACAGTGAGCCTTTCCAGGCCTAAGCGAGGGTGTGGCATCGCCAAATCTAGGCAAGCCTTGGCAACTCTTGCCTAGCCGACGATGGCCTCGCTCGAGCTAGTGAGGGCTACCCCTTTCCGCCACCTAAGACCTCGCATTGTCAGTCCCCATTCGACGGTGGCAATAGCAACAACAGTGGCCCCTAGTCATGATCCCTACCTTTTTTTTTCTTTTTCTTTTTTATATATATTTACATTTTAACTTATCAAGCATTGAAAATTTTTAAATTTGACCTCGTGTGTATTGGAATTTCGGACTCGCGTGTTAGGAAAGTTGACAACGTGTCGGATTTTCTGATACTCGTTGATCGCGTGTCGGAGCATGTTGGACACGATACGAAAGCTTCTAGAAAGTGTTAGTACTTTTTAGTTATCTAGTTAGTCACATGGTTTATGGCCTTATCACAATGGTATCTTTAAATGAGGGAAAATAGGAATCAACCCACATGCGTCGTTTATTAGTGCACGTTCTTCCTGCAGCAACTGAACTGAAGACTTCAAACTTTTAACTAAAGTAAGATAATTAGACTCTAAAAGGAGTCTTTCACTTGCATGAGGAGAGAGAAACTTCAGGGTTTCCACCTAGCGGGTTTTTGCTTGCTTTGCGAAGGAGATGAAGGCCCCGTTTGGTTCGGCTTTGGGGGATGTCCTTGGGAAAATGCAAAGGCCTTTAGTCTAAAGGGGTTTGGTGAAATGCAAATACTGTTTGGTAAACAAATTGAAAAGATGCCTTGAGATGCAACTTGGGGAAAATGCTGTTTGGTAAACACATTACATTTGGAAAGTCCTTTCATATGCCAATTATTAAAATTTTGCAACTTTAATTTGTTTAAAATCAAAACAAAAATCAATGACCTTAACTTTTATATATTATTTTCAAGTTGAGACATATTAATAAAATTTTAAATAAAAAAATCACATCAAACTCAATTAAAAATAAAGTAATTTCATTACAATAAATATGACAACAACATATGTCCGAAATAAATAAATAAATAGTTAAATATTACAAACATCCTTAACTATTTATTAAGTTCATAACTATTTCATCACGTAAATGTGCCATGTTAGGGAATGTATTATCATTTGAAGCACTTGTCCCCTCATTTACAACATCATGGTCGACTGAATATCTATACTCAGGATCCAAATCTGCTGTTTTAAAATCCATATCAATTACAACATTTTTTTTTATAAAATTGTGCAAAGTATGACAATTTGCACTTGCTTTTCATAAGGATAATTTGGCATAGTAGTTAAAATCTTCCATTTCATTTTTAATATGCCAAAAGCTAGTTCAATTTCTGAGCGAAGTGAGGAATGTGCACGGTTGAACACTTCTCGATGACCCGTAGGTGTAGGACATTGTCGAAATTCTGACAAATGATATCTAACTTCTTTATATGGCCCCAAATAACCCGTGAGATTTGGATATCCAGCATCTACTAAATAATATTTTCCTACACAAATATAATATAAATTTAATTAATATATGCCACATAAATATACACACACACACACACACACACACACACACACACACACACACACACACACATAAACCATCAATTAACCAACCTCAAGGTGGATGGGGAAATTGTGCATCACGTCTTCCAATGGCATCATAAAAGACACGAGTATCATGAGCTTGTCCCTCCCAACCGGCACAAACGTAAATAAATTCCATATTAAATTACATACAGCCAACACATTTTGCGTAATCTTTCCTTTTCGACCAATAAAACGAATTTGATCATACGCCGGTAACATTGCTTGAATATGTGTACTATCCATAGCTCCAATGCAATCCTAAAACAAATAATGCAAAAATTACATGATTTAAATTTAGTTTTTCATTTTTATTATACAATCATAACTTACCTTAAAATATGGATAAAATTGTCGATCTTTCTTAATCTTCTATGGAACTTCCTGAAATTGTCGATCAATTGGTTGGATCAAATCTTTTCCCATATTGCATACTTTATTTAAAACTAAACTAAAATGCCTACTTATGGTTTCCCCAAAGCGTTGAAAGCATTCTTGTGTTACTCTATTACCTATACCATGTCCTAACATATAAAGAAACGTTCCAATTAATTCTTCAACATCAGTATTCCTAGATCTTTAAGGCCATAGCGTGTTACTAAGTCACATGTTAAATTATTAAATACATCCCTATGCATTCTAAACATATTATAGCATCTTATTGGATTAATATCTTTAGCCATCAACTCTCTCATCCATGCATGACCTGTATATGATGAGGTCATATAAGGTTGTTTGCTAAGGTGCATTGCTTGATAAACAATTGAAGCATTAGCAATTGAAAGCAAATCCAGGAATTCATCTTCCTCTTGTTCACGATTTTCCTTTTGTTGAGAATCATCCATAATTGCCTAACATAACAAAATATAGAGTTAAAATAAGAAAAATAATGAATAATATTGACAATCCATTAAGAAAAACAATAGTATCAATCAATATATATATGCAAAGTCAACCACATAAAGCAACTCCAATTAGAAATAATTCTCACATTAAAAACATTAATATAAATTAGGTCCATACATAATTTAAATAGAGTTCGCATATAAAAATAAAATAGCATATTCAAGAATTCAAATAAGAAGTTATGACAATATCTTAGTTATGATTAAGTTCTTCCATCTCAAGCTTGAGATACTTCACCCCTCGGGCATCGGTACTCAAGCTCATGAAGACCTGTCTATTATCCACCTTGTCCTTAAAATGTTTAATTGTAAAAAAGTACAGCTTTTCATCTTGCACAATCTCCGGTATGGCATCCAACATAGATATGAGGTCCTTGTAAGGACCGGATTCCTCATATGCTCAAGAGGCAACAGCATCAACACTCCTACTAGCACTCCTACTTTCAACAGCAGAACAAAGCCTGTTAATTTGGCTTTCAAGCAATTGTGCCGGGCTCAAATTCTTGGCTTTCTTTCCTCAAGTTTCCTTTGTTGAAGTCTGCGCTACTCTTTTACGAGCCTGAGTTTGAATTGGTTCATCAATATTTTCACCCACATCACATTCCAAATTATCATTAGCAGATCCTACAGCATCATCAATATTGGGTTGTGTGGCATCAACATATAAACCTTGTGCATGGTTCCAAGTAATTCCTCCAGTAGCAACCGTATCCCTGAATATTATATCTAGCAACACTTCATCTTAAAAACCTTAACCTTAGGATTGGCCTGTTATAAAAAGCGTTTGAGTAAGTTGTATATAATTGAATATAAGAACTTAATCGAAAAAAAAAAAATGATAAACACTTGGATTTTGCTCTCTCACCATTCATCACTTGCATCGATGGTTTTCTTCCTTAGATCCCATCCTAATCCCGTTTCACTATAAACCAATGTCCTCCATTTTTCCATTCTTCCTTAAATTATCCCACCTACCTTTCATTTTAGTTTTATCGTACTTTTTGCCCCTCAACTCCTAGAACTTATTAATTATGATAGTCCATCCATCTCTCTTGTTGGTTGCCGGACGATTACCCTTATCGATTTGTTCAACACACAACTTTCAAAATGTTTCCACATCTTTAGGGGTCCAATATGCCTTTTCCTTTGTTGAACTTGCCATCTTTCAACAATATAAGCATTAACATATTTGAGAGATATATAATAAAGAAAAAATTCAGCAATTGAATTAGAGCCAAATAAATGTGAACTAGTAAAGAACAAATCAATGTTATATTGTATAAGGTATTAGCCCAAAAAACAAGAAAAAAAACCAACAACATTGAAAAGATACAATGTGGTGGTTTTCCCACTATAGAGGCAGATGATTCACCAAAAAAAGGGAAAAAGTAACCTTTGGATTGAAATAGACAACATAGCCTCGAAACCAAATTTTTGAAACTTAGACGATAAGAATGAAGTCACCACCGCCATAAAAGCAGGAAATGGAACTCGGGAGAGCGAAAGTGCGAGATTAGAAGGCAAATGTATATGTCTAGCAAAAGCAAAGGAACTTGAATTTAGAATGGGCTCAAAATAACCAATCAATCACCAAACTCCCATCAAATTCAGAATTTTGTACATTGAAAATGCAGTTAAACTGACTGGAAGACAATTTAGTTCGATGGGCAACCGTGGATTGAGAAAATCTGACCTGGACAGAAGCGAGCACGAGTGCGAGCATGACAGGAGAGCTTGAGGGCAGCAAGCATGAAGGAGTGACATGAGGAAGAGAACTCAAACCCCTGCACATACAATAAGGCACCAAATCTTGAGAAGTATTTTTTTTTTCACAAGCAACAACCATTCAAATGTGCATTTGTATGTTAGTGAAGAAACAAAATTTTAGGTGACATTTGCTGATTGATTACCGTCCTCCAACAATTATCAAAGATTGGCATGTTTTCCATGCTCTTGGACAGACTTTTTCATGAGATTATTTAACTCCCAGATGTGAATTTTGAACTCAAATTCTGCTTCGTGATTTCATGAATTGATTTCTGTCGAATTTGTTAATATAAGGTAATCTATGCATCAAATTAATGGCCATCCACAAAAAGAGAAGAAAAAAAAATTCTCTTTTATTTATAATCTCAATTCCTTATTCTATTAGAAATTGCACTTTCGAATGGCAACATCAGCTATGTAGCGAGCCTTCACAAGTCTAGAGTTGTTCTTATTTTCTTGGTTGCATAAAAGTAGTCTTAGATGCTGAATTGCTATTCAAAAGCCAGATATCCTCTACCAGTGTAAACTTCTAATTAAAAACTCAAAACAATAAAACTTGGATGATACATAGCAAAACTTAAGTGATCCCTACAAAATGCAATAAGCAGCTAGGAAGTATGTACCTATTTAGGAAGAATCTCTTTATGAGCTTTGAACGATAGAATCACATTCCAAACCAAAGCAATAACATTAGTGGCAAGGACCTGAAATTATATTCGTAAAATAAAATCTGAGATTCATTCAATAAGCAAACTTATGGTAATAGATAAGAGCTCGATAAAAACCGAATAACAACCGTTTTCCATCCATTCCCTTTTGCTAATATCATCCAAACATCACCAGCTATTCATGAAATCTATTGAAACTCGAGAATCATAGTGCTAATTTTTATGCATGATAGACCAATTGAGAGCAATTACTTTCTCTCGGTGAAGATAAAGGAGCTTATCAATTTGAACGTGGAGAGCAGGACCTCCTCTTTTCCTTACTTCCCAATATCATAAAAGATTTTGTTATATATAAACACCACTATAGACAAATTTATAGTAACAAACTATAAAATGGAGCACATTAAATACTGTGCTTCTGTTTCAATATTCCAATTCCAGATTCATTGTGAGTCTAGATGCTGACTGATTCATATATGTGGCACAGAAATTTCATCTTTCCTGCCAAAAAATATGTTTTTTTTTTTGGTAAGGTAAGAGGTATTATAGCTTTGAACAAATTTACAAGAAAACTCGATCGGCTCCTAATCTTGCACTCTCGATACAAATGCATGGAGAGTGGAAGGGAGCACAATCAAGAAATAGGAAAAGAAGAACAAGACGGACTAAACAGAGCAAGGACCGAAGGTCCATGAGAGACAACAAAGAGCTAAGACTAGCAAAGACCCTCCGCTGCCAAAAGAGAAGCCAACGTCCGGATACCGAAGAGGCAGGATGTTGAAGGACGCCGATCTAAGCATGCTCCTATCGATCGCTGAAGATAGTTGGGTGGAAGCCCCAACTCCGCTGGAGACGTCTATTCCTCGGGATATCAAGGATATTAGAAAAACTTGCAGCTTTGTCCTTCACACTTTTGATAATGTGATTTTTGATTGAAGTAAGGACGACTGACTCTCCACGAAAGATAACGGCATTCCTTTTCTTCCAAATGATATAGCACATAGCAGCAAAAGAATGTCGTGCTATAATGTGAAAAAATTCTTTGCCTTTGAGGAACCGCATAGCCCAGAGGAGGTTATCCTTCCAAGGCCTAGGACGCCAGGGAAGATTGCAGCGAGTGGCCCAAAAGTAAGCGACAGAAGCCGTTAGATGGCAATCAAAAAATAAGTGGTCAGTGGAATCAGGGACCTCATTGCAAAAAGCATAGGTGGTGTAGTCAATTCTACCATATGATAGAAGGAGTTGCTGCGTGAGTAGACGATTTTTAGCAATCAACCAGAGAATGAATTGGAACTTGGGAGTAATGTTGCCTGCCCAAATGAGAGAAGCCCAAGGAGCAGGGGGTCTCTTCCTTCTGAGGCGGTCCTATGTGGACCCAATGGTGAAGCGACCCGAAGGGTGCCATCTCCAGGAAAAGCAATCCGGAGAGGAGTTAGGCGCTGGAGAAGAGAGACCCCAGCTTAATAGAAGGAGGCGCGTGGAACAACCCAGGGGCGAAAGAAGATCCGCTACCACTGCATTTCCTGAAAGCTCGGATCTCCGGATGATTGGTTCCAGTAATAGGATGTGAAGAGGCCCTTTTGGATGCCAGTGGTCATACCACAGGGAAACTGAGAGGCCATTCCCAATTTTCCAAAGGAAGGATAGGCGGGACTCGCTTCTTAATTGCAAAATCTTCTTCCAAGCCCAAGAACAAACTGTGGGAGTGGTGGCAATCCAAAAGTTTTGCCACTTTAAGAAGTTGGAATGAATCCAAATGACACCACGGGGATACCTTATCCGTGAAAAGGATCCGAGATATACTTCATCATGATTGCTTTGTTACAGTCTCTTAATTTTCGGATGCCGAGACCTCCTTCATTTTTTGGCAGACAAATGTCTTCCCAAGAGACCTTTGCCCCTCCCTTACCGAGATCAGCACCTTTCCATAAGAATTGGCGCAACACTTGTTCAATGTCGTTTAGGACCGAGATTGGTAAGGTGAAAACACTCGACCAGAAAGCCTGAATCGAATGTAGGACTGACCTGATTAGTTGAAGTCTTCCAGCATAGGAGAGTAGGCGATGGGCCCAGGACTTGGCTCTAGAAGTAATCCGCTCAATCAAGGCAATACAGTCAGTCTTCCGAAGCCTGGAGGAAATAATAGGTACTCCAAGGTAACACACCGGGAGTGAACCTTCATGAAATCCAAAGGCTAGCAATATGTAGTTGCGGATAGTCGGAGAACCTCCTGAAATGAAGACTTCGCTCTTGTTCTTGTTTGGAAGTTATCCACTCCAAGAGGAGAATAAGTCGAGTCCTTTCTTCAGCAATGTGATGGAACCCCAATCTGGCTCCATTACTAGGGTAAAAATATGTTACTTTCTTCATCCCCAAATACTTTTACAGACAAACTTACAACTAACAAGAATCTTTTCACTCTTACTGGAGAAAATGGATGAATTCTAAATAAGTCATTTTGGTTTAGCCGATGGAGGGGGACCATGCAAAGCCGGTTTGGTTCAGCCCGCTTCGAACAAGCAACGAAAGGTTCGGACTAAACTAAGTGCAAAAGCGAACAAAACTCGATAGTTGGCGATTGACCAAAACACAAAGGGCGAACCGAAGCCAACCTGAGGCCGCGGCACTAAGGAAATCTTACCTGGAGAGGTGAGTACGAGAGTAGAATGGTAGGAGGCAATCTTCAAGGTTGGGATGGCTGATCTCGGATGAACACGGAGAGCAGCTCGCGAAGGAGACGGTGAGGGACGACGGCGGAATCTTCAATGGTGACTGCGAATCGGACGAACAAGCGATGGAATCAAAGCTTCCGAACTTACCCAACTGCCTTGCTATGAGCGCAATGTGAGCGCAAGAGCAGAACGGTGAGAGGCGATCTTCGAGGTTGGGATGGTTGATCTCGGATGGACACCGGATAGCAGCTCGCGAAGGAGACGATGAGGGACGACTGAGAGAGGCGTGAGAGTGCGGCGTGAGAGTGCGGAGGAGAGGAGTTGTGAGAGTGCAGAAGAGAGGAGGCATGAGGCTACGGGAGGCTTTTAGGGTTTTCTTTAGAAAAGGGCAAAAACGGATTTTGGTTAATAAACGAGGGTAAAATTGGCAACTAATGTATTTTCATTAAACAAAGCCCCAGCATTCAGAAAATGCTAATCTCAAATGCACCTTGGACCCTCCATTCCCCTAAAGCTCCTTGAAGCCCCTTGGAGATGCAATTGCATCTTCCCAAAGTCCCCAAAATATTGAACCAAACACCACCCGCTTTTGCCCAAACCTTTTAGAGGCCAAAAGCCCATTCTAAATGCCGAACCAAATGGGGCCGAAAACATCCTTTGCGAAGCCTTCAATCAAGATTCCAGCGGAGTTGTGGCGCACCCAGGCAATCGATCCTTCATATGATTTAGGTTGGTGCGCAGCATCAATGTTTACTTTTATTTCTCCCATTTCTAGCGGAATCCATATACCCTCCTCCTTCTTATTCACATCTTTTGGTTTTCTGTCTAAGCTTCCCCATTTTCTGAAGTTTTCAAGTGTTTATTGTGCTGATTCAACTATGGGCTTTGGATCTAGAGGGCTTCCTTGAAAGACAAAGCTATTTCTTGATTTCTAGATTTTCCAAAGCACGACCGAAATGAGTTCGAAATTTGGAGAGTTCTATTTGCTCGGTATGAAATTTACCAATCATTCATCGATTTCGAGAATTTGATATTTAGGGTGCGTTTGATTTAACATTTTGAAAGCCCATTGAGAAAATGCAAAGCAGTTTAGCCTAAATGACTTTAGGCAAATTCAAATGCTGTTTGGTAAACTATACTTTGAAAAGCAACTTTGAGAAAAATGCCATTTGATAGAAAACACATTTGAAAAGCCATTTGGGTGATTAATATTATTTTTTTTTTTTATAAATTTTATTAATTTGAAATTGAAAAAAATAATGTATACAACTTTTTAAATATAAATTTTGACAATAATGCTAAAAAAATCAAATACATATATAATTTTTTAAAAGACCAGAATTTTTTAATTTTTATTTTCTTAAAATTGAAAAAAATGATGTATGCAACTTATTAAATATAAATTTTGAAAATAATGCTAAAAAAAATCAAATACATACATATATATATATATAATTTTTTTTAAAAAGACCAAATCCTTCGTTGAAATTTTTTAATTTTTAATTTTTTTAAATTGAAAAAATAATGTATGCAACTTTTTAAATATAAATTTGAAAATAATGCTAAAAAATCAAATACATATATATAATTTTTTTTTTAAAGACCAAACCCTTCATTTGAATTTTTTAAATTTTATTTGTTTAAAATTGAAAAAAATAATGTATGCAACTTTTAAATATAAATTTTGACAATAATGCTAAAAAATGAAATAAATATATATAATTTTTTTTAAAAGACCAAACCCTTTTTGAATTTTTTAAATTTTATTTGTTTAAAATTGAAAAAAATAATGTATGCTTTTAAATATAAATTTTGACAATAATGCTAAAAAAATCAAATACATATATAATTATTTATATATATTTTTTTAAAAAGACCAAATCCTTCAGTGAATTTTTTTAATTTTTATATTTTTAAATTGAAAAAATAATTTATGCAACTTTTTAAATATAAATTTGAAAACAATGCTAAAAAATCAAATACATTGTTTTTAATTTTTAATTTTTTTTAAAAAAAAGACCAAACTCTTCGTCAGAATTTTTAATTTTTAATTGTTTAAAATTGAAAAGAATAATGTATGCAATTTTTTTAAATGTAAATTTTGACAATAATGCTAAAAAAATCAAATATATAAGCTAAAAAAATCAAATATACAAATATTTTTTTAAAAAGACCAAAATACATTTAATTTTGTTAGTATTTATATATATTTGATTTTTATTTTGGCATTTTAAAAACTAATAACGAGGGCAAATTCAGAAATTTGAAGAATGAGTGATGATAGTTTTGGAAGAAAAAAATAATTTCAACATTTGGCCAAATGCTGAAAGTTCAAAGCTATGCTCCGTTTGGTTTAGCATTTAGGAAAAGCCTTTAACCAAATGCAAAGGCCTTTAGCCCAAAGAGTTTTGAGAAAATGCAAGACTATTTGGTAAATTATAGTTGAAAAGTGCTTTAGGAAAATACAAGACTGTTTGGTAAACATATATTTGAAAAGCCCTTTGGTGTGACCAAATTAAGTTTTTGAGTTTTAGTATTTTTAAAATTGCAAAAAAGAAACAATGACTATAACCTTTTACATTTTCACGTTGAGAATAATGTAAAAGATACATATTGGTAAATTTATTTAAAAATTATATTAAAAGAATTTGATTATAGATTAGATGCAAAACTCAACTTTTGGCCTAGAGCTCTTTTAGGTTTGTTTTCAACTTTGACTAACTTTTTTTTTAATTATTGTAGTATTAATCATCTTTGTTAATTAATGATCATTCCAGTGTATTGATAAAAAGTTAGACTATTGATTGTGAGAAGAAAAAATGATACAGAAAAAAAAGATGGACTTATTTAGTGGATAGTGAAGTGATTGATTGTGAATGCTAATTTTTTTGAGTAAGCACCGTGTATAAAAATGAAGGTCCTTATTAAGAAAAAAAAAACCAAGTTCCTCTCATACAAATTTGACTAGAAAGAGAGTCATTTCATGATAGTAAACATGGTCGTATATGTCCAGAAAAAGAAATACGTTATACTTGTATTACAAACCTCTACGGTTTTATAAACTCATAACTATTTTATCACGTAAACGTGCCATGTCCAGAGATGAATATAGATTTGAAGCACCCACCCCTTTATTTGTATTATTACGATCAATTGAATATCCATAATTGGGGTCCAATTCTGCTTGTTCAAAATCTGTATCAATTACTTTATTTTTTTGTATATAATTGTGTAAAGTCATTGCCACTATGACAATTTGCACTTGTTTTTCATATGGATAACTTGGCATATGAGTCAAAATCCTCAACTTCTGTTTTTCTTTCTTTTGGTGACCCGAGAACCACCGTACAGCTGGTAGTCGGCGACGTAAACCCAGGCGGACTGAGCCACCACTACAGACCTAGCCGCGAGTGAGTCGTGCGAATGCGACGCCTCTGGGATTCGAACTCTTCCTCTTTGTGAGGGGAAGAGAGCCCGAAACCAGCTGTGCCATCGCGGGCGGTGGTCTCAACTTCTGTTTTAATACACCAAAAACTCGCTCAATTGTCGAGCATAACAAGGAATGTGCATGGTTGAACACTTCTTGATATCCTGTAGGTAAAGGAAATTTTCAAAACTTTAGCAAATGATATCTAACTTATTTATATGACCTTAAATAACCAATCGGATTTGGATATCCAGCATCTATTAAGTAAGATTTATCTATACAGATATATTGTAAATTTAGTCAACATATGCTAATTATATATATAGATGTATCTAAACCATTAAATAACATACCTGGAGGAGGATGGGGAAAATGTGCATCACGTCTTCCAATAGCTTCATAAAAGATATGGGTATGATGAGCTTGTCCCTCCCAACCGGCCCAAATATAGACAAATTCCATATTAAAATTACATATGGCTAACACGTTTTGAGTTGTTCATTTTCGACCAATAAAACGAATTTGATCATATGTATGTACAATCACCGGAATATATG
The DNA here is from genome assembly GCA_014182515.1 of Eucalyptus microcorys. Lineage (NCBI taxonomy): Eukaryota > Viridiplantae > Streptophyta > Magnoliopsida > Myrtales > Myrtaceae > Eucalyptus > Eucalyptus microcorys. The sequence goes on from CM024570.1 coordinate 28,038,357, forward strand.
TACCGTCAATAGCTCCAATGCAATCCTTAAAATATGGATAAAATCTTTGATCTTTCTTGATCTTCTTTGAAACTTTTCTATATTGTCGATTAGTTGGTTAGATCAAATCTTTTCCTATATCACATACTTTATCTAAAACTAAACTCAAGTGCCTACTTCTGGTTTCCCCGGAGCGTTGAAAACACTCTTGTGCTAACCTATTACCTATATCATGTCTTAGAATATGAAGAAACATACCAACCATTTGTCTAACATCAGTATTCCTAGATCCTCGAAGGCCATAACGTGTTACTAAATCATGCATTAAATTGTTAAATATAATCTTATGCATTCTAAACATATTATAGCACCTTATCGGATTAGCATCTTCGCCAATCAACTCTTTTAACCATACATAACCTATATATGTTGAGATCATGTAAGATTGTTTGCAAATGTTGGTCGCTTGATAAAGAATTGCAGCTTGAGCAATTGAGACAAGATCCTATAATTCATTTTCCTCTTGCTCATGATTTTCCCTTGTATGTGAATCATCCATAACTGCTTCAAGTAATAAAATATAAAGAGAAACAATGTATTAACCATCGCATATATGCAACCTATCACATTAAGAAAACACCAAATGAAAACAAGTATAACATCAAACATTAATTGAAATTAGGTTCATAAGGATTACAAATAAAGATCCATAGATAGAAACAAAGTGGAATGACTAAGCTTCAAACATGAAAACAATAAGATGCTAACATCCTATCTACGAAGACTTGATTCTCTTCTAAACTCATATTTAAGATACTTTAATTTCTTTGTATCATCCTTTAAGCTCATGAAAACTAAACTTGCCTATTGTCTATCTTTTCCTTTAAATGAGAAATTGCAGAAAAGTACAAGTCTTCGTTTTCCACAATCTTAGGTATGGAATCCAATATTTCTATGAGATCCTCATAAGGACCGACTAAATTGGTTGCTTTAGATACATGACTGGTAGTGCTTCTACTCTCAACAACTGTAAGCAGCTTGTTAATTTGTATTCCGAGCTCCTCTCTTGTGCTCAATTTCTTATATTTCTTTCCTCGAGCTTGCATCTTTGAAGTTTGCGCGGCTCTTTTACGGGTTTGAGTTCCAGTTGGTTCAATAACGGTTTCATCCACATGATCCTCCAACTTTTCATCAGTAGACCCTACAACATCATCGGTACTAGATTGTGTGGCCTCCACATCATTATTAATACATAAATCTTGTGCAGGATTTCATGTGATTCCTCTAGTAGCAACTGTATCTTTGAACATCATATTTAATTTTACTTCAAGATCAAGATGTATGTCTTTCATCCTAAAAGCCTTAAACTTTGGATTGGCTTGTTATAATGAAGCATTTGCATAAATTGTATCATTAAAGGTGAGATTAACATGAAAGTAAAAAAAGAAGTGAGGAAAACATGAATTTTACTCTCCCACCATTCGTCACCCGAATCAATGGTTTTCTTCATTGAATCCCATCCTAATCCAATTTTATCATTGTCACGACCAATTTTTCGGGTGTGAACCACCTAGGGTTTGGCTAATGGATTGTTAAGCCTAGACTTAACTCGGGCTCTCCCAAGCCCATACCAATTCGCGACTTGGGTTCAAATTCTTAACATTCAAATGATTTTCAATCAGGAGTCGCCACTAATCTATTTTTGGTGGGTCGATTAGAAATTCAAGTAAAGTAACGGGAGATTTACTTTACTCCTACGAACCAGAGATTATGAGTTTGGGGCTTGATTACGCTAAATTTCTCTAACGCCATTTCGGTACCTTTCTCCTTTATTTTGAAAAAATGTTTGGCAAGTAGTTTGAATTGATTTTAATTTATCTCCCTAACATGTGAGGTGATCATGCAAGTGCACAAACCATCAATTTAACACCCAGATAAAATGATGAATAAATTGCAAGACTTATCTTAAAGTAACGAAAGCATTTGCAATGTTAAATCATAATTCATATTGACAATCCTAGATATGATTTCTAATTAACACACAATCACTCAATTTTGGTTTTCACTTTCTTTAATGAGAATCATGATTTATGCAATGCATGCTACTAATCTAACATGAAATGATATGACATGGCAATATGACCTAAACAATATGACATAGATAAGCATGCAGTCTATTATAAAGAAATGCAATAATTAAATGTGCAATCTAAATTAACCAAATGACATAATTCTAATGACGAGCAATTTCTAATTAAATGAACCTAATAACAATCACTAAAATGACATGCATTTCATGGGCCTAATGCTATATGATGTGCAGATGATTTTTTTATTTTCTTAATAAGCATGCAATCTATCCTAATATGCAATGATGTGCAAAGAATGCCTAATTCTAATTTTTTTCTTTTTTATTATGAAATTCGAAATTAAAATTAAATATGCAATTCAAATAAAAAAACTAACATCCTAAATGAATGCACTTTCTTTTTTGTTTTCTTTTTCATGATTCAAAATAAAATCCCTATTCTAAATATGCAAGATAGTCCTAAGACGAGGAACATTCTAAAACAAACTTAATCCTAATTCGAATTTTTTTTGGATTTTTTCCTTTTACGAAAATAAAATTGATCCAAACACTACGACAGCAAATCAAACAAGATAAGATTGATATCCAAAAATTGGCAAACCATATCTCGCTCATGAGATCGAGTTGACCAATTTTAAAATTAAATTGCGAATCGAATCTCGGGCAAGAGATCTTTGCAAGAGATTGCGAGTTGGCTTTCGGGCGTGAAAATCGGACTGTCAATCCCAAATTTCAAAGCAATTTCATGTCGGAATCTCAATCATACATCAAGAACAATTCCACTAAAAAACAAGCTATAAAAGAAATAAAAATAATAAAAATAAATAAATAAACCACCTAATGTATTTTTCCTTTTTTTCCCCCCTTTTTTTTTTTTTATACCAAAACAAGGCTTGTGCTCATGCGGCTGGTCACTGGCTCCGGTGAGGGGTGGCGGCTATGGCGGTGGCGTCACTGTCGATCGGAGGTTGCGGAGGGGCGGAGCTACGGTGAGGTCCGGCAATTCAGAGCTGCAGGGAAGAAAAATTAGCGACTGGTTCGGGCTGCTGCAGAGCAGGACCAAAAGTGGTGTCGTGGGTTTGAGAGAGGTCTCGGGCCTCGGCTGTTGCAGGGGAGCTCGGGCGCTATTGGTGTCGTTTGGGCACTAGCGAAGGGGGCGGTGGCAGGCGGACCGGCGACCAACAGACCAAGAGCAGCGTCGAGGTTGTCACGGATCGGCACAGAGGTAGCCTCTTTAGGCTGGTGGAGCAGAGACGGAGGCGGATCTGCTAGGTGTAGGGGCAGATTTGCTGGTTGCGGGCAGCAGGTGGGTCTTGAGCCGGCGGGGCTGCAGGCGAGGCGGATTGGCAAGCAATGGCGCAGGCTGCAACGGCGTATTCGCTTAGGCAGAGGGCAAGAGTGGCGACGCCCGGCTTGGGATCTGTTGCGGCGTTGACGCTCGGGCGGAGTTGCAAGAGACGCCGGCGGGTGCAACGAGCTGCTGCGGCAGTCGTCGAGGGCTGCAGACGGACGGCTAAAGGTGCGTTGCAGGAGAGGCGATCGGACGCGGGCGGCATTGGGTTCCAGTCTTGGCAGCGGAAAAACCCCGAAGGAGAAGAACAGTTCCTCCTTTTTTGTTTTTGCTTTTGTTTTTTTTTTTCTCTCTGCAGCAACCCGCTGCATGTCTCTCTCTCTGCTGCCTTTCACTGTTGCAGCTGTACTTTCTGTACTCCTTCAGCAAAAATTGAGCTTCACTTTGTTAACTTTTTACTCCCAAAAACCCTAAAAAATACCAAGAGAAAAGCCCCCTTTAACGTGGCCGTGTATTCAATATGTGTGGCCCCACGAAATCCTATGCGAAAACCTTTTTATAAGTTGAAGATTAGGGTTTTAATTTCCTTTTCAAATCAATATTCGCGAAGATTTCTTTTTCGCACGTAATATCACTTTTTTTTATTTTCCACATCTTCTGATTTTATCGCCTAAAGATAAGATTGCAACCAAATTTTCTTTAATTTCAAAAATCCACCGTAATATCATTTCAAATCTCCATTTAGGTAATTTTTGTCATTAAAAGAAAACGGGCTCGAGCCAATTTACTTGCTTCATGGGCTTAGTCCGACCTGCCAAATTAAAGCTTAGAGCCACTAAATCAAACACATTTATCACCGACCCAATGTAAATACAAATTAAAAAATAAATGCACCTAAAACTATATGCTATGCAATTGACTATTTTTTCAAGGATAAAATTAACCCCTAATTTTTTTAATGCAATAAATGACTAAATGGGTCGCCAAAATTTATGTGTCAACAGCTGCTTCTCTTTGAAGGTAAGCTCGAAGAGGTTGCTTTCAAAGACAAATTGAGACCTAAATTTTGACTATGTACATGCATTGAATGATTTTTTTTTGTTGGAAAATGAATTCCATTTTTTAATGCAATTTATATAATGCATGGAAACGCAAATGATAAATGAACCTACCTGAAATAACTTACCTTTAAGGAGGATAGAGTAATTCGAGATAGTTGGTGTTACATTTCCAAGACTCGTACCATTCTACGGTCGCCCAGAATAGGAACATGGCTTTGCAAAGAGACTGCTTTCCCATGACCCATACCATTCTACGGTCGCCTAAACGGGATATCATTTTCCAGGACTTGTACTATTCTACGGTCGCCTGAATGAGGAAATAGATGTTGTCTATGACCCATATCATTCTATGGTCACCTAAACGGGGATTCACTTTCCAGGACACATACTATTCTACGGTTGCTTGAATAAGGAATAGGTGTTGTCGATGACCTATACCATTCTACGGTCACTTTGATGGAAATTGATTTTTCAGGACATGTACCATTCTACAGTCGCCTGAATGGGAAAATTGCTTTTCCAGGACCCATACCATTCTACGGTCGCTTGTTAGAGCAATAAATGTTGTTTAGGACTCGTATCATTCTATGATCGCCTAAATGAAGATTTTGCTTGACTAGGATCCGAACCATTCTTTGGTTGTCTAGCATTGTAACATAGATCATTTGACTAGGACCCGAACCATTCTTCAGTCGCCTTAATTAGATTGAATCTAGAGAAAAATCTTGAGGGACAACTCCATTGAGTGTTGGTATAAAGGAATCTAGGCTACGAAAGCACGCCGGGTCAATAAAAGAAAACCGGGTTATGGAAGCATGCCGAGTCGATAAAAGGGACTCTGGGCTACAAAAGCATGCCAAGTCAGGAACTCCGGGTTATGAAAGTACGCTAGTTCAATAAAAGGGACTCCGGCTACAAAAGCACGCCGGGTCAATTATAAGGGACATCGGGCTACAAAAGCACGCGAGTCGATGAAAGGGACTTTGGGCTAAAAAGCACGCCAGGTCATGAAAAGAAACACCGGGCTACGAAAGCACGCCGGGTTGATGAAAATGACTCTGGGCTACGAAAGCACGCTAGGTCAATATAAATGACAGCTTGACCGAGTCAAGTGTCGATGCACTTGAGAGGATATACCTGCACAATGACAAGTATTTAGAGTATAGGTAGAGAGATACTTACCTGGTGATATCTCTGATTCTTGGGGATGTGTCTTCTGGAATTTAGATATCTTGGTAGAAATAAATTTTGGGAACATCAATGATGCACCTTGAATGTTCGTGAAGATTTTTCATCTCCTAATATTATGAGACATTTGGAAAGGAACCTAAATGTCAAAAGCTCTTGGGTCTTTGAAAAAGCATTACCTGTCAGACATAATTAAAGCAAAAATGCACACTTCAAAATCCACTGAAGTTTTTATTAATTCAATTGGGTTCATGCATAAGGATCTTTGCATCACCCAAATTTCCATTAGAGAGAATTATCATTCAAGACAATTTTCACTCATGACATGGATTTCCTAAGAATACCAAATGAGGGACCTTCAGTTAGAAAGGACTTTCACTCACTCTCATTTAGAGGCTATTTTATGATAATAACTCTATCTCACTATCATCAAACCAACAAGGGTCCAAGTATTCTCACAAGCGATACGACCTTACCAATCTAAGAGGTCTTTAATAAGGATCATAATACAGGCTCAATCAACGGCTTAACAAGGGACTCTTCGAGTCAAGGCAATTGAAAGAACAATTTTGTAATCATTTCCGAGTTCACAAGTCAAGAACCCTGCAAAATGAGAAAGAAATAATCTTGCTCGCACTTCTTCGAGCAATGCTTATAAACATATGAACTCTCATGTAAATTCAAGTGCCATAATCTGAAGAGACTTTGTAAGGGACATAATATAGGCTGGGTTCATGGGTTGAGAAATGAAATGATTATTAGGCTCAAAATGTGTGTAAAGGGTGAAAGTTGATGATCATCTTGACATTACCACCAATTTTCTTTTTCACCACGGGGATTGTTTTCATAAGGTGCCCCATTGATTGTAGAAACTCAGCTTTTGAGTTCTTTGAGTATTTGCTCCATTGGATTCAATTCTTGCAATTGATAGTCACCTATCTTGACTTTCTTTTTTCATCTATGGGCATTAGCCTTGCTTTTACCAGGCACACCGCTTTTTCATGCCCCTAGTTCTTATTCATTTTTTTCTTCACTTTTTTTTCATGGGCGTTGGCTTTACTTTTACCAAGCACACTGCTTTTTTCATGCCCCTTAGTTCTATTTTGATTTCAATCCTTGAGCACAATGCGTGCGTCAAGCAATTACATTTGAATGACACTCGAACCTTTCAAGAGTCTTCATCTGTTTTTTGCCTTACCCCAGTGTGGGGGATGATCACCAACTGGGTTTAAAAGAAATGAAATTGCAGGCTCAAGTGGGCTATGCAAATGATATAAGTATGTAGGATAGAGAAAGAAATGCTCTTTGTCATCCTAAGGCACTTAAATTACAACATGAATTTAATGTAATAGCATGACTAGAAGATTGATGCAAGTGAGAGCAAGAAAATTTCAATTCATTTCCTTCACCTTATGATGTTGTCTTACCCTCCAATTTGCCCCAATGTGGGATGATTCTTGATAGGGGTAATTTGAAAGAATTTCCATAAGTGTATGAAGCTCAAAGGGGTTAAGCAATGGGTCACCTGTTGTGTTTAGGATAGAGAAATGAATTGCCCTCATCATTTCGGTCATCGTACCTTTCGTGAGAAAACTCTTTATCTTGCGGATATGTAACTTCCTCCACTCATCTCACAAGTGTATAAGTAAGGGACTGTGTATAGGATAGGGCTTGCCTTTCATTATCCTGATATGTCTCATTCATCATTCTTAAGCATTGATGTCACTCCTTTAAGTTGTCTATCTTGACAAATCTCCATATGAAATTGGTGATCTAAATCAATATGAAAATTCTCTTTTCAAAAGAGTCAAGCAACTTTAGGCATGAAAAGCTTTTGTGACTTCAAATAAACAAAACATGCTCTCATAAGTATGAAAAACATGATTTCAAGCATTCAATCAAGGAATTGTCCCACAAAGGACTATCTCAGCAATTGGGTGTCCTTGGATTGTCCCCATCAATCAAGACTGAAAATCCACTTTTGCTCCAAAATCTGCCATGCCCCCAATCTGTCATTTGATGCGCCATTTTCAGATCGGGACAAGAATTAATGCTCCTTCTTGATCTTGTGATGCGAACCCTTCAGGTCAGATATTCTTCCCTCTGGATATGTCATTAGTCTCTTCATGGTGGCATCAAATTTGGCTACCTCAGGAAAATGAGACGATTCAAAAAGTCTTCTTGGCTCTCTTTTTGGAGTTGCAATTTCTCACTAAAGATAGATCGCAACACTTTTGCTTAACGAGATAAGCTCTTCTTGATCCATCATTTTGGCTCTTGATCGTGAACGGATGGGTGAACGGGATCGTTCCATAATCACCTAGTTCAAATGAATGGGAACATGTAAGAATGAGGGTAAATAGAAAGTCAATCCATGACAATGATCTAATTGATTTTTCCATTTTTTTTCATTTATTTATGAAAAGTTTGTACAAGAAGAGCATTTCCTAAAAATGGACTAGGAAAGTAAAGATAGACACCCTAATAAGACCAAATTTCCTAGACATAAATTGAAAACAAACTCTCCAAAGTTTTTTTGCAAATGATTCATTGCATGGCAATTTCCTCATTTCATTTCTAATTGACAAAGGAATTAGATCAAATGACTAATCTAGATTGTCATGGACGGACCAAAAACACGACAAAATAAATTGCATGGTATAGGGATAGAAGACTTACTTCACCAAAGAAAATCAATGGCAATCACATAGACATGTGCATGATAAATGGCTCGATTTCTAGTCTGTAAGGCTTAACAAGGTGGAGCTATAAGGATGATCAGACTAGCCACAGGCTTGTGAACTATGTCGGGTTCTCATGACTCCGGCTTGGTTAAAGAGCCGACCCAGGTTGTGGGCATACGGATTGAGGTGGGTACTCTTGACACCATGAAAGAAACTTCGGGATTGAGATGGGCGACTCGTATCGCGAGCATGCGGTTGAAGTGGTATCCATCTTAATACCATCCTAAATGATCTTATGCGGCCCAAGTCCGGCGGCAAGTTGTGTGTGCAAAAGTGTAGTGCAAGATGTAAGGCACGCATGACAGTTTAAATCAAACAGCACTTCAACAAGTTGAATCTAAAACATTCATTCTCAACTCTAACCTACAAGACAAAGGTTAGGAATCACTACTCCCCTTATACCTCCCAATCTGTAAGAACATTTAACACCTTAAATGTTAGGGATGTACCTAGGATCCTCGCTGCCAAACAAAAACATTTTTCAAAAAAGAAAATTGGCCTAAGTCCACTAAGAGTTTTAACTTAACTCTCCAGCGGAGTCGCCAAGCTGTTGTGACCAATTTTTCAGGTGTGAACCACCTAGGGTTTGGTTAATGGATTGTTAAGCCTAGACTTAACTCGAGCTCTCCCAAACCCATACCAATTCGCGACTTGGGTCCAAATTCTTTTGTTATTTGCAGGACAATTGCCTTTTTTCAATTTGTTCGATGCACAACTCACAAAAAGTTTCCACATCTTCCGAGCTCCAAAATGCATTTTCCTTTGATGAACTCATCTACTAGTAAAGTGACATGAACAAATTTAAGAGATACAAACAAACAAGATCAACTATGAACCAATCCGAATGAAGAATATAAACAAACGAGTACAAACGAGTGTATTCCGTTAATTCACATTTGACAATTTGAGAATAGCACACAAAAATAGGAAAACGAACCTTGACCTATTCACAATAATTATTAAACGTTTAACCTCTATTGCAGCTTCCTAATAGAACTGCCTCATCTCAAAAGGGGCATAAACATATGTGAAACATGACCTATTCACAATAATTCAATGAAAACCCCTTCAAAGATTAACGAGTTTTTGCACAACTATTCCATTATTAGCCAAAGATAGAGAGATATTCCTCAACTAGCAGTGATTTATGCAAAGCTCCACAAAAGAAAAATGACTAAACCGAACCTCGTTCATTGCAATTACTTAACACCCATAACACAAACCATCACACCCACCGTGGCATTTTGACAAAGTTCACTCCTTGCACTTTTTGACCTCAAAAATCGATCAACAGGAATAAAAAATTCAACGTCCCCAAGGCAAAATCACAACCCCAACGAGTACAAAAGATAAATCATTCATGGATACAAATGCAACCCAAAAATAGAGAAACCCAAGAAATGATACTTCGAAAAACCACACAAAGAACAAATCTTGTGACATCCTAGGGCGTCACGTACTAAGCGCAAGCGGAATTATAATTATTATTATCTTCTTGTCTAACTTGTAATCTCCTTTACTTCATCCATAGTGTTTTCCATTGAAGGTTAGCATGTATAACATGGATTATTTAAAATCTCAAGTTTATATCATGAGGTTATCCTACAATCACTCTACCTTCAAATTCAAAGTATTGGCCAAATCATTCATGCACATAAACAAGAACATGAGAAACTTCATTTCTTCTTATCATCATCAGGGCTTACAAAATTTATCAACTTGGACTCTTTCAATGTTTATCGCCTATATATACAATATTTACATAACAAAAGTAAGATGTAACAAAAGTCAGGGATAAAGGGTGAGGGTTTCTACTCCACGAGTTCCCACACTAGCCCACATCTAACAAAAACAAAAGTCAGTCAGCTCCACATGACTCAAGGCGTTTAGGCGCCGCCCATCCCCGCTCCGGGTCCTCCTGCACCAAAGGGTAAAGGGGCAAATATCTCCCATTCATAGTTGATATACCATGCAACGAACGTCATCGGTATCAAGTCAGCTCTACCGTCATCCATCCATAAAGTAGCCTCATATTTGGAGAAAACCATGTCAATGTCAGGATCATACACGTCATGAAGAGAAACATCAAGACGCACTACCACCTCGTATCGAGCTACTAGCGGTACATCCATGCTATCAATTTGAAAATGTAAGGTATGAGCAAACACCCTTGCCCAGTAAAGAATGATAAAACTCTAAATTAAACAATCCACAGCCATCAAGATTACAAGAGAATCATCAAACAATTTAGAATACTAAAGGAAGTATAGCACAAGCATAAACAATTTGATGTTAACACATTATGCATATAATCACCTTATGAGCATCCATTTCTATACTTACATTTCTCAAACTCAATCTCCTATCAAGATGCAATGTAACAATAATAAATGGACTCACTCGCCAAATATAATTATTTTTAGTGAGCATATGATCCACCCTCGATCAATCACTAACCGGAATTCAACCGGCCCAATCGAGTCACTTCCGGAAGTTACCTCATCCGGACTTCCACAATATTTCTATCATGGGCATTTCACTCCGAGGCATCCTGGTATCACACAACCAAGGCATCCTTGATCACACACAAGGGCATCTCACTCCGAGGCATCTCAGTATCTCTCTACCGAGGCATCCAAGACTACTCAGCAAGGGCATCCCAAACTTCCGGAGGCATCACCGATATCTTTATACCAATGGGTTCATTCACTCACTTATGCACACGTTTCACATCACCACACCTTTGATTAATGCATTCATCGTATGCAAAAGAAAAGACTACAAAGTATCTAACCATATATCTAACTCTCATGAACCTAGCACACGTGCGTGTCCAAATTATAAGATAAAATCCATTACGTCAATGTCCCATTCCATGACGAACAGATATTTACCCCATAATCAAGCACTATGCACCACATTCATTGCATACGCATGATACTATATGTACCTACACCTCAATGATATATGAGACTTACTCTTACACAACTAACATCTATTAGAAGGTTATTAGACTCTATGTGTGCCATACAAGTCTAATATAAAAGACACAACATCTAGTATATGTTTTCGAATTTAAACAGTTTACTAACTAAATGAGCAGTTTCGGTTTCAGACACAAAAGGTATATCAATTCTTGACGAAATACTACCAAATTTTAGTATGTTATATTAGAGACATAGATTGACATTTTCTATGGAGCAAATTAAGTCTGAATCTCACTGTATTAAGAGTAACAATTGCCATAATCCTTACTAACACCCTGTATCGACGTCCAGATTCTTTATCTACAAAGAAAATTGTTTCACTAGCCAAATCTTATCCATTTGATCTCAAATTTTGACACGTCATTCCTTAAGATGTTTTCTACAATTTTCATTAAGGATTCAAAGTCCAATTCTAACTAGGTAATTACAGAAAATTCGTATAATCAGTAAAGGTCAAACCGTTCCTCACAAAAACAGTTTACTGGTTTTACCAAATTCACTTCTATCTCTACATTTTTATATTCATATGGTTATAACTAAGTTCTTAATTCTATCTAATGGATGTTTTATCATGTAGAATGATTTATTTCTTATTTCCATTAACATACATAAAGAAAATAAATACAAACAGAAGACTCCATAACCATTTTCACCTAGAACAGAATAGGTACACGATTTTTCCTTTACTTCTAACCCAACTAAACCACTTATCTTTTCTCAAACTTCTTCTACAATACTTCAATGCCTAATCACAGTGACTTAAGGCACCTTCGGCATGTCTTTCTCTAACAAATAATCAATCCACAACTCAGCTCAAAGTGTTGTTGCATCCGTGAGTTCACTCACCATAGTGGACACCACATCCATCCACTCGGCATCCATTTCATCACTTCACTCAGCAAAACAACATACTCACACTTGGATTTCAAAACATGCAAGGCTTAAAAACAACATGCAATGGCTTCTACCTTTAATCTAACACTTACTTAGCTTAGATTAACCACAAAACAACAACTACAAACTAAATCCTTCACTGTTTGGTTTGATTTGCAAGCTTTCTTGACAAACAATGAATAACTTTCAATTTAGAGTTATATCTTTCCTTACCTTGTTCAGCTATTAGACAACACAAAGATGCTTCAAGATCAACACCAAAATCTTGCATGCAAGAAGAAGAAATCACTGGTTTGCTGCTGGTTTGCTTCTGGTTTCACCGCTTAGCCGAGAGAAAAGAAAAAGAAGATGAAGATGGGTTGTTCGGTTTTATATGGAGAGAGAGAGAGAGAGAGAGAGAGAGAGAGAGAGGGTTACGAAACTTAAGAGGGAAATAGATCTACAAAGCTAATCCCTAGGCTAGACTAATGATGAAATTTGCTAATGATGATGTCTCTTGAGTTTTGCATGTCTTGGTTTGTGGGAATCAAAACCGTGGGTGTTGCATGCGAGAAGAAACAAGAGAGAGAGTGATGTGGCCTCCAAGTTTGTTCTCTCAAATTTAATTTGTCACTCAAAATCAATTAGTCTCTAATCCGAGTCATTAGTCGGTTCATTAGTTTCTAATGTTTTTCAATTAATTTCCTTTTGTTCCTACTTGATCTCAATCATTTTATAATTATACAAAGTCATGACATAACATATCGACTAGTCAACGTTAATTTATAAAGAATTCATCACAAAATGCTAAAGTTAGAAATTGATATTAGCATTACAATCACTAATCAAATCATCATAACTATAATCTATAAACTTAATTGAAAATTAAAATCACTCGGGCCTAAATATTCATCTCTGGCCCAACAGGCTTAATCTATAACAATTCCGGCCCACTAAACTAAATCTACAAATCTAATAATTCCGAACCTTGGCCCGTTTCAAGCCAAGTCCAAACCCATATTTTCTCATTAGATTTCTTAAGTCCAATTTGTGTGGCCTACTTACTTCTCAAGCCCACATATTTCTCACTATCCATCGGGTTCACTTTCTGGCCCAATCTAATTAATCTAAGTTCCTAATGATCTAATTACACTAATGAAGGTTGGTGAAATTTGGGATGTCACAAATCTAATGAGGGGTGAGAAAAGGTCAAGAGGGTAGAAGATCCAAAACTCGGATTTGCTCGCTCGTTGCAACAAACTTTAGCCTTTATCAGATATTCGTCAAACAAAATTCTTCCCTCGTAGGAGTTGCAGGGATGTTCTACCTACACAAGAGCATAAGGCAAAGATCTGAGAAAAATAGCACATTCATTGTTGCTATATACTTTTTGCCTGATGGAGTTGAGAGCATAGGGTACTATCAAAGACAAACCTTCTCACCCAAAGACGAAAGTTGTCAAGCGAATCGCAAAGAGAGAGAGAGAGAGAGAGAGATGAAGAAGAGAGATCGGCCGTCGTGTGATGGAGTTGAGAGCAGAACAGAGGAAAGCGTTTTAAAGAGAGAGAGTTAGGGTTTTGTTTTGTAAATGTGTAAAATTGGTCTTTTCATAATATTTTGAGGGTAAAATAGGCAACTAGTCAAAAGTCATTAATTGAGAGGAGTAGTATTCCGAACATGTTAAATGCTCAAAGTAGGTCCCACCTAGTTTGGGCTTTCAGCATTTCAAAGGCAAGTATTTGGCCAATGAGACCTCAGAATGCTGAACCAAACACCTAATATTTTTCCCAATAGGCTTTAGGGGGTTAAAAGCCCATTGAGAATGCTGAACCAAACGGGACCCTAGTCCTTACTAGCGTTGGGCTTTCAGTCTTCCCAATGCTGGTTTTTACTTTAAAGCTAAATGGTTACCAAATGGTCCAGCATTTCCCCAAAGGGTTTTGGAGGTTGAAAGCCCCTTAAGAATGATGAACCAAACACACCCTTAGATATCTGGATTTTTAGTGTAGGGTCATCCCACACTATCTTCGTCCACTAGAAGGAATAAGTGCTATAGGTTTTGGCATGCACTTGGCAAATTTGGCAAACAGGATCTAGTATAGAGCCCGTTTGGTTCGGCTTTTGGAGAATGCATTTGCGAAAATGTAAATACCTTTGAGTGAAGGGGTTTTGCATTGAGATGCAAAATATCGTTTAGTAAAATTTGCATTTATAAATGATTTTTATTAAATTAAAAAAAAAAAAAAAAATATTTGTATTTTTTTTTTTTTTTCCACCACCCGACCGCTGAATCTGGCGGTTGGATGGCCAAATTTGGCCTTCGAATGGTCGCCCAACCCCGGTGATCGTCGCTTGAGGTCGCTTAACCTTTGGCAGCTGCCTGGGTTGTGCGATTCGAGCCATCAATCGGCTGGGTCACACGATTCGGGCGTGGCTTGAGGTCCGGCGACGGTTGCCGGGGTCGGGCGACCTTTAGGTGGTGGTCGCCGGCGCGTGCGATCCTTTGGCCGGCGGTCGTCGGCCTCCGTGCAATGGTTTTGCTTGTAAATGAACAGTAACCTCGAAATAAACAGTAACCGAAACTTGTATTCCCAAAATGCAAGTTCCCAAATGACCTCCAGAGCTACTTTGAACTAAGGGCCCTTAGAGTCCTTTGGAGATGCAATTGCATCTTGCCAAAGTCGCCCAAAAAATCGAACCAAATGTGTTTGCATTTGGCCAAGGGACTTTAAAGTCCCAAAGCCCATTCCCAAAACTGAACCAAACGGGACCATAATCTTCCTTCTGTATAAGTTTGCTTTGATTGGGAGGGCATTTTGGCATAAACTCCAAATAAAGTTTCTAATTTTGTGGGGAGTTTTCATGTTCCAAACCTTGTTCCATAATTTATTTGGAGTTTGATATGAGGTGGATGCCTAATTTGTATTAGTTGTGCTATCGTTTTTGCAAAGAGCGTTGTAGCCACTCTTTACAGTGTACTCCCCTTCCCTCGTACTAGTCTAGACTAGCTTGTCTTTGGTCGTTCGTGGACTAATATAGACTGTGAGAATCTCATTCACTACATGTTCATCAAATAATCTAGGCAAGATTGGTTTTTTCCATGTGTTTTCCTCCTGATTTATCAATTCTACAACCTTTGTTGGTTCTCTAACATTGGCTGGTCCTTTATAACTCCCTTTTTGAGCCACTTGTCTTCTTTGATGTTAATGTTTTTGCCATTCCTTACTTCCCA
Source organism: Eucalyptus microcorys (assembly GCA_014182515.1). Taxonomy (NCBI): domain Eukaryota; kingdom Viridiplantae; phylum Streptophyta; class Magnoliopsida; order Myrtales; family Myrtaceae; genus Eucalyptus; species Eucalyptus microcorys. Next base: position 28,053,801 of record CM024570.1, read on the forward strand.
CATTACCAAGTCTTCAATTGTTACTCTCCCCATTAATATATTTTGACATCCCCAAGAGGACCTAGATCCCTTCTCTGCTTTCTAGAAACTCTTATTTGGGTAATTAGATTCCTTTTAAGATCTAACTACACAAAGTGGAAAGGGGCTTATGCTAATCACCAAGCCTGTTTGCTAAGCATTGCCTTGTTAAAGGATATTAAGTCCCTAAATCCAAGGCTATCCATGTTTTTTCTTTGCTTTAGTAATTCCTACTTCCTCCAGTGTATTCCTGTTTTAGAGCTTTGGTTCTTCCATTAGAATGCTACTGCTTTTTGCTCAATTGCCCAACATACATAAATTGGTATCTTGAAAATGGACATCACGTATTGAGGTAATGATTTGACTATTATTTTAATTGGGATTTCTTTACCTACTTTAAACAATAAGTGCTCTTTCTACCATTCTAACTTCATGTTAACTCTTACCAGGATCCAAGCAAACATTTATTTTTTGGATGCTCCCCAATCAGAAGGAATGCATAAGTATTTTCCAATCCCATCTATCTTCGGGACTCTTATCTCTCTTGCTATGTTCCCTTTTATTTATTAGGGTAGTCCTTGCTAAAATATATGCCCGACTTGTCCAAATTGATTGCTTAGCCTAAAGCAAAACAATATTGGTGTAGTATTGCAGCCAAGTTTTAACATTCTTGCAGTTTTCCATCTAGAAAGAAGATTAAATCATCTGCAAAGAACATGTGAGATAGTATTTGACAATACCTGTTTAATTTTATCATTTTAATGGTGCCATCGTTCATAGCTTTTTTCTTCAATATTGATAGGAAGTTAGCAACCAATATGAAAAATATAGGGATAGAGGGTCCCCTTGCCGTATTCCTCTTGTAGGTTGAAAGTAAGGCAAGGGTTCTCCACTCAATTTAATACTCAATGAGGTTGTTGTAACACATGGTATGATCAAATTCACCAATCTTTCATTAAACCCCATTATAATCATACATGTCTCTAGAAAATCTCATTTAAATCAATCATATGCCTTTTGCATGTCTAACTTTAATATAGCTTGGAATTTTTTTTTTTTATTTGGTTTCGAACCCGTAGTTGGTATAAAACCTTCTAGACAACTAGGATATTATCTTGGATTTGCTGACCTCCTACAAAGTCACTTTGTTTAATTTTGATCAAATTTGGAAGCATGGTTTCAACTTAATTGCTAGCACTTTAGAAATGATCTTGTATGCAAAATTGCACAGACTTATAAGTCTAAATTGTTCCAGCTTATCTAGGTTCTTTACTTTTGGCACCAATGAGATAAGAGTTCTATTCAATTGAGGATTTAGCACTCTGATTTGGAAAAATTTACTCACCTTTGAGAATACTTCCAATTTCATGTCTTTCCAATAGTGTTGAAAGAACTAGCCATTTAAACCATTTGGACCCGGTGCTTTTGATGTTCCAAGTTGAAATGTTGCTTGCCTCACGTCTTCTAGTGTTACTTCTTCTAACAACCTCAAATTTGTTTCCTCCTTTACACTACGGGTGCAGTATTCCAGCAGTGGAGTAAAGTCTCGAAATCCAATAGAGCAAGAAAGCTCTCTGTAGAAATCATAAGTCATTTTTTTTTTCAGTTGTTCTTGGTCTCGAGTCTAATGGCCTATGGAGTCCATTAGCATTGAGATTTTGTTCAGTTGTCTCCTTTGGAAGGTAGTGACATGAGAAATCTTTGTGTTTTCATCCCACTACTTGAGCAAATTAATTCTCAAACGCATTCCCCAATACATCTCCTCCTAACTCCATAGTCTTTCAATTTCATCTTTTAGCTTCTGTAGTTGTTCTTTTTTCCTTTTCAGCAGTCGTCTATTTGTTAAGCACTTAACCTCCTCCATTAATTGCTTTATTCTTTCATGCCCATTTGAAAATTTTTGCTTACTCTAGCTTTGTAATGCAATGGTAACATTTTCCATTCCGACCAGAAGACCTATACTATCCTTGGTCGTTGAAGTCCATGATTACACCTCTGCATTCCTTGTCTTCCAGCCAAAACGTGTTGAAGCTGAAATTCTTTCTCCTCTTTTGGGCTTCAAAGACAGACAAGAGATCGGGCTATGGTTAGAACTAATAGCTGGTAATGCATACACTTCTGCCTCAAGGAATTTTAGCCTCCACTTCAAGTTGCTAAATGCTTTGTCAAGTCTTTCCTTTATAAGCTTTTCTCCTTCTCGATTGTTAGACCAAGTAAATGCACAACCCTTGCTTTCAAGGTTCATTAATTCGTAGCTATTGAGGAACTCCCTAAAAGTATGAAGTCAATAATGCTCTACCAATCTTTTGCCTCCTTTTTCACAATGATACATGATTTCGTTGAAGTCCCCATGCAAAGCCAGGGCGACTGATTTTCCGCACTAATTTTGTATATATCATTACATCCTGAGTCTTGCTTGGTATTTTGTAGGTGCATGTACAAAAGTCACTCTCATTTTAGTTTTATAATTCTCCTCTTCACAAACAACATCTATCCAATCAACTGAAGCATTTATAGTCGAAAGAGCAATAGATACATTCCACATAATTGCTTAGCCTCCCCTTGTCCCAGTTGGGTTAATAACAAAACATTTATAGAACTTTAACTGCCTCTTTAACATATGAATATTTTCTTCTTAGTTTTTTCTCTCCATAAGATAGTTTTTTAGGGTATTAACCCAATAATAAATGAATATATCATAATATTACAAGAGTTATCTACCTCTTGATTTTAACATCATTTGTGTTTTTTATTAGATTTTGATTGATATTTCCAAATTCTTCTTCAGTAATTGATAAATCAATACCTTTACTTCCCCTCAAATTTAGAATAGGAGAGTTCCAAATTCCCAATTTGTGACATAAATTTCCAAATGCATTTCTAGACAACAATTTCGTGAAGAGATCAGCAATTTGATGCACAAATGGAACATACTTAATCACAAGTATGCTAGGAGCCACTTTTTCTTGCACGTAATAATAATCTAATTTGACATGTTTAGTTCTTTCTTGGAACACTAGATTAATTGACAAATAAAGTGTATTGATATTATCACAAAATAATATTTTTGGACTAGAAAGATGAATACCCAAATCTCTCAAAAGAAATGATATCCATGTAATTTCTATAGCTGTTAATGCCACTGCATGATACTCTGCCTTGACACTCGAGCAACTGTTCATTGCTTCTTAGCTCTCCATGATATACAATTGGTACCTAAGAAAGTACAAAATCCAATAGTTGATCGTCGAGTCAAGTGACAACTTGCCCCATCTACATCACAAAAGGTATACAAATCCAAAGTTGACGTGGACAAGATTTTGATGCCTCGATTTGTTGTGCATTTGACATAACGTAAAATGCGCTTCACAACTTGAAAATGACTTATGGTAGGTTGATGCATGAATTGACAAACAAAATTGATTGCTTATGAAATATTCAGCTATGTAATCTTGAGATATTGAAGAGCTCCAATGATACTTCAATATAACATAAGATCCAAAAATAGTCTTACATCCATATTAGAATGAGAACTAACAGCCATAGGTGTGGAAACTGGCTTGCAACCCTCCATTTGTGCACGTTTAAGAATTGACAAAGCATATTGTTGTTGACACAAATAAAGGCTACTAGAGAATATTATAACCTCCACTCCTAGAGAATAGTGTAATGGGCCCATATCTTTCATTGCGAATTCGCTTCTCAATGTAGAGATAAACCCATCAAGCAATTTTGGATCATCACCTGTAACAATCATGTCATCTACATATAAAAGCGAAGCTAGAATACCACGATCTATTTTTTTAATAAACAATGAAGGATCTACAATATTGCAAAGAAATTGAATGCCAAAAGAAATGTTTTAAAACGATCAAACCGTGCTCTTGGTGCTTGCTTAAGGTCATACAAATCTCTCTTTAGTTTGCAAACATAAGACATATGATTTTTTGTCCTTAAAATTTGACGTTTGCTTCATATAAATAGGTTGCGACAGAAAATGTAAGAAGGCATTTTTAACGTCTAATTGTTTGATGGGCCAATTTAACAATAGCAATGGTGAGGATGGTTATTATACTTCCTAGTCGAATAATTGGCGAGAAAGTCTCAAGGAAATCTACTCCTGCTACTTGATTTTATCCCTTAGTGACCAATCTTACTTTTAATCTTTCTAATGTACCATTGGCCTTTAACTTAGACTTAAAAACTCATCCACATCCCACAATATTAGTATTTGAAGGACGAGGAACAAGAGTCCGAGTTTTATTCCAATGCAATCTCTCAAGTTCCTCTTTCATTGCCACCAACCACCCTAGATGTTTCAAAGTAGAGTGTACATTGTCCGGCTTCTCCATCATATGTAAATTGACATATTTTGGGTTAGGCTTCACAATATCAACACATGCTTGAGTAATCATTGAATGATTTGAATTGTGTGAACGTGCTATTGAAGAATCGGTAAGGACATCCATAGAGGAATCTTCATTTGCCAAATTGCATGGAGAATTAAGCGGAGCACTTGACGAGTCACCAATTTCAACATACTTTTGGTGAACATGTGATTTACCTTCATCAACATTATCTTCAGGAGAAGTATCATGGGTAGCAAAATTTAATATGTCATCATGCCATTGATCGAAGAATGCACCTTGTTGCAAATACAAATGTGAAAATCCCAAGTTCGACGTTGTGCCCTTAGTGGTTACCCTGCAAATTGTCAAAATGTTTAGAATTGAATTAGTCAATATATAATAAGTTTAGAACCTTTCGGATAAATTTTCCAAAAGAAGGCCAAAAGTTATAACTAGGCACTTTCAAACTCTCCGGGCTATGGTTATTCTATTCTTAGCTGTCCGATAATTTAGAAACTAACGTAGGCTATACAAACAATTGTTTGCCGCACCTTTTTAGTTTTTTCTTTCTTTTTGTTGAAGACGAAAAGGGAAAAGAAACAAACGAGTGAAGCCACATTTGCTTCGTAGTAAATTGCGGATCAACAAACATCACATAACATCCAGAGATAGAGAGAGAGAGAGTGGTATTAGGTCTGCGTCTAATGGTCATCTATCCCGACATTCACAATGGATAACATCGTTGCCAACATCAGGAACAAAGACAAGCTCGTCCTGGTTTTCGCCTCATCTCGATCTCGCTAGTTGATGAGCTTTTCTTTTGATTTATTCAGCGGACTTACGATGCGGACGTGATCTCCGTTCAAGACTAATGCGATCAGGACAGCTTCGGAAACGTACGTCTTCTTATCGTGCTTAACCGGATTGTTTAGCTGTTGAGGAATGTGCATCCAAGAGAGTGTTGACTCCAAATGATGTATATGCTAACATGCACGAGCCACCTGTTCTGGTCAGGCTTTTGGATTTCTGGATCCGGCATTCTTGAGGAGGAGTTCGAATGGCTGCTTTCGCAGCTTGCAAGCTGGCAAGGCAATCCGGGGGCGTTTCCTATGCCTGTTTCTTGAGATCGGGCGCGTTTGGTTCATCGCCCGGATCGGGGGTTCAATCATCATGTTGCTCGGGCCCCCCTCTGCGATGTAGACAGTTTTCTCAACTCGTTAACGGAAAGCGGTTGCTTCTCGTGGACACATTGTCCTTAGTAATTACTTCTATCTTTATCTTGTTCGAATTAATACAAATTGTTTATGTTCACCTTATTTTCTGGGGTATGAAGAAAAGTAGAGTCCATCTCTAAAAGGAAAACTTGATCGATGTTTCGGCTTAACTTAGTTTGTGCGACTCGGCTATGTTTATCCTTTCGTAGTAACAGTTCGTGGATAGGTTCGGAGGCTGGAGGAAGAAGGCATACCGACCAAACAGGCCGAGGTAATAACGTCGGCGATAACTGACATTTCGCATGAGAGCATGCGAAACGTGTCCTGCTACTTTGTTTCAAGAGACGAAATGCAGAAGGTAAAGGTCCTTTTTCAGACGATCAATGGACATTCGAGACCGGTTTCGTCTACGTGTTTAGAGAAGCAATACAATATGTCGATGCATGTGCGTTTTGTCTAATGTGACATCGCGAACGGGTCATTTGCTCCAGTTCAAACTGCAGATTTCCTTTCTTCCATTGGTCTGATGCACTGATCAGGATGTGCCTTAAACCGCCACAGGTTGAAATGGCTCAAGAATCCAACATGTCCAAATTCAAGTCTGAGGTACAGAATTCGCAGGTACGGACATATGGAAAAACGTTCGTTGATCACCCGAAATTTTGAGTGCCGCTGGTTTCTGTTCACCTGTACTTCACTGTGGTGAACTGAACTCGGCTTCCTTAGGCCTTTTCGATTTCCCTTCTGATCTCATGGCCGTCGCCGTGGTTGGAATTTTTAGCTTTCTTGGCTATGTGAATACAATGGCCTCGGATCCTCATCGACTGAGTGTGCAGGGACACCATTTTTCCTCGCTGCAACACGAGGCCGAGAAACTACGCGGCGACATAGACAAACTGCGGAGTGAGTTGAGGTATGGCCGAAACATCTTCCAAACACATGAATATCGTTCGATCATTCACTTTTCCTAAAGGATCAATGTTTCCTGCATAGGTATGAAATCGATAAAATCGCAGCTGGGCAGCGGTTGGACTTGAATCACGAAAGGGGGTACGGAACGCAAAACACTTTTCGATCCTTACTAGTTTTCGGTAGATCTCGCAATGCTAGCGTGCCGACCGTCGCATGCTCACTTTGATTTGACACGATGTAGGCGGATAAGGGAGGATCTAGCGAGTCAGAACGCCCAAACAACCAACCTCACTAACAAGCTCGATCGGGTTAGTGTAATCGCCTGTATTTGTCGGATTTTTTTGGGTCTAATTCGCGCGCGAATTGCTTACCGTTTTGATCCTCAGGAAATTCATGCCTTGAAGGCGAAGTTGGAAGCTGCGAAGTACGATCTGATCAAGTACTGCATTGGCACTCTCGTGTCTATTTCTGCTGTTGGGCTCGCCACCATCCGGATCTTGATGTAAGGAATTCGTTTGAATTCTGGAAGGGAAAGCATGGCTCGTGTTCTTTATAGCTGTGGCTTTAGAATTGTCATTCTACAAGAAAAGCTATGGACTATCCAAGGATGGGTTTGATTTGTGAAAAAAATTTATTTTATAAAATATTTTTTAAAAAAAGGATTACTCATATTGTTTAAAATAAATAGTTATGAAAAATATTTTTATCGTTGATAGCAATTTATGTTTAAAGAGTTTCTTGAATGATAAAAATATTTTTTGTTCATTAATTTTTTGAAACAATACAAACGATTATTTTTGGAAAATAATTTTTAAATTATTTATTTTTCGTGAAACAAATAGAGCTGAAGTCTTTCTTGTATATTAGATGGCCCTAAGATACAATTACATGTATTATTAGCAGCATATCCGACCATTGCACGGGTGTGAATTTTGTCATTTGTGTATAATTGAAATATACATTATACTGTAAATTATTCGTTAAAATTATATCATACTTCATATGAGTTTTCTTCCTTTTGGGCGAAATAAAGGGGGAATTCTTAGTCCACATTATATAATAATAAAATATGGGGCATTATTGCCACGTCAATTAAAAAAAATGCTAGTCTGTGTTAAAAAATATTAGAACATATAATAGAGAAGAGATTGAGAAGAGAAAGCAAGTGAACACCAGAAATAGTAGAGAAAGTAAGAGGAGAGAGTTTTATTTCTAGTATGTCACTGTTATGTTTCTTTGTTATTGTACATCAAAACTAAATTCCTATTTATAGGAGAACAAGAATGTACTTATCATTAATATCAATGTATCGAATGATACATGTACTTGGATGAACGTTCATTGTATAGGGAGATGTACTTAGAAAATATGATACAAATGTACCATAATAAGTACATTAGATAAGATGAATATAATGAATATTCATTCATGTATCTCATTCATTCATGTATTTCATAACACTGCCCCTTGAATATTCATTGTATTTATTATGAATTGTGCATCGAATGATACTGCCTCATTAAAAACCTTAAGCCAGAAAAATCCAGTGGGACAAAAACCGGATAAAAGGGAAAAAGAGTGCAGAGCACAAATGTTATGATCTCTCCCTTTTATGGATGCATTAATTGCCTCATTAAAAACTTTAAGCCGGAAAAACCCTATGGAAAAAAACCGGACAAAAAGAAAAAAGAGTGCAATGCATATATAGCCACTGCTGGGGCTAATCATTCTTGCATCTTGTGAACTCGCCGCATATCAATGCTGCAATGCATAGTTCATAATATCTCCCCTCAATTGAGCCATATAGCCACTTCTGGGGCTAATCAATCTTGCATCTTGTGAACTCGCCGCATACCAATACTATATACTAATTTCTCAAAACTTGATGTTGGCAATGATTTGGTAAAAAGATCTGCAAGATTATTTATGGATTGAATTTGTTTAACATCAATTTGTCAACTTTCTTGGAGTTCATGAGTATAGAAAAATTTTGGCGAGATATGCTTGGTCCTATCACCTTTAATATATCATCCCCTGACTTGTGCAACACAAGCAGCATTATCTTCATAAATTATAGTGGGAGAATTTGTAACCAGTATTAAGCAACAAGAATTATGAATATGTGTTATAACGGACCTTAACCAAACACACTCTTTTCCAGCTTCATATAAAGCAATAATCTCGAGTGGTTAGAAGATGTAGCTACTAGCGATTGCTTCGTAGAACGCCAAGAAATAGCGGTGCCGTTATAACAAAATAAATACCCAGTTTGAGAGCAAGCCTTATGTGGATCGGATTTATATCCAGCATCAGCATATCCAACTAAATCAGAGTTAGTGAAATCCTTGGAATAATATAATCCAAAATCTATGGTTCTTCGGAGATAACGGAAAATATGTTTAACTCCATTCCAAAAAGATTCAAAGTTGGGGCTTCTTATTTTGAATAGCGTGAAATTATTTTGTATGAATAATTATAAAGTATTTTAAAAATTTGAACGGTTATGAAAGTGTACTTTAATAATTAATTATTACACAATCATCTAGCGAGGGTGGTTGTGGCTGGACACCAGATGGGTGGACCTATTCAATTGAGAGAGGTCGTGGCGGGCGCATCGCCGTGTGGAGCTTCAGGAGGAGATGCCGGGGGGAGGTTGGCCGTCGGGCGAATGGGCCAACACGGCAGAGGGTCTGGTTCCTCATTAAAAGTCCATCATCATATACTCCTTTAAATGCTCATCTTATCTTATCCTGCCGACTGCCCATTAAATGTAATGTCATAGCCACGTCAAAATCGGAGGCAGGCGTTGAACGCTTGGTGATCAACGCCTCGACTTCCGTTCAACGCAGACGTCGCTTCCCCTCCGCCCCACTTGGTTCAATCATTGGATTTTTTTCCCCCTTCGCTTCGCTTCCCTTCGACCACACACCTTTGATTTTTTCCGAGATCGTTTTCTTGTTGTCGTGGAGAAAGCGAACAAGTCTGTGTCTTCTTCCCCCCTTTCACGCGCTGCGCGAGCTTTAGCTAACGCCGCTGCACGTTGTAGCCCGGCTTTCGGGAAAGCGAAACGACCTCGACCGCACCATGTTTGAGAAGTATGTTAGACGTTGCTTAGATTGCATCCCGCAGCAAAAGATTTCATTGGCCCGACATGTCTTGATTGAATGACAAACCCTAAATAATAAGCAAGTATAATATAGAAGAAAGATGAAAAAGTCTAGCGATGCACGAAAAACTTCAAATCTTATATTAATGATAAATTTATTACATTAATTTTCGTTAAATTTTACTGTCAATTTATCAAATTAAATGATATGTGACAATTAATGAATGTGCCGATTTAAAATTTTACCTCATAAGTATATTGATTTGAGATTTTTTGTGATATATATACACACACATTGCTTAGATTGGATCCCTCATCAAAGGATTTCATTTCATCGCCCTAGTATGTCTTGATTGATTGACTGACGAACGCTAAATAATGAGCAAGAGTAATATAGAAGCAAGATGGAAAGACTAACAATAACATAATGTTATTGCTATTTTCCATTGTAATTTTCATTTGTACAAGCAACACAGAATATTTCCTCTACCCAAATTGAAAATCTTTGGCCTTTTAGTTTGTATGTGAAGCGACAATTATTGAATGAACATGTGAAAAGAAAAACCAAGCAAGGCGAGACTGACTTTCGCTCACTCTTAAGGGAAAAAATAGGGGTGGTGAAAAATAAGAAGTAAAAAGGATTGTATAGGAACAAAAGGAACGCCATGCAAAGGAGTGAAGCGCATGCAAAGCCAGCCATTTCACACACATATCACGGATGCCCTCTCGGTTCGGTTCGGTTCGATGCCTCGTCTCAATACAAGGGACACAACAGCCTCGGGCTCGGGATCGCCATGAGCCGTTGAGCCCTCGGCGCGGTGAGCCCGAACACGTCACTCATGTCCATGTCGCCGGGCTTCAGCCCGTCAGGGCAGCTCCCACGTGAAGGAGTGGAGGAGGTTGGCCACCGAGTACTCTAGCCCGTAGAGCCCGAGCTGCATGCCCGGGCAAGACCTCCGGCCCGACCCGAACGGGATGAACTCGAAGTTGCTCCCCTTGAAGTCCGGGGCACCCTCGTTCAGGAACCTGGAGGGCTTGAAGGTGTCCGGGTCCTCCCACGAGGTCGGGTCCCGCCCGATGGCCCACGAGTTGATCATGACGCGGGTCTTGGCAGGGATGAAGTAGCCGGAGAGCTCCACGTCCTCCGCCGTCTCGTGGAGGAGGAGGGGGATCGGCGGGTGGAGGCGGAGCGTCTCCTTGAGCACGCACTTTAGGTAGGTCAATTTCTCAAAGTCAGACTCCTCGACCCGGCGGTGAAGCCCCACCACGTCGTCGAGCTCCTTCTGGACCTTCTTGAGGTCCTCAGGGCTCCGCATCAGCTCCGCCATCGCCCATTCAATCGCCGACGCGACCGTCTCGGTCCCACCGAACATAACATCCTACAAGATTCGTAAACATCAATCGGGTCAAGCAAACGCATATACAGGCTGAGCACTCATGTTACATGCGTGAACGCAATGTCCACTCGCGTGACATTAATAACTCAAGTTGGAATTTGATAATATGAAGGGCGGTACGAGCAGCGAAAGACGTATGTCAATCAGCAAATCAAACTTGTTAGATTAAAACAAGATTGATAAAGTCGGCAGATATCATTGATTTGCGAATTTTGTAATGGAAACGGTGTTTCGCCTACGTCATTGCCGATAAACATCAGACTCTCTTCTCGTAGCTGAATTTTTTGTCCTTTTTACTCCCATCTTTGTGCACTAGGAATCTTACTCGAGTTTTAAAATTCTTCCATCGATCATGTCTGGAAATAATAAGACCAACATCTTGATCGGATAGCATTTTGAGGTTATATCTACACATCACGTTAACGCATAAATTAATCATATTTTGTCATTGTATTTGCCCATATATTCTTATGTCATGATAAAACTGTCAATATTTGTATTCGGAACTTATCCTAATTTTCAATTGGCATTAGACTTTTCTTCTTACCGAATGCTATCCTAAGACCCTCTTTCGGTTTGTCTCAAACGATTGTCCTAAGCTGGAAACACATGATGAGCAAACGTCAGGACAAAGGGGCTTTCGATCTTACCATGATTATGGCCTTGATGTTCTCCCTGGTGAGCTTGATGGAGTTCTGGAGATCCTCCGACTCGTTGACTTTCGCCTCTTCTTCGCCGTAGAAGGCGAGCAAGTCGTCCACCATGTCCGTCTCCGCCTCCTCACTGAGGAGGGTCTTGTCCTTGTTCTTCTTCTCCATGTGGTCGTCCATGATCTTGTCGATGAACCTGTCGAGCGACCCGCGAGCCTTGACGAGCCTCTCGTTGATCCCCTGCGGGTCGATCCGGCCAAGGACCGGGATGAAATCGGCGAGGTTGAATGCCCCGAACAGCTTCGAGAACTCCTGCAATATCCCGATGAACTCGTCTTGCCCTTCGGTCGCGCTCGCTCCGAACGCAGCCCTGTCGTTTCAAAGACAAGTTTCATGTTCAGTACTCGGCGATTTTCATGTTCTCAATTAAGTAATATAGAAATTTCAATTATAGAGTTCAAGGATGAAAAAAGTAAATAATGTAAAGAATTTATAAAGCCTGTGCATATAAAATTACTCCTAGTTGCAAACCCATTTAAAACTAGTAATGCTCCAGAGGCATTGGTCCAGAAAATAAATAAACATACGGGATGTGGTAACTTCTAATTGTCAGATAAAATCTCGTACCATAATTCTGTAAACAAATATGATAAACGAAATATGGATTTTTACAGCACTTCCCTCTGGAAAATTGCTAAATAAATTACGAATTTCCTCTACAGCATATTTGGGTTCTGGAATAAATCGGGCAAGAGATTTCATTTATTAAATCGAAGAAACAATTAAACAAATCGAACCACTTAATAAAAAAACAGAATTCAATATACACGTGGTATTACTCTCTCTCTCTCTCTCTCTCTCTCTCTCTCGTTTTCTTAAAAAAATTCGTCTTATCCGACACTTGACAGGAAATCCATGTTCGCATCGCACGTATCAATAGGATAGGGCATTAAAACTGGGTGGTGTGTATGGTTCATCCCATTTCGGTTCGACCAGAGAAAGAGAGAAAATTAAGAAAATTTTAAAAATAAATAAATCATGTAAATCGAGTTTATATATAAAGGTTAATTCTACGTATCTCATAATAAGCTCTATATAATTTATGGTCGAAATAATATTAAACTATATGATTTATAGACCGTGTAATAAATTATTGAGAGGGAGAGTTTTCCTTTCCCCTTGTTATGTGATCCGAGTGTGCAATCGTGTATATTTTTTACTGTACTTAGGCTTCTAGCATAAAGTACCCACTTCTATTTCAAGATAATTCAGAGAGCTCGAGACCTTAGTCACCAAGAAAATTATTACGTGATTGGGTTGGATTGCATGTATCTTTTTCTCATTTATTTAAAGAATCGCCATTTTAGATACTAATTTTTGGGAGTAAAAAGAATTTGTCTATGAAGTTAAATTGATAAAAGAAATGAATGAGATTGCTCCAACAAAAAAATTAGCTTTTTTTTCATTTTGGTTCGGCATATGCTACGAAACAGTAAAAAAGATACTGCTCAGCGTCGGCTTTCGTCATGCGCTCGGTGAATCCATTTCGAAAGCCTACCTGTACGTGATGTCCCGGGTGAGCGCGAACACCAGCTCGCCGACGTTCACGACGGTGCCGATGCTGCCGGCGACGGCCCGCACGGTGTTGTCCACCTCGTCCCTGACCGACCTCCACGACTCGGCCCGCTTGCGGCTGAACACCCGCATGACGCAGATCTTCCGCATCTGGCGCCAGAACGGGCCGTAGTGGGCGAAGGCCATGTCGGCCCGGTCGTACGTGAGGTAACTGATGGCGATGGTGGCGGGGCGGTTCGAGAAGGTGTGGTCCTGGAGCTGGAGGACCTGGCGGGCGTGCTCGGGGGACGACACGGCGACCATGTGGAGGAACCCCATGCGGAGGTGGAGGAGGCCACCGTACTTGCGGGCGAGGCTCGCGAGGCCGCGGTGGGTCATCTGGTCGAGCATCAGCATGTTGCCGATGATCGGGAGGCCCCTGGGGCCGGGAGGGTAGGGGAGGCGGCGGCGGCGGCGGGAGAGGAGAACGAGGCCGAGGAGGAGGAGGAGGAGGGTGGCGGCGGCGGCGGGGAGGGGCTGGTTCTGCAGGGCTTGCAGCAGAGAGTCCATGGCGTCTCTCATCTGCGTCCCTTCTTTGAGTAAGAGGGTCGTCATCGGGCTGTGCAACTGAGCGATAAGAGTTGCTGGTCTTCAAGGTGGCGTTATGGTGGGGATTTTATACAAGAACCCTTTCATTTTTCATTTTTTTTTTTTTTTGAGGGAGAGAGACTAAGCCTAGTGGATATTAGAGAGACATAGAGGTTTATTTTGGGGAATTTTATAATGAATGGGGGTTGGTGAAGATTTCGTTTTCCCCAAATTTCAATTTTTTCCATTTCTGTAACGTTTTGATGATTTTCATTATACTCGCGTGAGCTAGCACCGGCCGTTTCAATTGTCTTTTTTAAATTGGCCAAGTTGAAGGCGTTGAAATATTTCATGTTAATCCTCGCTAGGATCCATGCTTTTCCGTATTTTCGATCCACGGGTTACAAAATAAACATCGCCCGCACAATAAAGACCATCATAAATACCGTATAAATTCGCTCGATTTGAATAATTTTTCCTACTAGAAATAGTGAGGATTTTCAAGTTTACAAATGGTTTTTAATGAATTTATAATTACATTTTTCATCACACGTAACATTATATAGGATTGATTTCACCAAAACGTGATGAATTTATGACATCTTGTATTTTTCTGCTTGGTGTGAAAGGTAGGAGGGTTTTCAAAATAAACGCATAAATACAATTAAGGGGGCTTCTTCCTTCCTAGGTTGATTGAGGGGTCTGTAGCAGGAAGGAGAAGGGTATTTCCACTTGTGAGGGCCGTCCCGGGTAATCCTCTAGTGGGATGCCCAACAAAACTATATTTCTTATTTTAACATATCAGTACTAACATGCCTCACATTTTTAAATTGCTGATTTATATTATTCTTCCAAACTAGCAAGAAATACGCTGAACATGCCAGCACGCCTCACACTTCTAAATTGCTAATTTATATTTTTCTTTCCAATTAAAGGAATACCCATGAGTTCACATTAAAGAGATTCTGCACGTTGGCAATATTCCCTAAAATGTCATTGAATGTCTAACATATATGTTCGTATGTGTGTATGGGTGATAAGCTTCTTGTATTAGGTGATTCAGAGGGAATCGACTGATTTTTAAAATCGATTTGACTTTCTTCCACATAACAATTATATATCATTACTACGATTTGCTCGCATCGATGAATCGTGTCCCGGATGGTCGGGATCCTATTGATTATTCACGAACTGAAATAAATAGACGAGAGAAACTCAGCCTTGGTTCATATCCGCCACGTGTGAATCCCCGTCAGGAAAATTAGTGGATGTACCTAATTAGCACAACTTCCAAGAATGTCAAATTGGGAATTTAGAGATTGCCCGATTTTCATGGTCGAAGATTAAAAAGGGAGCGCGGGCTGTCCCCTGAAAGGAATAAACGAAGGTTTTGCGAGCAAAACGTCCACTGCAAAGTGGGCTCTACCAGCTTGAACAAATCATCCACAAATTAAAAGTTTGAGAGGATATATTGAATAAATTAAAAGTTCACAAGACTACAGTTTAGAGATTATATTAAATAAATTAAAAATTCAAAGATGATATTACATATTGAACAAATTAAGAATCCCATATTGATAGAGTGAATTCATAGCCTCCCCTTTTAAAATGCTTGCTGAAATCGATAGTTTATACACCCAAAAAATTATAGAAAAGCGTAAAAGATTCCTAAAAGATATAAATCAAAATCGTCACTTAAAACTCCATCTTTAGAATGTACAAGAAACTAAAAGATATAATTCAGAATTTGTTAAAGCCGTAGAAAAGAAACGAGAATCTTCAGGTAAATTCAACCATACTTGATACCCCTAAATTTTTAATAAAATCTTGTCATGAAATGATACCCAGATCAAATAAATACTTTTGATAAATTCATGGTCAAATCATATAATGAATCCATCCCTCAATTAAATAAAATCACATGAATGAAAAAACTTTGTTATTCTAGAGTCATTCCTCCTCATAAAGCTCTTGAAGAATCCTCCTAATGAAACATAGATGGTGTTGCTAATATTAATATTGTCAACATTTTAAATCAAATGGTCATGGTTGCTAATGCCTATAAAAACTCAGTAAGATGTTTCTGATTATGCAGTGATAAATGTTGTAGTTGCGGGTGTCACTAGACAACTAATGATCAGTGGGATAATTATCTCAGTACTTTTATTTTCTCTATTTTGCAACCCTTTATTAGTGATCTTTCATACATAGAAATAGAAATCAAGACTAGAGGTGAGCATGGTTTCAGGGTAGAACCTATAACCTGAAAGCCGAACAGATGGGAATTTATAAGTTTCAAGTTTCAAGGTATATAAGATGGGTTTTAGGTTTCAAAAATGAGGAACTTGTTTTGATATGTAGGTTCCAAGTTCTTAGTTGGAGGAATCTAGAACCTAGAACCTATAACCTATAACCTAGAACCTAGAATAAGTTTTAACATTTTTCTTGGTTCATGTCTTCTCGCGATCTTGCGATATTCTATATTGTTCAATGATGAGTGCATAATTTGAAAGCACCAATTTGAGCTTCCACTTTATGATTGCGACTTTTATTTTATTAATGTTCATTTTTTTTTCATATGTCTTTATGATCAATATGTTGTAGTAGCAAGTATTTTAATCACTGCAATTGTTTAATTAATAAAATAGGTGCAACTTAAGTAGACCCTAAAACCTATAATATGGTAAGTTCTAGGTTCTAGGGTATATAGGGTAGGTTCCAAATTTCAAAAATTGAGAAACCAATTCTAATAGATAGGACTAGTTCCAATTAGTAGCTTCCAGGTTCCATATGAAACTTGTACGGACTCTAGAACTGCTCACCTCTAATCAAGACCTCTTCTTAAATCTCAAACACAAATCTTTAGGAAGATTAGTAGAATATAATAATATCTACTTCACAAGAGTCTTGGTCAAACTAGATTGAGATCAACTTTTTTCGAAAGAAAAACTTTTAGCAGGATTATCATATTTAATATGAGATTAACTTCATAATAAGATCGATAAGATTTTAATAGCCAAATACCCTATCAAATCCTCTCATATAGAGAATTAATATCTAATGTCCAAAAACGAGGAATGAGTAGGTGCAATACAATCAAATTACAAAGACAACTTAAAGAAGAACAAAAATTACAAAAAATAAATTACTAATTTTTGTGGTCAATATGATCCCTCATATATGAACAGGAAATCAAAAAATACAGAGGAAATTTTCTCCACAAATAGTAAACAAAAAATCTAAAACTTACAAATCTAAGCCATAACAAAATAGACCTAAACAAAGAACAAAAAGAAAAATCAGCAAAGATATTAAATGTTATACTCGTGGGAAAATGGGACATTTCTCTAAAAATTGTAGAATAAAATAAAAGACTCAATGGGTAATCAATTGATGATGATCTTTATTAACTCAATGAAGCCATGGTTGCAACTAGGGGTGAGCATGGTTTTAGGGTAGAACTTAGAACTTGAAAACTGGACCGGTAGGAACCTGTAAGTTCTAGGTTCCAAGGTATGTAGGGTAAGTTCTAGGTTCCAAAAAATAAGGAACGTATTTCAACGGGTAGGTTCTAGGTTCTTAGTTGGAGGAACTTGGAACCTGGAACCTAGAACCTAGAATCTGGAACAAGTTTTAATATTTTTCTTGATCCATGTCTTCGTGCAATTTTATGATATTCCATACTTTTTTATGATGAGTGTATAATTTGAAAGCACTAATTTGAGTTTCCATTTTATTACTAAGATTTTTACTTTATTAATGTTCATATTTTTTTCATATTTTTATATTAGTGAATTATAATCGTTCAAATAATAATATAAGTGGGACTTTGGTAGACCTTGGAACCTATGACATGATAAGTTCCAAATTCTAGGGTATGTAAGGTAGGTTTCAGGTTTCAAAAAATGAGGAATTCATTCCAACGGGTAGATTTCAAGTTTCAAGTGGAACTTGTACGGAACTTGGAACCGTTCACCCTTACTTTTATCTAGTTGAATTCCTTGCCTAGAATTCCTTTTCTTCTTTTGATAGTTTTATTCATTTTATATTCTCTTTGATGAATGACAAGCTTGTTTATTATTATGACGTTCATTTTTGTTTTGTTTAACTAAAAATGAAAAAAAAAAAAAAAACCTATTAGACCCTGGAACCTATGATAGGGTAGGTTCTAGATTTCAAGTTCCAAAAAATGAGGAACCTATATCCGATAGTAGGTTCTAGATTCTAGGTGGAACCTATAAAGAATTTGGAACTACTTACCCTTAACTGCAACTAATGATGACACATCATTAGAAGACTTTCTCAAAGAAAAAAGAGTTCACATTAAAGAAAATGGAACCTCTTCAAAATTAAAATATCCTTCTTCTAATGACTTAACTCCTAAAACAAAAGTATTAATAAAGGATGAGGAATTTTTTTACATCGCAAATTAAAAAAATCTAATCCTCAAGCCAAAAAAGAATATCTAGATAGACTATAATCTTCTATAAAAATCTGTCCCAAGAACATTGCACCCTACGATCTCAAAGACATTCTTGATAGAAACAAGATATCTCTATCCAAACCTATCAACATTAATGATCTCAATAATGAAATCAAACAACAAAAACTAGAAGTTCATACCCTTAAATCAACCCAAATCCAAATGCAAAAAAAATCCTAGATGTCAAATCCAACATAAAGAGTGGGGTTATTTCCAAATATTATGATATATCATCATACAATAAAAAGTGGGAGAATTACCAAAAAAAGTCCTAAACCTATTGCAATTATACCAATTTAGTCATAAACTTTTTTTTGGGATCAATTTAGTCCTAAACCTTTTATAATTGTGTCAATTCAGTCCATCCGGCCAAAATTGGCCGGCTGATGCTAACATGGACGTCGGCCAATGAATGCCGATGTGGCAATTTTTTAATATAATTTTTTTATTTTTTTCAAAATTTTAAATATTTTTTTATTTTTTTCAAAATTTTAAATATTTTTGAATTTTTTTTTTTTTCCTTTTTTTCCCACCTTCTCATTCCTCTGGCAAGGCTCGCCCCCGCCGGCCACTGGCAAAGGCGAGCCTCGCCCAACCATGGCAAGGTCGAGCCTCGCCGACCACCAGCGGGGTCGACCCAACCAAGGCCTCGCCAGATCTGGCGACGGCAGCCTCGCCGACCACTGGCAAGGTCAACCCTCACCTTGGCTGGGCAAGGTCCTGCCGGATCTGGCGGGGCCTCACCCTCACCAATGGCCAACGAGGCTGACCTTGTTAGATTTGGCGAGGCCTTGCCCTCGTCGGCCCTCGCCTCCGGCCAACCAAGAGAAGGAGAAGATGGGAAAAAAAAAAAAAAAAAATTCAAAAGTTCAAAAAAAATATTTAAAAATTCGAAAAAAATAAAAAATTTAAAAAATGCCATGTTAGCATTTGCCGGACGGTCGGCATACACATCAGCACCGGCTGGCCAATTTTTGCCGAATGGATTAAATTGACACAATTGTAAAAAGTTTAAGACTAAATTAGCCAAAAAAAAAAAGTATAGAACTAAATTGACACAATTACAATAAGTTTATGACTTTTTTGGATAATTCTCCCAATAAAAAAGTGCTACATGTTTTCTACCAATACGTTATGTCCAACATTGTGTACGCCTGGTTTAACATCATTTAACTTGCAATAGAACTCTCTTTATTATAGTTCCTTTCCTGCTATGTTCTAATTTCTTCCTTTCTATTAAAATATAGTCCCTTATATTTTAGTGCGTCATGTACATACACATATATGTAGGCTCTTTCTCCTCTTGTCCTCGCTTTTTGATGTCTTATCATACCAGGAAACAGTAAAGGTCTAAGTTGACTCCTCTTCTTTTTGACTAAACAAAGGAGCCACAAGCTCAAGTGATAGGTTATGAGTTAAATAGTTCTATTTTTTGGTTGTCGATGGAGTGAAGTGATTAAACTCCACTACCCTCGCGCCCTTTCAAGATTACTTTTGAACTTTCAAAGATATAGGGCAGACACCGTCAACAAAGGAAAGGACCTAATTAATTTTAAACCTATTATATTGATACAAATTTATTCTTCATTTTTTTTTAAAAAAATTTTGCTAATCTAATATAAGTCTTTGTGCAAAATTCTAGTATAGTCCTTCTAGCCAATACACTAAAATTTTGCTCTAGAATCTATTAACATGAAGGTTCAGTAAATTGGCAAAATTGAAAAGTATATGTTCGAATTGGCATCCAAATAATAAGTTTGTGATCAATTAGACAGTTTCCCTGTAAGAAATCTACACAAACATTGACAATGAAGGCGGGCCACGTATGACTTTAAATCTGATGAGTTGATTAGCACAAATTCCATTGGAAAAACACTCTTCACGTTGCATTTTAGTACAAATTTGCGTGAGCAAAAAGAACGAATCATACACCATTCATTCATAAAGAAGCACCGAGAACTTGTTACTCCGAATATCACCTAAGAATGTCGCTCTCGAAGCCAAACTTTATTTAAGAAGAAGAATAAGTCAAACTTGTCTCTCCGATCCATAAAAAAAAAAAAAGGTCCAATTGTCTATTTGACCCAAAAAAAAAAATATCACTTGTCTCCTCCATTTACCACCGACCATCGCCTTCACTGCCACTGGTCCTACCCCCAGGCCATGCTCCTCAGAAAGTCAACAAGCTCCAACTCAATGTCGACGCGACCGTGCATGCAGGAGAGTGAGAGAGCAAGAGAAAGAGAATGGTGGCGATGACAGTGCGAGTAACGCGGCGGCGGCGGCAACTCAATGGTGGCAGTAGCCACACGACGCCTCAAATTCGAGGCTTGCAGCGCCCCGGATCATAGGCTCGCCCCACCGCCTCCGTTCGACGCTGCAGGTTCTGATCCGCGGCTAGTGGGATGGCTAGAAAGAGAGGCGAGATGGACTGGGCAAGGTGGTGGTGGTGGTGGTGGTGGTGGTGGTGGTGGATGGCGAGTTAACAACAACCGCGAAGGTAGCAGTGTAGGACGTGGTCCGCAGCCAAAAAGAATAAGGAACAAATGGAGAATAGGAAAAGATGGGAAATAAGTCAAATGGAAAGGAGCTACGCCTATCAAATCCCAACGATGCTGATTGCGTCCTTTTTTTAATCTCTCTATTACTAATCTGGATAATCGCTTTAATAAAAATACGATTCAAGATTGAATTCAACGAGAGGATGATACCGAACCTAATTTAAAAAGTTTGGGCAACATAGTGAATAAATAAAATGAAAAAAATCCAGGGATCTAAAGTGAACCTAGACATAAATGTTTTATTCACTTTTATTTTAATTACACGTCGCAGGCATGCACACACACTTTATACTATTTTTGGACAAACTGTATACTAAATGAAGATCTTCCTTCCGGAGAAACTCGTGCATTGTAGTTGGTACGTGCTCTCCATTAGTGTAGACATTGCTAAGACGTGTCCGATTGTCATACAAAATCGAGCCTCGTCCAATGAGAACACGCCACTCGTTCGTTCTTCCAGCAATTTCTCGTGTATATACTTGGGATTATATAATATTGGATGAGCCCCGACGAGCCCCACGAATAACAAGTTTAGGTCAACTAAGAAGTTGTAATTCTACATGATGGGTAAATTAAAAAGGGTGCTCGTTAATCACCAGCTGATAGGACGTTGATTGACGTTGATTTGTCATCTCAAGGTTTAGTTACCAACCCATCTACATTCACATCAACAATATCCAAACAAAATTAATTGAAATGAATGAATTGACATTAAATCAAAATCAAATGGATATAATTTAAAAATTTATGACTAAATTGACACTAATGTAAAAAATTTAGGAATTTTCTAACATTTTTTTCTAAAATTGATGATGCGGCTCTTCTATTGTAAATCGAGAGGTTGAAGGACGAGTTAAGAAACAGCGGCTAACGATATCCCGTGTAAACAAGGGGAGTTTGAATTTTTATATTTTGAAAATTAATTTACATTTTTAGTAATTGATTAATTAGATTTGAAACATGAATGAAAACCATTAAAAAAATCCCAGGGTGGCGGGGTGGGAGCACCTAGTTGGGGCACACAAAAGGACTTCTCATTTAGGAATTGAAGATCACCCATTGAAATCTTATCAATTGAGTAAAGATTGCTCTGAGAAAAATCTATAAGGACAGAAGAGTTAGACTTGATTTATGAAACTTGCAGAGTTTATCATAAATCTCTAGAATGATAAATGTATGGATACCTAATTAATTCCGTACTTATCAAGAAGCTTCCTTCATGACTTGAAGTACAATCATCTTGTGTATAATAGCACGGTATTATTGCCTATGAACTCTGAGTTAATTGTTTTTCCTTCTATCAAAAGTCATGCACCATAAATATTTCAATTCCCTAACATCTCCTTATTGAATTTTACATATACCGCCAATGACAACTCATCTCAATGTGCGCTATTGAGTTGATAGATAAGTCTCATGCATAAAGCCATAAGGGCATGCGTGAATCGTGACTAGAGCAAACAATATAGTGTAAGGAGTAAACAGTGTTCAGGTGAGATTGCCTACTTTAGGTAATATGAGAGATAAGGTAAGAATGTCGGATTTCAAATATCTCCACACCACCTAATTATGGGCAATGCTTGCGATAGAAAATAAGTCTTACGCAATATTGAACTAACGCAACGCATTTTAAAGCTTTGTGGACGTGGATGGAACCACTCCCAAAGCGAACGATAGCATGCTCGCAAAGTCTCGATTGAGACTGCCTACCTTAGCTCCTCAATTGTTTTAATTCTATGCTAATTAATGAGATAATGTTCGGTGGAAAAAATAATAATGAGGTAACATATCATATGGGGATTATGTTTTCGCAGCATATAACTTAGTCAATCCCGTGATATAGACCTGGGCTATAATGCAGGTTTTAGTAATCTCCTATGGCAAGGAAATTTGTTCCTTTTGATATTTTATTATTAGAAAGTAAACATTGAATTGACGTGTGATCTTTTACTTGGTCCGTGTCCCCATCATAGTCAGAGGAAATAGCTCAATCTGTCGATTGACCTTTTCTTTTGGTTCTTAATAAAATTCAAAAAATAATTAATCATTGCTAAAAAAAGGTTTAAACGAGGCAAGATGGCATATAAAATGGCATCTTTCTTTATTATTATTATTATTACTAGCACACAAATTGAAAAATAATTGCATCATGCTCTGAGGACATGATGATTGGGAAATTGTTTCTTTTATTTCTTAAGGAGTTTTTTCGTAGACTATTATTACGTACAGTGTGAATGTAAAAAAAGAAAAAAATCTGCGACTGAAATTTAGAAAACGATGTATTTACAATTTTTTTTTTTAGCAAAATAGATTTGTTCCATCATCAAATTGATGTTTTTTATTCTAAGATTGCTCGTATAGAAAATTTTTGAGAAAATTACGAGAACGGTTGTAAATCTATCATAATTTTTTTTCAATTCAATCCTAATTTTTTTTTTGGTCAATTCAAACCTAAACCTTTTGTAATTATGTCAATTCAGTCTATTCAATCATATTTGGTCCGCTATTCAACTAATGCTAACGTGGTAATTTTTTAATAATGGATTTTTTTTCATTTTTTTATTAATTATTAATTTTTCTTTTTTATTTTCTTTCTTCTTCTTCTGGCTGGTTGCTAAATTAGCCAAAGGCTATGGCCAATGAGGCCTCGCCATTGCCGGTGAGCTTGTTCTTGCCATCGTGTTGCTGGGCAAGCTCATTCGTGAAAGTGAGGTCTCGCCCAATCATGGTTAGACTCACCCTTGCTCGGTGTCATCACGATAAGGGCAAGCTCGCCTAGCGCCATGATGGCTAGGGCGAGCTCACCCAACGTTGTGATGACGAGGCTCACCCTTGCTAGATTTGAGGGAGGGGGGGCTTGCCCATGATGGCGAGGCCTTGCTGACTGTAACCTCTAGCTGGTTCGGTGATTGACCTGAAGAAGAAGAAGAATAAGACAAAAATAAAATAATTGAAAAAATATTATTAAAAATTGTCACGTTAGTGTCGGTGGATGCCGGCCGATATTCACGTCAGCGTTGACCGAACAAATTTAGTCGGAATGACTGAATTTGTATAATTTTAAAATGTTTAGGATTGAATTAGACAAAAAGAGTTTAAGACAAAATTGGAAAAATTGAAATAGATTTAGGAATGTTTTGATAATTTTCCCGAAATTTTTTATATTACCATCAATATAATCATTTTCAATTAGGCATGCGCCCCTCCACTAATGAGAATAACTTGGAGCGTTTAGAACCACAAAGTAAATGGCACTAGAACGATCATGCCGTCCGTAAATCGATTATCCACGATGACTTATCAGTCTTGATTTGAGAAATCTTTCTAAACATATATTTGAGAAAAGGACTCCTGCTCTTTTGACTTTTATTACAAATGGACAAGTTAACCTTTGAGTTTTGACTTCAAGTAATGTTTGGCTAATAAAGGCGTGTTTGGCAATCGGTTAAACAATAAAAATTTCTATTTTTTTGTTTTTAGAGTAGATTTGGAACAGAAATCCGTTTGTTAATATTTTTGTTTCTGAGAACAAATTTCTATTTTTTTGTTTCGGGAAGTAGATTTGAAACAGAATCGAAAAGTAAAATAAAAATTGATTTTTTGTTCCCAGGAACAATTCCCGAATCAAGCCAACTTCATTTTTCTTTTTTCTCTTCTTTCTTTTTGTTCTTCTTCTCTCTCTTTTTCAATTGCTGCCGTCATCGTCGCCGCCGTCCACTGCCGAGCCTTGGCCTCGCTAGTGGCTAGGCGGGCCTCCCCTAGCCACTAACCACCGGCAAGGCTTGCCTGGCCGAGCGAGGCTTGACCTCGCCCAGATCTAGCAAGGCCGAGCTTGCCCAGCCAAGGCTTAACCGAGCCTCACCCAGCTAAACGCAATTTTATTCCGGGAAAAGGTACCAAACGGCTTAAAATGCTTAGTAACTGTCGTCGTTGCCATCCACCACAAAGCCTCGGCCTCGCTGGTAGCTAGGCGGGCCTCGCTCGGGCCTTCCCGGCCATCGGCGAGCCTCGCCCGGCAAGGCTAGGCTCGTCCAACCATTGGCGAGGCTTGCCTAGCTGGGCGAGCCTCACCTAGCTACCGGCGAGGTTCAGTCGACGAGGCACGGCCTCGCCGAGGGCCGGCAACACTCCTGCAAGGTCTCCAGCCCTCATCTAGCCGGTTGCTAGTCATCCCAAGGCTAGCAATCGGCAAACCTTGAAGAAGAATAGGAGAAAGAAAAGAAAAAAAGTAATAAAAATATTTAAAAATTAAAAGAAAATGATTTAGATTAGAAATTTTCAGAACGGATTCTATTTCGGGAATAAAAATTTTAAATAGTTATCAAACGTCTTAAAATGCTTAAGAATTGTTCCGGGGAACAAAATTAAAAATAATCATTTATGATCAGAAATTGTTCCTGAGAACAGAATGATCACCTAACGCGCCCTAAAAATCCCATTAAAAAAAAAAACCTTGTTCTACACCTTTGCAAGTTACAACATAATCTTTTTCATAATCTTTTCGCAATATAGAAGTGATTTTACTTCTATCAAAGGCCTGTAATGTTAAGCTCGGTGAAACAGATAGAAACTTTATCAAAGCGAGTTCTTCGATTCAATTCTTTATTTATAGATGAAAGGGTAACAAAAGATGATTAGCATGACAAGTGAATCGGGTTATCATCCCCCTCTTTACTAGCAATTGAAGGGCGATTCTTTGGTTTGATCGAAGAAACGGCACAAATGAATGAACAAGATTTGTGCGAAGAGAAGAAGAAACAAAAGGGAAAACAAGAACAACATCTAGGTTCTTAGGGAGTTCAAAACCGCCGAGTGATGAAAAAAGAAGTCCATGTTGCTGACGTGAGGAGAAGTAGTCGATCCTAAAGGTGCAAAGTAAAACCCTCCGATGACATCATGGTCATGATACGAAAGAATCACTATACAAGACAAACACAATTATATCTGGGGCCTAATTCCCTAAAAAATTTTAACTTTAGTTTCAATCCTAAATATACCTGAAGTTTTCCTTTCACTATAACCCAAAATCTACACCCTAGTCCAAAAATTGCCATCGGTTTCTTCAAAATTGTCAAAATCATGACCCCTTAAAGGTTTTATTATCGAAACCCGTGTCTTCATTAATACCCTCACATTTGAATGGAACAACAATAGACACCCAATGTTAATCATTTTGAAGAAACTAGGACAATTTTTGGACGTAGAAAGAAAGGAGGGATTTGAGATTATGGCAACAGTTTGTAGTTTTTTGTTGAGGATTTATCGGGAATTTATTGGGAATTAAGCCCATTATTCAGCTTAATTGTAACTACTAATGTTCTCCTCCTCATTCTTCTTCTTTTGTTTTTGTTGGCAATGCAATTTTAGTTATTATTTTGAAATTTTTTGAAAATCACTATTAAGTGTTCTAAAAATTTAAATCCGTTAAACAAAAGAATGATTGAATTTCTTACTTTTCTAACGCTCCTCCTCACTCATAGGGTTGACTTTACAAGAAAGATTATGCACTCACATAGAAATTTTGTGAGACCATCATCAATTATTTTAGAAGTTTAAACTATTAGATAAATACATGATTTGATAATTAAATTATCTTACCACTATTCTTATATAGAGCTCAAATAATGTTTCAATGCAATTTAATTAATCATAAGACCAGGTCTTTATGGGATGAATTGGCCACTTCAACTCTGTCACGCTCTTGGCCAAAAAAATTAAAAAAAAAAAAACTGTCATGTGGAAATGAATAATTTAGATTTTTTTTTAAATAATCACTTGTATTGATTGAAATAATTAGTCAATAAAAAAATTTTTCCATTATAAAAAAAAAATTATGTCTAAATATTTCTGTGAATGATAAATATATTTATTGTTCATTCATTTTTGTAAGTATTACAAGCAATTGCTTTTAGGAAATATATATTAAATCATTCATTTTCTGCAAAATAAAGGGAGTCTTCAAGCACATTAATCATTCACTTTCGAGAAATTATTGTATGTATATATTTACCATCTCACAATTAGGTGTATCTAATACCTTCTTTTCTGCCACTTGGTGATATTGATGAGATCATATGCGAAAACCGATAACGCTTATGCGTTTAAATAAATGGATAAGGGGAGGATAGCCACGGTGAAAATTGCCGACAATATTAAACTATTATCCTTCACATGACAAATTCAACACCACCGGTGGGTATCAACTTGCAAAAAGAATAAAAAAGGAAAAACAAAAGAAGGGCGTGAACGGTTTCGACGTTTGATCCAAAAACTTGATCTGATAAATTGAAAGAGGCCGAAATATATAGGCTGAAGACAAGTGGTATGGGATACTTTGATACATCTCTCAAGTGCAAGTCAAATTATGAATGACACGTCAAATTTGACACATAGGAGGCCACACACATAGTACACCAGGACAAAGCATGGCTTAATCTCATCGGTGGAAGAAGATTGCGTGTATTTAAAGAGCATTTAAACTATGTAGAAAAGCGGTGTTAGATAATTTAACGTA
This sequence comes from Eucalyptus microcorys, assembly GCA_014182515.1. Lineage (NCBI taxonomy): Eukaryota > Viridiplantae > Streptophyta > Magnoliopsida > Myrtales > Myrtaceae > Eucalyptus > Eucalyptus microcorys. Next base: position 28,081,147 of record CM024570.1, read on the forward strand.
CTTCATTTACTCCAAATTTGCTTCTTAGGGTGTGTTTGTTTGAGTGAAAGATTTTTTTGCAAATTAATTTTCTGGACTTTCTATTATTTGGTCTACTGAAAACAATTAAACAACGAAAACCATTTTCAATGAAAGAAAATATGCATGCTTAAAGTTAGGAAAATAAATTCTCTAACCCGAAGAGAAAAATATTTTCCTAAAAATGATTTCTCAAAAAACATTTTTCTTTATCAAGAAATTTTTCCCCATAACAAATACAACCTAAATTGTTCTCTTTTTTCACCTTTCCTTCCAACTTCCTCATGAAACTTTGGGACATCACGCCCAAATAGCATATTGATGTGAGTTTTATCATAGCTGTTGCGGCTTTTATAGCCTTGTTGTGGATGAATATGTTGCACCGAGGCTATTTTCACATTTGGAATTCAAAGCTAAGGGGCCGATGGTATTCAATAATTTAAAGGAATAACTCTTAAACCGATGATATTCATACAAACCTTGAATTAAGATACAGAAATATGCAATTTATTGTTAAATGGGATTAACTCAATTTATTTATGAAGAATATGATGGCGGTTGTGTAGAAGGCATTTCGTGATCTCGAAACTCTAGATTATATAGAGGAAGTGGACTCTACCATATGATATCACATGGGATTCGCGTGCTTAGCTGGTCAAATCATTCTGGCCGATGAGATCCACCAAGCACGCTGATAACTCTAAAGTAGGTAGATGCGATGTTGAGACGTGACATGTGGTGTACTTATTATTAATTACTACCCTAGTCCCATGGAGCAAATGAACAAACCCGAGATCGTCAAGCGTTCCCGAAAGTCAAAAGTCCCCTTCCGTTTGCTTCACGTTAACCGCCCTGAAATCAACGCTGAGCGATTCAAACTCCGGCCGGCGGATCATTGGCCGACATTAGAGTGTCGTCTCGTGTTTGTCGGTTGCATCAGTTTTCAACGTGGAAAAACTGATACTACATACGGGCCGTGTAGTAGACAGAGATCGCGACATAAGATATGGAGACTGGCGAGGTTCGGTCGCAATCGGGTCGATTTTAATCGCTAGATTTTTTTAAGTTTGCAATCGAACCGCCAAGCTTTGACTTTAATCACCCAATGAACTTAATTTGCGTTTCTTTTCGGTCGAGTGCACTCTAAACCGAATCCCAATCGATATTTGGACGAAATGCCGACAAGGGGACCATAGGGAAATGGCGTGGTGTGCGAAAAATTGGCCACGTATTTGTCACATCAGCAATTTATCTGAGAATTGTTGAATTCTAACAAATGTACATCAATTAAGGTTTCATTTATTTCGTGAAAAGCGTAATGTTTTTTAAAAGCATTTTTCAAAAATTCATTTTTCAAGAAAATGTAATTATTTTCCAAAATTTGGGTAAACTTGAAAACGAAGTGGAAAATATTTTCCGCTATCTAGTAAGAAAAATCTTTCCTCTGTACACTCTTTTTCATTTATTTTATTTTTTAAAATCGATTTTTATTACTTTTTATTTTTAAAAAATCGATTATTAAATTATCTTTTCTTTTTCTTTTTCTTTTCTTTGTTTTCCTCTTCTCTTTGACAAGCATGAGATTGGCCCACTAGCGAGCTCGAGCTCACCGCTCGCCAGATTAGCGAGGCTGGTGAGCATGAGGCTCGCACATTGGTGAGCTCAAGCTTGCCAATCTGGAGAGGCTCGAGGCGGCAAGCTCGAGCTTGTGGTGAGGCTCATGCCTACCGATTAGCTGAGCCTCATGCTCATTGGCAAGCTCAAGGCTCGCCTATGGCTGGTTGTGGCCATCACCATGGCCGGCGATTGGCCAATAAAGAAGAAGAGGGAAAATAAAGAAAATAAAAAATAATAATAATTCGAATTTATATATATATATATATATATTTTTTTTTTTTTTTTTTTAAGATGAGGAGGAGGAAGTGAGGGCTCCAAGGGGTGTGAGGTAAGAGAGACCAAGTGAGGAAAATGTTTTCCATTTTTCAAAAGTGGAAAACATTTTCTCCTTATTTAGAAGACTTTTTTCCCTTTATGAAAAATATTTTCCCCAGGCAATTCATTTTCCGTGGAACGAACGTTGAAAAATCTGGAAATTTTTTTTCCTAAAAGTTATTTTCCGTGAAACGAACAAAGTCTAAATAATATATTGAAAGTACATTGCACAGTGTGATTTTGTAAGTTTAGGGACATGATCGCAAGTTCTGTACTTTCATTACCTTGATTGGAGTTCTAAAGGGTAGGTCATGGCCACGAGGGATTTGATTTTTTGGACCTTATATCTAAATAGTTATTCATGAAGAATGGGTCCCCAGGTGGGGACGTACTGCCAAATTGCTTGCTTGGGTGTGCACGAATGAACTTGCATATTAGACAATTGATCCAGGCATCAGAGAATTTTTCTAGCTTAGGAACTTTGATGGAAATGGCAATTTGGTACTTTCCAAGTTAGTCAAAAGTTAGAGAAACTATTAATGGAGTTGGCACCTTACAACAACAACAACAACCCGATAATCTATTTGATGTGATTATGTCTGCATCTGTTTTGTGTAATGACTGGCTTACGCACCGATCGGGATTGTTTCCACTTTAATGCCATTGTTACTTGTATCAATTACGTTTCTTGAATTTTCAAGCGCCCACAGTATTCAAATACATTGTTTGCAAACTCAATATTACTTGCGCATCGAGTTACGATTGCTAATTTCTTTGTTAAGTTAGATTACTGGCTTTCCTGTATACATTATTTCTGTGTGTGTGTGTATATATATATTGCAACACATTATGGAGCCAATAAATCCATTTCTTATTTTTGGTTCTAACTGCGTCCCTTGCCCTCAAGATTCATTTCACCAGCCATCCATTGGTCCTCCGTGATGCCTTTAGTATTACACGGCCTGCTCGAACTCACGCCCGATATCTTCCCCCCAATGGACTTATTCTTTCTGTTTTTTGAGTGATTTTATAAACTCATTTCCCCTCAAAAATCGTGTCATCATCTGTGAAGTGCTTTGCCCGATCATTTACTTAGTAAATAGGCTGCTACTGCTTAGGTTTCTATAGTGTGAAAATTAAGCAACTGCCATTTTGTTTTGTTTTTATGTCCTTTGTAGCTGAACACGACGTGTGTCATGTCGAAGCACGTTTTAGCATAAGCTTTTGAGGTAGGAGCTTGGGTGATAACATATTTTTAAGCAGGGAAAGTGACACAATTGATCTTTAAATTTTAGCTCAATGTATAATGTGGTCCATGAATTTTAGTCCAATGTATAATATCATCCATAAACTTACAATTTGTTCAAAATGATTCCTAAACTTTTAATTCATGTTCATTCTAGTCTCACGACTATATAAAGATGTTCAATATTTTCTCTAAACTATAATTAATAGAAGGATAATAGTGAACATTTTCATGCAATTTAGGAACTAACTTGAACATATATTAAAAGTATAAAAAGCACATTGAATAAATTATGAGTTCAGGAATGTCATTGCGCATTGGGCTAAAATTTATGGATTACATTGAACAAACTCAAAAGTTAATGGACCACATACATATTGAGGTAAAGTTCATAAATCATATCAAACAAATTTATGAACCACATTACATATAGAGTTAAAATTTAGAAGTTATTTGTGTTGTTATCTCTTTTTAAACTATCTTATTCATCACCAATAGGAGCCTTTCCTCTTTCTTAGGGGCCTCAAGAGATGTATATGTTTAGGATGAGGATGTTATTAACATGTGCCCCTTTACACTTGTTATAAACCCTAAAAATACAATTTTTTTTTTCATTTTCAAAACAGTCATTTTCATATTATACATAGAAATTACAAGGAAATGGTCTCTATCAGCTGGGTTAAATTTCCAAATCTAAAATACACTTCAAGTTTTAATAAGTGATGCGTAACAGCAAGTTAAATAAAAAAAAAATGAAGAAGTCAAAGGAGATGGGGCCCTAAACAGGCTCGTTGTTATAAGTTCAAATAATTCTCCTTATAAGGAAAGAGATTAACTATAATAATTCATGACGTGGGCTGCTGCCTAAGTGACCCTTGCCGAGGCTCACCCTCGCCCAGGTGAGTGTCGGCCTCGCCCATACTAGATTTGGTGAGGCCGGCCCTCACCTAGGCCAAGGCGGCCTCACCTAGTGTCGCTGTCACCCGGCCGATGCTTGGCAAGGCCACCTTGGCCTAGGCACAAGTTGGCCTCACCCAGTGACCCTTCTTAGGCCATGTTTGGGTGAGGGCTTCCCTCGCTAGGGCTTGCCTAGGCTCGATTGGGCCTCCCCTGTGAAAGGCGAGGCTAGCTGGCTAGCTATGGCCAGTCGTCACTTGTGGCTGGTGGTTGACCACCGGAAAAGGCAAAGAAGAAAGCCAAAAAGAAAATAAAGAAAGAAAAAAAGGGAAAAAAACAGAAAAAATAATAAAAAATTAAAAAAATTAAAATATTATTAAAAATTGCTCATGTCAATACCAACAATCCTACGTGACACCGCCGACATCCATGTCAGCATCTTCCAACCAAAATTAATCGGATGGACTTAATTGACAAAAAGTGAAAACGTTTAGAACTGAATTGACAAAATTAAAAGGTTTATGATTCAATTTTAGGTTTATGACTTTTTGGACAATTTTTCCAATCGTTGAGGGTTTGTATTTGTGAGATGAGTATGGTTAATATAATATGCTTTTAATTGTGATTTTATTTTTCACCTTTGTTTTGAGTTATTCATTTTCGTCCTAAAATCTCAACTCATTTTCTACATTTTTTATTGGTTCAACGTGGCAATATGCGTTAACAAAATTTACACAAACTTTGATTTAAGTACTCCTTACATAATTATATTCGATAAGTATGTTTAAAACACCTAGCTTCGGTTGATAATTTGTCATATAATATTGAAATATAATATTCTCAAATATTATTAAAATTGTCTTATTTTTATTGCTGTCCCGCATCACGCGGTTTGCCGTCTAGCAAAATATAGATGCCAACTACCGAATTTGGATTTGTGCTCTTGTATGAACTTTTCACTATTGGCGGATCAAAGGAAAACTCAAACATGCATCACGCTTGCTAAGTTTACAAGATTCTTTTGAAAAAAATAAACATAACTTTTCAATATATCCGACCATGGCCGGTGATGATTATTTTCCAAGTTGTCCCATTTTAATCTAAGCAAATTGGGAAGAAGTGAAAGCAATGTGGTTAACACTTTCTCCAGGTAGATTTGGTGAACCGTCCATCTCAAAAAAATCTTATTAATGCCTCAAGGATCACTTTGTTTTGACAGGGCGACCTCCAATAGCTGACATTATCCTCATCTCGTTGAAAAGGACAGGGTCCAATGGGATCATCCTTCAATTGGTAATGCTTAATAATTCACGACGAAAACCCCTCCCTTAGGAAACCCAAAAGAATGGCCTCATCAATTCGTACTTTTGAATTGGTAATCTCGATCATATCACAATCATGACCACACAAGCTGTTAGCCAGATGTCTCGCACATATATCAAGCACAACCCACCCAAGTTCATCGATCTCCCGATATTATCCGCCCTGATTGCAGCCTACTTGTACCCGTGCGATTTTAACAGGCCTCATGCTGGTTTGAAGTCACGCGAGACCCATTTACTAGCACAACAATCTGAAATCAAAGTAATCGAAATCCCCAATTGACTGTGGCATCACACCAGGCAACCCCACCTGAATCCTCCTTTAGCACGATATTATTATCCATTCAGATTGTAGCTCACCTGCACCAGTGCGACCTTCAAAACTAACGGTGTTATTTTATTTTATTTTTATAATTGGCTGTGAGGCTTATGTAATTGTACAACAACCCAACGGATATGGACACATATATTTCCCAGGTCCATGGACCTAAATAACAACAAGAGTGATGCAAGCCTAGGGTATGCTTTCTCAAATAGTAAGATCGGGAAAGTGACTCGCACATGGAAAACAGGACGAACAAAAATTTTAGCACTACGCAAGTTCAGGAGAACAGTCGTATATTTGTTGATACAAATCAGATCGACCTGATTCCAAAGCCAAATGAACAAAGACTTCTGGATCTACAATTTCTCTATTGTGGGTTTTCTGAAATAAGCACTGTAGAATGGTCGAATTTGGGTTGGAAATAACAAACAGAACAGGAAAAGATAGAAACTCCGTTGGTTGCTCTTCTAGGCCTCCAAGGAAGTTGAGGGGAGCACCGATTCTTCTAGATCGATGACTGCAACTCTTCAATGATGCATATTTTGAAAGCTCCAACTCTTCAAGGACGGAGTGAAAACTCTTCTAGGTTTTCAAGGGTATGAACTCTACAAGGTTCACGATACTTACTTCAAAACAAAGTTTTCATTCATCAAAAATCGTCTGTCCTCTACAAGAAATTGGATGGCTTATATCATCAAAGAAATAAAGACAGAGCATTGAAACTAGAAGAAATAGTAAAGAGCATAGAAAAGATAAACTAGTAAAAGCGTCATGTGGGCTTCCAAAGTGTCTTTCAAGCTTCTAGGATGGACTCAAGATATCGATACGGCTTCTCGATTTTGTCAAACTTGAATGCGGGCTGATCTTCTTGGTCGAGAGAGTTGGTCTTCAATGCGGGCTGCAATGAGTAAGGTCACCGTGACCTCACATCCATTGTTAATTCCATTTGCTTTGTGTTGGTGCCACAAGCGGGCGCAATTTGAGTTGATCTGCATATCCTTTGCACTCATGTGTTGGGATTGGATAGGCAATAGGCCTAAGAAAAACTCATCCTAGTGGGAGAACCGCACGCATTTTCAGACCGTCCAACTTGCACTAAGGCCAAAAAAGAATTTCTCTTACATGTACAGAAAGATTTTATTCTGGCAAGTTATGTCGCTGACATGGTAGACCTTTTTCTTTTCATTCTTTCCCAATCTCTCTCTCTCTCTCTCTCTCTCTCTCTCTCTCTCTCTCAAAACAAGAAAACAAGATGAATTGTTTTTATTTATTAAAGAATGAAAGCATGGAAGCTATTAATCTTTCAAACCAAGTTATCATTTGGAGATCTATAATTTTAGACCGTTTTAATTTAATGTTACTACTGACTTATTTTGACGTGCACATATCATTGAAGGTTGTTTAAAGATGTTTTGATGTGATCGTTTGCCCTCAGAGCTGAATCATTACAATTAATATTTTTGCGAGACAATGTTATATTTTTAAGCAGCCAACTCATCTTTTTTCGTTCTTCTCCAAAGTTTCCCTTTCACATATGACTTTATAAAAATTAATTTATAAGCTCGATTAAGATCTCTTAACAAAAATTGTCCTCATCTTCATAATTTTATATGAGCTTTTTGTAATTTAAAATATTCCTTGTGTTCTTCTCTGTTCAGGGAAATAAATAAATAAAAAGAAATTATCTTGCCGACTTGGGTTGAAGCACGCAATCTCTAAATAAAAAGGCCAGATTTAAGACTTCATGTACAGCAAAGTATAAGAAAGATTATTAGGGTATTAACGGACTAATCGTCGTTCACGAAGTCTGAATCCTTGTATTATTATCATTATCAATATCATTATCATCATGGTCATCATTATTATTTGAAGGAGTGCAACAAAACTGTAGAAAATCCTTTACCACGGCAAAGCCCTATTCTTTTCTTACGAGAAAATCGATCTTTAATAGGTTATTCCCACGCTAATGCAATTTTTCGATGCGTGATACTTCATTAACCCCATTAACTAGGCGATATGCAAGTTATAGATGCAATGAGCAGAGCACACAACACAATATTAGAGCTCTGTACTATACAAATCAAACGTGCTTTGTGCAACTAATCCGTACTTATAAGTTCGTTCCTTGATAATGGATTCCACAAGATTAACCAAAGCATATTCTAAACTTACACCAACCATCATTCATTTGGTAGATTACAAACATGGGTATCAACTATTTATTTAGTTAAATTTGTATAGACTTGATGTTCATAACTTACAATCCACCAAGGTAGCGCATGGGAACTTCCTCTGTTTGATAACGTTAACTAATTTTTCTATTATCTGGAATAGAAAAGTACCTATGGGATATATTTGGAACAGAAACAAGAAATAGAAAAAAAGTATTTGTTTTTTGGAACAATTTTTAGAAATAAGTCATTTATTTATTTATTCTTCTTCTTCTTCTTTGCCGCTCCCTATGGGCTGCCGTTCGCCGGCTAGTTGCCATTAACCGCCGTTCGCCGTCGGCCAACTGCCGCCGTCAACCGTCGTTGCCTTCCGCCAACCACCAATAACCCGTCGCAGCTGACCGCCAATAGCCCTTCGTCACCAACCACCGCCAACTGCGGACTGCCGACCGACCACTGCCGCCACCAACCAACCATCGCCGCCGACTGGAAGGCAATGGCGGTAGCACTTGGTGAGTGGTCAGCGGTGGTGGTCGGCGGTGGTCAAACGCGTTTCTATTCTTTTTGTTGATCGTACTAAATATATTCCTATTCTTTTTCTATTTCAAGAATATAAATTTTAAATAGTTATTAAATGCGTTATTTTACTCGAAATTATTCCGGAAATAGAAATAGAAAAAAATTATTTTTGAAAAGAAATTATTTCCTAAAATATAAATGTTACCATTCACCCTGATTAGTAAGGGTGAACTAGCTTTTGACCTATCTTCAATCTTATTTGAAAAATGGATTAGTACATTGAAAGTCCTAAAGTTTGTTACCTAAAATTTTCAAAATGTGCAATTTAGTCCTAAAACTTGTTACAAAAGTGCAGTAAAAACTTTCAAAAAGTGCAATCGAGTCCTAAAAATTTCAAAAAGTGTAATTAATGTAAGAACTTGATTGAACCATTTTGACAAATTTTATAACTTGATTGTACTTTTTGAAAGTTTTATGACTCAATTGTATGTGACAAATTTTAGGACTTAATTGCATTTTTGAAATTTTTAAGACTAAGTTACACTTTCGAGACAATTTTTAGGAGTTGATTGCACTCTTTGAATGTTTTAAAACTCAATTGTATTTTCGTGATAAGTTTTAAGATATAATTACATTTTTTGAAAGTTTTAAAACCCAATTGCACGTGACAAGTTTTAGGACTTAATTGCACTATTTAGAAGTTTTAAGACTAAATTATATTTTTGCGACATGTTTTAGGACTTTATTGCACTTTTGAATGTTTTAGAACGTAATTGCATTTTTTGAAAGTTTTAAGACGTAATTACACTTTTCGTAATAAGTTTTAAAACTTCCAATGCATTTATCCCTTTGAAAAATAGCATATAGAAGTCATAGTAAAGGAGATTCAATTCTCGGTGATGTTGAAGGTCTTGAATGCTTCAACCATTTTACCAATCGGAAGCTAATGTAACAACTATTTTAAAAATAAGTTAAAATATCTTTAAATTGGAAAAAAAATAAAATTGCAACTCGGTTTTTGGGACTACAGTGGAACCAATCGATTCAGTTCCAAGCCAATCCAAAGGGTTGCCTATTTGATTCCTAGTTTTGAAAACCTGAAATAGGTCCCAATCAGGTAGATTTCAGAGTTTTTGTTCGAAACTAACCTTGAAATTGAAACCATCCATCCCAATTTGAGGCATAGACATGGTTGGAACAAATTTCCTCCGCTCAAGAATGGAGCAATATATGTATGGCCGTATCATTTTGGAAGAGAGCCTTTCATCGTTTCAATAATGTATCATTTTGTATATGCTTCATTATCGATATGATTTTATGTGCCTGAACCATGGAATAACTTGAAAAACTCTTATAAACTAATTAGTCCATTGATAAGATTTAGGACTCAGAAGAACTTCACCCATTTTTGGTGTACTCTTCACTCAAACTCATGAGTCTTCATAATAATATTGGAAAATCCTTATAATGATATAAATATGGTGTGATCTGCTGTATCTTCCTAGAACCGAGTCGACCAATTACCACATCAATGCGAGTCCCCTTCTCCACCTACCAAGGAAAGCACGGCAAGCAAGACCAACGCAAACTTCATCCTTCACGAACCCATGAATCACAATTTGCATTTAAAATTCAATGATACGCCCTGTCGAACTCAGCCGCAAAAAAGATCAAGCCGACGATGCGACGGCAATGTATATTTTTTCCTTTCCCAGAAGATTATGTGATTTGGTCAAAGAATCAGCAACCAGTATCAAACGTTATCTTGGCATCCCTTGATCGGGTCAAACCGGAGGACCCCAGGTCTAAACTACAGTTGCGGCAAGCAATCGGAGTTTGGTGAAGATAATGACCCGATGCACCAAACGAATTCTCTCCATTTGGGTTTTTGAGGTGCGTTGACCTCGAGAGGATTCATTGGCTAATGGATAAGCTGCAGCTTGTTGATAAATTATGGAAAGAGAGTTCATAACCTCACATTCGAGTTCCGACTTGTAAACTGTCAGATGCACGCATCCGGAAACCACCTGTAAGAGGATGAGGTCAGTGTTGACTTTGAAGATAATTTTTTTTTTTTGGGTCGAAGACTTTGAAGATTGAAAAGCTGGCAGGAGTACGCAACCCATTATCGGGAATGCGAGAAACTATTACAATATAGGGTTAGAATAGGATATGTTATGCATTACTATGATACCGAGACATGTAGCCAGGCCATTTACTGGTGGAATTCGCTGGTGTTGTATCGACAGGCTGTTGGGAGGTTTGAGCACCTAATCGATTAACTTTCATCGGCTGTTACAGTCCTCCGGCCTCAAATACAAAGGATAATTACTGAACAAAAGAATGTCCTTGCTTCAAGGGTGACTCCAAAAGATGTGCAAGTGCCATAATTCAAACAAGAACACTGAGCAAGGAAGCAAACAAGCTTTTAGGGTTAATAACTATAAAACTGTATCGGATCACCAACATATGCTGTATAAAAGCTTAAACTACTAGAGTTACGGTGGGTTTTGACCTTGTCCTTAGATTAAAGCAGTAGAAGTATATTAATTGGGGTGGTAAATAGTGGTAGAGAAAGACTTAAACTCGGGATCTTCTGCTTTGATACTAAAAAAATTTTGTGGGGTCTGAAGCAACTACTTCTAAAGTTAAGCTATTAAATGAATGCTTTATTATTTAAGTACTATGATGATAACATGTCTTCATTATATTATATTTACTGATAGTTTCAAGTTAGTTAGACATGAATTCAATCCATCAAATTTGAAGAGTTTTATACTTGATGGAGCAAGTTATGTGCTCGTACGAATTTGGTTCCTATTTTCACTCGTTTGCAATGCATTACGAAATTTGGAGGAAAACAAGGCCGAGAGAAGTTGACAAGCCAATCCGAATTAGCGGCATTGAAGAATCTGTCTTGTCTATGTGCACAAAAAGGAGATTTGCTTGAGAGAGCTCTTGGGCGCTTTGGAGCTCCGAAACCAAACAAGTTCGAAGCCCGAATCCAAAACGATGGATGGAAGGAATAGTGGTGGGTTGGAAGCAAAGCTTTTGGGTCCAAGAAAACCAAAAGGTCCAAAGGAAGCCAGAGAAATCGGCGGTTGGTATTTGTAATTCGTTTCGTAAACAATTAATGTTGTTTTTGGCCCAAAAAATAGAAAGCAATTTATGGAGTTACAAAGCACGATATATATATTTTTTTCTCTTAAGAAAATGAGACACCATTACCATTAGAACTAGTTTCTTATCAACTCATCAATGAATAATCTTTTCGTAGCATTCATATAGGTTGCATATCATGTTTCCCGCACAAACGTGAATTATAAGTTTATCTTATGTGTATAAACATGGTTAATATGTACTCAATATGTTTAATTATGTATCGTGTAAATAGATCGTGTGAAAGATTGCCGACCCTAGGTTCATTAGTTTCCAATCAAATGACATAGGCCAATAGTCCGCATGTCCCCAAGTATATTGGTTAATCAATTCATAGGCGATGTGGCATTAACGATGGTAATGGATAAACGAGTCATTCTCGAGTGAATCTAGTGCACGAGAGCCCATTAGATTAGGCGGGCCTCACGTGGGCCACCTCATCCAATAGATAATATGGAGTGGGTTCGCATGGACCAGCTTCACCTACGGATGTTAGGATGAATAGTTTACTTTACAAACTCGGGCTACTTGGGTTCAGTTCTAACGGGGCCTCTTTGTGATGTACAATCAGCCGGTTTTTTAGAACTGAGAACCTGTTGGTGGACTTTCACACGCCTTAAAAACAAAGTAACTTTTTTTGTTCGAAAAAACCAGGTACTTAGCAAGCAAGAAATGTCTATACAACCAAAGTCCTGACATATCGGTGTAGTTTTCACTCACTTTGGCTGCATATTTAGTCCTGTCCATGAATACTAATTCAACATACCACATGACCCCAACATACACAAATTGAGAGAGAGAGAGAGAGAGATAATTTTCTGAGGCAACAGACTATACTTTTTGAGCTAACGCGATGGAGGAAAAGGAACTATTACGGGTGTGCAAGAGAACTTGCAAAATTTGTAGCACCGGTATGGCTAGTTAGATTTCAGAGTGGATATTAGAAATCGCTAGGTAGGTTCCAAGATTTGGGATTATACACACCCTTATATTCCTAGACCATAGACTTGATACATGAATTACTGTAGAAAGATTTATGACACCCCACATGATATTCAAATAAATACATATATAATGAACTCTTTGTTATTTTTCGATTGCCTGTACAATTTTTTTCGTTTTTAAATGTGTGATCCGAAGGGAGGAGGTGTGTCTATCTTTTTGTATTTTACTTTTGGTGTTATTATGTCTTGAGATTATTTTACTATCACATAAACAAGTACATTACAGGTGTTTTGGATTGAACGTCAAAGGGGTATTAGAATTATAAATAAAATTTTCTGAAAAGGTTTGAAATAGTTTACGGTACCTTGAAACTTGTGAGACCCACGAGTAGATTTCAGAATCACGGAACCGGTACTAATAGAGCAGATTCCAAAGTTGAGAACTTAGAGCTATACGTAGGTCATCTCCATCCGTGTCCTTGCCAGAAAAGATTAGTCCCGATATGTGAAATCTAATTTAGGATACAGCAGTTTAAATAAAGAAAAGAAGAGTCCTCAGCCCAAAGTTAGCGACCAGCTTATATATGCGTGCGTTGGTGCTAGTTACTTGAGTTTAATTATGTTTTTGGCATATACCGACGATAGGAAATATCAAATTACATCTGAAGTTACGTGTCGAGTGAAAAATAGCGGTTAGCATGTAATTTGTCCAGAACTAAAAACTTATCAACATAATTCGAGAGGAACATGCAGTTGAGCAGTTGCCTTGGGTCTTTTATTTCTCTGCCCAATGGGGATATTGACCAGAGAAAAAGAAAGAGATCAGCATTTCGCAAGGAATGATTTTTGCGAACGTGACAAGCCGTTGAATCACATGGAGAAATAATGATGTAAACTCATCACACACATGCCCTCCATAATGTCTTTTATCTATACGGACCGGGTCACATATGGATCTCTCCTCTGGTAGCATGTTTCATCCTTCAAGTGAAAGGCACGCCACCACAGAGAGCAATTAGAATACTTCCCAGGCTTTCTTTTAAGACTGTATCTAGCTCTAATGTCGTAAATCTTCTGTTGTGCTGAAAATAGAAAATAGAGGAGATAGATCATAGAATGTGAAGTGGCTCCCAACATGCGTGTTAACCGGATGAAAATGGGGCTAAGTTCAGAGAATGGATCCGAAACGTTTGAATTCTAAATTTGATCTTCCTCTCCATTCCGTTCAAGAGAAAAGTAACGGAAAAGAAGCTCCAATCGAATGACTTGGGAGTTGTCTATGAACGTAGCTGGGAGTAGAAGGGATTATTTAGTGTGGTCATGGCTCGGTGCTCGTTCCTTCCATCGCACTATTCACTTTTTCTTGAGTGGGAAGAGATCTATACATGGGTGGGGACAGAGTCTATGACTTGCGACCATAGGCATATAAATACAAGAAACTTGTGCGCCGTTGGATGAGATAAGCTTCACGTCAGATCCACCTAATCTAACCCTAGATGCAAGTTGGGTTCACGTGATCCGGGGCTACAACAAGCCACAAGCCAAACTCTCCGTCATCATCGCTCGCTCTGCTCGTTCTTTTGGCAGCTTTTTTGTGAGGGAAGAAATCTGTAGGGTTCGGTGGTACTGTTCTCTGCGAAATAGCTGTCAGTGTCAGTGTCCATTATGGGGGGTTGGCTCGGCCCATGCAGAAGTGTATAAAAGAGGGAGGCACGAATTGATTTTTGGCAGTGACAAGTTCGACCGGTACGTTTTGACATGGAGATCTCGAGCTTCGTCGGAGCTCTGTTTACGTTTACGTTGTTAGTAGCTGCATGGTCGCTGAGTTTCCCAAGCGTGACCGCGGGGCTCCATGTCGCCGGGGTGAGAGAGGGTGAGACAGAAGTCAACGCAACTTCCATTCACGAGGCTTCACGTGGACGTCGTGTTGCTTTCGTGGACAATGTGGAGGCAAAGGACAAGAGCCCCGCTTGGCAGGATGCAGTGAAAACCATGACTAATGGTGGCGGCGGCGGTGGCGGAGGAGGAGGAAAAGGCGGTGGTGGCGGCGGTGGCGGTAGTGGAGGGGGTGGTCCTGGACGTGCCAAGAAACAAAGTAAGATGCACAAAAGGAAAAAGAGAAGAGGCAGTAGCGGTGGAGCCGGAGGTGGTTCGGGCGGGGGTGGTGGTGGAGGTGGTGGCGGCGGCGGAGGAGGAGGAGGAAGTGGCAAGGGCTCCGGATGGGGCAAAGGCAGTGGTGGGGGAGGAGGAGGAGGCGGCAGTGGCGGCGGGAGTGGAGGAGGGGGAGGCGGCGGTGGCGGTGGTAGTGGTGGAGGCGGTGGAGGAGGCGGACAGGGAGGAGGATGGGGTTGGGGTGGAGGAGGAGGCAGTGGAAAGGGCGGCGGCTGCTGGTGGCCGGGCTGTGGAGGGCATGGATAACCTTGGTGAAGGAAGAGCAAGGACGACAACTACGAGCGACCATGGCCACTAAGAGAAGGCAAAATGGATACAAACTTTGAGATTTATTTGATCTCGTTTAGCTTCATACGCCTAATAATACACAAATAAACTTGCATTTTAAAGATTTCTTCTTATAACGAATTTTGGGTTTTCCTTCTTGTTGAGTGTTATAAGTCATTTCGTTTTTGGTTATCTAGTGAAATTGATAGAGTGTGGTGGATTTTTTTTTTTTTATTGTTTGTGTATGTTGCGCAACTATCAATAAAAGTCACGGTTTTGATAATTAAGTGTTACATCTCATTGTTTAAAAGACAAACGAAGAAATTGCGGTTGGTCGAAGTAGCTATAGCTAAGATGAATTCTAATAATATCATATCTTATAAGATGGCTCTCATGGGTGATCACACTTGGGCCACATCAATTTCGATTTACAGCTTGTGTTGATACTAGATCCTAAAAAGGCCTAATCGACCCAATAACTCGGCAGGTCGAAGTTGTCTTTTGTGAATCATGTCATGATTTCTAATTACATTGAGATAATCCCTATGACATTGCATCACTCCAAAATGATGTATTTTTTCATTAGGATAATTATCCAAAAAGTCATAAACCTATGATATGATGATCGATGCAATCTTAAATATTTTGATTGTGCAAATTCAGTCTTTAGGCCTTTTGACAATTAGCCATTTTAGTCCCAGTCGCCCTCAAAGATGAGCCCTCACCCAAATCTCGCGAGGCTGAGGCCCAACGAGAGTCAAGGCACGTCGCCCTTGCTTGAGCAACCCTCGTCTTTGCCAAGTCAACGAGGGTAACACTTGCCAAGGTGACTGTCGTCCTCTCTTGCAGTTGGTGAGCAAGGCCCTCACCTATGGCCGCCTACCACTTGTCATAAGGAAAAAGGAAAAAAGAAACAAAGAAACAAAGAGAAAAAAAAAAAAAAACAAAGAAAATGACAAAAAAAAATTATAAAAATGCAAATTATAAAAATTGTTTATGTCGACGTCGGCCTTACCACTAAGAATGTTTGATGTCAACATCCCGATCAAAATTTGCTAGAATGACTAAATTGATCAACTATTAAAAAGTTTGATACTAAATTGACATAATTGAAAATTTTTATACTAAATTAGCCGCCATATAATATGTTTAGGAATTTTTGGATAATTTTCTCATTTTCATTAGTAAGTTGTATTCTTTCCCTACATGGACATAAACTATAAGAAAAAAAAACATATTGTAACGTAAACATTAAGCTAAATTTGGGCTTTGGCCATGTGTTAGGAGAAATTGAACCACCCGAACCAAGAATCAATCGGACCAACTATATATACTTTTTAAATTTTTTTTATTCTTCAAAAAAAATTAGTGGGTTTATTTTATTGTTTCCGAGGAAATAGGAGGTTATAATTGGACAATAAGATATCCAAATGGAAGCATATGAGTTATCTCGAGTTCTGAATTTGTTCCTCATCATACTTTGCATAATAAGATTTCCAAATTGAAACATGAAAAAAAATAGTGACCGTTCTATTAGACCGGACTAGATCGAGAATCGATTATCCCAATTGAGCGTGCAATTACAAGCAAATTAGAATAGCTGAGAAACTAAATAGGCAATTAAAGTGAAAAATAGATCATGGAATAGCACAACATGATTTGCGCAATAACTACTAGATCTTTTTGAAATTACACATGATAATCCCTGTGATAATTCGTCAAAAGGGACTAAAATTAGAGGCAGTGTTCCATAAAAAGCAAAAAATCAAGCCCAAAAGGCAAATTCCCTTATCTTATCCTAACATCAGTGTTCGAGCCCCGAACCAAAACAGAAAGGTGGGCCCACAAAATCGGTGGCATGCCGAAAAAGAAGAGAAAATAATGAGAAACGTAAAGGCAAAGACACATTATGAGCCAGCATCCCGAGTCAAAAAAAGGTTGTTTTCATGATTGGCCCCAAAAATTAAAAAAAAAAATTAATGTAGGTAGACACCAATTAAAAAAAAAAGTTAATTTAGGTGGAGTTTGGTGCAATCACCACTCACTACTGCTCAATCATGAGAAGATTGTCCAAAATAAGATTAAATTTATGATATGTCGATCAATTCAATCCTAAACTTTTTCATTTGATCAATTTAGTCATAAATTTTTTGATGATTTTTCAATGTAATTATTCAATCTAATTTTGATAGGAAATCGTTGACATTGGCAAGTTTCACAATTTTTCAAAAATTTTGCTTTTGTTTTTCGTTTTTCCTTTGTCCTTTTTTTTTTTCTTATTTCTATCCGTTAGTCTTTGAGACTCAAAAGGTGTCCCGAAAGCTCACTTAAAAGGCAAACCGAAAAGAAATAAAAAAGAAAATTAGAAGGGATGAGTGAGAGAGAGAGAGAGAGAACTTGGAGGAAACAAGATGTGTAAACGTCACTTGGGCAAAGTGAAGCCGGCCCATGCGCTGCATTGCACGTTGACCTTCGTTGTAGAATTATTGTGCTTTTCTTTCTTTGGGCCACTTTAGTTTGGTATGAACATCCAAAATATTTTTTTTTATATGATCGTTTTAACCACTTACAAAGATGAAAGAAATTTTATTTCATACGAAGATGTTTAGACATAAATTGTTATCAATAATGATAATTTTTCATTTTTATAAAAAAATTTAAAATTACTTATTGGAGTTTTAGTGGAAGTATTAACGCTGCTTTTACTCTAGAGATGAGATGGCATTGCATCATCTTTTTGGGGAGGTTTTAGCAATTCAAGGGAATTCCGGGGGTCAAAACACTAAAATAAGATTAAAAAAAAAAAGAGAGTCTCCTTTGGTGAGGGTCAAAAATGTGGGGCGGATCCATTCACCCCGTCTTAAAAGTAGAACATCTCTTTCTGTTGTCTTTTCGACGTTCTGAAACAAAAGAAACAGCATCTTGAGTACTCCAGAATTATGGAAAATTGATTTTTGGATATTGCATTATTTATACATGCTTCGAAATTTTTTTAGATATTTGGCATTTGTGTAAAGTCAAATTTCAAAAAGCTACAAGAAGAGAAAAGAAAGTAAAGGGTAAAAATCACTTCAAACTCACATATTTAAGACCTAAAATACTTCCCTAAGTGAAATCCTTGAACAAGCTTGCAAGAGTAGCATGGCGAATCGAATGATCATGACCAATCCTATGCAGGATCGTGTTGCTTGGCTTTATATATGTAATCCAAAAAATCACCTTACTTATATGAAATCTCCTTTTGCTAAATTAAAATTTAGTACTAGTATAAAGTTAGAGCCGAGTTAGATTCTTAATCACCTCTTTCACAAACTTGTTCCGTATATTCTTATTTATCCTTTTTATTTGTTCTTATATCTAAAGTTTTGGATGTAAATTAGTCTATCTAAGCTTTTCACCACTGATTTACCTATGTTTCTCTCTCCCATTTGTTGTTTAATTTCTAGCAACGCCGGATCAATATGTCCTTCAGTGCTCACTTGATACATTTTACTCGAGAGAATATATTGCACTAAGACCGGCATTTATCGCAGTTATGCCATTGCCTAGATTACAAGTCCGACCCATCTAACATCCTCCAAATTACTATGCTATGTGTTATGTAATTAATCGTGTGGCGACCTCTACTTATTCATTTGAAGCTAGAGCATCTACAACATGATATATACATATACATATACATGTATACATTTAATAGTGAATTTAGCTAAGTGACAAGTTAAGCTTCTGACCAAATCAGTTTCACGACATGCAATATTTCTCGAAGAATTGCCGCAAAAGGATGGAGAGTGGTTGGGACAGGTGAGGCACAGCCGTCACGTGATTGCCACGAAACGAGCATCTTCTTTTTTCTTTCTTCTCTCTCTCTCTTTTCTTTTTAATGAGGGAATTTCGTATTGGAATTTTTTACGTGTCAAGGTGAATTTTTTACGTGTCAAGGTGAATTTCTTATGTGTGTATTCCCTACTTTTTTTATTTATATTTTTTGGGTAGCTCGAAGTTGGTTGAGATCTGATGTATCCAATGAAGCCATGCGAAAGCATATCTTGTGAACAACCGCCCAGCCATTTTCCCACGTCATCCCTCGATTTCGACGATAAACGTTGATGCCTTAATTTGGACAGATGGATGTGGGGAGATCATGCATAAAATACTATTATCAAACCACGTGTCGATATATTAACATCCCATCTCCCATGCAAGTTTGATCACGAGTAGAGCTAGACCCATGGCGAATCAGGTCGAATCGAAAATGGTCCGATCCAAATTGACCAATTTAATCTATTTCCAAAAATGCAAAATTAGTGATTCATATCCGATCCGATTTATATTCCTAAAACACTTTTATATTTAACTCAATCTAGATAAACTCATACCAAAACTAGGGCGAGAGTGTAGAGTAAATGAATGTGAGATCGAATAAGGGCGAGAATGAGAAAAAATCATAGAAATGAATTTGGTTTAAATAAGTTGTAATTTCATTTATGATTCATTTAGCACTCATATTATATTGGGTTTTAATATTATAAACTTATATATGACCCATTTAATATAATTAATTAATATAATAATTCAACTCATCATATATGGGTTAAGAAATAAGTTTATGATCCATTTTAACAAATCTAAGTGACATGTGGAAATTTGACTAACAAGGGTCGACGCTAAGAGTGAGCGGTTTCAGGTTCTACCTAGAATCTGAAACATATCCTCTAAAATAGGCTCATTATATTTTGGAATGTAAAACATACTCTATATATTTTAGAACTTGAAACTTACCCTATCACAGGTTCTAGAGTCGATTCCATGCTTTACTCAAGTTCCACATGTATTATTAATTGAACGATTGTAATGAATTATTATTTTTAATGATCACCACTTACTACTACAATTTGCTAAGCACAACTATATATTTAGACACATGAAAAAAGTGAAACATTAACAAAGTGAAAGTCTCAGTCATAAAATAAAAGTTCGAACTAGTAGTTCTAAATGTCATGGAGCACGAAGACATAAATCAAGAAAAACACAAAATCTTTTTTCAAGTTCTAAGTTTTAATTTACCAGTTGAAATAGGTTCCCTAATTTTTTGAATTTGAAACCTCTTATACATATCTTGGAACTTGGAATCAAACAGGTTCTTACTGGTCTGGTTCTTCAATTCCAAGTTCTACCCTAAAATCATGCTTACCCCTAGAGAGGCGGGACCTACTCTAGTAACGTACTAGATAATCTAATCCAAAACCTTAAACCGATACGTAAAGAGAGATTACATAAAATATCCCGTTGTCAAGTGATATGAGATATTTCAACAATACGAAACAAACAATTGTAGTTGCTTAAAATCTTTCTAGGTTACCGAAATCGAAGCCTGAATTTGCCCGGTGTGCGTCCGAGAAACCAACTCTATAAACCTAATATTCTATTTCCATTGTCGGGCCTCCACGTAATTTAAGTCAGATCAGATTTTATTCAACGGATTCAAACTTGAGACATAATCACAACGCGCCATTAGCATTGAGGGTTAAAGACGGTTCGAATCTCTTTTCGTCCTATAATTCAGGACCGACAACCATTTAAATGTGGAGGATTGAACAGCGCATGAGGCCGACATAAGGTAATGCCCCAAACTCGTGTGGCTCAGGCAAATTGATTGTGGCATAGTGACCAGTGATTCAATGTACAAGTTGTCCCGATACAGGGGAATGTGCAGTGAACTGATAGGTGACATTAGTGGCGGCCTTTGCTACACATGAAGTGAGCGAGGAAATTCATCGCCATGTCCTCTTAGATTTCATTGAAGAGACCGCCATTCCACAATTTAGGTATCGCTTTGAAAAGGCGACTGCTAGTCTCGTCTCATGATCGATATCTCTCGTGATTCCCATCGGTTTATATCAACCGTTGATTTTTTATCATGTTATCCAGGATTTCGGGGTGTCTCGTCGTTCTATAATAAAAATTAATCGTATTGGTTCTTTGTGCAAACTGGACTACAAACGACAAGTGAAATTTAATTAATGATTTAATTAATGAGAGGACGTACATTGTCGAAAAGAATAGCATCAATTGTCCAAAGGAAACCACATGAATATAGAAATTGTTTGGGATCCGTTGTCAAGTGATGTGAGATACTTCAATATAGATGGTAATTATGATGTGTTAATATGGTTTCAAGTGTAAATTGCATGGTTCAATTTATGTAAAAAGTCTTCAAACTTTTACTTACATAATCGATATTTTTTTTTTTTCTTTTGAGTTCTGAAAAGCACCCTATATGGAGAATGCGTGTATTATACATATTGTAAACATCCTAAAGGAGTTCTTTTTTTTTTTAGAATGATGGACAGCCCACCAATTTTTCATGAAGAAAATGTGATCCACCCATCTCGAGATGCGATGTTCGAACCTCCCATTAAACTTAAAAAGGCTTTAAGCAACGTTTCTAATAAAAGTTGTTAACTGTTAAAAAGGGAAAATTGGATCAACAGTCCTAAACGTTTAGCTCAACATGTAATTAAAATTTATAATTTGAAATTTGTATGATCGAGTCCTTTTTTATTGGGTGCAATTTAGACCTCTCGGTGAGCTCATAGACAAATTTGCTAACGTGACACCTGAAATGTGAGATGGCTCTTTTTCAACTCTTACAACATATTTTGATATTAGAAGCCTTAAACTTATTACATTTATACAAATTTAATTTTAATCTTTTCAAGTTGTCAATCTAGTTCTAAATTTTTTAATTCTTTGCCAATTTAGTTCATCTAGACAATTTTGATCGGAAATCACTAATATGACAGTCTAGTCAGCATTGGCTGCTGTACATCGAAATTGGCCAACACTTACTGGACAATTTTTTTATTTTTTATTTTGTGAATGTACTTCTTCCTTTTTTTCCTTTTTTTTTATTTATTCTTTCTTTTTTGTTCCAACCCTACCTAAACAACCCTCACTTGATCTTGGGATGGCATTGCGGTCCTCGTTGGCCACTAGTGAGGGTCGGAGCCCTTGCCCAAGCCCTAGTCGACCAAGGGCAAGGCGGCCCTTGCCCATCGATCCAAGGTTGGGGAAAAAAAAAGTAAGGAAAAAGGAAAGAGAAAAATTAATAAATTGCAAAAATTGTCCTTATAAGTGTTGACCATGTTATGTAGCACGATCTAGGTTAAACTAAATCACAACATCAGTGATTTTTTGCTAAAATTAGCTAGAATGACTAAATTGGTAAATCGACAAAAGGTATAGGATTAAATTTGCGAATGTTCCAAAATTTTAGGACTAAATTAATACAACTAAAAGGTTTATGATTTAATTAGCAAATCCTCAATAAATTTAGGACTAAATTAACTAAATTGAAATGTTTATGACTGAATTGATGCAAATGCAATAGGTAAAATTTATTTTTGATAATTTTCCCTAAAAAGAATAATTAAAGTTTGAGAGAGAGCATTGATAGATCAAGGTGTGCTCGAGAATTTGGGGCTGGCACTGCCCTTGCGCCACCCACAAGGGTTGGCAATCATACAAATCAATGTCGAATTCCGACTTGCCACTTCAGTAATATGGGCCTTGAGTTTATCCGAAGAATTAAAATGCACCCAATAAAACCTAGGGGTGTGCAAAATACCCGGGAACCGCCCGGAACCGCCGGAACCGGACCGGTGGTTCCGAACCGGCGGTTCTTGAGGGGTGAGAACCGGTCCGGTTCCCGGTTCCGTGGGCGGATCCGCCCGCCCACCCACCCGGACCGAACCGGTACCTATTTATAATTAAAAAAAAAAAAAAATACTAAACAAAAGTCGCGAAGCCCTAATTCGCATCTCTTCTCTCTCTGTTTCTTCCTCAGCCTTCGATTCTCTCTGTTTCTTCTCTTCGTCTTCGATTCCTCCCCGAGTATCCACGCCGCCGCCGCTGCTCCTCCTCCGCCGCTGTCCATCCCCTCGCGCCGATCGCCACTCGCCACAGCCGCTGCTCCTTTGCCTCTGTTGTCCGCCCTTTCACTGCTGTCCGGCGTCCGCCCCCTCTTTCAATCTCTTCGTCTTCGATTCTTCCCTGAGCATCGACGTCGTCTGCCGCCGCCCGCCGCTGCTCCTCCTCCGCCGCTATCCGCCCCCTCACGCCACTCGCCATAGCCGTTGGCCCGCCGCTCCTCCGCCTCTGCTGTCCGTCCCCTCGCTTGCTGTCCCTTCATCTTCGATTCTTCCCCGAGTGTCGACGCTGCCATTCTGCTCTCCTCCATCGCTCTGTCCGCCCCCTCGCGCCGGTCGCCTCCCACCACAACCGCCGCTCCTCCACCTCTGCAAGAACTCTCGACCGAGCCCCTTTTCCGTCACTCAACAAGGTACGAAGCCCTAATTCGCGTCTCATCTCTTCCGATTTCTTCCTCAGTCTTTGATTCTCTCTCTATTTCTTCCTCAATCTCTTCTCCTCGTCTTCGATTCCTCCCCAAGCATCCACGCCGCCGCCGCTGCTCCTCCTCCGCCGCTGTTCGCCCCCTCGCACTGGTCGCCACCCGCCACAGCTGTCAGCCGCTGCTCCTCTGCCTCTGCTGTCCATCCCCTCGCTCAGTCTCTATCTTCGATTCCTCCCCGAGCGTCGACGCCGCCGCCGCCACCGCCGCTGCTCCTCCGCCGCCAATATCGATTCCATGGATCTACCCGGAACCGGACCGGACCGCGGTCCGGTTCCCGGGTGGATCCATGCAACGAACGTGGATTCCCAATTTTTCGGAACCGGTCCTTAGCGGGCGGTTCCAGTTCTAGGTCGGAACCGCCCGCTCGGACCATGCACACCCCTAATAAAACCTACTTGGGACCTAGTTATACAAATTCAAAAGTTTAGGAATTAATTACTCATTGGGTCAAACATTTAAAACCGTTGATACAACTTTTCTGTCATCATCCTTACTGTGAAAGCACATCTTTTTATTTTCTCAAAGCAAGACATATCATTTACGGATTTATGAAGTATACGAATTTTCATAGTTACTTTCAAGGATATTTCACAATGTTCAAACCTTGGTGGTTTTATTTGAATGAGGAGTAATGCATCCAAAAATGCATAAATGCATGCATCTTGATTATCGAATATTTGCTCATGAATTTCGCATCAAGGTGAATCCAAATGTAAGCAATGATCTCTTTCTATACTCAATCGAAAACTTACTATTTTCCCGCTATCTTCATCGACAAGTACCATGATTCCTCACTGTATTAGCATTGCCCAATAAGGGCGAGTTAATTCGAAAATTTGACAACCCAACGCCCGAATTAGGACAAAGAGAGATGAGGAGGGTGGTCCACCGTCTCTTCTTCACCCAAGCAACCGAAGATCAATTCCATTGTCCACATCGAGATATTTCGCAAACCACCAAAGATATCATCTTGCCTCCATCACCATTCCTTTCCCTCGACGCATTCCATCTGCGACACTCAACCCCCCTCCTCATTTCCATGCTGATCACCAATCGATTCATCTCCACGCATAGTAAACATCACTTCCCACTCCCCAATCTTGCAAATTTTGCAATATGGGTGCTCCTCCATAAGCTCTCCACTGTAAGTGAAGAGACATACTTGGCGTAACGCACCGGTCGATTCCCAAGTCGTAAGCACAACGAACCGGGCGTGTTGTTTACTCAACTTGAGTTAGTGTTCAATGCTATTGTTGTTACCAAGAAGTCAAATAATGTCACCGATGGTTATAGATAGATATGCAAGCTTACTAATTAGTTTTTGAGGACTTGAGGGCAATAAAGGACAAAATTCAAATCGATGGGCGGAAAAAAGGGACAAATCGAATTGAAAACTTGTTAATCTGAAAATCTGTGAAAGAAGAAAAAGGTACACTAATGAGTCGCCCTCCCTTCATTGCCTAGACCTAATCTAACGCATTCGTCCACTGAAATTAATGTTTTTCTAAGTAAATGCTAAGGGACCTAACTCTCTCTGGCGGGGACCTATCGGACCGAACCGAACCGGTCCGGTTCTTCTCAACTATTGACTCGCGCCCCGTCAAGTGGGGAAGTCTCAAAAGCTGGGGACGGCCTGGGCGGACCCGGATTGAATCGGCACCTCCTTCTTCCGCCGCATCTCCACCACTTTCCGGTGGTGGTTCGAGTGCATCTCGCTCGAGAAGGTCGGGCTGCAGGCTGGCCGGTACTCGGGGAACAGCCGGCCAGACTTGAACCGGACCCCGCAGGCGTTGCAGAGCGTCTTCGCGCCGAGCGGGCCGGCCCTCCACTGCGGGGTCTTCTGCACGCCGCAGTGGCTGCACCGCCGCACCGGTGGCTGGGCGGGGCCCGGCGCCGGCTGGTCCGGCCTCTTCTGCTTCTTCACCGGCGGTTTCCGCTCCGAGTAGACTACGTTCTCGGGCGGCTCCGAGCTCTTCCGGGCCGGGGGGGTCGTGCAGGCGAGCCAGTTACTCGCCGGCGAATTGGAGCTCGACGAGGACGAGCAGCTGCTGGAGGAGGCGTCGGTCAGGGACGGCGACCCGAGGGACCAGACCCGGCCGCCGGTCCTCGCGCGCTTGCTCCTCCGGGATTTGGCCTGAGCAGGAGTCGCGAAATGAGGCTTGCCCACGGCCGGAGCCTCCGGTCCGGACCGGTTCTGGTGACTTTGCGGATTCCGAGGCTTCTCCGCCGGCAAGACGGCGGGAAAAGGAGAGGAGAATTCGGAGAAGGAATCGTCTACGAAATGGGACAGCCATTCAAGGTCCGCCAAATCATCGTCCTGCGAGAAAAAAAAAATTGCGACTTTGGCTCATTCACCATGCATCACTTCAGAGGAAAACGAAGAAAAATCCAAGCAAAAGAAACGGAAAAAATGAGGAAAATTAAAAACATTTTTGGACAATGACAGAGAATTGCGATTGTTACCGGAACGCTGAGTTCACTGGCGGGCAAAGGCCCAAAATCTTCTGTTTTGGCTGAAAATCTCTCTTCAGCGGAGCAGGAAGCAGAGGAAATTAATTTCGCCGCTGCTCCTTCTCCTTCTTCTTCTTTTGGATTTCGCTCTTCTCCTTCTTCTTCTTCTTTTGGGTTTCGCTCTTCTCCTTCTTCCTTTTCAAGCGCTTGGACAAAGCCTTCGTCGTTGGAGAAGTCGAGGAGTTCGTCCACGAGAAAGTCGTCGGAAGACGAGGCGTTCAGAGAATTACTGGCCGCAGGCCAGACCATCTCGTCCCTAACGAACGGCCTCGCGGCCATTTCCCTCCTGAAACTCATCTTCAGAGCGGCCTCGACGCACTCCATTTCCGTTTCAACGCGGATTACACGCAATACCCACAATTCAGAACCGGCCAAAAACCGAAACTTTCCCTCGGCTTCCGCACGCACGCACGCACGCACGCACGCATGCAAATTGAGAGACTCGGGAAAACAGGGGAGGAGCCGTCAAAATCGATTCTTTCTCTTCTGGGTTACCCTGAGCGGGGAAGAAGAAGAAGAAGAAGAAGATGAAGGAAAAGACGAAGATAAGGGAAGGGAGGAGGAGAGAGACGGGAGGTGGGTTGGGTGGAGCATTGATTGGAAGGAGGGGATGAATAAAAGGGAGGGTCCGTGCAGGCTCAAATAATTTCCTCTCGATTCTTTTTACTTTTTCAACCCTCTTTCGTCTCTCTCTTATCTCTCTCTCTCTCTCTCTCCTGGTCGCACTTCGTATCCTGCCTGTATTCGTACGTTCATACGTTGGATCGTGGGATAACGGACCTCTTCCTCGAGTACTTGCTGAGGATCTCCTTTCCCTTCTGAAATTACGAGGTTCGCCCCCTCGCCTCTTTTCCTTTTCTTTTTTTTTCCCTTTTTCCTGTCCTTTTTCTTTTCTTTTCTGTTCTCTTTTGAATTCGAAAGTATTTGAATATTTGAAAAAAAGAGGGGTTGGGTTGGGTTGCTTTCAAATCGGAAAATTCGTTGTGGAAAGATTCCTAGAAATGACTCTGCCTTGGCGGAGAGAGATAAATTTGGCTCGTTTTCCATAGGGGGCTAACCCTAATTTATGTAATTCATCGGGTGGAAAAGAAGGAAGAAGATTTTGATGTTTATTTTTATGTGTCTTTACATTTTATATTAATGAGTTTAATATGATTAGCCTTTTATTACACGACGAATTGTTGGATTTATTATGCATTTGGGCAAATTATGGACTTCAGTGAATAAATATTTGTTTGGGTATATTTTTACTTTTATTTGCATTTACCTCTCTGTAAAATTTGAAAATTCAACAGAAGTATTTTTTGAGTCTTAAAATTTTATGCAGTTTTATTTGAAAGGTTCTCGGGTGATCCGTTATTAAATAAAATTAAAATGAAAAGTCGATGAAAGCACACCTCGTGAATAAATTAAAACATATGATGCCTTCTTATGTCTTCTATTGATTTTCCCATATATTTATATTCAACCCTTTGCATGCATGACATGTAAATGATAAAAAATACACGTCTTTATAAAACATATAGTCCTTATTGACCTTGTCTATATAATTAATGGATTTTCTCATTCCGTTGTACTCCACCAAGAATGAGTAATTTGAATCAATTTTCCTAAAAATAATTAATTGTATCGCTTATAAAAACGAATGGATGAAAATTATTTTCACTATTTTATAATAAAAATAATTTTCATTTATTAGTTATTTTTAATAATATAAATAATTATTTTTAAAATTTTATATTTTAATACATTCAATTTTTTTGAAAAATAAACGGAGCTCGTCTTCGTCAAAGTTTTTGATTTTGAAAGTTTGGACAAGGAATCACATCGCAACAAAATCATGTTGAATATCCCAAGGGACTCAGCCACCCTTTATCGGTTTTTTCCTCTACAGCTCCTTTTACTTTTCTTCTTTCGGAAAATTTTTTGGGGCCATCGCTCTTGACTCCTTTTAAGTAATTTTCCCCACGTAAATACCGCATTCTTCGCCGCTGATTTGCTCAGTTTAGTGCATATCTTTCCCGCTGAATCTGTTCAGTTTTTGAAAGTCCCTGCCTAAAATTTATTGATTCTGAACATTTAAGCCATCTTGAGTGATGAAACCTTTTGTCAATCGCTTCTTTCTTTTCTTTGTTTCGAAGTTATCCTCGAACGGTTATGATGAGAGCTTAAAAAATGTATGGTATCTCCCAAATAAATGAATCTTAAACACCATCTCTTATTGTCCGTTACTCTTGTTATCCTGCATATTATTATTGAATCTGCCGTCGATTATTCGATATATAGCCATGTTCGGATCTTCTATTTTCACTTGTAAGGATTGGCTTTTCATGTAAAAGGTGATACCAAATTTTGTTGTATATATCGTTAGCCTGTTTATTAAAGATATAAGTTTTGAAGATAAAAGCATTGTTTTGGCTTTTATAATTATGATCTGACCAAAGAGACCCGCCCCATGAACATTATCATTTTTCACAGAAAAATATCAAGTGAGTTATTTCCAATCTTTAAAACTAACAATTGATTTTGCATGTGAGGTCCAAATAGCCTATAACTCGTGAGAATGTAGATGAGTACTCACTCATTAAGGTTATGTTTATTTCGCAAAAAAAATGGCATTTTTAAAAAATGTTTTCCAATAAGTAATTTTCTAAGAAAATGAAATTATTTTTCTGGTATTTGATTGAAATCTACAAATAAATTGGAAATTATTTTTATATCAACTAAAAAGAAAAACCTGCTTTTTAATTTTTCTAAATAGGCATTATTCGAATGTTAGTGACCTCAATTTATTTCTAAATAGACAGCCTTGTTAGTTTTCTCCACAAATTGTTACTTTATTTCCCAAATTATCCTCACGATTGTAAATTTCAACTTCAATATTGTGGTTACTCATCTTTCGATGCATTGTTTTTTGCAGTGCATGTGGAAGACAATATTATTTTTTGCTCAAATGTTTCTATTGATCACGAAACTGCGCAAGGAGAATAGCTATCAATTGTGTCTACAAATTCATTTGAAACTTTACCAAGTAATTTTTTGAGGACCAGAGGATCTTTGAGTAGTGTATGGACGCATCTTCTTGTCAAGGTTATGTTGTCTTTATGAAAAGGTGAAATAGAGATAAATATGTTATTTTTTGTTGCGATAGGGGAGGTAGTTATCGTGATCAACATAATATTTTATTGCAAGTTAGAGAACAAAGACTAGATCTCATTTGATTGATTATCCTCTTGAAGTTTGTTGCTATAAATAGTAAAACATATTAGGGTTATTCCAAATATCTAATGCATCACACAATAAATAATTAAAAGTTTGACAATTGGATTCACTGAATAAAATGAAAGTTGAGCAATTAAATATACATTGTCTATAACAAATGATGCATGCAAAATTTATAATTAGAAAAAGAGTGCATACTAAAATTGGTTGATGGTTCTTTTTACACTAAATTGTGCTTAGGCTATTTTAAAATAATAGTTTCCTTGTAAAAAAGAAAATAAATAGACAACTCATTAACAAAATAATTAACTTTTTTGTCAAATAATTAGTAGCTATATACCAAATGATTTTTTTTTGGAAAAAATTAAAAAGAAGAACAATATACAAGAAATAATTTTAAATCAATAATAGGTCCCCACATTTTTAAAAATTGTTGTTGGAGAGAAGTATGGGTAGTTTCTCTCTAGAAAAATTGAAACAAAAGAAAAAAAAGAAAAAAATGTAAGAAATAATCTTAAATTAGGAGTAGGATCCGCAAAAAATAATATAATCAATTCAACATGAAAAGAAGTGTTACAAAACTTAATAAGAAGATGGAAATAGTCTTTTGGATGGTAATAGTTGCCCATAATATGCTATTTTACTTTTCTTTTCCTTCTTAATTTAATTACTACCATTAAAAATCGGCTCAAATTAATTTCGTTTGGGACCACCCCACCTAGTGGGAAGACAGCCGTTGAATATATCGCACCTATTCTCTCATCTTTGAAAACTCTTGTTTAGTTGCATTCGTAAACTTTTAATTCCGACCTCGTGCTAGCCTGCTGGCAAAATAAATGTCTACAGTATATATGCCCTTTACTGAATTATTTGACTTTATCATAGCGACAAAAGACAGAAATAAAAAAAAAATTCTAACTACCGTCGACATAGTCGGCTTGGTAAATTTCGACATCAAAAGCCGCCCATGCAAAAAAAAAAAAAAAATAGAAAACCTCCAAAGGGTTTTTATTTCTTTTTTTTTTTTTAACAAGTGTCTAAGCACCTTAAAAAAACATTTCGCACTTTTTTCTAGTGTTAGGCGCAACCCGTGTGCATTTGAGAACGAAAATATTTCCTCATTAAGTGTAATTAACGAAAGCTCAAAAACACTCATCAACGCACCTTTTTTTTTTTTTTTTTTTAACTTTCGCAAAAGTCCAAAAAGAACATGAGCACTTTCTCCTAAATGCATCACTAATAAGATCCCATTCACAAGTGCTCTCAAAACACTAGTCAAGTTATCTACAAGTAAAAATACCATGTTTCGAGACACATTCAAATTGGAAGAATTATGCAATGTACCAACGTCATTTACTTAAGGGTCGATATTATAAAAAATCTCAAATTGGTACACCTATGACAAATTTAGTCTCAATTAGTTTCTATTAAATTTTATTATTAAACTATTAAATTAGGTGCCATGTACCAATTGATGGGTATACTAGTTTGATGTTTTACCCTTTGTTTATCACAGGTTTGCCAGTTAGTGATTTTTCGTGATATTAATATAGTTTTACGGAAACTACTGAATATCAAATTTGTCACGAATATAAATGCACTAGTTTGGGTTTTTTCGTGATAATCCTTTAAAAATCAGTAAATTAAATTTCCAAACACACGTTTAATAAGATTCAAGAATTGCCCAATCTAACACCCTCTCCTCCTTCAGCATCCTCCGTGCTTCAAACTTTGCAGGCGCTTATCAAAAGTTAGGCACGTATGGTAAAACAATAAGGGCATGGCACAACGCACTCCCTTTTGAAAGCAAAGGCAGTGAAAAAAAGAAGAAGCAATGCAGGCCGAAGTTAAAGGCAGCTTTTCTGTCGCCAAATGTTCCTACTCCAATGATTCGCTCGTCGCTCTCTCCTTCTCCCTCCAACAAGAAGAGACATCATTCGACTTAGCGATTACTCGAACTTATTCTAAGATTTTACTCGCACGTTTCGTGGGTTATCGCTTACGCATGCGCGACAGAAAGAGAATAGGTCCTCCTGCCATGTTCCGTCACTAATGAAAGATGCTTAGGGAAGTTCTTATTACCTATTTAACTTAGGTTATAGAGAGTTCCCACACGTAATTTTAAACTATTTCATGGAGCTAATCGTTTGATTGCACAGTCTTGTATTGTATGCTCCCATTGTTACATTTACATAAATGGAGATATGACGTTTGATGGTGGGAATACCGTGAGAAGTGGCCCTGTATCTTAGCCGGGTTAGCATGCCCTATCTATTTCTTTTTTTTCTTTTAATTCGGTGTTGCGATTTGGTGATACTCCAAACGGGTTTTGCGCATCATGTCGATTTTGTCTGCTCAGTTTGGTCCAAGATAAAACGCTCGTGCCCTCCATTAAGAAATGGAAGCCTTATACTTTTGAGGTTTGACATCAAAAAATAGAAAAAACAAATTCGAATGAAGGATAGTGGGTTGTCAAAAAGCAATCTTACTTGTTAAAATCTATACTCTTCTTTCATATTGTGTATTGTCATGATGGAGTAAACTGAAATTATCGATGCATATTAATAAATATGTAATTATAATATCCAACCCTTTTATATGTATTTTTATATGTGACATTGTTTTTTTTTTATTTGAGTAAAAATGATTTTATAGGTTCGTCCATATATTTCGTATTTATTACGAATTTTAGAAGAGAATAGAAGACTACAAAATCTAAGAGGAGGTGACTAGGCTTCTCGTGTTCTAATAGTTGACGGCTTTTGAAACGGACAAACCCAAGTCGAGTCTTCGGAAGAGCCGGCTCCGAAAAAGTCAACATAGCCGCCACGAGCTGTTTGTTCACGTGTCATGTCGTGATTGGATGCTGCTCTCCACGTGTGGCGTCTGTCTTTTTGTTTTTGTCTTGTTTTTTCGATTTTTAAACTGAGGAATTTTTGAATGTTGAAAAATGGGTTGGTAAGAGTCAACGAGCCATTTTGAATGCTGAGGTTTTTAATTGAGAAAATAAAGACAATTAATGATCTTTGTATTCTCTCTCTCTCTCTCTAACATGAAATTGTAATCTTGTTTTATTTGAACTTTTAATTAGTACGAGAGATATGTTTATTGAAAATCCTAAAACTTATTGTGAAAGTATAATTATATTCTAAAACTTGTAAAAGATGCAATCAAGTCGTTTTGCCTTGAGTAAAGCCTTATTGGCCCTCGCTTGGGGTCGGTGAGGTTGCTTGCAAGCCCTCGCCCTAGTCAGGCAAGGGCTGGCCACCCTCACCCAGGATTGGTGAAGGTTGCTGTCCCTTTTGGAGCTCCACTGGTGAGCCCTCCATTCCCTCCATTTTTTCTTCAATTTTCTTTTTCTAATAATATTTTAGTTTTTTTTGTTTTTAATTTAATTTAAATAAAAATTGAATAAAATTAATAAAATATGCCACGTAGGAAATAATAATTAATTTAAAACTTCTACATCAGTATTTTTCGTTAGTCAAATTGATGGTGTTTATTGCAACAATTTGATAAATTTTAGAACTTGATTGCACTATTTACAAATTTTAAGATTGATTGCTCTTTTACAATAAGTTTTAGGACTTCTAGTAAACATATCTCTTGGTATAATTAAATCCATGAGCATTTATTTGACCCTTCATGTCTTCTTGGAATTTTTTTATTGGTTCAATTGGGTTCAAATGAGTTATTTTTTAATGTTCAAGTGCCATTCTCTCATTAATTAGTATTACTAGAATTTGTCGATATGCACATTGATATTATAAGACACACATCGACCGTGGAATACTTTATGCGCAAAATATTCATCGTAACATTCATTTGAAAATGCAAACATTAATACATGTTCACATTTACTTTGAGAAAAGAAGAAAAATCACTAGGGAACAAGCATGTAAAGCAAGCAAGCCGTGATAGACTTCAAGAAAATATTATATTTTGGTTTTTTTTTAATAGTTTAGGCAAAACACAAAAATGTATAATATGTTGGAAAAACGGAGGGAAGAAAATGCAAAAAGTAATACATGTTCACATTTACTTTGAGAAAAGAAGAAAAGTCATTGGGGGAACAAGCATGTAAAGCAAGCAAGCCAAAATAGACTTCAAGAAAATATTATATTTTGATTTTTCTTAATAGTTTAGGCAAAACACAAAAATGTATAATATGTTGGAAAAAGGGAGGGAAAAAAAAATTATGATGCACCAGCCGGGAATCGAACCCGGGTCTGTACCGTGGCAGGGTACTATTCTACCACTAGACCACTGGTGCTGGTTGGGAAAGGTGGGGATTTAAAATTATTTTTTTATAACAAGATCTCATGAAGAGACAGTTGGAACAAGAGTAAATTGAAGCACGCTTTGACTTTTGACCTCTTTTGCAATACAGATGTCATTTGCACAACCCGTGATCACGTTTTCGCTCCATCGCGAAGCGATGATCATTGTTCGGCATGTCGAATCAGCCTTTCTTTCAATTTTTGTTCTTCTGCTTTTTAAAATTAAGACTCCTCAGAGGAATAATGTATGGGATGGTGGTAAGAGCTTCTGGTGTATGTTTTGCTCTTGTGGAAGGAAGTGCTTTGGATTCAATCTCCAGAAGCATCCTTAGAAATTTAAAAAAAAAAAAAAAAACCAAAAGATCTCTGTTACTGCTTTTCATTCTGTCTAAGATTTACTACAAGTGGATTGTGGAGTGACTAAGCTGGCAATTTGGAAATTCAAGGCCTTTTTATTGTATTCTATTCTCTTCTGTTCTGCCTCAGCAGGAAGACAACCAGCTAAATGACAAGCTTCGCTTGAAGAACAATGCAGAAAGGTACAAGCATTTTCGGAGTGGTAACATGGGATGTAACTCTGATATGAGCTGCGCATGCACGCACGTTTCCTGAGCCATTGACATTAGAACGCAAATGAAATCAAGAGAAAAACGGGTCGGCCATAACCCCTCAAACTACTACAGTTAATCTTTCGGTACAATGTAGAGGCCACTGTGCTCAGTTTGTTGAAATGTGAAAAATGTCAACGCTTTGCCTGTATTGGCATCAGTACGAATTACTCGCAGTGAAAGCATTATCTGCAAGCTCTGGTATTATCATGCAAAAGAATGAACTGATACAATCTTGGGACACCAAAGGAAAAGGGAAAAGCTACAGCTCTTTTCATCAATTATTACATACTCGCGTATTTCACTAAAGCTCTTCTAATGCAGTTGGTGTGGAACCTTTTCCTATGAGCTTCCCTTGGACTGTCGTTATTGAAAGAGCGAGAAAAAGAGCCGTTGCTATAGATGAACTATCGATGCTTACAAGGAGGAAGAGGGGCACCGCAAAGTCCTGGATTTCCTGAGAAAGCGGATGCGGGAATGTTGGCCTTATGAGAAGGAATTCTTCCACTCAACAAATTGTGCGAAACGTCGAACTCCTGAAGTCCCTTCAAGTTCAGCAACTCTTTCGGGATCCCACCCGTCAACTTATTCCGCGAAAGCCGAACCGTCCCCAGTGCGGTGGCATTGCCAAGTTCCTCTGGTATTTTGCCCGATATCCCGTCATTCACAAGCTCCAGTGTCTGTATCTGGCTCAATTTCCCCATTGACTTCGGTATAGATCCTCCGAGTACGTTGTTGGACAAAATCAACGATGTGATGGAGGTCATCGCATCCATCTCTCCGACATTCTCATCAATCGGGCCTCGGAACATGTTGTTTGAGAGATTGATGGAGTTGAAGCGCCCAAGAGGGTCCTGGATGCGTTTCAAGAACACGGAGTTAAGGCGGCCGGTGAACCTGTTTGAATGGAGATCGAGGTCCATTAGGAGGGAGAGATTCTTGAACTCGCTTGGAATGGGTGACTGGAAGCCATTGTTTGATAAGTTGAGAAAAGAAAGGTTGCTCATGTTTCCGACCCATCGTGGCAGCTTCCCGGTCAATGCGTTGCTTGATAAATCCAGCGTGGACAGAGACGAGGATGATAACCACCTCGGAAGCGGCCCCTCGATCCCAGTCTTTGCCAGACGCAGGAATGAAGAGCCTCATTTCTTGAAGCCATCTCGGTAAGGTCACTAATCTTAGTGGATTGTAAGAAAGGTCTAAGCTCTGCAGGTTCTTCAATTTCGATAGCTCGGTCGGGATCGGACCAGAGATTTGATTTCTTGATAGATCAAGGATCTGGAGGCTCTGCAGGTTCCCGAAGCTCGATGGTATTCGTCCCACGAAATGGTTGTTTGAGAAAAGAATGTCGGTGAGGGTTGTGAGGTGGCCGATCGTGTGAGGCAAGTTGCCACCGAGCATGTTGTTCTCTAGGATCAGCCGTTGAATCTTGGTAAGGTTGCCAATGGAAGCCGGTAATCTTCCTGTCAACTTGTTGTCTGATAACTGGCAGAACACTAAAGACCCGAGTCCGGAAATGGAAGACGGGATGCTTCCGTGAATCTTGTTCTGGTTAAGGTAAAACAATACCAGCGATGAAAGCTTGCCGATAGAATAAGGAATACGCCCGGTTAATCGGTTTTCAGACAAGTCCAGATAGTTAAGACTCTTGAGGTTGCCAATCTCAGAAGGGATACCACCAATGAATCTGTTCTCATGAAGATCTAGCTTGATCAGCATTCCCATTTTCCCGATGGAAGACGGGATTTTCCCAGACAATCTGTTTCCCGATAGGCCTAATTCGACAAGTGACCTCAATGATCCGAAAACAGATGAAGGAACGGATCCTGAAATATGGTTATCGCTCAAATACAGCTTGTTCAGCCTGTAAAGGTGCCGGAAAGTCTCTGGGATCGGCCCCGTGAACTTGTTTGAGTCGAGGAACAGAATGGTGAGGTGCGACAGCCTCCCGAGCTCGGGCGGGATTGGGCCTCGCAAGTCCTTGACACTGCTGAGGTCGAGAAGCTGGAGGGAGGTCAAGTTGCCCAGGTACGGGGACAGCGAGCCGGACATGTACGTGTCCACCGGGAAGTCATCGCCCGTGGACAGGCCCGGGCGCGAGACGTTCACGACCCGGCCGGTGGAAGGGTCGCACGCGACGCCGGCCCAGGAGGCGCAGCAGTCGGACGACGGGGCCCACGACTGGAGGAGGTTGGAAGGGTCCGACGTGATCCGGGACTTGAAGCGAAGCAGCGCTTCTCGGTCCACAGGGTGACATGATTCGACAATGATCAGTACTGAGAAAAGGAGCGAAAACGACAATATTTTCGAGTGATTGGTTGAAGAATCCATCTTTGAGGGAGATCCGAAAGTGCTTGGAAGAGGAGGTGTCCTTGAAAGTGAAAAAGGGTGTGAAGAGACAGTGCATTTGTACGTGTGTGACATGTGAGATTGGTTAGTGCGTCAAGCAAGTTGTGCCATTTTCTCTGATCTGGCCAAGAATCACGAGGCCACTCCTGTGGCCGTACTAAAATAACATATCTTCTGCCTAAAGCATGAGTATTAGGTATGGCTCGGAAGAAGCAGTAGAAGAAGAATAAATCCGCTCGCCAAGGACGAAGAATGGAGATAAAGACCAAAGCCTTTTTGATAGCAGATGGGTCTTTTACTCAGATTTCGAGAAACTGGGCTTGACTTCGCTGAATAAACTATTAGGTGGGCGACATTACTATCTTCCCAAGCGTTCTCACGAGAATCTCGAGTTCCATGACAAGGACTTCTCCGGGAGGAGTGGACCTGGAATGCCGTAATTGCTGGTGCAAGAAGTCGCAGAACTTAGCCTGCATTACCGAGTGCATTGTCCTTACTGTTCACAAGGGAAGTCGGTTTCCTTGTCCTCGGGTTCGGGTCCTCGTCGTCCCGACAAGCTCGAGACTGGCGTGTGGCGAGATGAAAGATGATCATTGTCTACTCCAGGATCAATGTACCATCATGCACTTCTTTTTCCTGCTTAGAGAGATAAGGCTTTGGGGTTTTTTTTTTTTTTTTTTTAAGGTTGCTTGCTGGTCGATGCCCTGGTACGAGAAGTCGTCACGGGCGAGGTCGCTTGATCCGTACGACAGGGTGGGGGTTCGCCATTATTGACGAAACAGAGCGTCATGAATTTGGGGAATGAATCTCGGCGGTACGTACTCCCATATTCAATTGTCAACACAGGCTGCTGGTCTTCTAAGGTTTCGGTATCGTGGGATTTGATTTGCATAATCCGTTCACTTGACCAATGATAAAGAAAGTCCAAGATAATTGCATTCTTCAGAGTCAGTCGAGTAAACTAAAGATGTAAGTGGGGGCATTTAATGAGCTCGGAGTTTACGGCAAGTCAAAACAACAGGGTACATGGTACAGGGTCTGTCAATTGGTTGTTTTGACTTGCCGCTAGGCAGCCAGACTTGTAGCATAATTTTTACCTGGTCTCACTTACCTTAGGCACATGTTCCTGCTATACCAGCCTATCCGGAGGTAGCTAGAACTCATGTTCTGATGTGGTGTTTACCTTCACTTACCGTTAAGCCCCCTAATTCATTCTTTATCTTTATCTTCCCGAGGAGGAGGGAATAGGGGGTGACATTGTGGGGTCTCCCACCCGAGTGGATCTCCTGCCTATTTCTATCCCATGAGCCTTTTAAGAACTTGCTTGGGTTCAACTTACCTAACATGATCAGCTTTTTCATTGTCCAATGATAAAGAAAGTCCAAGATAATGCCGCTCTTGTTTCAAATACCATGGCGTGAATTCCAACAAAATTGCCTTTTAGTTTCCTCATGTTAGAGATATACATATATTTAAGAAATTTATCTTAATTCATTCCAATTCGATGTAATTGATATTTTGTTACTTTACATAATTAAGCTTTAAAACTTTTATACAGTCTCATGTATTTTTCATGTAAATGTACAAAATATTACATTTTTCAATCAATAAAATTCTCAAATTGGTATTGGAATCATTGTTTTATGGGAAGACTTGTCGAGTCTATTTAGTAATGCTAGCAGCATCGGCTGCGACTTTTCATGGCGGTGGCCATGACGGCAGGCCCATTAGTCGCGTCCCTCTTGCCTTTTTACAACAAAGCCGAAGCCTTTAGTTGCTGTTCATTGTCCTTCTGATGCTTATTTCTTTTTTTTTTTTTTTTTTTGGTCGAAATTAGAACTTTCATTAAAACTTGGGAAGCTTACAACCGGGACACTAGAGCGTCGGCATATACAAGGTCTAGCAATAGGTAAGGCGGATATATGTTCCAATCTGGGCTGAAAAATTGAAAAGTGGGCCTTAGCGGCCCGCCCAACCACGCATTTCCTTCTCGCTTGCGTAACCGAACAACTAGGTTTGGGAAAAGGGAAAGGGAATCGGTGGCATCCGCGAGCAAAACACGAGTCTCCCATGGCGGCAATGCTTCTCCCGTAACGCGGAAGAACGACAAGTTGGCTACGGTCCGATTCAAGCGTGATCGGAGCCTCGATGAAGCCCTTGGTTCGGCGGATGGCGGCGCGAACGTGAGGGCCTCGAAATTCCGCGATCAAGGCCGATCTTTGCGGAAATCGTCTTTGTATAAACATCGAAAGGCGACCATACCGATCTCTCGCAGATCGAAGCCATCGATCCGTGTGTGCTCCCGGCCGAAAAGAAGCGTCGACATTACATTTCAAAGTGCCTCAGTGCCGGTGGATGCCAAATCTAACTTTGTTGCTTCTTTCCCCGTAGATCGTGATGAAGAGGATGAGAGGGAAACCTCGTAAAGTCGCGTCGTGAGAGTGCATTCTCTCGCTAAAAGGGATCCGCCGATCGCCCCCGGAAAATAAAACCTGTTCCTCATTCGCCGATTTGCCGGAGGACATTGGCGATGAGCTCCGAGCAGTGAGTTATTAGGCGATTCAGCTTTTTCACAACCAAACTTCTATACGAGTGACCGAACTAAGCTTGGATATCTATATTAATCTGTGGATGAAGCCAAACGCCCGTTGTCCATGAGCGAGAATAGAAATAAATGCTCTAATGTTTCGGAACTTGCTTGTGACATACCCGAAAAGGTTCCGAGCTGATATGCCTCTTGAATAAGTTGTCCTTAGAAGCAATTGCATTTTGACAGACAGACCAGAGAAATATTCTTAGTTTTGGGATTGTACGCATTGTCCAGATTTTTTTCCACAGTATCGTAGGATGTCGATATGATGTTGATGCTGTGCTGTTGTTTGGAGTTTTGTCCACAGAAGTCAGAGCATGGTAATTGCTCTTGACTGTATGGCGGCCATCCTTGTTGGTCAGTCCCGGACTAGTTGATCAACAACTAAAGTTGGTCTAACTGGAATGGTTAGAACCTTTGCTACAATCGATCATCTAAGAAGCTAGTGAGTAGAGAGGTATTCTAGCCGTTGTGTGGATGGGATCAATAAGATCGGCCACGAGTTTGGGTTCCTCTCTAGCCGCAGTCCACCTATGACTCCTCTTGGTAACCAGCAATCTTCCATAATGCGAATTTGCCTTCCATCACCCACTGACCATCTAACATGAGGAATAATAGCATCCCTACCAAGTAGAAGACTCGCCACCCCCGGGATGGTCGAGAACCTCGATTCGCCGATTGGAAGTCCGTAGAGTGGTAGTAAAGACCCTTAAAAATTTTACTCCATAAAGCTTGTGGCTGCTGTAGTAATCTCCATGCTTGCTTACCGAGCATGGCTTTGTTAAATTCTACCAGATCACGAAATCCTAGACCGCCCTCGTTCTTAGTCTTCCTTAAAATTTCCCATCGCTTCCAATGTATCCCCGCTTTATTTTGATCATTTTTCCACCGAAACGAGCAATGCTCTTCTCTATAGATTTACAAAGAGACAATGGAAGTTTGAAAATCGACATAGCATAGTGAGGAAGTGCCGGATGATGATTTAATGAGAATTTCCTTGCCCCCTTCGAAATAAACTTTTCTTTCCATCCTTCCAGCTTTGCTTGTACTCTCCCCAAAAGCCAAGAGAACATTTCCTTTTTAGATCGGCCCCAATCAAACGGTATTCCCAAGTATTTCCCATAG
This sequence comes from Eucalyptus microcorys, assembly GCA_014182515.1. Classification (NCBI taxonomy): domain Eukaryota; kingdom Viridiplantae; phylum Streptophyta; class Magnoliopsida; order Myrtales; family Myrtaceae; genus Eucalyptus; species Eucalyptus microcorys. The sequence continues at coordinate 28,121,217 of CM024570.1, forward strand.
TTTTGTAGCACAGGAACTCTAAATTCAGACGCCAGATTTTCCTGTAAGCCAAAAGGACAATTCTTGCTGAAAATAATTCCTGATTTGTTTCGGTTCAAAGCTTGTCCCGTGGCCATACAATACTGATTTAAGATATTGGCCAAGTTCTGGCATTCTCTAATATTAGCATCAAGGAAAAAGATGGCATCGTCCGCAAAAAATAAATGGGACAATGTAGGGCACCATCGATTTAATTTAATTCCTTTTAATTGACCCATATCAACAGCTTGAGAAATCATAGTAGAGAAGACATTTGCCAATAAGATAAAGATGTATGGCGAAAGAGGGTCACCTTGTCTGAGGCCACGAGTTGGATGGAAAAAAGGAAGTAGTTCACCATTAAAGCGGACACTATAAGATGTGGTAGTGATGCATTGGAGGATCAAGTGCACCCATCTTGGATGGAAACCCAATTTGAGAAGATAGGCATTCAGAAATCCCATTCTACTCTATCATAGGCCTTTGTCATATCAGTCTTGAGAATCGCATGAAATTTACTCGTTCGCTTTCGGGTCTTGAATTGATGAATAACTTCCTGAACGACGAGAATATTGTCTTGAATCTGTCGTCCATTCATAAAAGCTGACTGTTCCATGGAAATCAGATTAGGTAGCCAAGGTTTAAGGCGATTAGCAAGTACCTTGGAAATGATCTTATAAGCAAAGTTGCATAGGCTAATCGGCCTATATTGATCTAGTCTTTCTGGGTGAGGCGTCTTAGGGATCAAAGCGATAACTGTCTGGTTCAGATTTGTAGGCATTCGGCCTAACCCGAAAAAATTCTGTACTAAAAGATGAAAATCTGATTTGATGACCTCCCAATGAGTCTGATAAAATAAACCATTAAAGCCATCAGGGCCAGGAGCCTTATTAGTGCCCAACTGAAAAGTAGCTTGTCGAACCTCCTCCAAAGATATTGATTCCAGCAGCTTTGCATTCATTTCCGCAGTTACCACCTGCGGACATTGAGCTAAAACAGTCCGTAATCTCGATAACCCACCGTGGTGTATAACTCAGAAAATAGGTGGATGTCATAGCTTTCAAAACCTGTGGTTCACGAATCCATCTTAGATTATCGTCCCGCAACATAATAATGCGGTTTTTTTGTCGTCTTTGAAGAGTGGCAGCATGAAAGAATTTAGTGTTCTTATCCCCCCATCGCAGCCATTGAATCTGCGACCTCATAGCCCAATATTGCTCTTCTTGTTGCCAGGTTCGCCTTAGTTCTTCTTTGATCTTGGTAACTTCAAACCTATTAAAGGTATATTGCTGCTGGCTTATGATAAGTTGAAGTTGTTGCTGTAGAGCTGTAACTTTAAGATCAGCCCTAGGAAATTTGGCCCGACTCCATTTGCTTAATGCCACGAGACCCTTTTCGCCTTTGGGACTAGATCACCACCACGCACTTGGACCGAATTCCGGGCGTACGAGATAATACGTCGGCATTCGTCATGGTCATTCCAATAAGATTCAAAAACAAAATTTATCACTCGTCTTCTAGATGATGGTGAAGTATTAATAATCAATGGGCTATGGTCGAACCCACCGGTGGCAAGGCAAAGACCTCTCGCATTAGGGTATAATAATCGCCGATCAAGTGTACACATAGCCCCGTCTAGCCTTTCTTTTACCAGTTCATCACCCTCTCTATTATTCATCCATGTAAACTGACACCCTTTACTTTCCAACTCCATTAAAGCACAATCATTGAGAACCTGCCGAACGGAGAACATACGGAGCTTATGAGCCGGCCTTTTCCCCACCTTTTCCCACGGATAAAGGATTTCGTTAAAATCGCCAGCACAAATCCAGGGTAGTACATTAACCAAACTAATCTTGCGTAGCTCATTCCACAATAGTTGTCGAAAGTGAAAATCATATGGAGCATGAACACAAGTTAGTCTAATCATACGGCCATCATGCACTTCCCTATAAGTCATATCAATATAATCCTTTGTTGAACATAATACTTCGATGGATACCTAGTCATTCCAAAGGACCGCCAGACCTCCCGCCAGACCAACAGGGTTGATAACATAAGCATTAGTAAAGTGTAAAAGACGCTGAATATCGGTCAGCTTCACCGCACTATTCTTCGTCTCCATTAAAAATACCAGATTGGGCTTTTCCTTGGCCGTCATGGCCTTAAGCGCGTGAACTATCAGGGTATTGCCCAGTCCCTGACAGTTCCAGCATATAAGTTTCATTTGTGAGATGGTGGCTGTTGAGGGCCAGCCACGAGCCCAATGTCGAGCTTCTCCCGTCAAGAACAGGTGTTTCCGGAAACTTGCTTCATCGAGGTCATGCAAGACTAAACCCTTTGAGTCGGTTGGTGTGTATCGTCGTTGTTTTTTAGCAATACCCACTTTAGGTGTGAGGCATGCACTCTTCTTTTTCCTATACTTGTTGAAACTCCATAAGAGAGGACCAACATTCTTCATTTTAATTGATGCGGGGAATGAGTGCTTTGTATGTACACAACTCCTTTGAAGATGCTTTGCCGGTCGAGTCTGTAGGTTGCAAGTTTATTGGCAAAGGTTGTGTAGCCTCTGTTTGCTGCTGCAATAGAAGGCGGAGCTGGTAAAAGAGGCGATCTGAAGGCTGCAAGGAGGCATCTCAGGTATAGTTTCTTCAGGTTGAGCTGCTGTGGGAGTAGGTGTATAAAAAGTCTGCCAAAAAGGACTAGGTTCCTTTACTTCATCCTTTAGCCACTGACCATACACCATACTATCACGTCCTTCAAAGTTAGCTTCATCATAGGGAATCGTCTTACAATTCATTGCATAATGACCTAACCTTCCGCAAGAGTAACGAAGTGCGAGAGACGCTCGTAGCGAAAGTCAAGCCGAATAGCTTCCCTTCTAGGCGGACCGGCTTACCCGCCCTTAGGGGGTTCTGAAGATGTAACTCTACCTTTGCTCTTGCAATTCTAGAAGAAATACCCTCTTTAGTGTCAACTCGGACCTCTATCACCCTTCCTAAATCTTGCACAGTCTTTGTGATCATGTGCTCGGTTGTCCATTCCAATGGCGGGCCGAAAATTTGTATCCAAAAGCCGACATTGAGAAATCATAGCAATGAAGGGGGTATTAGGCTGCCATGGCTTGAGAATGAAGAGATTGCCCGAAAAAGCCAAGGACCTCCTTCTAGTACTCGCCGTTTATCGAGCCGAATGGAATTGTACTATATATAGGCCATCTTCACGTTGTAAAAGTCGACTTGATCGGTCTTCCAAGCTTTTTTTCAATGTACTTTGGAAGGTCTGGGAAATTTATGGATGGATTGGACAATCCTTCCTATCAAAGTTAATCTGCATTGTGCCAATTTTGCGGGTGGGGTTCCTCCTCCCACACTTCAATGTTCTTTTCGAGAAAGCCTACCTAATCTGAGCACGAGCAGCCAGGCACAAGGAGTCTTCCGAAGCCATCTCACAAAGAGGGAATAAGAGCTAAACCTATGGGTGAGCTGTCTCGAAACTTACTAACCAGCGAGAATTGGTCCCCGATAAAAGACATCCGAGTGACAAAAGATGCGATACAGCACATACGAGAGGTAAATGCAGAGAATCCATTCAGAAACTTTAAAGATAAAACAGAGGGGTTGAAGCGGTCGGATAACAAACCCCGCGGAAGAGAATTCGAATAAAAACCGTCGCACTTCGAGTCAAAGATGGAGCCCGGCGAAATCCAGCGGTGGCGAAGCGAATTGAAAATGTGCAGGAGCAAAGGAATTGCGACAAGAAAGCTTGGCCCACCATCTCATTACGAGGCTGATGTGGATAGCGCAAGAGAGGGTTACGGTGAAAACAAAAGAAAGAGAAAACAGGATCGAAATTAGAAGGACGAAGGATGGTAGAGTGGTAAATTGGGGTTAGGGTTTGGGAAGTCATGGCTATCCGAGGATAGAAAAGTCTCTTCATAACGAGAGGGAAGGAACTCTACAAATCCAGAGGGTTTCATTTCCGATGCTTATTTCAAAACACCCACATTGCCATCATACTCATTGCCTTCAGATGATCCATACCCTAAAATTTCATCTCCAATGGACGTCGAAATCCACCACATGCATTGCCACGCGCCGTCGCGTCTTGAACCCAAGTCACCCGTCAGTATTTATAGGTGATTTGGATATCCTCCACTATCTATTTACAAAAATAAACACCAACCTAGCTCTAACCGCCCTTTGCCAAGCCATCTAGCGAAGTTTCGCTGCCAATGGCCTTGCCATACACCCTCACTCGTCGCTAGAAACTTATGTGCATGAGATTTAGGTGGTTGCATGCGCCGACGACTCTCCACCTGTGCTGACGTCATCTGACACATAGTGCCACATCATCGCCATGTCATCTATGATTGCTGTCATTGACTTGCCATTGACTTTCGTTGACTTGACGTTGACTGGTGTTGACTAGTTCATCTCACACCCGCCAGCTAGATTCCTTCACATTTATGACTTGTTTGATGGTCTTCTGACCGGTTTTTGGTGATTTTTAATCGGATCCCAAGGTATTTTGATGTTATAAGTTCGTTTTTGGCCTTATTTGCTCAAGATAAGCTCTCCAGGTACTAGTTTCTTCACATTTTTTTGCCCAATCTACTGTGTTGAAACCGGTACAATGCTAATTATGGATAAGATAAAAGTTTCAATGTCCAATTACCATCTAGTATGACCTAAACGACTTATAGGGATGGCTAATTGACCCCAAAATTGAGGTCCATATGCAAATTCATCTACTTGCTGCTAATGGATTGTCTATCACTCTTAGATTAGAGGATGCTTATTCCATTCTTCGAGAGTTCGGTACTTCTAGTTTCTTTGTTCCTTCTATTATGTTTGTCGCTTCAGGGACTTCTGATTCATGGTATTTTGACTCCACTTGCTGTAATCATATGACTTCAAATTTCGATTTGTTTGAGTCAAAATCATTCAATTCACATCTCCCTTGTTGATAATTCTCAAATGAGAGTTAGCCACTTAGGAAACATCTCAACATCCACATTATCCTTACCTAATACATTCATGGTTCCCAAATTGTCCTAAATTTGATTTCAATAGGACAATTGTGTGAATTTGGTTTTGATGTCCACTTCTCTTCTCATGATTGTCATATGCAAGATCTACAGATGGACAGACGATTGGGACAAGCTGTAGAGTGGGATATTTGTTTGAGCTTGTTTCCTTGAATATTCCTAACGCTTTTGCTGGTTGTGCAGCTGCAGTGTCATCTAAAACTTGGCATTCTCAGTTAGGTCATGCTTCATCCTCTAGATTAAAATCCTTATTTTCAAATTGTCATTTAGGTTCTGTTGATAATAAACATTTTGATTGTTCACCTTGCCAATTAGGAAAACATCATGCCTTGCCTTTCGATCTTAGTGAATTTGTCTCTCATGCTCATTTTGATTTTATTCACTATGATATTTGGGACTATTGACACCTAATTTAAACTCATATTTTAGAAATAGAAGATAATATTTGATTAGAGGGAAATTTTGAAAAAATTTGAATTCAAAAATTCAACAGCCGTGTGATTTTGGAGCCACTTTGTTGTTGAGAAGTTGAGCGAAAATCTCCATCTGCGGTAACAAATTCGAGTTTTCACTTTATAAATAGAGGGTGCGAGACGTGAAAAAGGGTGGGCTTTTGACTGGAGTTTTCGAAACATTCAAAAAGAAGAGTAGAGTGTTCGTGAGAGGAAAGTCAAAAAGTTTTCCTCCTTTTTGCTGAAAAGTAGAAGACGTGTGAGAGAGAGCTGCTCATTCGTGGGTTCACGAGAGGAGAGGAAACACAAAAGAGGGAAAAGTTGAAGGAAAGTAAAAAAAAAAAAAAAGGGTTAATACCTTAAAAATCCAAAATTGGTATAAATTTACCCAAACTATTTTTTTGACCATGAAAAATTCCAAACTGGTATACCTATGACAAATTTACCCCGACTAACTATAAAAAACCCTAAACTGGTACATTTATGACAAATATACTCCAAATTAATTTATTCAACTGTAAAAAACCCCAAAATGATAAATTTGTGACAAATATACCCTATGCTAAATTGGATTAATACCACAAAAAAAATCACAAAAATTGTAAATTGTGACAAACGGAGCATAAAATCCTAAATTGGTATACCGGTCAACTGTTACGTGTCATTTAACTTAATAATTTGAGAATAAAATTTAACAAAAATTAACAGAGGGTAAATTTGTCACAAGTGTACCAGTTTGGGGTAAATTTGTTAAAAGAATACCAGTTCGGGGTTTTTGGTGGTAAAAAAAATAGTTTGGGGTAAATTTGTCATAAGTGTATCTGGGTTTGGGGTTTTTTTCAGAATATTAATAAAAAAAAAAAAAAAAAAAGCAGAAAAGGCAGAGGCAGAGGAGAGGGGGTGATTGGACGTGTACTGTTCATCGTCTCCCTCGCACTTGCTGCTCGCTTCCTCCCCTGCGACGACCGGACCTGTTTCTTCTTCGCCCCGCGACCACGGCCTTCCACGTTCGCTGGTCGTGGCTCCGATTGCCGGCTCCACGTTTGCTGCTCTCATCTACAACAGCACCTGACGCTCAGCCCATTCGTCTGCAACTCCACTGCCGCTCCGCCCGTGACCTGCAATCTGCAACCTGCGCTCGGCAGCCCCTGCCTCAGTCGATGCTTCGCCAGAAGACCGCAGCTGCGCGCCCGTCTACCACTGCAACGCTTCAACATCCCGTGCCGCGCCTCCGCCTATCCCTTCCGCCCGGCGCCCGACGTCTGCACACTCCCTTGCTGCTGCAGCCTAGCGTGTCTCCACCCACTGTGCCAGCACCCAACGTTCGCGACGCCGCCCCCACTGTTGCTGTCTCGATCTCATTGCTCGGCTGCCCTGACGCTTCCTCCTCCGTGCGACGACTCCACAGCAGCTCTGTGCTCGCTGCTGCGGTGTTCCTGCTCCGTCTCGCCCACAAGCGACGCACGTGACACCTGCTCGACGCGCTACCACCGCTTTGCCACCGCTATTGATCAACCCCCGCGTCGGTCACCGCTGCTTGAGCCTCCGCGCCACCTCTGCCGTGCCTGCACCAGCGTCCTCAGCCGAACCATTTGTAGCATCTTGCCATGCCAGCCAACTGATGCCTCCACCTGCGACGACCCGATGCGAGCGCCTCCCAGCAACCCGCAGCCCTGCTCCGCCGTGTCGACAATTGGCGCTCGTGACCCGCGACTTGTTGCTCATTTGCCAACCTGCAACGCCCGCTCCATTGCTCCGCTCGAGCATCACTAGATCCTGACGCCGCTGTTGCTGCATCCCTCCCGACGCCATCGCACCTCTGCAACCTGTGACCCAGCGCTGAGCACTGCCCAGCCAACGCCTGTAGCTCCGGATCTGTTGCCTGACGCCGTGCCTCTGAAGCCCACGGCCTGCTCTGTTCGCGTCACTCCTCGCGCTTGACTGATCCGCTCTGCCGCTCAGCAGCCCAGCACCCGACGCCTTTGCCGCCCAGCCCTGGCCGGAGCTCCGACGCTGGCCATTCTCCGCCTGGCGCCACCCACTGCCGCTGCTCCCTTTTTTTAAATTTCCCTAGGTGGTTTGTTTTTTTCTAATTCTTTTTTTTATTATTTTATTCATTTTAAATTTTGTTATTATTGTTTAAGTTAGAATATGGTTTGTCAATGTTAATATTAGTGCATTTTGTAGGCATTATCCGCTAGGATTGTGTCCGGAATTAATGTAATTATTAATTTAATCCGAGAGATATCGGGTTATCTTTTTAATTATATTAATTTTTGGACTTTTGGAAGAATTTTAATTATTAAATCATTATAATTATTAATTTGATTCGTAAGACTTTGGATCGGATTTTTAATTATTTTGATCTCTTTGTCATGATAATTAGGGTTATAATAATCGTTAATTTGACCTTTTATGACTTAGATTTAATATTTATTACTTATCTTTAAAAAAAACTAAAAAAATTAGAAAATCAAAAAAATCAAAATTCTACATGAGCATATAGGTTTAGTAATCAGACATGTAGGTTTAGTAAATTAGAATTTTATTAGGATTACATTTTTAGGGTTGCATTTTTAGAAATAAGTTAGGGTTAGACCTAAATTAATTTTTTTAGATAATGTTCGTACATTTTAATTATTTCATATTTTAAAAATAGTTTTCTAAGATAGGATAGGGTTTAAGTCAAATTAATCCCTAGAATAAATTAGAAAATGATCCCTTTTAAATAATTTAATTAGGGTTTTTGTTAATTCTGAATTTTAATAAATACAAAAATACAAAAACACTAGGTGCATATTAACTAGTTCGCATAATAGAATCATTTAATCAGAATTTGTTCATTAGTGAAGTTAGGTCATGAGATGCATAATAACTAGTTTGCATAATAGGCCCATTTAATTAGAATCTGCATATTAATAAGATTAAGTCATTTAGTTAAAAAATGCATTTTTATAAAAGAATTCTAAATTTCAAGAAAAATCTAAAAAAATAATTGTTTGCTTTGTATGTTTAATTATTTTGATGCAATTTATGTTATTGAATGTTTAATAATGATTGAGCATCGTGTGATCACTTTTTGACATGATAGTAATTTAGGTTAAAATAAATCTAAGTTGCTTGCAAAAAATATTTTTGAAAATTAAAAAAAATGGTACCGAAAGGACATTAGAAAAATTTAGTGTAACCAAGTCTCCGTACCCTTAATCTCTGGTTCGTAGAAGTAAAATAATCCTCCCATTATTTTATTTAGGTGTCTAATCGACCTACCATAAACCGATTAGTATGTTAAATATTTGAACCTTAAGTCGCGAGTTGGTATGGGCTTGGGGAGAGCCTGAACTAAGTTTAAAGACTTAGTAGTCCATTAATCTAGTTTTAGGTGATGCACCCGAAAATTAGGTCGCGACAGGGACAATCTCCAATTCCCACAATGGGAGGCTCTTGCTATTTTTTAATCTTTGTGGATGATCATTCTTGTTATAAATGACTTCATGTTATAAAAAATGATATGAATTTACTTGTATCTACCATGATTTTGCTGCGACGTCAAAAACACAATTTTCTCAAGATATTGAGGTTTTTCATATTGATAATGCCATGGAATTTAAAGACATCGAGTTTCTTAGAATTCTCTCCCAAAATGGTACTATTGTTTGTCGCTTTTGTCCAAGGAATTTCCAACAACATGGTCGAGTGGAATGTAAACATAGGCATGTTTTGGATATTAGACATACTCTTCTAGTCTCCTTCTCGTCCGAAACTATTTTGGGAGAGGCTTGTACACCATCAGTTGTACTCCATCGCTTGTAATAGGTAACATTTCTCCTTATGAGTGTTTGTATGGTAGTATCCCTAATTACAGTCTTCTTCGAGTCTTTGGCAATGCTTGTTTTGTACATCTTCTCCCACATGAACGCACAATATTAGAGCATCATGCCCGTTTATGTTGCTTCCTTGGATATGGCATTGAGCACAAAGCTTATAGATGTTGGGATCCTATGTCTAATCATCTTCATGTGTCTCGTAATATTACTTTTTGGGAACACAAGATGTTCTCCTCTCTTCATCCCTTCAAGTCATCACCTCATGTTCCTTCACTAATGCTTTAGTGTATTTATTTCCGGAAGATCCCACACCTCCTTCTATTTGTGAATCCTCCTCTCCATAATTCCCTTCTCCTCTTCCTTCTAATCTTGATGTAGGTTCTACTGGTGATACCACTTGGGCAGCTTCTGACATGTCTGCTTTATTCGCGGAATCTCCACCAGTTGACATTCTATCATCCTATATCCATCGCTCCACTAGAGTAAGTCAACATTATGTTTGACTTCGTAATTACCATTGTTACTCTACAATTGCTTCTCTTTTTGAATCTTGCACATACAGAGAAGCCGTCACTAATCCTCTCTAGCATCAAGCAATGGCAGATGAGTTATGGGCCTTTGATAAATCTCATATATGGGATTTGATTGATTTGTTGCCCGATAAGTCCATTGTTGGTTGTAAATGAGTATATAAAATTAAAACAAATGCATATGGTAATGTGGATCATTATAAAGCTCAACTAGTGGCAAAAGACTTTACTTAGGAATACAGAGTTGACTATGAAGAGACTTTTGCTACTGCTGCATGTCTCACTTCTATCTATAGTCTTCTTGTTGTTGCTGTAGTTAAGTGCTGGTCTCTATTCCATATGGATGTTAAAAATGCATTCTTGAATGGTGATCTTACTGAAGAAGTCTATATGGTGCCTTCTCCTGTATATAATTATTCTTCTTAGAAACTGTGTCCATTACATAGAGCATTATATGGTCTGAAACAGGCTCCTCGTGCATGGTATTCTAAATTTAGCTCTACCATGGAATCTCTCAGCTTCAAATCCATTTCCTATGATCATATCTTAGTCAATAATTTGAAATGAAAGATCTTAGGTGACTTTTCTACTTTTTTGGCTTGGAGGTTCATTCAGATTCCTCTAGTTATTATCTTTCACAAGTCAAATATGCTACTGATCTTATCTCTTGAGTCAGACTCACCAACAACAAGATCATTACAATTCCCATCGAAGACATATGCCAATTTTGATTCAAAGATGGGGCTCCTCTTTTGAATCCTACACTTTATTGATAGCTCGTCGGCAATCTTATATATCTCATTTTCACTTGACTTGACATTGCCTATGCTATTCATATTGTTAGTTAGTACATAATCGTGCCTTGCACAATGCATTTTGCTACAGTACTTTGAATTCTTTGTTACATCAAGGGTACATTATTCATGGTCTTCACTATTCTTGTCAATCTACCTTGGAATTGACGCTTATTCTTATGTCGACTAGGCTGGTGACCCTCAAGATAGTAGCCCCACTACAGGTAATTGTTTCTTTTTAGCAAGAAACAACATTTAGCAAGAAATAGACTATCATTGCTCAACCTAGTACGAAAGTAGAATAGTAAGCTCTTGCTGATTCAATGTCAGAGTTATTATGGTTGTGATGACTACTAAAAGACATGGGAGTGCATCAACATAGTGGAATAGTTTTTTATTACGACAACTGAAGTGTTATCCAAATAGCACATAATGATATTTTTAATCTACGAACTAAACATATTGAAATAGACTATCATTTTATTCGATCTCATGTTCTTTGTGGCGTTGTTCAACTTGTCTCTACTTTATTTGCTAAACACACTATTAATGTCTCCACCAAGACAAATCCACCTAAGTGTTTTCTAGATCTTTTCTCCAAACTCAAGTTAATTTTTTTTTCAAATCATCTGAGTTTGAGGGGGATGTTAGAGATATACATATATTTAGGAAATTTATCTTAATTGATTCTAATTTGATGTAATTGATATTTTGTTACTTTAGATAGTTAAGCTCTAAAGCCTACATATAGGCTCATGTATCCTTCATAGATATGTCTAAAATATTACATTTTAAAGTCAAAACAATTCTCAACTCTCCAAATAAGTTCCTGATTCTGGGGAGGGGGTAAAATACAATTCTAATGTGGATTTTGATTAGAGGTGAGCAAGGGTTGGTTTAAAGGGGGAACTAGACTAAATTGCCCTTGCTCAACTTGTTCTAGGAAGAAACGGTCTAGTTCTAGGTTCCAAACCCTAGAACTAGCCTTTAAATGGATTGGTTTTGATTCTTATGTCACAAAGGTCGATTTGCCTGAGAACCAACCAGGTAGGCTAGCTCTATGGTCGAATTGGTTTAGAAACCAATCTTGTACAACTTATTTGAACAAAAAAAGAAAAATAGTGAGATGTAACTAGGGAGAAAAAAACATATGATGTCTAACTAGATATAGGCACATGGGACCACTCTACTTATAAAATCTTACAAATCATACATAAATATACATGTTTATTAGAAGTCCTAAAACTTATTATGGAAGTTAAAATCATAAAAATTTTTAAAAGTATAATTAAGTCTTTAAACTCGTCAAATTGGTGCAATTGAATCATTTTATTAACTCCATCCAATTTGATTAACAGAAAATACTAACATGGTTTTTTTTTTTATTACTTTCTCTCTCCTATGTGGCGCTAACATAGCTAAAACAAGAAAGATAAGCCAAAACTACGTTGTTTTAGTCCAAATTCAATTTTTAATATAAATATTAATTAAATTAAATTAAATTAAATTAAAAAAAATTAACTAAATTACATCTTGAATGTTTAAAGCCATGAAAATCTTGTGTAAAGATCTTGTAGATTTCTTCATGAGATTAAGAAATTATTTTGGTGAGGATGAGTTATTAGATGTAATTAAGGGTTGGGAAATACTGCGATTGTTTGAATGACTCGAGTGTAATTGTAATTAACATTATATCATTTGACTAATATTAGAATTCGTTCTTGCTTTTTCCATGAATATTGATCATCTTGGCCAAACCACATAAATTTGGTATCTAATTTATTTTCTTGTTCCATTTCATTTATTGTTTGATCAATTGCTTTCACAACAAAGATCAACGCAAATTCACTTCGCATCAATGGGCAAAAATCCTAGTTTCCCAAATCCGGCCATGCATCGGGATCCGCTCAACGACCTCAGGCCACGAGCGTGGCCGATCCCCTCTAAAAGCAACCACAGTAAAGAGAAGTTGCTCACTCGAGCGCCTTATTTCCACGACGGACAAGTGCTTTTCGACGATCGCTGAAGAACGGTTCCTCAGGAGATCACATGAAAATCTTACTCAGCGTGATGGATCCAAAACCCTAGCTAACGTCCACGTTCATGGAACGAAATGGCCTCTCGGCAGCACGTCAGCTCGGATCGTTCCTCCGTTCAAGTTTCAGGATGACGATTAGGCCCACGCGGGACGGGGGCCTTCTTACCATCGTGGTCCGCGGTGGATCGATCCCGAGGCCCGAGGGCGGTCCGGGACCTGAACAGGACAGACAGTCCGTACCGCCCGCGGCTCCCACGCCCCTCGAAGCGTGCAAAAAGTACTGCTCCCCCGTCCCATTCTCAGTGTCAGAAAATGGCGAAAGCGACAAAGAGAAGGCGTCTCTCTCTCTCTTTCATGATTACTCCAGCATTACCGCACCCCCACAATCTTCGCAAAAAACCATTTAATAATTTTCACCGTAATTTAGTCTAAATTCTTGCTTGATTTTCCTCTCACCATTTCCAATTCCGCCCCGGAATTTTTGCTATTCTCCACTTTCGCCCACCGAGACGGTCCATCAAAATGAATACAATTTTTCACACTCGCCTACCTACGCCAAAAGAAAGATGAAAACCCCAAACATAAAAAAAGAAAAGAAGAAAGACCCAAAAAATCAAGAAAAGATTATTATACATAATCGCCGCCACCACCACGACGTAGTCACGTACACGTAGACAGAACGGGTTCAAGGAATTACGGGGCCGAAGAAGCTCTTGCACTCGGCCGCCGACCTCTGATCGCCACCTTGACAGAAGAAGAACCGGGCCGGGCATCTGTACAGGCAGTTCCCCGCCAGGCTCACCCTCACCTCCTCCTCCGCACCCCCGCCGCCGCCCTGGCCCAGCCCCAGCAGCGGCCCCGGTATCGGCCCCATCAAGTAGTTCCCGCCCAGCATCAGCCTCTCCAGCTGCGCCGCCCCCTGCGCCGGCGGCGCCGCAGTCCTCAGCGCGTACTCCGTCGGGATCATCCCCGAGAACTCGTTGTTCTCCAGCGCCAGCGCCGACAGCCTCGGCATGCCCGCCAGGAACGCGGGGAGGAGCCCCCTGATCCGGTTGTCGCTCAGGTCGACCGCGATGAGCTCGCTCTCGGGGAACAGGGAGGCCGGGGACTGTATGGAGTCGAAGCCGTTGGAGGAGAGCGTGAGCTGCTGGAGCGACGGGTGGGTGAAGAGGGCGGAGGGGACCGGGCCGGCGATCCTGTTGCCGCTCAGGTCGAGGACTTGGAGGGAGCTCGCGAGCTGGAACGTCTCGGGGGCTAGCTGTCCCTCCAGGGCGTTGTTCCTCATCGTGAGTTGGACGAGGGACGGCGGGAGCGCTCGCGGGAGCTCGCCGGAGATCGCGTTGTCGCTCGCATCCAGGTAGAGCAGGCTGCCGAGCGAGCTCAGCGCCGCCGGCAGCTCGCCGGAGAGCTTGTTGGACTGGACCTCGAGCCGGGTCAGGTTCCTGAGGTGGCCGAAGCTTTCGGGGATCGATCTCTCGAACGCGTTGCCGTCCAAGTAGAGCTCCCCGAGGCTGGAGAGGGAGGAGACCGAGTCGGGGATCGGGCCGGAGAGCGAGTTGCGGGACAGGCCGAGCCGGCTCAGCTGGGTCAGGTTGGAGAGGGAGGCCGGGATGGGCCCGGCGAAGTAGTTGCCGGAGAGATCGAGGGTCTGGAGGTAAGGGAGGTCCCAGGAGACGGCGGCGAGGGGGCCAGAGTAGCCGGCCTGGTCGAGGGCGAGCTCGGTGAGCCGGCTCGCGCCGGAGCCGTCGGTGGCGTCGCAGCGGAAGCCGCAGGTGAACTTGTCGCTGAAGAGGGCGTCGCAGGGGTCGGCGGCGGCGGCGAAGTCCCAGGAGGCGACGCACGAGCCGGGGCTCACCGAGCTGGGGTCCAGCGCGTTCTTGAGCTGCTTCAGGACCTCCACGTCTCCCCAGTAGGTCCCGGCGCTCGCTCCGGGCAAGAGCAGGGACAGCTGGGTCGATAGGAGGAGCAAGATCACGGAAGCTGGAGCCAAATGCGGAGTACCCATTTTCTCTGAACACGAATTTGGCAATTGAAGATGATCTCCCCGAGGGAGAAGATAATAGAAAAGGCAAGTGAGAGTGCTCTGCTTTTGCAGCAGAGAGAGAGAGAGAGGGGACAGGGGACAGGAGAAGGAAGTGATCGGGGCCGTCCGATTGAAGGGGATGGAAGTGGGGGAGGGAGGATTTAATGGGTGGTGAGAGAAAGGGTACAAACTACAAAGTGGGGGAACAGCATTGGCAATGGCAAAGGCAAAGGCAGAGGTAGAGAGAGATGTCTTGATCTCAGTGATCTTTTTATGTGTGGGAGTGGACTCACGCACGGGAAAGTCTGTCAGAGCCCTCTCTCTCTCTAGTCCTCAAGCTCAAATCGCCATGGAGGATTTGAACTTATATGCACGTCTTGTAGCGAGGGGAGGAGGAGATGGAGAATAATAAGAAAAAGGGGGTGTTGGGTTATGGAGGGGGCTGGACTAATGGTGGTTCGAAGTTCGGACTAGGGGAAAAAAAAGGGTTCTGTTCGAGTTGTCCCCGAGGTTTGGTTAGTAACCACCTTAAATTTCTCATTGAAAACGGTACGAGAATATGCTACACCTACTGGGCCCGAGACGGGGTCGCTCATTCATGGCCTGGAACATCATGTGAAAGTACTGACGCCAAGAAACAAAGAGGAAATGCCAAAGAAGATGAGCGAGGAGGAAATTGGGTCATGCTCCTTTCATTGTCGATAGGGATAGGATGCTTGAGAAATCACATAGTATTTTGGATCTAGCTTTCTGAAATTCATGACGGTGGATCTCAATGAAGAGCTATGTTGCTGAGGAATTTGAACACTAGAAATGAGGACTCAGCACTAGTGAAAGTGCAAATTGCAAGTCCCCTTTACCGAACTCAACAGAAATCCTAACGCCTCAAATCGTTCTTTTCTATCTATCCCTTCTCTTTTTGAACTCGCATTGCATTCCGGCATGCAGTGCTACTACAAAACAAGCCAGCGGCAATCATTGATTTTCAGCAACCCTTAATCACCGCTTGACAGATACAGGTAACGCCTTCATCTGCCTACTACTTTCGAGAAATGGCCCGTGTTTGAAGAAAAGGTTGCTTTAGAGGCAGCTTTATCTATAAGCAAAATATCCATCACTTTTTCAACCGGAAGGTATGTTCCATTTCATTTTACCCTGCCTTTTCTCTTTTCTAGTGGCCGAGACGGTGGAAACGGAGGAGGCCGAATCATTGAGTTGGGGGTTGTCATCATATATAATCGAACCACTTCCCAAAGATCCTTCAAACTTATATATGTCCTGATTCCAAATACCTAACCTCCGGAAACTGCATGGACACTCAAAGTAAGCTCATCATTGAGACTTTCAATAATTGGGATTAGAATCAAATCAGACGTGTCTTACTTTGTATTCTAATTACAAAAGGGCTGCGGTGCCAAATACCATTCATCCCCATTTACAGCTATTCTTGGCTGTAGGTATGTTGGATATCATGCGTGGCATTGCTATCTATAGACAATTTCCATCAGTACAACTACTCCACCCCGAAGTACCGATATCCTGTTCCTATCTATGGTAGTATACCCTGATTTTCCTTGACTCTGCTCTAACTTTCGATTATGTGTACTGCGGATATCTAGGCATAAATCGCGAAGAGCACATCGTTTTACTTCTTATATCAAGTACCAGTCACTTTTCAAAACTTACAATGTCCCCACTTTTAATTATAGAATTTAAAATTGCACGTCCCACCCAACTTTTTGCCCAAATTGCCCCCACGCACAAAATATCCTAGCCCCCCAACAAATTCCCATCACATAAAGATGACAATACCCATCGAATAAGAAATGTTCTTTCACCATTTCTCTTTGCTTTTGTCTTTTGGCTTTGAAATGACTGGCACATTCAAGGCAAGGGATCTAGATACATCTGTTACCTTGGCATCTTGTTGGTGGAAGAATCGAATAAAGAGTAAATGTTCTACTTTCAGCAAAGAAATTTACAGGCAGATGAACTTACCTATCAAACCGCATTGTTGGCGGACCCCTCTGGTGACCACTCAAAGTTGCGATTTGCTCCGCGGCTTTCTTTGGCGAGCTTTGCCAAGTGGCGCCTCACAGATCTCTCGTTTATCCCAAATGAAAATTTAATCCCTTTCACCTGTTCATTGTTAATGGAAGCACATCTTTCAGTGAAAGTCGCGAATGCCAGCACGGGCAGAGCGTCCGTTAGAAACAGCGGAGCTGCAAAAATGAGGTAACGCAATGCAAAACATATTTCAAAGATGATGGTACCTCGATCAAACAGTTTGCAGTAAGATGTACATTATTTCCACTGGAAACTGCTGTCCCATTCACATATATTGAACTCCTTCCAAGATTCTTTAAAAAGAAAGTACCATCTCTCTCCAGCTTGATAAGAGCCTGAGTAAAATGAAGTTTCAGTCATCCGAATTTTGAGATACGACTTAAAGAGCAAAGAGATGTTTAAGAGCTACATTGGCCTGTAGAACAGAAAAAAATAGGAAATCCAATCTTTTCACTTTGTAAACCATCTTGCAATTGAGCAGCCAAGATTGCACCAGGATGTCAGGTAGTTTCGCAAACTATAAGTGAAGTTGCTGTTTCCCGAAAAAAAAAAAAAAAAAAAAAAAAAAAAAGAGAAGGATTTGGCATGTCGGCAACTTTTTAAGAGTGACAATCTTATTATGTAACTAGAGTTTCCATTTATGTTCGCAGGGCCTCCCTGTGCGGAAATCGAGCATCTGTTGAAGAGCACAAAGGGCAAACAATTGGAACAACCAGATCGTCATTAAAGAAAGAGTTTGCGAGAAAGATATTCAGAACAGTGAAATGTAAAGACTGAGTAACAGATAAGCCAATAGCAATTGTCACCCCAAGCAATCACATAAAAGTGATCAGAAAATAATTTCTATCCCATGCATACAAGTGCCATGAGCATAATAAAGCTAGATTAACAGCGAAAAGGGGTTTGTCAAAAGCATCGGATAGACCAAACATTCAACCTGCCGTCTAGATATTTTGTTAGTTCCTCCTCTTCCCAAGTCAATATCAACCTGAAAATCCTCTGTTTCCCTGCCAAGTATGACCTGAGAAGCAGAAGCATTTCTCAATTCGAAACAAAGAAAAACAACAACCAATAGGCCATTAAGGAGTTGTATTAAGCATACCAACCAGGAAAACGCAGCATTACAGCAAATAAGAATGTTTCACAACTAATAAAGTGTAGGACATTTTTGAACTGGAGAACACAACAGTTAACATCCCCGCATTTATATAGTTTCTAAGCTGATAACTTTCAAAAGGAATAAGTTCCAATAAGTCCATGTGGCATCTAACAAACACTAAATATAAAAAAAAGGCAATAGTAGAAATTGATCCGTCAATATGCATTAGAAACTTTATCACTAGCAGTGTGTCCTTCAACAAGTTATAATCTGTTAAATCTGGTTTGTTCTGACGCTTACAACTAGGCCTGGTACTATGAGAAGGTCTGTCTTGCAGTAAAAATTACATCATCAGATATATTATGAAACATCTGACTGCTTTCAACAAATAGCAACTTCATTGAAAAGCTTATATTTCCAATGACATGCATGGGTACACTATAGAACAGCCACAGATGGGACACGGACACTGCAATAAGCAACAAAATTCATTCCTAGATAAGTTTCCTGAACAATGCGCTCAAGGGGATTGTTTTCTTTGCCTACCCACACTAGACTGCTTCATCTTGCACTATACTTTCCTGGGGTTTTTTTTCAAATCACAGTGCATATGAATATTAAACAAGATTTCAAATGAAATAGACTCATTCAGCTTGGATTGAAGAAATGTTCCACTTGACATGTTCACAAGTGCTTTATGCTGCTTGAAGCAATAAATGTAGAGGACATTCCAGGTAGCAAATAGGTAAACTCATAACTCAAATCCATGGTTATAAGTTTGAATGTGCAAACAATCCTAAGTATTCATAAAAAAGCATATTATCTGAGTCCCACTAATTTAGTGGGCGTGATATAACAGCATAGATTCCAGTTGGATATGTAGTTTGCCGTCACAGAACAAAAATTTTTAAGGAAAGGAAGTAGCTCCATATAATGCTTACAAGCCCTTGAGTTAGACTATCTGCGAATAATGATCACCTCATCCTTTCTGATATAATGCTTTGAATTCTGCCCATATAAAATTGCAAGTGGACCTCCCGAAGCAATTGCTTGTTGTATGAAAGATCCAGCACATCGTTCCAATCTAGTGGCAGGCTCCCTT
Organism: Eucalyptus microcorys; assembly: GCA_014182515.1. Lineage (NCBI taxonomy): Eukaryota > Viridiplantae > Streptophyta > Magnoliopsida > Myrtales > Myrtaceae > Eucalyptus > Eucalyptus microcorys. The sequence continues at coordinate 28,140,217 of CM024570.1, forward strand.
TTATACTCATGTCGATACCTGGAGAGTAAAGTTTTAAACAAAAAGAAAGAACTGAGTTTACGTTGTATAGCAGGGTTTCCATAGCTATGATAATCAGTCACTTTTACGATAAAATCTTATCATATTCCTTTTAGTAACTTGTACAGCTGCTGAATCTTTGACCAATAAAAGCATTGATGGATACTAATAATGAAATTAGGATGTGTACTGTGTGACAAAAAAATGAATGTCTACACATGGAAGTCCTGAGGGAAGCCAAAGGAAACAATGGACTTTGTCATACCCAAATCCAGCGGTGTTACCTTCTCCATTAACAAAAGAATCTCGATCACCTGGATAAAAATCCATGCTATGCATCTGAAATTAAATAGCAAACGTTTAAAAGAGGTGGAACATATACAGGCATGAGAGAAGGCAATAATGCTCAAGGCGGATTGCAGAACCACAAGTGAGCATGCACTCTGCCTGCACGCTTGCACTCTTTTTGGTGTGTGGGTTGGTGAGTGGGTGGGTCGGGGTGTGTGTGTGTGTGTTTGAGAGTTGGGGGGGGGGGGGGGCGCATTCAAAAGTACAATCATTGGAAAATACCATTTCCCAAATCTCCATAAGCTTAGAGTCATCACAATCACTTTCACACTCTTCGTCATTGAGTCTTGACAGACTACTGTCTAATTCATGAAAAACAGATAAACTTGAACATTCATCATCTGATAAATTGTCTGTTGGATTACATTCTTTGAGGGACTCGCCAGTAATTGATTGCTCTGTAAAATTTTGATCTTCAGGTTCTCTATACAAGGGACTTGTCTCTGCAGGAGCTTCAATTTCCTTTCTGGTAACCACAATAGCACTCGCAATATTGGGAAACACAGTTTTGACTCCACAACTAGCAGAGAGCTTGTTTGAACCTTCATCTGGCAGTTTGTGTTGTTCCACTGACTGATAATTTATGGAAGTATAGGGAGGATTTTCTTCTGTCTTGAGGAGGCTTATTTCTTCCTCACCTTCATTTTTAGCAGGTGAGGAAGCATCACTCTTGGAGTCGTTGTGGCTTTGGCATATTACAGAATAGAAGGGTACTGTGGGTGAAGCTAAATCATCATGCCATGGAATGTGGGGATCCTCTCTGTTCAATGAGCATACCATCATTTCATCAGAAATTTCTCCAAGAACATGAAGAGATGATTCATCAACTTCTAAAGAATTCAGACTGTACTCTCTGTATTGAGCACGCTCTGACATGTTAGAGACAACAGCAGTTGCTGAAAATATGAAATCCTGACTTCCAAGACACATCTCTCTATTCAATTTTGGATCTTGAGCTAAAAGCAAAACATCTCCTTTGTGTCCAACATCATGCAAGCTCCCAGAATAACCTTCACCTTCATAAAAATCCATTTCACACGCCATATTTAATACACAATTCGAGAGATCAATATGGTCATTTGCTGAAGTAGCAACAGACGCATGAACTTGACCATGGGTAAGCTTGTCTGGCAATACCTGTCCCAAAATTGCAATCTTCTCATGGTTTGATGAACTTATCTTCAGACCATCCAATTTATCATGAAGTGCATTCCCTTCATCACCTGGACTCGCACTCAACAGCTCTTGAGGTAAAATTTCCTCAGTTTTCCTTGACAAGTTAGAGGAAGAGTTAGTCTCTGGGTGTGCAGTCGGTGCGCCTGATATACCAGGATTAAAGCAATCCCTGAAGTCAGCACAATTTTCACGTATAGTGGAGAGATCATGAGCATTATCCTGCTCAAAAGTGTGATCACCATCACTTCTTCCCGATTGCTCGACTGAGATGAGTGGAAACTCTCCACGACGTCTAATATAGTAATCCTGTCTGATAGAATCATTGTGCTCACTTGCTTCAGTTATACCCGGACTCAGACCATTTCTGTGGTGCTGGATGCCCATCTTTGTATGTTGAACTAAATTATATCTCCTAACAAGGTGTTTATAAACAAAATCTTCACAACACATGTGAGACTTATCTTTGAGAAAATAAGTAAAATGAGGAACACTATTTTCACTGCGCATTCGCTTACTCCTGACATAATAAAACCTACAGGTATTTTGAGATTTTCTTTTTGCTCGAACGTCCGTGTTTTCTTTGCATCCCGTGGACCTCACACCGGAGAGTTCAAAGTCGGTCCCTCTTGGAGAAGCTTCGGCTGAATCAGGATCTGCACATCCGCGATGCTGGACGTCCATCTCGATAGTCCCGACTACGCGATCACTCCTGATAGGGTGTTGATAAACAGAATCTTCAGAACCCACACCATTGGCTTCGGATGGACGAGAAATATGAGGGCCGCTGTTTTGGCGGCGCCCTTGCTTCCTCCTTGCATAACAATATCTCCAGGCACTTTCAGATTTCCGTTTTGCTCTAACATCTACAGCTTCTTCACACCCACCGGATCTCAAACCAGAGAGCTCGAAACCAATCCGTGCAGAAGTCGCAGTTTCAGCCGACATTACGTGGCTGAGGGACGATCGATCGTGGAACGGCAGCGAACGCTCGATGCTTACTCGATGGTTCCGGCGAAGCACCACTAGCTCGCACCTATAACACGACACAACATTGACACGAATAAACATGCGAATCCGCGAACGCGCGCGACATCTTCATCGCGTCAAGCCAGAGTCGAAGCGCAATCCCGCCTACACATGAGAGGAATCGCCTGTGGAGCACGTATCCGAGCTACCGCAATCAGCACGAGCCGATGATAGCACGGGCCGCGACGCAGCATTGCCGTCCGGCTGTTCCCGACGACGATCTCCGTCGCGTCTGAACCGGCGAAGCCAGCGAAGACCGTCGGAGATCAACCGAACGGCAACTTTCATGAAGGCGACGGCGAACCGACGCGTTTACTCCGGCCATCGGAGAAGAGAGCCGAGCGGCGTACCTGAATTGCTCGAGCGAGGAGGCTCCGGAGCAAGCGCCGCCATCTCCAGCTGCAGAATTCTCTTACCTCGAATTTCGAAATGGAGAGAGAGAGAGAGAGAGAGAGAGAGAGTTGCTGCAATGCAAGCAGCGCGCGTAACCAATTGGAACGTTTTCAGTTTTACCGGGAACTGCGAAAAGGGAGAGGTGAATACGGCGACGTTTTCTTTACCGATTTTTCTCGTGTTCTTTTTTATTTGATATTTTAAAAATTGATTTTTCTTGTGTGGCTGGTTACTAAATAAGGCTATTGACGATATGTTTACATTAGGGGTGAGCACGGTCCGAATTGGGTCATTTCACCCATAATCTTAGGAACAACCCGCACAATATTGATCCTCAATTTTTGAGATCAAGGACCGACTTTATTGAGCTTAGGACCGAGGACTAGACTGACTTAATGGGTTCGGTCCTAGTTCTAGGGTCAACCTGGATCAATTGATAATTTTTTATTTCATTTTTTGTATTCATTAAAAAAGCGATTGAGGACCGGACTAACCCAATGGGTTCGGTTTGGTTTCAAGGTCAATCCAAGACTAATCAATAATTTTTATTTCATTTTTTATACTCCTTGAAATGGCAACCAAGGACCGTACCGACCCAATGGATTCGCTGATGAGTGAGTTTAGTTAAGAAAAACAAGCGGTGATGGTCAAGTGAGGTGAGCGTTGAACAGAATGAACATTGAATGTCAAGCGAGGAGCAACAAGTCAAGCAAATATCGAGTGGCGAGCGGCACAAGTGACCCAAAGCGAGCAAGGTAAGTGGAGAAATTGTTTCTTTCGATTTTGGCAAATTGAAGACTAAGAGTACAAATTAGAAACGAATATTAGAGGAAGATGTGTTTATACCTTTTTGGATGTTGCGAGGACTCCTCACATAAATATTTTCATCCTTCGTAAATTATGAATATTGACGCCGTAAAAGATATTAAAAATCTAAGTTATTAAAGAATAATGTAAAATTACTTGAACTCCTCACTAAATAGCTATTTAATATTGTTAACATCGTTTATTTTAAAGTTTTCTCTATAGATATATATATTTTATGGTTGGTCTAGATTGGACCGACCTGAAACTCTCAGGATCGAGAACCGACCCGCACAATACTGGTCCAGAAATTCTAGGACCAATAATCGACCTAGTCTCCCTGAGAAGCGAACCAAGACCGGTAGGGTTGGGCCGGTCTAGGGCCGATCTGGGATTGACCCTAGACCGATGCTCACCCCTAGTTTGTAATGTATTGCATGTGTTTATAAGATTGTTTATGGTAACGATAAATTATTATTTGTAAATTTAGTATCATAATTTCAATATAGGACATAGGAAAATCCTAACAAAGGTATGACATTATAGTTTTTTTTCGAATTTTTGATAGAAGTGAAGTGAGTTTTATTTGCGGATGGAAAATTTCATGCAAAAATAATACTTTTTTTTGTTTGACTCAATCGAAATAAATGCTACTTGTCATTATTTGAAGGTCATATATACTCTTTTTCGCTTGGGTTGATTTTTTAGGGATCTATTTATTTAGCATAAAATAAATAATTTAAAAAAAAAATTCTTATAATTGATTGTTTTTGTTTTGGTAAAGGTAAGAAAAATAATTGATTGTTTGTATTGCTTGAAATAATCAACAATTGAAAAATATTTTCATTATCGAAGAAAGCTTATGTCTATATATTTTTGCTGACGATGAATTTATTTTTTGTTAATTTGTTTTTATAAGTGATACAAATGATTATTCTTTTTGAAAAAAAAAAACGCTTTTCAAATCATTCGTTTTCTGCGGAATAAATGAAGCCTAAATATTATTTTGCCTACTTGCAATGGAGTCTTACTTGGCTATCGAAAAGGATCCACTTATCTTAAGATCCCTTTGTTTTGTTAAAAATAAAGAATTTGGATAATATTTTCCAAATGACACTCACTTATATTGCTTAAATTAATCAGTAACTAGAAAATATATTCATATCGGCAATAATTTAAGTTTAATCATTTTTATAAATGATGAAATATTTTTCTTTTATTCATTTTCGTAGTTGATACAAGTGAATATTTTTAATTTTTTTTTTTTTTTGCATCAGCCTTAATGGTTAATCCCATTGAATGTTGTCGTTTTCTAAAGAAGCAACTGCCGCACGTAGTCTTGTCAAGCAGGTACGTTAGCCATCGCAATTCCAACTCCAATACATCTAATTCGTTTGTGCTCTCATTATTTAAACTTTCTTTTGGGCCAGCATTATGCTGTCATTATTGAAAGAAACATAAAAATGAAATACAGAATAATTACATTACAGTAATGAACTGTAATGAACTGTAATGAACTACATTATGCACTTTCCACAAGGAAAAAGCATCGCTTGGCCATCCAGACAAGGCTTTCCATACATTCATACAACCACAACTTTTCCTGGAAACGAAAAGAACAGAACATTGTAATCTGCATATAAACTCAATGTTGGATGCATAGACATTCTCGGCAAGCCAAACCTATCGTCACAGAAGACCGAAATGTCAACTGCTTGCGCTATTTCATGCATAAATGAGCTGAAACTATTGTTTTCACACGTGCTAATAAAGTCTACTTACCGCAGGCAGAAGATTACACAACAGCTTTGTCCATTATTCTGATCTCAAATCAACACACCAACAGTAATTGCAAGAAGGAACACACTTCGATTAAGTCTCGGACTCCCTAGTCCTTGTCTCTTTTCTTGTCTAACTTCCTAACATCCCCAGAAGAGGATACCCACACGAGATTAAATGGAACATCGAAAGTGTTCATAAGAAAAGGAAACATAAACCACCCAAGGTAGCACCACGAAACTGCGACCGACTTCAGTTGAGGCTCAAGTCAGGCACGAAATGTCCTTCACTGGAGAGATCATGGTCGCTCGGATGAAGCCGGAGAGCATACATGGCCGATGCTCCGTTGTGGTTGGACAAGTTGGTGACGGCAGATTCATAATCACCCTCAATATCTTCACTTAGTCCATATTGTAGATCCTCATATGTCGCTCCCTTAATTTTTTTATCCGCCAGCCAAACCACATAAGATAATGGGGAGACACAAAGGCAAATAGCAACAGATCAGTCTTTGGCATTATTGATCTTTAGTAGGAAATGTACGCAGAAAACAGTCTGATTCAAAAAACAAAACAAAAAACGTACAGATTCTAGAAGAAGTTCTGTATATCTGTGCTCTAAGGCTTTCACCTGAAAATGAACAGAAAGAACATATAATTGGCATGAGAATGACAAGAAAGACAACTAAGCTACCTAGCTAACATCATTATAGAAAGAAGAAACAATAACTATGCAGAACTTTAGTTTGCCCACCTTTTTCTTGTGAGTATCAGTTTGAGTCTTGAGGACATGGTACTGAAAAAGGAAGGTTGAGAATGGAACGGTTAGCTCAAATAAGTTGTGAATTTCTAGTTTGGTTGATCAATCAGAGGATAAATTTATATGGGCAATTTATAACACACATAGATATGTCCATGTTGAAAACACACATATCTACTTATCGGTCCGTCAAACTTCCTATAGGCACAGCCAGTAGCAACGGATTGTTATGGATTTTTCACTGTGCGATGCATCATCAGCAGCACCATGACAGAATTTCTTGCCATAACAGTTACAAGGACTACTTTTTAGTCAATAAAAATCACAAGATACAACCACAACATGCCGCCAACTCGAAAGGAGATGGGAAAATCTCGTTTCGTATAACCTGAAATAATAGTTGAAGAAAGTTGACATAGCAATATCTTACCAACTAGACTTCCGAACATTAGCACAAGAGAAATGTGGAAGACGTGAAATTTTTTATGCAACAACTTCTTGAGAAATAATGAAAGCTCCTAAAAGTAATTGCCAACTGCAATCATGCTAATAGACTGCTCTAGAATCATAATCTTGCAGCCAAAAGTGAGGTCCATACACTACTACCAACAAAATAGAGGTCCTGGACCAGACATCTATCTGAGGTTCTAGTCACGGCTACATTTATGATAGTTTCTCTTGAGGATCAAGTCTAAGGTAGATATAATTCTATGTTGAACAGACATTCGAAAAAGAGAATGCGCATATGTTGATACAACTTGAGAAGATGTGGGGTGAACCGAAAGGGGCTAATTCAACAGGAGCTTTTATGCATGTCAGAGACGAACTTGCTCACCACTTGAAAGTTTCTTGGGGTATGCAAGCAGTTTGAACTATTTAGACACAGCTAGGTTTTCCAGAACCTCAGAAGTTTGAAATGGACAAGTTACAAGACCATGCACTTTATTGCAGTTCAAAGGAGAGAGAGAAAAGCTAGAAATGATAGTTTTTATTGGTGCATCCTCATCTTTTTATCGATCCGCCACAGATGGCACTTCATCTTGGGACACAAACTATGGTATAATCCCTTAATTAGCGCTATCTACTTTAGCAATTCTTCAACCCAACCTCCATTGCTTCGTCTAGCCGATCTTCCCTAGCAAGCAGTATAGCGAATTAATGATCGCGTGGTATGTGTATCGAAGACGTAACCTTTCTTTGCCGCACTGAATTGACAGAAGACTCGATCGTCTGCTCGAGACTGTGCAGTTCTGCGAAGCTCAGCTCGTTCAAATCGTGGCCCAATATCTGCCTGCAAACGGAATAAGAAATATTTCCTCCTCAAATCTTGACATTTAAAAGTATAGATTTTACGAAAGAGCACAAGAAATTGAGTGCTCTGGGCTTTCGTTTTATATTGGCCGACCGCTGCCGATCCCAACTTGACTAAAAACTTACCTTATTTCCTTCCGAAAATTGTTATTAACCTCCTTTAGTTTCCTCAACTCCTCTTGCATTCTCTGCATACATAAAATTCCAATAACCAGTGTTTCTTTTTCTTAAAGAAATAACAAGAAGACTGAGAGAGAGAGAGAGAGAGAGAGAGGGTGAACATCGTAGTGTGTAGTCCACAGATCGATCCCGAGAGCCTTCTGGTAATCATCAATCATCCTTTTTGTCCTAAAAAAGCAGCGAAAATTATCCAGAGCTTAAAAAGAACGAAGAAGAAGAAAGAAAGAAAGAAAGAAGCCAATCGATCGATCTTGAATTCACACGCACGCTTCCACGCTGTGGTTTAAAGAAACAAGAGAGATGAGAACATGAATGAGCAGGAAGTTAGAAATTCGTGAGAAGGCGAATTACGTGGTGGTGGGGCTGATGTACTCGTGGAGCTTCTTGTTGCCGGAGAGCATGAGGATGGAAACCCTAGCGTCGCAGAGGACGGTGAGCTCGTGGGCTTTCTTGAAGATGCCATTCCTCCGCTTCGAGTAGGTCACTTGCCTGTTCGTGTCGTTCTCTATCTTCTGTATCTCTATCTTCCCTCGACCCATCTCCTCCTCCTTCTCCCCCTCCCGCTGCTGCTGCTGGTGCTGCTGGATCTAGATCAGTCTCTCTCTCCCTCTCTCTCTCTCTCTCTCGCTCTCTCTCTCTCAAGCTAAAGGAAGATGGTCTCTCATCTTTTTCAAGAATGGTGGGTCACGTGTGAATAGGGCTACTGAGGTAAATAACAAAGAAAAGGAGGTGAAGGGCCGGTTATATTTCGACAGAACAATAGCCAATCAAAAGTGAATGCTGACTTTGGTTCCCTTAAGAAGATTGTCTACACGACAAACAAGAATTCAAGACATCATCGAAGGTTTCATTTCGTCCAACAAATTATGCTAAATCACATATCAATTAGCATGGACAGGGTAAACTCAAGTGCAAGAAGGTGCAATACGAATGAAATGCAACCGAAGAAATTCTCGAGTGTACCGATTCCCAAAAAGAGGCGCGTAAGCTTAATTAACACGAAATTAGAGCTAAACAAAATAGCTAAAAGAATAAAACAAAGAATCAACTATTGGGCCAAAAATGGTGCTGAAAATGGGTCTAACAATATAAAATTTATAGACGAGAGTAAAAAGCAACCACGAAAGGGTTCCTTAATTTGACCCCGACATAAAAATTTGAATGAGCTTTTCGAATCAGTATTGTGGGCTCTGTAAGTCTTTTCGATTTCAAAACATGTGTAACTCATTGACGACACAGCGTGCGAATCTCATCACCAGGCCTATCCCTCAACTTTTGCCTTTCGTACGTCCCCATGAATACTTCGACAATACTGGTGTTTGCTTAGGGTCTTGGTCAGAAGCACAAAAACTCGCAAAGATTATGTTTATTGATTGCCTTCGTCCATCAATTCGTCTATTATGAATAAGTCCATTCAGTATGTTGCTCACTACTTCAATTTTTCCTTTTCAGCCTTTAATCCAACTACCAAGAATGATCCGACAATCATATTAGATCTTTCACCTGAAGCATCACAATTATACCAATTGATTAGAATTCGGCACAAGACAAAGGTTCATGAAAAGTTTCACCTGACGAGATGTTGGATTCAAATTTTTGAGTTGAACTTCTAATGTCCATCGAGTGATCAAAGTTCATCCTGAAATCGTAATATCTCCTTAAAATAGTTCGCAACGTTCACATAACACACTGTTGACATCCATAATAAAGCTCTTTCTTTTCCTTTGCTGGGCGCGTCAAAGGCAAGGTCGTTGAGTGCCTTTTTTTCTTTTTTCTTTTTTGCTTTGTTCCGACCTCATTTTCGAATACTTTCTCAGAAGGTGAGAGAAAGGAGAAAAAAGAAAACCAAAGAGAGATTTGCCAATAGAAGCAGAGGGAGGTGAAAAGAGCGGTTGTTGTGTAGCCAGGAATGGTTGCTGCGTCAGTGTGGAAGAAGGGCTCGTGAGTGATGTGGTGTAGAGTAGGGTTCGATGAGGGAACGTGCCATGTCTGCTGCTTTTTTGACCACGACAAGGATCATCGAAATGAATGCCGTTGGTCTTATCTTCTTTCACCTCATATGGAGCCGCCTTATTGCTAAAAAACACGCCTCACTTCCGCTGATCTGATGCTACTTTGCCTAAAGCTTTTCATGATTATTGATGTCGAAGTTCGTGTTATAGAAGAGGTATGGAGGTTTTCCTAGGGCTTGCATGAGATATTCATTGCTTCTAACTTCAGGATAATAACATAAATAGTCAAAAAAAAAATTGATTCGATTTGCAATGTGATTTTTTAATTTTTAATTTGTTTAATATAGTCCATAAATATTATTCCAATGTGCAATATGATCCATAAACTTTTAATTTATTCAATGTTGTAGTTGAGCTTTTGGTACATGTTCTATTTAATCCCTAAACTACATGCAAATGTTCAACGTTGTCCTTTTATTAATTTAGTAGGGAGAGCTTTTTGATAGTGACTTCTTTCGTTTCGTAGGGCGATAGGAGGCCACTTCAATCTAGGAAAGAGCCGAAAACTTGAGAGGGTCGCCTTTTGAAGTGTTTGTCGGTAACTAAAGCGTCACTTCTTTTATCATATCGCGACACTAACTAAATCCAATTGTAAAGTAGGCATTTTGCTTTGCCTTAGACACTATTGAAACAAAGCAAAGAAGTATTAGGGAAATCCTTTATAATGTTTCAGATGATAAAATAAACCAAAAGCTACCAACATTTTTAACAATTGAGTAACTAAATGAAAAACGCGCGAATTGCTATGTAAATGATAGAATGTGTAAAAGATACTATCAAGGATTATACTTGGAAGAATCAGAAGATAGCATTTATGTTGAAGCTCAACTTATTTAGACTGTGTCTAAACTTTAAGGTTAAATATGTTCAGATGCAGACTCTAAGAATGAATATGTTCAGACTTAAGTTCAGATTGTGAAGTCTACTTCAAATGGAACACACTCACACTTTACATACATAATGTGACATATCCAGAATGTGATAAGTTCAGAACGAAGTATGTTTAGAACAAGACAACTTGATAGAGGGTGGTACAAGCTTAGAACTTATAATGGCTAGTGATCTAGTTTGGATTCTATACCAAGATATAATTGATTGACTTAATTTGATTGATTAGCAAATCAATCCTGAAGACAAGTTCTTTATAAACAAAGAAGCTTTATTTATGGAAACCAAGACTCTAATTATATGGGCGATCAGAATCAAGTGGAGATTCTATTTTTGTCACTCAACAGTCACCAAATCCTCTTATGGCAAATTTGTCCAACAGATAAATTGGAAGATGATCCTCTAGAGACTATTCAACAGCTAATTTGGAAGTGGAGGAGTATATAAGGAGATCAAGGGATCGAGTAGTAAAAGACGAAGTATAGAATCTATAATTTTAAAGTCTGAGCGAACTTTGATTATATACATTTGTCTTTTGTGAGCTTAAATTTATAATCTTTTTAAAGGTGTCGATAGTGTTATAAGTGTGTGCTTTGGTGTAAGATATTGAATCCTATTAGCTTGGGTATAAGCAGTATTGGCTTTGGGTAGAACACTTGAGTATAAGCAGCACAACTTGATTGTAACCTTTATTGATTATTGGAATCCAGCTAATAAAGGTCTGTTTGTTAAAAAATGTTTCTGTTCCCCGGAACAATCGGAGAACAAAAAAAGAATAGAAACGTGTTTGGTAAATATTTTGTTCCCGAGAATAGATTTGGAACAGAAATAAGAAGTAAAAAAGTTGCTTATTGTTCTCAAGAACAATTCCGAGAAACAATTTTTCTCTCTCCTTTTTTTTTTCTTCTTTTTTCTTTCTTTCTTCTTCCTTCTGGTCAGTCGTCGGCCTCAGCCATGGCCGGCGATCAGCCGACGAGGGCCGGCAACCTCACCGAAGCGTTGTCAGCCCCCGGTGACGCCAAGCCTTGCCGTGGCTAAGTGAGGCTTGGCCTCACCAGGCCAAGGTGAGGCCAACCTCGCGTTGCCTAGGTGAGGTCGAGCCTTGCCGGTGCCCTAGTAAGGCTCGCTTGGCCATTGAGGCCACCGTTGAGGCCGAGCCTCGCCCAGCCATGGCGAGGCTTGGCGTCACCAGGGGTCGGTGACGCTCCGGCGAGGTCGCTAGCCCTCGTCGGCCGATCACCGGCCATGGCCAAGGCCGGCGACCGGCCAAAAGGAAGAAAGAAGGAAAAAAAAAAAAAAAAAAAAAAAAAAAGAAGAAAAAAAGGAAAAATAGAATAAAAATATTGAATTTTTAAAAAAAAATAACAAAATTATACAAATTTACCAAACGTATTTCTATTCCTAGAATAGAAATTTTTTTGCAGTTACCAAGCGCGTTATGCTCAGAAATTGTTCCCTGGAACATAAACGTTACCAAATGCACCATAAGTTATCAATGTGGGAGAATTGACGTAAACTTGATTTAAGTCGAATCACTATAAACATTGCACACAATTTCTCCAATCCTTATTGTTAAAGTCTATTGCACACTCGCAAATTGCTCTTAAAGTTTGTTCTATTGTATTTTAGAATTTGACCCTTGTTTAAACTTTAATCTTGACTCGTTCTATTCCCCATTAATTCGTCAAGATTTCATTTAATCAATTATTCACCCCTTCTAGGTGACACTTGCTAGCCTCATCAAGGAGGAGGGGGAATGGAGAAAGGAAAGGGACAAGGGCAGTCTTGCTTGGCGCAAAGGCCACTAGTTCAGGGGTAGGGCATGGTACTAAAGGTCCTTAAACTTCAAAGCAGTTTTTCTTTTTGGCAACTATTCATTGTTGGATCTTGCCAATATAGCCCTTATAGTTTTCGTTTTTGAGATATATTTTTACATTGTTCGTAGGGGCTTTTGGGTACTGGGTCCACCTGATTTAATGAGAGAGAAAGAATCTCAATGCAACACCAACTATTGATTATGCATGGAATGCTGATTTACAACAAACAATTGGTAGAATTGTATTAGATAGAGATTGACTAACCAAATTTCAGGGAGTTGTTTCAGTCTAAATTGCAATGAATAATAGTCCATTAGAAACAACTGTGTTTTTGAGTATCCCCTCAAACTGAATCATCTCTTGAACAACTAGTACCATGTTTGGCAACGAGAAAACAAAAGAAGAACATGCACCAACAAGGAAACTACACAATCAAAGTACAAATTTTTGGTTCTTTCTTATTTTTGTGAAAATAATTGACCAACACCCTTTGTGGGTTCTAGGTTAGCACGCAGTTAGGCACGTAACTTGACTTTTGATTCATTGCGCGTTGCTAGTTTTACTTACCAAAAATGGCCCACTTGGAGCTCTTGATTATGTGGCATGGCTCAACAATCCTACCTATTTTAAGTTTGAGAAAGGTCGAGGATGTTGTGCCCCCAATATCTCTAATCATTGGCTTTACTCGATAGAACTCGTTCTTGAGCTCTAGCTATTTTGAGTTCAAAGACGACATTGAACATTCACATATAGTTTAGGGACTCAATTGAATATGTAACAAAAGTCCAAGTATCATATTGAATAAATTAAAAATTCATGGACCATATTATACATCAATATAAAATTCATGGACTATTCATATAAATTAAAAGTTCAGGAATCACGTTACACTTTGAGTTAAAATTCATGAACCATTTGTGTAATTTTCCTTCAGATCCTTATAAGAGAACACAAGAACCACATTGTACTTGGCCCCAATAAATAATTTCTTCTCGAGGATTTTTACTTTTGCCTAATAAATTCTATCAAAATAGGCACCTGTTTTTCGAAATCTGTAGCTAACAAAATAGTCATCAGATCTCAAACACTTCAATAAAACAATCAACTCAGCAGGAGCTCATAATTTCGAGCGGTCAAAGGATCTTGAAGACTTCTCCACCTCCGTCCCTTCCCTGTGAGGTTGGTCTCACGGATTCTCCAGATCGTATACCTACCTAATCGGCTATGGAAAAGCAATACCTCCGCCTGAACTTGAATCACTACTAAATACCAGACGAGATCTATCAAGAGCGGTCGAGGGACATATATAGGTCGACACAACATCTTCGCTTTGCAACTGCAAGTCTCAACATTATTGAGCACGCATAATTACCATCCAGCGACATGCATGAGAGCTAAGATTAATACACCTTTAGGGAAGCGGATCTTCTATCCCTGTGATGCTCCTTTCGAAGTCTCAATAAATCCCAACCACTGACTTTGCAAAAACGAGGTCGTCATGAAAGATTGAGATTTGTTTCGAGACACTGAGGGAAACATCATGCGAGGTAGAGGATCCCCGTCCTATTTTCACGCCTTCTACCTAACTCTAAAACATTACAAACTAGAAGCACGGCTGCCGCACCAAAGGGCCGTCTTCCTCGTGTTTTTGCACTCATTGACTGAATTTGATCCTACTAGTTATGGCGTGAAGGATTTGGAAGATCGAATGGATGAAACATGCTCTCGGAGAACCTTTGGAAGGTTTATTACAGGAAGCGTTGGCTTTTCTTGGCTTGAGGACGCTGTCGCCGCTTCCACATCGACGGTCGGGGATTCTGTAAACGGCAAAACGACCTTCCTCCTGGTCTGAAAGCGTAGGCTAAAGCCAATCTTAATCTATCCGAAACTCCAGACTTGTTCTCTTTTGGTATTTTGCTGAGTCCCAGCCCTGCATTCTGCTCTCCTGATCTTTGACTTTGGTTAAAGCCACGCTGTTCTTCCAACAAAGTACGGTTTTTGTTCGCGGTGATTTGTATAATTTGATAGAATGATTTCATGGGAGGATTACTTAAATTACTTCTGCACAGAGAGAGAGAGAGAGAGAGAGAGAGAGAGAGAGAGAGAGAGAGTCTTTCAAGAATAAAGATTATATTGGGTTTTCCATTTCACTAGTCATATGGGATTTTATTATGTTTAGAAGCATCTTTTATGAATTTTCAACTTCCGCTTTAATAAAATGAAGGAAAATCATCTCCCCACAAAAATAGAAGAATAGATATTACATCGATCTGTTCTATTAGACTAGAATCAATTGTATTTTAGGAATTAACGAGGCTCGTAAAAGATTTATATAGAAAATCACAAAAATTCTTTTGACACTTTTTGGTATGCAATCGATTTTTGCCCATTATCATCTGTACAAGATTTTGTCGCCTTCGTGTTAGCGAAGTGCTTTTACCCTTGATGTCTGGTCCCCCGCACAAACTTATAGGTTTCACAAAGAAATTCCCACGACTCACAAAAGATTTTCTTTGAAGGAAACCTTCCATTGTAGTATGGCAAATTCTCGACTTAACAGAAAAATCTGAACATGAGGATGCTACTTACATATAATGTACCCACAATTGTTCTGTTTCTTTTGGAATTCTCAAATTATCACGTAATTTGATTTAGAATTGAGATCCCTTGTCATTAAAAGATTGAGTTGAAGGCACTTCAGAAAAATGGCACATGATAAAAACACAAAAATCGAATAGTTAGAATTGAAACATGTATGGTATATTTATTCTCTTAGAAGTCTAAACCACTAGTCTCGACCTACCCCTTATCAAGTTCCATCATAGGGCCTAGATCACATTAAGTTGAGGAGACCTCGATATTGATATCTATCTACCCAATAACATCTTTGTCTTTCTCTCAACTAGAAAGATTTATTGTCACAAATGTGATCAAATCGCTAAGATTTAACCAAGCTAGAAAATTTTCAAATAACTTAAGAAACATATGTAGATATTGAATTGAAAAATTAATGAGTGTGGCATGAACATTAATTAGAGTTACTAGTTCTTTTGGAATTGTCAAATTATCATGTAATTTGATTTAAAATTGAAATCCTTTGTCATTCAAAGATTGAATTGAAGTCACTTTAGAAAAACGGCACACAATAAAATTGCAAAAATCAAATAGTTAGAATCAAAACACATATCGTATATTTATTATGTTAGAAGTCTAAACCACTAGTTTCTGCCTACCCCTTATCAAGTTTCATCATAAGACCTAGATCACGTTAAGTTGAGGAGACCTCAATATTGATCTCTCTCTATCCATTAACGTCTCTGTCTTTCTCTCAAACTATGAAGATTTATTGTCACAAATGTGATCAAACAGCTGACATTTAATCAAGCTAGAAAATTTTCAAATAACTTAAGAAACATATGTTGATATTGAATTGAAAAATTAATGAGTGTGGTGTGAACATTAATTAGAGTTACTATTTCTTTTGGAATTGTCAAATTATCACATAATTTCATTCAAAATCGGCATGCTTTGCCATTTAAAGATTGAATTGAACTCACTTTAGAAAATGGCACGTGATAAGAATGCAAGAATCAAATGGTTATAACTAAAACACGTATCATAGATTTTCTCTTCCCATGGAGGAAAAGCCATAACAACCTATTCCCCTCTCTTGGAAGTCTTAATCACTAGTCTCTGCCTACCCCTTCTCAAGTTCCATCATAGGGCCTGAATCACGTTAGTTGTCGAGACCTCGATGTGGTTCTGTCTCTATCCATTAACATTTCTCTCTTTCTCTCAGACTAGAAAATCTATTTTTGCATCATTAATGTCTCGCTCTCTTAATCTAGAAAGATTATTGTCACAACTGCAAACCAACAAGATGGCGGGAACAAATGAGGTGGCGGGAACATTGATAAGAGCAACTACCTTTTTCTCACATTAGTGTGCAAAAAGTTTGAGAAAACCCTTTTGCATTTTTAAAATATAAAATCTAAGGATTATGAAAGTAAAATCGAAAACTTGTGAGCCAATTAGAAATTTTTTTTTTTCATTATTGTCTTGTAACTTTCAATAATTTGAGATCGAAACAACTCTTGTTACATTTATTTGGTTCATTATGTGTCAGGATGAATAGTCTCTGAATTTTAATTCAATGTGTAATGTGATCTCTGATATTTTGATTCGCTCAATGTGGTTTCCTAACATCAGCATTATGTGTAGTGTCGTCCTTAAACTTTAAATTTATTTAATGTGATCCCTAAATTTTTATCACGCGTTCAATTTAGTCTCTAAATATGTTCAACATTGTTTCTAAACTTGAATTAATGGAATGATACTACTGAATATTTTCATATAATTTAGGGATCACATTGAATATATATCAAAAGTTTAAGGGTTACATTAAAAAAATCAAAAGTTCATAGGCAATATTACAAATTAAGCTAAAACTCAGCTATCATTCGTCATATATTGGAGCTCAAATTAAAGAATTATTTATGTCATTATTCTTTTTTCTCTCACCTAATATTTCGATGTGGGCATTGTGACCCCGGCGAAGTTCACAACAATTTTCTCATTTTCCCATTGCTTCAAATTGGTTCCATCAGTCATTTCACGCCTGCAAGCAGTGGCACCACGAGAAAATATTAGGTGCAGCTTTGACTCCAGCGTATACTCGTCAGAGTCCACTCATCGGGCGACGCGTGTCGCCCAGCGCCATGCTGGAATCAGAGTAAATTTTGGAAAATTGATATATTAGTTTCTCTCTCTTGCTGGCCCATCAGTCCCTCGGTCGAATTTGAAAAAGCCAAGCGCGAAGCTCTCTCTCTACTACACACGCTCTCTCTCCTCTGCAATGCATTTATTACGGAAAACTTTTTTCTTTCTTTCTCAAGAAAGAGAAGCAGTCGTTCTCTCCATTTCTTTCTCCACGCGAAGGTTCCGAAATTTTGAATCCTAAATTCTCCCTCCGCGCTCGTTGTTGCTCCGGCGTTCGTCAAGCGGCCGTTCTCCCGTCGCCTCCGACGAAGCACATAACGGCCGCCCCTGCTCCGACGCTCACTTGCTTTTCTGTCTTTGTGCTCGTTGCTGCTCCGGCCAAGGAGGAGGAGATCCAGAAGATCGGGAAGCTCAACTCGGCGTTGGAGGAGCGGGTGAAGTCACCATGCGTGGAAAACCAGATTTGGAGCCCCCATGGCGAGGCCTTCTTGGAGGACAAGGCGGACGTGGTGCAGCAGATAGGGCAAGAAGGGAGGCACAAAGGAGGGGAGACGAGGAAACAACAGATAGGGGAAGAAGGGTACCAAGAGATGGGTCGCAAGGGCGGACTGAACACCACTGACGAGTCCGGCGGAGAAAGGGCGGCTCGCGAAGGCATCCCGATCAATGATTCCAAGTTCAGAATCAGGAGCTAAGTTAAAATGTAGGAAATAAGATAGAAAGATGTCTAGAGTTTGCAACTGTCGAGATCTGTCTTTGTAAGGCAGCGTGTCTAAGTTTTTCGTTTTGCCCAGTTCGAGGAGAGTAGCATGGTTCTTGTATATTTGTGCTTCTTGATCGCCTAGGGCAATCACCGTAGGTACTCTCGTACTTTTTTTTTCCACCTTGTTTGCTGCAGTGATATAATGAAATTTTCTTCCTTTCGAACTTGTCAGAGTTGTCCCGTTCTTCACAACTCGCCCGCCTGCATGCCTCATGCGTGTATGCCAACGTAGAAAACGAACAATGGCTGAGCCAGTGGCACCCAAAAGGGTCCTTCTACAGCTCATTTTGATCGACTGTCTCGTTCGATGATGGTCGACTTAGAACAATTACGATGGGGATGCCAAAGAGATGGACACTTGAAAGTGAAAACTTGAAATTGTCGATTAAGGTTCGAGTTAGCTGTCCTTTTTGTTTAATCTCTTTCATCGGTTTTAATGTCAAGTTTTCGCACGGTGGAAAAAAGGAATTGGATGGTGTCATTGACATGTGTGAGTTCTTTCCGGTCGTCTTCAAGTCCGCGTGTTGAGCATTTAAGTTCTCTTATGAGTTCCAACTTTATTGCTTCGCAAAATGGGTATGACCATCTGACCAAGATAAAAAAAAGGAATGGCGATCAGGATACAATTCCACTGATAAAACGGAGGGAAGACCCACACACCGCGCACAAACACAGGTGCCTGCACAGCAACAACGGCATGCTCGCCTCCTCCTTCCTGCACTTCCAGGACCACGTCGTCATCGCCCTCCCTCTCCTCTTATCAACCTACGCCTCCCTCCTGCCCACCTCCCGCTCTCCTCCTCGACTTCGTAATTGCTTTTACAGCACAACGCAACATCGTCCGCTTCATCCTCCGGAGAGGCCCCGCCATGAGGCCGGTTGTCCTTGCTGACCCACACTAGGACCTACTCGAGGTTGGTGCAGAGGGCGTTGGCGGTGGCCTTGTTGGCTTGGGCGAGGTCCTCCAAATCTGGTTTTCCACGCATGGTGACTTCACCCGCTCCTCCAACGCCGAGTTGAGCTTCCCGATCTTCTGGATCTCCTCCTCCTTGGCCGGAGCAGCAACGAGCACAAATACAGAAAAGCAAGTGAGCGCCGGAGCAGGGGCGGCCGCCGTTATGTGCTTCGTCGGAGACGACGGGAGAACGGCCGCTTGACGAACGCCAGAGCAACAACGAGCGCGGAGGGAGAATTTAGGATTCAAAACTTCTGAACCTTTGTGTGGAGAAAGAAATGGAGAGAACGACTGCTTCTCTTTCTTGAGAAGGAAAGAAAAAAGTTTTCTGTAATAAATGCATTGCAGAGGAGAGAGAGCATGTGCAATAGTAGAGAGAGAGCTTCGCGCTTGGCTTTTTCAAATTCGACCGAGGGACTGATGGGCCAGCAAGGGAGAGAAACTAATATATCAATTTTCCAAAATTTACTCTGATTCCAGCATGGCGCTCGGCGACACGTGTCGCCCGATGAGTGGACTCTAACGAGTACACGCTGGAGTCAGAGCTGCACCTAATATTTTCTCGTGGCACCACCACCTCAGACCCAGGTTTCATTTGGTGACAATCAATGACACCATCGCCTCTGGCAGTTGGCAGCAGAGGTTGTTGAAGGGCATTTATTTCCGCCAGCAGCAACAGGAAACAAGGGGGCTCTCTATATCTGCCACTCGGAAGTACTCACGTTCCCAGCGACAGAGCGTACCAGTACCACTATCACCGTCAAAATGCTCACGAAGATCACGAACTGAGCCTGAAAAGGATCCTGCCATCGTCCCTGCTCTTCCCCTTTGTGTGTTGTTTATCTCTCTTTTTCCTGGGGGAAAGAATGGGTGAAGTGGAAGAGAGCTTGGCGGAGGTAAGGCAGGCGTTCAAAAGTGGCAGCACGAGAAGCGTCTCGTGGAGGAAGAGCCAACTCAGGGCCATCATCAACCTCGTCCAGGACAACGAGGAGAACATCTTCAAGGCTCTTTATCAGGATCTTGGGAAGCACCCGGTCGAATGTTATCGCGACGAGGTATGTAAGTGGTGTGTCCCCCCCCCACCGAAACGCCTTGCGACTCTCATTTTGATAATTCTGCTGCTATATCTGCAGTAAGTTTCGGAGCAAGAAAAGAAACAAGCATTTCTCTAGAATCTGTTTCAATTAGCTAGCCTTTCGGTGTCTGAAGAGGGTCCACTCGACATACATCTCTTTCAAAAGGGTTGTCTCGGTTATGTTTTCTTGCAACTTTTGAGCCAATTAGAAAAGAGATGCTTAATGGATCATTATGTGATATTGATTAGCTGATGTATAGTACCACATTTCAGCGTATATCAGCTGGTTTTAATCAGCTTGTAGTTGTGGGTTAGTTCATATTACACTTTCGGCTTTTAGACAGACAAGAATACGGTATGAGAATATTGGCTGGATCAACCCGGTGAAAAGGGTGATTGGAGGGCTCTGATTTCATGCCTTACAACTGCTTTTCCGTAACTTAATCTGTCAGGAAATGCGCCGACGACAGTAAACATTAAGCATATGTCATAGCAGTGATTGTTGCTGTTTTGCAGGTAGGAGCGGTGCTGAAATCAGCCAAGTATTGTTTAGGCCGCCTGGAGAAATGGATGGCTCCTAAGAAGGTGAGGTCCAATTATCTGTTCCTAGGCCAAAACATAAGCGTAATAATGTGAAATAAACTACAAGAGTCTATGATCATAGTTGTGGAAAACCGTATGCGACATTTATAAGCTGAGCTTGTTCAACTTCATAGAGTAGGTACCGCCATGTTTTTGTGTAATTGTTAATTATCGCTCACCCTCATGTCTCTTAATGTTTTCAAGAATTACATTGCGGTTTCCCCTCAATTGACTTCAATGAGGCAACAAGCATGAGCAGTAGTAATGGCTGATTTCTGATGCTAATTCCAGAGACTGGGAAAATTTAGAATCACATGCTTGATAACTAGACCCGTTAAAAATAAAAATAATTAAAATTCGATTTCTTTTAAAATAATTATTTTAAAAATTATAAAAATTGTCCATTAAATTTGTGTTGTATAAAACTATTTTAGCAATACCATTTTTAAAAAATTAAATTTTTAATTACTTTTATTTTTTTATTTTAAGAATATAATTTTTAATTTTAATTTTAATTTTCTTTTTTCTTTTTTGTTCTTCTTCTTCTTTGGCCGGCCGCCGGCCACAGGCGAGCCTCCGGTTCACCCGGCTCTCCGACGCCGGTGAGCTCGCCAATCTAGCGAGCTCAAGCTCGCTCAACGCCGGCAAGCTCGAGGCTCGCCTGGCTGGTTGCCGGCCATTGCCGTGCTAGCCACCGGAAGGAGGAAGAAGAAAGAACAAAAAGGAAAGAAAAAGAAAAGAAAATTAAAAGAAAAAAATTATTATAATTTCGATTTTTATAAAAAAATATTTTTCTAAAATTAAAGAGGGAAGAGAGAGATTGTGAGGTTTTGGTTGAAAATGGATTCTAAATCCAACCCATTTAAAACCCACTTAAGACCCACCTATCTTAAGTTTTTAATTGTTAAACCCATTTATGATTTAAATGGGTCATACATGGGCCTAAGACCCATTTTGCCACCTCCATTGATAACAGAGAAAACAAAGTAGGAAACAATTTATCAGGATATGGAAATTGTGTGATTGATTGGAAGACCTGCATGCAAGCAGAGAGTGTGCTGAAACAATTATCTGGGGTTCAAAACCGGAGACAATGACTAACCTTGCTTTAACACATAACACCAGATGGATTCTTATAGAAACAATTTTTGTACGATGAAGGTAGCTGAATGCAAAATGTTAATCATGTTCCGATATATCTTAACTCGTCGATGTGTGCCATGGCAGGGTCGTTTGCCATTGGTTTTTTTCCCTTCAAGTGGAGAATTAATTTCTGAGCCACTCGGTGTAGTACTCATATTTGCATCATGGAACTTCCCTATCGGTAAGTTCTAACCATCGTTGAGCAACCTTACTGTCACAAAAAAATGCAGGAGGAACTCATGAATTTCTTGGCTATTACAGAATCTTAATCCAACACAGCTCGATGAATCTTAATCCAGATTCTATCTTTTGGCCGATTTCCTAGTTTTACTGGCTGCTTTAGGTGACTTGATATAAGAGAAACCTTTCTCTCTTCATCAAAAACAGATTTTGTTGCTTGAATGAATATCAGTTTGTAACTTAAGCTGGTTTGTGGAAATAATTGTTTATCCTTGGATGTAGCACTCTCGTTGGATCCATTGATCGGGGCTATATCTGCTGGAAACACGGCGGTTCTGAAACCCTCGGAGCTAGCCCCAGCTTGCTCCTCGTTTCTCGCCGACACCATTCCTCGCTACTTAGATTGCAGGGCCATTAAGGTCGTCAGTGGTGGTGCAGATGTCGGTGACCGATTGCTTCAGCAGAAGTGGGACAAGATATTCTTCACCGGTATTACTTTGTCTCTCACTCATTCAAACATGATATAGCACGCGGCATTACTAAAATAAAGCAGTGACTAACCCATAAATTTACATCATGACAATCAATGGTGTCTTTGGTAGAAATCTTCTGCAATTTCATTAACCTATGAATCCTCAGGGAGTCCTAGAGTGGGACGCATTGTGATGTCGGCTGCTGCGAGGCATCTAACACCAGTTACTCTTGAGCTCGGCGGAAAATGCCCCACCATTCTGGATACTCTCTCCAGTCCCTTAGAAATAAAGGTAGGTTATTTGAAATTTTTCAAATTTAACACACCCAAGGCTCAACACACATTGACTAGGCTCAAATTTCTCGTATTGCTGTTTCTGGTGGCTTCTCAAGATAGCTGTCAAGAGAATAGTTGGGGCAAAGTGGGGACCATGCAGCGGACAAGCATGTATAGGCACAGATTATGTGCTAGTCGAAAGAAAGTTCGCCAGGACTCTGGTAATGCGGGCATCGTCTGCCTATATAAAGATTAATTTCTGTGTGATGCACTCCATAGTCGACACAGACATTTAGGTGCACTGACTGGTAAATGGTGATTCAGATTGACTTGCTGAAGCTGACAATCAAGAATTTCTATGGTGACGAACCTCGAAACTCAAAGAACATGTGCAAAATCATCAATAAGCACCACTTCGAGAGAATGCGCAATCTGATAGAAGAACCTGCTGTTGCGGCTTCCATTGTACATGGCGGTTCATTGCATGAAAAAGAGCTGTAAGTTTGTGGCTGCTCAAGCCTCATGAGCTTAATGAAACATTGGTTTTCTGATGACAGAGAGTTAACATCATTCTCACCACTGGTTCAAACACTGAGTCTCCAAGTTTCCCTTAACTTCGGTATTGTTCCGATTTCGATATTTGCAGGTTCATTGAGCCATCAATTCTGCTGGATCCTCCTCTTGATGCTGAGATAATGACGGAAGAAATCTTCGGCCCGTTGCTTCCGATAATCACAGTTAGAAACTTCAATCAGTTTCATTCTGCCAAATTTCTCAAAATCCATTGCTCTAAATGCATGTAACTCTCTTACACGCAGTTAAACAACATTCGAGAAAGTGTCGAATTCATAAACTCCAGGCCCAAGCCTCTTGTCATATATGCCTTCACGAAGGATGAGTCGTTCAAGAGGCAACTAGTGTTGGAAACATCTTCCGGAGGCCTGACATTCAACGATACCATGGTTCAGGTATTGGAATTAGATGCTCATCACATATAATTTCATTAATCGCCTATGAGAGTCGCCCCTGGAACTGTTGATCCAAAAGGATTGAGCTTGAGCCTCTTAAAGAAAAAGAGAGAGAGGTCGACTGTGCACATCTTATGCCGGTATGCATAGGAAATTCTGGAAAGTAAAGTGCGTCTGTGGTGCAGTGTCCACGGAATTTATCGAAAAGAGCATTATCAGCCCAGAAGGTCATCTTACGTTCCTTTTTTAAATGCAGTTCCTATGTGATGATCTGCCTTTTGGGGGCGTCGGTCAGAGCGGATTCGGGAGGTACCACGGGAAGTACTCTTTTGAAACTTTCAGCCATGAAAAAGCCATCATGACAAGAGGGTTCTTCCCTGAGATCGAGCCGAGGTATCCTCCGTGGAACAGCTTCAAGCTGCGGTTCATCAGGCTCGCTTACGAGTTTGACTACTTTGGCCTGCTGCTTCTGATGCTCGGATTGAAAAAGTAAAGAGAAACGGAATGCCTATATTAGTAATGCGGTGAATGGTTTTGCGTCAACTTTTCGCTTTGAATTTCTATCTATAATAAAGCTCTTCTCGAAGATCAATTTTCGGGAGAGCAGGCATGAATTTCCTGTCGTTCTAGTGAAAGTTTTCGTCGGACATGCTACTGTAGAGTGAAAAACTTTATTTTGTACTGGTGTCCGAACCGTTAGATATTTTGCTCTATCATATATCGACAGTAAAAGCATAATATTTGTGCCAAAACTTGTTGAACGATCAAAAGTTATCATTTAAGTGACCCCGAAAATTTGACAAGGCATAATTTAAAAAACAAAACTCATCAAAGTGACTTAAATTAAAGATTTTCAAAAGTTATCTTTTATTTTGGGAAATTTCGACAATGTATAATTTTGACAATAAAAACCAGTCAAAGTGACTTAAATGGATAATTTTAAAAAGCTTTGATCCTCAATAAAGTTTTCACGCTAAATTGATCGTCTGTTATATTCGGGCCATAAACTTTATAAAATTAGAAATTTGACTAAACCACTTTGCGACTTAGAAGCTAAAATCTAAAGTATTCTGCTTTTTGATTTGCTCCAAAAAAAAAAAAAAAAGTACTCCGCCTTTTGTTTTGCTCCAAAAAAAAAAAGTACTCTGCTTGTTGTTAAAAGGCCAGTGCCATGAATAGTTTTGAGGTGGTACTGTCCTTTTTCTTACTTGGTCCCGCGCATTAACTACGGAGAAATAATTTCATTATGACCAAAAGGAAAAGTCATAACACCCGAGCATATCCTTAAAAGGTTCTCTCAAACCCGTACGGAGTAAATCACTGGGTATGGAGTTTTATCCTAAGGGTCTCCCAAAAACCCCAAGGAACAAGGCGGGCAACCACCAATGAAGGGACCCTCCCTGGGGTAGTGGGGGTCAGCCGAGGCGGGACCTGTCCCAAGTTGGACATGAGCAGGTCCTTCAACTGCTCAAATGATTTTTTGGGAGGAGTTTCTCATAAAAACTCCTTCCCACAGGCGGAGAAATAATTTCATTCTGACCAAAAGGAAAAGTCATAATCCTTAAAATGAACTTGTTTTCAATCAACGTTTTCTGAGTTGTTTTTTATCGTCTAGACTTTGAAAATCTTGAAACACTTTTTTCATTGAACAAACCCCTTGTAAGTATTAAGGGTGGGCATCCCTGGACCAACCTAACCTAATCCTAGTCCGGTTTCTAAGGGGGCTAGACTAGTCCTTGGTCATAGGGCCCTTAAAACCTACACCATGTGGGTTAGTCGCCTGTCCTAGGACTTTAAGGTTAGTTTGGACCAACTATATATATATATAAACCCTAGGACGTTCCTTTTCTTCCTTCTGCCGTTCAAATAAAATCCCTCCTTGCTTGCCTCTCTTCATTATATCGCTTGCCTCTCCTTGCTCACCCCACAAGTCCAGCTCAGTTGGTGACATCGCTCACCTATCTTGGCCCACCTCATGAATGCAACTTGCTTACCTCTCTTCCCTTGCCCATGAACATAGCTCAATTGGTGAGTTTTCGGCCAATGCTTGATTGGAGAGCTTCAAGCTTGTGTGAGTTTTTGGTTTGTGCTAGGTATTAATTTTTCCACTTTCGTTTCCGGGTTTTTGCTTAATCTGAAAGCATGATAGTTTGTACTTGGTACTTATATTTCCTCTTTCGTTTCTCGGCTTGTGCTTGATCTAAGAGGTTTAAGTTCTTTAGAAAAATCCTTTTCTTTGTAATGATAACGCTTCTTGATTTACGGAATAAAGTCCATTTGGTGACAAAGCTCGTGAGAAATCTTGCTATTTTTTTTTTTTTTTTTGAACCTTGAATAGTTTTTTGATGATATATTGCTTGTGAGCTTTTCCTCGAAGCAGATAATGAAGTTCTTTCCTTTAATATTTGCATGTGTTAAATCACGTCTTAATTTTGCTCTGTTTGTCATTCATTTAACTAGATAAATGTGGTTTTCGTTGTCGTGCATGTCTTTAAGTGGCCTAAGTGATAAATGCGAGGGCTTTGGAAATTATTAATTACACTATAGTACTTAAATATTTATGTGAACTTGATACATCTTGATAACATGTCAGCTGAAATGGACGGATATTATGAGATGAGTTCGTTGATGGGATACTAGGCCATGGATGTGAAAAAGACTTGAAAGAGCCAACTGAAGTGGAGGCATATGCATGATTTATCTTATGTATTTTGAATTTTGTTTAATTTTATTTTACATTTTATCTTTTATGATTTGTTACTTTTGATAAGTGAACAATTCTTTTGTTGCACTATTTTAGATTTCTATTTGATTTGCATCAGTGTTCCAATGTGGTGTTCCGATTTGGTTGGTCAATATCGCATTGAAAAAACAAACCTTTTGTCCTCTCAAGGAATAGGAAAAATAAAACAAAAAAAGAATAGATTGGTCCTACGTTGACCCGAAATCAGATTAGATTCACAGAGTTGGTTTAGTCCTCAATCCCAAGCTCAACAAGGTTGGGGTCAATCATCGGTCCCAAAAATTGGAAAGCATTAGTGTGCGGGTTGATCTTCAAATTAGATGCTAAACCATTTCAACTCAGAACATGCTATTGCTCATCCCTAATTAGGACCTCTCTTATGCAAAAGAAGAACAATAGAAGCATCATAACTTTTGTGTTGTGTTCACTGGTGTGTTTGTTTTCATTTCTTTTTTTTGTTTTTAAACACTTTTTCTGTTTTTTTGTTCCTTTTTTGTTTTTTTGTTCCCAGAAACAAAAAGGGAATAGAAATAAGAAACAACAAATTTGTGTTTCTTATTTTTGAAACAAATTTGAAGAACAAAAAAGAAACAAAAATCGTGTTTCTCTCGCTCAACCCTTCGAACACTGCCCTCTCCTCCTTCGAGCGTCTCCTCCTGTGGTCGTCTTCTCCGGCGCCTCCTACTCTCCGGCGCTGACAGCCGCCTCTGTCTCGAGACCATTCGGCTTCTCCACCGTCGTCCTCTCCGGCGCCGACAGCCGTTGCGAGCGTCTCCACCTGCGAGCGTCTCCACTCGGTGCGGCAAGGCCGACCTCGCGCCTAGCTGGGCGAGCTCGATCTCGCCCAGATCCGGCTAGGCCGAGCTCGCCCAACGGCCAGGGGGAGCGGCGAGGACAACCGGTAAAGTCGTGGGCCGGCGCGGGGTCGACGATCGAGCGGATCTCGAAGTCGTGGGTCACGGCGCGGTGAGATCTGATGCGGCGGTGGCGAACGGAGGCTCGAGACTTGCAGATGCGTCGATCGGGCGTGAGGCGGAGGGGTGGTCTTTGGGGCTCCGGCGTCGCTGGGTTGTCGGCGGAGGCTTCGGGTGTAGGTTTGGTGTCGTGAGGGGAGAACACGGAGCGACAGGCGACGGATCTGGGGACGCAGAGGTCGGCGACGCCGTCGGGCGCGGGTCCGGCGTCGCGGCGTGCAGGGGGCGCAGTGGTTGCTCCGACGAACGGCCGGTACGGTGGTGGCGAGGAGGCGTCGAGCGCGGTCGCCGATGTGCTGGAGGGAGACGACGGTGTGGCTCTAGGTCACCGTCGACTTGGTTGCTTGGCGCGGCGTGGCCGGGCACGGCCGTGCGAGGAAACGTCGGGGAGGAAGAGTGACCGGCCAAAAGAAGAAAAAAAAAAAAAAAAAAAAGAAAAAAAGGAAAAATAAATAAATAAATAAGAAAAATAAAAAATAAAAAAAAAATAAAAATATTAAAAAATTAAAAGAAATAAAAAAAATTATACAAATTTACCAAACGTATTTTTGTTTATTTTTTATTCCTGGAATAAGTTTACCAAATGCCTTTTTTTGTTCAAAAATTGTTCCTTGGAATAGAAATATTTTTTTCTATTTCTGTTTCTTGAAATAATTTTTAAACAGAAATGTTACCAAACGCACCCTTAAGTGCCATAATTTTTTTTTCACTCATTTAAGTAAAATTGATAATTTGAGTACAAATTTTGGCAAATCATCATATGTAGATTTTTTTTTTTAATTTTTTTGAATTGTTTTCACTTTTTTTTGGAGCCAACATGAGTCACTGGCAACCCCATCAACAGTGAAACCATTGGACAAGGGCCGCCTTGCCCTCAACCGCAAAGGCCCTTGCTAGATCTGGGCGAGGCAGCATTGCTCGCGCCTGACGAGGTCATGATGCCCTCACCCAAGGCCTTCATGGCTATATCTAGGCAAGGGTTTTTTATTTTCCTTTTTTTGGGAAAATAAGGAAAATAAAAAATTCAAAATAATGAAAATAAAAAATATTAAGCAAATATTAATTGTCGTAATAGGACAAATAGGAAAATGAAAGAGATAATTCAAATACAATAGGACATAATATACTTGATTCGTATACTAACTTAAATGTATGCATCATCATCGTATTTATGTTTATTTTATCACTAGTCAAATTTTTAGCTTGTTCTGAACCCAAAAAAAAAAAAAAATTTAATAAAACTTATAAAATTTTTGACAAAAAAACGTATAATTTTGACAAAAATAAAAAAAACAAAAAACGAAACTCATGACGCTTTGGTGTTCAATAAACCGGCAAAAACGGAGAAAAAACGACTAAAACGACGAATACGAGACAAAGATTGTAAGAAGAAGAAGAAGAAGAAGAAGAAATGTCCCGACAATCGCGAGCGAATTCGAAGAATCACCTCCTCCTTCTGCGACAACGTCTCCGAAGAAGACCGATGTCGACGGAAGGCGGTGCATCATCCCAGCCGCCCGCCGCAACCGCCGCGAAGGACGGCGGACGTGACGACCAACCGATGCAATCGCCGCCGCCCCCGCCCCCGCCGCCGCCGCCGCCGGAGAAGCCGCTGCCCGACGATTGCTGCGGGAGCGGGTGCGTCCGGTGCGTGTGGGACATCTACTACGACGAGCTCGAGGCCTACAACAAGCTGTACAAGATCGACGGCTCCGGCTCCGGCTCCGATCCCTCGAAGTCATCCTGACCTTGGAGACCGCCGATTCATTTTGAGGTTCTTTCTGGGAGGAACTCCCGGATTCTTTGATTCTTCAATCCGATGTCGTATTCGATTGGCGTTGCGCTTTGGGTCGCGCATGCCCGTGCGGTCAATTTGCCTGAGATGTTGCTGGCTCGAGACGTCTAGATTGAAACGGGTTTAGCTTCCGTGATTGACTTTGATGTTAAAGTTCGTAGCTTTTCAGGCGAATTAATCTTTGAGTTGAGAAATTCATGATTTACAATGGCACATGCCCATGTTATATCTTCGTCTTGTTTTGGTTAATGTAATCTGGTTTTAAGATTAATGGATCTGTACACGGAAAAACTGCTCCTTTCCATGAACAATGCAGTATGTAGTTTTGAAGGTAGGACTTCCTCTGTTTCATCGTGGGAGGTGCTGTGCCATTGCTGTTTGAGCTAGAATTCGAATCGATGAAGCTGAACGTCATTATCATGTCGGTAAATTGCATTCACGACTTCTAACATCTTAAACTAAACATTCAGTTCCACACGATTCACCCGGCAACTGAACTCGCCGTCTTGTCGCCCTTAAATGTTTATTATGGTGGTGTAGTTGGTTTGAACAAATCTCTGCACAAGCAAAACAGCTGAACCGGGCTGAGAGTGCCGTGTATTTCTTTCACCGATCTTTGGATTTTTTCAAGCTCCAGCATCCACGGGCATTAGCCACTTTTGGGGTGAGGAAAATTTTTTAAATGTGGATTTATGTACTCCTATTGACGAGAGGGCCGGTGAGATAAACTATGAGCTCTCTTTTGTCATGGTAGATTGCTCTGTCTCTAGGTTATTGGCATACATGCTGTGAGCGTCGCTCTGCATTTCTCAAAATGGCTAACTGCAATACTATTTTTTCAATAGTAGCAAAAACTATGGTTCATACCGAAACCACCTCTGAACATCAGAAGGTACAAACTGCATATATAAAAGAATGAGGCCAGAAAGCTGGCCAAATGAGCCCGTCAATGGCGACTTTTGGATTGAGATCCATTCAAAATTTTACATTCATCCATTTGAAAATTAATGAATATATGCTCTTACTTGGCACGTGCCTATGGAAGTCTACTGCGCAAATACTTAGAAAAAGTGTACCTATTGCCGCTTGCAACTCAAAATCAAGGGCACTCGCCTTCATCATAATCAGTAAGTAGCTGCATATGTGTTTGGCCGCCAATCGCCTTTCTGTGCACTGAGAATTCCTTCTTGGTCTTTGGAGAATGTTAAGTGGACCTCCCAATGCAGTGATTTAAGTAAGTTCTCGATCTCCCCTATGGCGCCAGACTCATCACGGACTATTATTTTACCTCCAGGCCTCACAATTCGATCAACTTCTGCCATTACCGGGGCAAGCTTGCACCTTCAGCAGACAAATTCAAGTAGAGTTAGGAAAGGACCAGGGGAGGAAGGGAGGAAGTGGGGACTACTGGATCCAATTGCGTACCTCTTCCTAAGCTTGGAGAAGAGATGATCTGCATGCAACAGGTCATAGGTTCTAGGGTAAGTGCTGAAGGACTCGCACCAATCATGATATATTCCGAAAAGTCCTCTCTCGAATATTATGGGAAGCGTGTCTGGCGAGTCGACATTTACCACGTTCAGCACCCACATTTGGAGATCCTTCAGTGCAGCGGCAAATCTGCAAGCAAGCAGGGGAAAGCTCTCATCTGATCTTTCACCTTAAAGAAGATTAAAATTGAAAGCAATTCATACCCGCCATAGACAGCTCTCATGTCCATAACGTTTCTCACGCCGGACCAACTAATTCCAAGCCCCGACATGTACAAGCCACTCACTACTCGTTTCCAGTGTTCGTAATCTGCAGAGAAATCTTGTGGGGCTGGTTTCCCATAGATCCCACTCTGGGAGCTGTTCAGCCAGTAAGGTGGTGTCCGCATTCTGCGTGGCCAGACCACTGGCCATCGGCTCCCTCTCTCTGCCTCATTGACTGGGATCCGGTGCATGCATGCCTGAAGGGGAACATACCTGAGATTGCAACGACAGTCAGGTTCTTGAACTTTGCTATGTAAGTGTGAGTTATAAGTCTAGATGAAGACTGATAATGCTATTGTACATCAGCAATGTTTGGAGCCAGATGTTATATCCTCTATACATCACCATTTTAATGTTCTTGATTAGCATGCATAAGACTCTTTAGTAGTGATCTTGTCTTATCTTGGCCACTTAGAAGAAAAGTGAATAACGTTTGCTACAGAATTTATTTGAGTATCTACCAGGCAGCATTTGGATCATCATCATTTTTACACATTGGAGGGCTGTTATTCTTTCTTTGCTCGTAACAGTCATTTGATCTCGGTTTCCGGTAGATGGCTGCTCCAATTGAATTTAGCTTGTCCTTCTGTATGGTCACCAGCTCCCAACACATATTTGCTGTCAGAGCAGACATTTCTGCATAGAGAAACAAAAACATTGATTGATCACTACAACCACTTCAATCGAGTAATTAATTATTTGGTCCTATCTCATGTTACCTTTCCAGATTTGAACATCTTCTTCAAGTGTCTGGTACACTGGAGTAGCTGACCAGACAAAGAAACCTCCCGGCCTAAGAACACGGTTCAGTTCTAGCAGAAGCAGCCCGCCTTCAAGGTGAACCACAAATCATAACTCATCATTCATCATTGATAAGGGACCATGAGCGGAGGAAAGGAGCAAATTTGAAATTCACTCAGAAGAAAAGGTGAAGAAACTGTCATAGAGAACCTTCAGCATGCCAAGGGACTCGACACCGTGCGCAGTGCACGAGATCAAAGACTCTGCTCGGGAATGGCAGGCGCTGAGACCCCATAACAGCAGAAATCGCTGGTATTCCTCTTTCCAGGGCAAACTGAACCTGAGCCTCGTGTTCATCTTTGGGAGCGAAGGACATTGTCAGAACATCTCTTTCGAAAAGGTAACCCCCAAAGCTTGCGACTCCACATCCAACATCTAGTGTGACTCGTGTGTGCTTTCCCCATTTGATATTGGGTACTGACTGCACCATATGACAAGTAAGTTCCTAGGCTCAGGAACTAGAACTATGAATGAGAATGAGTATTAAGAAAAAAAATAGTGGAGAATAAGACTTGATCCAACAAAGGAAAAACAAACAGAAAAAGAGAATAGGCTAGTTGAGCTAACATATGCAGAAGGCTAGTTTACTATGCTGATAGACGACTATATGCAGTGTGCAATATATTTCTCTGGATGCTTACAGCCTGAAGAAAATCGATGTAATGGAGCGCGCCATGTATGAACTGCGTGCCTCCACCGGGAAAAGTTAGAAACTCTCCAGTCACCTTAACCCAGTTCTGGTGACCCTTCACATCCGCGAGCGACTTGTGTGGCACATTATAGTACCATATCTGCCAGACCCAACATTTATGTTACGTGGGAAATGTCTCTGGTCTTAATCTACTGAATTAATCAAATAGATTTAGACGGAAACAAATGCATAAGCTGCAAACAATCCTGCATGTCATGTGACTAGATATTTGTACTACTTCAGCAGTAAAATTGCTCCATAAGATTTTCCTTCGACAGTAGACTGAAAGTAGAATGGAGTCGAGCCGAGGCATGACATAATCCTTAAGTACAACTCAACTTGAAAATTCAAAGTCCACAATCTCGATTTGAACGTGCTCGAACTTGTGTTTTAGTTCAGTTGGACACCAGTTTGATCATTGAGATGTTATTGCAAGCTTGAGCTACGCCAGAAATAATATGACTGAATGACATAGAGAATCTAGCTGCATTACCTTCTCCCTGCTCTTGGGCCACTCAATGGACCTCTTGTATCCCTCAGGGGCCAGGACCAGGCACGTCGGCGCGTCCTCAGGGCAATGCCTCTCCCGATGCTCAAAATGCTTGGTGCTGCGCAACTTCTTCAGCGCCTTCTGGTTGTCCAAACATGGTATATAGTCCGGACCTGCCGTCACATTGCAGAGCTGCCATGTGTAACCATAGATGCTATCGTCGCCGCCTGTCGCCCCCTGCCCTCTCCTCTCTTTCTGATTCTCCGACTGTGCTGCCTGCGTCGACCATGACTTCTTCGACTCCTTCGATTCCTTTGGGATCCCTGAGTTCTCCCCGTCTGAAAATGACCCATCCGTTTTATGCGAGGCTTCGTCTTGTTGGGCATCCTGGTGCGTGTCAGTTTGGATCGGCATCTCGTCGTATTCTTGCTGGGCTGGACTCGTTGCTTCCACGTGCTCACTTTTCCGATCCGTCGTTTCTTCCGGTCTATGCGCCTCTTCTTGTGATTGCTGCTGCGATTGCGATGTCGATTCGTCCTCCTCTCGGAGTCGCTGTTGCTCTTCTATTCGCTTTTTTTCATCCACGTCCAACATTGGTTTTTGAGGCTCCTGTGCTGTGGCGTCATTCTCTTGCCGCAGCTTTTGATCTTCGTTCGAACTGTCATTGTTCTCGACTTGATTTTCTTGTTTTTGGTGCTGTTGCTGTTGTTGTTGATCCTCATCTGTATATTTATTCTCGCCTTCTTGTGATTTGCTTCCATTTTGAGAGCTTGCAGCCAGTTCTTGCTCTTGATTTCCGCTCGTATCTTCATTGCTCTGTTGCTGCTGCTGTTCATCGTTGCTCTGTTCGTTGTTCTCTTCACTTTGTTGGTTCTGTGTCACCGAGCTCTCTTCGGACACTTGGTTCTCGTTCTCGTTCTGCTTTTCATGCTCTTCACCAGATTCTTTCCCGTGCAGACCTTGCGTGCTCACTTCCGCGGAGTCTTCATTGTTGTTTTCTGATTTCACCTCGTCCCTTTTGACGTCACCGCCGCCGGTTCCTTGATCTTGCAATCCCTTGCTTATGGTCGGTCGAACCGGCACCCTTATCCGCATCGGTGTCTTGGGTTTGATTCTCCTGAGAACTCCCATTTGCACCGTCCTTGTTGTCATTCGCATTATTGTTGCTGTCTTTGCCGACGGATTGACGAGAGTCATCAGATTTGATGGCGTCGTCAGGGAGGTCGCCAGGATTGTCCTCGTACGAAGTGGTGTCTTTCTTGTCATCGGTCTTGACAGAGGAGGAGGAGGAGGAGGAGGAGAAATCGTCGTTGGTGGTGGTTGCGGCGGTGGTTGCCGCGGGGGTGGAGGAGAAGGAGGATCGTTTGGTGGTGGTTTGTGGCGGGACAAAGGAATCAGAGGTGAGCATCCAGACGCCAACAACACATAGCGTGACGAACACAATGGTCGTCACGGTGGATGTGTAGGAGGTGTAAGAGGAGCGCTTGTTGCCGCGCGACGATCTTCCGAGCGCCATCTCTCGATGACAGAGAGAGAGAGAGAGAGAGAGAGAGAGAGATGAGATGGGAAATGGTGGTAGGAGGAGGAGGAGGAGGAGGAGGAGGAGGAGGAAGAGGAGGATGATGACTAGCTGTGCATGAGTTTGTGGAGGGAGATGAAGTTTGCAGGTAATCAGGAGGAAAGGTATAGAGATCCAAAACCGTAGGAGGAGGGAATTTGTCCTTAGACCAAGGACTCTGTTTTGAAACATTAAAAAATAATAATTAATAAATAAAATAAATTACCAAACATTTTTCGGAGAAAATAATATTCCGAACGAGTTAGCAGCACGCGTTAAAGGAAGAAATTAGTGATACAGGAGGTATGCACGAGTACCTAAACAGGAAAAAATAATAAATAAAGTTCAGTCCATATATTCCTTTTTGTCTTTTTTTTTTTGGTCGAACGCATATTCCTATTTCACAAGTTAGATTTTATCATCATTTTTTCCATCTACATATGCAGCCTTGCAATCAAAACCTGTCATCATTTTTGGTACCGTCTACATATGCAGCCTTGCAATCAAAACCTTTTCTGTCTTCGAGCCTGCGTTCGGGAAGCAACAAGGAAGATGTCTTCCTCCCCCCAGGATCGGACGGCGCCCTCTTTACGTTCACCTCTCTTCCAGAAAGACTCCGCATTGCTTTCTGAGTGCGTGCCTCCTCGGAACCCTTTTACGTGCCTTGAGATCTCGAGCTCGTTTCCTCGAAAGCTACCGACGGAACAGATCGAATGATGCGCACCCTCCAGCTGCGCACCGTGCGATGCCCTTTGGCTTGGTGGGCTCGAAACGTGGCTCGTCGGGGGATGACCCATTGTATTCCCTATCATTTTTCCTATTCAGTGAACTTGGTATTGACTCATGTCCTCCTGACACGCGATAACTCATGATTGGTCTGTATCCCCTTAACACGTAACAACTTATTCACAGTCGATTCCTTAACCAAGATTGTCACAAGGCATGATCATATATCGACCATTCATCTTGGTGTTCTCAAGGATTCGCTAGAATTTCCCGTTCCTCCTCACACGTCCTCTAGACTTCATCTCGACGGCACTAACCCTTCCTCAAAGCTTAGGGACCTCGGGATCAAACCTCCTCAACACAGGCCAACAATAGACAAGCTTCTCGCGCCATCGCGTATGCATCGAAAATTTTCTTTTAGACTTCCCACGGTATGCGTGCAAATTCGACAGCAATGTAACAAGTTTCGGTTCAATCCCTGCTTTAATTGCGTATTTTGCTTCGTCCAACTTAAACCCATTTGCAGTTTCGAACCCAGAAATGAAGGCCGATTTCGATCTTCTCAGACTCGACTCGTTTGAGGTCTAGGCCATCGACGCCCGAATCGTCATGGAAGGACGTT
Organism: Eucalyptus microcorys; assembly: GCA_014182515.1. NCBI lineage: Eukaryota > Viridiplantae > Streptophyta > Magnoliopsida > Myrtales > Myrtaceae > Eucalyptus > Eucalyptus microcorys. The sequence continues at coordinate 28,176,015 of CM024570.1, forward strand.
GTTTGGCGATCATCTGATCCGGACAACAGCTTATCCTTGCTCTCTACATGACGATCACACCAGTCACTTTGCCAAGAAAGTTTTTTGCATCTGGGAAGTGCTACCGATGCCCATTTGAATGAACTCTCCTGTGATTTGGGCCGCGTTTGGGCTTTGGGCTGCCTGACTAGTAGCCCATTAAATTTTGACTCGAGGCCCATCAATGTGAACGGATAACACCATCGGTCCGAGTCGGGTCGCCTGGTAAGTAGTTCATTAGAGAGAGAAATCTAATGATGGTGTTCAAGGCATCAATTATAGGATAAATATCTCTCTCAAGTAATCATTAGATAGGACATCAAAGCTAATGATATTCTTGAAGACTTGGGTTTAATTTGACTTTTTTAGATTAGATTAGATTTTGACTTTTTGTGCTAAATCTACATCTGAGATCCGGTTAGTACGATACTAAGAAATTCATGAAGAATTACTTATTGACATATGAAAATATGCAACCATCGATCAGCATAAGATATGAACATGAGATTTCATACTTGTTGAAGGTTATACATGATTTAAATGATTGGGCATAGTGCTTGATTGGGCAATTTGCTTATGAATTTGTCAGGGTACGGTGGTCTAACACATGTAACCAATTCCCCCTTTTATCCTCAAATTAAGGCTTCATTTACTTTGTGAGAAAATAAATAATTTGAAAAATATTTTCATTATCAATAGGAATTTATATATAAATAAATTTCGTGAGTGATAAAAATATTTTTCATTCATTTATTATTATAAGTGATAATAGGATCAAATTAGATGGTAGATATACTTGCTTCATAGATGAAAAGGAGGAAGGGGCGATTTGTTGTTACACATCTCATTTTGTGTTCTCATAAGAGTCTCACATCCATTTTGGATGATCGGATCATAACTATTGTCTATCCTATGTTGGCCCAAGTAAGAGCCCCAACTTGTTTCTTTCATATTTATTGGGTTACCTATGGAAATATATATTAGTTTTGGCTAAGTTAGTCCTTTTTATAACGTTGATATTGTACATGAAAACAAACCATGTAATGAGATTTGAAATATCTTAAACAAAATTAAATTCCTAATGACAAATAAATAGTTGATGTCAACTAAATAATAGAGATATGATACAAATCAGTTGGACTCAAGTGGAACCATATCTTTATATGTAAATTATTTGCATATTGAAAATTAAAAATGGAAGTAACCAAAGAAAAAGAAAAGTATAAACAAATTAGTGCAAAAACAATTAAGATGGATGCATTAAACCAATATCATAAGAGTACATGAAAGTTTAAAAAAAGAAGAAGTGAAAATCACATAAATAATATTTAGTAAGAATACATCAGAAGTAATATAAAATTGAAAATGAGGAGTAGGTAAGAAAAATCAAAGCCCCTTCGCACTAACTCCATTCTATCACTGCTCTTCGTCCTTTACCTTCTTCAGAAGCCTTATATTAATCTATTTTCATTGATTTTATGGATCATAAAGATATGAGGCGATGACTTCAACCTATACTCGGTTCCATCTCTTGGCATCATACACATTTATTTGAAGATATTTGATTTCGCAAGATAGTAGTTTGGGAATGCAATGCTTAGCAGACCAATCGTATTTTACCCACTAGTGTCAACTAGTATTGCAAACCATTCTTCTTAGAGCTTGTTTCTCATGTACTTCGTCTTCTGCAAAGCTAGTTCCTTCGCTAGTGCCCCCACGGTAGGATAAACTGTCTTCTTTCTGCTGATGCCTCACGACAGTTCTAGTGTTCTCACACCCTCCACCGATCCCGCCATGGATTTGCAATTCCCTTTGCTAAACACTATGACAAAAACGCAACTTCATGTGTTTGCAGAACAAAAAACTTCTGCATAGTGTAAATTAATAACTTATGTTTAGACAAAAACTACAAACAAACAAAACCATCCATCCCTGTTCATCGGTGCCATTGTGGTCCAAGGGTCTTTCAGTGGTCTCTAGGGCCGGGGGAAATTCACAGTCGAAATGATCACGAGTGTTCAGTTCTTTGTATATATTTAAAGACCTTTAACAACTCATCATGTTGTCTTAACCTTGACCATCTTCACATGTTTCAGCCTAGTAAACATAAATACCGGTGGTCAATGTCCGTGTTCGTAACCCACTAATCTAAACACCGGTTGGAGGGAGTTTCAGTCAATCGAAAACCGCGGAAAATATGTCACTGTAAAAATACCCCATGAGATACTCCACAACATTTCATTTTCAAAACTCACAAAATTCTCACATGCATGCATATCCCCACAAGAGGCCATGAAGCAGTATGCTTCCCAAAGAGGTAATCATCATATGAGCCGAGAAGGACAGAAATGGACAGGCATAAATTAACTTGCACTACGATGCGAGAAAAATGGCTTTTGGGGCATTTGCAGGCATTATAAGGACCCTACAATAAACTAATGAGAAAGAAAAAAAAGTGTGATGTGCCATGTTACTATTTTAGGCGGTGGATCGCCTTTCAATTGCACATAGAACATGGCCTAATCGGTTGGTACTCAATCGTCCCCCTGGAGTCTCTGCTCGTCCAATCCAATGGCGACGTCACCAGAATCTGAGAAAGGGACGTCCACGATGCGAAGAAACGAGTGCAGATTTCATTCTTCCCTAGACCTCGGTTGGAATAATTACGGGTGTCATCCACTTGATAAATGGATGAGTTGCACTAAAAAAGTTCATTCATGTTATCCAAATTCAAAAGGAGTATCATAATGATCGCTATATTTTCAATCTTGGTTTGTTCGCAACAGTCGAATAGCGAGGCTGTTGTAGAAGGAAGGTTAAGATTTTTGATATCTGCTGTGTAAAGCACTTAGCAATTGATTGACTATGAGCCGAGCAAGGTCATAAGTGAGGAGATTCAGTTTGCCCTAGAGCGCATGAATATGAGGTGTTTGAAAATTGAAGGAGTCTCTCATTGAATATGTTCAGACAAATTGTTTGAAGTTTGGAATTATCATCGGTGCAGATCTTTCTGTTAATTTATTATAGGGTCTTCACGAGAGAGAGAAACTAGTCAAAGGTTGCGTCTTTCCTCAATAACTTGATAAAAATAGTACATTAATGGCTCCATTTATACTGTGTTATGGACACTAATAAAACCCTAATTTCCTTATTTATGACCACCTATTAAATACTTGATCGACTTAGACTGTTGTTTCCAGCAATACCAACGGCGTTGGACTGTGTTGTGTTTCTATTCAAACTGCAGAAATCGCAACGTATACTTATATCTCCGGTCAAATTCCTTAGCAGAATTTGTGGCGCTCTCTCCTGTGGACATAGGTTCAAGTGCTCGGCAAGGCGTAATTCTCTTGCAACTGCTTGTTTACCATTTCTCGATCCATTGTCGCGTGACTTAATTCATATTGGAGAATCTATGTGCTATCCGTTTTCAATGATATTCTACCATCTATGTACCTATGTGATTTGGGGTTAATCATTGCTTAACTGTAGCTTGTCAATTATTTTCCAAAAGATCATCAAGCCGGAAGTACTTTTCAGAGAAATGGGGAGGTGGTTTAGGGCATAATGCAATTCCAAATTAAAAAACAACGATTATGCGTTGTTGGATTGCGACTTGAATATATATATATTTTTTTTTTCCCTTCTAGTTCATTTTGATTGGTGACCCTTTTCAATAAAATTGTGAATTAAGCAACTCGAGTTGACAATGCTATAAAGGATATATGCATGATCTAAAGTTTCTCACAAGAATATTTTGCTATGCATCATCTTCAATTTTCTCTTCACGTCGCCTGCATAATATATTGATTATAGTTAATCAAAAGGCATTTTAGAAAAAAAAATTTCTTGGTATACTCCAAGCCAACAAGCGTATGGCAATTTTTTCTCCTTTTGCACCTAAGAACGTGATGCTAAGGTACAAGTATGAAAGTGTTACTCCAAGAAATCCTATATTGGGATATAATGTGGAGCAATTAACATATTTTAATTGACATATAATTTAATAGCTAAAATATTTTAGTGAATGTTGATTCAACTAGATGTATTGATAGATTCAAATTTAGGCTTTCTCTTAGCAATTTTCCCGGATGAAGGAATTAGGCTTATATTGTGCCGACCAAACAAGTGATAGATATCACAACTAATGATTGATCGATGATCCACTTCCAATTTTTATTTGTGTCTAATGAATATCTCAAGAAAGAAAATTTTTGGATGTGACTCCCTATTGAGGTGGCTGATGGTGTCCTCCAGCTTCTTGCCAAGCGCGGCTAGGCCAAGGTGATTGAGGTGGAGTCTGAAGAGTAGATATTATCCCTACCAACATCTACCAAAGTTGGCTTAGGCCAAGGTGGAAATATGATCCTAGATTAAGAGGGAATGGGCACAATATAGGTGGCTCACACATGAGGGGAGATTTGTAAAGGTACATGTGTGGGGGCATTAGGTGAAAGATATCCAATATCAAGATGTAATATAGATTCATTAATATATTCTAGTTAGCCAATTACTCATTCACTTAAACTTTTAAGTAAATGTCAATCCAAAAAGACATGTTTATGGATTTGGACTCAGGCTCTCTTTTGAAAATGGCAAATCTTCTTGATGAAGGTATTGAACCTGTGCTGCGTAGACCCAAGACATGGTTTAGTGACCAGATTACGAAACTATTACTATTTAGCAGTTGGTTATTGACCAATTTCATTTTTGCCTAACTCACAAAAGCAAAGGGGGGCAAGTATTTCTCGAACCCTCGTTTGGAAAATTTCTGTGGTGGTCGTTGGTAAGTAGATAAGTGGGCGTGTAAGCGAGTCTAAAAGCTGTCTGTTGGTTCTTTTTTCTGTTTCTCAAGTGCTTAATCTGGGTGCTGTTCGTGAGAGACAATATGAAACGTGAAATGATCAACAACGTTTTCAACAAAATCTTCTTCGTTTTTATGTTTTTCCACTTCCTGATTTGGCATGCAGTTACTTCAACCGTCATCATTCTTGGATCGCATATGACATTTATATTCTATGTGAGAAATCTGGTATATGGGTTGAAGAACCACATATAATAAGCAAGAAAATGTGTAATGTGATCAGAATATCTTATATGATTTATTTTCTTTTTTTGACCAAGCACAAACAAAAGTGACTTTCCACCTTATTATCATCAGCAACCTTATTCCAATCCAATAATGTGCATACATATAAATCCGTAATTGTCTTGATCCTCTTCTATAATCTCAAGGTAAGGACTCGAATAATGTTAACAGACGACAAAAGCAAAATATAAAGGAAAGCTAATACTTTATGCTGAATCAAGACTAACGCGAATTATATTACTAATTCATGTCTATCATTTTCCTGAACTTCCAAAGCCCTAACAAGACAATTGGAGAGAGTATTGCGGTCCATTGAGGAGCCATTTCTCGATGGCTGGATAATATGTGATCAAAGACCTTGACCCTTTATAAAAACCCTTTTAAGCATATATGTGTTATGACATTGATATCTTATATATAAATTGTGACCAAATGTATTTTAATGACGCATATTATGAAAGGAAACCAATTCCTCGAGAGATGCTAAAAGTGAAGTAATTGCAAAGAACCGGATTGATGACTTTTAGACCATCCAAAGGGTTACCCGTGTGGTCCCTATATGATAGCATTACAATGAATGGTTGTAATCAAACCGAATTTACTTATGTAATTTGACTTGCACCGAACGGTTCTAATCGAACCAAAGTCCTGTTCAAGTCAAGCATTCGTGTATTGGATCTAATTTCACCTACTTGCCTCCACGTAAATACAGGTAATTAATTAAGGTGGGGCCCATTGAAATTAGGCAGAGCTCTTGTTTGGTCAACGTGGCATGGCTTTGTAGGGTTAGGGTAATTAATTCGTGAATTATTTTTGGCAACAGAAACCTATTGATTCGACGTTTGATAGGAGCTTCGTGCGGTGGTGCCAAAGCTTTCGCAATCATAGGTACCACTTGGATGAGAGCACAAAATGTGATGTTTGACCATGATATTTGACTGCCGACAAAAAAAAAAAAGAGACCGAGATATTTGACTAGGGTTTGATATTAGTCTGGAATTACAAAAAGAAATAAAATGGGCGCAGTATTTTTAAGGCTTATTATAGGGAAAAATACACCATTTTTATGTTAATTGATCGGATTATCTTTCAACTTTGTGAAGCCTTACTGACACCTTTTTTTAGGCAATTCCTCTTTCGTTCTTATTTGAACTAAGCTTGAAGAAAACAATTTGTTTTTTCCTTCAAAATAGCAAAAGCCAAACCCTACGGTCAATTCAACCGGAAACTCAATTTAGGATATTTAATATGTTTGTTCCTTCCAACGTTGGACATGAAGACAGGAAAAGTGAAAGGAAAGAAAAAGATTGAGACTAAACTTTATTTTTACTGTTCAACCATGAAGAAAAATTTATAATGTTACACGAACCAGGTCCACAAAATTTATGCTATCAATTATTTTGAATTCAAATGAGATGAAGTTGTAAAATGAGATTTGGACTTCCATTAAAATCACTTAAAATTAAGATAAAAGAACAAATGAATGAATTTTTTAACAAGTTGAAAATTAACAACAATTTTGTCTTCAACCCACCCATAGGTAACCATGATGGTTGGGCTTCACTACCTCATCGCCGAGGGAACGGGTTCGAATCTTTGGATGCTCGTGACTTAAGTGGGGATCCCAGAGGTGGTTTATTAGGCCAGCTCCGAGGGTTTACGTTTAAATAGTGGCTTGCGGCGAGACCCCACCGGTGCTACCGAGCACTGAAGGGTCGTGTGATCTTCAAATGGTGATCTCCGGCGGTCCCTCAGTCATTTAAAAAAAAAAAACATTTTTGTCTTTAACAAATTAATGAAATCATGATCGGAAAAAACCCAACAAGAAATAAGGAGTTTTCCACCCTTTTTATGTCGTGGAAAGCTTGTTGTCCAGAGAAAGAATTTCATTAGTATACTAATGTCTCGCTATTAAAGTCATCTCATGATCTTCACCCACAGATTTTGAAGTTTGTTCCTTCTTTTCCCCTCTTTTTGGCAAAAGCAAAACCCTGGATTTCAACTAGTCAAATTTGTACTCCCTCCGGAAACACAAAGTAGTTCAATTTGGACAGAACCAAGAGAATTTTCCTATAGAATCTAGATACCTAGGCAGAGATTAGAAAAAGAAGGTTGTCATAATCCCATACGCAAGTTGCTATTTTTATTTAATTCAGAATTGGGAAGCAACTATAAGAATTTTTTAAATGTGGATTACATTAATTGATATTATAATTTACCATTTTAAGGGATTGGTATAAAGTAAGATAGAAAGTTTCTTAATTAGTCTAATATATGGTAGGTTAGTGTGGTTGAGTTAAGCTTGGCTTGTAATAAAAGGGCATGTCTAACTTTATAAATAGTACTCAAGTCTACTTCTCTAACCCTAATTCTCACAATTATCCTCACAAAAGAGCATTCACCTAATGCTAAAGGGTGATAGGGCCGTCTCATTGAGCCAGTGATATAGAGGGTAATAGAGGAAAATGATTTACGCGTGAATCATTACTTTTCAAGATTGATGGATCCCAAAATAGGTGCGTTAATCTTTCTATCCGATTATATGTGGTCATGTTCTAGCTATGGAGATTGTGGGATTTCGTTTTGTTGCGTCTTATATGTGGTATCAGAGCGGGCGTGGCTGCTTGCGCATGCACCACACACACTAAGGCTAATGTCATCTAACGTCACTAGCCCGGTGACCCAACCCGATCTAACAACCCGACTTGAATGACAGGTGAACCAACCCGAGATCCAACTAGGTTTACCATTGAATAGCCCGGTCAATCGGTCAAACCGTATGGCTGAACCGATAATCGTTCATACCGTTGCCGGTCGAATCGGAAAATAGCCTAGGAGCTGCCTACACGTGGGCTCCACGTGCCATGCACGGGGCTCATTCTGATATGACTAGTATAAACACCTAGAGGGGGGTGAATAGGTTTAAAAACAATTTATCGAGATACGAAAGCAATACTAGGCAAGCAATATAAAAGAAGTTCTTCAAGACAGATTATGATCAAAGTAAACAGAGAGCAGGGGAAGAGAAAATTGAACACAAGGTTTATAGTGGTTCGGCTTGTTCCAAGCCTACGTCCACTCTTCCTCACTGACAGCCCACCGGCTGGATTTCACTATGAACAAAAGAGATGTTACATCAATGCTTTCTCTTGATTCCACAGTGTAGATACTCTACCACACTTCCTCAAGGTATCTCAAACTATAGTCTCTCTTTTTGCGTACAAAATGTCACTCAAGAAATGAATTGACAAGGAACAAGGAGTTTCAGACTTTGAAATACTTCTATCTCGCACACCTCAAAACAACTGGAACATCTTCCTTATATACTCCTTTATGCCATCATACCCGTTGGCACTTACCAAAGGAATTCTTCCAATCTTCCCGTTGGACAGAATCAATTAGAAAGATTATTTAAGCTATTAAAGGAACATGACGATAGCCCATCAATCCTGCTCGCCCATACAATCAGGATTTCGGTTTCCATAAGTAGAACCTTCCAAGTATACTTCGCCAATCAACGGATCTTTAATCAATCTTGATTTGACTAAAGTAATCTATTGTGTCATATCCAGCCAAGAGATCTTCGTTAGTCGATAAGATCAAATCCTTAACGAAACACACAAATCCCGGATAGACCTTCTTCGACAAACTACAAACTGTCAATGAGAATAGACTTTGAGTCTTGAGTTTGGCAGTCCGAAAGTCTTCGGACTTTAAATAGTAGAGTCTGCAAATCTTCGACTAGACTGAAGGAAACGTTTTGTCAGCTTCAAAATACTCCAGAAGGATTTCTCCAACAATCTCCCCCTTTTTTATGGTGACAAAACTTTTCTGCAGATTTGAATATCTTTGACCTGCAAAACCTTACTAAAGCAAATATAGATATCTCATCAAGGTTAATGGCTTAATGGTAACACTAGAATCTGCAACCACGTAAAAATGGGTTAGTCTTGCATGAGAGTAAAGCCATTCATAAGATATCAATAGTACTTAATATAAGCAGTCAAATCAAGACCTAAATTCAGTCCACAGCCAGACACAAAGTTCAACAAAATCAAACACAAAAACAAACACACTCAAAAATTAAGTTTAAAGATTTCAAAGCTCACATCTCTCCCCCTTTTTGTCATCAGAAAAAAAGTTTGAGATGGAATATAGTCAAGATTGCTTGGGAACACGAACAAGCTGGAAATCTCCCATTGACTGGACGATACCTTCCAGCTTTTTCAAATCTTCATTCAGTTGAGCTACCTCTTCACTCTTAGCATTTGCTTGGATCTGAAGAGTAAGAGCTTGGATCTGATCATTTAAAGAAACTGAAGAAGCTTGTCATGCATTCTGTAAATTCTGAACTTTGCTTCCCAAAGCATATATCGACCCCGCATTTCCAAGAGAACATCAAGAATTCTCGCGGAAATCTGCTGAATTATCGGGCCGCGTGACGGCGTCGGCACGATCGATGGAGTAAAGGCAGACGATGGTACATCAACATAGTCACGCGGATTTGGCGATGAAGCATCATGTCCCTCCTTAGGAAATTGAGAGGCATGAATGTCCTCTGGATCTGCTGGAGAGCGGCTGACTCCCTCACTGGCAGCAGGATATAGGGGTGTGCAAAATACTTGGGAACCGCTCGGACCGCCCGGAACCGGACCGGAACCGCCTGGAACCGGACCGGAACCGCCCGGAATCGCCCGGAACCGGCGGTTCTTGAGGGATCCGGTTCGGTTCCTGGTTCCAATTTTTCGGAACCGGTGGGTACCGGTCCGGTTCCTGGTTCCATGGGCGGATCCGCCCACCCGGACCGGACCGAACCTTTTTAATATTAAAAAAAAATTATTAAAAGAAACCCTAGATTAGATCTCATCTCCTCACTCCCTTCGTCTTCGGTTCTCTCTCTCTTTATCTCTTCCTCGGTTCCTCCTAATTCTATCGCCATTTCGATTCCTCCCTGAGCATCGATGCCGCCGCTGCTGTTCGCCCCCTCATGTCGGCCACCACCCGCCATAGCCGCGGAAAATTGTTTCGCGACCGTTCTACGTTGAAAACCCGACCATAGACCTCCTCCCCTCCTTCCCAACTCATAGGCCCGACCGTTCTATGTTGAAAACCAAAATTGTTTTGTGTCAAGATCGGTTCCATGGATCTACCCGAGAACCGGACCGACCGGCGGTCCGGTTCGCGGGTGGATCCATGCAACAAACGGGTGGATCCCGGTTCCAATTTTTCGGAACCGGTCCTTAGCGGGCGGTTCCTGTTCTAGGTCGGGAACCGCCCGCCCGGACCATGCACACCCCTAGCAGGATATGAGGATGTTTCTCTATTCTCACCATCTCCCCTTGTTTCGATGCCTTCAGATGGGGAAGAGTGATCCTCATGCTCTTCTTCCTCTGGATTTCCTCTTTCTTCTTCTTCTTCTTCTTTAAACTGTTCTTCCTCTGTATCTCTTTCTTCAGCTTCTCTCTCCTCTGCTTCTTTTTCTTCAGCTTCCTTCTCCTCTGCTTCTTTTTCTTCTGCTTCCTTCTCCTGTCGTTCCATTGATTCCGGGACGTAACGACTCGATTCTTTAATGCCATAGCGAGATGGTGATGTCATCATCATCATCTTCATCCTCAAGGATGAAAGCTCTTCTCTTTTTGGATAAAGCAACCATGGGCTCCTTCCCTTTCCTTTTTGCTGCGAAGAGACTTGATGAGGCTTGGCGGGGGTTGTCTCCTTGAATTTCTCCAACTCTTTGTCGAGTTCTTTCGACGCATTTTGGACACCATTTTCAATCCTACCACCATTTTATCACACGATCGAACACAGAGAATTTGTGGAGGTTGAACATTCAAATGTTTGAATAACTTTGACACAAGACCTGGATAAGGAAGTTGACCCTTGTCCTTCATCACTGCTCTATACATGTGGAACAGAATGGTGTGAGGAAGAGAAAAAATTTTCCCAGTAAAGATGGCATACATCAGCTTTGCCTCTGAGTTAGAAACATCAGCCTTTGAAGTAGATTTCGGTCCGAGGCAATTTATCACAATCTTGTGAAGCGAATGTTGAACGCACGCATCCTTGAGTAGGAAATCCTTCCCTTTGTCTTTCTGTCCCTAACAAGTTCCAACGTGGCACGACCAATGGAGATATTGATAGGTTGATATCTTCCTCTCTCAACCCCAATCACATCAGCTAGCATATCTACATCCACCACAAAGTCTTTATCTCGGACACTAAAAGAGATTCTATTAGCATCCAAGAAGCTAAGATTCGAATAGAAGTATGCAGCTAGTTCAAGATAGGCTTCAAGTATCGAACCGAACCTGCTCAAGTTGAAGAAGACGGAACTTTTCTCTCAATTTAATATTCACAGCATCAAGGAAATCAAAATCCACACTCCTAGGGTTTATCACCCCACGCTTTAACAATTTGGAATAAAGATCCTCTCGTTCCTTCGATCGGAACAAGTCTGCCCTTTTCCCCGAATCTTCGCCGCAACACCCATTCTCGGTTGAAATTGGCTGTACAATTTGTCATCATCATTCCCATCTATCGGATTTGGTCCTCCAAACCGCGGATCACTTGGAATGTTTGCCAAGGTTTCTTCTGCTATTCCCTTAGGAGCAATTCCCAAATGCTCCATATTTCGCAAAAAGATGTACTCATTCCCATATCCCTTGTCCTTAAGAAACTCATCCATGTAGTTCAATGGAGTACCGGTCCTCTTTAAAGAACGGTAAAGCTTATAAATAAAAGAGGGCTTTTGGGTTCTTACAGGATTAGCTTTTTCAACGACTTCTTCCTCTTCCCAATGACCAACACCCTGTGGACTAGTTGGTGGAGAATGACGCTGCTGAGAATGTTGTGGGCTCTGTTGCTGACTGGGTAACTCATCTTCCTCGGTGAGATCAAAGTGAGTAGGCCTCTCACTCATATGTCGTGGTCCCCTGTTTGCAATCCTCGAAGACTTCCTTGAAGACGACATCTTTCACAGTCTTGAAAGATTCCGAACTTGACTTTCCCAAGAAAGAAGACAACTTTTTCGAAGATTAAACAAGTGAAGACGACAGAAGAGGGAGATCGATGTTTTTTTTTTTTAGGGTTTCTGAACGAAGAGGAACTGACTGTATATAGGTCAGTCGAAGGGAGGCATACCGAGCATCGCAAAGGAAAGTAAAAGATGCCCTTTTTAAAAAAATAATTGCCCTTTTTAAAATCGATAACTGCCATTTTTAAAATATTAACTCCTTTTTGAAAAAGAGAAATTGCCCTTTATCACGGAAATTGAAAGTAGCAAAAATCAATTATAGATAGATGATCGTACCTTTCCGAGATGAAATATAAGAGAAAATAAAATAACTTTCAGTCAAGAACCGTCTGACTCTGAGAGTCATTAGACTTTAACTTCTTCAAGCTTAAGGATGTTGAGTCTGGAACGTATGATTTCAAATTGATTTTTCTCCAAAGGCTTTGTAAATATATCCGCCGCTTGGTTCGTTGAGTCAACAAACCGAATCGAAATTTCTCCATTTTGAACATGATCTCTAATGAAGTGATGTCGAATCTCTATATGTTTCACTCTTGAGTGAAGGATTGGATTTTTGGTAAGATTGTTAGCACTAGTGTTGTCACAGTTAATCTTCGTGCATGAATCTTCAATTCCAAAGTCTCTTAGCTGTGTTTTATCCACAAAATTTGTGAACAACAACTTCCGAGAGATATATACTCTGCTTCTGTTGTAGAAAGGGCTACTGTATTTTGCTTTCTTGAGAACCAAGACACTGTCCTGCTTCCAAGTAGTTGACAAGTGCCTGAAGTGCTCTTTCTATCAACTCTGCAACCAGCTAGATCTGCGTCTGAGTATCCGAGAAGAGTAAAGTCTCCCTTTTTAGGATACCAAAGACCTATGCTTGAAGTTGAAGCAATGTATTTGATAATACGCTTTGCAGCACTTAGATGAGATTCTTTAGGGTCTGCTTGAAATCTAGCACAAATGCAAACACCGAACAGAATGTCGAGTCTAGAAGCGATAAGATAAAGAAGTGAACCAATGATACTCCCGTATAGCTTTTGATCAACTTTCTTTCCTCCTTCATCTTTGTCTATCTTCAAGGAACTTGACATCGGTATATCGAGTCTTTTTGCAATTTTCCAGTCCAAATTTTTTGACAAGATCATTAGCATATTTTTCTTGATGAATAAAAGTCCCTTCCTTCCATTGTTTCACTTGAAGTCCAAGAAAGAATGTTAGTTCACCCATCATGCTCATTTCAAATTCATCATGCATCGTCTTAGAGAATTTCTTGCACAAACTTTGATTAGAGGATCCAAAAATAATATCATCAACATATATTTGAACAAGCAAAAAACTTTTGCTTTCTTTTTTGATAAACAGGGTAGTGTCTACTTTACCTTTGACAAAGCCATTTTGAATTAAAAACTTACTCGCCCGTCGTACCAAGCTCGAGGTGCTTGCTTTAAACCATACAACGCCTTTTTCGGTCCTCATACGAGTCGTTTCCTTGGGTCTTCAAACCCAGGTGGTTGTTCCACATAGACTTCCTCATGAATAAATCCATTCAGGAAAGCACTCTTGACGTCCATTTGGAATAACCTGAAATCCTTATAACAGGCAAAAGCAAGTAATATTCGAATTGCTTCTAACCTTGCTACTGGAGCGTAAGTCTCGTCATAGTCTATCCCTTCTTCTTGCGTATATCCCTTGGCTACGAGTCTTGCTTTGTTTCTTATGACTTTTCCTTCCTCGTTCATCTTGTTCCTGAAAACCCACTTAGCTCCAATAATAGATTTACCTTTTGGTTTAGGAGTTAACTCCCAGACATCATTAATGTTGAATTGTATGAGTTCTTCTTGCATAGCTTTAATCCAGCTTTCATCAGATAAAGCTTCTTCTATGCTTTTGGGTTCTATTTCATAAATAAGAGCCACAGCATTAGACTCTTCGCGCCTTTTGGATCTTGTGCGAATTCCTTCATTAATGTCGCCAATAATGAGATTTTTGGGATGACTTGACTTATGCTTCCAAGCATCGGTTGATTCGTCGGGTTGATGATCACTTCCTTCATTTGAATCTTCAATAACTACTTGTTGCTGGTCTTTCGAGTCTCGAGCTGCTTCTTTAGACTTTGTAGAGTCTCGAAGTTGGTTCGCATTCTTCAAGATGAGTCTCGAATAGATTCATTTTGAGAAGAATCCTGGAATTTGACATTCATTGATTCCTCCACGAATAAGTCTTCTTGTTATAGACTCGTAGGCTTTGCTTGAGGTAGAATATCCAAGGAAGATGCATTCGTCTGATTTTTCCTCAAACTTGCTAACTCGATCATTTGGATTTTTCAAAATAAAGCATTTACAACCAAACACATGAAAGAAGGAAACAATAGGTTTCTTTCCTTTGAATAATTCATATGGGGTCTTTTCCAGAATAGGCCTTAGAAAAACTCTATTGATAATATAACATGCTATTGAAACTGCTTCAGCCCAAAATCGTAAAAAGATGTTACTTTCAATCAAAAGAGTTCTAGCCATTTCTTGAAACGATCTATTCTTTCTTTCCACAACTCCGTTTTGCTCTGGAGTGTATGGAGAAGAGAACATGTGATGAAAACCAGATTCATCACGAATTTTGTAAAATCTTGATTTTCAAATTCACCTCCATGGTCTGTTCTTATACTTGAGATAACATATCATTTTTCATTTTGAACCTTTTTAGCAAACTTTTCAAAGTAAGAGAAAGTTTCAGACTTACTTGTCAGGAAATATACCCAAGTAAATCGTGAGTAGTCATCCACAATTACTAGGCAATATTTCTTACCCCTAATGCTCTGAGTTCTAGTTGGTCCAAACAGATCCATGTGCAGAAGCTGCAATACATGATTAGTGGAAACTTGATTTATTGGTTTAAAGGAATTTCTTACATGTTTTCCCAATACACATGAAGTACATAGATTGGACTTTTGGTATGATAATTTGGGTAACCCACGAACAAGCTTCTTTGCTGAAATTTTGGCTATCTGCTTCATATTGATATGCCCAAGCTTTTTGTGCCATAAATTCGCTTCGTCTTGTAATGAGATTAGACATTGCGATTCATCTGGTTTCACGTCCAAGAGGTAGATGTTTCCATGCCTTCGACCCATAAATGACTGAGTAGTATCTTTACTAGTTCTTGAACAAATTCTTTCTTGAAAGTTTATTTTGAAACCAGTATCACACAGTTGACTAATACTGAGCAGATTGTAGTTGAGTCCTTCCACTAGGGAAACATTGCTTATCGTGAGGTTTCCAATTTTTACAGTTCCAAACCCCATAATTCTTCCTTTGCTGTTTCCTCCAAATGAGACTTTTCCACCACTTGCTTGAACGAGTTTTATGAAGCATTTTGAATCTCCCGTCATATGTCTTGAGCATCCACTATCCGATACCATTTTACCCTTTTCTTGATAGTGAACTGCATTTAAAAAGAGACTCGAGCTTTCTTTGGTACCCATATTTTCTTGGGTCCATTGGTGTTAGTATGATTTGCGGTTTTCGCCCATATTTTTTTAACAGGTTTCCAAACCATAGGACATTCCTTTTCAAAATGTCTGCATTATTGCACCTTGAACATTTTAGAGCATTTCAACCTCTTTTGGTTTTACAAAAACCTTTTTGAAATGATTTTTGTAAGCATCTCTTGTGGGTCTTTGCTTAATTCTTTCTTTCACTTTAGGAAAATCAATTAGAGGACTGATTTCCACAGTCATTCCCAAACCAGATTTATTAAAATAAGGTTTTTGTACTAAAAGAATTTTCTCAAGTTTCTCAGATCCTATTGAAAATCTTTTTGAGATATTTGATATGTCATTTTTTAAGAATTCATTTTCTTTTAAAAGATTTTCTTCACTTTCTTTAAGAGTCGAAACATTCATGTCTAAACATTTCAACTTTTCTTTCAAAGCATTTTCCTGTTGTTTTAGTACGAGTTTTCCTTTTTAAGTTCGGAAATCCTTTTAAGAAAAATCTTAAGACTAGAACACATCTCATCAATGTATTTAGAAACTTTAACAGGGATTTTAAAGTTACTTACCTCAAACTCACCGTCCGAATCCGAGTCCTGTCTCGGAGTTTGAATCAATCGATTGTGCCATCAGACATATATTGGCATAGTCATCATCACTTTCTTCACACTCTGTATCACTCTAGGTTTCTGCTTTAAGAGCCTTTCGATACTTTTCAGCTTTTTCTTTCTTCTTCCTCAGAAGAGGACAGTTGGGTCTGATGTGTCCCTTTTTCTTACATTCAAAGCAGACTATGTCTTTGTTTGATTCATCATCCTCAACAGACTTAGTCTGTTGCTTTTGAAAACTCGTTTCTTTGGATTGAATCTTCTTCCTTTTCTCGTTCAGCTTCTTGAATCTTCTTATCATGAGAGCAAGCTCCTCATCATCCATATCATCTTCGAATCAGAACATCGAATCATCATTGGATTTTAATGCAATGGATTTCTTACCTTTAGGATCTTCATCTTCATTGATTCGTTCCACTTCATAAGACTCAAGAGTCCCAACCAACTCATCGACGATAGTGGCATGATTCTTTGTGTCTCTCTTATTGAGGTCTTTATATGATTCCAATCCTTGGAGAGTCCACGCAAGAGCTTGTTTACTTTCATGGGATCAGAAATTGGTTGACCTTGATTTTCAAGACCATTCACGATTTCGTAAAACGACTAAACATGTCGCTTATAGATTCTCCCGATTTCATTTTGAAGACTTCGTATTGATCGAGGAGAATGTTGATTCTAGTCTCTTTCACTCGATCAGTCCCTTCATAAGTAATATGTAATCTATCCCAGACTTCTTTTGCTGTAACACAAGAAGATATTCTGTTATATTCAGTAGGTGACAAAGCACATTATAAAGAATAAATTGCTTTTGCATCAAGAGCTTGTCTCTTGATTATCTCTTCCCGAGTCATTTCACTAGACTCAACAGCTTACTTTTCCTCTCTCGAGTCGATGCAGCTTTAGAAGTAATTCCTTTTTCTACAACATCCCATTCCAGGAGGATCCTTTGACCTTAGGAACGCTTTCATCTTGTTTTTCCAGATGTTGTAATCATTTCCATCAAAGTAAGGAGGTCTGGTATTGCTTTGCCCTTCCACCAGCCCTAGAGCTAACATACTAGCCATGGATCTTTAACTCTGAAGTAAAACACTTCAAACAAAGTGAGTACACAGGCTCTGATACCAATTGATATTACTAGTATAAACACCTAGAGGGGGGTGAATAGGTTTAAAAACAATTTATCAAGATACGAAAGCAATACTAGGCAAGCAATATAAAAGAAGTTCTTCAAGACAGATTATGATCAAAGTAAACAGAGAGCAGGGAAGAGAAAATTGAACGCAAGGTTTATAGTGGTTCGGCTTGTTCCAAGCCTACGTCCACTCTTCCTAACCGACAGCCCCACCGGCTGGATTTCACTATGAACAAAAGAGATGTTACAGCAATGCTTTCTCTTGATTCCACAAAGTGTAGATACTCTACCACACTTCCTCAAGGTATCTCAAACTCGTAGTCTCTCTTTTGCGTACAAAATGTTGCTCGCAAAAATGAATTGACAAGGAATAAGGAGCTTCGTACTTTGAAATACTTCTATCTCGCACACCTCAAAACAACCGGAACATCTTCCTTATATATTCCTTTATGCCATCATACCCGTTGGCACTTACCAAAGGAATTCTTCCAATCTTCCTGTTGGACAGAATCAATTAGAAAAGATTATTCAAGCTATTGAAGGAACATGACGATAGCCCATCAATCCCGCCGCCCATACAATCGGGATTTCGGTTTCCATAAGTAGAACCTTCCAAGTATACTTCGCCAATCAACGGATCTTTAATCAATCTTGATTTGACTAAAGTAATCCATTGTGTCATATCCAGCCAAGAGATCTTCGTTAGTCGATAAGATCAAATCCTTAACGAAACACACAAATCCGGATAGACCTTCTTCGACAAACTACAAACTGTCAATGAGAATAGACTTTGAGTCTTGAGTCTGGCA
The DNA here is from genome assembly GCA_014182515.1 of Eucalyptus microcorys. Taxonomy (NCBI): domain Eukaryota; kingdom Viridiplantae; phylum Streptophyta; class Magnoliopsida; order Myrtales; family Myrtaceae; genus Eucalyptus; species Eucalyptus microcorys. Next base: position 28,194,176 of record CM024570.1, read on the forward strand.
GTCCGAAGGTCTTCAGACTTTAAATAGTAGAGTCTACAAATCTTCAGACTAGACTGAAGGAAATGTTTTGTCAGCTTCAAAATACTCCAGAAGGATTTCTCCAACACATTCTAATCGGTGCATAGTCAACAATTGCGTGATCTTACGGTGATGTTCTACCTTATGGTCTGTTTATTTTATATTTTTGATGATCTTATGGATGTGAAAATACATACAAAATCCTAAATATTTGTATTTTTAGTGTATTTTCTAGTATTTTTCTATGATTTTGAAAATACAAGTGCTGGTTTACCGGTATATTGTATAGAGTGTAATTTATTGATAATATATAAATAATTTAATTTGTATCAATGAATAAAGTAATGTAAGTAGCATGATATGTGATTTTAGTGATAAATTGCCCATGTCACTAAAGTTTAAATAACATGTGTATGGTGTATATGAGAAGTAAAATTTATATCTTTAGTATGAGAGAGTTTCAAGGATTCAATTGAGTTATGACCATCAAAATAGCATACTTGATTGTGTTTGAGAAATATTGGTTTCATATAATAATGGGATATTTTCTATTCTAATACATGGCCATACTCCCAAATGAGATTATTCTGTATTAGTTCATAGAGGAATATATGACAATGCGGTGGAGAAGTGACTAATCATAGTGATTCATACACCCAAAGGTAATGAATTCATAAATATTGTAATATATTATCATAACCGCTATCATGTGAGGAGTATACAACCGCATGTCATACTTTTTGCACAAGAGTGATTATGTGATAGTACATATGAGTGATTATGTGATAGTGCATATAACTCTCTGGATGTGTACTTGTGCATTTTCAAGTTACATAGTACTCACATGGTATTAATGATATACATTACTTATTTTTTAGTCACATTTTCTGTAAATAGTAATTTTGTTACTATTAAGATTCTTATTTTTTGTTTGGTATAGAGATAGCAAATCTTCATATAGCTCTTATTACCGATAAGCTAACAGATCTTACTGTTGAAAGTACTGAAGCTCAGAAAGCACAATTTGCTACTTGGGAAAAAAAGTAATCAAATTTGCTTGCTGTCCATGAAGCGTTCCATTTAGGAACACTTGAAAAGTGGTTTGCTTGCAGACTGTACTGCTAGACAAGATGATAAAGGTTTTGGTGGTTAGAAATCGTGTCTCGTCTAATGTTGAGATATGGACACACTTATAAACATTTTTTAATATGAAGTATAATGGTTCTAGTGGAGTTAGAGATTATGTTATGAGGATGGTAGATTTGCAAACAAAACTTCAGGCTTTTAATGCTATTATTCATATTACTTACATTGTGCATCAAGTTTTAAATACTCTTCCTCCTTATTTTTGGGATGATTAAGATCAATTATAGTTCTCAAAATGAGATGGTCAATTAATGACCCGATTGCAAAGATGGTGGCAGAGGAAAGGAAACTAAAGAAAGATAAATGGCACATTGCTTTTTATGCTTCTAGTTTTGGTAGTGATAAGGATAAATGGTTGAAAAAGTATACTCAGAAGAGAAATTCTGAAGTTGTTGGTTCTTCAAACAGTTTAAGTCCTAAGAAAGCACCATTCAAGAAGGATGGTGTTATTTGCTACTTTCGTGGGGAGAGAGGACACGTAAAGAAACGCTGCAATAAATATAAAGCTTGGTTGTCCAAAAGCACCAAAAGTGAGCCTAAAGGTAATGATTCTTTGACATTTGTTTGTGAATCTAACTTATCTGAAACCCTGTCCAATTCTTGTTAGCTAGATAGCAGTGCAACTAATGATGTCGCATTTACCATGCAGTGGTTTATAAACCGAAAACGACAAATCAAAATGAATCAAAGCTCACTATGGGAAATAACATTAAAGTCGATGTCGAGTTTGTGAAAGATGTTATTTTGATTCTAGATTCTAGTTTTAAGATGATGTTAAGAAACACTTTTTACATTCATTCCTATAGACGAAACTTAGTTTCTGTTTCTTATTTGGACATGTGTGGATATTTTTTTGAAATAAAGAGTAATAGTATTTTCATGTTTTTTTTTAATTCAAATGAGGTTAGGTGTTGCAATTTGTCCAATGAATTGTACCGATTGTGTTTATCTCCCAATGATATGTACATTGCTTATTTAGCTAAAAATGTTATTTCTAAAAGGCCTCTACCTAAGGAACAGTCTTATGTTGATAAAGGTTGACATCCTGCTTATTTTTAAAAGTAATCTAGAGACTTACGTAGACTGTTGTAGATGTAAGATGACTAAGATAAAAAAAAGTCATGCACACTAATATTATTGGACCAAATACAACAAATTGTGTAGAAATTATTACTTCATCACATTTATTGGTGATTATTCTCGATATAAATACCTATACTTAATTAAAAAAATTTTTGAGTCTCTTGACAAATTCAAGATTTTTTGTATTGAAGTAGAGAAATAGTTAGAAAAATCATTAAGATTGTTAGATCTAACTATGCCGGTGAGTATTTTAAGAGGCATTGTGATGTTGCACAATTTAAAGAGCTATTTGCTAAATACTTAGAGGATTCTGAGATAATAGCTCAATTTACTATGCTTGGAAGTCCTGAACAAAATAGTACGGCTAAAAGTTGCAATCGTGCTCTTATGGATATGATGAGAAGTATGATTAGTAGAACAAATTTACCTGATTTTTTGTGGGGTGAAGCTTTGAAAATAGCACTTTACATTCTAAATCATGTTCCTACCAAAGTGGTTCTAGCTTGAATTATCTTAAAGTTTATGGGTGTATTGCAGAAGTGAAGTTATATAATCTAACATTAAATAAGTTGGATTCCAAAACTACTTTGTGTTACTTCATATCTTACTCATATCATTCAAAGGGGTATCAATGTTATAACCCCAATGGATGTGCAAGAATTGTGGAATTGCATACATCAATATTTTTGGAGTTTGATATAGCTGAAAAGGGAAGCTTTTCACAAACTATTGAAGATGACAATATGGTGGGGATTAATGGATCCCTATCTCTCCTATGCAAACAACTACAAAAGAGCCTTTTACACTATAAATTGAGCCTATTGTGGCCCAAGATCCTATTGTTGAGGCAGTTTCTAATGAAATTCTTCAAAGCCCTCAAGTTCAAAATGAGGTTACAATAACTCCACTCAAGAGGTCGACTAAAAAAGATGTTTAGCTATTCCCCTAGACTATGTAGTCTACCTAGGAGAGCATGATTACAATATAGGCTATGTTATTGATCCAGTGACTTATACATATGTCGTTTCTTGTTCTCAATCATATTTGTGGTTAGATGCAATAAAAGATGAGATGCATTCTATGGAACACAATAATGTTTTGGAGCTTGTTGAATTGCCTAAAAGTTATAAATCTAGCATTACAAATGGGTATATAAGACTAAAAGATATTCCAAAAGAAAGATTGAGATGTTTAAAGCTAGACCGGTAGCTAAATCCAATCTCTTCTAAAGATTCTTTTAGAGTGATTTTGGCATTGATAGCTCATTTTGACATGGAGTTATACTAGATGGATATTAAAATTGTTTTTCTAAATAGAGACCTTAATGAGGAGGTCTATATGATGTAACCTGAATGTTTTGCTGCAAACAATTCAAGTAAGCTTGTATGTTAATTGAAAAAGTTTATTTGTGGCCTCAAGCAAGTTTCTAGATAATGGTACTTAAAGTAGATTAATTTTGATTATTGAAAATAAAGTATAAGATGTACTATAAGGTCAATGAAGGAAATATATTTTTATTATACTTTTTGTCAATGATATCTTACTTGCGAGTAGTGACATTGGATTATTGTATAGGACAAAACGGATGTTATCGAAAAATTTGAACATGAAAGACCTTGGTGAGGCGTCTTTTGTTCTTGGCATTGAGGTCCATAGGGATCATTCTTACCGTTTATTGAGTTTGTCTCAGAGGACATGTGTTGATCATATTTTAGAAAGATTCAATATGTAGCATTGCAAGCTATAAATTGCTCATGTTATTAAGAGTGATAAATTGAGTCTTTTACAATGCCCTAGTTCAAATTTTGAGAAAACCCAAATGAATGATTTACTTTATACTAGTGTACTTGGAAGTATCATATATGCTTAAGTTTGTACTAGACTAGACATCACTTTTGCAACAGCACTTCTAGGTAGATATCGATTAAATCCATAACACAATCACTGATTTGCTGTCAATAAAATTTTAAGGTACTTAAAGAGGATAAGAGACTATATGCTGATTTATAAACATATTTTGGACTTGCAGTTAATAGGGTATTTGAATGTAGACTTTACTGATTGTCAGGATGATATGAAGTCGACAACATAATACATATTTATGTTTGCAGGGGTACAGTATTATGGAAGAGCAAGAAACAAAAATTTATATTATATTCTACTATGCAAGCGGAGTTTTATAGCATGTATTTCAGTTGCTACCAAGCTATTTAGGCTCTGAAGTTAACCATTTTTTTATTTTGTGAACATGTCCATACAGTTATATTGTAACAATAACTCTATAGTGTTATTTATTAACAACAACAAAGGTCTCAAGGGGTCTAAGTGGTGATGTTGCAGTAGATTACGTTCCTATAAATGATATGGTTGCAGATGCACTAGTTAAAGGCCTACGCCCTTATGTGTTTGGGTGACATGTTATTAGCATGGACTTAGAGCATCTTGGGATGCTGTTATTTAGTAAGAACTGTTTTTATTTTTATTTTTATAATAAAATTTATATTTGTGTTTGTTACTTTTGGTAACGTTTTGATTTGTATCAACTTTTGCATTCAATAAAAATATTTATGAATGTATTGATATTACGTTGAATACATATTAATAAAAGTCTCAAGGTATTGTATAAATCTTGCATGAAGGCTAGGGGTATCCGGTAATTAGCCTTGAATATATGTCTTGTTACACATAAAGAAAGATTAAGGATAAGGCATATGCTATTTCACGGGAAACACGAAAAAATTCTCTAGTGGCACAGATTTTTGTGACACTTAAAGGTAAAAAAATGGTGACTAACAAATAAAATCTCTCTATGATAAGTGTTATTCATTTGTCACACTATCATATTAGATCCATATCAATAAAATTGAAAGCGCTCATGACCATAGAAGGCTTTGTGTGTATATATGCAATTACCAACATGATTCGGTGTTTGAAATTTTATGAGATATGATTAAATATTAAAAAATATCTATAGACCAAAGTACGCACATATAATACAATTTTGATTAATATAACCCAAGTGAGAGAATATAAGAATTTTCCTAATGTGAGTTACATTAATTGATATTATAATTTACCATTTTATGGGGTTTGTCTAAGATGAGATTAAATGTTTCTTAATTAGTTTAATATAGAGCTAGCTAGTGTGGGCCGAGTTGAGCTTAACCCATAATGAGAGGGCCTAGCTAGAAACTCTATAAATAGTGTTCAAGTCTCTCATCTAACTCTAATTTTCATAATTATTTTCGCAAATGAGCGTTTACCTAGCATGAAAGGGTGAGGGCACTGTCTCAATGAGCAATGATAAAGAGGGCAATAGAGAAGAAAGAATTGTACATGGATCGTCACTTTTCCGCTTCCATATCAAGATCGATGAATCCCAAAATATGTGCGTTAATTTTTCTACTCGATTATGTGTGTTCTTATTCTAACTATGGAGATGTGGGATTACATTTTTCTACATCTTATAGGAACCACTACTATTACCAGAGAAATTAGTTTAAAGAAATACAACATGTTAACATGATTCTTAATATCATTATTGCAAGAAATACTCTCTCTTACCACTCTCATGAAGGGGATCAAAAAAAAAAAAAACGTGGGATCCGCTCAAGGACCTACCGGTTTAGGTAAATACATAATGCGTTCTTAATCTAGTAATTTTTATTATCAACGTAATGAAATTTCAAATGAATTCAATAATAGTCATGATCGAAATAATTTGAAAAGGGAATTGATCGTGATTTTGAACCTGTTCTTTCCATGATCCCTCTTAATTGGAGAAAATCCTCAAGGAACCCACAATTTTATTTCCAATTGGTGAACAAATTATTTTTTTAGTGAAATGTTGATAGACAGAGGCATCTTTCAATCGATGAATTTGGACGTGTTCACCAATAAAGCGATGCTCTAATTAGTTTAATTTCAATAAATGAAATAAAGAAATAACAAGGTATATTCTAACATTTTTATGCGTTGGTGGTTTTTTAGGGCAACATTTTGGTTTTTGTCTATATAGGACGAAAAACCAGCTAGTGTCTATATGGCATGGCTAAATAAACAAGAACAAGATTAGTAGGAACAAGTGGTCTATCCGGAATTGTTGAACTCGAGAGAAATCTAAGTCTAAATAAACCAGAAAAAAAAAAAAAAAAAAAAAAAAAAAAAAAGAAGAAGAGAGAGAGAGTAAAAATTAGTAGGAATTTTGTAATTTCACGCGAAATCTAAGTGCCCCCACGTATGATTGGACAGAAAATATGCAGTTAAATGTCTAGCCTCTATAACAAACATTTATTTCTTTTACCTTATGGGATTATGGGTTGATCCAATTAGTGGAGCAACAAAGTGCTGCTCAACAAATCAGTAGTTATTGTTTTTGTTGACACCAAAGAATGCTCGAAATCCTCATCCATCAGACTCGGACTGAGAAGGACCGAGTAAGACGCGGCGAAGACAAATTTGAAGTGACTAGTAGAATCACTTAGAAGGGGATGAACAGGAAATTTTAAAGAATTTGACAAATAAATGCGAAATTAAAAGAGTGAAGTGGATATGAATGTAACTATGAGAAATAGAGTATAGATATGAACAGATTCTTATGATATCTAAAAGTGCAGTTATGAATATGATCGAGTTCTAGTAATATTTAAGTTATCGAGTGCATTTGTTTCTATCAAGCAATAGATAAATATAGAGGAATAGAAGACTTTGTACACAAGGCTTTATAGTGGTTTGGCTCAATATAAGCTCACATTCATTTTCCCATGTTAACAGTCTACTTACTGGATTTCACTAGTAAATCAATGGGAAATTATAGTAGTAATGCGCTACTTATTCTCAAGCACTTTTTCTTGAAATTGATAGTGCTTATACACAAGCTGATAAGACTCGCTATCTCACACCAAAGCACAAACTAATACTATGCCAACGCTTCTCATTTGATTAAACTTGTAAGTTCACTAAAGACAATGAAAAATGTGAAGCTCTCTCAAATTTTGGAATTGTTAATTCTTGATCTATCTCTTGCTTCAGCACCTTGGTCTTCTTTATACTCCTCAGTATCCAAAATTGCCCATTGGACAATCTTTACAAGAATCACTCTTCAAACTAGCTATTCCACAATTTTTTAGAAGATTAGGAAAGCCATTGAGATAGAACAATTAGAGATCCTATCAATTTGGCCGCCCATATAATCAAATCTTCGTTTCCATAAGTGGAGTTCTTCAACTAAAGCAAGAATTTTGTCTTCAAGATGATTGCAATTAAGATATCTTGCATGATTAAACATATCGCAAAGATAATATTAGCACAGAAGATCAATCAATTTCTTCTAAAGGTAGAATCCATACTAGATCACAAGCTATCGATGGATGAGATGAAATATCGCAATATCATAGTTATAGGTAGAATAAGTGATATATCTAATGATAAATAGGAAAAATGTATGCATGACAGCATCAAAAAGTTATTTTATTTCAAGCTAATGATAGATAGGAAAAATATAGTCCGTATTTTATTTCTCGAGCATTTCCTTGGCAAGGTCTCGATCTCTATAGATCTGGAGTCCCTTTCCTACATTTAAAAAAAAAAAAAATTGTTTGAAGACCAGAAAGTTGCCGAGGTAGCTAGCTAGAGTCAGCTGCGACCAACACAGGGCTCGAAAATGGGAGAGAGAAAAATACAATAACTGGGAATCTCTCTCTCTCTCTCTCTCTCTCTTTCTATTTTATATATATAGAAAGCCAAGAAAATTCAGTAACTCGTTTGGCCGATTCTGAAACCATCAACTTTTGGACCCGCTTAATTAAGGTTATTATTTACGTAACCCTCACATATATTCTCGACATAAAATTTGAGCCGAGAAGTTCAAACATACATGGTATAAAAATATCATTTCAGAATATTAATTATTTTCATTCATGTATCTTTACAATATCTCGATAGTCTCAACTAGTAATATTATATATATAATATTTCTTTTTTATATTTGTGATTGGATATATTGAGAATGTGTCTCAATTTTGAATCCGTAAAAGGGATCAACCCAAGTAGGTTTCATAATATGAGTAGATTTCTTAAAAGGAAATTTAGGGTATTCTCTCCAACTAGGACCAGCAAATAGAATTCTACTCGGGCACAGCACACAAGAGCAAACAAGAGAAGTATTATTCTCTGAGAGTTTTTGGAATGAGTTATGTATGGAAAAATATGAGATGACACTAGAAGTTGACTCTAAAGCATCCACGTCCTCTTGTATTACAGCGTGCATCAGCAAGCACGGATAAGAAATGATTCAAAGTTGCACCTCCACGAAGGATCATTGCATTTCATTGGGTTTCCTTCGCATTGTAGTAAACCCAGCCCAACTATATCGCCCTATTATATTACCAATGGGGAATTCGTTTATTACACATCATGGCACTTGATCATTCCAGACGAATATATCATGTCAAATCAAACTTCAAAGAATCAAAGTTTATCAATATTGTGGAATTTTTTGGCTTTGTCTCTTTAAGTCTTTAAATGACGCGATTGTTGCACTTGTATGGTCTTGTTCAATAAGAGTGGTAGAGACTGAATACTTTGTTGTGGAGACATCACCTGGAGGACATTTATATTTGAACCCACCAATTCAAACATATCAAATGGAACTTACCTCCATTTAAAAGCTCAAATGGTCGAGTTATTAACCGATCTAAAAATGAAGTGCTCGTATTGGGCTTAGGGCTTGAGAAGTTGCACGTCATTACATGCGCATTTTGGACGACCTAAATGTACTCTTTCCCTCTTTTAAGCTTCCTTCATGAGGCAGAAACCCACTATAGCAGCACACATGCACCTCCTCTGTCGTTTCCTCACCATCGCCTCCACTCCACCGGTCTCCATTTGAGCCACACCATACAACCCGCCCGTGTTGCCCACAACTTCTTCTTCTTCTTCTTCTTCTTCTTCTCTCTCTCTCTCTCTCTCTCTCTCTCTCTCTCTCAATGAAGACGGAGGGAGCTTGTGGTAGCCTAACCTTATTTAGGATTTGTCGAATCAAATTAGGTCTAAGGCATCGATGTCACTAAGAGAGCGACAGAGATACACAGAGTAACAGGGATGATTCAATGATTGCGGGGTTAGAGTGGTAATGGAGGCGCGATGCGGTTGTGGTAGTGGCAAAAGGAGGAAGAGAGAGAGAGAGAAGAATTGGGTAAGGTTATAGGGTAAATCCCTAAAACAGCAAGGACATTTTGATTAATTTCACATTATATGCAACATGATGTTATCCCTCTCTAAACTACTCCATGCCTCACTAATTGTGAAGGTACTTAAATAACACTATTGGTGATGCATGAAATCCCACATCGGATGGTTGATATGGGACACAGGGTGGTGGATGAATCTATTCTAGTTGGCTAATGTCTCAAAAAGTTGGTCAAACTACTTATAAATTAACTCAAACCTTAAAGGTTCTTTTTATGTTAAGTTCCCCAAGGGGGGGACTCGTTTCGAATGCGGGCCTCATTCCGCCGATACTCTCACAGGTGCACTCGAACAGTGTCACGAAAATGGTATCCTCAGATTTTGTAATTGAGATGTTGGATTTTCTAAACCCCGAGAGAAAACAACAGGAGAGGAAAGACAACAAAAGGTGGAGAGAAGGTGGCGCTATGTTCCCCTGTCCGACCCCATTACATAGCCTCATCAATTAATTATGCATCAAAAGCAGAAACCCTACTAATTTTTTATTTTGTTTTAAAAACCATACACACACAAAGCATAAATACGAAGGAAAAAGATGGTGTCATTTTCACTGAGAGACGAAAGAGAATTCCAGCAAAACCTAGGAGCATCCCTTCCTCTATATCTTCATCGGCAAACGTTAGGAAACTGATGCTATTGAAATAAACCAATGACGTAAACCCTTTGTCTTTGATTTGCAAGCATATGGTGAGCCGAAGCAGCTGATGTCATTAGAGAAAATAGCTTCTCGTGAACTCCTGACACTTGATTTTTCTTGTATTAGTATTGTCGAAGGATGTTTATAACTTCACGTATACTAAAGTGTTTTAAGTATCCAATATCATGAACTCAAGTGGAGCAACTTCTTAAAAGTATTGGATACTCCTCTTAAAACACATTCATCAGCACAATGTCGAAGGTTATCATTCTAATAGAAATTGATCGGACCGCCCTCCTTCCCCTCTTCCTTCTGGGTGAATAATGGGTAACTAGTAGTGTAGTTAGTCAGTGCGCTATACGGCTTTATATTGTGCTAGACTGCTCTATACTTCTTATATGATATTTGAACAACACCTTGAAAAAAAAAACAGAACGCATCTTTTCACTGTGAGAAAGTTGTCATCGACAAAACATTGCACCGTATATTTGTCCACATCCAAAGAGGTAAAATTGGCGGCAAACAATCTCTAATAAGGAGAAAAATATAAAGAAAATACATTAATACCTATGAATGCTTATATCTTTTTGGCGAGTCATAAATGCCAAAATAAGATGAATAAATTAGACTCATTTCACAAAAGGGGCATGCTCATGGATGTTCAAGATTACTTGTTAATCGTATTTGATAAGAAATTGTCCTATATCCAAAATATTAATAATCGTATGCACTTCGACAAAGAATAAGTGCTTTGAAAAATTATAAATGATCATATCATAGTAGTTCTTAGGGACATTTCTACTCACAAATTGTTGACAATACTATTGGTTGTAACAAATCATTCTGGCAAAGGAGTTGATAAGACAACCAGTACCGGAGGATTTGTCTTCTTTTTTCGTATAGGGGTCACCAAAAAAAGTAGCGGGCTTTCCGGTGCGAAGAAGCGAAAAAGCTGGTTCGTCGACACGTGGCGCTAAACCGTCCGTTGGATTGGAATGAGGGCGTCCTCTGAAATCTTCCTAGGAGACTAGAAAAATGAAATCCATGGTCACTCTCCATGAAATCCATGGTCACTGAGAGAGAGAGAGAGAGAGAGAGAGATTGATCTTGGCTCTTGCAAGCCTCGAACTTGCTCAGTCTCTCACTCTCACCCAAAAAGCTTAGTCACCTGCAACAAAACCAGAAGACCCAGAGGAGAGAGAGAGGGAGTGGGCGTGGGCGCGGGCGTGTGTTCTAAGGATATGTACAGACTTAAATGGAGGTAGCAGGAGATTGCAGATACTGAGAGAGAGAGGGACGAACCATGGCGGCGTCGCAGAGCGAGAGAGAACTGTAAATTCCATGGCCCTTTAATGCAAAGATGAGAGAGAGAGAGAGCGAGAGAGAGAGAGAGAGAGCAGAAAATAAGGAAGAAATGTGAGATGAATTGAAGGCTCTGCCGCAGAATTGTCGGACGTGTCTCACAGAAAAACCCATCAGCAATTACACGCACCCAACTCCCACTTACCATTATAATCCATTAAAGATCACTCGCACACAGCACTCATGTCTACTCTGTTTGAATTCTCCATCTTCTAGGGTTTTCAACTGCTAGAATAGGAAGAAGGAGGAAGATAGGAGGATCGTGTGCTCTTGATATGCTCTGAATTCCCAGTGGGAATCAAGATTTGGCCCGTCGACCGACGCGAAATGGCTCGGTTCATTCCATTAGGAGCCGCTAGATCAGCAGGAGGAGCAGGAGATCAGCAAATCAACAACCCACAAGCCACGGCCGCCGCCGAAATTCCTTGGTTCTGGTACTCCAGAAGCAACGCGGACGACTCTTCGGCTTTCAAGGGTTTGGAGCTATGGCATCAAAACCAACCGCAACCCCAACAACAGCTGCACTTCTTCTCGCAGCAGCAGCAGGATCTCTACACGTCGGCCGCTGGCCTCGGGGTGGGGCCCGGCGGCGGCGGGGCCTCGTGCAACGTGTTCTCAGACGAGAGCTCGAGATCTGGAGGAGGCTTCACGACGTTGACCTTGGCGGCGACGGCGGCGACGACGACGGGCGGGGGGATGAGAGCGGGGATCAGCTGCCAGGACTGCGGCAACCAGGCCAAGAAGGACTGCCCGCACCTGCGGTGCCGGACGTGCTGCAAGAGCCGCGGGTTTCAGTGCGCGAACCACGTGAAGAGCACGTGGGTCCCCGCGGCGAAGCGGCGAGAGAGGGAGCGGCAGCAGCAGCTCGCCGCCCCGACGGAACAGCAGCAGCAGCACCACCACCACCACCACCATCAGGAGCAGGGGCTGCAGCTCGGAGGCGAGGCCCCGAAGCGGCCGAGGGAGAAGCATGGGAGGCCTAACACATCAGGTATATATTTATATGTATACGCTTGTGGGTTTGTGCGGGTTTGCTAGTTCTTGTATGGTTCTGGGCAAGAGAATTAGTCAAAACTGTTTCGGCTTTCAGGATTGCTCTCTGCAGAAAGAGAGAGATATAGAGAGTCAGAGATTTGGTGGGCAAGAGATTTAGTACCCAACGAGCTAGGATCGTATCTTTTGCGTGTGCGGTGATCGACCTCCATGAGAAATCTGAAAATCCCATTATTCTCTTTTCTTGGCTTTTTTCCTTGTTTTTTGCCTATCTGTTTCCCCTTTCCAGCATGCTGTTATTTAGTTGTCCTGACGATTGGTTTGAAAAAAGGAAATCTCTAAATCTCTCTCTCTCTCTAAGTGTCTGTGTTGATTTATATGTTTGTCCCTAGTCTTTGCGTGTATTCTTGATCGTGCTATCTTTATATCTATGGCAGAACATTATCTAGGTAATTTTCGTTGCAGAAGTAGGAAGTTGTGGTTCCTTTGTCAAAACAAAGGATATGTACGATAAAGATATGTAATTGTAGATTGTGTCATATGTGTGGCCTGACCGCACCATTGATCTTTCCTTTGTCCCTGTCTCTAGGGTTGGAGTTAGTCGGCAACCTCCCTGCCGACGTGAGCTCTCCGGCGATGTTCCAGTGCGTGAAAGTGAGCTCCGTTGATGACAACCCCCATGAGCAGTTCGCGTATCAGACGGCCGTGAACATCGGAGGTCATGTCTTCAGAGGGATTCTCTACGATCATGGGCCCGATCACCCCACCTACACCAATGTGGCTACTGGAGACGACTCCCCTGGTGGCAGCGGCGGCGGTAATGAACTTGTTCAGCCTCTTGACCTCATAGCTGCTGCAGCATCCCCCGTCGCCAACACCGCGAGTGTGCATATGTCATCCGCGACGGCGCCGTTCTTCGACCCGTCTTCTTTGTACCCACCTCCGCTCAGCGCATACATGGCTGGTACGCAATTCTTCCCACACCCAAGATCTTGACTCACTCGTCACATTTGTTGCATATCAACTCTTGGTGCGGCTGGGATATCCAAAACTAGTGTGAGAAAGTAGAAGTTGCCCTCTCTTCACCTCGTCGTGCAGAGCTGAACTCCCTGGAATAACCTTTCTATCTTCAAGCCTGTCTTTGGGAACAAGAAGATGATGCTCGCGTCCCTCGTGATCGGACGGTAACTCTCTTCCAAAGAGAGTCCGTAGGGAGCGGTGCTTTTCAAATGGCTTCATCCGGTAACTAGGTGTATAACATTTCTCCTCTGAGTAAAGCAATTTTTTCTCCTGGGAACCCTCTCGCACGCAACGAGATCGCAAACTCATGACTTCGAAAGCTACAAACAGGCAAAACAGATGAGTTTTCTCTAAGAAACTTTGGCAGTGCGCAGGCGCCAGGGGCAGCGTGCTTTAGATCAAAGCGGCAAGGCGTTGCACGCTAAAAGACGAGCGCAAGCACTGTTGGCAGTTGCGCTAAGCGGGAAGTACGCCCTAGCTGTGCACGGGGCAGTGCGCAAGAGCTTAGGGGCAAAGCACCAAGCGCTTAGCGCCAAGCGCCAAGCGCCAAGCCTTCTTAAAGCTCTAAGCCTCAGGGTTGCTCTACCAAATCTTATAAATCTACACTGATCATTGTGACATGAATATTTTTGCACAAAGCATAATCCTTCTCTATGCACGACAGTTAATTTTGCATGTCTTAAAGATTTGTCACGCAGGAGGCGAAATGTAGATTCATAAATTTGTCATTCATGGTTATTAAAAGTAACCATATTATCTTCTAATATAATTTCCTAACAAATACCCTCGTTAGGTATTTATTGCAGGCTTACTTTATGCAAACATTGTTTCGTGCAAGAATGAACTTAGAATAGGTGGCAAGATCCTAATTTAAGTTGTGTAGTGTTTTAGAAAGTTTTGACTTAGTGGGTTCAGAATGGAACTCGTTACGAATAATTCCGCCTATCTCATTACCCATTTTAATGGGCTTGGTATCGGCCTATATCCTCTTGACACATGACAACCCATGATTGGCCCATGTCCCTTTGGCACGGGGCAACTTATCTACACTAGATTCCCTACACTAGGATTGTCACATGTCATGATCTTTCTAGCAAATTATCTTGGTTCCTCACTATAAGTACCCTATTGATCAACTCATATGGGGACGTTTTTGGCCGTTGGCTCTTCGGTTCTTAGGAAAATTTGGGCTTCGACATTTGTATTAACCTTGGTTCTCCAAACTTCGGGAGATTTCGATAGTGAAACACTAGAAAGCTCTACACAATCAATGATTTGAAACTCTTTACATGCCACATGACATCTGGATCCACTAGAATTGATCGCCCCTCCTCTCATGCCCTCTCTACTTCACCTCGTTTACAGTGTCCCTGCCGCGAGACGCTAACCCTTCCTCAAGGCTCGAGGACCTCGGAGCAAACCTCCTCAACACGATCTAACAACAGAACACAACTCCCTAAACCATTGTGGATAGCAAAATTTGTTTTCTTTTCCCCAGTATGTATGTAAATCTGACAACTATAAACTAAGTCGTGATTTGATTTTGATTCTTCTTTCTTCGTATATTTTGCTTCATCTAACTTAAACCCGTATGAAGTTTCAAACACACAAGATGACGGTCAATTTTGATTTTCCCGGACTTGACCCATCCGGTGTAGGCCACCGACGCGCAAATTGCCAAGGAAGTACGATATGTGGACAACTACTTAACTCCTGCTCTCTACGCGACGATTTTCATGGATTCACCAATCACTTGCGTATGTGAAATGTTTGTACTATAGCCAACAAAGTTCTGCATTTAGGAAGTGCTGCTTCTTATGACTGGTTCAGTGAACTCCCCTGGATTGGGCTGCCATCAAATTTTCACTCAAGGCCCATCATACGGGAGTTCAGATGACATGATGGGTCTCGGGTCGGGTCAGCTGGCAATGGATTATTAGAGAGAGAAAACACATAATGAACTCAAGGCATCGGTCATTGGATAAATCTCTCTCTTAAGTAATGATTAGATGGGGCATCGTCGAAGATAATGATATTCCTGAAGACTTGGGCTTTGTTCTGACTTTCTCAGACCAGATTTGACTTCCGGCGTTAAATCTGCACATGTGATCCGACCAACACCGACACAAGTGGTATGCGACAACCGATCGACATGAGATATGAACGTGAGACTTGCTTGTTGAAGGTTCGAAACATAATTAAGTAATTAGGCGTGCTGCTTGATCAGGCAATTTTTGCTGATTAACTTTTTTGTAATCAGTGCACTTATTGCAATACCATGCGCTGCGGTTTCAATCCATTCACTTTCTATATTCCAAGAGAGACTATATCACAAACCCGCAAGCACAAACATGCGTTATCAAGCAATTATGGAATTTCTGTAGACTGGTAGAAAGATGGAAAAATATAGAGAGTGTAGAGTTCACTATAAACTAATATTTATCAATGTTAACAATTTATCGGTACTCAAATATGCTCGTGTTTCACTGTGGAAAATCATCCTCATCAAATGAAGTTCATCGATTCTTATCTTTAGGTTATTTTCAAAAAATGATAAGGTTAGTACTGTAAATTCAAAATTTTGAATTAGGTGGTAGTTTTTGTTTAATGGGAAAAGAAGGGGGTAAGGCGACTTATTTTTGCAAGTCTCATTAGCCGATATTATGGGAATCTCACTTCAATCAATCAGGAAAATTGTCAAATCAATCATACGTATTATACAAATGTCAATATAGTCTTGAATTTCTCAATTTTGTCAAGTTAGTATTGACACTCTTTTTAGTCAATTTTGTTGAAAATTGCTGATATGGTGGTGTGCTGTGTAGGATCATCTATAATGACCGGACCGTCATATCTACAATTTTTTGCGAAAATTGACTAGAAGAATTACACTGGGATTTCATACAAAGAATTAGAACAAAATCAACAAAATTGCAACCTTGTAAAAAAATCAGCCGGCTTCTCCAACACTATTAGATGGAATGATACTCACCAATCCTTGTTTGCTCGCCAAATATTTTATCATGTACTTTATATGGAAATATATGTTCGTTTTGCTAAGGTATTTCAATTTTTATTCCATCCATAGTGTACATGAACAAAATCTTGTTTGCAAATGAGGAATAAATAGTTTATGGCGCTAAATAATAGAGATATGATACAAATTGGTTGGATTCAAGTGGAACCATATCCGTATGTGTAACCTATTTGCATATTGAAATGTAAAAAATCAATGTAACAATAACAAAGAAAAGTGAAGATTAAGATAGATATAAACTAATATTCGGAGAATGCATAAGATTAAAACTTAAAAAGTGAAAATCAAAGTAATGAGCACAAAAGATAATCTTTAAACGGATGCATAAATAGTATTATAATAACATCAGAAAGAACAAGAATGGAAAATGGGAGTAGGTTAAAAGAAATCAAAGCCCCTTGCAATAAATATTATATTCTCACTTCGCTCCCTCCTATAATTCTCTCAAACCTCCTTTCATCTGTTTTCAAAGATTTCATGAATTTCATAAATATAAAGCGATGGCTCGAAACTATACTCAGTTCCATCTCCCGTCCTCGTACACATTTATTTGATGATATGTGATTCCGGAGAATAGTAGTTTGGGAAGGCAATTGTCAAAATCATCAGTCCGTTTGATTTGATACCAATTTGGAAAGCTTTTTTTAGCACCCTATACTCTAAGCACCACAAGGAACATTTTTTTGGACATCTTTTTAGGCCTATTAAGTTGCCCAAATTGGACGTATTACGGTGCCTTTAGGCTTGGCCAACCCATTTTGGGCCTATATTTTTATGATATGTGGTTTGAGATCGCAAAAACTCATCTATTCACTGCTACTTTATTTTTAATCAAGATTATATTTTTCTTCCCAAGTTAAAGAAAGTTTGTAATTGGTAAGTTGTATAATGAACATCAACCACAAATAAACTTAACTGAAAATTAATATGGATGATGTTCATAATGTAACAAACCATTGAGAAGATTGGTTTCATTAAACAAGATTGGGGTGAATAATCACCTTTCAATAATCCAAAATATATAATCATGCAATAATCCTCACATAAGTTCATGAACATACATCTATACCATAAAGAAGGAATATGTTTTCCATTGATTGCTTCCAATTAGGCTTTTGATTGGCGGTTATCATATATGGACCCGTTCACATGCAAACTTAACTAGTTAATCTATCATCTATTAAAGTACAAAGAATCAGCATATTTCTAGACCTTTTAGATTTACAATTTTAACCTAAACACATCTAATCTAAAAATTTTCTAACTTCCAATTCTATCCTCAGCAAATTGAAAAGTTATCATGATTCTAGACGCTTTAAATTATTAGTTCTATCTTAAAGACATCTCATTTAAATCTTTCAACTTTCACTTCTTAGCACATGTTGCATAAATCTTTCCCTCTCTAATCCAACCGGCAACACAAATAATTTAAGATAATACCTCAAAACAAACTAAGCTAAATCTTGCTAAAACACTATCAACGAACTCAATTTGTCCTTACGTCCTTACGTTTTATTGATATAAATTAGATATACTTCCCTTATACTAGTTCGCTTCACTTGCGTTTATCTTGTCCATCATGATTTCCCTCAGCAATTCTATCCCACCTCATATAATAGAAAATTAATCTACAGTAAATATTTGCATATACTATTCCAAAATTAATCTACAGTAAATATAAAATATTATAATATATAATATATTCTATAAAATTTATGGTTGTCGAAGACTTTTAAAGTTTCCTTTATTTACGTGCACAACACGTGCGAATTTTGCTTTATCTTTAAGTATCTAATGGCGGGCCAAGACAATAGGGGGTGCTAGGTTCGGATATATAGCAAACAGGTGGGGCTGAACAGGTGGAGACATAATCAAGTAGACATTTTACAAACTCTTTTCGTGCAAGTGCAAATTTTAAAATTTCTAAAAACTGTGGATTTTCAGTCTCCTGGAAAGCTATGCGAGCGCAACGTTCAAAGCTACTTACGCTAGAATACCCAAAAAAAGAAGAAGATAGGGATAGAGAATATCAAGACAAGATTTATAGTAATTCGTCTTCTTTTTTTTCTCCAATTAACCGGAAGGGGCATAACCAGATTTTCATGTAGTTTATTTTCTGCAAGACTAGTTCCTCTGCTAATGCCCTACGTCAAAATCAATCTCACTCCTTTCACTGATGCCACAGTGGACTTGCAAATCCCTTTGTGATACACATTGACAAAAACACAATTCTATGTGTTTGCAGAAGAAACAACTTCAGCATAGTGTATACTAATGGTTAACAAGTATGAAGGGCCAGCAAGCCTCGGAGGTCGGGCTCAACACGAGGCAGGTGACGGTCCATTTCCAGAACCGAAAGGCCCCATGGAAGAAGAAGTAAGTGGAGGAGTTCACAAAGCTGAATAGGTAAGTGGTGGAATTCGCAAAGACTAAGAACAGTATGTCAAAAGGCTCGACTTGTTTAATAGGTAATAAATGACCATCACGAATCACAGTTTTTGTTGAGTTGTAAAAGGGTCTAGGGTTTAAGATTTTACCAATGTCACTAATTATATGTGCCGTCACTCCACTCTCAAGATAACACATTAGATCAGAAGTCTCACCAACCGAGAAACATAAGAAGGAATCCGGGAAATCGTTGGTGGTGAAGGCATGGTTGAGCCGTTGTCAACATTGTAACGTGGTGTGGCCAGCACCTTTACAGATCTGACAAAAACGATTAGGCATAGATCTCAGATGCCTCCCCAGGTGAATGGGGGAATATAGGGCTTCGAACCACCTTAGGACCAACCAGATGAGTTGGAGGAGCGATTGACATATGATTGCGAACTGAACCGATCATAAGAGGTTTGCAAGCTTGATCCATTAGGGAAAAATTGTCCACATGGCCTTGACTAGATTTTCAACCGCCAGAATTATGTCCACCCCAAGACCATCGAAACGTTAAATGGGTGAAGTGGCATTGCCAATCAAAGCATGATTAATATCATATAACAATAAAGTGTTCAATTTTCAAAGCAATTTTTTATTTTTTTGGATAGGAGTAACCACATATCACTGAAGCAAAGAATTATATTGGTGACCATGGCGACAAATGGATCGTGTTTAGATCGGAGTCCATTGAGGGTTTGAATCACCAAGTACTTGTCGGAGACAGCACACTTAATTACGGTGAGAGAGTCCATAACTTTGGATTTTGAAGATGGTTTTTTTGAAAATTAAGTTTAAGTCTAATTTCTTGGGCTGCACAGTGATAGCCATATATCTCTAGATGTCCAAAGGTTGTGAACTTCATGAAAAATCTCGACAGTTGATCAAATTACAAACAAACTAATCTATCTCAACCCTAGTGGAATAGGAGGGATTGACCACCACAATGACATTTTGATCAGTGACAAGTTTTAGTGGACACAAAAACAACCTAACCTTATAGATACATCAAACATTGTTGAGATAGAAATATGCGTAAAAGAAAGGTTGATTTGGGCTACATATATTGAAGAATTTGATGTGTTTTTCTGCTCTTACACCATATTGATCTTCAGAGTAAGAGAATGTAATGATTGAGTGTTTTTTTATGGTTTAATGCCAATTATGGTAACATGACATGTATTTCTAAGAGTGATTAATTGCACTTATGCTATAAATAAAAACATAATTATAGATTGATCTCATTATACATGTAAATTACATGTAAACATTATATTCATGTTTGTAATCCACCAATCAAAACACCGATTGGAGGATGTCTTCGTCAATCGAAAACAGCCGAAATTATGACCCTATAAAGGAATCCCACGAGATATTCCAATGACATTATCATTTCGAAACACATAAATGCTCCCATATGCATTCATGTCTTCGCAAGAGACCCTGAAGCAGTATGCTTCCCGAGAGGAAGTCATCATGCGAGTCGAGGTGGACGGACACGGATGGGCAATAAATCGACTTGCACTACGTGCGAGAAAAATGGCTTTTGGGCATTTGCACCGGCACTATGAAGACCTTATAATAAACTATTGAGAAAGTAAAAGGGTGATGTGCCATGTTACTATTTTGGGCGGTGGATCGCCTTTCACGTTGCACCAGAAACATGGCCCTCATCGGTCGCTGTTCAGTCCTCTCCCTGGAGTTTCTGCTCGTCCAATCCAATGGTGACTTCATCAGAATCCGAGAAAGGGACGTCCACGATGTGAAGAAAGGAGTGCAGATTTTATTCCTCCCTAAACTTCGGTCGGAATAATCATGGGTGTCATCCACTTGAATGATGGAGGAGTTGCACCAAAAAGTTTCGTTCCTAATATTCAAATTCAAAAGGAGAGATAGGACGGCAGCTACATTCTCGAGCTTGGCTTGTTCATCACAGTCGAATAGTGAGATTGTTGTAAAAGATAGGTTGAGATGATTGGTTTCTTCTGTGTGGAGCACTTGGTAATTGATTGGCGGATGAGGACATTTTGGAATAACCGGCTGAGCGAAGCAAGGTCATAAGTGAGGAGATTTATTTGCCCTAGAGCGCATGCACACGAGGTGTCCGAAGCTTGGATTATCATCGTTGCTTGTCTTTATTTAGAAGAATCGGATGGATTGATACTGCTATGCCCAACAGTATGATGATTTGGAGCAGCATTATGTTTCTATTCAAATTACAGAAATAATGACATGTGCTTGTACCTCCGGTTAAATTCATTGCGGTCAAATACTTGATCTTAGGAGGTTTACAGTTTAGTTTATTTATAATTGAGTTTATTTTGATTCTAAACGAACATCACAAAATTTGGATGACAAGTTGAGGGTCATTATTCATGTTAAAGGAAGGACTTTCAATCTTAAGAAAGTTTAGCCCCTGCGAGGTCAAATGCTTGATCATGTGTCCAAAACAATATATATATATATATATTCTTTCGTGAATGCTTGTTAACTATTTCTCAATTTTATTGTTGTTTCAGCTGCAAGGTTGTAATATTTCTAACATGAAAGGATTGGCCTATATTTTACAATTCCTATCAAGTAAATGTATCCAATTGTTGCATGACTTGATTCATGTTAGAAAATCTGTGAGCTATCCGTGTTTGATGATATACTACCACCTAGCTAGTATCTTGGGTTTAATCATTGCTTAGCACTTTAGCTTATCAATAATTTTCCAGAACATCATCAAGCCGGACGTACTTTTCAGAGAAATGGGGAGGAGGTTTAGGGGCATAATGCAATTCCAAATCTAAAAAGAACGATTCTGCCGTGTCCGATTGCGACGGGAATCTTCTTCTTTTTTTCTTCTTCTTCTAGTACGTTTTGATTTGTGACCCTATTTTACTAAATTGTGAAACTGAGCTACTTGAGTTGATAATGCTTGAGAGGTTATTTTGGGTTGACGCAACATGAGTCCAATACCTTCATATGGAGAAATCACTAAGATGAAGCTCATGAAGCTCGAGTCCACACTCGTCACATATCCTATTAAACCTATATACAAAAAATAAATTAATTCCATGTGTTATAAATCAACTAAGATTATATTAATTGCTCAATTTTTCATGCGGATGTAAGATTTCTTTCGCTCGACTCCCTCACACATGCTCCTTATCAAATCTCCCCCACACATAAAAACGAACTTACATTATGCCACCTCCCCCTTAATCCAAATATTGTCCTGCACCAATATTATCCCAACCCAAAAACCTTGGCCCGATCAAGTTTCACAGATGTTTGTGAGGACAACAAACTAGCCTTCAAGATGCACCTCAATTGTCTTGGTCCAACTAAGCATGAAGGGAAGCCGGGGGAAACCATCCACCACCTCGATTAGGGAGTCACATTCAAGATTTTCCTTCATCGAAATATTCACTAGATCCCAACACAAATTGGATGTGGGCCACCAATAAAAAATCGTCTTTGATACGACTTGTTGAGTCGACACAATAGAAGCTCGGAATCTTCATCCGAGGAGATCACTAAGAGGAGTTCAAGTTCAAGTTTGTGGATATATCTAGTTGGGTCTACTTTCACTAAAAAAAATTAAGCTAATGACTTATGAGTCGACTGGGATATATTAACAGTTATACATTACATCCAAATGTGATATTTCTTTCGCCAACACCCTCACGGGTGCAACTTAACAAGTTATATGTATGTACTAAAGTTCTCACAAGGATATTTTGCTATGCTATCGTCTTCAGTTTTCTCTTTGGATGCTCCAAACCAACCAAGGTATCGCCATGTTTTTTTTCTCTCGCGCCTAAGAACGCGATTCAGTGGCTCTTCATTCTTTTTTCATTGGTTGTACCATTTTTGCCTAATTCACAAAAGCAAAGCAACGCGTGTATTTCTCCAACCCACGTTTGGAAAACATCTGTCGGGGTTGTTGCTAAGTAGATAAGTTGGTGTGTGAGTCTAAAAGATGTTTGTTGGTTCTTTTTTGGTTCTCAAGTGCTTAATCTGAGTGGTGTTCCCGACAGAGAACACGAAACGTGAGATCATGAACAGCCTTTTCAACAAAGTCTTCTCGGATTTCACTTCTGTTTTCTTTCTTCACTACCTTATTTGGCATGCAATTACTGCATCCCTCCACAATACTGTTCCTGGATTGCATGTTATACTGATATTCTATGTGGGAAATCTCGTAAGTTAGGTTAAAAGGACCACAAATAATAACCTTGAAAATTTGCGATACGCGATCCTATATCTAAAACAATTCATTTTCTTTTTTCATACTTATCTTGTTTCATAGTTTGAGTTATAATTTCTGTAGGGTTTGGTAGCAGTCCATGTATTAGTTCCATTTCCACTGTAAAAGCAGCTTATCTCTTTGGTTAATGATGAGTGCAGGAGAGATAATTTGTATATTACAATATTTCTCCTTTCTCCTAATGAGACGTAATATTCAAAACAATGAATTTTGTTCCAGGAGATTAGCTATAAACAAATCTTATTAATCGTCTTAATTCTCTTGGACAATCCCCGAGATGACGATTCGGATAATGGTAACACACGCCAAAAGCAAAATATATAGGAAAGCAAAACATTATGCTAAATCAAGACATAGGCGAAATGGAAAATACCAATTACACAAGTGTCATTTTACCCAACCTTCCAAAATCCTAACAAGACAATGATAGAGATTACTACAATTTCTTGAGGAACCATTTCTAAGATAGTCGGCATGCATTATAAAGGTGAATCGATTCCTCAAGATATCATTAAAGATCCTGACAACGCAAAGCAGAAGCAATCTAACATGATTTGCTAAAATCCATTCTTCATTTTTCTTTCCCCTTCTATCTATGGAAATCAGTAGTCTTGCTTTTAGTGGAGATGAAGTGATTGCAAAGAACATCGAAGACTTCTAGACCATCCAAAGGGGTTACCTCTCGTGGTCCCTATATGATTGAACTTTACAATGAATGGTTGATATCAAACTGATTCCTGTTATGCAATTTGACTTGCACCGAATTGTTCTAATCAAACCCCCAAGTCCTGTTCAAATCAACCTTGCATGTGTCGGGTCTAAATTTCATCTACTTGCCCACACGTAAAATACAAGTAATTAATTGAGGTGGGGCCCATTAAAATTAGGCACAGCTCTTGTTTGGTCAACGTGGCGTGACTTTATAGGGTTGGGGCTATTTAAGAAGAGGGGCTTGGAGCCACCCTTGAGCCAGCAAGTCAAATCTTGAATTATGTTTGGCGACAGATGCTTTATACTTGGACATTGATTCGACATTGATAGGAGCTTCGTGCGGTGGTGCCAAAGCTTTCACGATCATAGGTACCACTCGGGAGAGAGCACGAAATGTGATGTTTTGACCATGATACTTTGGGTTTGGTATGGAATTATTCTGTAATTACAAAACGAAAAAAAGAAAAAAAAAAAAAAAAGTTACGGAAAGGTGCTAATTTCACGCCTCGTATGAAAAACGCATCATATTGGGTTAATTGATCGCATTGGCCTTCAACTTCATTAAGCATGGAGTAATATTTACCAACCCCTTTTTTTAAGGAAATTGATGATCTATGAGTTTTTACTTTCCTATTTAATTCGAAACTTTCCATTTTCATTCTTAGTTGAACCTAGTTTGAAGAAAATAATTTGTTTGGTCCTTCAAATAGCAAAAGCAAAACCCAACTCCGTATTCAACTAGAAACTCAATTCGGTAAGTCACTTTGTTTGTTCTTTCCAATCTTGGACATAAGGAAATGAAGGAGAAAGTTGAAGACTAAACTTTTTACTATCCAATGATGAAGAAAATTGTAATATTGCTCGTGAATCGTGTCCTCAAATTTTTTTTTTTTTTTGTATCAATAAGTACGAATTTTAATCGAGAAGAAGTTGTAATTAGATCTGGACTCCCATCAAAATCACTTATAATTTAGACTGAAGGGAAAAGGGACGATTTTCTAAAAATTCATATCTAAAACATAATTATCTTCAACACAAATGAATGAATTCATGATTGCAAAAAGCCCCACGAGAAATGAGGAGTTCTCCCCTGTTTGTATGTTGTGGAAAGCTTGTTGCAGAAGAAAAGGAATTTCATTAGCATCCTAGTCTCGGTAATGAAGACCTCTTATGATCCGAAATCAACAACAGAAAAATTAATTTAGTTCCCTTTTTCCCTCTTTATTGGCCATTGCAAAACTCCAGAGTTCAACTAGTCAAATTTGTATGCCTCTGTCGAGGAAAACACAAAGCAGTCCAATCTGTACATGACCAAGAGAATTTTCCTATAAAATCTAGTAACTAGACAAAAGATTAGAAAAAATAAGGTTGTCATAATCACATACGTTTCAGGTTATTTTTCCCATGCAAGTCGCTGTTTTTTATTCAAAGCAGAGTAGAGTGATGCAATGACTGTACTCAGAGAAATTAGTGTCTTATTTCACATCCTCTGCTAATCGCATCATTTGAGTCTGCTGATGTAACTTCCCTTTAGAATGACCTGACTTTTATATTCAAGAACATGATTAATGAAGGGATAACACATTATTATGATACTGCATATCATTATTGCATAAAATATTGTCTCACCATACACTTGTAAAGTTGTTTTTTACTTCGAGAGCACGCAATAATGATCCTATTTTAATAGTCGTAGATATCCATTATCGACGTAATCAATTTTCGAATGGACCCAACAATAGTCACAATTGAGATAATAGAAAAAACCCTCAACGAGCCAACAATTCCATTTCCAATTAGTCAACAAATTATATGTTTAGTGGAGAAAATAGGACAATTATCTGTTCCTTTCTGGATAAGTGGAGTGTCGATAGGGAGAAGCATCTTTCGAGCAATCGATGGAGACCTCACGGGCTCGCACTAAAATGTGGACGTATACACCAAGGTAGCGATGCTCCTATTGATTTAATGTTAACATAGGAAATAAATAAATAACTCGAGGAATATTCCTACCTCACATGTTGACATGTTGTTGTTTTTTCTAGGGGAACATTTTGGTGCTTAGTTTATGTGTGACGAAAAACCAGCTAGTGTCTCTATGGGATGGCTAAATAAACAAGAACGAGATTAGTAGGAACAGGTGGTCTATCCGAAATTATTTAACTCTGGCGAAATCTAAGTCTAAACAAACAAAAACAAAGTAAAAATCAGTAGGAATTATTTAATTCATGCAAAATCTAAGTGTCCCCGCGTATGATTGAGCGGAAAATAGATAGTTAAATGTGTAGCCTCTATAAAAAGCATTTCTTTCTTTGTCCTCATGGCATGGTAGGCTGGTCCTGTTAGAAGAGCAACAATATGCCGCGTTGCACAATAGTGGCTGCTGTTTCATATAAAATTATAGCATACATGGCTGGTGTAAACAAAATTTCACATGCATTCTAATCACCTTTGATTTTTTTTTTTGGGTCGAATCACCTTTGATTTGAGGGTTCTAATAATCTCTCTCTCTCTCTCTCTCTCTCTCTCTCTCTCTCTCTCTCTCTCTCTCTCTCTCTCTCTCTCAAACCTTGGCAAACTTGGTTAGAAGTCAATTATTCGAATCCTAGAAACTACATGCAATCACCTCTAGTCCAGGGCACTTGCACAAGCTAAAGTTTTCGATTTGATTGGTTCATGGTGTTTACAATGTGTTCCATAGGCCTTCATATAGTTGGGTTCCCACGTCTGTGCTCTTCAATTATTAAAAAAAAAAAAAGAAGAAGAGTTAACCCACTCTCTTACTAACCATCAAACCGAAGAGGAAAAAGATGACTTATACTATCATTATATGCTACACTTACTCTTGTTTTATTCACTTATATACTTGTGCACTCTCCATGATGCTTTAGCTAGCTAGTTTAGGTTGCAATTTTATAAAGACCTCTTTTATACATGTAGTGAAAGTTATGGTTGTGCATTAGAAAAAGGGAAAAGGCTATCAAAAATCTCAAACTATACTCATATTAACACATTTACCTTAATTTTTTAATAACACCAAAAGTCCCAAACTTGTATGTGTCTAATACATTTATCTTCTGTCAAGATTCTATCAAGAGCACCATTAAAAATCTATCTACATGGATGACAAAAAACAAACAGTATTAACATTGTGTTCACGTGACTTAAGTGAAATAAACGTCGTTTTAGCTAGAAAGTCATATGATAAGTCTTTAATGGAGAATAAATGTGTTACACGGATACAAGTTTGGAGTTTTTTATATTACAAAAAAAATTAGCGCAAATTTAACATAATGGATATAATTTGGGATTTCTTGATGTCACAAAAAAAAAGTTAAAAATAATTTGTGACAATGGACATAATTTAGGGAAAAATAAAAAAACACCCTTTCTATTTTTCTATTTAATGATTATATGTAAAGGCCTATTAACCTCATGAGCCTAATAAATGCGAGCTAAAGGCTGAGTCGATTGTACAAATATGGAATTGTTTATATTTGATGGCGTGGGAAATTGAACAATTTAGCGATGGTTTTTTTTTTTGGTCGAATCCCATGGGATTGAGACATCCCTTTTTGGGAAGAAAATACTTCATCAATAGACAATAGACCTAACTTATACTAATCCATCCCATTGCGCAATTCAATCCGACTTTGCTAATTCATAGAGTGATTTACTGGAGTTTCAAAGCCCGGCTAGTTAATTTCAAGAGCTTTCAAATATGTTTTTTTGCCAATTTGGCAAGTTTATCGGCGCCCCATTCGAATATGGTTTTTGCCAATTGACGCTTAACGAAGCCTTCTCTTTTGAGGCTTTGAGCAGCCCTTAAGGATGATGCTTAACGTTTTATCGAACTCCTTTTTTCCCAAAGCATGCAGAGGTTTCCGCGTAATGCTACCGTGAAAATCGTGATGCGACCCCACGTCAACCCTCGGAGACAGTATCCAAACGCCTCGGGCCCTAAAAAAAATAATCATTTTTAATATATACATAGTACTCGTTCAATGTCTTTATTATTTATAAATCATGAGTTTACCGTCGACAATCTCCCTATCACTATCTTAATAACCGTGAAATAAAAAAAAATGTTTTAAGGTGGACCTCACCACGATTGCGATGTCCTACAATTTATATATAGAGAAAGTCAAAGAGAGAGAAAAAAAAAATTAAGGCCTTGTTAACGAGCGTAGTACTTTTTATAGGCATGCTTGTTAAATATTAATTATGTGTGTCGCAAAAACCATCGGTGCATTGAAATTATAATTTTCTTTATTTGATTGTTTAAAGAGTGTTGAATTTTTTCTTCTTTTTTTTTACAAAATTCAACGTTTAAATGGACCAAAAAAGGGGTAATCGAAGGGATTTTAGAAGATGGATTCGACCCTATCTTTTGCACATGTTTCTTTGCTCTTGCCTCTTCCATTCCAATTGTCTGTGACCATCATCTGCCCAAAAGTCGCATGACATTCAACCTCTTAAAAAAGGAACGTGCATCTCGATTGTTGTATGGTGTGCATTCAATTTAATTGCTGAAATGAGTGATAGCGCCAATTATCATTCAAAAAAAAAAAAGATTTAGGATTAATGTTTTTTTCGATGAGACACAATGTAAAACTCACTAATTTACGCTTGGCACAATGCTTTTCAACCATTTGCTATAGTTTACCAAATTTACTGTAAAATCCAATTAAAATATTTGCAATTTTTTTGCCTCATTCTTTAATGGAGGACTTTTGCATTTGCTCAAAGCTTACATGCTAGTTCAACTCCGCATCAAAACTCTTGAAATTGGGGTCCTTCACTTTGCTTGTTGCTAAACCCTGTCAAGCAAGTGGATCGGATTGAGTTTGGGTCAATTGAAAATTGTCCGACTAGAATTTGACCCATTTCCATATAATATAAATCTAGTAACCTATGTCTAACCTAATACATGTCTAATTCAATCCATATTGTTAAAATGCTCTCATATTTAATCATATCTAGGAAAACTCATACCCAAATTGAGGTGATAGGGCAAAGTGAACGAGCATGAGATCAAGTAAGGGCAAGGGAAAGTAAAAAGAGTCATAGAGGTGACCTTGATTTAAGTAGATTGTGAACCCATATCTTGAATGATGATGGAAACAAGGATCCCATGTCGACGGTCCTGTCGTGAGGGTGTCTCCATTGATATTGGATGCGTGCTTCGTCCACATATATTATCGGTCAAAAGTTGGTAGAGACACTAACGAGAGCACCATGCGACGAAGAAGGACCCTCGTTTGAAAAATGAACACACAAGTCATAGTCATCCTAAACAAGACCGTGTGGTACAATCAATCACCTCCATTTTTGTCCGCTATGTAAGATTGGGGCGAACCCATTAAAAAAATCTGCTTCTGAGGTGGATTTTGCATCTTGATGGACATTGAATTTTGGAGAAAAAAAGCACAAGAACTTCTGGTCAATGGTCAAAAGAAATATTTATACATGTCTTCTCCTTCACCAATAAAAAGAGATGCGTGAACAAGTTGAAACAGCATCGTCCGAAAATGCAGATGACCAAACATGTCTCCCCAGTCTGCCTCTAATCGATACGACTCAATTAGACACGACTTCAAATCCGTGATTTTCGTCCGCTAAGGTAATCGGTCGTCGACAGACACGACTCGCTGAATAATAATCTAAGCCAAAACCCTAGCAATTTCCCATGTGTCGGCATGTGCTGCCAGATGCTCCTGCCGCATGAACGACTGTTGAATCATGAACGACCGTCGCTCTCGTACTTCGCTTCCGTCTTCTTCGACCATCGAATTCGAGTCGTAACAGTCCACCCAAGAGAGTCGCTCAACGACATTCATGATATCATTATCGCGCCTAGACCAGCCCATAGATCCCTACAGGACCAAGCGAAAATAATGCATGGTTCTTACGGCCTCCAGCAAAAACAACAACGCCCCGAACGGTCCAAATCGGTCCGTGTCGGGACACCAGAGGGACATGGAGACTGCGAGAAATGGTCAAAATGTGAGGTGCGAAAATAATAAGATTCGTTTCTTCCATTGATCATGTTGATGCGAAGACACCAAACATTCATTATATGCAATCTCGTCCTTTTGTATCTGGTCAAAAACCCTAGGGACGCTAGACGAAATCCTGCGTGATGTGTGACCCATCGTTTTTTTATTTTAGAGTCGGGTCCACTATAGCCGTTGATCTTGGGATAAAAGTCTTCCGACCTAACTGCTCAGTGTTGTAATAGCCTCTTGCACTCATTTAACGCTGCAATGCCCTGCAAATCCGCTCAAAATGGGTTGGAATTTTATTTGTTTCGACGATCATGTCACGTGATAATGATACGAGATGTTAAAAAGAGAGCCTGTTGAAGATTAAATTCTTTGTCATTTGAAACCAATTCCCATCGTGCAGACATTCTGTGATCTAACATAATCGTATGGCATCCATTTTATGAAAAATTTATTTGTTGGAAACTAAGGGTAGATAGGAAAAACGCAGTCCTTATTTTATGCAACTTGAGCATCTCTTGGGTAGGTCGCGATTTCTATCTCTCTCAAGTCCTTTTCCTACATTTTCTTCTTCTTCTCACATTTGGGGTCGTCAAGTCCTTTTCTTTTGTTTGAAGACCGGAAAATTGCCGTGGTAGCTAGAGTCAACTGCGACCAAACACAGGGCTCGAAAACGAGAGAGAGAAAAATATAATAACTTCTCTCTCTCTCTCTCTCTCTCTCTCTCTCTCTCTCTCTCTGTGGAAAATCAAGAAAACTCGCTTGCCCGTTTAGCCAATTCTAAGAGCGTCAACTTTTGGGCCCGCTTAATTAAGGTTATTGTCCAGGTAGCCCTCACGTATATTCTCCACCTATGATTGAGGCGAGAAGTTTAGACATACCAGGGTCAAAGGGAAAAGGCACAAAAAAAAAAAAAAAAAAAAAAAAAGAGGAAGAAGAAGTAGTTTCAAATCCATTGTATTAGTATCAATTCAATATTAAATATTTCAATTGAATCAATTTAGCCCTAAAGATTTTCATATTTGTACTAATTCAATTCATCCGACTAATTTAGGTCGGAAATAACCGATGTGGACGTCGACCATCCTATGTAACACAACTAGCGATGATGTGGATATTTTTAAATAATTTGCAATAATTTTTTGTTTTAGTTTTTGTTTTTGTTTTTTTTCTTCCATGGCCTCACCTGGATAGGGGCAAGCACCTACAAGGCCACTGTCACCGAACTAGTGAGGGTGACCTTCACTCAAGCAAGGCCATGGTTAAAAAAGAAAAAATAGTAAGAAAATTATTTAAGAATGTCCATATTAGTGCTAGTCATGGCCCATGCCATATAGAAAAATGAACGTCCACGTCAATAATTTCTAGCCTAAACCGGATATACTCAATTACTACTAATGTAAAAAGGTTTGTGACTAAATTGATCCAATTGAAAGATTTATGACTGAATTTATATCGGTATAATAATTTTAGGACTTTTTTTTTCTATACTTTTCCCAGGGTAAAAGTATCATTTTAGAATATATGTTATTCTCATCAACGTTCTTGTATGATATCTCGGTTATCTCAACCGTCGATTTATATGTTTAGGGTTTCTTTTAAGTTTTGCGTTCGGATAGATCAAGGATTGGGATTCAAGAGAGGCAAAGAGACTGGTCTGCTGAATAGTAACCCGATTGGGTACGCATTGCTAAAAGCATGAAATCCCTTTTGACTTTAGTGAAGCCGAGAGAACGGTCCGAACACGGAGTTATACGTCCTAGGTTAAATTTGCTATAAAGGGGAACATAAATGTGCCAGCGAAATTACTCAACATTTTGAGGGAATGTTTCTCAATTAAGAAATCAAAGGTTGAAAAATAAATCCGCGAGTGACAAAAAAGAGAAAAGGAAAACGAAAGGGGGCCAAAGAAGAAAAAAGAAGAAATTGGTGGGCTTTATTTAAGTCGCAAATAGTTTAATACAGCTGTCGGAGGGGGAAAAGGAAAAGGCTGAAAATGACAAGTTAAGGCAGAGTTTTTAACCAGGAGATGGGCCCTCACTTTGATCCTGGTGGGGCGTCGCTCGATCCGGTTCTCCGCTATGGTACCCGACCCGCAAGTCGTAAATCTTTTTTTATTTTCTTTTAATTTGTATTGGGTGTCCTAAATTGCTTAATTTATCTGGTAATATCCAAGTAATTTTCTATAATTTATGTAACTCTTAGTACACTGTATAGACTGAGATTCTCTAATCTAAGGATCGAATTGGCATTCACGTATATCGAAATGTGAATATATCTTACAATGGATGCATACATGAATAGTGTGCACAAGTACTTTTTTTTTTTTTTTCGAAAGGTCCGAACATTTTGGGATTCATAATTAGTCTCTCATTTGTCGAAAAATGTTAAACTATTTGTATGCACAGATCGTGTGCACAAAACGTCTTTTTTCTTTTTTTTGAAAAGTCCAAACATTTTGGAGTTCATGATTAGTTTCTGAATTGCTGAGACAAGTTAAACTATTTGCATACATGGGTCATGCCACAAGTACTTCTTTTATCCTTTTTCGAAATGTCCGAGCATTTTGGGGTTCATAATTAGTCTCTCAATTGTCAAGACATGTTAAACTATTTGATTGCTTGATTTGCTAACAATGAAAAGACTAGTTGCTCCGAAAACATAATATAGATAGAAGAAGCACGGCTGGATTCACCTACCCGTCGAAAGTGACCAGAATCCTATTGCGAGTTTCGCGTTCAGTTCCTATTCAACGTCCAAGCCTCTCGCATCAAGTCACAAAAAGAAAAACTCGTTTACAATGAATATCCTAGCACTTGTGTGGATAATTTATCTTTGACAGGATCAAGAGAACGGACTAGTCTATCATATGAAACCCGATGATCGAGTATTTTTTTATTTTCTTTTTACAAATTGCTACACATGACATCATGTTACATATGATTATACATCCTCTTGTTTTATGGCGTGCATTAGAAAGCACGGGCAAGAGACGACACGAAGTTGCACCCTCCCCGAAGGACCATTGCATGCACGCAGACCCCCTTTTTCTATTTATAATTTTTTTGGGGTTGAAGGCTTTGCATGCGAATTTGAGAAGCATCGAATGGCTAGCAGCTCCAATTCTTGACTTTGAACTTTTCTATTTTTAATTTATTTTCCATACTCTTTTTATTTTTATTTTTTTTGGATCTAGCAGAACTATACATGCATAGGGTGGTCCTTCGCACCGTTTTCCTCCGATTTCTAGCCGATGGCTACACCCCCCCCCTCGTCAGTGGATTCTCGTGATAGTTTTCCTCTGTCTCGTGCTTGATAAAAACTCTACAATAAATGAA
Source organism: Eucalyptus microcorys (assembly GCA_014182515.1). Lineage (NCBI taxonomy): Eukaryota > Viridiplantae > Streptophyta > Magnoliopsida > Myrtales > Myrtaceae > Eucalyptus > Eucalyptus microcorys. The sequence continues at coordinate 28,227,462 of CM024570.1, forward strand.
TATTAGAATTACGGCAAAAAAATTGAGAGGAAAAAGAGTTGTCCAGAAAAAAAAAAAAGGGCTATTTGACATAAGATCGGAATGCTTGTGAATCGCGTATAAGGTGGTGCGCAATATTCGTCGAGCAAAAAAAGCTTGAGTCAAGCAAGGAAAAGAAAACTCGCAAGTACATGTAGAACTCATAAAATATGAGGTTGTTGCAAAAAAGAGTTGTAATTATGTGGTCAATTGTCTAATTAACAAAGAGGGTACCACAAATTTATATACGTAAATCCTAGGTACGCCATACAATGCATTACCTAAAAATGATCAAAGAGTAAGGTAAGAGTTCGAAAATTCACAAATTGATTTGGAAACAAAATACTCCGTCTGATCAAAAGTGATGATTGTAAGTATCTCGGTGCTTAAATTTCTTCCATGAAAATTGTAGGATAATTCAACAGAGGTTTATCCTCTATGAAGTACTTTATTTTATGGCATAGAAAAATGTCATGTTTTCCCCTGTTAAAATTAATATAATATCCGCATTTAAAAGCGTGTAGTTATCATCATATACAACGGGCATATGTATTGATATTCCTATCAAAATTTGAGATCGAAAGTTGTTTTGTATTTGTGCTATTTTGCACATTTTGTGCCACTAATACTATTTTTCATTTGAAGTAATATTTTACAGTTCTTGAGAAAATTCAAATAGGATAAAATCATACGTGACATTGACCATAATGTTTAGGAAAATTAACTTCATTATCCCCATTTATATAAAATTTAGGAAAGATAAAAGCGAAAAATATTTCCGAAAAAATAGATGTGGAGAAAATTAGCAATTTTATGTGTTAAAAGACGATAAAATAGCAAGAAGATGGTGGAGCATTCCAGTTCGGTTGTTCTCGAGGAGAAAAGGAAGAAGAATAATTACCTGGCAGCCTTTCTAGAACTAGGGTATACTCAAATACTTTCACCAAAGAATTGAATGATTATTAATTAATTATTTGGCCATCTCCCGATTATTGTCAGATCGACGCAGTTGATTGAAATATCGGAAAATTTCAAATTCATGGATTAGAGATCATTATTCGAATTTCATCAATTGTGCAAGCTTCTGAGTTGGGACCACTCACACGAATCAAATGTCTGAATTCACGGATTTGCATAGCATTTTATGAATTTTCATTAGATCTGCATTCCTATATGTTTGAATAAAAAAAATAAAAAATAAAAAACTTTTGCACAGAAAAGTTGATAGGAAAACTACCTAACAATTGCGCTGCGGGAGCCCATTATTACAAAACTGATGGCGATTGAAATAATGGTGACTTTATTGTCCAAACATTATTTCGGGAAAAGAGAGTAATCAAAACACACAAAAGAATTAGCTAATGAGATGCTTAATTTAGCAAAAGCCAACTTGGAATTGTACACGCCTACGATTCCGCTGATGGACCTAAATCTCGGACGCCGGAATTGCAGGTCGGCTGAGTCGCCATCGGCATTCATCCCCTCTATCCATCATACCGCCATGGCTTGATTCCTTTGTACTGCTTTGTTCCGATTCTTAATTTTTTGGGAAAAATAATATAAATAATCCATGAATTTTAACTCAATATGTAATATGATTCCTAAATTTTTAATTTGTTCAATGTGATTCATAAACTCTAACCTAATGGATAATATCGTCTCTAAACTTTTAAATTGTTTAATGTGCCATATGAACCTTTCGTACAAGTTTGATTTAATTCATGAACTATATAAAAATGTTCAATATTATGATTTTATTAATTCATGCTCAAACACGACATTAGACATTTGCATATAATCCAAGGATTAAATTTAATATGTACCGTAAGAGTCCATTGAATAAATTCAAAGTTCGGGGACTACATTACATATTTGAGTAAAGTTGGAGTAAAGTTCGATGACTACTTGCACACTGGGTCAAAGTTCAAAAACAATTTATGTCATTATCTCTATTTTTTTTTTCTAATTTGAGCTTAATTACATGAGCTTTATTTATCATAATCGTGAAGAGGGAGGTAATAAGGAAGTCCCCTCTTAATCACTGACCACGTGTCCTTGAAGTATACAATAAAAGAATGTATCCTCAAATATCTAGAAGGAAAAAAGCCTATAAGAATATAATCTCTGCTTTATCAGAAATTATCGCCATATTATATTAACAAAAGAGGAATATGTTTGGGATATATCACGGGACTTGATCGCACAAGAGGAATATAGCATGCATATCAAAGTTTATTTAACAGAAGCAAAGTTGCACTTGTATTGTCTTATTAGGTAAGAGCAGAAAAATCTCAATGGGAAAAAAATCATAACTTTTTGCTTGTCAAAATTGACAATTTGTCAATACAATTATTCAAGCCAAATTTGATAAAAAATTACTAACGTTGACAATTTTTATACTTTTTTTTATTTTTCTGAATTTTTTATTAATTTTCTGAATGTTTTCTTTTGTTCTTTTCCTTTCTTTTTCTTCTCTTTTTCCTTACTCCTCCACTAGTCACTAGGCCTCAGTGATGGCTGTCGAGGGGCAACCTCGCCAAATCTAGAACTGGTAAGCCTCAACCAACCATTGCTAAGGCCTAGCAACCGGTGGAGGAAGATTAAGAAAAAATAAAGAAATTTTCAAAAAGTTTTAGAATTTTAGAGAAATTTCAAAAAATTGCAAAAGAAAAAAAAATATCCATTAAGACTTATAATTAAATAAGATTGAGCTACCACTTGCGGCCACCTCAAGCTCCCTCTGTCTCCATTAAGAGATGGAGGGAGGTGCATTGAGCAATAGAGATGATTAAATGACCAAATGGATTGGGCAGTAATGGAGGCACGATGGAGGTGCAGTAGTGGCACAAGATTGTGTGTGTGTGTGTGTGAGAGAGAGAGAGAGAGATTTTTGGATTGTGTCTAGGTTTGAGGGCAAATCCCCATGATAGTAGAGACATCTCGGTTATTTTGGGATTATTGCAACATGCTATTATCCCTACTTGTAAAGTATTCATATTATAACTAGTCCACACTTGGTTAATTGTTGAGGTGCATGTATAAGAGTATTGAATGACACATGAAATCCCCCACATTGGATAGTTGACGTGGGAGATGGAGCGGTTAATGAATCTAATCTAGTTGCTAACATCTTAACTCCCTAAACTTTCGAGTAAAAGCTGGTCGAACTACATGTTAATAAACTCAAACCCTAAAAGACTCCCGATACCCTCACAAAGTACACTTAAACAGGTGACATAAATGGTCTCGTCAAGCTTCGTAATTGACTAGCGTTCGATTTTCTAGACCAACCAAAGAATGAGAAAAAACCGGGCGACAACAAGATATTACTTTACCCCCAAAGAAAAGGAAAGACAACAAAAGCGGGGGTGAGAAGGTGGCGCTATGTTCCCCTCTCCGACCGCATCGCATAATACGCCCCAGATCATTGTTCACATGTCCCATGAAAATGCGCCTCTTTTTCGCTGCCCAAATCTACTCTCTCTCTCTCTCTCTCTCTCTCTCTCTCTCTCTCTGTGCCTCAGTTATTGAACATGCATCAAAAGGAGAAACCATATTCAAAAACACCAAAAAGAGAAAAAGAAAAAATACACACAAAGCAAGAACAGCGCGAAAAGAAAATGAAAAGAAGGAGACGGGTGTCATTTTCGTTGATGAACGAAAGAGAATCCCGGCAGCAACCTAGGAACATCCCTCCCTCCACATCTCCATTGGCAAACATTAAGAAACCGATGCAAATCGATATAACCCAATGACATTGACCCAAAAAAATAAAAAAAAAAAGATATAAGCCAATGACGTAAACCCTTTTTGTCTTCAATTTGCAAGCAATATGGTGAGCTGAAGTAGCTGATGTCATTAAGCAAAACAGCTTCTCATGAGCTCCTAGCACTTGATTTTCTCTGTGTAAATATTGTCAATGCATGTTCACAATTTTGTATATACATAATATGTTTTTAATGTGGCAAATAAAATGAACTTCCAGCGATGCAACTTCTCAAAAGTAGTTGTAAAAGTTACGTAATATTGGCTCAAAACCTTGCAAAGAATTCTGGCACAACTGTTGCACTTTTTGTTTATCTCTGTCCAAAGAGTTAAGATGGGCGGCAAGCAAAACTATTATAGGAGACACTGGAAAAGAAAATGAATTAATACCTATATGATTTTTGGCTAATTATAGATGGTAAAATTAGATGAATGAGTTAAACTCATTTTATAATAGGATTATGTTAACAAATGTCCGAAATTACTTATTAATCATATTTAGTGAGAAATCATCCGATCTCCAAATTATTGTTTGTCATATGCACCACGAAAAAGAATAAGTGTCTTGAAAAATTACAAATGATATTATTTGATCATGACATAGTTGCCTTAGGGACATTTCTTGCTCCCAAATTTTTGACAAGGATATTAGGTAGTAATAAATCATTTTGGAGCGTTTTTTTTTCTTCTTTTTTCCACCAAAAAACAAAGTAGCGGGTTTTCCGGTGCAAAGATGCAAAAAGCTGGCGCATCGACACGTGGCGCCATACCGTCCGTCGGATTGGAATGAGAGTGTCCTCTGAAATCTTCTTCGGAGATTAGAAACATGAAATCCACAGCCAACGCGAGAGAAAGAGAGAGAGAGAGAGAGTGAGAGAGACAGAGACAGATTTTGGCTCTCTCGAACTTGCTCACTCTCACCAAAAAACTCAATCACCTGCAACAAAACCAGAAGACACAGAGGAGAGAGAGAGAGAGAGAGAGAGAGAGAGAGAGTGTTTGTGCTGTGTGTGTATGGTGTTTGATGGATATGTCGAGACTTAAATGGAGGTAGCAGGAGTTTGCAGATACTGAGAGGAGAGAGAAAGAGCGGACGACCGATGGCGGCGTCGCAGGGCGAGGGAGAGCTGTAAATTCCATGGCCCTTTAATGCAGAGAGTAGCGAGACAGAGAGACAGAAAGAGAGAGAGCAGGAAAGAAGGAAGAAAGGTGAAATGAATTGAAGGCTCTGCCACAGAATCGTCCGACGTGTGTCTCACAAAAAGAACCCATCAGCAATTATACACACCCAACTCCCTCTCACCATTATAATCCATTAAACCTCGCTCCCACACACCACACCCGTTTGAACTCTGCTTGAATTCTCCATCTTCTAGGGTTTTTCAGCTTCTGGAAGGAGGAAGGAGGAGAAAGATAGGAGGATCGTGTGCTCTGATATGGATTTGAATTCCCAGTCGGAATCGAGATTTGCCCGGTCAATCGTCGCGAAATGGCTGGGTTCATTCCATTAGGAGGAGGAGGAGCAGCAGCTGCTAGATCAGCAGCAGGAGCAGGAGGAGGAGGAGGAGGAGGAGATCAGCAGATCAACCACCCACAAGCCACGGCCACCGCCGAAATTCCTTGGTTCTATTACCCGAGAAGCAACGCGGACGACGTGGGAACGTCGTCGACTTACAAGGGTTTGGAGCTATGGCATCAAAACCAGCCGCAAACCCAACAACAGCTACACTTCTTCTCGCAGCAGCAGCAGGATCTCTACGCGTCGGCCGCGGGCCTCGGGGTGGGGCCCAGCGGCGGCGGCGGCGGTAGGGGCTCGATCAACGTCTTCTCCGACGAGAGCTCGAGATCGGGAGGAGGCTTCACGACGTCGACCTCGGCGGCGACAACGGGCGGGGGGATGAGAGGGGGAATCAGTTGCCAGGACTGCGGCAACCAGGCCAAGAAGGACTGCCCGCACCTGCGCTGTCGGACCTGCTGCAAGAGCCGCGGGTTTGACTGTTCGACCCACGTGAAGAGCACCTGGGTCCCTGCAGCGAAGCGGCGCGAGCGGCAGCAGCAGCTCGCCGCCCTGAAGGAGCACCACCACCAGGAGCAGCGGCTGCAGCTTCGAGGCGAGGCGTCGAAAAGGCAGAGGGATGATCGCGGGAGGCCTAACAGCTCAGGTATATGTATGTACATATGTACACGCGTGTGCTTCTTCTTGGGTGACTCTGGGCAAGAGAATTAGTCAACCTGTTTTCGCTTTCAGGATCACTCTCCGCACTGAGAGAGAGAGAGAGAGAGAGGTGTAGAGAGTCAGGGATTTGGTGGGCTTGAGATGAGATAAAGAACATGTTTTCAGCTATTATCATTACTTCTAGTACCCAACGAGCTTGGGATCGTATCGTTTGCGTGTGTGGTGCTCGACCTCCATGAGAAATCTGAAGACCCCATTATTCTCTTGTCTTGGTTTTTCTCCTTTTCTTTGCCTTATCTGTTTCCCTTTTCCAACATACTGTTATTTAGTATTCCTGACGATTGGTTTGACAGGAAAGCTCCTCTCTCTCTCTCTCTTTCTCTCTCTCTCTCTCTCTGTGTCTCTGTGGGGAGTGTCTGTGTTGATTTATATGTTTGTCCCTAGTCTATGCGTGTATTCTTCATCATGCGATCTTTCATATCTGTGACAAAAGATTTTCTAGGGGAATTCCATTGCAGAAGCAGAAAGTTTGTGGTTCTTTTGTCAAAACAAAGCTCATGAGTTTCGTCGCGTATGATAAAGAATAAACGATATATATGCATATATATGCGCTGACCGTACCATTGATCTTTTCTTTGTCCTGGTCTCTAGGGTTGGAGTTAGTCGGCAACTTCCCAGCCGAGGTGAGCTCTCCGGCGGTGTTCCGGTGCGTGAAAGTGAGCTCCGTTGACGACCCTGACGAGCAGTTTGCGTATCAGACGGCCGTGAACATCGGAGGTCACGTCTTCAGAGGTATTCTTTATGATCACGGACCCGATCACCCCTCCTACACCAATGTAGCTGCCGGAGACTCTTCCTCCGGTGGGGGTGGTGGTGGTGGACTGGTTCAGCCTCTCGACCTCATAGCTGCTGCAGCCACCGCGGCCACATCCCCCATCACCAACGCCGAGAGTGCGCACGTGTCATCCGCGACGGCACCGTTCTTCGACTCGTCTTCTTTGTACCCGCCTCCGCTCAGCACATACATGGCTGGTACGCAATTCTTCCCGCACCCAAGATCTTGACACAAACATCACATTCGTTGCATTTTAACTCTTAGTCATAACCCTCTCCTCTCTTCTTTCGCTCTCTCTCCCTCTCTCTCACTCAATATGAAAGGAGGCAAACTCTTTGAGATAATGTTATTGCTGTTGCAGTAGCAGTAGCGCTAGTAGTATGGTAGCTCATCATTTGACAAATCCATTTGAGAGAAGGGTAGAGAGAGAGAGAGAGAGAGAGAGAGAGAGAGAATGTGGAAGACATAGGTTTTAGTTACGATCTTTTGTTTTCTTCTCCTTCTTGGGAATCATTGAATCTGTGTACGAGATAACTTCAATTGTTTGTGCTCTCTCCATCGTCTTTTTGTTGTATTTGCTTTGGATTTTGTGGCCTTTCCATTCTTGGGTCGATCTTGATTACATGTTATGGGTTGGTTCTTGAAGTTCGGAACTCTTTGCATGCGCCTTTCTTCCCTCGTTTACCGGTATGGTTGTCGATCTCACATGGGGAAAGAACGTCTTTTTGTCATTGTGAGGGGGTGTGGGTTGTCCCAAGACATTATTTTGCATGTTGCTGGTTTCGAATGGATGTGATGGATCTTTCTCCGAAGTGACTCTCATGTATCCCCCGAAATCCAAAAAAGATTCAAATGCATTAAACTTTATAATATATCGCTGAATTTTGGAGCCACTCTCAGGGCCGTTTCCTTGTTATTTCGTCGCGTGTTTCTTTCTCTCACGTTGCCTATGGTCCTGGTTTATGTTTGGCCATGGATAGATGTTGCCGGTTCTTGCATGTAGGTCGTTTGCTTTACTTGGATTCTCGATGCGCCAATAGAAAATGGGCAGATTTTGTATGGTACTAACATGGCACGGAACAAAGAGTTTTGACCTAATCTCCAATCATAGAAGCAGCTTCCCTTCGACAAGGAAATTAGGAAAGACCACATGGAAACGTACTCAATCCGATGTATGAACTGTTATCCAACACGAATGCTGGAGCGAGCGCTCGTACTGGTTTCGCAATCCCTAGGGGGAGGGAGGGAGGGAGGGAAGGGGGAGAGAGAGAGAGAGAGAGAGAGGAAAAAACTTAAACTAAGTTTTTAAATCGTTAATTTATGGTTTTTTTTGTACGTACGCTCTCTCCTTTTGATGATTTGATTTGCCTTAATACTAGGGCTTCTTGAATACTGACACCTCGAGTTACTCCCTCCAATTTTTTTACTAATTGTCCTCATTATTGCGACTGTACGGGCGTTGATTTCGCCAAACTTGGGAATTATATATGGATTACTTCTAAATGGCTCTATTCACCTATTAAGATAAGGGCATGTTCTTGCCGGGGAAAAGAAAACAAGATCAAACGGTATATTTCTTTTGGAATTCGATGTCAAACACCCATTTATATTTTCGAGAATTTTTTTATGGGGTGGATCTCAGGACATTTAATTTTTTTTTTCAGGCCTTAGGACACTTATTAAGCATGCTTAAGTTGGAGTACTTCATATTTTTATACTATTGATTACATGTGATACGAGAGCGGTAATATGTTAAAACATCTTGTCTTTGATCAATTATTTTAATTAGTGCCTCCAGGACATTTGTTACCAAAATTCTATTTGTAGAGCAACTTATCATCATCCGGATCCTGTAAAGTAGAAGGATCCATATTTTCGCCTTTTAAGTTATTAGAAAATGATTTTGATGCATTTGCGCGGTCAAAGTGCACCTCAAAATATAAGTCTTATGGAGGCTTTACTTGGCACCGATAGAGTAAGATGTTTTGTATCCTATCCGACGAATGGGGTGGTCTTGCACAGACGATTGGGGGAAATATAATTAGGCTCTGTTTTTTTAGAAAATTAAATTAGAAATATAAAGAAAACGCGAGGACTAGGTCTTGAGGGGAAAGGATTGCGGAGAGGGGTATTGTCACTGTGGACATTGTTCGTCACCTCATCGACACCGTCATCCTCACAACAATGTCGACAAATAGAGTAAATGACACTAGCGTCATTCTCCCACTGCAGTTATTTTCTCCCTCACCTTTCTCTTCAATTTGTCTTTCGAGAGCATGGCACCCTTTCTTAGTCGCCCGCCGTCTCTCTATAGCCCTCCTCTCTTTCCCTCACCAGTATCATCTAATTCCGTATCTTTCTGAATTGTTGTTAACCATATGAAATCAAATCACGACTTCGTAGTTTTAGTATCTTAAACCAAGTTGCGGTGTTGATTTAATTTTCCAAACCACCTTGCTTTAGGTGGCTAGGGTGTACATAAAGATAGGTGATTCGGGGATTATTTAAGTATTTTTCTTACCAGATGCGGTGAATCTGCACATGATCTGTGAAGTATAATTGCCCTAGCTTATCACGTTAGCAATTATTGTACAAGGGTTAAAAACCTAAGCTTCTGGCGTCGACATGCATTGTTTTCTGGCTTGATAACGGGTAGCTTTTGGTTGCACCTTCACAATTCCATGAAAAGGGAAAGCACGGGAATGATGAATCAAAAGATTAATCTAAGAGAATGACATTATTAGCGACATTCTCTCATATGTTTATTGTCGTGAAAGAGGGAACAATGCCAATCTCAAAGAAATTGTGTAATTCGCACGAGTTTTGTAAAAAAAATTTAAAACGGGGTACATTCAATTCCTGTGTCATCTCCAGTGATACCGCTAGGGTTTTCTCTTCCATATTCTTCCTTCTATTTCATGTTGTGCTCACTTGGAGCAGTACTTTGTTTTCACATACTAAACATGCTTTAAAAAAAAAATTCAAAATGAAAGTTGAAATGGTATTCTTGATATTGGAAATAAAAGTTACAGGAAAGAGAAAATTGTAAAATCAAACGATTCACGCATCTTCATCAGAAAACAAAACGCGGTGAACAATGAAACACTAGACCAATGAAAGTTTCTTTGACCGATGAATTGATGTAGAATAATATAGGTGTCATCATGTGCAAGTCTCATGCCTGTCTAGGGTAACTAGGGTGTACCTTGGAGGATAATGTTTTGACATGACAATGCATTGCTATGAGTACAAATAATTCTTGTTGAGACTGAAACTTCCAGAAGTTCTGGTAGGTTTATGACTCAGATTGGACAAATAGTTTGCCAATATTTCCACCGAAGGACCACCTATGAATATAGGTTGGATGGAGTATGATAATTTGTGCGCAATTATGCAGAATCGTTCGTGAAGGTCCCCATACAATCGATAAATGTATGCTATATGCTATATGCTATATAACCACCTCACTCAACCACCAAGTAGACTTATAGCAGTAAACTGTCAAAGTTTATTAGGTACAGAAGAGACCCTAGATTTTTAGAGAGAGAGAGTTCATCTCTGATGAATCGTAGAGATTGATTTATATTTACCTTTCTGAATGTAAATAAGGCTTGGTTAGAAGTACATGCATGCTTTAGTTGATTCGATGAATTGCAACTTTGATATGGCTCCAATTTGGTGGCCTTTAATCGCTTCTAGCAAGCGACAGCACTTCAAAGTCATAATCTTTTTTGGGGGCTAAATTTCTATGGAAAATCATGTTGTACTAGTTCTACCGTAATTGATAAGCTTAACAGGACCTATAGTCTAAAATGGGAAGTTGCCTTTTGAGAGAATTATAAAAAAAAAAAAATCTTAAATCTATTGTACGAATGTCGGGTGTCGATTTAGTCTTAAATTTTCAATTGGCTAATTTTATCTTAAATTTTTGGACAATTTACCAACATAGTTGTCTTTCAACTAATTTTGTTTAGAAATTGTTAACATGCACATCAATCATTCTACAAGATGTGATCGACGTTAATGTGAACATTTTTTTTTTAAATCTGAATTTTTTTCCTTTTTTTGGTCATCTTCATTTCTTTCGTTTTTTTTTTTTTTTTTTTTTTATTCCTTATTTCCCCACATCGGTCCGTGGCCTTAATGGCAATTGGCAACACAGGTTAAGGCTGCAACGGCCTCACTGAATAAGCAAAGGTATCACTGTGGCCAACAAGGGTTTCGAGTGAGGGCTACAATGCCCTCACCCAATGTTGACAAGGGTCATTGGGCCACAGTACAAAAAGAAAAGAAAAATCAAAACAATTTAAATAAAATTGCAAAAATGTTCCAAATTAACATAAATCATACAACGCATGCTAGTCGACATTTATGTCAGTAATTTTTTGTTAAAATTGACCGAAATAACTATATTGATAAATCGTCAAAATATTTAGGATTAAAATAACCAAATTGAAAATTTTAGAACTGAAATAGCCACAGTAAATAATTTTAAAACCTTTTTTAGTAATTTTCCTGGTCTTTTGATGTTAGTTAGCCCTAAGCGTTCGTTTGCACAAATTTAATTGGGGTATGGTAAAATAATTAAACATAACCTAGGTGAGTGCCGGCTTGTAGGCCCCCTTAAAATAAACATTTATTATTTGATCCATATCCTGACATTAAAAATCCAATTGAGAGGAAGATGAGCGACATTGAGGATAAGTCTGATCATGCTAGCTCAAACAATTACAATGATCGAATTGTGAACTATATCTACTGTACACGCAGATCTAAGTACACCCAGTGCACTGTTTTTCAACATATCCTTGAGAATCCAACCCTAGACGCCAGAGAGCTCCTCCCTCAACACAACCCACTTGGCCGGTTCACAGAAAAAGAGTTACTTCTATTGACAAATTGAAATTAAGCTGCAATTTGTAGATCATCATGACACCCTAAATCGACAATGACTGCGATTTTACACGTGGCAACCAATTGAGGATATTGCGAGTGTTAGGAGAATTCATGTTGGTTTCCCTCAATACCTGCAACCAGCAAACTAGTCCCTGCGTGATTGATTTAGTTGTAGTGGTTGAATATAGAGTTGTGTTCTACTCCAATATGACTCTTGATTGGTCAATAATCATCACGCTAACATCATCTAAGTATGAGTTTACATTAGAAAAAGCAGAACCCGAGAAAAAACCCTAGCCATACTTCATAACCAAGCCAGTTTCCCTCTATCTTCCCTTTCTCTCTCCTTCCCCCATCTGCAGCACCGCCCTTTGCCCGAAATTGCTGCTGCGACACCTCCAACCGCTTCGCTCCGCAAGATCAGATTCTTACTGTCATTCCCTATCTCTCTACCTCCGCACAAGAATCGCTTCTCTCTATAACTTGGGATGTACAAAAAAAACTAAAATTAGACCGAACCAGCCAATTTCCATGAGAACCAGTCTGATTTCAGATTCCAATAAGCAAACTTGATGCTCACAGACATCTCATCTCGCTCTCCTCTTTCAAGAATCCTCTCAAGTCTCAACATGGTCGCTCTCTTTGGTGGGGATTAGGCAATTTTGAAAGGCATGGTTGGTTCTATGGACCCATTTGGGAACCACACCATTAGTGGTCTGGTTTCCGGGAGGGAGCAGGAACCAATGGGTGATCCCTGCTTCCCAATTTGTGGAATCTACCCTTCATGAGTGGTTCCCAATTCCAGGGTGGGAACTGGCCCACCTTGGAATCAATCAGTCACTCTCTGTGTAGCATCAATCTCAATGGACTCCCTTGTCAAACTGGGATATATGGGTAGGTGGCGATCATTAACTGGTTGTGATCCTCGTCCAAATTTAGGGCCTCCCTAGATCTCGGCCGTTGCCGCCTTGATTGACTTGGAACTACCCAGATCTATTTAAGTATGGGCAATCCAACCAAATGGGGGCCTAAATAGGAGGAAATTTCGAAAACATGACACTGAGAATTTGTTCCCTTGAGTGTTTGGTAGATCAATAAGTCCCTTATAGCAGCATTGAGACATGGTTATATCTTAAATCTCATTGCTCAGTGCCGAAGTTTTGGTGTTCTCATCTCGCTTCAAATACTAAAGTTTTGATTGTTTGATACGTTCCATGATGATTTTTTCCGACAATCCTATTTGACAAAGAAACCTTAACTTAACTAAACAAGCACTTGATCAACCAAATTCCATCATTGGAGCGAAGGAAGCAACTTATAAATTAGTGGCGCATCTTATTGGGTGCGCACATATTGGACTGAAGATCTAAAACTTGGTGGATGCATAAATTCCACTTATAATAGCAGGTGGATATTTTTGGAGTGTCTCTAGGGTGCAATTTTTTAAGTCCCATTTAATGTTCTTCGAAAATTCGAAAAGATAAGAAGTGGTATGCTTCATTGTCTTATTATGCGTGAAGGACACTCCGATAAATTGTCCAACAAAAAGAATATGATCTGGAATATTCATCATTACCTACTATTTCCAAGACAAAAGTAGTGAAACTATTGGAATTGTTAACCATACGATGTTGATGTGCACGGGCGAAGGACGAAACCACTGGCAATGGAGACGTTCTTGGAGGCATCATGTGCCCGTGAGTCGGTGTATTCGAGATTCCAAATTCATGTAGGGCTCACATTACATCTACTGTCATAAAAAGTTTGAATTTATTAGGTTCACAAATCAAAATTACACACATAAGAATGAAAAAAAAGAAAGCAAATTGGGTGAAAAACTTTTTCTAGAAGCATTAAGTTAGTCATTATATATGGGTTTGCCCCAGTGGCCACCCTTCCACCATGGAAGGGGGAGGTGGGGGGTTCGAATCTCCACTTTCTCGAGGTGGTTGGGGTGGAGACGATTTAGTTTCAAGTGTGGGTTTCAATAAGGAAGCAGGTTAAAAGTCCGAAAATGAGAGTTAGAATAGGAGTAAAGTAGGACCAACCAGAAAAAATATATATGCAGTGTGTCTATTAAATTATTTTAATGAATTGATAAGCCATTCCATTTTTATGAGGGCTTGTATTCTCTCTCCGGCAGTAAGGAGAAAATAAATTTTACAGGAGATTGGTGTTACTAAATTTGTCATTAAGTGTATCTTTGATCAACTGCTATGTTTTACTTATGTCTCTCTGTTATGGACTGGAGATTATAAAAAAAAAAATTGTAAAAAGAAACAACAAAGAAATACAAAGCAATGGGCTAGCACTGCCTTTGAAAAAGAAATTTTGTCTACCTATTATTGACAAAATAATTTGTATTAACAATTTAGAGTAAAGAGTAACCATCTTATGTATAAATGGTTGCTAGCTCACGGTTAATCGTGATATTAATTAATTTACCTTATTTTCGGTGTGTGTCTATAAGCTAAAGCAAATAACTTCAATTTGTCTATAAGCTAAAGCAAATAACGTCATATCGATGTATGGCGTGTATGGCGTGATATACGTGTCGCGTAATAAAATTTAAGTAGGGTTAGGGCTTGGGTTAGGAATTAGGATTAGAGCTAGGGTTAGAGTGGGGCCATCGCTTTAACCATCAAAGCTGGCATATCCCAATAATACCATCGAGCAGCTAATTCTACAAGTTTCTCAAGAGCCCTTTGACGCTTCCAAACCAAGCACCCCAAGTTCTGGTCGTGCGTGTATATAGACTATGCAAATACTTGCTTCAACTGGATTAGACATACACATGCAGTGTATGCTTATATACATGAAAAATACCTGATAATCAGTTGAATGAGTCGAGTATTCTGAAGAGAAAGCGTGAACGCAATTGTGTACGCGCTTGGACTCGTGGGGCTACTCCATACAGTTCATCGATGGCTTCCGAGATGGAGAGTGTCGGAGATCAAACGGATTATATATGATCGTAGCTAGAGACGGTGGACAAGAAAGAGAGGAAAAGATTTTAGAACCTTTTGTTTGTGTCGATGGAGTTCTGTCCTATTGTTTTGTTCTGATTATGTACATAGGTATTCTCACTGTCGATCTTCTTCATGTGTCGTGTGAACAATAATAGTAACTCTCGCAGTGGCCGTTGCGCGGTGCCCATTCCTTCAAGTCTCTTTCTTCCCATGCCGCGAGTGAACCAGAAGAGGAAAAACTGGGAAAAGGGAAGGAGAAGTGCTGAGGGAACCAACATGGCAATCGGAAGCTATTTTGCCTTAAAGTGAAATGATTACTATAACCAGCTGCTATTGTTAATGTCAATCCAAACCCTAATTACGTCTCTCTCGCATTGATTAGCATTTTTCATCGAAGAAATAGAGTTCCACAAAGCTCACAGAGATTCACAACTCACGACGAGTTTCCAGATGGATATACGACTTTTGATCTCATTTTTTCTAACTTATAACAGAGACAAAACACTGTCGTTTTTTAGTAGGACTCGAGTATACATGGGTCGACACCGAAAACTCGTGTGAACTTCTTATCCAGGAAATATAGAGCTGTCCAACCATGCACTGCGAATGTGCACCTTCAGCTGGTGTATGATTGGGTCAGCTCACCTATTTCTTCATTTCTTGCTTGTAGCATCAATACTTTTTGGCATGGAGTCTTGGGCAAATGCTTGGCTACACCAGTTCTAAGGTAAACCAAATCAATCGTGGTTGTTGATCTTGTGAATTCCATGTGGATCCCACAAATTTCAACAATTATGATTACATTCGGTCCATGGTCCATAACTAATGGCCTTGTAAATCGAAGTATCCCACCAAATTGAACTAGCAGAGAGGTCCAATCAACGGGGTCGATCCCGATAAGGCTTTCATTTCTTACTTCTGGCCTCGATACTTTTAGGCATCTAGTCTTAGGCAAATGCTTGGCTTCACCCTTCTAAGGTAAATCGAGTCAATTATAGTTATTGATCATGTGGATTCCATGCAGGTCCCACAAAATTCGATAGTTATAATTGCAACCAGTCCATGATCCATGACTTATGGTCATGTCAATCAAAGTATCCCCCATATTGATCTAGCGGAGGTCCAATCAACAGGGTCGATCCTGCTAAGGCTTTCATCTTCGAGGCTCTACACACTTCAATCCTGAGTCGGATTTTGTCGGGCTAATTTGTCGGGCTAAAAAAGCTCAATGATCATGTGGATTCCATGCAGGTCCCACAAAATTCGATAGTTATAATTGCATCCAGTTCATGATCCATGACTCATGGTCATGTCAATCAAAGTATCCCCCATATTGATCTAGTGGAGGTCCAATCAACAGGGTCGATCCTGCTAAGGCTTTCATCTTCGGGGCTCCACACGCTTCAATCCCGAGTCGGGTTTTGTCGGGCTAATTTGTCGGGCTAAAAAGCTGAAGACAGCACTCCTGAAAAGATAAAACGGTCGCGCTTCAATCAATCGCCATGAAATTCAGAAAGCTCATACGCGAGAACTAATAATGTAGCTAGTCGCTCTAGGCTTTTTTTTTTTTTTTTTTTTTAATTTCTTCTGTATTATGGGGTTTGTATAATGAAAGGAAACAGAGAAAAAAGCATGGCATCTTCAGCTGGCGGCAGTAGGGTGAGGCCAATAATGCAGTTGTAGTATAGGTATCTTCAGCACCGCCCCTCCAGCCCCCTCATGGATAATAATGCAGGTAAAATTTTCCTTTCCTCTTTTCTCTTTTGTAGCGTGTTTCGCTTCTGTGGTCCCGACAATGCTCAAGCTAACTGTTGTTGAAAGAAGTAGAGAGAATGCAAGAAGGGCCCTTGTCCTGTGCGTATATGCAAACTGGCGCCCTCTGTAAAATTCTCTGTCCTAGGAATGGCAGACTGCATCGTTCTGGAAGGACTGCAAGGCTTCTTGCACACCGTACTTTCTGTTCTGCGTATGTTATCTGTGTTGGGGCGGAGAAAAAAAAGGCCTTGTTCATCATCATTTGCTCCTGACCAAGAGCGAAGTGATATCTAGGATTTGTGCATTTTGGGGATGCGCCTATGATCGCTGTTTTTGCAGTGTTCTTCAGAGCAGCGAAAAGTGAATCCCTACGTCACCGTACAACGCCTACCATACCATGTATATATACTACATCGATGAGGAGAGTATTGGTAAGTTCACGGCGTTTTAATTTTCAATTTGTGTGTGGATGTGGCGGCTGGTGAGAGCTTGCAAGCCCTCGCCTAGTGGAGGCCACAATGAAAATCAAGAAAAATAGTAAAAATTGTTAAATTTGTCCACATTAGTACTGATCATGCCACATATGACGATTGGTATCCATATCAATGATTTCTAGCCAAGATTGACCGGATGGCTTATATTGACAAATCTTCAAAAGATTTAAGGCTTAATTGGTATAATTGAAAGATTTATAACTCAACTGATACAAGTGCAATAAATTTAACAATTTTCTTTTTTTTTGTACTTCTATTTGCGAAAGTGATTGCTCCTAAATTCACCAACTATATTATTTGAGGAGTGTTCAGTACTTCCACTCTTTATTAGCTCGAGAACTTTCATATTTTCAAAGATTATTTAGCATTTTCGCTCGGCATCCTATTGAGTTGAGGTTAGAACTCTTATCCAGACCTAATTTTTTGAGAGAGCACGGCGCCTATTCATATATCCAGCGAAAGAGCACCCCAATATATCTACCACTGAAGCATCGATGGCAAACACTATTCAAGCATGTTCCAATGGAATGCAATGCATTTCCAATTTTCATTTAAATTTCTAGTAGTGCGACATCGTACTAGAGGTAAGTCACGAGCTCAGATCTTCACGCGCTCTCCCCCCATCGACTTATTTACGGTTTCCCCTTATTTTATGTCCCGGTCCCGACATCTGTAGACACGCGATGCGGCATATATAATACAGAGCTAGTCAATGGACGTGCAATAGGATAAAGTCACAAACATTATTAGCGAGAGAAGCGCGTTTCAGAATCTAGAATAGGATAAAGGTGGGGTGGGAAAACGAGCAAAAAAGCCCTTGGTGTCCGAATCTTTGGTCCAGAATCCGATGAAAAGGCCCGGGTAAATATTAACGCATGGGGATAATCCTCCTCCTATTTCACCATCTAGCGTGGTCAAAAAGATGAAATTTTTTCTTTGCGCTTCTCAAGGATACAGCTTTTTTTGTATTTTTAATGAACGCCAATCACCCACTAATCTCTCCTTAATTATTCTGGGGAGGTTGGAATCCCGATGGGGAGGAAGAATTCTGCCCTTGTCGATCTCGGAGCGAGAGCGAGATCTTGACAGATCTGCAATAGATTGGGAAAATGACGAAGAAGAAACGTTAATTTAAGTGCTGTGACATGATTGTTGCCGGAGTTTAATATTAGGACGCCGGACGTCAAATGGAAAACGTTGCTTCTACTGTCGGCACTCGATTCTGGCGACTCTGCATGTGCGCAGATGACCTAATCCACTAATGGCTTTTCTTTGAAGAAAAATTAACCATTTGCTAAGCAATGCTTGAGGGGAGCCGCTTGTGAAATCAAAGCTAAGAATGGCTTTTTGGCCTTTTTTGTTCTTTTTCCCCTAGGAGGACATGTAGGTTCAGTGGCTCCAAGCAGGAACGGCTACCCCGACCAAAAGTGGCAGCAACAGTCCATATTTTGCTTGAAAATTAGTCCTGCTTTCCATCTGAGCGAACCCAGTTAAGTAGAGTTCAGTAGCAGACGACGCCGGCCAATTCGTTCATACCAAACATAAAACGTGGTAGGCCTCGAATGTGGGTCTTTTCTTTCGGATGTATTCTTGTGGTGCAAATGGTTCCTCAAGAAAACTAGTATTTCTGGTCCGAGCTTGTTGAAATCATGATTCGCATGCCACCTTTGCTGCGAGCTGAATGAAGTGTGAATGTAAGTTATTTATTTTTACTTTTTTAGACAGTCATGCCGAAACTGACGATGCGAAATCAGGACTCTTAGTGGTGAGCGGTCTTGAAAGAGAGAGAGAGAGAGAGAGAGAGAGGCAAGCCTCCACTTTTAGTCGCTTAAACTACACAATTCTGTTTAACATCTGCCGATGCATGTACGGCAGCAATCCCATTTCATTGACGAAAAAAAATAATCGATAAGATTATACTGCTGCAATTGCCCAAAAAAGGACACTGCTACAAAATGTAATGATACGTTCTGAATACACTTTAACTGCACGGGTTGTACTTACGAAAGGAGGACCCAAATTCACCATCAAATTCAGCCATATTCATTTTTCCGCAAAAACGACAGTACTGGGTGATATCTTCCTTGGGGGAGAAAAATAATCCTCAAGGAGGTGACCAGTCCGATAACAAGTAGCGGCAGCAGCTTTTGGCTCCTTATTTGCAATTAGAGGGGAAAAAAATCACAAAGGCAGAAGCAGCATGTGTAGTTGGCTTAAAAATGTCAAGGAAGAATGTTCCACCCTAAGCACGGATATTACTGGTTGTATGCCCTAAGCGCCTATAGAAAAGTGCCCACAAAAGCAAAAGAAAAGGCATGTGTAATTGAACTACGCCTACACATATGGATAATATATTCAATGAATCTGGGAGGAAAAGCACACAAGCATGTGCCTCTTCTACGCATCAACGTGCACATGCTTCACAGGAAATGGAACTACCCAAGGGAAGACTAGGTAAGTTTTAAATCATTGATACAAAAGCAAGGACACCCCCTTTGGAAACACAAAAGCAAGGAGTGGAAAATCATTGAGATTTATGACAATCTAGCTAATTTTTACACATGGGAATTGGCAAATGTATAGCACCAAACTCCCACAAACCAAACTTACCAGCCGACTCTGTTGGGAGCACTCCCAATACCTAGACTTTTCGAGCATGCTGTTGCAATAGATTTTGTTTCCTTTGAGTCTCTATATATGAAGAAAGAGACGCACATTTCCTCCGAGTTTCCTCCAACTCTTTCTCCACCTTCTGTATCTACTCCAAGTGAACACGGACAAGTATAAATTGCATATCAACAGCAACAGGATTTTTTCCAACTACCTAGTCACACTGCATGAACATAATATGGATGCCAAAAAAAAAAAAAAATACCATCTCTATCAGCTCAGTCTCTTTCTCCTTGTGTCCCTGAACCCTGCATAAAAGCAATTACATCAAGAACGTAACTATCAAAACTGCTAGAGGAATCATCTGATTTTACTTTTCAAGCCTAGAGGCAGGTCGGAATAAAGGAAAATTTTGGGCACACTGAAAACAATGTGGCAATATCACTTATAAGTTCACCATCAATACTTAGTGGTTAGTGGTGAACCAAGTATAAAGGCTACAAGTGGTTGCCTGGATATAGAGCCCCAGTAGGACCTACTTGTTCTATCCAGGGTCTGGTGATGTCTCCTAATGATATATACCTGGGTAGCCCAATAAATACTTGGTTAGGCGGGATAAGCCCAAATAGAATTTCTCCTATAAAAACCACATTTAAGTCTTCTCATTATCACGTTGTTAGATTGTAGTAGAGTATATGATCTTAAACTTTTACAATCCGATACTTGAGACTCTTACATTTTCTAATTGGAGATCTAGCACATAGCTTTTGAACAAACAAATGTGGTCACCAATTTGTGGTGCTCTATTACATATTTATTGTGAGAGAATTCGTTTCTTTAAAAATATTCTAGTGGGACTTTTGGTGTTTTATGGGTACCCGATTAATTTAGTGAGGTAGGCTTGGGATTTAACATTAAGACCCTTGACAGGTTTGGAAGACATTCAAGAACTATTGTGATGGGTATGGGACCAGGTAAGTCGTCCCAAATCTTTGTTCCAAACCCAATCCACTTCCATCCCTAGGGCTCAGCTTTCTTTAGAAAGAACCTTAAATGATCGCGTCTCATAATATAATCTGATATCTCCAAGGTCCTATCCACAGCGCATCAAACAGTCTGGACAATAGATGTTTATGTCTCATGTTAAAACTGGCCATTTACCAAGCAAAATATTATATAAAAAGAAAAAAAAGAAAAAAACCCTCATCCCATTATATCCTAGCCAGTCATATAACCTAACCAGTAACCAAGAGTGAATATACCCAATCAAGATAGGAGAGGGATTAATTATGCATTAGTGGTCGGAATTTCATCTAAACCTCACTTGATCTACTTCATAGCATCAAACAGATGTCTGTGGAAATTGAATGTGCATGTTGATACTCACAATGGGACAAACTCTCATTTTCTTTAACAACACGAATTTCCACCCACTTTCTAAACTCACGTTAAGCCACTGTACCTCATAAAGAGTTGTAAATTCTCATCACAGATCTGATCTAAGGACATCGACTCAATACCATTGGTTGATGCATTTTCTGAACCCTGCAATATGCATATCAGACCATTAAGAAGATACAGTTCAGTGACTTCAAGATGAAAGCAACATATCCATCATAATATCCACAGTGATGAAGAGTGAAAATCTACTAATCTGTCTAGTTAAACTTACATGAGCAAGGTAAAGATTGGAATGGACAATTGCAGAGTTACTTTGATTACAAAGGGAAGTGCATGAACTAGTGAACTATGAACACAAATGCTTGAGAGAATTACACTACATAATCTACAGAAGCCATCTAAATTTATCGCCAATCACCATCATGCAATTGAAGGGTGCTTACCCCCCACAGTAAATACTAGAATCAGTATTAAATCTCTATCATTTAAAACATTTGAACAAATACAAGATCAATAGATCTAGAAGGTGAATCAAGTGGCATTTAGAGAAAAGCAAATCAAACATTTAGCAGTTCTTCCAAAAGAAGTTAGTTAGATGGATAGTCTGCCCATAATAATTCTTCAAATCATATTCTCTTTTCTAATTCCTGAGGTATCATAATCAAATCTTCCAACCCATTTTGACAGGTGAAGTTAAAAGTGACTGGAAATTGTTAGATTTGCTCAAACAACTCGAATTAGCACACCTTCACCTACCAAAACAGCTATAACACCATTTATTTCTAAGTCCCTCAAAAAAAAGCTGTCCGTAACATCAATACCCACATCACCTTACACACTTTCTGATCCCATAATATATATCCAGAAAGATATCATATTAGCTATAACCATTTCTACATCTGGATTCTTTGGATAAATTTACAGATAGAAATTATTTTGATTGGAGAATTTTCGATTTTTGTGTTAGAAAGATCATTGTTATCAGGATCACGAGGTATTTCCGACTTTATGAACCTACATGAGATATCTATTGAGATCTTCCACAGGCAGACAAAAGAATATCGTTACCTATGCGGATGAACTAAGAATTTGCACGACTCTCACAGAAAATAATGAGCCCCACCATGTCCGTTTTATGTATTATAAGACACCACGATGCAAGCATTTCACAAAGTAATAATCAAGGCATTCTCAGAAAGCAGTCTAACCATGACATCATGTCTAAATTGGCAATGAAACTTCAATTGTTAATCCATACCAAGTTGTGAAAATGGATAGGAGTGTAAATGCAATACCCACATTATGCATTGAAAGCAGAAAAGAAATTAATTCACCATGCCTATCATAATTTCCTCAATACATGCACTTCAGCCCATTAGTCCATTACTAATTTTAGTTTTAATGACATTATAGAGTAACATAACAGAGAAGGGAAATCAGACATTGCTAAACAGCATATGTGCAGCTATCAGATAACAAATCCATAAAATTTGCTTACACCTATCCCGTAATAACTAGCACATAGTTGAATTCTCCTTAGAAATTCATGCAGTTATGACAAATTGTATTAAAGGAAACGTATATCTTTACCCCACTTACCATTGCAGATCCAGCAATGGGCTGATTAACAGACAATTCTTTGTGATTATTAGATTGCCCATCAATGGAACCCCGCCTGACATTAGCAGCAACACTAACAGTTGATGGATTTAGTTGCACTCCTTCATAGACACTGGCCAAGTGATGACTTTCTCTGGACTGTTTCTGCGCATTTGTTTCTACCCCCATGGGACTTACATTTCCCTTTTGCACCTTCTGCGCCTTAAAGCCAGGAGGCTGATAACCAATAAGGTGACAGTAACTTTTCCTGTCTCAGAACAATCTCCATCAGGTCAAAACAACATGAACACTACTGACATTAGCTTGCCGTAAGAAAACAATAGCCACAATAACATGATATATAGACAATAAAATGTTAATACCAAAACCCACAAGAAGCACAATGCCAAAGCCAAACAGGCATAGATACTAACAAAAGAAGTAACCCACTGACCGGCCTAAATGAGGAAAGGAAGAAACTCATTTAAAATTGCAGATCCATGAATTTTAATCCTATACACAGCACCCAAAGTTTTTCTTCGATTCAGCTTCATAACGAGCTTTACCTCCCTCATGAGTGATGAAGAACGTTCCCTAATGACAAGGCATTTCAGTGATGCCAGTGATGGTTTAAGTAGAGAAGCAAAAATACATCAGTGAAACAAATGTTTTCCAAACTACCGCAGGAAGAGATGGGATAGGCAAAAATTCTCCAGAGGCTTCCATAACCCGTGAAGTGAAGAAATAGACCAAGAATTTTAAAGCAGTCACTCCACAGCAAAATGTTTAACCATCATCTGAGACTCATTGAGAATTAGAGAATTGTAATTCTAGAAATATGCTTAAGAGCACAAAATGGCAGTTGATAGCCAACATGCCTTTTTTATCCACTACTTTCTGAGGGTACATTTATCAGTCATCATTCAACCAATCATGAAACATTATAAACACACAATTGTCCATTCAAAGTGACTACAAGAAGAATAACTAACCAGTATTCTGAAAGTATCTGCTTCAGCTTAGCTTCCAGTCGGATGAATAATGATGACCTCTCGAAATCTTGCTTGTCATGTGCAGGCTCTATAAAATTTGCCTCTAAAACTCCTAAAATATATCAAAGGAATCTGGTAAACAATAAATATTCCAACAGATATTTCTTGATGAAAGCTTATAGATGGTAAGCACAATACCAACAACACCGTATCCTTTTGAAGACCCATCACTGGTGACTTTCCAGAAAGGCTGAAGAATGTATGAAACTCAGTTAGTACAGTGACCATAACAACAACTCACAATGAAATTAAAACAAATTAATTATCTTCCCTAATTATGCAAGCACATTTTTCTGAAGTCAGAATAAAAGATTCGTGAGATTTTTAGAGTTCAGTTTCTGAAAATGTTCAGTTACTTGAAAAATGTAAAAACATCCACAGATTGATCAAATGCAGTTCCATATCAATATGCATTGTAGCAGGCACTGAAACCCAGGATATAAAGTGCACATTTGTTGATCGAGTAATTGAAAGAGCATACCCGGATGAGGCGATTCTTATGGTACACATTAAATCCACAAATTCCAACATGATCAACCTCTTTTATAAAGCCAATGGTTGTTTCCACAGCAACCTAAACCAAGAAAAAAGGCATTAAAGTACAATCCCTCCTTAAAAGCTTAGTATACTAAAACTAATTATGCTAATACTTATAAAGATCCCTAAAACCCCTTGAGGAAATCCACAAACTTTTGCTGGAAACAATTGCCTCAACACAGGCAGAAAATGTATTTTATTTGCACTCTGACATATGGAGCCGTGAAAATAGAGCATAGCATCAGAAATCATATGTTCCACAGACCTGCTACGTCAGACGTTCAACTAATCATAACCATTAAACTAATTGACCGTGATTGACCTAGACAGGAACCAAAAAATATCCAGGTGAAGGGTACAAGCAAAGGAATCTTTGATAGTTTGTTTTTTTTTTTTTTTTTTTGGTAGAAATCTTTGATAGTTTGTTGTGATCTAAAGAACAACCAAAAGTATCGTATAAGTACGTCAAAGAGAAAGAGAAAAGAGGCTAATGGGTAGAATTCATGGAATTACAAATTTGACATCACGCATCAATGAAAAACCTGCTTTATGACTATTGATAAATACCTGCACCACACCGTGCACAGTGATGACAGGTCTACAACTAGTCAACACGATCAAGTGATGACACAACCAGATACTGTGCTAACATAATAGGAATCAGACCCAAAAGATGAAACTAAAAGGTGCAGAAAATCACAGCAGTGTATGAGCAAACAAACTGCTTAAATAACAAGACACTGAGACAATTGGCAAGGAAATTTTTTGACCAAATACATCAAAAAATTTTCTCATAAATCTCCTTTATGCTAAGTAAAACTATGACAAATTCATGCATAAGTGATTCCAGCAACTCTGCCAAGAGGCCCTCCTCTAAGTTCTTCACCGAAACACTCCATGTCTAGTAGGACAGCAAATGACATTTCAATCTTAAAAAGAGTTTGTTGTACACTTTTACCAAAATAAATTGACTTGAGCTAGTGCAAAGAAATTGGTAACCCACTTGCTACTGTCAGATGGAGATCCAATGTGGTGTGGCAGCAATCTCTTGCACAACCAGAGCAGAAATAAAGATACAGCTGTTGGGCTCATATTGATTTTTTTAGCCACTTCTGGGGAAGAATTTAAGTCCGCATTTGGCTCTCTACTTATAGTAATTACTTATTCCACTTTCCCTCCAATATTTGGATTTTCAACCAGAAAAGAAAATAATTATTTGTTGAACCTATGAAAAGATTTCCCTTGATTTCAAATGACTTATAAGTCGAGACATTTATGGAAAAAGTTGAGGTGTTCTTTAAGTCAAATTTCAATTGCTAAAAACATGAATTAAGATAGAAATAAAAGGCAAAAGTTGGTCCAAACAAACTTCTTAGCAACTGTAACAATCTAGCAACCACAAGAAGATTCATTTTCTCTTAGTTGCATCGTGCATCTTACCTCTTTTGATGCTGCTGCAGCTAGGGGTTTATATGATACGACCTTCGAGTATTTCAAGTCATCCGCAATGATATACTGGTCAACTGGTTTCCCCCTCAATAAAATCTTGAAGTTCGTAAATTTTCTGAGATATAGTATGGAAGCATATGCCTAAGGAGAAGAACCAGTTATTACGTATAATATAAATGAGGCACGAGAACAAATACCATATTTTAAACAAGATAGAGAACTTAGAAAGTCAAAGACCAACCCTCAATGAATAGCGCAACCGGTAAGATATATGTGCTTGGACTGCAGCTGTCCGTTTGTTTAAACTTGTCGCACTTCCCTGATTAGCTTCATCTCTCAGCATGATATCCTATTTTAAAGACTGTTAATGATTCATGAATTCAAGTATTATTGCAAAAAGAAACCAGAAAAAAATGAGAAAAGAATACATCAGATATGTATATACAGCCCAAAGTAAACTGGCCAAACCAGCACTACCAAGGTTCAACAAAAATAACAGGTTCTGCAGGCAAGCTTTGGAGTTTCTTTCATTATCCTGTACATATTTTGGATTTGGAGAAGTTATAGGAACAGCAGAAACTAACAGTAGTCCAAACTACTCGTAGTTACTTGAACTTATACATCTATGAATGCCCTAGAAAAGTGACTCTTTTTCTCTGGATAACTCAGTCTTTGCAGCCCAACAAATAATGCCAACAGACAATTTGACAGTGCATGCCTCAGATAAGGGACCAACAGTCAAACTTCCCCTTGAAAGTGCTCATTTCAAAATGGAAGCTTTTAAAAAGTTCACAATCAAATCAGACAGGCTCGAGTGTTCTCTTAAAATATATAGTAACATGGAGATCTATAGTCCTACAAAATATCCAGCACAAAAAATATATGAAATAAATAAATCATCACTGGTTGCCCAGAGGTACAGAGAAAGAGCCTGATGATTCCACTGGATCGATTTGCAAAATTGAACAATTCCAAAATTTCATTCCAACAAAAGCAGGCCAAAGAGGTTGTAATTGACAATATGGATATAGAACACACAAAGATACCACATGGAAAACATATTTCACAAATGCAATATTTACCTCTTCATCGTCATCAAAACTTAATTCATATATGCCTTCATCGTTCAGCCACAAATTGTAAATAAGGACTTTGGTTCCGTGTGACCCAATATCCTCGAACTGGGAAAAGAAGATTCAATATTCAGGAACAACCAGAGAGTAGTTGCAGCAAATTAGCTTTCAGAAGAAACAGCTTAACTCAAAATTAACAAAATTTTCCTCCTCTCAAGGAATTTCAAGGCATAAGGGGTCAAAACTTACCAGCTGCATCAGACACGTTCGGAAATATTGCACCAGCATTTGATAACGCAGGCTCTCAACGTAAAACTTCTAAAGGATCTAAATTCCACTGTCAGACATTCAGTTGCCAGATTTTATCTATCTCCCCTCACTTGATACTGCATACTATATAGGAAATGCTTTGACATTCAAAATTTATGTGGTCCTAAAAATTTATCTAAGACCTCCCCATCATTGACATACACCAAGGAACGTTATTCCATGCCTTTTTTTTTCCTACTCTGTGGCAAAATAATTATTAGTCAAAAAATTACTAAGACACCATATCCCGCCTCCATAACCTTTAACATTAAGCAAAGAAGATAAACATCCCATTTATCAGTACCTCAACCATATAAAGCTATTGCCAACCAAATACAATGAAATTTAAAAGTGCAACCGCAAGCTTGGTCTAGCTACTTGCAAGCTACTCATTGCCTGAAAGCTACTTGAGTTTTTAATTGTTTGTTATCAAGTTCGAGTAGCTTGAGGATATTCAACGTCAAGCTTCATATCACTTAACTCCAGTAACTCATAAACCTATTGTAATCACTAGGAGTTTGAAGTCCAATTCTAGTAGTACACTTGATCGCCATGAAGCTGGTTCAAATAATTTACACCCTTAAGTGAGACTAAGAAACTAAATTTCTTGCCTTGATGAAGGAGCAGCAGAGAGCAGGTGGAATTGCAAACATATAGCATTGGGAAGAAAGAAATGAAACAGAAAGCTAAATCAAAAGATAAACCTGTTGCATTAGGTCCTCCCTTGATGCAAAGGGAGACCATTCGAGGATAGTTTGCAAATTGGCAGACCAATCATTCTTTGAGCCATAGATTATCGGTTCAGTCCAGTGACCAGAGATATCGAAATCTATCTACAAAATATGTAAAACCAAAACTGAATCAAAAGAAAAAATCGATTAATGACTATAATGAAAAGCAGGTGATCATGATGAGTAACTGCAATGATACTCATCTTTAGGACAACCATAGTTACCCATGTTGCACGACACTGATTGATGAGCCTGCTTGTTTGTGCTTTTTAAAAGCAAAAGGCTTGCTTTTTTTTCTTTTCTTTTTTTTTGGCTTTCCCACCATAATTTAACATATCATCCAAATTCTAAAAAATTTAATTGCAAATCTACGCATCAACATTTGTATATCATGAAACTTTCAGGTGTTCAAGACTAAGAAAAACTGCAACAAGATCTAGATTAAGCAAAAAGTAAAGGCCCATCCAGACAAGCTTGAAATCTCTCCAAAATTTTGGTTAAACCACAAAGTCCCTCTGTAAGCCCACACATTGATAATAATGCTGAGTGGCAGTTGTAGCTTTACTACCTAAGAGCCTACAATCAAAGCTGATTAGAAGTAGTTCTCACTTTCTACTGCACCATCTCACAGCCAGTCCTTGCACATTTCTCACACACCTCAGAATGGGCAACTAGAGCCATTTTCAACAATTAGCAACCATCACGGGAACACCGCTTTACAAATTCTTGCTAAAAGTTCCTGAAACAACCAAATCATCGCTCAAATTATGGACAACACAACCGTGCAAACAAAGCACTGCATCATCTCCATCCACAAGTCTGCTCTTCAAAGTTCCCTCTCAATGAAATAGAGAACAAACAGTACTAGAACACACGCACTTCTACTCGGATTTGATTCTAGCATCTTCTCCTCAAACAACCCCCCCCCCTTTTTTTCTCTTCCTTCCTCTTCCCTTTCCTTCTCTGTTGACGCATGAGCAGACTCAAATTGTTTGGAAGGGCAAGGGTGTTTAATGGTTGGGTATGTCTGACCATTTTCACCTCCTTCAGTTCCCAAGTCTTTCCCCCATGGTTAGTCAAAATTGAGGTGTCTACAATTAGTAATTCCAAACTTGGAGTCCCCTCATTGCTACAGAACAAGTTAAGCACCAAGGACAAATTTGAAATGGCAAAGCCACTTGCTATGATAAACTTGTGGGCATATAGATCATTTTATGAACACTCTGTGCATGTGCCTGTTACACTGGAGCTAAGCTTTAAAGAAACTGGCCTACTTCAAGACACTCCATGGAGAGAACATATCTACAGATTTCATCTGCATTCAACTTTGCTTTCCGCTAACAAAATGATAGAGCAATTAATCTTTTAAGTTTTTTAAGTTGTAGGAACCTAACAAAGCTCCAAAAACCAGTGCCAACCTCTGCTGATGTTAATTGCCAAAATTCCAATGAAGCTTGAAGCATATTTCTAGCCCAATCAGGCAATTAATCAGAATCATAATGTTTCTGTTACACAGATAGATACAAAGTGCTAAGAGTGAGACACAGATGATGTAGGGGCAAGATAGGACTAACGAGGATGAATAAGTAAATCCTCAGAGTGCAAACTTAATATAGAAATAAAAGAATCACCATTGGGACAATGACATCATCCTGCCCGGTTGTCCTCAAAAAGGTGTACGATAGAAGCCCAATGCTTTGGGTTGCTCGGCTATAAGAACGTTAAAGAAAATATTAGGTTCTAATACAAAGTACTAGTAGATCTCAGACCAAGAACCGAGCAAGTAAAGAGAAGTCAATGATAAAAATTAGATTTCCAGGGCACGAACTAATCTTTGCCTCAAAATGAATTCAAAAAATAGCACCTTTTATAGAAACCAAGCTGAGACCAAATTCATAAATGATTCAAGACTCTATGACATATTCTTCATAATGAAGGAAAATATGCACAAATGCTCTACAGCATAAGTTCCTAATATCACACAAATACAACTTAGATTCCTATGCATCATATATGGAAAATGAAAAAAAGAGCTGATTCTGGAAGTATTTTTTCAAGTGAAGCTACTGCTTAGCAATTCGATTTAATTATTAATGTACTCTAATAAGTTGAACTTGATGATCATTGAAGAGAAGCCTATCAATCTGCTAAGAAAGGGAAATTATGTTGCAAGCAAGTTGCCCCCTTTAGGAAGAGGTAAGATCGAGTCATAAACTAGAATTAGTTTTGTTTCTTACAGGCTTGTATCTATAGTTTGCAAATGCTAAGATTCCATTAATCAGCTTACGACTCAGGAAGTGGTACAATACAAAATAAAAGTGGCAGCATAATTCACAAGCTCAAACTTTTGAAGAAGTTAGCCCTCAACCAACTTAGTGAAAGACTCAATGGAAAAGGGAAAAAGGAAATTGAATGAGGTCACAAGAGGAGAGATTAGACTTTACATATCAAACTACCAGTTTGAAGCCAAATAAATAACAGTCCTTCAGAACAAGACAAGACACCAGATCCAATATGGTTGAATAAGTTATAACAACCTTCAGAAAGATTGCCCTACGGTTCCCAAATTCTTAAATACTGGTTAAAGCCACTCAAACTATGTTGCGGGGCTTACATGCCATGTCATCTGACATAAGAAGGGACTTAGCATTAATAGAATAGAATTAAAGACTTACATCATACACTCATGCATATAACATATTACCATGAATGATGAAAAAATTTGAATCTAATATAAGAAGTGTTGTTTAGTAAATAACATATCAATTTAGACATAGATGTACTTGATAAAAAAGAAACCACATGGCACCAATAACTTACCAAAATGGAAAAATATATAACAAAGAAAAGCATAACTTAGTACCAAATGACCACTAAAAATGAACTCTAAAGTCTGTACAAACAGCACCCATTATTAAGAAAATAAGAATGCAAAGAGTACAGTAAACAAAGGAGCGTCAATTACCCAGCACGAATAGCACGAGTAAAAACAATTACATCAGCACCTAGTCTCATTGTACTTGTCTTGAATCCATTTCCATCTGGAAATACATCCTCATAACCATGAGTGGGGAACACAGCCATTAAGTTCAATAATATATGAAGCAAACAAAAAGGCAAATAGTATGACAGAAATTGCAAGACTCTAAAAGGAAATCAGAAATATGCTAGAACAAGTAATGGAAATTTTCAGGGAATCGAAAGGTTGCAAAATGAGAGGAGAGCGTCAGTTTGGTTCTTCTATGCACATTGTAAGTGATGAATGCTAGTAATTATTTATACTGGTTGCCTGATCCTATATTCTAAGATGGAGATGAAGGCCACTGCTTATGCCATTAAAAGCTCTATAATCTCAGCCCATGACAATACCTGTTTACTTTACAAGCACAGTTTCCTATGTCCCCAAAGAAATGAGGGCAGAGGCATGACGCGGATCTAGAGATCATCACAAAAGGAAGCGTAAATGTAATTCATAGATCTCGAGCATTAGGAGCTAAAGATATATCATCCACTTCCCTAGGTTTAAATATCGGTAAGTCTACCTTAGACTGGACGTATGCAAGCATTTCACTCAAATAATTCGGTCAGAATTGCCAATGAGTGAACCTCAATGTTGGTTCCCTAATTGATCCAGAACAAACTTCAGTGCAAAAGGACCAAAGAGCTGAATGAGCTTTGAGGAATAATGAAATTAGGATTAAAGCAAAAGAAAAATCCTTCAATTAGATCACCGGCTAATAAAAAGTGAAAACAGGTAATGTCAATTACATTGTCCTATCGTAGTGTTCGACTTCTTTGAAGAATACCCCAAGCTCATGCATTTCCTGATACCATCTGGATCCATTCCACCTCCATCATCTGCATAGTTGGCAAAATGATAACTTGAACTTATCTGAAATACATACACTGCCTTTTTGAAAAGTAAAGTATAAAGTCCCATGCCTTGGATCAGTAATGCTGGGGAGTTGTCCTTGGGGATATCAATTTTGTCAATTTTCACGAACGTTGCCCCATTATGTATCTAAGAATGATATTGGAAATGCTCAATCAGTCCCAACCATCATTTGAAAATGCATAATTCTTTGTAAAACCATTCTTTATTTCCTTAATAGAATCTATAAGCGTGCAAATCAAAATCAAATTAATCATTATGATCCAGTGAATGCCACATACAAAATTTCAAAAATAACTCCCAAGAAAGAATCTGCTACCAAAGAAAGCCTTTTAGAGTGTAACAGCTAACAATATTGACATTTAAAAAGACAGAGCACTAAGAGAGCCAACATTGATCAACAACATAGAATATAAAATGGTCCCGATCTCTTGGAATTTTCATTTTGATTCTCGATATTAGGTAATTACACTGTTTCCTCAATGATTCATAATTCAGAACATTCTTTTCTTTTCATAATATACAAGCAATTTGCAACACTGGAATTAATGTTCTCGATGATCCTGTACAGAACAGAATCAGAATCAACAAGATCGAACATCACTGTATCAACGGTAAAAATTGATCAGAGCACTACCCTTCGAATTAAGAAATAAGATGAGACTTTGCAATAGAGCCGAAAGGTAAAGGTAGTACAGTGTCAAAACCAGAAAAGGCATAGTCAGACTAAGCCTATAGGCACTACATTTTAGAACAGTAAAGTCAACTAGAAAATTCAAAATCACAAGCCCAACCACAAAGAAAAGGACTGAAAAGGCACAGACAAGATGAACAGAGAAGGGCATATAACAACATATATGCTTTCAACCAAAAAGATAATATACATATGGAATGGAGCCAATAGGTAAAAGTAGTATGCAATTCGGAACCAGAAAAGCATCTTTAGACGAAGCTTATTATACATTGAAGAACATAAGTAGCAAATAACATTGGGCCAAGCACAAAGAAAAAGACTAGAAAAGCACATTCAAGATGAACGAAGAAAAGGATTTCTGGAACAATATAGATTCCTTTTGACCCAAAAAGAAAAAAAAAACGCCAGTTAAGTTAAAATCCACGCGAATCTTGCCGGTTAACTACCAAAACCTATCATTCATCACCAAGAATCAACAAATTGTTTCATAGGAGCAAGATACCAAATCACTCAGTAGGGGATTGAAGGTACTTCTTCAAGTGAATGTGAGTCAAAAAAATCGAGGCATAGGTCAACCCATCGTTTCTTCACGATATCTAGTTTTAGTGCACATGCTCTCTCCCTCTCTCCCCTTGCTATCTCCTTAAATTGATTTTTGACCTGTTTTGCCTCCTTTGGAATCTATCCACGAATGAATGTTTTGTCCACTTATGATTTTAAGTTAGCATTGTGGCAATAGCCTCGGTATTGTGGTAAGTATGACAAATGTACTAACACTTTTTAGAGCAACTCTTGTCCTGTAATCCCT
Organism: Eucalyptus microcorys; assembly: GCA_014182515.1. Classification (NCBI taxonomy): domain Eukaryota; kingdom Viridiplantae; phylum Streptophyta; class Magnoliopsida; order Myrtales; family Myrtaceae; genus Eucalyptus; species Eucalyptus microcorys. Next base: position 28,260,525 of record CM024570.1, read on the forward strand.
GTTTATGCTGGTCATAAACTCACCAGAACAGCATCAGCAACCAGATCTCAGGTAAATTAAAGACACATCCATCAATAAAAGAAAAGCTGCCTAAGTGTACTTTGATTTTTACTCAACCAATGTTTAAATGCCTAAATTGTTTCAACTATGTGCAAATGCAATTTCAATATCACACTTAAAACGATACTATTAGAATTCTGCAGTTTCAATTATGCTTATAACCAAAAGAACAAACCAAAGATTCCCCTCTTCCAGCTTTTTGCTATCAAGGGATTTGTATTTAGCTGATTATTAGACAAATTCATACACATAAGAAGAATCTACGAACTGTTCCTGATGCAAGAATTCCAAAGAGAGAATTCTTTCGCATACCTCATCTACAGCATTGTCCAGGAGCTCGGCAATTGCTGCAGAAAGGAGGGATGAGAAGGTAAACCGATGAAGACTTAATAGAAACTAAGAATTTCATCCACACTAAATAACAAACATCAAATATAAATCTGTCCCCATCAAGATTAATCTCTCTAACTTCATATACAAACCTCATGAAAATGAAAACAAGTATCACCTGTTTGGCAACTGTAAAATAAAATCCTCACAAATGAATAAAAAAGTTACATAGTGTACTAACACTTATCTGTACTTGTGCCATATTCTGCCCAATCAATACTGTGCAAACTATAGAATAAAGCAGATCTTGAATAGGTATGCAATGACATCTTTTGACATGAGATACAAGTTTTTGACTGTATCTGTAAACTGGTTTAAATTACATGAACTTTTACCTGAAGGGTCCTTGATGTTTCTAGGGGAGAGGAAAAACACTCAATATTTAAATTTCGAATACTGACACATTAACGCTGCAATATTTAGTGGTGGAAATTTTTCCCATGTTTGAATTAATGGATGCAAAGGAACTGAATAAAAAATAACGACAGACAGACATATTTCCTCCTTTTGGCTGATAAAAGATGAAGGAAATGGATGGAAATTGAATAAACGAACTTCCCCTTGCCACCCACTTCATGTCTTCCCACTGAAAAATATTTTCAATATAAAACACTTGCTTGTACATTCTCACTTTTGCTTAAAGCCTGAATAAGAATCTCAACCAAAACAGCAATTTCGTTTCTCTTGGCTTCTTTCATTTTCCTAATAAAATGAATTGCCAAAGATCTTAATATATGCATAGCGTTAATATGCCAAAAGGGCAAATCGCAAAGTCATTGAGCCCTCATCCCCATAAGCAACCAATTATCATATAAAGGTGATAACCAAAAGGATTCTACATCAGAATGCTTGCAGTTTCATTATTTGTTTGACGTACCCTTTTTTCAAAAGTTTAAACAACCAGGAAATAGACCAACAATGTATATATGACATAATTCTTAACACCCTGCCTCACATGTAAGCAGGGCCTTATGTGAACGTAACCACATCCAGAAAATAATCGTGAAACAAGAAATCGGACACAACTACAGAGAGTAATAGATAAAATAAAACAAGAGGTATTTTCAAAATTCGACTCGTGACCTATGCTTTGATATTGAAAGGCGTGTATATCTAACATATCTCTTGAACGTATAAAATATCATACATGCAAACCATGTGAGTTTTCTCGAAAAGAAGAATTGCCTCCACCTGAGGCTGAAAGAAAAAACAAAAAGATACAATCTCACAATCACCTCACAAAATTGACCTTGAGATGGGAATAATAAGTTTTAGGGACATGTACCTTCAACCTCAAGAAATCATTACAATTAAAGTGTTTGTACAAGAGGTGGCCATTTTAGCCAACGAATGAAACTAAGTCAGAAAGAGCAAACGTCCATCATTGACCTCATGAATTCAGTCGCCAACATACGACAATTTGCATAAGCACCATCAAGTTACTTTACAAATATTGAATGACCACACAAGCACGCAGCTGAGCTCAACCATTGACAGTGCTCAATGCACAGACATACCACGAATTAAAAGCTCTGCCACTAGATAAACATACATTAAAGTCCATCTTCTTCGGTTCACTTAAAATTGACTTGCAAATGCCCATCTTTGAGAACGAAGAAACATTTCAGGAGCAAAACACAATAACCATTACCTAATGAACATCAATGCCCCAAAAACTGCATAAAAATCTCCAGCTAAGCTCCTGATTAGCAAATACTGGAAACATACACAAGCAGCAATGTATGTCCCCCACGCTATTTCCAGTTGACAACACAAGTGGATAACGAAATCTTTACTGCAGTTCACTAAAAAAAATCACCTCCAAATGCCCATTTGTGAGAAGTCGCGTTCGAGTGAAGAAACTTGGGATGGACACGAGCATATTCCAGCAGGCCTGCACATCGAAAGAAATCGCATCAAGCACTCACACACACACACACAAAAACCTAGCCCGCATGCACAAGCCGAGAGGCGACCGAAACGGACTCGAATCGGAAGCCAGCTTCATATCGGGCGCCACCGCATAGTTCCCGGCTTTCCAGAAGCTTCGAGACTCTAGGCCGTCGCCGGCGGCCGCCGGAGGCGGAGGCGGAGGCGGAGCAATCGCGGCGATTCTCGCCGCGTTGCTGATCGCCGGTTTACGGTCGTCGTCGTCGTCGGCGACCCGTCTCACCACTTCTACGGAGCCTTCGTCGTCGCTGCTCTCGATGTCGACGACCACGGGCGCTTCCTTCTTCGGCGGCATTTCCGGGAACCGCCGATCGCGGTTGCTGCTCCCGGCGCGGCTCGGGGGCCTTGCGGGTTCCGACCGGCGACGGGCCGAACGACGATGGATTGCGAGCGAAAGGGGAGGATCGCGACCTCTGGGAGTAGCAGGCGAGCGAAGGGAGTGAATAAGATGTAGGGGGAAATCAAAAAAATGACCATGAACTTTTCCCGATTTGTTGAACATGATTTCTGAAATTTTAGTCCGAATCACGTGCCTAAACTTTTAATTTATTTAATGTAACCATTCAATTTTGGATAAATATTTAATTTGGTACTTATATTATATAAAAGTAAATAATGATGTGCCGAAATTTGAATTAATAAAAGGATAACATTAAATATTTTCACGTAGTTCATAAATCACGTTAACAAATTAAAAGTTCCATAATAATATTACGCACTTGACTAAAGTTTAAATATAACATTAAATAAATTAAATGTTTAGGAAATAATGGCACAGGGAAGAGCTATGCCACACCCAACAATCAGCCCTACCTCCGCGGGGCATCCCCACTGTAGCTCGCGCACCGTCTCGCCGCTTCACCGTTATCACAAGCAAGGCACTAAGCCGTTAGGCCCAATTTCAAGTACGGGTGAATGGTTCCATATTCCATATACGCTCCACTTAGAACTTGGAATTTATTTGCTAGAATGAAATCCTTATTTTTGGGAAATTATAGTTCGGAACCTCAAACTACCTTGTCCTAAGTTCTAAGATCGGTCTTAAGTTCCACCTATATCATTAATTGAATTATTATAATGAATCATCACATTTAATGACCACTACATTCCGCTAAATCTACTAACCTCAACTTATATTTAGATACATAAAGAATATGAAATATTAACAAAATAAAAATCTTGATCATGAAATGAAAGTTCAAACTAGTAGTTTCAAATGATATACTCATCATCAAATACTATAGAGTACAGATTGTGCAAAGACATAAGCCGAGAAAAATACAAAAACTTTAATTAAGTCCAAGTTCCACCTATCTAAAATCTGTAACCTACCTATCGAAATAGATTTCTCAATTTTAAAAGCTGGAATCCCCCAAATCCATTGCTTCGATTCCAAGTTCTATCATGAAACTATGCTCACCCCTAATCCCGAGCATCAATCCCCAAACCATCGAGCTCTACCTTCTGTCCTTGTGCATGGTGTTCCAGATGTCAAATCCAATGTTATCGAGCCTAGATTCAACGTTGCCATGGGCAACCTTAGATCTAGTTTACCCCCTAGCCAGCGATGCCATCCGTGGCAATTTCTTAAGTAGTTGTGATCTTCGAGCTGAGAGACAAGGACACAAATTATGGGTTGGCTGATAGGCCATGCCTAAGAGCGACGACACAAGGACTCGAGTTGATCTAGACTCATCAATACATACACAAAGTCAAACAGATAAGACTCGATCGTTAGAGCAATAGATTCATTTGAATTGCCCAAACAGCCCCATCCTTTCTTGCTCAACCAATTTGTGGTAAGTTGGATTTCACCCCTAATTCAATTCTTTCTAGTGTTACCCTTTTAGCATAATAATGGCTCAACCTCACCTTTTTTTTTTTTTTTGGGTCGAAATGGCTCAACCTCACATAAGTTAGAAAATTGTATAGCGACCGACACCACAATTCCTTCTCCTAAATGTATTGTCCAAAGCTAGAAAGAACCAACCCAAAACGAAAGTTTCTTTTTTCCCTTTTTTTTTTTTTTGAAAGAAACGAAAGTTTCTCCCTAGCAAGTCTTTGTGAATTTAACGATACAATTATGATATACAGGTTTTGCCAACCAAGCAAAAAGATTGACGATGATGGCAACACTACGAGGCTTGCTTGTCATAGAGGCGGGCGGTGATTGATGATGGAGGAGTGTCAGGAAGAATGAGACCTTAGAGATGGCTTAGAGATGAACAAAGTAAATTTATAATAACATTTCTATCATGAGGAACAATTTTTTGCAAAAATAATTTTGATCTATTTCTATTATTTGAAATAATTTTTGAAAATAACGTGTATGGTAATTATATAAAATTTATATTCTTGAAATATAAAAATAATAATAATGCATTTAGTATGATCCACAAATTTTTTCATAACATAGAATTTCTTTGAATTTTTTAGTAATTTTTTTTAGATTTTTCTTTTTTCCATCTCTTCTTCTTCTTGCTCCTCCTTTAGCCGACGACGGGGGATTAATTGCAAGGGCCGGCAGTAGGCTATCGACAGCGGTGACCAGCAACTGACAACGGCCGATGGGGTAATAGACGGTGAGGAGCAGCAAGTGACAAGGAAGTAGAAGAAAAGAAAAGAAAGAAAATGATTTATTTCTAGAAATTGTCTCGAAAATAAGCAACTACTTTTTTTCTACTTCATGTTTTTATTTCAAATCTATTTTTCAATTACTTTTTTATTCTAAAAAATAGAAAAATCAGTTAACATTTAACAAATGAATTTTTATTTTTATTTTATTTTAGGGAACAAAAGAACAAAATAGTAGAGAAATTAGAGTGTTACCATACACACCCTAAATGATCCATTAATTACTAATGTGGCGTTTGTTCAATGTTTTCATTGTGCCACATTAGCTGCTGATATGACACGTAATTTTTTTCTACTCATCTTCAATTACAGCTTGCACAGGAACATTGATTTAGAATTTAAAAAATAAAAATTTGATTTCTCTCTCCCTCCATGCATAGCCACCGCCCGTTTGGCAGACTCGAGAATCATGCAATTTTTCTTCTCTTTTTTTTCCCTCGCTAGCAATCACACAACATTATAACTCAATCCTATCAAAATAATATCTCTCGTAATTATTTGAATCCATCCTTTTCCTTTCTAATCACCCTTATTAAACACAGCAATAAAAAGCATAAATATAAAATGTATTATTTTATATTTATCTTACACATATCAACACAACAAACTAATATGCTCGTCAATTGTTATATATCATTTCTCAGTAATTTGACGGTAAAATTAAATATAATTCATTTATGCAATCCAATATGGAAAATTATAGCACAAAAACCAAGGGCAGAGATCGAAATCATACCTACTTGGATATCCATGATATGGACAATGAACGAGGTCTAATTATTTAAAGTATCACGAATAAGCTAATTACATAAAGTTTATATTTTTACTTCAAATTTTTAAGGATTAGTACTGTGAAAAATCCCATACTAGTAGATTTATATGAATTTATCTAAAATTAATTTTTTGACCACCAAAACACTCAAAATGGTACATTTATGACAAAATTCCACTTATTTAGTTTCCGTTAAATTGAATTAATACCACGAAAAGCTATAAACTAATATACCTATAATAAGGAGGGTAAAACCCCAAACTGGTACATATGTCATCCAACTCAATAATTTGATGGTAAAATTTAGTAAAAATTAATAGAAGATAAATTTGTTATAAGTGTACTACTTTATTAATTAAAAAAATGGTTTGAGGTAAATTTATTATAGGTATACAAATTTGGAGTTTTTCGTGATATTAACACGATTTTTAAAGCACATTTGAAAATCAATGTGTTTTTTTTTCTCATTATTCCCTAAAGCAAGATATAAATATTAGGGATATGCAAAAAAGATTGGCTAATCACGCATACGATCTTGGGAGTGTTGGTCCGATTCTCGGTTTTCAAAAGTGAAACCAAAGTGTTGAGGCAATCTGTTAATTAGTTCCAAGGGGGAATGAAACTGGACCGACCAAACCGAATACATATATCTTTTTCTTATTATTTCTTAAAAAAATAGTAAAATATGAAGTAAACATTATGTTATTTGATGGTACCATAAGCTACCACATAAACAACTCTTCACTCATTGTCACTTTCGTCAATATTTTAGGATTTGTCTCTCTCTCATTGTGTACAAGCATTCTTTAGTGGTGAAAAAAGTGACTGATTTCAAGACCAATCAATTCTCCCAATCCGATTTTTTATTCTATCTTGGAGCTAGACTGGATCGGAAATCGATCGCCCTTTATGAATAGTAGATATCATACTTTTTGCAACATGGAAAGAACACGGGGATATCGAATTCGAATAAATGCAGGATTCCAGCATAAATAAAAGGGGGGATTCGGCGTAATTGGTAGACGCTTCGGAATTGCCGCCCCGCTGATCCGACCCGATCGGTCATTCGGTTCGGGTCCTGCGGGGCGGACCGGGAGATGCGAGTCTCCTATTCCTCCCGAAGTCCATTTCTCGTCTTCCGTCGGACTCGGGAACCGGAGAGCTTCGTTCCTCCTCCTCCGCACCAGGTAACTCTCTCTCTCTCTCTCTCGCCGGCGACTCGCGGGCGACGGAATCTCTCGATTCGGAAGTCAGGTTTCGCTTTTCATCGATTCTCCGGCGATGTTCAGTTGATCGGATTCGGAAAGCGATTGATTTCGCCGGGAGGTTCGTTCGTTTCTGATGATTTTTTTCTTCGCTTCTTTCTGCGTTTCCGCGGTTTTTCTGGTTCTCGCGATTCCGGAGGTGAGTCTTTCTAGGTAGATTCTCGTGTCGTCTTGTGTTGGGAATGTCAAAATGCCAATAGGAATGGATCGCCACGGATGCAGAGCATGCGTGCTCCTCTTTAGTCAGAATAGGTGCGATTCTATCGATTCGTAGCCTGATGGACTTGATTTGGCCGTTTCAAGGCGTGTAATGTGTTCGGCGTCGAAGTTGATTCGGTCGTTTGGGAGAATGAGGTGAGCATGATGAGTTGCTGTTGATGTTCGCCGATGGAGACGTTCGTCGCTTCTCTTTAGTCGGAATAGGTTCGATCTTGTAATTAAGTAGCTTGATAAACTTGATTCGGTTGTGTCAAGGCGTGTAATGTGTTTGGCATTGAAGTTGATTCGCTCATTAATGAGAGTCAGGTGAGCATGATGAGTTCGGCAATTGAGACGTTTGTTCGCTTCTCTTTAGTCAGAATAGGTTTGATCATATCATTTCGTAGCTTGATAAAGTTGATTCGGTCGTGTTGAGGCACATAATGTGTTCGGCGTCGAAGCTGATTCGCTCATTGATGAGAATCAGGTGAGCATGACGCGTTGGTGTTGATGTTCGCTGATGGAGATGTTTGTTCATCTCAACTAAATCTGGTTAATATATTGACTAGATGGATAGAACATGACTATTTGTGAGGAGACTTTAATGGAGGAAAGGTCTGAGTAATGGAGCTTCTCATTATGGATATGGAATAAGTGCCTCTGTGGTATTACTCTGGATTTAGGAGGGAGAGTTGTCAAGAAAGCACACTATCTGTAAAACTGGGCACAGCATACAGGAGTATAATTTGCAGTGTTCTGTCTTTTGTTTTTATTTGCAGTAACTGTTTGGAGTATTATGTTGATAATTGATGTTACCACTACCAATGCAAGTGTTTGGCGTCATGTAGTAATTCCGGGCTGCAAATTACGTAATTTCTGCAGGCTTGAAATGTGCTTAAAAGTTGGTTAATTCATTCTAGGCAGTTTCTTTAGATTTCTAAGATCTCTGTACATGAAGTTTGGTTTTAGACTTTAGTCATGGGGCTTGCTTTAGATTTTCCTAATAAATAGAGAAATGAAGGGTATCTTGTTTTCCCCCAGAAAATGCTGCCAGATAGTTGCCCGTACTTTAGACAATCCATTTTGTATTTAGATGGCAGACAATTTATCCAATTAATCATGTGATAGACGCAGCAGGTCTCTAGAGGTAGCATACCGATTAGTAATGCTCCTCCACTGATTTATATTGATGATTTGCTAGAGGATGTGATGTTGCAATCCACTATTCAGTTTGTGTGTGCTTTATCAGAGGGAATTTACGGTTAAAACTGTTGTCTCATGGGCACTCACACCAGGAAGACTTTGACTAAATGAGCACCCTTTGTTTTTATAGTAACCATTCCATGATTTATCCAGCCTTGCACTGTCTTTCGACTCTTTTGCTGTTTGCTTAGTGGATGTTTTCATGTCTCAATCATCACTCGATGCAGGTGACTGTGTTTAGTCTTTTCAAATGGAATCAAACATGGACCCTGAACACCACGTAATAATTGAAGAAAGTTCTCCTAAAAGCTTTCAAATTGATCCGAGAAGAGCGCGCTTCCCATACTGCATTGTCTGGTCACCCCTTCCGGTCATCTCGTGGTTTATCCCTTTCATCGGGCATGTTGGAATATGCCGAGAGGATGGAGTAATCTTGGACTTTGCAGGGCCCAATTTTGTATGCGTAGATAATTTTACATTCGGGGCAGCAACTCGTTACCTACAGATAAGCAAAGAGAAGGTAGGCTCACGTTTCAATTGTGAAGTGAACCTTTTTTTTTCCCCGTATGGCCATGACTTCAGCTATTAAACTCTTTAATATACTTTGAGATGAGATAGCACCACTTCATAGTTATCGGGCTTTTTGCACTAAACCATTTGTTAGTGGTTTTCTATAGTATGAATTATGCCAGGCATCATGCTATCTGTTCACATGTTCTCCAGTGTTCTTTTATGCCCTGTAAATCCGACTACAACGAGGATCAAAACCAAGAGGATGAATTTGGAAGAGACGTGTTGAGTTGGGACGAAGCACTGAGAAAGAGTACGCAGGAGTTTCAACACCATCACTACAACCTCTTCACTTGCAACTGCCACTCCTTCGTGGCCAACAACCTGAACAGGTTGGGCTTCCGATCCGGCGGATGGAACATGGTGAACCTGGTTATCCTGTTCCTTCTGGAGGGCCGCTGGGTGAACAAGGCTGCAATCTTGAGATCCGTCTTGCCATTCGTCATCGTCTTCCCGCTCGGGCTCATCCTCGGAGGCTCGACCTTCCTGGCGATCTGGGCATCATTGACCTTCCTCCTCGTGGGTTGGTTTTTCCTCGGGACATACTGTTTTCCGAATGCGATCCAGTTGTAGAGCTCTCCCCGTAGTGGCATGTAAAAACACCTTCGCACGGATTTCTTATTACCCACGCAAGACGCGGTTTATAGTGCACACTGTATATACTGCGGCGTCATTCTGATTTCTGGTCTCTTGAATGAGTCAGTGCCTTGTGGTTGTTAGTGTATGCTGTGCTCTTTGTTGGAGGGGTGGGCAGGAGATTTTGCCTAGGGATTACTCAAATCTTCCGTTTAATCTTCCGTTTTTCCAAAAATAATCACTTGGATCACTTGTAAAGATAAATTTATGAAATATATTTTTATCGTAAAATATTTAAATATAAATTATTATCAATAATAAAAATACTTTTCATTGATTAAGTATTTCAGGTGAGAAAATAATATTTAAATTATTCATTTTTGGGAAATAAATAGAGGCTTAACTTGAGAACACGTTGTGTTATTTGAAAGAATTTTTCGGATGAGTGGAATTTGACTCTACAGAATGATTTTCTATGTGATAAATCAATTTCATTGGTCCTATCCGAGAGTACTTGGTTAGTTAGAGTACATTTGCTTTTGAGTAAATTATATCTGGGTTATGGCTGTGATACAAATTCTTTTGTAAAACGATATATTTTAGATTTTAGATTTGTATAAGCTTTTCTTTACTCTCTTTTTGAAGTGCCGATCGCGACAAATTGAGCACGAGTCCATCGTTTCAGCGAGGGAGACGATCCTTATCCGTCGGCGGCAAAGTTGCAATTTACGACAAAACGACAGGATCAAACGCGAGCTGGCGTCGTACGTATTTTAAGGGAAGTTCACGAACTTTCATAAATGCGCAGGAAGGCGGTTTTCCATCAATAACGAGGCCACCTTCTCTCCTTCTTCCATCATCATTCTTCCTCCTTCCTTCTTGTGCGCGCGCGTTTGTGAGAGAGAGAGAGAGAGATGGCGGAAGAGGGTCAGGTGATCAGTTGCCACAGCGCCGAGTCGTGGAGCGAGCAGATCGCCAAGAGCAACGAAGCCGACAAGCTGGTGAGAAATTTTCGGATCCTTTTCATGCGTTGTGCACATGAATCTGGCGTTGTCGATGCGATACATTGTTGTCGTAGCAGATGGGCATGGCGTTCGACGAAATGCAATCTCGAGCCGGCTTTCGAGGCGGTAGTTTGTCTTTGATTCTTCTGGATCGGCCGCGCATTCGTTTGCGGTCCTTTTTCTTTTCTTTTTTTGGCCCCGGCCGGGACGAACGAGAAAACCTAATCGGTGGAACGAAGAAAAAGAAAAAAAAATTATCAGAAAGAAGCACGTTGATCTGAGCAGTGACGCTGACGAGGAGGAGAAGCAATGCTTTTCAAAGAGATTATCATCGACTTTCATTGTTCAGACGGAGTGTTGTCCGATGAGATTTTTTTTTTCGAAATCATATGTGACCGGAACGGGATCTGGAGGCGACGGCTGCACGTTGGACGGTTGCGGGCCGGCTGTGGCGGGAATGGGGTGGCGATGGCGGCGGCGGGGATGGTGGGGGATGGCTGGCTCGAGGCCGAGGAAGAGAGAGAGCGCAGAGATCGTGCGGGTTCGGCTGTCTTTGCTTATTAGGGTTTTTATGTGCTTGGCTGTAAATTGACAGGCAGTGCGTTAAGGTGTGAATGGCTTGCCGCGTCGGCTACATAACCTCCTCCCGAATATGATTCACTTGTTTAAAATGCCACAAACAGTCTGTCGCAACACTTAGTATGCCGAAGTTGTGAATAGGGGTTGATATGGCATTTTACCTGAGTTTATAATGCGGCGCCATGTCTGGCCAACTCGCTGAGCATCCAACTCGCTGAGCATAGTTCCCCGTTGTTGATTAGCTTGCTTGGTTGATCGTTCTCCTTTTGGACTATCTTAAGTTTTGCTTGTAACCCAAGTAAATCTCGCAAGAAAAGTGATTCTTTTCGCTAAGTAGAATCATACTTAGTCATCTTTTTACTTTCGTGTGAAATCAAGGGGGAGAAATTTGTTCATATCACTCTCCTTTTCTTTTGAATTCTATTTTCTCATGAAGAAAGTACATGCATTGCTTCTCTACTAGTGCTATAGAGGAGCTGGCTGAGTCATAGTTCATGACTAGTGTCATTGTATGGCTTTCGAAGGTAAATACTCTTGATTTTTTATGGCAATATCAGCAGTCTGCCAGTGAACTCTTAATGGCAGGTGACTTTGTTTGGGTGATAGTACAGGTATTATTTTTCTTTCAGTATAATTCAGTGGAAGAATGAGCAAATGAGTCAGTGTGGCTGATTAAGCTCTTCCTGTTCATGAGCCATTGAACTGCCAATTAAATATTTCCAGGATGTTTCTGCTGTAGTGTCTGATTTTATAACTCCAGTAGCTTTGGTGACGAATTGATCAGGATTGAAAAGCATATGATGTTCACAGAGTTTGTTTGTTTCTTTTTTGTTTGAAACAGGTGGTTGTCGATTTCACTGCTTCATGGTGCGGACCATGCCGTTTCATTGCACCATTCCTAGCTGAGCTGGCCAAGAAATTCCCTAATGTTCTGTTTCTGAAAGTTGATGTTGATGAGCTGAAGGTAAAATAATCCGAGGACTACATTTCCAGGGCCTATATGAATGATGGAAATTTGTCTTAATAGATGACAGCCTATCTGTCTTAAGTTCTGCTTTGCAAGTGTTGTTGAACTCGTGAAGGAATGACTTTCCATTCTTTTGCAGACGGTCGCTCAAGAGTGGGCCGTGGAGGCAATGCCGACTTTCATGTTTGTGAAGGGAGGAAAGATTGTTGACAGGGTGGTAGGAGCCCAGAAGGATCAGCTGCAGATGACTTTAGCTAAGCACATGGCAACCGCTTCAGCTTAATTTTTATATAAAAGCTATTGACCAAGCTACATACAGTCTATCTTTCTTTCTTTTAAGGAGTTGCATGCAGTGTCCCCTTGATGTTATGAGATTGCTTTGAATCTGGTTTTCAGTAGACATGCCTGTCTACATTCACTGCGTCGAATGTCTCGCAGCACCTTACGTCCATCTCTGTAGAATTGTGATTCCCAAGCGAAAATAACACATATCATGCTACTTTGGGAGTATTTAGGATGAGCAAATAATGTATGGCAAGTCTCATGTAGATAGTGTTTTAACCGTAGATGGTGCTTCTACGTAATATTGCTGGATAATCTGGGATGAGGTTTGATAGGACCTGAATGAGTTCTAAAGACACTATTATCCTTGGGAGTTGTTCCTCTTGGACCTCACTTACGGCATCTTCCTCAGAAACCAAAGGGAAAACAGAAAAGAGGCGAGTCCCTCCAATAAAATTTGGCAGATCATGCAATCTCTGCGTCATGGATGGACAGCATCCTGATGGTGCTCATTATCGACAGACAGGAAATATCATTCCGCAACTGTGCTAGGGTTGAACCTGCTGCTTTACTTGGTAATTTGGCAACTGCATCGGTCGGTCACATCCTCATCGGTTGCGTGCATTTGATACCGATAAGCAGTTAAGTGACCTGATGAAACGGAGACCTGGTGCTATAACTAAATGCATAAAGCATGTTGAAGCCAAGAAATTGGAATGCCGCTGACAATTTATCAGGAACTGCACGGGGTTAACAACAGCAAATGGTCGCACCGGGATCCACTCCCCACATGAACATCTCAACTGGGTCCTCATTGTTCGTCCCAGCCAATACAGAAAACGAAGTGGACCCACACACTAGTTCATGCTAATTTACCTCGTAACTTAAGCCTACAACAGACTTTGGCACCCATTTTATTCCTTTTTTTTTTTACTTTCTTTCTTGTTTGTCTTGCTGGCAGTGTATGGTTAAGTGAGGAGAGGCGATTCTGTCTGGGTATCTAATTAGCCAATCCATTTGGGTTGCGTAGTCATGGAACAATGTTTGCCAGGGGCTTTTAGAACCACTTCCTGTCTTGGATAGTCTATGGGAGAGCATCTCCATGGATTTATCATAAACTTGCTTAAATAGAAGGGTGTTGGACTCTCATGGTCGTGGTGGATCGGTTTTCTAAGTATGCGACGTTCATACCTACTAGATTTCCAGCAAAGGAGGTGGTCAGATTATTTCTGAAGCACATTATCAAGTATTGGGGAGTGCCGCAAACGATTGTGAGCGATTGTGATCCTTGATTCATTAAATGATTCTAAATCAAACTCTTCAAGCTACTAGGGTTGGATCTCAACTTCTTTGCAAGTCTACATCCTCAAACAGACGGTTAGACGGAGTAGGTGAAGGAATTTAGTGTTGTACCTCCGACTCTACATAAGCACAACTCAAAAGGATTTGGCAAAGTTGATTGATGTAGCTTTGTTCTCCTATAACCTATAGCGGAATGAGTCCACAACCCAAAGTCTATTCAAGATCGTGATGGGAGAAGGAACCACTCATTCCGAGTACAATTGCAACAGGCTATCAAGAGAATAGCCCATCCACTTATTTACATAAGGCAGGCTTGGCACGGACTTGTTTACATAAGGCTTCAAAGCAAATGAAAGAAGTAGGCCAACTTGTTTACATAAGGCTTTGAAGCAAATGAAAGAAGTAGGCTGATAAGAAGCGACAACATGTGGAATATCAAATCAAAGACTAGTGTTGGCCAAGCTACACTGGGTTCTTCAATATCAGGATGTGCACATAGGATTCATCAGTCTCTACAAGGGGCCATTCCGACCAACGCAACAAGTTGCGAAGGTCGCATATAAGTTGTAGGTCTTGCCAAAATTAAAGGTACATCCAATGTTTCACATTAGTATGCTTAAACTTTTCCATGTAGACAAGGAAGATCTAGATTGAGGAGAGTTGCAAAGGGCGCCACTTGGGGCAAAAACCTTGTATGATCGATACGTCCACTTCATCATGGTGGATTGAGTCATATGGAAGCAATATTGTGTGCAAACGCATGAGAATTTGATTTGATGGAAGGGTGTTCTAGAGAGTGAAGCATGTTGGAAACCCACAGACGCTCTTTGGCAGTTCAAGAAGCAAGTTGATGCAATCCCGAAGACACAACAAGGCATCACCCAATTAGGTGGGGGAAAATGCCATGGTCCCGAGGTTTCCTACACTGGAAGGACCATGAAACATCCTAGAAGATTGGGCGAGCTTTTTTAGTGTTCTCTAGAATGTTCCCAAGGATGGGCAATACTGTAATTGTACATTTTTCTAGAGTCTTCTATAATAAATGCAGAAAGTTTGTAGATGGGAAGATACAATCTCCATTGTTAGATTGATGAGAGATTTATAATCATGATTAAGCCTATATTAATATATAAAGGGGTCTCTTCCCCTCATTTGTTCCATCTCAATATAAAGGTGGCGACCTTCTCTTCTTTCTTCTTGCGTCCGGGTGTGTTTGAGAGAGGAGGAGGGAGAGAGAGATATGGTGGAAATGAGATGACTTTGTTTGAGAGAGGGAGAGGGAGGGGGAGAGATGGTGGAAGATGGACATGTGATCTTTTGCCACAGCATCGAGTCGTGGAGCAAGCAACTCAACAAGAGCAACGAACCTTGCAAGCCGGTAAATTTTGGATTTTTTTTTTTTTTATCGTGGTCTTCATGATATACACCTTGTGTATATGAATTCAGTGCTATTGACGCAATATATTGTCGTTTAGTTTGGCTTTTTCATGTGAAGTAGTAGATGGGCAGAGCGTTTGAAGAAATGTAATATTTTTTGAGTTAGCTTTTGAAGCAATAGTTTTATCTATGATTTTTCAAACTCAGTTGCATCTATTGTGGTTTTTCCTTTTTTTGTTTTTTGTACCAACCTAGAAGAACAAGAAAATCTAATCAACAATTAACAGAAAAAACACACATTGATGAGAGTGAGAAAATATTACATACAACTCTGATGCAACGTCATCCATGTCATAGTCCATTCATGTGGCAATTTGTGTTCGATGTGGAGCCCACTTAACTCCCCCCCATCTTGTCACTCACTCTCTCTTGACTTTGTCTCTCCAACTCCTTCTCCAATTCCTCACATCTCTGCCAAGATCATATGATGTCAAAGTGTCTCCCAACAGCTCGTCCAAATTGGCGTCACTGACTTCTACTCCGTCCTTGGCCGTGGAGCTCGAGCCCAAGGCTCCTAGCCACCATGGCCATAAAGCTCAACCTCGAGCCAAGAGCTTGTTAGTCATGCTTGCGTCAGGCCCATCTTCTCTATTTAGCACTTGCTTTTCTTCTTTTCTCGTGTCCGCCATGGCCAGAGCTCGAGCCTGAGCACAAGGCTCATGGCTACTTTGGCTGCAGAGCTCAACCTCAAACTCGGAGCTTGGGGTAGTCTTAGCTGCTCGAGTTTCAAGCTTGGCCTCAAGCTCGTGGCAACAGCCACATGAGCTCCAAGCTTGTGGCCATAATGGCCAATGCATTCGAATAGAACCATGTAGCACAACTAAAAAGAACATTTCATTAAAGTTGATCCTCTCCTTCTAACTAAAACCTTTTGCTACCGAATGTGTTTTGAATCTTTCATCTTCAACCCTTGGATTCCCTTTTTTTTTTCTTTTGAAGACTCACTTGCATCCAACGGCTGTTTTACTCTGAGGGAATTTCACAAGATTCCAAATTTAGTTTTTATGAAGAGACTCCATCTCTTCATTTATCGCAACAAACTGACGCTCAATATGAAACGGACGCTCAATATGAAGTCTCTAGCTTCCATGGCCATGAAGTTCTTGCTTGAGCCAAAAGTTGCTAGCTTGAACTCGAGCTAGCAACAGCCATGGCAACTTGAGCATGAGGTCGCGACCATGGTTGCCATATCTCAAGCTTGTAGCCATGGTGTCACTTGAGCTCAAGCTCGCGGAAGCCATGGCCATTTGGAGCTTTGAGCATGTGGCTGTGAATGATAGAGAGAGAGAGAGATTTTTGCAAGGTAGGTCCAACGCGACACATGTCACATTCTGAATTGACCAATGTGTAGATGACTTGGTACAACTAGTGAATGTAATTTTTTCTCGATTAGAGTAGTTACACTGACAAGGATGATAAAGCAATGCTTTTTAAAGAGACTTGTTATCATATTCTTTTGACCAAAAGGAAAAAAAAATTATTTATCAACTTTCATCGATGCTATTTGATGAAATTTCTTTTCACAATTGTATACGATGGCGCCTTGGAAGGTGGCAGGCCGGCTATGGGGGATGGGGCGTTCGTGGTGGAAGATGGGCGGTGGCATCAACGAGGATGGAGGAAGATGGCGGGCTAAACGCCAAGGTGGTGTGCCGGGAGGGAGGGGGAGAGAGAGAGAGAGAGAGCAAAGGTTGTGTGGATATGGGGGTCTCTGGCGACCCTATGGTCACATCAGAGTCGGCTACATAAACTCTTATGAATATGATTGTTTAAAATGCCGCAACAATCTATCACAACACTTAGTATGCCAGAGTTGTGGATACGTCAAATTAATGCAATGCTATGTTTGGCCAACTCGCTCATTATCGGAAGAGAAGAATACTAGGTATACAGTTCCCAAACGTTGAGAAGCTTGCTTGGGTCACTGTTCCCCTTTTGGAATATCTTAAGTTTTGCCAGTAATTCAAGCAAATTTGTTAAAAAAAAGTGATTTTTTCATTAGATAGAACCATATTTAGTTGTCATTTCACACTAGTATGAAAATAAGACATATTTATTTATATCACTCACTTTTTCTTTTTGAATTCTATTTTCTCATGAATAAAGTATATATTTTCCTGTTTACGCTACTTCAATAGAGGAGCCAATGAGTTGTTCATGACTAGAATCTTAGTATGGCTTTCGAAGGTAATTACTTGATTCTTAAGTTTTGCTAGTTATTCAAGCAAATTTTTTTAAAAAGTGATTTTTTCACTAGATAGAACCATATTTAGTGGTTGTTTCATTGTTGTATGAAAATAAGAGAGACATATTTATTCATATCATTTGCTTTTTCTTTTTAAATTCTATTTTCTCATGAAGAAAATATATATTTTGCTGTTTACGCTTCTCCAATAGTGGAGCCAGTGAGTCTTAGTTCATGACTACAATCGCAGTATGGCTTTCGAAGGTAATTACTCTGATTTTTTATGGCAACATCAACAGTATGCTAGTGAACTCTTGATAGCAGGTGACTTTGTTTGGGTGATGGAACATGTAGTTTTTTGTGGAAGAATGTGCAAATGGGTTAGTGTAGCTGATTAAGCTCTTGATGTTCAAGAGCCATCGAACTACTGACCAAAATTCCCAGTATGTTGCTGCTGTAGCGTCTCAAGAATACCAATAGCTTTAGTGATGAATTGGTCAAAATCGAATGCATAGGATCTTCATTGTATTTTTTTTTGTTCATCTCTGTAGAATTGTGATTCCCAAGCGACCATTGCATATTATTCTACTTTTAGGAGTCTTTAGGATGAGCAGATAATGTAGGGCGCCACTTGGGGCAAAAATCTTGTATGATTGAGACATTGACTTCATCATGGCGGATTGAGTCATATGGAAGCGGTATTGTGCATCAAAGATGGGTATTTGATTCGATGGAAGAGTGTTCTAAAGAGTGAAGTAAGTTGGAAACCCACAAATGCTCTTTGGCAATTCAAGAAGCAAGTCGATGCAATTCCAAAGACACAATGATGGCGTCGCTTGATTAGATGGGAGAGAATGTCACGACCCTGAGATTTACATATACTGGAAGGACCATGAACGATCCGAGAAGACCAGGCAAGCTTCTCTAGTGTTATCTAGAATAATAGCCGAGCTTCTCTATTGTTCTCTAGAATGTTCCCAAGGGTGGGCAATATTGTAATTGTACATTATTCTAGAGGCTTCTATAATAAATGTGGGAAGTTGGTAAATGGGAAGATACAATCTCTACTATAAGATTGAGGAGAGATTTATGGTTATGATTAAGTCTGTACTAACATATAAAGGGGTCCTTCCCCTCATTTGTATTCATCTCACAAGTGAATACAAGCTTGGTCACCTTCTCTAACCTATTCTTCCTTCTTGTACGTCCGTCATCCGTGTGTTTGAGAGAGGAGGAGGGAGAAAGAGAGATATGGCGGAAGAGGGACAAGTTTGTTTGAGAGAGGGAGGAGGAGAGAGAGATGGTGGAAGAGGGACTGGTGATCCTTTGCCACATTAGCAAGCAAACTTCAACAAGAGCAACAAACCAGGCAAGTTGGTAAATTTTGGATTTTTTTTTTTTTTTTCTTTTTTATTGTGATCTTTGTGATATACGGCTTATGCATATGAATTTGGTGTTGTTGATGCGATATATTGTTGTTTAGTCTAGCTTGTTTATGTAAAGTAGTAGCAGATGGGCTGGTGTTTGATGAAATGTAATTTTTTTTAGATGGCTTTTGAAGCAATAGTTTTGTCTCTATTCTTTGAAAACAGTCGCATCTGTTGCGATTTTTTTTTTTTTTGGTACCAGCCCGGAGTAACAAGAAAAGCAAATTATCTGAAAAAACACACATCAATTAGAATTGAGAAAATGTTGCAAACAACTCTGATTTAATGTCATCCATGCCATAGTCCATTCATGTGGCGACATGTATTTGATGTGGAGCCCACTTATCTCTCTCCCCTCTTGTCACTCACTCTCTCTTGACTTTGTCTCTCCAACTCCTTCCGCAATTCCTCGACTCTCCACAAGATCAAACGACGTCGAACTGCCTTCCAGTGGCTCGTCTAAATTGGTGTCACTGACATCTACTCCATCCCCAGCTGTGGAGCTCGAGCACAAGGCTTGTGGCCACCATGGCCATAAAGCTCAACCTCGAGCCTAGAGCTTGTTAGTCATGCTCACGTCAGGCCCATCTTCTCTATTTAGCACTTGCTTTTCTTCTTTTCTCATGTGTTCGCCATGGCTAGAGCTCAAGCCCGAGCACAAGACTCATGGTTGCTTTGGCCATGGAGCTCAACCTCGCACCTAGAGCTTGGGGTAGCCTTGGCCGCTAAAGTTTCGAGCTCGGCCTCAAGCTTGTGGCAACGGCCACTTGAGCTTCGAGCTCGTGGCCATAGTGTGGCCGAGCTTTGAACTCGTAGAAATAAAATTATATTTTGCAATGAGACAGAACACTTCATTGAAATCGATCCCCTCTTTCTAAACGTGCTTTGAAATTACACAATTCTTTTACCCTCTCGAAATTTTCACTTTTCTTTTGAAGACCCACTTGTATCCAACAATTCTTTTACCCTCGGGCAATTACACAAGATCCAAGTTTAGTTTTATGAAGAGACAAGAGAATCCATCTCTTCATTCATGGCAAAAAACTCCTGGCCAGGGCTACTAGATCGAGACATTAAAACGACATGAATGCTCAATATGGAGTGTCAAGCTTCCATGGCCGTAGAGTTCTTGCTTGAGCCTAAAGTTACTAGCTTGAACTCAAGCTAGTAGCAGCCATGGTGACTTGAGGACAAGGTCACAATCATGGCTATCATATCTCGAGCTTATAGCCATGGCCACCTGAACTTTGACATCTTGCCACCATTGTGTCACTTGAGCTCAAGCTCGCAAAAGCCCATGACCATTGGAGCTTCGAGCGTTGGGCTATGGATGATATAGAGAGAGAGATATTTTTGCAAGGTGGGCCCCCACACAATAAAAAATAGAGGAGAGAGGAAAGGATAAGATTTTTGCAAAGTGAGCCCGATGTGGCATATGTCGCGTTCTGAATTGACTGGTGTATAGATGATGTGGCAGAACTAGTAAATGTAATATTTTCTCAATTAGAGAACTTGCTTTTCCAAGAGACTTGTTATCGTATTCTTTTGGCCAAATGGAAAAAAAAAAAAATTATTTATCAACTTTCATCGATCAAACCGGGTGCTGTTTGATAAGACTTCTTTTCCAAATTGTATACGGTTGTGCCTTGGAACGTGGCAAGCCGGCTGTGGGGATGGGGCGTTGGTGATGGAGGATGGGCGGTGGCATCAGCAGGGATGGAGGAAGATGGCGGGCTCATGGCCAAGGTGGCGTGTGGGGAGGGAGGGTGGGAGGGAGAGAGAGAGCGCAAAGTTTATGTGGATATGGGGTTCTTTGGTGAACCTATGGTCAGATAAGCGTTAGCTACATAATCTCCTCTGAATATGATTCACTTGTTTAAAATACCGCAACAATCTATCACGACACTTAATATGTTAGAGTTGTGAATATGTCTTCATATAGCATTACTCGAATATACAATGCAATGCTGTGTTTGGCCAACTCGCTGATTATTGGATGAGAAGAATACTTGGTGTATAGTTCCACAATGCTGAGAAGCTTGCTTGGTTTATTGTTCTCCTTTTGGACCATCTTAAGTTTTGCCAGTAATTCAAGCAAATTTGTTAAAAAAAAAATGATTTTTTTTCACTAAATGGAACCATATATACTCGTTGTCTCACTCTTGTATGAAATTAAGAGGGACAAATTTGTCCATATCACTCGCTTATTCTCTTTGAATTCTATTTTCTCATGAAGAAAGTATATTTTGCTCTTTACGCTGCTCCAAAAGGGGAGCTGGCGAGTCCTAGTTCACAACTAGAATCGTAGTATAGCTTTCGAAAGTAATTACTCTGATTTTTTTTATGGCGATATCAACAGTACGCTAGTGAATTCTTGGTAGCAGGTGACTTTGTTTGGGTGATAGGACAGGTAGTTTTTTTGTAGAAGAATGTAGTGTAGCTGATTAAGCTGTTCATGTTCAAGAGCCATCAAACTGCTGACCAAAATTCCCAGTATGTTTCTGCCGTAGCGTCTCAAGAATACCAATAGCTTTAGTGATGAATTGTTCAGAATCGAATGCATAGGATGTTCAGTGTTTTTTTTCCTTTTTTTCCGTCCATCTCCGTAGAATTGTGATTCCCAAGCGACCATTTTGCAAATCGTGCTACTTTGGGAGTCTTTAGGATGAGCAGATAATGCATGGCAAGTCCAGTGGAGGTAAGTGTTCCGACCATGGATGGAGCTTCTACGCAATATTGCCAGATAATCTGAGATGAGGTTTGATAGGACCTGAACGAGTTCCAAAGACACTATAATCCGTGTGAGTTGTTCCCGTTGGACCCCATTTACGGCATCTTCCTCAGACAACAAAAGGGAAGAAAGAAAAGAGGTGAGTCCCCCCAGTAAAATTTGGCAGATCATGAAATTTCTGCTCATGGATGGACAGCATCCTGATAGTTCTCATTATCAAGAGAAAGGAAATATGATTCCGTAACCGTGCTAGGGTCGAACTGCTGCTTTACTCGATCGCTCGCAACCACATTGGTCGCGCGCACCCAATACCACAAAACAGAGACCTTGTGCTATAACTAAATGCACGAAGCATGTTGAAGCCAAGAAATCAGAATGCTGAAAAACTTAACAATTCATCAGGAACTGCACAAGGGTAACAACAGCAAATGGTCACACCAGGATCCACTCCCAACATGAACCTCTTAACTGGGTCCTCATTTTTCGTCCCCAGCCAACACAGAAAATGAAATGGACTCACACAACTACAAATGAACTCATTTTCCCAGTGGCGTGTCCGGTTAAAAGCCCGGGGACCGGGAAAGAATTCGCCTAAGGGCCCTGAATTGCAGAACCCCAAGGAACTCACAATTTCACCTATCTCATCATCTACCAATCACTAATTTACACACTAGTTAATTTACCTCATAACTTAAGCCTACAACAGACTGGCACCCCTTTTATTCTTTTTTCTTGTTTGTCTTGCTGGCAGTGTATGGTTAAGTGAGGAGAGGTGATTCTGTCTTGGTATCTAATTAGCCCCTCCATTCCGCAGGAGTGCAAACAGCTTCGACAGACAATCTCTTCAACACATTCGGACATGGGTCTCGCCCGAAGTTGCTGTTAGATATCGTCACTGAGCATCTCTCCTTTCCGATGCACTTCTGCAATTATATAGAGGAACTTGAATTAACATGCAAAAAAGTAAAATTGATCTTTCAACACAGTTCAACATGGGCATATTGCATTCTATGGTGCATGTTCATGCTTTGAGTTCTTGTGAATGCCAGAGATTTATTTAACTGTCTGAATGCGGTGAATGGACTTTTTTACTCTAAATGCAATGATTCAGGTCATTGATAGGGTTAAACATGCCGGATCATTGTTTGTTATATATTGCTAGAACATCTACAAATTTACCCGTCCCTATTTATTAGTACCTTCTCTAAGATGTCGTATGAGCTCGGAGCATGGCAAGCTCCTTGCTGGTAGCTGCCACAAGTGCCAAGTGGAGTTCCAAAGCTCGCAAACTTGATTGAACTTATTGATTGACCTGGACTGCACCGCAGGTGAACTTTTGGGTTGTGGAACTCTTCCGATTTTCCGTAGCTCTCAATATGCCAATTCTTAAGAGTTGGGTGGAATTCAGTCACATCCGCACAGACACTGGTCATCGATCTCTTCACCAGAGAAATCTTGGATGGATTACCTCCAAGTTCCTCAAAGATAACTAAGAGATTCTGCGTTGGCTTCAACCAAGATCGTGGCACATGGTACCTGAAGAATTAAATTCCCATGAGTGACAAAGAGGTCAATTTCATATCTCTGTCTCTGCTTGATACGACATTTCTTTTTCTAAATCTTAGGTGATGTTATGAACAAGGACTTTACCATCGCTGGGTTGGTTGTCCACAACCAAGCTGACATTTGGGAGGCCTAAATGTGCCAGCATAATTACATCCATTACAATCACCACTGGCATATGCAGTCCAATATCTTCCAATGCTCTGTCCATTAATCCATATTTGACCTTTCCCCATACCACTCATGTCTATGGCCAATGGCTCATCACCTTTTGGGGCATTGAAATAAGCCTGCAATTAAAATGTCATCAGAGACTTCAGTGATCTGTAACAGATTTAACTCAGTAATCTCCTTCAATATGCAATACCTTATGCCAGGTCAGTGGCTGTTGTCTTTGTGCGATTAATGACGCATCCATCCAATCAACTGAGGAGATGCTGTTGGGAGAGTTAAGATTCATAGCCTCTCCTTTAAGCCCGACCTGTTCATGGAGGCAGGATTAAGGAAATTTCTAAACCAAACGAAAGAATGAGAACAACAGAAGGTTGTTTAACCTGGTAGGTCCATTTCTGCCAGGACAAGTCCCACTTTCCTTGATCAAGCCCGTGCAATGCAACTGGTCCAAGGATGCCAGTGTTCCATGTTTCGTAGTGTCCACCGACATTCTAAACCAATAAACAGAAACTTGAATCATTCAGGTGACAAGTAAGAGTTGTATTATCAACCAAAGAGGGAATCTTTCATTAGATTTGGAAGCTCATGCAAGTAGATTTAGCATCCTTCAGCATTATGAGTTCTGAAAGACTGTCTGATTCAGAGTTCTTCGGCTTGCACACTAAGTTTCCACAGTCCTGACAAGAGTGTCACTTATCTTCTCCAGTTAGTTGGATTGGACTTTGGTTATTAGACCATGACAAAATTGTTTTGCAATGTTTCCAACTATAATGACTGACCAAGGAATCTTAATTTCTTATAAGCACGCCTTCGATGTGCTCATCTAACCGTAATAAATTTTATGACAATTGGTTGAACTAAGGATACAGTGTTTATGCTACTTCTGTAACATCCTCAGGTCATTGTTTGTTTTGTGTTAACAGGAAGGGAGAACAGTTCGTGAAAGAGGAACTTACTGGCAATCCAACGGCGACACTCAAGAGTGCTATTCTGTTTGTGCCTGAACGTAGATTAACCTTGCCAGAATATGTGAATCTCCTATTCTGTCTTGTCCCAGAAGCAGAACCTGTCAGAACACAATCCACTCATCATTTTTTTTTTCCACAGAGGACATTCGAATAAGAAATAGTGATAAGAATTTACACTCACCTGAAAGCTGACCATTGATAAAGACATGCATGGCATGTCCTGTTGATTGAACAATAAGAGTGGGGAGTTCTCCTCCTTGTAGGAAGGACTCAGAAGAGCCGATGTCAACACTGTTGATGGCAAAAGATTGCAAAATTCACTCCTTGGCATGTCCAAGAAAAGCAGACGGAAACAAAAGAAAATGTGTGCAACCCTTGTAACACATGCCCACACATGCGCGCGTGCGCGTACACACGTAAACTGGTACAGGGGTACACACCACGTACAGCCATACAAGCAGAGACACAGACCCACGGAGAGAGAGAGAGAGAGAGAGAGAGAGCTCCTATTACAATGTAAAAGTAGTACTGAGGCACTAAAGTAACTCGAGCTCACCTAGTTATGTACCACAAGTAATCACTAGTATCCCTAGTTACATTTATCTGCTCCAAGAGACCGTAAGTTGTGAAGGTTGAACTGTCATCCAGGGAAGAGATATCCTCATCGTAACTCTCCCATGAAAGCATCTCATTATTAACTGGTAGCATTTCCATTTGTGAGGTTTGAACACCAACCTAAAATCAGAATCATATCAAGCTGTCATTTTAGAGCATCTAGTCTGGTCGTAGTAAAGAGAACAAACACCAACTAAAGTAACATCCCTTTCCCCAAAACTTTTAGGAGCATGATAAAGAACTTGCCCAATTTCATACCTTTGCAGTATTAAAAACTACATTCCTGCAATCAGGAAGGATGCTGATGGACCAAGGAGGCAAATTGTAATGCATGTTGTTGAACATCACTCTGGTAGAAGATTTTGTATCATAATTTGCAAGAAAAGCAGCACAATCTCCAGATTGAGTGGTGTATACGTGAGCCTAGAAACAGCAAAAGCAATAGATCAGGAGAGGTAAATCAATGGCACATCTTCGAGAATGGGAAAAAGGGTTACACAGTACCTGTTGATAGGCTCCTAGAGATGTAACCATTGGATCAGCTGACACTAATGCTCGTTCACACATCTTAACAGCCCTATGTAGCTCTTTGAGGTGACCATACTTCGGTTGCCTAATCAGACCTGCCAATTAAAAGCACAGAGACGATTAGCTTGGACAGCTGACTCAGAAATATAAGGTTCTCCCATAAAACACTGGAAAAATATTTAAACAGCAATCTTCAAGCATCGAAAGCTAAAATGTTGCTAAATCTCACCATATTCATCTATTGGACCATCGTAGTCGTAGCTGGTAGTGATGAAAGGGCCTCCAGCAGTGCGCCCAAAGTTTGTGCCTCCATGATACTGTTTGTTTCATGCGATACATAAATTGGACTAGTACTAACCACCAGTAAATGGAAATGTAGTTGAACTCAAAGAGACAAACCATGTAATAGTTGATGAAGGATCCTCCTTTTTGGATGAATCGAGCAACGGCAAATGCCAAGTCCTGAACTGGCCGCTCGTGAAGTGGGCCTCCAAATTCTGTAAACCTGCATTTGTTTTTGGGACAAATTGAGCACATATTTCCTTACCAAATGTCAACTTACAATCGGGGAGTTATTCACTTACCAACCACTCCACGCTTCTGTCCAGATTGTGGGTTTATAGTCCTTATTTGGAGTAAACGCATCACAGTAAAAGCCATTGCATGTGTTTATCTGTGTCCAGTATCAATAAACAGGTCTAAGTATATGCACGAAGCAGAGAAGACTTTTCTCCAAACATTGGTCTTAGTTATAGATTTGACACCCATACTTCATACCATAGTTATACTATTCCACGATAAACAATACTAGTCTATCTTACCTCTTACCTTTTACCAAAAAAAAACAATACTAGTCTATCAAGTAAACTCAAAACAGTACCAGAAAGAGAGTAAATGAATGAAGAAAAATGCTAAGGCAAGTCAATTGAAACATGAAGGAAACACCCAAACAAAATGTCTGGAGACTAAACCAAGATCTGGAGGTCAGGGAGAATAATATCTCACCACTGGATCTGGGGCATCTTCTTCCTTGCACATGACCCACGGAACCCCGGTTCCCAATTGGACGGCCATATTGGCGGCCCAAGTTACATAGTTGTGACCAGCAGCCCCAAGCAGTTTGCTCTCCGCTCCATACTCATTCTCAATCTACAGCAATAAGAAAAAGAATAACCTCAGATTCCTCAACTCTGTACCTTGACTTAAGTTAGAGAAATTGGCTTCTGCTATGACCAAAAATTAGATCTTAGATCTTAGAGAAGAGTCGAAGCAGACCCAAGCCTAATGGCATAAAACAGCTCATATATTGACCCAACTTAGTAGGATAAAACTTAATTACTAGTCGTTTTTGCCGTAGTACGATAGGACATTGACTGAGCATGATATGGTTTAACATTTTCATGAATTCCGACCCGTTAACAAGAACACGTATCCAAGGAAAGTTAGAACAAAAGATCTTTAACAAATACCTGATTGAGAATGATGGGGCCACCCTGTGACTCAAACAGATTTTCGCTCTTCATCAAGTTGACAATCTTCTTAGTGAACCCTTCCATTGCCCTCTGCAAACATCCAGTCAAAATTTAGTTTGGCAAAATCAGTTGTTCGCCGTTTGCTTGAAGCATTCCTTGACAACAACATAAATGAATGTAAAATTGTGCTTGAAGTAACTGAACAGACCTTGAAAGGCTCGTTGTCTGTTCTGAAGCTGATTCCAGGCACGTACTTGAGCCAAACAGGAAACCCACTGGACACAGATTGTGCTCACATTAATGGTGAATGCAAGCAAAGTGAGAGCGTTCTAGATCCAGAAAATGAAGAAATAAACAGAAGTAGCAAATACCCAAAATTCCATTCTGCACAAACATAAGGCCCAATCCTCAGATGAGCATAGAGCCCTGCTTTCTGAATGGTCTTTATGAACCTCACCAGATCGTATCTTCCTTTAAAGTCGTACTGTAACACACACATGCACCGACAGTTAGAAGAAAAAGCTACATCAATACCAACAATGAATTAGTGGAAAATAAGCTAGCCGAATGGCAAAAATGAGAGGAAAAAGAGTGCTCAGAACAACATACATTGCCAGGAGAGGGCTCATGGACATTCCAGAAGACATACGTTTCGACCACGTCTAAGCCTCCATCTTTAGCCTTCTGTATAAGATCTTCCCACATCTACACCCACGACCACATAAAAGAAGGCCAAAAAGAGTCAGAAAAAAGCACAAAACTTTTCACTCGAGAGATATTAAATCAGAGAAAGATGGAAGCTCGAGCTCCGTACATCGGGAGTGCTTCTGGGGTAATGTATAGAACCGGAGAAGAGAATCCTCCTCTGCCCATCAATCACAAGCGCCTTCTTGTCATAGCTCACGCTGCACTGGATCAGCTCAAGACCCAGCACCCAGACAAGCCCGACGACCCAAACCACCCTGGACACCGAGCTACCCGCCATTGCCATCTCCCACACGCCCCCAACGCTCTCTCCCCTCTTTCAGCCAACCAATGCCCGCAAGAGAAACAAGAGAAAGAGAAAGAAAAGAGAGAAAGGAAAGAGACCCAGAAAAGGAGAGATCTCTGTTGGGTCTTGACACTAGAAAAGGCCAGAACTTAATGCGCTGGGTGCTCGGCTTAAGCTAGTGGCGTCCAGGAGGAAGGAGAAGCGGAGTCCATCTGGCCTCCTCAGGACAGGGACACGACGGTTCACAGGTGTGAAAGTAAAGGAGCAAAGGAGGAAGCGGCAGTGAGCAATGGGCGAGAAGAGTCAAGGAGCGAGTGTGAATATATACAGGTTGGGAATCACTAGTGTAGAGAACAGCACGGTAAATTGCGTGGCCAAAAAAGAGCACAAGGAAAAAAAAAAATGGGTTGAACAGGCACCTCAAAAACAGGGGAGAGCCAACAACAGCAACAGCAACAGCAACAGCAACAAAAGAAAGAAACAGAAAAACAGGGGAAAATGAAATAAAGTTAAATCAAAGGAAGCTTTTTTTATTACAGTGTCTGTCTGAGTGAGATTAGTGTGTTCTTGGCGGGCGTTGCAGCAGCGCTAACAGAATCTTTGGGATGTTCACCGCCATTTTTTTCTTTCCCTCTCCCTCTTTTTCCGTCCTGTTTTTCTTTTTTTTAATGTAGAAAAGTACAATGGTTTTCCAAGTGAATTTTTGTTTCTTTTCTTTTCCACGTTTGGCCCCAGAGTATTTTGGATCCTTTTATCTAAGTCCCACATGCCCAAATAATTGCATTCTCACAGATATTTTCGTCTCAATAATGCTAAGAGTAAAAGAAAATCGTAACCCGATAGTTTTTTTTCCACTGATCCGACCGGCTTCAATCAAGCATTGATTATGATTAGCTTATATAGCGCCTGATAGATTTTTTTTTTTTTTCAGGTCACTCTCTATAAGGAAAAATGGCCACCTTAACAATAAAGACTATTGACAAGGATGCATTGAGTTGGGATAAAAATATTAAAAAATGGCAATTTAATTTTCATTTTGATTTCCCTGATTCTTGTTCTTTTTTCCAATTGATTGCATTTTCTTATAATTTAAAAAAAAAAAAAAAAAAAAAGGGAAGTGGAACTTTCCTAGTTGCAAACATCTGTCCCACGTACTAACCGAACTTGAGAAAGTGTTGGGGGTGGGTTTTGAGTATTGACTGCGACTGGGATGTAGTTGTCACATCCTTCCATATGTTCCTCCATATTTATTTATTTTTATTCTCATTTTTTCTATTATAATCATTATTATTATTATTTATTTTACTCAAAGGACATTCTAGAGTGGCAAGTGGCAACAGCAGGCAAGGAAGCCCACTTCTGGCGCAAAAGATTGAGGGGCGCGAGCTGTTGACTCGTTGACCGTGATCCGCCGAGGAAGGCGAGGAAGCAGAAGGGGTAGTTGCGTCATTTCGAACACGCTCGTCGATTTTTGTCGCGAGTTCCTTCCGATTTACCCCAAAACACATCTTTGCTGTCTATCCATCTGTCTCTTCTCTCTCTTGTCTCTCTTCGCTCGTTGATTGAAGCATTATGCGGACGAAATTCAATTTGTCAAACCAAGATTCAATTATTAAGTTCGAGATCTAGACAAGAGTCTATATAATTATGTTTAATAACTTGCTTGACTTCGAAATAACATTGAATGTCGGATCATTAAATAACTCTTAAAAAAAACAATAGCATTAATGGTCATTCAATTTTGATTCTGTATGCAATGTCGTCTATGAACTTTTTAATTTAAACAATGTAATCCCTAAAGCTTATAAATCATATCGAACTTTTGATTAAAATTAAGAAACGACGTTGAACATATTAAAAATTTATAAATTAAGTTAAAGTTTATGGACTAATTCTGCCATTTTTCCTTTTAAAAACTAATGCCAACTAGGATCATATCATCCTTCTCAATGCTAATTAAAGTGTCGATTGTGTTTTACGCATCTCCAGGCTATGCACTCGACCCGAAACATATATTAAAAAATAAAACTAATTGATCAAGTGCGACGATAGCGGGAGTGAAGCAGCAATTAAATAAAGATTCGGTCGTCAAAGTGATAAAAGTGAGTAAAAATCAAGCCCCACCCAATTTTGACAAAGTAACCACCAGAAGATTCCAGAATCCAATCTGGGCACTACATGTATTGACATTGGCATTTGCAAAAACTAAAGCATCGTGTGGTTGCTCGAGTGTTGAATGTGTTTGTCTCCGGCGTGGATTTGAATCACTGTATTTTCGCATTCTTTTCGAGTTCAAGAACCTTAAAGTCGTTACTTTAAATCGCCGATGCTTCCCTGGGGTTTGATCCCCCTTTTCCCCCAAGGCAAGGGGTGTGTGCTATTGTCCATTATTTGGTATGTAGACTCGATCGACGGACAAACGTCTTAGTGCCCTACTTAGACTTGCCTATGCTTGATCAAGCTAAAGGGTAGAATGGGCAAGCAATCCCTCGCCTAGTCCGATTGAATTTAGATAGAAAATCTAATAATTTTTTAAGTGAGGACACTTAGAGCCCTAACCAGTCTAGCATGCATCTCAATGTATGTTCACTCAGGTCCATAGAGGCATAAAATGGACTCTCACATCAAGCAATAAACTAAGTCCAATAATAATTGGTCATGATATATAGAAAACATTCCGCACCACATTCTTGCTAACTTAATCATTTGGAATAAAATGGGGACGCATTCAATCTCCACTTGGGATCAGAGCCGGAAGTGTCAACTTAGTAATCTAGGAGCTCCTTCCTCAAATGCTCGGGATTTATAAGATCCACCATTCAAGACTTTTTGCCGATAGATTGAAGTTTGCGTAAATTGAGGTGCATAAAATATATTTCGCACCGTACTCCACACATATACCCTATTCGGGTCAAGTAAATGACCAGGCATTCAGGACAAAAGATTAAAGCAAATTATCAGAAACTCACGCATTAGGACACTGGCTTTTCCGTTGTCTTGCATTCTTTCTTTTAAGGTAATTTGCAATCCGGGAATCCTGGAGGGTTTTAGTGAGGGGGAATAGAACCGGAAAAATCCGGTCAAAGGAAAACACTGAGCAAAGCAGTCAGTATTCTGCAGAATCCTCTTGCTTCCTGCCAGTCCAAAAAGCCAAAAATAATAATTATTATTTTTTTCACTTTTTATTTTTTTTGTTGGCAGTCCAGAAAATAATAATTAAATTGCCCTCATGAAAGTGTTCTTGATTTTGCACATTCCCTTCCTTTTTCCCCGGGGATTGTGAAGATGCTTTGCGACTCGAGCCCTCGTACTGGCCCTTTCATCATTATGGGCATTAATTATGTTTTCATTTTGTTTACTTCTTTTTTTAATTTAATTTTTTTTGCCACTTGGGAATTAGTTTTTCAATATTTATTAGAGAAAAAAATCGAGAGCAACTATAAACAACGACGCTGCAAATGCCAACAACAATCAAAACCTCAAAATATGATCAAGCGGGTAAATTTTTCTGGCTCATCGCCGGCCGTTTCATGGGCTTTGAGTCAGTGAAGCCAGAAAGTCATTGGCTTGATCGAAAAAGAAAGTCTTGTTAAGTCTTAAGGATTTGATTAGCACGAGCCATGAATCAACAAAGCACAACAATTGAGATCATGTTACTACAAAGAACTAAGGAAAATGAAGAAATGATTTAAAATTAATTTAATGTGTAATGTGATCCTTAAACTTTCAATTTGTTCAATATGGTCGATCTAGTCCATCGACTATATGAAAAAAAATCAATATTTTCCTTCTATAAATTCAAGTTTGAGAAAAAAAAATTGAACATTTTCATATAATTGATCGGCTAACTTGAACAATATCAAAAAATTAGGGACCACATTAAAAAATTAAAAGCTTAAGACAATATTGTACATTAAATCAAAGTTCATAGATTATATTGAATAAATTAAGAATTCATAGACTACATTGCAATTCAAATCAAAATTCACTAATTGTTTGCGCAATTATGTCAACGAACTAAGCACATGGCATATGATGAAAATCCCTGAGCGAGTCAGGCGGGAAGCTGAACACGGAAGAGGAACGGTCAGCGAGTTTGACTCAGCGAGCCGAGTGAGCCGGCGAGCGAGTGAAGTTAGGCCGAGTTTTGTCCTGGTCGTGTTGTCCTTCGCCGCTTTATCTCTCCCTCTTTTTCTTTATTTGGCCTTTATTTGGTATTCAATTGCCTTTTTTTTTTTTTATTCCCCTTATTAATTATGCTTTTAGCGGCGAGAAGGGCGGAAATTGGAAAACCCCAGGGACGCGTGGCGGGGCCCGGGCCCCTCCCGCCTAATCTGGCCACTGACCACTACCCACTCCTCACCGCTGATTGAGGATATTTTTTTTATTTTCCCTCAAAATATATTAAATAAAAGTAGTTGTAGTGCCCGCTCGAATTGTTTTTTTTTTTATTGTGTCACCCACTTTCTAAATGGAAGTTCATGCCGTACAACGGAATTTTTTTTGCCGAAAAGCCATAAAAAATATTGAATCATGTCTGTTGCGATAGTGATATCTCGAACTTTTTTGGGGTATCGCCAAACCTCTCAATCTTGTACTAATGTGATAAAAATATGTTCATTCTACCATAAAAAAAACTCCAAATTTTTCACTGTGTCATCAATACCCAAAACTTGTGCGATCGTGATAACAAAAATTCAGATATTAGTATTACAATGAATTGTGTTACAATGGATATTGGCGTAAGGTATTGATGATATAAAAAATTATGGGTGTTGGAATCATAATGTGTGTAATTGGAGATTTTTTTATGGTATTAACACTATTATTCTTCTAATGAAATGCACTTAAAATGAATATATTTTCCTTCTCGTAACGTGGATTGTTACACATTCCAACTTAATATCGAAATTATCATTAGGTACATATAAAGACTCGGTTATTGACATCGGTCACTAAATGCCAGTGGCGTTGAATGTGTAGGACATTTGTGAAAGTTTCAATTCATCGTCGCTCAATTTGATATGACTTATATCCGCCATTCCAGCTATCAGGACTAGGCCTCGGATCAAACCAAAGAAACAAAACATTAAAAAAAATAGAAGAAGAGACGAGTTCCCATGAAAAGTAAACTAATTTCCCTTTCTGCCTATGCCAAATTTCAATTTTCTGATCCTTTTCTATAAACCGGATTTCTAGCGAAGTCTTTCCAAATTGCCCAGTTGGCCCCAGATCTCGGTGCAGCCACACCCTAACTCGAGCTCAACCACAGAAGTAACCCTAATCAACACCACGATAACATCATGCGTGTTTACTATTTAATTAATTAATTAATTAATGATATTATATTATATCACATTATATTTCCAACGGTTATAGCTTGCTTAGAACGGTCGCCTTCATCATGGGTCGGTCCGACCTCTTCCTTTTTCGGTCTTTCTCCCGTTTGGAGAGTCGTTATCATGAGGAACGTTAGACGAAGAAGAAGCCATGATTAGGGCAGCGTACATGGTGCATGATGGGATTCCTCCGGCATTATCACATTCCCACCTCATGATTCGATTTATTAACGGTCGATAATAGGTCGATTTAGCGTGGAAAACGACCCATCATTTTTTCGCATCTTCGCCTCAAGCCTTTTCTAATCCGTCAACGGATGGGAAGAGGAATCGAAACCCCTTTTTTTCTAGCCCTCGGAAGTTCTGCGGGCGCGCATCATTTTGTCTTTAGGACTATAGCTGTATGATGAGCATGGACTGATGGGGGGTTTCGATGTGCTGCGAGTGCGACGGCATTATGATATGGGCGGGTCGCTTTTTCGTTGTTGTGTATCCGAGTAGTGCTCGGATCTGATGATCGAGACATTCTGTCATTATGGATCCGGAGTATGCAACGCAATCTTGATTCTAGTGTTGTGAAAAAAGAGTTTAGCGGGCAAGGGGGCCGTTACCGTGTTTCAATGATCATGTCCTATCGCCCGTTAATGAGCCATTGGATTCACGTCACGCGTCCTTTATTTACCTAACATCACGTGAAGAAATTGAAAAAGGGTTAAGATTCGTTATTATTGAGGTTTGAGATTGCTACATTTAGGGAAGCACCGTGCGAGGTAGAGAATCTTCATCCAACTAAAGAACGGATGATTTTTTGTTCTGTCAATAATTTTCTTTTTTTCTTTTAGAGATAAAGATGACGAGAGAAGGAATTCAATAATATTTATCTGGACACGTGGCGTGCATTCCACTGTGCATACGATGAAATACGGAAAAATAATTCAGGACCTGGCCCGAGTCTAGTATCTAGACGTTAAATTGACGAGCTTGCATGGTATTGTTTATTTCACATTCGCCTCCATTATTTCAATAATTATAAGAAAAGTCGATACGAATGAATCTACAACTGTCGCCATGTTTAGCTTTTAGGCATCCCATGTGCAAGGATCTTCATCACAAAATGAGACAACATTACATTCAAATCACAAAATCTTTAAATATGTTGTCATTATAAAAATAAGGGAGATCTTTATAGATTCAGTCGATCTGGGTTGATAGTTTGCCAACTCTGGTCCTAATGAAAATGTTATTACATCATCAGTGTAAAATCGAGGCGAACGATACCGAGAAGCTTAGCTGAAAATGGAATCGAGGGCATGTCAGAGAGAAGCAGAGGAAGGGCCCGTGTATCGGGAAAACGTATCCTTCATGGATTAAAGCTCAGATCCTACCACCGCCGCATGACGGCGACCGGAGACGTGGTGGCTGTACAGAGTTTGTTGCCAAATTTAAGCACCATCTCCTCCAACTATGGGGTCCTCATCAACTCATTGCTTGACTTTGGCCCCTTGAGAATTTATTGCTTTACCTATATAAGTCTCATTCAATACCATTAGTTCACGCGTCTTATCATCGAGATGGAAGCATAAGAATCGAAAATTGACCCGATTGAGGTCAAAATCATGGATGTCGATTAGGAAATTATGTATTTACTTCAAGTTGCATTCACACGCGTACGCTTTTTTTTTTTTCCCACGTAAATGCAGCGTCTAGGACTCTTTCAACGTCTGAATAATTCCTATCGGTTAGTTTTCTATGCCGGACACATCGGAAAACTACTAGAGATACGCACAACTATGCTTATGGGGTGGACCAACATTGTGTAACATCCGACTGCTTTTAAGCATGAACGAACGACCAAGATCTGTGGAAATTGAATTCGATGGGTTAAAATGACAAATGAAGTTCTCAAAGTTGGACTTCTAAGAGGTTATTGGTGATTTAGTCTATTAGATTATGTCAATCATATGAAAAGGAAATGTGAGATCCACACCTCCTTGATGATTAGTCCTCTTGTAAATTTTGTATTATGATCGACTCTATTCATTCCATTATATATGAAACGAGTCCATGTAATGTTTTCTTTTACACACCTTCAATTTATCGAGAATAGCTGCTCTTGATTGAATTTTGTAGGTTGCTTCGAATGCTTACAAAGGAGAAAATTAATTTTGAGCAATTTATTTTTTGGCCAAATGAGATGTTGTATCAACCCATGAGGTTGGATTTAACAATCAAGGAACTAAAATGAGTGTTAGACAAGAAGTGCGGATGGGTTTCATGCCCCACATCATCAAATACAAACAATGTCATATTTGAATTGCCTGCCTTGATTTTGGCACACAAGTCGTGCACAGGCATTACATCTATTATGTACGTGTGCATGCACATAAGTACACATACTAGGTACCAATATTGAAAACCTTTCATTCCTTTTTAGTGATAAAGAAAATATAAAACGAATTAGGGATGTAGTCACCAAAAGTTTTTTGAACTTTTTCGATTTGCGCAACGTCATCCCTAGATTATTTTTTTTGGCAATTGAATTCTCGAATCATTTATTTGTTTTGTTCATGTCAATTCATGCGTTAAATATTTGAATGAGAAATTGACTTACCGCCCACGTCGTTGTCATGTAAACACTCCTCTTACTAAATGCTAGCATTCCCCCAACATGGAAAAACGGCTGAAATTTTCTTTTCGTAAAAGTCCCGGGAATCTTTGAACCAAACATCTAGTAAACACCAACAAGCGAAGAAAGAAAGATTTCAAACATCACAAACCAAAGGGGGAGGGGGACCCTTGAGAAGGCCTGCTGCCAGCATCACGGGAATGGGAAGCTTGCCGAATATTCGAACATATGATTTAAAGATCTTATCGTGTGAACAAAAGAAATTTAGGGATGATATTGTATGAATCGATAAAGTTAGAGATTTTTGGTCATTCCATCTGACATTTGAGGGGAAAACTCGCTTTGCAAGTTTAAAATTAATTTGAGGTTCCTTTTTCTACAACTGGTCCGAGATGAACAATGACCAAAGTGAATGTTCTTCTTTTTCCTCTTTATATATTCGGATCGGGATTGCGGGGGGGACCTTTTGTCTTCGCCCTTTAGTGCATCGCCACTCGGCCCCGTACAAGTGCTTTTGCTCTAATCCACGTCGTACCCAACCACCACACTATATACCTTAATTTTTTAGAAGAATTCCGAAAATTCAATTAAAAAAAATAGATTTTCCAAATTAATAAAGTGAAAAGGAGAATCGGGTAAAGATAATAAGACAATACGATATCAGTAATAATCAATTAGGGATTTGCACATTTCTTGATACGTGTAATTCTGAGAGACATGGAGAATTGATGAAATATTTTAGATGTTTTTAGCACCTTAATTCTATTTATTGAAAGGAAAATTGTTAATATGAAATTGTTTTTTTCATGGACAAAAAACAACGAGTTTAGATCGAGGTTGAAAAACATATTTTTTTTTTTTATGATAAGAAGGGAATTATTTTCTGCAATACATAAAATCGATGAAAATTAATTATTTTTTCTCGTGAATGGATTCTGTGGAAAGCTGTCGACTCGCGAGACATTGAAAGCT
This sequence comes from Eucalyptus microcorys, assembly GCA_014182515.1. NCBI lineage: Eukaryota > Viridiplantae > Streptophyta > Magnoliopsida > Myrtales > Myrtaceae > Eucalyptus > Eucalyptus microcorys. The sequence goes on from CM024570.1 coordinate 28,297,305, forward strand.
ACACGGGTCAATGGTGCCATGCTCAGACCAAAAAGGAAAAAACATGAAATGGCGCCATGTGACGGCCCGGAGAGGGAGACGGTAGTACACGTGAGGCTACGGTGTCACTGCGTCGGGCCCCACCACTGTCCTCTGCATTCGGATCAGATCAGCGGTGGAGGGGAGAAGCGGCCCCACGCATGCACGCCCAAAAGAAGAAGGCGTCGGTGCACGTGCCCCGCATGATCTTCTCCTCCCCTCCAACCCAAAAACATCACGCAAGCGGGGCGTCGACCGCCGTCATCTCGTTTCCTCCTCGCGATTCGCTTCCCTTCCCCCCCGTGTCCCCCGTTAGCGTCGGTGGGAACGGCGACGGCGCTGCCTTTCCGTCGTGCTTTGACCATTTTGCCCCCCCTGACGAAGCCGAGGTTCACGCCGTGCGCCGACAGTGGGGTTGTTCCCGGTTCGTGTCCGACTTCGTGTCTGCTTTCGGAGCGCATTTTAGGACGTGATTGACATTAACTTAAAAGCGAGGAGAGATACGTGTGATTAACGACGGCACAAGCGACAATCGTTCTGCCGGTCGTGAACATGGTCGATCCTCCACCCCAAGTGCATTTCCGTTGTCATTGTCTAAGCAGGGGCCTAATTTGTCCGCGGACCGGGCATCCGTCGGAGAACATCCCGACGTTGTGTGAGGACCCGGCCCATTTCACATGGGCCGAGCGAGACTCTAAATGTGTGTTTGATAATATTTCTGTTTTGATGAACAATTTTTTTTCAAAAATAAGTTTTTTTTCTATTATCTAAAATAATTTCTGAATAAAATAACGTATTTGGTAACCATATAAAATTTATATTCTGAAAATAGAATAAAAACATGAATACGTTTGGTATAACCCGCGAAATTTTTATACTGTAGAATTTCTTTTAATTTTTTAATAATTTTTAAAATTTTTTTTTCTCTTATGTTTTTCCTCCTCCTCTAGCTGGCAGTTACAACGGTTGACAATGGCAAGTGGCGGGGGCTAGCAATCCGCAACGAGTTTCCACCAGCCAATTAGAAGAGGAAGAAAAAGAAAAGAAAAAAAGAAAGGAAAAATACTTATTTTTAGAAATTGTTTCCGGAAATAATAAACTATTTTTTTCTACTTCTTATTTATGTTCTAAATTTATTCCTGGCCACTTTTCTATTTTGGGGAATATAAAAATTAATTGTCTATTTTTTCTATTTTGGAGAGCAAAAGAACAAAAAAAAGAAAAAAGAAGAAGAATAAAAGCATTATCATGCGCACCCTAAGTATACACATGAGATGGGGATTGTTTGGGATCGCTATTTGCTTATGAATTAGTTGACAATATCCTTATTGTTTGATATGGGACATTTGGAATGTTACGATTTCTCTCATTTAAAGAAATGATATTATTGCTAGTGTTAAGCTTGCGTCGCTTGGCAACACCTTATCATTTGATGTGTAGAGTTGGGCTTCCTCTTATTCATTTCCTCTTGATGCAGGTATCTAGTATTCTATTATGCCTAATCAACGATCAAGATACGAATTTATATGAATCGACCATAATCATTAATCATATAGATCTCGTCATTTTCTTTTTAAAAAGATAAATGAGTGGTCTCACATGGGTATCTTTTTGTCCGAGTGGGATGTTGGTATCTATGTGCAGTAAAACGAGAGATTGCAATGAATTTTAGAACAGCAAATTAAAGGCGTATTCATGTGTATACTGGCAAAAGCAGAAAAAAATAAAGACAAAAAAAAAAGGGGCAGTTGAATGTCATGGCCTAAGGCAATCTTCGAGACCACGTGGCGGAACGTGGCGGCCTTTGACTTATGTTGCCGGTTCATCCTCACCATTTTCGCCTTTTCCCTTTTGGCGTTGACTTCTATATGCAGCACAGTCGAACCCCCATTATTCAATCCTAACGAGCTTTTTAACTGGGTCACGCATCGGTTATAACTGCCCCCGTGATTTCCGAATGCTCCGACTAAGGGCAACATTTACATAGGAATCGTCGAAATGACATTGAAAGATGCTCATGAATTTAGGATTTGAGTTATCTTAGTGAGAGGATTAAGGGTTTCGGTTTCTGCTCCCACCTTTAATGACGAAGGAAGGAAGCCGATCTTAGATAGATAGATTCGGGAGTTCACATTATTGGGAAAATATGGTTTCGAATTGGGTAGAACAATGAAGTCGGATCTTTAGAGTGATCAAGTTGGACTTTGAGGCGTGATATCACTTTCTTTAAGTATTTATTTGCCTCACAACATTGCTAATGGTCATCGACAAATATCCTCCAGGATACAACAAAGTCTAAAAAATGAAAATACTAGATAGCAATTCTAGTATTTCTTAATGGTCTCTCTAGGAAACAATTAAAAGAATGGCTGTAGTTTTCAGAAAGAATGCTCGAAAGGATAAAAATGATCATTATCTTTCTTTCGAAAACTGATATGTATATATATAAAACACTCTTAAAACACAGGTAACTCTTCATAAAAAATTGCAAAAAATGAACAAATGCATCATTTCGAAAATTGCCCAATTGAACAAAGGCGTCCATTCAGAAGAAGTTGAAAAACGAACAAATGCAACCCTTCGGAAAAAGTTACAAATTGAAAGAGTATCTTTTCCAAATGTTGTTTTTTAAAAATACAAACAAAAATTCGGAATAATAATAAATTTTTTTTTTTTAAAACTCTTCATTGGTGCTCTAAGCGAGTCAATTTCGGACGTAACAAAAGTGGATGGCAGTCAATGGATGATCAAAGGAAGAAATGGTTCGCTTGCGAATCAAGTTCGGCATGGCTGACCCATAAACTGTCCCAGCACCCCTTTGGTGATGTGCACAGGTTGTTCTTTCAACGCCGACAATGAAATGCATGATGTTTTTGCAACACTCTTAAGTACCATGAGGGTTTGAGTATCTTGTTGAGCCGAGTTCAAACTTATAGATACTTCACTCAATAGGCTCAGGAGCATTATCGAGTTGGCATTATTTCTTTAAAATATATATATATATATATATATATATATATATATATATAACAGTATTGGAAAACTACCTAATGTATCCACATTCTTTTCGAGCTTCTTATGATGGAGTCTATAAATTCATATTAGTAAGTCGAGTCGAGTCGAGTAAAACTCTTGTATAATGATTTCCTATTCGAGTTGAAGTTGAGCATAAATTTGATCGAACCGAAGTCGAGTCCCGATAGCCAGGCATGCAAAGCTGACCCAAGCTCAAGCGTGCAGCAATGTAATCGGCTTGGCTCGACTCAATTACACACCCCCATCTCATCCGGGAGTCCCGAAATCGGAGCAAATCAGTTCCTTGATTAGGGCGAACAGAAACGAGATTTCGTGTATGTTACCTAACTCCATTAAGGATCTCTAAAAGCAGGGAGGGAATATCTCAGTTCATCAAGGGTCTGGCACGCTCTTGATGAGGGGCGGTGCTTCCTTCGCTTGCAAGATTCACTCCTTTTGGGCCAAATCATTATCCAAAACGACACTAGTCTCTCCCTCTTATCTCCTTTTCTCTTTTTTTGCTCCTTTTGGGGGCCTGAGTGTTTCTAGCTTTTGGGGGTCCTTCCTAGGGTTCTTCCTCCTTCGTGGCGCCATCCCACCGCTGCCCTTTTCCCAACAAGTTTCTCTTCTCTTCTCTTCTCTCCATCCTCGAGAGCTAATCCCTTTATGTTCCTTCAGCATGACTGAGGGGTGCCCCGGAAAAGGGGGGATTGGATTCTCCTACGCCTTTTTCTTCTTTCGCTTTTCCTTCTTTGGCTTTGGCGGGGTCATAAAGTATGGGATTGCAAGCCCTTTTCGTACGCTGGGAAATCCATTATATCTAGACTTTTGGTCCGTAAAAGTCAAGCCCAACGGACAAGTTAGGGGGCGAGACCGGCCGTTGTGTGACGCGGATCCGATACGCTTAACGGTCGGGATAAGTATCCTAGGAATGCCATAATTTTCGTACGGCACTCACGTGAGGACTGTAATTTTTTTTTTTCATTTACTTGAGTGCCGTAATCGGTATAAAATTGATTGTTTGAGTGTCGTTTCCCAACAAATTGTCCTACGTAAGTTTTTTTCCTTAATTTTTGATTTTGACGTGGAATTCTTCAAAATCTTCCCCAATTAGACAATGCCATTTTCAGACTCTCTCTCTTTTCCTTAAACGACACCGTTTTCAAACTCCCTTTCATTTGGTCACTTAAGTTATCATTGTTTAAAAACCGATGAGCCTAAGTGTTCACTTCTAAAAATTAATGACACTTAAACAATCATTCGTGAAGGTTATTATAACTTCCGCTGTCCTTCAATTAGACACTCAAGCAAATATCGTTTGCCTCCTCAAGTGTTGATTTCAACTTTCCGACAAGCCACGTTGAATGATATATTATAAATTGATGCCATATCGGCTTTTTTGGGGAGACAAATTGTCGATGGCACTCAAATAATTAAATTTTCAAATTTGTGGTATTTAAGCGAGCAAAAAAGAGTTATGACACTCGTAATATACTTATTCTTTTAATGGTCTATATGTGATATGGTCTATAAAAGTCAAGCTCAACGGATAAGTAAGGCAGTTGAGACTGATTGTTGTATGATGTGGATTCGATACACTTAATGGTTGGTAAATGCATGCTTAGTTCAGACCAAACAAGTTAGGTTTCGAAATCAGAAAAATGGAAACGAGGAGAAAAGCTAACAAATGCACAAGGGTTTTCTTTCTTGTGTCTCCCTGTCGGGTCAGTGAACTCCTCAAGAACACCAATCCACGGGCGGCTTTTCGCCCCTTTTGGCGCGAGAAGCACATGCAAACGCTGTGGCCTAATGATGGTGGGGGTGACGCGATCGTGACGTCATAATCGCATGTTTAAGTTTGAGAAAAGCCCTTAATTATCTTCAAAAGATAATATTCTTCAAAAGGGCCCTTATTATATGTCTCATGATGGAGAATCGAGAAAGAACATATACAATATATTATCTCCATGCTGCGCTTTTCATAGTACACGACAGTCCTGTAATTTCTAAACTCCTTAATGGCGGGCAGGCCAATGACGCTCGGCCTCTCGCGGAGATGATAAGCCTGTCCGTATTCAGACAACGATAGTTCACAAGCAATTATCGAAACTGTTGGGACGGACATTATGATTAGATCAGCAGCAAAGGGCTCAATGAAGCTGGACCGCGATGTCCCTGCTCCTCGTATTTGAAAAGCAGCCGCGACATAATGATGGGCGACCGCATACGTGTATATATACGGCCATGTACGTATAGGGGATGAAGTCCTGAGGCCTAAGCAAAGAGAGGCAATCATTGGTGAGTGTCCATGCTTTTGAATCATGGCGGGATCTGCTTTTTGCTTGCTCGAGCGACGCGTGTGGAAACGGCGTTGGTGGTGATCAACGGGGAGTTTCGTCGTGGGCTTGTGGATGTGGTTGGTCAAGGCACGCTTCTGCGGATTGAACATGCGTAATCGTGGTCCAGTGGGTCTTTCTCTAAACTTCCTTGAGATTAAATCAAGCGAAGGGCTCTGCCTACACTTTCCAACTGTTCTGGATTGGTGATGTGGCCAATGGTCTCGCACGATCCAATGGATGGTCCATCATTTTGCACTTGAGAACGATATTGGGAAGATCGATTTCATAGGTGATGTGATGGATAGGTCGATCATTATATGGAAAACTATAAGAGGATGCTTGTGTCTTTTCGGCTAGATCACAGAAACTTTGCTATGCAATGATAAATCAAATTGGTATGGCAGAACGAGTGTTGGAATACATACCCTGCAACTGATGCTCATGACCGAGATTGGAGAAGAAGGGGGGGGGGGGTGGAGCTCGTTTAGGAGTTAGCCAAAATCATCTCTAATATTTTACTTGATTATGATAATACAGTGTTGCCTAGGGCCTGATCTTATTTGGGCTGGGCTTAATTTCTTGGATCAATGCACAGGTATCAAACTGCGATAGATCATGGCATGATTTAGTATTCAAATACATCAAGACTCCATCATGTATACGCTAGACTTTAGTTTGAGACTAAAGCATACGTTATATGAGGTTTTGTGAGATCACTGCTCGATTGATTAAACACTTAAACCGTTGGATGAGTGTGTAGTTTAATATTTAAATACTTTAATCCCCCTGATAAAAGATCCAATATTAAATGTTAGTAACCACCCAAACAGGTATAAAAATTGTTCTCTCGGGTGCATGATTGCTGCAAAATCAGTTCCAAGAATTAAAAGTTTCAAATCTCATGAATGCGAATTCTATTTCCTTCAGCTTCGAAATCTCCTCTTATACTACTCCTAATCCAAGCTGACTGTTGACATATCTCTAGGAGGACTTATCTAGCCAATCTACCTATTGGCTTGGATCTAGTTGAGAAGATCGTTGAGATTTATGCTTTCCATAATTTCTATTGCCCATACAATAGATCGGGTTTCCAAAAAGTCGAGTGTTTACGAATAGAAAGAATGTTTCGCCTTTAGAAAAAATCCAAGGAAGTTGAATCTCCGAAAGATATTTGCAAAACTTTTATTTTGTAACTCCTTATAAATACACGGGTGATTTACTCCTTCCTATATGATTGGAAAACTGTATAAGAAAGGAAGTAATCAAGCCATGACTTTGGTTCTGATTAATAACGTCTTATCACATCTAATTAGACTTTCCACCCGAAAACATTTTTTATAAAAAAACAATTTAGGGGATGTTTCCTCAACAATGATAACCTTGATATAATCATATCTGTGGTTTATTCCTACCTTTTTGTGTGTTATTTAAGTTCTTTAGTCAGGTTGGATTATGTTTATTTGAGCTACATGTACCCATATAAAAATTCCCAGTTACAAAGGTGACAGAATGCAATGTGGAACAATGAACAATGAAAATTAAATTAGCATCAGCAGACAGCAAACAGAACATTAAGTCAACATAAGGAGATTAACCAACCATATTCTTAAAGAGACAGGCAAAAGAAAATGGGCAACTGGAGCTACACATGCAAAGTTGGACGATCACACTTGAAACCAGAACAAAAGTGAAAATTAATGTGGAATAACCCGATGTCAATCAATTTCCATACGCAGGGCGAAGGAAGGAAGGTAATTTCTGCCAGAACGCCATAAGGGACAATTGAGGCAAGGAACATGAACATTAATAAAATCTTAGTCCCTCATGATTCCAATATTAGCAACCCAATAACCCTCATAGTCATAAGATTCCCGGACGATTAGTAGCGGGCACAGAACCGTACATTTGAGATCAACATAATCAGATCAGTGTTATGACATCTTCTACCACAAATAAAGTCGCTGCGTATCCCCATTTGTGGAACCATTTCCCTCATCTTTTGCACAAGGTCTAGGTATGCCTCATGGGTATAGCCACGACGCATTCTTTCAAGCACTGTCGAACTCCCTGTTTGTGCTGGTAAATGAATGTATTTGCAGATGTTATGCCTGTCTCTCATCAGGTACGGCAACTCATCAGGAAAGTCCTTAGGGTGAGGGGACGTGTTTCTGAATCGCATTTCAGGAAATTCTGTGGAGAGTTCTTTTTTAGATTAAGATTTCTTCACAAGCAAACTGAAACTACAATAAGACATGGGAAGAATAATCTTATATCAATGTTCATAAAAAAAAAAAATCAACCAATAAATTCTCTGAAAGTTAGGAAAAAGAGCATCAATGCCTTGCAACGTCAAATGGAATTTCTTTTACACTTCGAATTATTTGGTTCCTTAAACGTGGAATTTCTTTCACATCTACCCTCAATTCAACAATGCAAAAAAAAAAAAACAAAAAAACAAAAAAATAAATTCGACGGGTGGACAATAATCTTTGCTTCTGTTTCCATCACCCCTATTATCAAAACAAACCCTAAAATCCCTCCCATCCACTCTTTTCCACCTTCTTCATTCCCATTCTGTTCAATTTTTTCAATCCATTTTGCATGTCTTCCTCTTCTCCCCACCGCTCCTTCCTCGTTCATCCCAAGGAAAAAGTTGAGAAGGAGGAAGTTGGACAACCCTCCTTCCTCTCTCTCGTTCCCGATCCATATCGCCATGGATTTGCACCATTTGATCCTGCTCCTCCTTTTCGCTTCCATCTCTCTCTCCGAAGCCAAGCTCAGCCCTAAATATTACCAGAAATCATGCCCCGATTTCGAGAGGATCGTCCGTGAGACCATCACCAACAAGCAGATGTCCACACCGACCACCGCGGCCGGCACTCTGCGCCTCTTTGTCCACGACTGCTTGGTCGAAGGTTGTGACGCCTCCGTCCTCGTGTCCTCCAACTCCTTCAACCACGCGGAGCGCGACCACGACATCAACCTGTCTCTCCCAGGGGATGCGTTCGAGGTGGTCACTCGTGCCAAGACCGCCTTGGAGCTCTCTTGCCCTAAGACGGTCTCCTGTGCCGATATATTGGCCCAAGCCACCCGGGACCTTATCAGCATGGTTGGCGGTCCATTCTATACGGTTAAGCTTGGTAGGAAGGATGGCTTGGTGTCGAAGGCATCCAGGGTCGAAGGAAATCTTCCAAGAGTTACCATGAGCTTTGATGAATCCATCAAGATCTTCGAGTCCAAGGGGCTCACCGTGCAAGAATTCGCAGCTCTTATGGGCGGACACACCATCGGGTTCTCCCATTGCAAGGAATTCAGCGACAGGATCTTCAATTATGGCAAGACCTCCGGCCATGATCCCGCTTTAAATCCCAAGTTCGTTGCTGGCTTAAGGCAAATGTGCGCCAATTACACCAGGGATGGCAGCATGGCCGCCTTCAATGACGTAATGACGCCCGGAAAGTTCGACAACATGTACTATCAGAACCTGCCGCGCGGCCTAGGGCTATTGGCCATGGACCATGCGTTGTATGCGAACCCTAGGACCCGGCCGTTCGTGGAGATGTACGCCAAGGACCAAGCTGCGTTTTTCGAGGCGTTTTCGCGTGCCATGGAGAAGTTCAGTGTTTATGGCGCCAAGACTGGTCGGAATGGAGAGATCAGGAGTAGATGCGACGCGTTCAACTCGCTTAGAACTTAAAAATGGATGCAACATATATGGAGAGACATCTTTTATTGTGTAATCTTCTTATAAGGCGTAGTATCATTTGTTTCATACCTATGATGCCAATTATAACATTTGGAGGAGTATGAGGATGGAGGTACGACGTTATTGTGATAAAAGGGATTCAAGTGCTAAAAGAGATATGCTTTTTTGTGTTTCTCTAGTTCGTACGTACAGGAGTTAGGTATACGATATGCATGTACGTCCTTTCTTGCCTCTAATGAGATGAGGAAGTTCTCGGCATGGACAGATGTTAAGAGCCAATGATGATTTTTGGGACGTTCGGTAAACACAGTTGATAAATGATTTCCGAACTCTTTCTAGAATTTTTCTCTTTCTTTTCTTTTGTTCTTGCATTTATTTGGAGAATTCAACGTCCATTCCGAGTTGGGTAAGCATGGATTGGTGGGCCAACATGGAATGCTGATAACATTGATTAAATTCCTCTTAGACTTACTAAGGGTGACCTTAAGTACTGGTTTCTAAAGTGATGGAGCCATCCATTTATTTAAACTTAAAGGTCACTCACAGTTTCATTATCCAAACGACACTAGTCTCTCCCTCTTTCTCCTTTTATCTTTTTGCTCCTTTTGGGGGGCCTGAGTGTTTCTAGCTTTTGGGATTCTTCCTAGGGTTCCTCCTCCTTCGTGGCGCCATCCCTCCCCGCCTTTTTCCCCAACAAGTTTCTCTTCTCTTCTTTCCAGTTTCCATCATCGAGAGCTAATCTCTTTCTGTCCCTTCAGCATGACTGAGAAAACCGGAAAAGGGGGGATTGGATTCTCCTACGTCTTTTCTTCTTTCACTTTTCTTCTTCGGCTTTGGCGGGGTCATAAAGTATGGGTTTGCAAGCCCTTTTCGTACGCTTCAAAATCCATTTTATCTAAACTTTGGTCCATAAAAGTCAAGCCCAACGGACAAGTGAGGGGTTCGAGACCGGTTGGTGTGCGACGCGAATCTGATATGCTTAACGATCGGGAGAAGTATATTAGAAGAGTCATAATTTTCGTTTGATGCTCACCTAAATGACAATTGGTGTAAAATCGACACTTGAGTGCAAATTGTGCTACTGAATTTTTTTCTTAATTTTTCATTCCGATGTGGAATTTTTTAAAAACAACTTGAAGTCCAATGTGCATTTTTTAGAAATTTTATACAGTTATATGACATCATTTTTGGACTCTTGTTCTCTTCCTCAAACAAAACCATTTTTAAACTCTCTCTTTTCCTGTCACTCAAGTGGTCGATTTTTATAAATTAATGAGCCTAAGTGTTTGCTTCTAAAAATTTGTAACAGTGAAATGATCATTAGTGAAGGTCATTGGAACTTCCGCTATCTTTCAATTAAACGCTCAATCGACATTGTTTGCCTTCTCAAGTGTTGGTTTCAGCTTTTTGACACACCACATGGGATGATATATTATAAATTAAAGCCACGTCAACCTTTTTGATGAGATAAATTGCTGATGACATTCAAGTGATCGATTTTTCAAATTTGTGATATTTAAGAAAAAAAAAAAAATTATGACACTCAAGTGAGTATCGTACAAAAGTTATGATAGTCCTAATGTACTTGTTTTCTTAACGATTTATATATGACATGGTCTACAAAAGTCAAGCCCAACAAACAAGTAAGGCAGTGGAGGCTGATTGTTGTATGGTGTGAATCTGATGCACTTAACAGTCTATATATGTGCGCTTAGTCAAGACCAAATAAGTTAGGTTACAAAATCAGAAAATGGGAACGAAAAAAAAATGCTAAAAAATGCACAAGGGTTTTTCTTTTCTTGTGTCTCCTTGTCGGGTCAATGAACTTCTCAAGGACACTAATTATGACGTCATAATCGCATGCTTTAAGTTTGAGAGCCCTTAATTATCTAAAAATAATAATATCCTTCAAAAGGGCCTTACTATACATACATACATACATACGCACATATATATATTTTTATTGTAGTGGAGAATCGAGAAAGAATATGTACAATATATTATCTCGATGCTCCGCTTTTCATAGTACGTGACACTCTAACTTCTTAATGGCGGGCAGGCCAATGGCGCTTGGGACGGACATTATGATTAGATCAGCAGCAAAGGACTTAATGAAGCTGGACCGCGATGTCCCTGCTCCTCGTATGTGAAAAGCAGCGGCGACATCATGATGGGCGACCACATACGTGTATATATACGGCCACGTACGTATAGGGGATGAGTCCCGAAACCTAAGCAAAGAGAGGCAATCATTGGCGTGAGTCCATGCTTTCGAATCGTGGCGTGATCCGCTTTTGCTTGCTCGGGCGACGCGTGTGGAAACGGTGTTGGCGGTGATCAATGGGGAGTGTTTCGTCGTGGGCTTGTGGATGTGGCCGGACAAGGCATGCTTCCGCGGATTGAATGTGTGTTATTCGTGGTCCAGTGGGTCATTTTCTCTGGACTTCCTTGAGATTGAATCAAGCAAAAAGGCGCTTTGCCTGCGCTTTCCAACTGTTTTTGGACCGGAGAAGGGACGGTTCCACGTGATCCGATTGATGGTCCGCTCGTTTTGCACTTGGGAACGATATTGGAAAGATCGACTTCATGGTGATGTAATGGACAGGCCGATCACCATATGGAAAACTATAAGAGAGTGTTTGTGTCTCTTCGACAAGATCACAGAAGCCTTGCTCTGCAATGATAATAGATTTGATATGGCAGAACGAGTGTAGGAAAAAATACCCTGCAGTTGATGCTCATAACCGAGAATGGAGATGGCGGGGAGATGGCTGAGGAGTTAGCTTAAAGCCTCTGTTATTTTACTTGATTATGGCAATATAGTGTTGCCCAGGGCCTGATTTTATTTGTGCTCGGACTTAATTTCCTGAATCAATGCGCTGGTATCAAACTGCATTAGATCACGGTGTGATTTAGTATTCAAATACATCAAGACTTCCTCATGCATATGCTGAACTTCGGCCTGAGGCTAAATTTGTGAAATCAATGCCCACCGTTCTAATAACCAAAATTGTTAGATGGGTGTCTGATATGATATTTAAATACTTTTAACACTCCCCCTAATAAAATTTCAATATTAAATCCCAATCACCACCCCGATAGACATCAAATGCTGAGCTGACATTTTATCATAATCCAATGGTTTTCAACAAAATTGCTCTTTACCAACTGTTCAGAGGCAAGAGCACAAAGGGAAATTTGAAACAAGTGCACATCAGTGCGAACATAACCTAAAAAGATTGAAGAAACCGACTTGCTCCGGAGGCACGTGCCCTACTGTATGAGGTGGTCCTGAACTAATGGCACATGCGAGGTTGACTCACATGCACTCGGGGCGGGCGACACTTGCTCAAAAGAATTGCTCTCTCGGGTGCGCGATTGCTGCAAAATCAGCTCCAAGATAAGAGTGCAGACGAAGGCAGAAGTCATTCGACTCTGCTCTATTCGTTACTCTGATCTGCTCAACATCTGCAATCAAAGAACTTTGTACCGCATATCATCTCAATTCGAGTTTTTCATTGGCTGGCTCGTTCCAAATTGACAACAGAAAACAGCTGAGCCATCCTCGAGCGGCTTATGACATTTCTGAGACGTAATTTAACTAAATATGCACATTGGTACATTAGCATTCTCTAAGCACTGCTTTCACAGGCGACCAGTTCCTCATCCTGGACTCTGTGGAATAAACTCAACTTGGTTATGGCAAGAGCTTCACCAAATAATGAAGCTCGTGTAGATTTCATTATGTAGACTTCTACGTAGTCACCAATGGAAGGATTTCTCTTGCTAGTAGAATTATCAGCACGATCAATGACTGGGAGTTTTGCAAAAGACACTCGGTGGCCTCTATCACTCTTGCCAATGAGTTCAGTGTCAGGAGCTCTCTTGTTGGGCCCTTCAACCAATACAAGTTGGATGCTTCCAATTTGGGAATCATAACACTGACCTGTACTCTCACGGAAAGCCTCAATAAGTTCAATCAGCCTCCTTTGCTTGACTTCTTCAGGAACATCATCATCGTAGTTTCTATTAGCATGTGTTTTCTCTCTCATGCTATAAGCAAACATGTATGCCATATCATAACCAACTGTTCTTACAAGGCTAAGTGTGTCTTCATGCTCCTCTTCAGTTTCTCCACAAAAGCCTGTGAGCCAAAGAAATGAGGGGACAGAAAAGAATCAGAAAGCCTACAACCTCATTAGAAGAGAAATTTAAGAAGGAAAACATAACTTGTAGGTTTTAGCACTGGAATGGCACATTAGCCTCCATATTGCCACGATTAAGCATGGCACATTAGGCATCCATAATGCCATGGTTAAGCATATCAACTCATTTCCAAACCATTAATGGCTTGTGCTTCTAACTTATCTTTGTACCATGTCATTTGGTGTCTTTGCTAAACTATCTCAATTTCCAGGTGAAGTGGCACAAAGTAAATAGCACATAATTTACTTGATATAATTGCATCTGTGGTTTATTCCTACCTTTTTGTGTGTTATTTAAGTTCTTTCATGTCAGGTCGGATTATGTTTGTTTGAGCTACATGCACCCATATAAAAGATCCCCAGTTACAGAGGTGACAGAATGCAAAGTGGAACAATAAACAACAAAAACTAAATTAGCATCAGCAGACAGCAAACAGAACATTAAGTCAACATGAGGAGATTAACCAACCATATTCTTAAAAAGACGGGCAAAAGAAAATGAGCAACTGGAGCTACACATGCAAAGTTGGAGGTCACACTTGAAACCAGAACAAATGCGAAAATTAATGGGGAATAACCTGATGTCAATCAATTTCCATATGCAGTGCAAAGGTAATTTCTGCCAGATCATCATAAGGACAGATTATGGCAAGGAACGTGAACATTAAGGATGCGCATGACAAAATTTCTGGAACAAAAATTGATTTCTAGCCAGAAATTGATTTCTCAATTTCTATTTCAGAAACTGAGAAGTTAAAAATTTTAATTTCTGATTTCTTCTTCAAATCTATTTCTGAAATAGAAATTTATTTCAGAAATAGAAAAATCAAGTTGCGTTACCAAATGGATTTTTGTTTCAAACCTGTTCCGGGGAACAGAGAAACAGAGAAATAGAGAAGTAGAAATTTTATCATGCGTGCCCTAATAAAATCTTAGTCCCTCATGATTCAATATAAGCTTCACAATAAACCTCATAGTCATAAGATTCCCAGACAATTAGTAGCGGGCATAGAATTGCATATTTGAGATTAACATAATCAGATCAGAATGTTATGACATCTCTTACCACAAATAAAGTCGCTGCTTATCCCCATTTGAGGAACAATTTCCTTTATCTTTTGCACGAGGTCTAGGTATGCCTCACGCGTATAGCCGCGACGCATTCTCTCAAGCACTGTCGAGCTCCCTGTTTGTGCTGGTAAATGAATGTATTTGCAGATGTTATGTCTGTCTCTCATCAGGTACAGCAACTCATCAGGAAAGTCTTTAGGGTGAGGGGACGTGTATCTGAATCGCATTTCAGGAAATTCTGTGGAGAGTCTGTCTAGAAGATCTGCAAAACGCAGACCCGTTTTTTTCACCTTGCACGTGCTGGAAAATCCTTCACTCAGCTTCCAATTCGTGCCAGGTTCAACATCTTTTTCAAGCCCAGACATGTCGTTGTAGCTATTAACATTCTGGCCAAGTAGTGTCACCTCCTTCACACCTTCTTTTGACAACTCTTCCACCTCCCTTACGATTGACTCAACAGGGCGTGACCGTTCTCTACCTCTAGTAAAAGGAACAATGCAAAATGAGCACATGTTGTTGCAACCCCTCATTATTGAGACAAAAGCAGTAACAGAGTTCTTAGAAATTCTAACTGGACTGACATCAGCATAAGTTTCTTCAAGTGAGAGGAGAGTATTAATTCCTTTCTGACCATAGTCAACCTCTTCCAACAATCGAGGCAAATCTCTGTAAGCGTCTGGTCCGCAAACCACATCAACCATCTTATCAGCATCTAGTATCTTCTCTTTTAACCTCTCTGCCATACATCCCAACACAACTACCTTTGGAGGGCGCAATGACTGTGACCTACCGATTTTGACATTGCTCTTCCAATGTCTCTTGAGGAACCAAAAGTAGTTAAGTCTTTGCCAGACCTTCTGCTCCGCATTGTCCCTGATAGCACAGGTGTTGATAAAGATGATCTCAGCACTTTCAGGGACATCCACAACTTCACTATATCCTGCATTCTTCATGATGGAAAGGACAATCTCCATATCGTTGATGTTCATCTGGCAACCATAAGTCTCTTGATAAATTCGACCTTTGGAAAGACCTTCAGCAGCTGGTACAAGACTAGCCGATTTAAGAAAAGTAAGAAAGCATCTATAAGTCTTAGAATTACTCATATTGAAGAATAGGAGAAAGAAAAAAGAGGCTGAGCTTTTCCAGTTTCTTCTTGATAATGACTTTCTGCATATTTCGCAAGGCAAAAAGAGGGAACTTCTGTTTTCAGAAAGTAATAAGATGTTAAATGGTTTTCTAGAGCTAATGCCAACGTTCTACCGATATGATGTTTATAATGAATTACTGAATCGCTGCATATTCCTATAATCCTGCGTATAACTTTCTGACTAAAATGATTGTGAACTTTCATACTTTTCAGTTGACCTGTCAGCGAAGCTTCCAGTTTTATGATGTTTCGGTTTTGATGTCAATGCCACAGTGAGGTACAGCTTGCAAAGTACTACATTGGCATACTCTCAAATAAACTGAAAGGAGTATGCTGCCTGTACTCATACGGTTTATTGACAGGTATGGAAATTTGTTTTGGACAATTACTAGAGGTCCGATGTCAACAATTGAGTTTCCACAAGCAATATAAAGTTAAAGTATCATTGCTCAACTAGAACGAGAAAAATATCAAGTAAATACGTCGACAGCCACTGTTGAAGGAATGTTCAAGAATTCCAATTGTTCTAGTACTCGCGAGTCATTAGAAGAGAACCGATTCTGGTTCTGCTGAAGCACGAAATTCATGACATCTAGTTGGACATCAAGTCGAGGATTCATCAACTACTGCACTTCTTAACACTGTACTATCCGAACCATTCCTTACGCGCAAAAAGCCAAACACTTGGAGACACACTAAACCAGGATTTCACAGGGAAGCGCAGCTACCGAGAACACCAGCAACCGAAAGCACGAACAATCTAGCTGGACACTCAAGTCAGACACCGATAGCTCTACATTACATCTGGAGGCAAGCAAAAAGACGGTTCAGAGAAACTCACTCGGGCTGGACTCCGGAGACGGCGACAGACGCTGCGGATTGCGCGACCATGAAGTCCTTCAGGCTCGGGATCTCGGAGCTCCTCCTGTTGCTGCCGCCGGAGAAGGAAGACCGAGACAGTCTTCTCGAGAAAGCGATAGAGAAAGGAGCCCCCGGCGGCCGCGGCGCCGCGCGGCGGCCCGGAGGCGAATAGAGCGAGACGCGCATCGCCGGCAGCGACGTCGAGGGGAGACGCCGGAGCGCGAACCGGCAACAGCGCCTCGGGATTTTGATGGAGGAGAGCGACGTCAGGGAAGACGCCATTGCAGTTGCAGAGAGAGAGAGAGAGAGAGAGAGAGAGAGAGAGAGGGGATGGATAGGGATTGTGACGGAGCCGCGGCGAGCTTGGAGATGAGCAAATTGGCAACAGGGGTAATAAAGTCAATTGGCGAACAATATTCTCTTTTTGCTTATGGGGGTAATAGCACAAATGATCAAATACACTTTAATCTAATATGTAATATGATTTATGAATTTTTAATTTATTTAATATAATCTCTAGATTTTTTTTTTTTGTACATATTCAATGTAATCCTTGAAAATATAGTCTTCCCATAAAAGTGTGTATGTTCAAAACAAGAATTTTAGCAAATGCAAGTATTCGGTCCTCTTGTGATGCCTTTCTCCGGCCTTGTCCTATCGAGATAGACTTCTAGCGTCTAGTTAAATCTCATTCTATAAGGTTTTCTAGCTCCAGTTTTTGATGAAAGTGAGTGCGGGGCATTTCATCGAATGATGTGCTATTTTACCATTTCAAAATCTCTAATATTGAACCGAAAAGAGAGAGAGAATTAGTTTTGCATGGGTTAAACACACAAACACAAGGAGAACATTAAACAGTTTCATATAATCTCAAGACCTTGTCCCAAAAAAAAAAAAAAATCTCAAGACTAAATTGAATATGTATTAAAAATTCAAGAATTATATTGAATAAATTAAGAGTTTGGAAATTACATTACACATCGAGCTAAATTTTATGAATTATATTAAACAAATTAAAAGTTTGAAAACCACGTTATATATCAAATTAAAGTTTATGAATTATTTGTGTTAATATCGCCCTCTTTTTAAATTGGCATCAAGTTCCAAATAATTCCACGTCCGTCTTTTTTTTTTAATTTTTTTTTCTAGATTATCAAAATTAAAAAATCGAGTACGAAATACCTGAAAATGAATTTTCTTCTCCCGTTTCGGGCAAAAAATCGAAATAGAAAGGGCGTTGCGGTCATTTCGAGCGCGTTTGGTAACGATTACTGTTCTCTTAACAAATTCGATCGAAATGATTATTTTGATTCTCGTTCAGAATCGATTCCGAGTAAAAGAACGCGTTTGATAACCGTACAAAATTTCTAATTCCTAATAGAATCGTTTGGTATCGTGTTCATTGATTACTGCTCCAAATCAATTTATTTTAATTTTTAAATAATTTTTGTAATTTTTTCCTTTTTCCTTTTCTTTTTTTCCTTTTTTTATTTATTTTTTCCTTTATTTATTTATTTTTCCTTTTTTCTTTTTTTCCTTTTTTTTTCTTTTTCCGAACCGGCGACGTTGAACAGCGGCAGGCGGCGGCGGACGGCGGTTGATGAAGAAGAAGAAAAGAGAAGAAGAAAATTTTGATTCTCAATTTTGTTTTGAAATAAGAATCAACTTTTTTTTTTCTTGATTCTCGTCCCAAAATAATTTTGGGAATAAATGCTCCCGAAAAAGCAAAAATTTTATCAAACGTGATTCTCGTCCCAAACTGATTCTAGGAAAAAAATAAAAGAATCTGGTGGCACTGTTGAGATGGTTACCAAACAGGCCCTTCGTTGCGCCATTTTCGGCTCTTCCCGGACCGCAGGAGGATCTCCCCCATCGTCGACGGCCAGAAAACT
This sequence comes from Eucalyptus microcorys, assembly GCA_014182515.1. Lineage (NCBI taxonomy): Eukaryota > Viridiplantae > Streptophyta > Magnoliopsida > Myrtales > Myrtaceae > Eucalyptus > Eucalyptus microcorys. Next base: position 28,315,562 of record CM024570.1, read on the forward strand.
CGCGCTCTGCAATTCCCGACGAGGAAGCCCAGGCTGCGTGGGGAAGACGATGAAGATGGACAGGTGGAGAGCTACGGCTCGCCGCATCCTCAAGCTCTCCTCGCGCCCCGATCCCGCTCCTCGATCCGTCCCCGATCGCGGCAATCCAGCTCGTCACGGTATCGTCGCTTCGAGCGAGCATCTATTGCGTTTTCCGTTGTTTCGAGCGTTGTTTTGTGTCCCGATGGCAAGTTTCTTTACCGAGATCGTCGCTTCGGAAGCTCGTTCGTCTCGAATGAGAATTATACGACCGGAGTATCGCGGCACTGTTCGCTGCGATTCTGTTGTTCTGGACATTGTTTTCGTAGATTTTGTCGTGGAGCAATTACGTTTCGTGCGCGGAGTCCAGTCCGAGGTTTACTGGGAGCATGATGGCGTTTGTGCTCCTATTTATCATTTGTGTCGCGAGAAATGAGGTGTGCCGGCGACCGACCGCGACCGGCGGCGACTGGTCCACGGAAATTAAAGTGTTTTCTGAGCGTTGGAGTGTTTTCTGTCCAATACTCGATCATATGATGACATGGCGTCGATTGTTATGTTACTTCACGGATGGAGATTGGACAAGCTAATTTGAAGCAAGATAATACATTAGACAATCGTTGACTGTTTATGCACTGGAGTCTCAAGTTGTTCTTACATAAGAATACTAATTAACTCCAAAAATGCCTGAACTCGCTCGTAATTTGACCTTCGATTAGGTTAAATGGACGTTGTGGATCATAAACAAATCCTGATGACATTGTCTTGAATACAGGCTTGCTGCATTGCTCTGGCAGATCTTGCCGAGGAACTCAATTTTATTTTGGACACCAGCAGCCTCTTTCTGTGCATTTACGAGAGAGAGAATTCACTTCGGGAGCAAGCTTTATCCAAAGTAGATGGTTTGGTTCCATGGCCACAAAGATTCAGAGGAACCCCAAGTTTGCCACGATAAATTCAGATGACATAAGGTATTTTACGGACCTGTTGGGGGATAAAAATGTTATCCGGGATGAAGATGCTCTCCAGGCTGCAAATATGGATTGGATGCGGAAGTACAAAGGTTTGAGTAAGCTTCTGCTTCTGCCTCGGAGCACTGAAGAGGTTCATTTCTTTCTTCTTCTTGATATATTTGGTTTTTCTCTCGATGATACAACATTCTGCATTCAACCACTAAAATTTCAGTGCGATAGTAGATATCTTTGAAAGATTTTGTGAGCTGCATGTTACCTTGTGCTTGGTTACATTGATTCATATGACTCTCAAGTCTCAAGTATGAGACAGTTGCTCTCTCTTCCTCTGAAGATTTTGTAAGTTGCATTTACCTTGTGCTTGGTTATATTGGTTCATAATCATATGACTCTCAAGTATCAAATATAAGACAGCTCTCTCTCTCTCTCTCTGGGTTCGTGCATGCGCGTCTGGGTGTCCCGCTTGTTCACCTGCACACATGTAGGCACACTATAACAGTCTTCAGTCTTGATAGATTTGCTGTACATTTGAACATGCACGATGTCCATTCTGCCTTGAATATTTCTCTTATTCAGTCTTCTGCTTTGTTCATGCTGTCATATAGTTCACTCATTGAATGCTTGTGAAAATTTTCTGTCCCAGGTTTCTCAAATTCTCAAATATTGTAACTCCAGATGCTTGGCTGTTGTTCCTCAGGGTGGGAACACTGGTCTTGTTGGAGGAAGTGTGCCCGTTTTTGATGAGGTACACCTGTTATTGATATGATACTCTTTTTTTTAAAAATGGAATTCATTGCATGCATGCTTGTGCATGCACTCACCAGTCTCCTTTTGGTCTCTTTATCATATTTTAACTTACTGCCATCTAATTATGAATGCCTGTTATGTTATGAACAGAGATTTTTCCTTAATCAGCAAGAAAAACCAGTTAGTCAAAATGGCAGATGGCACTAGGAAGAGAGGGCGCATGCTGAAGTTATTTGACACCATCACATCATTCTCACCTATTTTCTTCTTTTACCAAACGTCAGTTTTGTAAATGAAAATGTCCTTCTTGTACCTAAAAGATAACATTAAGAACAAGATTTGTAATTTACAAAACTTGAAATTTCCCACATCAAACCGCCTCATATTTCTTTCCTTTCAAACTGTGAAAAGCATGTGAGAATCTTAGGGATTTCTTTTTCTCATTGCTTTACAAGTATCTCCATTCTGAATATCTGTTTATAGCTGAAGATATTGACTATTGAGACTTGAGAGGATATTAATGTTTTTCAGTGGTCCTAGAGAGTGGGCAAATGTTTTTAGAGTACAGGTGAAATGTTATTTTCTATTTTTATAATGTTACAACTTACCAAAGAAAATCTGTTTTAGAAGTTGCTAGGAACTTCTACTTGTGCTTTCACATTGATGTGTTTTGACATGAATGACCTGCAGATAGAAAACACCATATAACCAGATGGCCTTTGAGAGTGTGCTGACATAGAAATGTGGTCGTTAAATACCCTTACGAACCGACTTTTGAGGGTTCTTTTTGGTGATTGAATTTTACTTGATAGTATCTATGATCCTTAAAATTTTTATAAGTTGTTGGATGTAGGACAATTTACAGAGTTCTGTGACAAAAAAAAAAAAAAAAATCAAAATCACGCAATGCACAGTTGTTTACCAAACTGAAGTGTATAGTAGCCGAATCTCTATCAATGGGAGGAGTCTTTGAATTTGGGCTGTGAGAGAGAAATTCAGCTAGCAGAATCCAACTTGGATTCTGATTTTCTCAGAGATTTTGCAGAAAAATGGTTTCTGTTGCCTATTGTTGATCTTGAAGGTGAACCATTATTGACCCATGCCCTTATCACATGTTTGGCGAAAAATTGGGCGATTGTCCTACAACTGCATTACTTGTGGAGTTTTAAGTATGGTAAATGTCTCAAAGCGAAGCTTGAGCACTAAAAGTGGACAACCTTGATTAGAAATCATAAGTGTCTTCAAAACTAAATTTATCAGCTTAATCTTTTTGAAAGTATGCCTTATGTAGCTTGATTGCCTGCAATCTGAATGGCTTTTGGTTATTTATTCCGCAGGTGATTGTGAACTTAGGTTCAATGAATAAAGTTTTATCTTTTGACGAGGTACGTTATACAGCATGATGGAATTGTCATTTTATGTTGATTCTCCTCCTTCAAATAACACATTATATTTTTGTCCAGGATCTGAATTCTCTCTATCTGATTATGAGACTTCATTATTGAATCTTTTTATCATCAATCTTAGTTCAAGGTTTTTCTCCTAAAATTATTTTATTAGGTGCATTTTTTTTTTTTTTAACCTGATACTTCATTTCCTGCTTTGGGTTTTGAGAGCTCTGTGAGCTCTGTTATTCAGCAGTTTGGCATGCTGAACTCATTGATAAGATGTTCATAAGATATTTGCTTCAAATTATTTAAAATTCTATATTATTGCTTTATAGGTCAGTGGTATACTGGTTTCTGAAGCAGGGTGCATACTGGAAAGCTTGGTGAATTTTCTAGACAGCAAAGGGTAAGTGCTATTAGCATTACTTTGTTTCTGCAGAGTTCACAGAGGATTGTGCACCTTGGGGAATGAGTGGTTTTGTGTATGATGCCAATAACAGAAACGAAAGACAGATCATATATGGTTGCATAGATATAATTTCCTTGAAGGGAATGGCAGACTGTGTATGTGCGGACTGTCAACTCTGCTATTTTCCCCAAACCAAATAAGTGCTAAACATATCTTCATATGCTTAAATTTTTCTTCATGAAAGTCAATTTCCCGATCATCCTGCTCCAGGTTGTAAATTAGGAATTCCCGGATATAATTTATTTTTTGGAAACAAACATACAAAGTTTATGAAAATGGCAGACCTTCATCAACTTTGTCTTTAAGTACATCATGCTTCCATTCAGATTTATTATGCCACTGGACTTGGGTGCAAAGGGAAGCTGCCAAATTGGTGGAAATGTTTCGACAAATGCTGGTGGGCTGCGCCTTCTCCGATATGGCTCACTTCATGCTAATGTACTCGGTAAGTAGATCTTCAAAATGTATAGTTTCTTTGAGAGAGAGTACTTAGTCTCTTCTTTTTCTGATTATCATCTCTTCCTTTCCCATATCTATGACGATGGCACTGGATGTGTAGTTACTTTCTCGAAGGTTTCAATTTACGTGGATTGCAATAGTTAAATCTGCATCCATGTAACTTCCAAAGCAAGTTTCTGCGAAGTTTTAGGATTGTGCAACTGGAGTCATAAATGTTTCCACTCTTTGTTGATTGTGTCCTAATCTTTCTATTTTGGTTAATTGAGTCCCAAACCTCTTGAAAGAGTTGCAATCAAGGCTTGATCTCATCATCAGTGTAATTTGGTCACCAGAAGGAAGGACCCTTATGGTTATCGGCTTTATATTCAATTAAGCATGATTTTTTACTATATTCAAGGGATAAAGCACAAGTTTTCTGAATCATAGAGTACGAACTTGATTACGGAATCAATTGAAAGAAAATTCAAATATTATGTAAATAGGGAGGAAAACCCAACTCTCGTTTTATGAATTTTCCTTGATTTGTATGACATTCTGGTTTTATTTTTCAATTGATTCGTAAATTCAATTTCTTTGCTCAATTATTGCTAAAAGAAATGTGTTTTTTTCCTTGATTATGGTTGAAATCATGATTGATTTTTGAACAAAAACAAACGGTTGCACATCCTTCAAAAGGTTCAGGACTCAATTGCCTTCAGTAGAACGTTTGGGACTTAACCAACTAACTGCCAAAAAGTTTAGGACTTCTATTGCTTTTATCCCCGAGTTCATATGCTGCAATATAGTGTCTTATTTTAACTTATTTGAAGACATTGCCAGGTTTTTGTTTGTTTCTGAACAATTAGTTTAGGTCTGTGTTGCAGGTCTTGAAGCAGTTTTAGCTAATGGAGATGTGCTTGACATGCTCGGTACTTTACGCAAAGACAACACTGGGTATGATCTGAAGCATTTGTTTATAGGTATATCAATACGATGGGCCATTTCAATTGATAAATTTATGGTACAACCCATATGATTAATGGGATAGTATGCCGCCAAACGATGATTCTATTTGATGTTGTAGGCAGTGAGGGGTCCCTGGGAATTGTTACGAAGGTGTCAATTCTGACTCCTCCAAAGTTATCATCGGTTAATGTAGCTTTTCTTGCATGTACAGACTATTTAAGCTGCCAGGTACAATTAATTTCTTCTCCAGATTGACTTACATATTCCAGAATGACAACATTTTGATCTAGACCTTAAGCTTATAATCTGGGCATACTATATGTCCCATGGTCTTAAAGCATCTTTTAAGTCAGTACCATTTTTTTTTTATATCATGTGCATCAGAAACTATTGTTGGAAGCGAGGAGGAAACTGGGAGAAGTTCTCTCCGCTTTTGAGTTTTTGGATGAACAGGCAATGGATCTTGTAAGCTTTCTGCACTTTTAAGTATTACATCAGTTATTTTGTACATAAGTAACATTACCATCTTATTCTTTGAATTTTAATATATCGCCTGTCTTGGAATGGAGTTGTAAGTTGCAACAGGTTCAAACATGGCTGCTAGAGCTGCCATCATATGCCATTTATGTCTTACAGTGTTCTGCTCTTGCTTCCACTTTCCATACTAAATACTTTCCACTTTTAGGTCATCCATTTTCCATTACAGTGCACTACATGTCACTGAAGTAATTTTCAGTAGTTTGTTCCACTGCTTGGTCTAAAGATGCTTAGTTTATGAACATCTCTTTGTTTCCCGTTATAGATTGTGTGTTTCTTAACCTTCCTCCGTCCTTTTTCCCCCTTCTTGGCATGCTATTTTTGACTATGAAACACATGACTTGACTGTTTTAGATGGACTAAGTCTAAATTAACATCTTTTTGCTTGACAGTCTATTTATTGCTGTGAAGCAAGTCTTGAAAGTAAAAGTAGATCCTTATGGTAATTTTAAGCCAAGTTATTTCACTGTTTGTGGCAGGCACTAAACCATTTAGAAGGAGTCCGGAATCCATTATCTGCACTGCACAAATTTTATGTTCTGATAGAGACGACAGGCAGCGATGAACGTTCCGACAGGTAAATCTCTTCTTTTACTGCTCAAATTGAGGTGTTACATTTAAGTCCACATGAACCTCTAATGCACTATAACCTGCATCTACTGGAAAATTACACTCCTCTCCTTGGTCACTGCACAATTTTTTTTTTATGATTTATTGTAACTGGCCAGGATGGCAAGATTACCTTTGAATATTCTTCATTGTTAGTCTGAATTAACTGGAGAGCTGCGAAGGCTCCAATATGATTATCTTCAATGAGGAAAAAGTGAATCTAATTTCAATGGGATTCCAAGCTTAAGACAAATTGAATCCTTGCTGATCTTATCAAAGCAGAGTATAGATATTCATTCCTGGATTTTAAAGTTGCAGGCAATCAGATTTCTCAAACTTAGGATGAAAGTTCATCACTTTGTTATTCTGCTGCTCAAGTTTAATTTCCCTTTGAGATTAACAATACATCTAGAATATAGTGCCTGACCTGCTTTATGCAATTCTTGGACTCGCAATAAAAATGGAAGCTCACTGTAAAGAGGCAACCACACCTTTTGCAATTTGGCTTTCTGCATTGCTGACCTTTTCTTGTCACCTAAGCATAAGATATTGCAATAGCATATGTGTGCTGGATAGTTTGGTTCTGCTATAGCGAAAGAAAAGGTTATGGTTCTTTTATCACCTTTCGTACATAATATTCAATTTGGATAATTTCAGAGAAAAGCTTGAAGCTTTCCTTGTTTTTCCATGGAAGAAGGCTTGATTTCAGATGGTGTTGTTGCACAAGACATCCAGCAGGCGTCATCAGTTTGGAATATTCGTGAGGTTTCCAGTTCTCTGTGATTTTTTTATTGTCAAGTTCCTGCTTACATACATTGGGAGTAGCAATAGCCATATTTATCACAATCCATCAATTCTGCAATTCGTATTTTACTTCAATTCGAGTAGAGTTAAGGCCTGTAAAATTTGGGTTTATCCGATGAATCCATATATATTGGAATCACATGCATGTCCATTGTATCATCAGTGAGTTTTACTAACATGATATAAGTTTAACGAGTCTATCAATTCACAATTTGTTAGTTTATGCATTGCATAGTATAGTGTTTTTTTTTGGGTATAGTCCATGGCATATCTTATGTATTTAATGATCTGACAGCAAGATGACTAAATTTTTTATTTTTTAATCTGCTTATTGAACAAATGGTATCCAAACATTCTGTCTTTATCCTTAAATGTGATACTTATTAACATGTATGAAACATGACATGTACTTGTGATACTACATAAGAAAACTAAATCATTTCACTGAATTTTTCAGTTTGATTTGGTTTGCTATTCAGGAATTTAAGATGATTCACAGATTGTTTCTTGATCTTCAACTATGAGAAATAGGACTTTGGGCTATGTTATGTCATATATATACACTTAGATTTTCCCCTCTACGGGAGCTTTTACTTTCTGTCCATCTCTTGTCAACTCTATGAGAAGCATTTCTTGTAGTCCCAGATGTTTGTTTGGTCGACCAATCGGCTCTTCTTTCCCTCTTTTTGAATTGACAGCTCTCTTTCTTTTGTTTGCATCTGAAGCTGCAATATCCTGTATTTGAAAAATTGAAGGCTATGACTATAAAGGTGCATTGATTGCTGCTTGAATACAACAAACCCTGTTGGAATGCTGTCTTCTCAGTTGTTCTCCGTCTTTTGAAGATACATAAAAAATATTCAACAATGGTGTGAGAAAAGCTTATATTGGTTGAAGCTTATTATAGGCTGGCTAAACACTGTCTCTCCTTTTGTAGATTAAGATGAATTTCCAGGTTTCATGATCGATAATTTGTGTCAAGACTTGTTAAGAATAGAAATGAACTAAAAGTTCATGTAATTACCTCCCATAAAAAGTCAGCTACAGTGGATATAATTATGAGTGCAAGAAGATGATTGTTTTTGCTTGCAACTGATTTTGCATGCTTAGGTTGCCACTTTTCTGTGGTGCATCGCAGGGTATACCAGAAGCATTGATGAAAGCAGGGGCTGTCTACAAATATGATTTGTCAATACCTGTTGAAAAGATTTATGATATTGTGGAGGAAATGCGAAATAAACTTGGTGAGAGAACTTATTGCTGTTACTTATTCAATCCTTCAATGCCATGATATTCTTTTCCAGGTCTATAATATTGACGTGGGATGAAAACAGTGATTTCGTTACGTAATGTGAACCATGGGGTTGCAGTATCTTAGCAGGTGTTCTGTTGGCTAAAAGATACTACTTTTTGGAATCCTTAAGAATCCTAAGCTGGTGCATTGTCTAACTTCATCTCTGTCATACATCGTAACATGTTACTGGAATTCCTTGTGCACATTAAATGTTTAGGAGGTCATGGACTATGAACCTGAAGGTGAACTTCAAAGAGTGAAAACAAGCTACTTGTATAAATTGTCATAAGATGTTTATAGCCATCAGTTTTGAGATTGACACTCCCAGTGTGATGGACGATTAATAACATAGGATTTGAATTGCTTCTTCCATGAATGTAACTGGCATTTTGTCACTTGTCATAATCTTCCAAGGATGCCGGAGCATGAATAATTAGCCAATAATTATCTTTCTATTGGTTTTCAAATTTCTAGGTCACTCGGCCAGGGTCGTGGGATATGGGCACCTCGGAGATGGAAACCTGCATCTCAATATTTCATGTCCTCAATATGATGATGCTGTAATCTCCTTTGTCTTTCTTTAGAAGGCTTCTATGCGTTTGAATACAATCTCATAAGAAGAGGTGCATTGCAGGTATTAGCACAGATTGAACCTTTTGTCTACGAATGGACTTCTAAGCATCGTGGAAGTATTAGTGCAGAGCACGGCTTGGGACTGATGAAAGCTGATAAGATTTTCTACAGCAAGTCACCTGCAGCTGTAAGTTGAGCTTTGTGCAGCGGTACTGGTACATAAATTGTAGGGGTTTATTACTTGGAATTGCTCTTTTAAGTATTTGTGACATTCCATAGTCGTTGATATTTCGACGATTGCAAATCAAAGCAGCTGGGTTAGATAGTTAAGATCAGGTAAAACTCAGAAGCTTCTTTGCAGCATATTAGGGCAAAGAGAAAAAATGGTCATCCTTTGTTGGACATGGTCTACCATTTAAGAAACGGGAGATCTAGTCGAGAATCTAAGGTTCATCTAGAGCTTAACTTATATGCAGATGATATCAACTGTACTGTGGCATGGGCAATACTTGTATATGGCACTAGAACTCTATCTAACACAAAGTGGATGTGGCAAAGACTAGTGATAGAAAATGGCCCAGAGCTGGAAGCTTGGGATGTTTATAACTTCCCTTGAAACTTAGTTGCTTGGAGGCATTGCGTTTTGCATAGTTTAAGGTCTGCCTAAAAAATGGTTTTCTGATTTATTGCTCGTGTTTAGCCACCATTTTCTGCCCCAGAAGTTTAAGCTGTCTAGAAACGGTCTAATGTAAATCCAGCATACTTGTTAAAGTTCCCTCTCTTGTGTAAGCGAGACGTGTGAAGTGCGGCCATAACTAGAGACTAGACCACAATAACGGAAAACTAACATGGTAAGGACGAGTGTCAGGTGTTGGACCTTCACTTGTTCCCTAACTGTGTTGAACAACCATTATTCCCCAACATTTAGGTTGTCTGGAGTCGTGCCCATAATGTTTATACTTCATTTTTCCTAGCAGTTCACAACATTCTCATAACATGATCCATTCATTATCTATATTAGATAGACACTTCTATTGGTAGCAATATATATGTTATTTCACTCATTTCTATAGCTGAAAGATCTTCTAGCCTATTAGGCAATCTAAAAATTCATGGGAAAGAATGCTCTTTACATGTCTCAAGGGTAGAAGTGAACAACCCTGCTCGGCTGCCCAGGCCTGAGAGGTAAATGGGTGCGCTTGGGCAAAGACCATACATGATAAAGCCCGGCCCACACATCTTTGGCCGGGCCCTGACAAAAATTCCCTTATGATCACCTCTAGTCGAGGGTGGATACTTCTTTTATCTAGTTGTGCAAGTTGGTGAATAATACTCTTGCCTGTATAGGTGCAATTGATGGCTTCTGTCAAGAACTTGTTGGACCCCAATCACATACTAAACCCGTACAAAGTTCTTCCCCAGTCTCTAAGCTCTCCGTGATGAGGTTGGAAGTCCTATACACTAAATGCTTTGTGTGCTTCTCAGTTCTTAATTCCGGCTTTTAGTTGTAACTAAGACGTTGTTACAGCAACTACAGGAACTAATCGAGCAAAATCTCATGGTGAAGAGTAATGCTTTTGTGGGAAAATGGAGCAGTTCTCCCTGTAGATATCAATCAGAACATTGGCTCTCATCTTTGGGAGATGTAATAGAGCATCTTATCTCTGCAATATAAATGCTGTATGCAATAATAAGGTCACATTCGTTGCCGTGACAGGATAATCTTGTAAAATCTTATTCTCGGAACGTTGTATTGCTACTTATGAGTATGACAATGTCTGACATCTTTCTCTGTAAGGTAAAGAGAGATGTCGGCTGATTTAAAGATCTTAATTTGAAGGCTACCAGCTATGGCTTCGTCGATGGAACTATTTTCTTTGCACCGGCTGGTTTCCAACACGAACATTTTCCCTAATTTCCTGTTAAATTTCAGCGCGGGATAAACAAAGGAGGTTGCTGGTTGCTGTTGCTGTTTTTTTTATGGAAGATATGTACTGGTTGCTGTTGCTTCAAACATTCTTAAGCAAAGGAGAAGATTCTCTGCTTGTAGCTACAGCTATTTGTCAGGTTTTGTGTGGAAGTCACAACTATGCATCACACAATATGGACAAAAATTAGGGTTGATATGACAAATAAACTTCAAAATGCACCGGCGTGCATTTGTGATAAATTTATTTTAAATTAATTTTTTATCACAACAAATTTCAAATTATTATACTTTTGATAAATTTACCTAAAATTAGTTTTTTGACCACAAAAAAATTCAAATTGATATATTTGTAACAAATTTATCTCCCTTAATTTTTTTAAATTGAATTAATGTCACGAAAAATCACAAATTTTTGGGAAAATAAATTAATGAAGGAAAACATTTCCTATCAACCAAAAAAACTCCTTCAAAAGTGGAGAAAACTCTTTCAGAAAGGGGAAAACATTTTCCACTACCCTTTCTTTCCCCACTCATTTTAATAATTTTTATCTTATTTTATTTTTTAATTTTGATTTTTTAATTTATTATTTTTCCTTTTTATTCTTCTTTGGTTAGTTGCCCGCCATGATGAAGGTTAACAATCGGCCAAGCTCGCCAGATTAGCGGCGCTTGAGCGTCACTAGAAGGCGGTGAGGCTTGGGCCTTCTTGAGCATTGCTAAAGGATTGTGAGGCTTGAGCCTTGATGCTCGGGCAATGCCAGAAGGCAGTGAGGCTTGGGCCCCCCTATAGCAAGCATCGTTAGATGGCGGCGAGGCTTGAGCCATGCCTTATGGCGAAGCTAGGAAAAAAGTGAATAAAAAATAACCCAAGAAAGAAAGAAAGAAAGAATAAATAAATAAAATAAAAATAAAAAATATTAAAAATTTGAACTTTTAAAATATAAAAAAGAACACAAAAAAATATAAATATAAATAAAAATGATTAAAATGAGTGCACGAAGGAAAATCGAATAAGATATTGAACAGTGGAAAGCATTTTTCATTTATTTTTAAGTTTTAGCCGAATACTAGAAAATATTATCATTTTCCTAAAAGATGATTTTCTGAAAAATATTTTCCAGACACATCATATTTTTGGCAAAATGAAAGAAGTCTATGGGCGCGTTTGGTAACGATTCTATTCCCGGAAATAGATTTTGATCAGAAATGATTCTTTTTTATTATGTTCTTGGAACAATTTCTAAACATTTTAAGTCGTTTGGTAATTGTCCAAAATTTCTGATTCTGGAATAGAATTACGTTTGGTATTGTGCTAATTGATTATGTTCCAAATCAACTTATTTTAATTTTTAAATAATTTTTTTTTTTTTTTTCTCCTATTCTTCTTCTTCTTCTTGTGGCCGGTCGCCAGTTTGGTGATTGGCCAGACAAGGGTCGCGACCTCACCGGAGCGTCGCCGGCCCTCGGTGAGGCTCACCTAACCTTGCTGAGGCTCGGCCTTGTCGGGGTTGGGCTAAGCCTGCCTAGCCACTGGAGGGGTTGGGCGAGCCTCGCTGGGGCTGGGTGAGGCTTGCCTGGCCACCGGCGGGGCTGGGTGTTGCAAGGCTTGCCCAGCCCCGACGAGGCCCGCCTGGCCACTGGCGAGGCTGGGCTTGCATCCGATGAGCTCGTCGGATCGGTCGTTGACGACCGGCGGATGGCGGAAATCTTGGGATAGCGGTAGATGAAGAAGAAAAAAAGAGAAGAAGAAGAGGAGAAAATGGAAGAAGATTTGATTCTCGATTAGTTTTTTTTTTTTTTTTTTTTTTTTTTTGGTGACCTAGGAACCCCGTACAGCCGGTAGCCGGCGAGTAAACCTGGGGGGACACGTAAGTGGGAGGACCCATCACCCCCGGCGTTCCACTTAAGACCCCAAGTGACCGTGAGGGGATTTGAACTCCTCCCCTTCGTGAGGGGGAGAGAGCCCAAACCATCGCGGCCACCAAAGCGGTGGTTTGATTCTCAGATTTGTTTTCGAAACAAGAATCAACTATTTTTTTTATTCTTGATTCTACTCTAAATCCATTCCCGGGAACAAAAATTTTACCAAACGCGATTCTGTTCCCAAACTACTCCCAGAAACAAAAAATCAGAATCAATCATTGTTGGAATTGTTACCAAACAAAGCATAAATATTCTTCTCAATTAGAGGGAGAGATGCAAGTTTGTTATGCAAGTTTGTTGACTCACCCAATGTTAAATTTCCTCAGCATATGTTCCTACCTATTTAGTAGGTCTCTAGCAATATTTAGGCGGCGACTCTTGATTGTCTTTTCTCTCGATTTGGAATGCATTTGGAAATCTCTCTGAGCTCGGGGATATATGAGTGTTCTTCGAACCTCAATTACTCAAATCTCGGGGGGCTCGTGGACTGAAAATGGATAACCCGTAGCACTCGCATGGACTCTTCTTCTTATTCTTCAGTGGAGCAAATGAAATATCCATTTTATTTCTTATTTGGTTTTTGTACCCTCTGGGAGCTATGGTTACTTGGTTAGGTGCTTTTATGCGTGAAAGCAACTACCAATTCAAAGTGCGTCCAAAAAGGGGGGTAAACCTGCCAATGAAATCAACTCGACCAACTACGACATTGACCCATCTGCAGTTCAAATCACAGAGTAGGAAATCAAGGAGCTGATTATGTGGATAGGTTACTCTTGTTGTTTCTTTCTTTCCTTGAATTGTCTTCAATTTCTGCCTCAATTCTTAAGAAATGCAAACTTAACTGTATAATGCTGAAAAAAGAGTTGCCATAAGTCTCAAATTAGGTCACCAATTCACATTGAGAAAATAATAGGTATAGTTAGCGCAGTGACCTCAGTAATGCACTAGTCCATTTTGCAAGCGATATGTGTCACTCGTGGACCCACCTTTAAGAAAAGCTGTAAATCTATTTTCTTTTCTTCCTTTATCTCTCTTCTTCACCATATAATAGGTATAGTTAGTGCAGTGACCTCAGTAATGCACTAGTCCATTTTGCAAGCGATATGTGTCACTCGTGGACCCACCTTTAAGAAAAGCTGTAAATCTATTTTCTTTTCTTCCTTTATTTCTCTTCTTCACCATCTCTCTCTCTCTCTCTCTCTCTTCTCTCTCTCTCTCTCTTGTATTTTTTCCCCTTTCCCTTAGGCCTATGGCTAGTAGCCGGGCACATGTCAAGGCTGGCGTGGGGGTCCTGGCCCTTGCCTATGGCTAGTGAGGATTGCTTTTGTCGAATTTGAGGAGCGCTCAACCCTCATGGCCAAGGCTAGGGTCACCCTTGCTGGATTTGGTGGGAGGTGACGGTCGTTGGATCTGGTGAGGTTCCAACGAGAGTTGCAGGGTTGGCCGACGACATGTGATGAGCATAAAGGTTGCTCGTGAGCCATTCGTCCATGGCTGGATGGGAAAGATGGATATTTGAGGATCAATAGAATGCCCGAACGATGTCGGTGACGGCCATAGATGAGCGGTGGCATACTTGTGAGCGGTTCATCCATGGCTGGCCACTGCAATCGAGCATCGTCCATGGTCCCATAAGGCAAAAAGCAAAGGATGAAAGAATCAAAAAAGAAAGAGAAACCAAGGAGAGAGAGGGACTTGTAACTGTTCTTAAAGGTGGGCTTGCTAGCGACACTTGTCGATCGCAAATGAACTAGTGCCAACATAATTGCTACACTTCACAACATTGTACCATCCGAACATCGGGCCAATTCAAAAAAAAAACATGAATTTTAGGTGTTGTCCCAAATCTGATCCGAACTTTATTTTGTCTAAAAAAAAAGCACTAATTTTTACTCGTGTCCCAAATCTGGCCCACCGTTAACTCTCCTTCCACAGTCATCCGACCTAGCATTTCCACGTCAGATATCTAAAACGGCAAAATTGTTTTGAGCTTTCTCTTTTTCTCTAACGCACGACTCATGAGTTTGGGGAGAATTCTTTCTAGGGTTTCCTTTCTTCGGTGAGTTTGTGCGCGAGAGTCTTCAATCCGTTGGAAGATCTTGCGCACGAGTTTGCTCGCTCATTCTCTCTCGCTCTTGTACATACACACGTTAAATCGCTTGGAGACGTCCTTTCCGTCGGAAATTTTGGCCTCGAAGGATTTATGCTTGCTTAAGGTCGAAGGACAGAGCATCTAAAGGTATTCTTCTCCTCCTCCTCCTCCTCCTCCTCCTTTCTATCTACGGTTTCCTTTCTTCAGCGAATAAGTGCGCGCGTGGCCGTCTTCAATCCGTTGGAAGATCTCGCGCATTGACTTGCTCGCTCATTCTCTCACACAAAAACTGTCACTCTCGCACATACTCACACTCGATCGTTCGGAGACATCGTATCCCTCGAAAATTTTAGGCTCGAAGGATCTGTACTTGCTTAAGGGTTGAAGTCGACAGAGCGTTGAAGGCATTCAACTCTTTGCTATTGGACATATTAAATTACGATCTATGTGCTCGATAGTTTGTCTAGAAGTGATCTACCTCACAGGAACTGAAGTCAGTTGAAATTTTCTAGGCTTAATGAACTTGTGTGACCATAATTTAATATGTCCAATAGCAAAGAGTTGAATGCACGCTCTGTCGATTTGACCCTTAAGCAAGCACAGATCCTTCAAGCCTAAAATTTTCAAGGGAAACGATGTCTCCGAGCTATGTGCGAGAGTGACAGTTTCCGTGTGAGAGAATGAGCGAGCAAGTCAGCGCACGAGATCTTCCAACAGATTGAAGACTGCCGCGTGCGCACTTATTCGCTGAAAATAGGAAACCGTAGACAGAAGAAGGAGGAGGAGATGAAGAATATGCCTTGTCCTTCGACCTTAAGCAAGCATAAATCCTTCGAGGTCAAAATTTCCGATGGAAAGGATGTCTCCGAGCGATTGAAAGTGTGTATGTACAAGAGCGAGCGTCTCTGTGTGAGAGAATGAGCGAGCAAGCCGGTGCGTGAGATCTTCCAACGGATTGAAGACTCCCGCGTGCGAACTCACCGAGGAAAGGAAATACTAGAAAGAATTCTCCCCAAACTCATGAATCATGAGTTAGAGAAGAAGAGCGTTAGAGAAAAGAGAAAAGCCTAGAACAATTTTGCCGTGTTAGAGATCTGTCGTGAGAAATGCTGTGGAAAGAGAGTTAATGGCCAGATTTGGGACAAGAGTAAAAATTGATTTTCATTTTTAGACAAAATAAAGTTCGGATTAGATTTGGGATAACACCTAAAATTCGTTGGCCATTCGAACGTCCCTTAACAATTAACACGTAAAAAAATCAGACGCTTGGAGACACAACCAGGGTTTTACACAGCGGAAAGCATTTGCCCAGAACACCGGCAATCGGAAACACGAACAGTCTAGCTAGACACTCCAGTCAGACACTATACACTGCATCCGTATCTACGAATGAGCATCTGGAGGCAAGCAAAAAGTCGGTTCAGTGGAACTCACTCGGGCTGGATTCCGGAGGCAGCGAGAGGCGCTGCGGAGTGCGCGACCATGAAGTCCTTCGGGCTCGGGATCTTGAAGCTCTTGCTTCTGCTGGAGAAGGAAGGCCAAGACAGTTCCCTAGAGAAACCGAGAGAAAAAAGAAGCCCCGGGCGGTCGCAGAGCCAAGCAGCGGCCCAGAGGCGAATAGCGCGAGACACGTATCGATGCCAGAGCGCGAACCGGCAACAGCGGGTGGGGATTTTGATGGAGGAGAGCGACGTCAGGGAAGACGACAGTGCAGTTGCAGCTAGAGAGATTTGATGGAGGAGAGCGACGTCAGGGAAGACGACATTGCATTTGCAGTTAGAGAGAGAGACAAAGGAGGGGAAAGGGGATGGACAGGGATTGTAGCCGAACCCGGTGATCTTGGAATTAAATGGGTGCATATTAGACTCATTTAAGACCCATATATCTCGGTCTTTTTATTTTTAGAACCCATTATGGATGCTTTGGAAAATAATGCTTGATCCATTAACGACCCGTTTAAATAAATATGAGTTCATAAATGGGTTGTGTACCCATTTTGAGCTATTGTAAGGGTAATAAAGTCAATAGGCAAATAATATTCTCTTTGCCAAAGGAATAATGACACAAATGATCTTTTAGATTTTAGAATAATATGTAATGTGATCCATGAACTTTTAATTTGTTTAATATGGATATTCAATGTAGTTCATAAATATTTAATTTGTTCATTATGTTCTCTAAATTTTTTTGGTATTAAGTTTAATATAATCTTTGAACTAGTCTTTTCATTAATTTAATGTCAAAATTTAGTGATTAAATTGAACATGTATAAAAAATTCAGAAATTACATTGAATAATTAAGAGTTTAGACTCCACATTATATGGTAAGTCAAAGTTTAGAGATTATTTATACCATTTTCTATTTACCAAACTAACATAACATCGACCTCTTTTGAAATTGGTATCAAATTCCAAATAATCAGATTTCCGTGTCCATTATTTCTTTCTCTGGATTATCAAAATCAAGAAATTGAGCATGACTACCTTAAAATGAATTTTTCTTTTTCTCCTATTTCGGGCAAAAATCAAAATAAAAAGGGCGTTGCGGTCATTTCATCCTGTCATTTGGCTCTTCTTGGACCATAGGAGGATCTCCGGAGAAAAAATCAAGTACTGCCGGGATGTCAGCATGTGAAAATTCCAACTCATTCATCGGGCAACATGTGTTGCTCAGCAAAGAGGGACTTTCTCTCTCAACTCTCTCTCCCGTTTGCTCTCCCCCTCGCTTCGTGTTGCTCTTTCTCCGACTCATGACGGAGCTCGCCGTCCGACGAACCAAGCTGCCGCTGTTGCCGCTTCCACATCTGCCTCGTCTGTTGCCTCCGCCGTTCAAGGAAACCACGCCAAACGACATCATGTGTTCTCTTCGTCTCTCTTCGACTCACTTTGTCTCGCCCTCTCCGCCTCCGCCTTCTACCTCCATTTAGGTACTGATTTTCTTGCATTTACTCCAACATGGTGTAATTTTTGCCATCGATTTGCAATTTTCGGGTTTTACTTTGATTCAAGGTTTTTTTTTTCCCTCTATAATCTCGCCCTCACGACCCAATGAACCACGCCGCCGTGTCTGCATCCGCTTCATCTGTTGCCTCCGCAGTCCGACGAAACCACGCCGAATGATGCTATGTTCTCTTCATCTCTCTCGACTCGCTTTGTTTTGCCCTTTCCGCCACCACCCGTTGAACCACTCCACCTCCGCCTAGGTACTAATTTTCTTACATTTACTCCAACATTGCATACCTTTTGTTTTATTGCGATTCAAGGTTTTTTCCCCCTCTCTATTCTTGCCTTCGCCGCCCAATGAAGCATGCCACCGCGTCTGATGTCTCTGCCATTCGATGAAACCACGCTGAAAGATGCCGTGTTATCTTCGTCTCTCTCGACTCGCTCCATCTCTCCCTTTACATTGCCGCCCGACAAATCATACCGCCTCTGCTAGGTACTGATTCTTAGTCAGTTAGTTCCTCTTACACTTGTGTTGAACCTCATTTTGGGAAGGGTAGATGTTGTGTTTTATAGTAGAACTTAGCAGCTTAGGAATGAAGGCTTCAATCGAATAAGATCCAAGTTGATTGTTGCAGTTTCTATTCCTAGTGCACGAATAATTTGTCGATGGGCGAGTTATTGGTTGATGATTAAAGCCACGCTCGTTTTTGCCTATAGAAGTTCTATAGAAGTCCGTCAAAGTTTATCATTCTAGACATTTGGAACTTACTACCAGGCAAAATCTCCACGTTAAGGGTTTTGGCATGGTTAGCTACAAATGAGACTCGGTTAATTTTAGAGTTATTGCTTCCATCCTAGGTTATGGCACGCATGGCCAGCGATTTCATTAACAATGGTGTGTGCAGAAGTACCATGTCTTCGTGCAGCTTAATCTACCTATCAGCATTGACATGACTTGCCACTATAAGATGAACAATGCGTCTTTGTTAAATAGCTGTGCGGGTTAGTTTTATGATATATTCCATTGTGTTGCTCTTTTGCATCCTCACCATGATGAAAAGTATGTCATTCTTTGTATCTACAATCAACATTTTATTATGACTTCAATTTTGCAGCAATCGTACCTGTAAAACTCAACATGATTTTCCATGCCTAACATTCCATTTGTCATTTTAAATATTAGTTTGTTTTTATAATAGATGTTGGCATGAATGCTCAACGCTAGGATGAATCCTAATTATTTGTCATCATAAAGTGATATGATGCTTACAAACTTTCCAAATGCTATTGAATACTTGTTTTAGGATAATGAATGCAGTCAAATATGCTTTGGAGATTTATGTAATATCAAAATACAATATTTACAAATATTATTCGAATTGTCTAAACTTATTTCTTGGAGAGTATTAATTTTTTAATAGAAATATTTCGTAGTTGTGCTTGTATTTGCACTTGCATTTTCATCTTAATAATCATACAAGAAATAAAATTATTATACCGTAATTATATGATGCCTTCATTCAGTGTGAAGAATGAAGATGACTACTTGTGGAAGGGGGAGAGAGCACAACAACTTGTATTGTGCTTTAATGACTTTTTGATGGGGCTTTTATATCATGTACAACTATTATTAAGTAAATTCGATTTGTGATTATATTTGGTTCATGCTTTTCTTCTTATATTTCAATTCAATTTTACTTAAATGTGGATCTAGTTCCAGATTAATTGGCAATATTGCTCAGTATGCTTGCAATCTAGTGTTTGTCTCTGAAGCATGAAATGCAATGAAACAATTGTTTTACTGATCCATCATGTTGTTTCCGTGCTGTGAAACAAACTTTTAAGGAGTGGATGTAAATGCGCTAGTGTAACCTAAATGCCAATTTTTTTCTCTTGGCAGTGAAATTGTGATCTAGATAAGATGGATTCAAGAAAAGTAGAGCACTGGCTCAGTGCATTTTTCTTCTTTTGTGACAACAAGTTTTGCTGATCTCGATATATACTGGATGTCTTGCCAGACTAAATTAACCTATGTAGCAATGGAACGACTATTGAAAATAGCACACTTCAGTATCAGAAAATGAATCCAAATGTGAAGATAACAAAAATTTTAAAGTTCCAAGCTAAGCACCACTTACTAATTGCACTTTAAAGTTACGTTGGAGTAATAAACCCAGGAAGGGGGACAATAATATCAACAAGAGAGATGAGTAGGCTCCCTTGCACATTCCCCATAGACATCCAAGTGCCAAGCTCGAAAGATGATGTCCTGAACTTGTGATGTAAAATTTGTAGGTCAATGCTTCAAGTGACAAACCCGTCTCGATCAAATAACGCGGTATCTCGTGGAAGGATAGGTACACGTTTGCGATATCCTAATGGTAACCATTCACAAAGTTTTCCATTTTGAACATTTCCCACTTGCATACAAACTGTCTTTGAGCATGAGAAATGTACGACGGTAAAAGTAATCCTCCTCGAGCAGGCTTGAAGAATTGTGGTCTCAAAGACATTATTTCCAATTGTTGGCATTGATAAGTGTAAAGTGAAAAAAATAAAGTTGTGGAATTTTCAGTATATTGTATTGAACTATACATGAGCCTATTTATAAATTTCACAGAATGACTATCTATAGTAACATAATATTACAATAAATCAAAATAACGAGATTATGATATGAGAGATATTCAGAATCCAACGAATACTACAATTAGATAGATACTCGGAATAATACTCGGCATCAAACTCAGATAGATATCAAAATATATTTCTAACATCTCCTCTCAAACTCAAGTTGACATGGAAGAAGTCAATTGGAGTTTGGAGAAGAGATCATCAAAACATCTTGGTGGATGTGCCTGCATAGATATATTGGCAATTTGATTAACTGATGAAGTGGAGACAAGACGAATAGTGCCTTGATACACATGAGAATGTATAAAATGACAATCTACCTCGATACGATTGGTGTGTTCACGAAAATCATCATTATGTTCTATTTGGATAGCACTCTGATTGTCACAAAATAGTACCGTCCCACCATTATGATGGATACCCATGTCCTCTAATAATCATCGCAACCATAATAATTCTGCTGTTGTATTAGCAAAAGCACGATATTATGCTTTTGTACTAGATCAAGCAACAACAATTTGTTTTTTACTATGCCATGAGATCAGTGAGTTACTTAGAAAGGAGTAGTAGCCAATGGTGGAGCGACGATCGAGAGGGTCTCTAGCCCAATCGGCATTAGAGTAAGCCTTCAACTCCAAGGTAGATTGAGCAGAGAAGTGAAGACTATGAAATAAGGTGCCCTTAACATAGCGAAGAATGAGAAGAACAATAGCTAAATGAGTGGTTTGCGGTGTAGTCATGAACTAACTAACAATGTAAATGATGTAGGCTATGTTTGGACGAGTCAAAGTGAGGTATACAAGACTACCAACTAGTTGTTGATAGAAAGTAAGATTTGGAAGAGGACTCCCATCTTTGTCGTTAAATTTGACATTAGTCTCAATGGGATTTGTAGCAATCTTGTTATCAATGAGTCCTACTTGAGAAAGAAGATTAGTGGCGTATCTAACTTGAGAAAGATAATAGCCAGAAGAATAAGAAGTAACTTCCAAGCCTAGAAAATTAATGAGTCGGCCAATATCTTTCATTTCAAATTGTTGATTGAGATACTACAGGAGTTTTGTAATGGCGATATAGTCACCGCTAATATTAACCATGTCGTCTACATATAAAAGTAGTATAATATACCCCTGAGACATTTATTGAACAAATAAAGCATCGTTAGAGGGATTGGATAAAAATCCAAGGCATTCATGATAGAGTTGAACTTTGAGTACCACGCTCATATAATGCCCAATGTAATCGACACACTTTATTAGAAGTAGTGTGTCTAGGAGGAGGATCCATATATACTTTTAGTAAGATCACCATTGAGAAAAGCATTTTTAACGTCCATTTGGAGCAAGAAGGCTTCAAATGGACGCAAGACATGCAACTAGAGCAAACATCTCATCATAATCAATTCCATACTCCTGAGTAAAATTTTTTGCTACTAGTCGAGCTTTGTATCATTCCATTATATGCTTTGATCTTACACATCCATTTACAATCTATAGCAGACTGTCCAAGTGACAACTCAACTAAATCTCATCTATGAGATTTATCTAATGCTTGCAATTCATCCACTATTGCTTGCTACCAAAGAGGATTAGATGAGCTTCTCTATATGTATGAGACTTGTGGAAAGAAGCAATAGTAGAGTAACAATGAAAGTCACGAAGTCGAATAGAAGGTTGACTTACACAGATGGAACGACAAATAGGAGAAGAAGGTATTTCTAAGGGTGGAGAATCCGCGGATGGCGCAGATATGTTGGGAATTGCTAAAATGGGATTGTCAAATGTATTTGCATCAAATTAGAAGAGGACAACTCTTAAGAGGAAGATGTAAGTGTGTCATCTTTAGGAAATAATTCCATTGAAGGATTGGTGAAGAAGCGAATGGTTGGGGATGACTCAAAAGTACAGAGACATAATAACATCTTGTGTTCCCAAAAAGTAACATGACAAGACACATGTAGACGATTGGATACTAGATCTCAATATCTATACCCATTTTGCTCAATACTATACCTAAAAAGCAACATAATCGAGCACGGGGTTCTAATTTTGTGCGTTCTTTAGGAAGTAGATGCACAAAACAGGCATTGCCAAAGATTCGAAGAAGATCGTAATTTAGAACATTGCCATATAATCGTTTGTAAGGAGATATGTTACCTAGAGTAGGTGACAAAATACGAATGATAGTGTACACGGTAGTATGACAAGCTTCTCCTATTCTAGACAAGTGGTTGAGATGAGAAGAGTGTGAACAACATCTAAGATATATCGATGTTCTCACTCTTCTCAATTATTTTGTTGTGAAATTCTTGGACAAGAATGATGAATAACAGTACCGTTTTGAGAAATAATTTTAAGAAAGTTTGTATCTCTATATTCCATGGCATTATCGGTAACTTGATATCTTGATAAAATTTTATTTTGATCATGGCAACAAATCATGATAGATATGAGTAAGTTCAAAGTGATTTTTTTTATAAGATAAAGCCATGTATAACAAGAGTGATCATCAACAAAAATCACAAAATAACGAGATCTTCCTATAATGGGAGTAGGAGATAGCCCTCAAATATTGGAATGAATATGATCAAAGGAGCATGAGAGATGGAGTTACTAAGATCAAATGGTAAAGCATGATATTTTCCCAACTTAAAAGATAAGTAATCAAAATGTGTATTGTCAATAGAACCTTGGTGACCACTAGAAGTCAAAGGGCCTAATCTAGAGAAAGAAGCATGACCCAAATGAGAATGCCAAGTTTTAGAAAAACCGTGGTAGCATAACTAGTGAAAGAGTTTAGAAGTTGTAAAGAGACAAGTTCAAACAGATTTCCCACTTCACGGCCTATTCCAATTATTTGTTTCATTCATGGATCATGCACATGGCAGCCATTTGAAGAGAAGTGAATGTCAAAACCAAGTTTATATAATTGCCCCACAAATATCAAGTTTAAAGAAAGTGTAGGAACTAAGAATGTGTTAGGTAAGGACAATTTTGATATCGAAATGTTCCCTGTATGACTAACTATCATCTGCGAGTTTTTGGCTATATGAATTTTAGGTACTTGTGAAGCGAATGATTTTGATTTAAATAGATTGGATTAGAAGTCATGTGATTACAACAGGCATAATCAAAGAACCATGAATCAAGAGTAGCTAGAGTGATTGACGGAGCAAAAGTGCTAAGGATTGTCAACATATCTCGAAAACAATTGTAAATCAAAAGACCTAATCCAGAGAAAGAAGCGTGACCCAAACAAGAATGCCAAGTTTCAAAATAAACTATGATAGGACAACTAATGAATGAGTTTGGAAGCTGTAATAAGACAAGTTCAAACAGACGTCCCACTTTATGACGTGTCCTAATTATTTGTCCCATTCATGGATCTTACACATGATAATCATTTGAAGAGAAATGAATGTCAAAACCAAGTTCACATAATTACCCCACATATATCGAGTTTAAAGAAAGTTTAGCTACTAAGAATGTGTTAGGTAAGGATAATTTTGATGTTGAAATGTTCGCTATATGACTAACTATCATCTCGAGTTGTTGGCTATATGAATAGTAGGTACTTGGGAAGTAAATGATTTTGACTTAAATAGATTGGAATTGAAAGTCATGTGATTACAGTAGGTAGAATCAAAGAACCATGAGTCGGGAGTACCTTGAGTGACTGATGAAGTAGAAGTGCTAGGGATAGGGGAGCGAGAATTACTAGATTCTCAAAGAATAGAATGAAAATCCTTTAATGATAGAGTAACGGATGAGTCTTTGGTGGAACCCTCCATGATAGCAGCAATGGATTGATGTGCAAGTTGAGGTGGACCTCTATGGGGATCGTTGTTTGTCCTTGTAGGTTGCTTGGGCTACCATCGATGATAGTTGGATGCAAGATGACCATATCGATGACAATTATTGCACTATTGTCTACATATGGAGGAAGAAGTAGGAATTGCAAGTACTATGTCTATAGGTAAGGATACAAAGTGTTGCATCGTCAAGGTAGCAAGTCTAGTCTCTTCGGTCAACAACTCTAAGACAACTACCTCAAGATGAGGTGTGGATCTCAATATAGAAGTAAAGCTCGCAGAGGTTCAAATTCATCATTAAGTGCCATAAAAAATTGCATAACTCGTATGCGATCACGATATTTAGCAAACTTGCAAGCATCAAAGTCCGTGTCCCATGTTGGTTCAAATAATGCCAATTGATCCCAGATAGCATGCATTGATGATAAAAATTCATTAATAGACTAATTTGCCTCTTGATGCATGCAATGTAGATTTCCCAATAGTTGACACTGATGGGCGATATCCGAAGTCGTATATCGACTAGCAGTAAATCCCATGCTTCCTTGGCCGTATTAAGACGACCAAATTGAGGTCTACTAGAGGGAATTGAAGTGTTGTGAAATCATGTAAGGATCTGGTAGTTTTTGTTATCCCAATCCTCCAAAGCGTTCATTAAACTTGTCCTTAGCTTTGCCAATAGTTTGAGTAGGTTCATGAATATCACCGATGACATAGCACCAGAGTCAACATCCTCTCAAAAAATTGGATATTTCTTGAGCTAATAAAATATAATTGGAACCATTTAAAATGGTTTGTATGGGTATTGAAACTTCCAATTTTTTCCATAATATGCAATAAAATAGTATAGTTAAAAGAAAACCAGCACTTCCAAACCTGATATGTAGAAAATAAGGCCAAAAATAGATTTAGGATGTCCAAATACCTCAAGAACTAATCGAAAAATGTGAAGAATCAATCAAATCGGTAGGCAAACCGATTTGGTCAACGTTAATTAACGATGGTCAGCGTAGGTCAACGGTGGTCAACAAATGAAGTGGCAAATGATGTCGCGAGTGACGTGGCAAATGATGTGGTGAGTGACGTGGCAATGACAAGAGATAGGTGACGTGGCGGACGAAGCGGCGATTGATGTTAGGATGACACAATGATGACGTTAGCAATACACGGCCGGCTTCAATCACTTGAGACACTCGTGGGTGTGTAGATCTCACGTGCAGAGTCCACGGGTGGCACGTGTGGGCGCTTGCGGCATTGTTTGAGAGTGTGGTTTGTCTGGCTAGAGTCCTTGAGTGATGGGGAACTTGTTTGTGTCTTGAATCGTCAATACAACCGTACAACCGGCTGAATATGTTCGAAATTGACAAAAATATTTGGCTTTGATGGGTCCGAGCAGGTGGCGTGCGGTGGCGATGTTCGGTCACGAAATAAGCAGCGAAAGTCGCTTTAATGGCAACTGAATTTGCGGGCTTAGTAGAGAAATGAGAGCGACGCGGCCTATTCGGTTGGCGTCGTGACATCTTCGCGGAGCAAACGTGGCCCATTCGATTGACTTTGTAAAAATTTCTTTAAAAAAAAAAGAGCTTCTCAGGAAAGAGGCTCTAATACCATGATAAGTGTAAAGCCAAAAAAAATAAAGTTGTGGAATTTTTAGTATATTGTATTGAACTATACATAAATACTTCTAATATATTTCAATAAATTAGAATAATGAGGCATCACCAAATAGGCCATAAATAATCAATAAACTAAAGGCTCCCTTGCTAGTACTCAACAAAGAATCGTCACTCTAGCTAAATACCGCACGGGCACCGCACCAGACGGGGGGACACTGGCTGCATATGGATTGAAAAGGATTTGCCGGCCGTTGCATGCGTGGGCCCATCATCATCATCTGCCGCCGCTAGTCGCTGCTGCTGCAACATGACGGCCTGCTGAAAATGATTTCTTTTGTCGAGTTTCGGGTAAAATTCCAAATAGAAGGGGGGCGTTGCGGTCATTTCATCCCCTCATTTTGTCTCTTCCCGGACGGCAGCAGGAATCTCACTCATCGTGGACGCCACTGAGAACTCGCGCTCTGCAAAGTCCCGACGAGAAAGTAGTCGTCCAAGTTGGGTGGGGAGGAAGACGATGAAGATGGACGGGTGGAGAGCTTCCGCTCGTCGCATCCTCCAGCTCTCCTCGCGTCCCGGTCGCGGCAATCCGGCTCGTCACGGTACGGTCGCTTCCAGCGAGCGCCTCAAAAAAGCTCGGCTCGCGTTTTCCCCGTCGTTTCGACCGTTGTTTTTTTGGTTCCGATCGGGAAGTTTCTCTAGCGAGATCGTCGCTTCCGGAACGAGTCTTTGTTTTGTGCTCCTATTTATCGTCCGCGTCGTGAGGAATGAGGTGCGCCGCCGATCAGCCGGCGACTCGTTGACTGAAATTACTTGGTTTCTGAGCGTTCGAGTGTTTCCTGTCCGATGCTCGATCACGTGATGGAATGTGATCGGGTATTACGGATTGCGCGTCGCGGTAGATGACATGGCGTCGATTGTTATGTTTTTTTCCACGGAATGGAGGTTGGACGAGCTGATTCGAGAGCAATCCGAGTGGCATATCAGAAGCAAGATAAAACAGTAGATGAGTTACTGTCCATGCGCTGAAGTCTCGAGTTGTTCTTACATAAGAATACTGAATAACTCTGTTAATGCCTGAACTCGCTCGTAATTTGATTGTTGATTACAGTTAATGGACATCGGGTCTAATAAACACGTCCTGATGACACTGTCCTGAATACAGGCTCACTGCGTCGCTCTGGCGGATCTTGCCGAGGAACTCAATTTTATTTCGGACACAAGCAGCCTCTTTCCGTGCATTTACAAGGGAAAGAATGTGCCTTGGGAGTAAGCTTTATCCAAAGTCAATGCTTTGGTTCCGTGGCCACAAAGATTCAGAGGAACCCCGAGTTCGCCACGATAAATTCGGATGACATAAGGTATTTTAGGGACTTGTTGGGGGAGAAAAATGTTGTCCAGGATGAAGATGCTCTCCTGGCTGCAAATATGGATTGGATGCGGAAGTACAAAGGTTCGAGTAAGCTTCTGCTTCTGCCTCGGAGCACTGAAGAGGTCCATTTCTTTCTTCTTCTTGATATATTTGGTTTTCTCTCGATGATGAAACATTCTGCATTCGACCTCCGAAATGTCGATGCAATAGTAGATATCTTTTTCTTCAAAAGATTTTGTGAGTTGCATATTACCTCGTGCGTGGTTACATTGGTTCATATGACTCTCAAGCCTCAAGTATGAGACAGTTGCTCTCTCTCTCTCTCCCTCTAAAAATTTTGGAAGTTGCATATTATCTTGTGCTTGGTTGCATTGGTTCATATGACTCTCAAGTATCAAGTATAAGACAGCTCTCTCTCTGTGTGTGGGTGTTTGTGCATGCATGTTCGCGTGTCTCACTTGTTGATCCGCACGACTTTTAGGCACACTATAATAGTCTTTAAGTTCTTAATAGATTTGCTGTACATTTGAACACGCATGTTGCTCACATGCACGATGTCCATTCTGCCTTAAATACCTCTCTTATTCAGTCTTCTGCTTTGTTCATGCTGTCATATAGTTGATTCATTGAATGCTTGTGAAAATTTTTCGTCCCAGGTCTCTCAAGTTCTCAAATATTGTAACTCCAGATGCTTGGCTGTTGTTCCTCAGGGTGGGAATACTGGTCTTGTTGGAGGAAGTGTGCCCGTTTTTGATGAGGTGCACCTGTTATTGATATGAGACTCCTTTTTTTTTTTTTTAATGAAATTCATTGCATGCATGCTTGTGCACGAACTGACCATTCTCATTTTGGTCTCTTTATAATATTTTAATTTATTGCCATCTAATTATGAATGCCTGTTCTGTTATGAACAGACTTAACAAGCAAGAAAAACCAGTTAGTCAAAATGGCAGATGGCACTAGGAAGAGAGGGCACATGCTGAAGTTATTTGACACCATCTCATCATTCTCACCTATTTTCTTCTTTTACCTAACATCAGTTTTGTATATTAAAATGTCCTTCCTGTACCTAGAGAATAGCATTAAGAACAAGATTTGTAATTTACAAAACTTGAAATTTTTAGACATCAAGCCGCCTCATATTTCTTTCCTTTCATACTGCGAAAAGCATGTGATAATCTTAATGGTTTCTTTTTCTCATTGCTTTACAAGTATCTCCATTCTGAATATCTGTTTATAGCTGAAGACATTGACTATTGAGACTTGAGAGGATATTAATGTTTTTCTGTGGTCCTAGAGAGTAGACAATGTTTGGTGAATTGCAGTAATAAAGCTGGATATTTTCACATCATATCCTTCGAATATTTGGTATAAACAGTATATAAGTGTAAATGAACCTAAAAATGCACAAATGAAGATGTTAAAAATATGATTTTAGAGTACAGATGAAAGGTTATTTTCTATTTTTATAATGTTACAACTCACCAAAGAAAATCTGTTTTAGAAATTGTTAGGAACTTCTAGATGTGCTTCCATGTTGACAGGGTTTTGACATTGATGACTGGCAGATGGAAAACACCATATAGCCAGATGGCCTTCAAGAGTGTGCTACATAAAAATTTGGTGGATAAATACACTGACGAACTGACTTTTGAGGGTTCTTTTTGGTGATTGAATTTTACTTGATAGTATCCATGATCCTTAAATTTTTATAAGTTGTTGGATGTAGGACAATTTTTAGAGTTCTGTGACAAAAGAAAATCAAAATCATGCCATCGACAGTTGTTTACCTAACTAAAGTGTATAGTAGCCAAATCTTTCTAAAGTGATCGTGAATGGGAGGAGTGTTTGAATTTGGGAAAGCTGTGAGAGAGAAATTCAGCTAGTGGAATCCAACTTAGATTCTGATTTTCTCAGAGATTTTGCAGAAAAATGGTTTGTGTTGCCTATTGTTGTTGATCCTGAAGGTGAACCAATATTGACCATGCCGTTATCATGTGTGTTTGGCGAAAAATTGGGCGATTGTCCTACAACTGCATTATTTATGGAGTTTTAAAAATGGCAAATGTCTCAAAGTGAAGTTTGAGCACTAAAAGTGGACAACCCTGATTAGAAATCATAAGTGTCTTCAACACTAAATTTTTCAGCATAATCTTTATAAGAGTATGCCTGATGTAGCTTGATTGCCTGCAATCTGAATGGCTTTTGGTTATTTATTCCGCAGGTGATTGTGAACTTAGGTTCCATGAATAAAGTCATATCTTTTGATGAGGTACGTTATACAGCATGATGGATTGTCATTTTATGCTGGTTCTCCTCCAAATAACATGTATTTTTGTCTAGGATCTGAATTCTCTCTATATGCTTGTGAGACTTCACTATTGAATCTTTTTAGCATCAACCTTCTTATTTCAAGAAGGTTTTTCCCCTAAAATTATCCTATTAGGTGCACTTTTTTTTTTTTTATTTTCACTGGATACTTCATCTGCTGCTTTGGGTTTTGATAGCTCTGCGAGCTCTGTTATTCAGCAGTTTGACATACTGAAGTCATTAATAAGATGTTGAGAAGATATTTGCTTCAAATTATTTGAAATCTTATATTAGTGTTTTATAGGTTAGCGGTATACTAGTTTCTGAAGCAGGGTGCATACTGGAAAGCTTGGTGAATTTTCTAGACAACAAAGGGTAAGTGCTATTAGCATAACTTTATTTCTGCAGAGTTCAGAGTTCACAGAGGATTGTGCATCTTGGGGAATGAGAGGTTTTGTGCATGATGCCAATAACAGAAACAAAAGACAGATCATAAATAGTTGCATAGACATAATTTTCCTGGAAGGGAATGGCAGGCTGTGTATGTGCGGATCGTGAACTCTGCTATTTTCCCCAAACCAAATACATGCTAAATGTATCTTTATATGCTTAAATTTGTCTTAGTGGAAATGGATTTCCTGATCATCCTGCTCCAGGTTGTAAATTAGGAATTTGCGCATATGATTTATTTATTGGAAGCAAAAAAGAGATAAAAGTTATGAAAATGGCAGACCTTCATCAACTTTGTCTTTAAGTACATCATGCTTCCATTCAGATTTATTATGCCACTGGACTTAGGTTCAAAGGGAAGCTGCCAAATTGGAGGAAATGTTTCAACTAATGCTGGTGGGCTGCGCCTTATCCGATATGGCTCACTTCATGCTAATGTACTCGGTAAGTAGATCTTCAAAATGTATAGTTTCTTTTTGGGAGAGAGAATACTTAGTCTCTTCTTCTTCTGATTATCATCTCTCCCTTTTGCATAACTATGACGATGGCACTGGATGTGTAGTTACTTTCTCAAAGGTTTAAATTTACATGGATTGCAAAACTTAATCTGCATCCATTTACGTTCCAAATCAAGTTTCTGTGAAGTTTTAGGATGGTGCAACTGGAGGGATAAATGTTTTCACTCTTCGTTGATTGTGTCCTAATCTTTCTATTTTGGTTAATCAAGTCCCAAACCTTTTGAAAGAGGTGCAATCAAGGCTTGCTCTCATCATCGGTGTAATTTGGTCACCAGAGAAAGGACCCTTTCAGCTATCGGCTTTATTTGCAGTTAAGCATAATTTTTTACTATATTCAAGGAATAAAACATGAGTTTTCTGAATCATAGAGTAGCAAGCTCAATTATGGAATCAGTTGAAAGAAAATTTAAATATTATGTAAATAGGTAGTGTGATACGAAAAAGTGTTTTGTATTATTCAATAATGTTCAATATATACATAAAAAATAAACCCTAAAGGTCCTAAAGACTACTTTACCCTTATACTCTAATAATAGGGAGGAGAACCCAACTTTCGTTATTATGAATTTTCCTTGATTCGTATGACATTCTGGTTTTAATTTTCAATTGATTCATAAATTCAAATTCTTTGCTCAATTATTCATAAAACCCATGTGTTTTTTTTTCTTTGATTATGGTTGATATAATGATTGATTTGTGAAGAAAAACAAACCGTTGCACATCCTTCAAAGGTTTAGGACTCAATGGCCTACAATAGAACGTTTAGGACTTAACCGACTGACTGCCAAAAAGTTTAGGACTTCTATTGCTTTTATCCCGGAGTTCATAGTTTAGGTCTGTGTTGTAGGTCTTGAAGCAGTTTTAGCTAATGGAGATGTGCTCGAAATGCTCGGTACTTTACGCAAGGACAACACTGGGTACGATCTGAAGCATTTGTTTATAGGTATTATCAATATGATGGGCCATTTCAATTGATAAATTTATGGTACAACCCATATGATTAATAGCATAGTATTCCACTGGACAATGATTCTATTTGATGTTGCAGGCAGTGAGGGGTCCCTGGGAATTGTTACAAAGGTGTCAATTCTGACTCCTCCAAAGTTATCATCAGTTAATGTAGCTTTTCTTGCATGTACAGACTATTTAAGCTGCCAGGTAAAATTAGTTTCTTCTCCAGATTGACTTACATATTCCAGAATGACAACATTTTGATCTAGACCTTAACCTTATAATCCGGGCATACTCTGTCCCATGGTCTTAAGGCCTCTTTTAATTGAGCACAAGTCAGTATCAATTTTTATCATGTGCATCAGAAACTTTTGTTGGAAGCGAGGAGGAAACTGGGAGAAGTTCTCTCTGCTTTTGAGTTTTTGGATGAACAGGCAATGGATCTTGTAAGCTTTTTGCACATTTAACTTTTAAGTATTACATCAGGCATTTTGTACATAAGTAACATTTATCTTATCCTTTGAATTTGGATATATCGCCTATCTTTAAATAGAGTTGTAAGTTGCAACAGGATCGAATGTGGCTGCTAGAGCTGCCATCTATATGCCATTTATGTCTTACAGTTCTCTGTTCTTACTTCCACTTTCCATAAAAAATAATTTTCACTTTTAGCTCATCCCTTTTCCATTACAGTTGACTGCATGTCACTCTAGTAATTTTCAGTAGTTTGTTCCATTGCTTGGTCTAGAAGATGCTACGTTTATGACCATCTCTTCATTTCCTGTTATAGATTGTGTGCTTCTTAACCTTCCTCTATTTTTTTTGTCCTTCTTGGCATGCTGTTTTATGATTATGAAACACATGGCTTCACTGTTATAGATGGACTAAGTCTAAATTAACACCTTTTTGCTTGACAGTCTATTTATTACTGTGAAGCAAGTCTTGAAAGTAAAAATAAAAGTAGATCCTTAAGCCAAGTTATTTCACTATTTGTGGCAGGCACTAAACCATTTAGAAGGAGTCCGGAATCCATTACCTCCTGCACTGCACAAGTTTTATGTTCTGATAGAGACGACAGGCAGCGATGAACATTCAGACAGGTAAATCTCTTCTTCTACTGCTCAAATTGAGGTGTTCCATTTAAGTCCACATGAAGCTCTGATGCACTATAACCTGCATCTAGTGGACAATTACACTCCTCTCCTTGGTCACTGCACAATTTTTTTTATTATTTATTTTAACTGGCCAGGATGCAAGATTACCTTTGAATATTCATTGTTAGTAGAGATATGAAGATCTTCGATGAGGAAAAAAAGGTGAATCTAGTTTCAATGGGGATTCCAAGCTTAAGACAAATCGAATCCTTGCTGCAGAGTAGAGATATATATTCCTGGATTTTAAAGTTGCGGGCAATCGGATTTCTCAAACTTAGGATGAAAGTTCATCACTTTGTTATTCTGCTGCTCAAGTTTAACCTTTGAGATTAAAAACTCATCTAGAATATAGTGCCTGACCTACCTTATGCAATTCTTGGACTTGCAATTAAAATGGAAGCTCACTGTCAAGAGGCAACCCCACACATTTTGCAATTTGGCTTTCTGCATTACTGACCGTTTCTAGTCAACTAAGCATATGAGATTGCAATAGCATATATGTGCTGGGTATTTTCTGTTTGCAATTTGGTGGTAACTTGATAGTGCCATGCATAGTTTGGTTCTGCTGTTCTGCTGTAGCGAAAGAAAAGGTTATGGTCCTTTTATAACCTTTATACATAATATTCAATTTGGATAATTTCAGAGAAAAGCTTGAAGCTTTCCTTGCTCATTCCATGGAAGAAGGCTTGATTTCAGATGGTGTTGTTGCACAGGACATCCAGCAGGCATCATCAGTATGGAATATTCGTGAGGTTTCCAGTTCTCTGTGATTTCTTATTATTGTCAAATTCCTGCTTACATACATTGGGAGTAGCAATAGCCATATTGGTGCATCGCAGGGTATAGCAGAAGCATTGATGAAAGCAGGGGCTGTCTACAAATATGATTTATCAATACCTGTTGAAAGGATTTATGATATTGTGGAGGAACTGCGAAATAAACTTGGTGAGAGAACTTATTGCTGTTACATATTCAATACTTGAATGCCATGATATTCTTTTTCCAGGTCTATAATCTTAATGTGGGATGAAAAGAGTGATTTTGTTACGTAATGTGAACCACGGGTTTTATGTCTTAGCAGGTGTTCTGTTGGCTAAAAGATACTCCATTTTAGAATCCTTAAGAATCCTAAGCTGGTCCAATGTCTCACTTCACCTCTGTCATACATCATAACATGTTGCTGGAATTCCTTGTGTGCATGTTTAGGAGGTCATGGACTATAAACCTGAAGGTGAACTTTAAAGAGTGAAATCAAGCTACTTGTATAAATCGTTCTAGGATGTTTGTAGCCATCAGTTTTGAGATTGATATTTACAGTGTGATAGACAGGAGTTGCTTCTTCCATGAATGTAACCAGAATTTTATCCCTTGTCATAATCTTCCAAGGACGCTGGAGCATGAATAATTAGCCAATAATAAACTTTCTATTGGTTTTCAAATTTGCAGGACACTTGGCCAGGGTCGTGGGATTTGGGCACCTTGGAGATGGAAACCTGCATCTCAATATTTCATGTCCTCAATATGATGATGCTGTAATCTCCTTGGTCTTTCTTTAGAAAGCTTCTATGCAT
The DNA here is from genome assembly GCA_014182515.1 of Eucalyptus microcorys. NCBI lineage: Eukaryota > Viridiplantae > Streptophyta > Magnoliopsida > Myrtales > Myrtaceae > Eucalyptus > Eucalyptus microcorys. The sequence continues at coordinate 28,349,651 of CM024570.1, forward strand.
TTGAATACAATCTCATAAGAAGGGGGTGCATTGCAGGTATTAGCACAGATTGAACCTTTTGTCTATGAATGGACCTCTAAGCATGGTGGAAGTATTAGTGCGGAGCATGGCTTGGGACTGATGAAAGCTGATAAGATTTTCTACAGCAAGTCACCTGCAGCTGTAAGTTGAGCTTCTTGCAGCGGTACTGGTACTTAAGCTTCTTGCAGCTTCTTCCATAGTTGTCGATATTTCGATGATTGCAAAGCAAAACTTGTTGGAAAACAATGACCAGGAAAGGTATTTGGGGTGAGATGCACTTCTCATAGGGAGTAAAGTTTGACATTGATATATTAGGGTGAATAAAAGCAGCTAGTTTAGATGGTTAATAGCAGGTACTCAGAAGCTTCTTTGCAGCATATAGGGCAAAGAGAAAAAACGGTCATCCTTTGTTGGACATGGTCTACCATTTAAGAAACGGGGAGATCTAGTTGAGAATCTATGGTTCCTCCAGAGCTTAACTTATATGGCAGATGATAACAACTGTACTGTGTCTAGGTGTGGCCTTTCGTGAAAGAAATGTGGTGCGGGCAATACTTGTATATGGCACTATAACTCTATCTAACACAAAGTGGATGTGGCAAAGACTACTGATAGAAAATGGCCCAGAGCTGGGAGCTTGGGATGTTTATAACTCACCTTGAAACTTAGTTGCTTGGAGGCATTGCGTTTTACATAGTTTAAGGTCTGCCTAAAAATGGTTTTCTGATTTATTGCTCGTGTTTAACAGCCATTTTCTGCCCCAAAAATTTAAGCTGTCTAGAAATGGTCCAATGTAAATCCAGCATATTTGTGAAAGTTCCCCTCTCATGCAAGTGAGATGTGTGAAGCGCACTAGCTGGACATAACCACATCAAGGCCATAACTAGTGACTAGACCACACTGACAGAAAACTGACATAGTAAGGATGAGTAACAGGCATTGGACATTGACTTGTGTCCTAACTGTGTTGAACAGCCCTTATCCCCCAAGGTTTAGGTTGTCTGGAGTCATGCCCATAATGTATACACACCATTTTTCCTAGTAGTTCATGACATTCTTATAGCATGATCCATTATCTATATTAGATAGACACTTCTATTGGTAGCAATATAGACATTATTTCACTCATTTCTATAGCTGAAAGATCTTCTAGCCCATTAGGCAATCTAAAAATTCATGAGAAAGCATGCTCTTTAGATGTCTCAAGGGTAAAAGTGATCAACCCCACCCGGCTGCAAGGCCCGAGAGGTAAATGGGTGGGCTTGGGCAAAGATCGTACATGATAAAGCCCGGCCCGCACATCTTTGGCCGGGCCCTGGCAAAAATTCCCTTATGACCACCTCTAGTCGAGGGTGGATATTTCTTTTTTCTAGTTGTGCAAGTTGGTGAATTATACTCTGCCTGGATAGGTGCAATTGATGGCTTCCGTCAAGAACTTGCTGGACCCCAATCACATACTTAACCCGTACAAAGTTCTTCCCCATTCTCTAAGTTCCCCGTGATGAGGTTGGAAGTCCTACACACTAGATGCTTTGTCTGCTTCTCAGTTCTTAATTCCGGCTTTTAGTTGTAACTAAGACATTGCTACAGCAACTGCAGGAACTAATCGAGCATAATCTCATGGTGAAGAGTCACGCCATTGTGGGAAAATGGAGGAGTTTTCTGTGTAGATATCAATCATAACATTGGCTCTCATCTCTGGGAGATGTAATAGAGTATCTTATCTCTGCAATATAAATGCTGTATGCAATAATAAGGTCATGTTCATTGCTGTGACAGGATAATCTTGTAAAATCTTATGCAATAATAAGGTCCCGTTCATTGCGGTGACAGGATAATCTTGTAAAATCTTATTGTTGGAACGTTGTATTGTTTCTTCTGACAATGTCCGACATCTCTATATCTGTAAGGTAAAGAGAGGTAAAGAGAGATGTAGGCTGATCTCAAGATCTTAATTTGAAGACCACCGGGTATGAGTCCGTCGATGGAAATAGTTTCTTCACGCTGGATGGTTTCCAACACGAACATTTGCCCTAATATCCTGTTATATTTTGGCATGGCATAAAGAAAGAAGGTCGCTACTTGCTGTTGCTGTTTAAATGGAAGATATGAACTGCTTGCTGTGGCTGCAAACATTCTTAAGCAAGGAGAAGATTCTATGCTCGGAGTCACACCTATTTGTCAGGTTTTGTGTGGAAGTCACAACTATGCATCAACGAAGGTAGAAAAGAAAGAAAGGGTCAATATGACAAAAAACTCTAAATAAATATATTTATGATAAATTTATCTTAATAAAAATTTTAGATAATAAAAAATTCTAAATTGATACATTTGTATTAAATTTACTTTAAATTGATAATTATAAATTGATATATTTGTGATAAAATATATTTTCTGTTAGTTTTTGCTAACAACCAAAAATCATAAATTGATACATTTATAACAAACTCGTGATAAAACCCTAAATTTGTATATCTGCGATTTGTTACGTGTCATTCAATTTAGTAAGTTGATAGTAAAATTTAACGAAAATTAATGGAGGTGAATTTATGATAAGTATACTACTTTAGGCTTTTAAATTAGGATAAATTTGTCACAATATATCAATTTGGATTTTGCGTGGTATTTAACTAAGAGAAAAGAAAGTCACTACCTAATTTTCATCTTAAGATTGAGAAATCAGATCCATAAAGGAGCAAGAAGACAAATCGTTGGGGGGCATTTTCTAGGCTTGACTTTTGAGTCCACCTCTACTTCCCGGAACATTCGAGGTTGGATGGTGCGAAGGGGACAGAACGGTGAAAGAAAGTGGTTAGATTTGATGAATTTACAAGGAGTTCCAAGGTCAATGACAATAATCGATTTGGATCCGGACCCGGTCCACGTGGACCAAATCCAGCCAAGATCTTGCCCCCAACTTGGGCATGTGCTTGGCTTCGCTGTCCCCTCTGCAAGATTCTCCAAAAGACAAATTGCTGGGGTTGGGAAGCAATTCCGCTAATGAAGGCTTGGCATATTCTAATCCTGCTTTGCAAGGTCCGTTATTCCTGGTTTCTTTAGGACCATCCTAAAATTCACTCCCGAAATGACTTGATTGCACGCCTCACGAAATTAGGGAAAATTATTAAGAATAAATTCTAAATATATTATATGACGATCAATTCAATCTTAAGCTTTTTGATTGTACTAATTTAGTACTAAATCTTTTAATGATTTGTCAATATAGTCATTCCGACAAAAATTGATTTGAAAGTGTTGATATGGACATCAACTATTCTACACGGCTTGACCAACAAGCAATTTCTTTTATATTTTTTCCGAATGTTTTTTTTACATTGGCCTAAGTTGGAAGAAAAAAAGAAGGAAAATAATTATTTTTTAAAATTTAAAAAAAGTTTAAAAATTGTTCATGTTTACAATGGTTGTGCCACATAATATAGCCAGTGGTAATCACCCTACTTTTTTGTTGGCTACTCACATCTTACGTTACTTTGAAGATTTTATCTAATAATTTTATGTAAGTGATTTCTGGTTAAAATTGACTCAAATGATTATTACATTGGCAAATATATTAAAAGTTCAGGTTAAATTAACATAATTGAAAATTTTTAAATTGAATTAACTGTCATATAATAAATTTAAAAAAAGAAACAAAAATTGTGGGCCCTGTCCTTTCTTTTCTCTCGTAAGCTCCCCCATCTCTCTCCTCACTTGGCACTCAGTGTGCACCTCTGCTCTCGCCCCTTCCATGGAGGCCCTCCTTGCCCTTAGCCATGCGGTTACCAATGGTAATTGTCGAAATATTTCACATTACTTGATTATGGGATTTATAATGTAGCATTCTCTACCTATCAACTTAAGTGGTTGAACTTTCCATCCACTTTTTACTAGTTGAATGGGAGAGATGGTGATGAGTATGTGTCTACTTTCAAAGGGTAGGGAGCCAAGACTCATTTTGTAACTACGTTTTATTCATCAATTGAGAATCAAACTTGAACAAGGCAGGCTTCTAGATCTTTCAAATGTGAACGAGCTAAAATTATTGGCCAGCAGCGGATGAGTTAAGAGTTGCCCGATGCAGCGGACCTAATGAGTTTGACGGCTGGTCCGGCTGGAGATAGAGAAAAAAAAAAAGTGTTTTTCATCAATTCAAAGTCCTAGACCGAAGGTTACACCGACTGAGGCCGCAGTATCCGCTATTGACGTACTGATCGTCCTCACACAAGACCGCCATGAAGGCCATGGCTGCTGCCTTGGCAATCTCAATGGTCATCGCCGCTGCGTTCTCCTTCGCAGCCTGAAGGCGGGCAATTCAGGAGGGCTCAAGGCTTGAGATCACGGCTCGTCGGCAGCAAGAAATTTGGCATCCATGCCTTGCGGCGACTTCACACGATTTAGAGGGAATATTGACCGGCAGATCGTGGATGAGGATGGGTCGGATGTTCTTTCACTGGAAGAAGTTTCGAAATGGGGAGAGGAAAGGATGTTCGTCGAGGAAGAGCTTAACTGAACTGGTTTAACAGAGTCCTAAGAATGACATCTGAGACATATGAGCAAGAAGAGAGACACGGACATGAATTTCCCTAGGCACATTAGCACCCTTTACTTAGAGTGAAGCTATCCTCATCTTGGGTCGATGTTCATCAACAAAATAGACATGCAATGTCCAATCAGGATGAGCAGAGATAGGAAAAAACTCACGGTTCAGATAGTCGTGTCATCTTAAATTTTTTCGGATGCGAACGGAGCCGAGATCGGCGCACATTCACTGTGGTCCTTTCTTTTATTTTGTTTATACACGTTAGGAAATTAGTCAAAAGGCAGGCATATACCTTCCTCATGGGGGTTGCCAAAAAGAAAAAGAAAAAGCAAATGGAGATTTGCACATGAACCCTCTCTCCCTTCTTGTTTCCCCATTTTATATTTTTCCACACTGCCTTTATTCTATGCTGGATAAGAAGGAATTAGAACATTTGCGATATCAAAGAAAAGGCCAATGAGGAAAAGGTTCCTCCCCCTCTCCAACATGAAATCCCCCCATATGCTCTGCCGCTGAAGTTTGACCGATGGCTTGCCTTTGTGCTTGTCTTTGCAACCACCCCACTTGCGAAATATTCTTTAATTTTATATGGCCGAAAGATGAACTAAATATTCTTCTGAATTAGAGGGGGAGATGCAAATTTGCTGACCCACCCAATGTTAAATTTCCTCAGCATATATTCTCACATATTTTAGTAGGTGTCTAACAATATTTAGGTGGCCATTCTCTAGTGATTTTTCTCTCAATTCGAGATGCCTTTGAAAATGCCTTTAAGCTTCACGAATATCTAAATATTTTCCAATCCTCAATTACTCAAATCTCATGGATTTGTGAACTAGAAATGAATTACCCGTTATTCTCAACAGACTCTTCTTCTCAATCTTCCATGAAGCAAATGATTTAATTTTTTTTTTTGGGGGTGGTTTGTACCCTTTGGGAGCCATGGTCCGGTGCTTTTACGCATGAAAGCAACTACCAATTGAAAGTGCATCCGAACGGGGGAAAAGTTGCCAATGAAATCAACTTGACCAACTACGACATTGACCGTATGCAATTCAAATCACAAAGAGTAAGAAATCAAGGAGCTAATTAGGTTGATAAGTTACTCTTGTTGTTCTTTTTTTTCTTGAGCTGTTTTTAATTTCTGCCTTAATTCTTAAGAAATGGAAACTTAACCGTATAATGCTGGAAAAAGAGGTGCCATAACTCGCAAAATTCACCTGTTGTCGGGGAATGATATGCTCCTTTTTGTCATAGTGGGACATTAACTTAATCTGCTTTGCTAACACTAAAACTGTGCGCCAAAGGAAACTCATTTTAATATTCAGATTATGTTATATCAACTCAAAGACGAATGATTAAGTTAATTTATCTAGCTAGACAGATGTGTCGTAAAATACTAAAAAAAAAGTATTAAAGTTACATTACAATAGACTCTAATAGCTGACTGTTGATTTCAATGCACGAACTTTTAGTGTGAAGAAATTTCCATGAAATAAGGCCGATTATGCATTCTTAACACTCTCATGCTAACAAAAACTTGAATATTCATGAGGAAGCAAATTAGAAAAGAAGCAGGAGAGCAAGACATAAAAATCGTAGCAACATTAGGACAAACCAAGCTAGGCCAGGTCGAGCCTCGCTTTTCCCCTCGAGTGATATGACCCGACCAAATAGTCCATACTATATAATCCGGTCAAACTAGAATAACTTAAATAGACAGATTATTAAGAATAGTCCCTGACGACGCCACAAATCTTTTCAAAGCAATATCCAGAATGGTTTTGCTGAGTACTCCTCATATAATAATCAGTCGTTTCAAAATGATCAAGTCTTCTTGATTATTTTCACTTCCCCCATTTACACGAATGGACCTGGCCAAAGCAAAAGGAAAGACGACGACAAAGACAACCCCAATTCGAAGTTTATAGAGAGAGAAATAAAAGAGAGAGAAGGGAGAGAAGGGAGAGATGTGGTGGTGGTGGTAGTACTCCTTGTGGGTCAGAAACTCCCGCGAGCTCCTCCCTCTTTCCCTTTCTTCTCCCTTCTCTCTCTCTCTCTCTCTCTCTCTCTGGCCCTTTTCGTCAACGCCATCAATCCATCTCTCTCTCTCTTTCTCTCAAACTCTCCGCCAATTGCAGGGCGAACGACAACTATGACCAGCTCCTCCGCCGCCTCTCGCAAGGTCTCTCCTCCTCCGCGCCCCCTCCTCCTCCTCCTCTCTCTCTGATTTCCTCCCCGGCGACGCGCGCTCGCTCGCGCCGCGGAGGATTTCCCGGCGTTTCCGGTCGCGCGCTCGATTTGCCCGTCGTTTCCGGGAAGATTCCGGGAAAACGATCGAGTTTTTCTTCACCCCTTTTTGTTAATTTTGTGTGTTTGTTTTCTTTTTTTTTTGGGGTTCCGATGGGTTTTCAGGCCCTGAGTAAGATTGCTTCGAACCGCCTCCAGAAGGAGCTGGTGGAGTGGCAGGTCAATCCTCCGATTGGGTTCAAGCACAAGGTCACCGACAATCTCCAGAGGTACCCGTCAATTTTCTCCTCTAGGGTTCTGAGAAATTTTCGATCTTTTTTTCTGGGCTGCAAAAAAGTAGTGCTGGGTCGGTGTGAAGTTTGATTTTTGTCTTACCTTCTGCGATTGTTGGTGGGGTGGATATATAGGTGGGTTATCGAAGTGAATGGAGCTCCAGGAACTCTGTATGCTAATGAGACTTACCAGCTTCAGGTGGACTTCCCTGAGCATTACCCCATGGAAGCCCCCCAGGTAATTTCGTCGAAGCCGATGTCTTTTTCGCATCGTTGTTCTGTCGGAGTACTTTTGATGTGCGGGATTGGCGTTGCGGGTGCGGATTTTGTTATTTGAGTTTGGGGTTAGGGTATGAATTATGTTTCTGGATCTTTGTCCAACATGGGTTTGTGGCTGACAGGTCATTTTTGTGCCTCCGGCTCCTCTCCATCCTCATATATACAGCAACGGCCATATTTGTTTAGGTAATTTACGCAGATTGCTTCGAAGTTGTAGCTCGACATCATTTTTTTTGTGCTTCTTTGCTTCTGCTGTTTTTTATTCGGTTTCTTTATAGTGGAAGTTGGTTATATTCTGAGAAGATTATATGTCCTGTGCGCTATTTATTGAAGTTTTGAAGACAAACCTTTTCTTGGGAAATGCATCTATTTTTCACTGGGTAGCTCCCAACTATGGAATCGAGAATGGATGTTAGAAGCTTGTGTTGTCTTTCTCTATGAGAATCAGGTGCATAAAAAACTTTGTTCAACCCAAAGGAGATGATTTTATCTCAGGCTACCTCAAGAAGCACAGTATCATCCAAGTCTTGACTTGGATTTTGGTGACACTCTATTCATCTTGTCGAGGATCGCGACATTGATATGTTTTTCCTGGGACTTTTGTTTCCATACATTTTTTACTGTATTGGCAACTTTGAAAGGCTAAATTGTCTAAGCCGGCCTTTTGTGATGAAGTAAACCATTAATAGCTTACTCCGGAATCTCTCTTGTTTGCTTGTGTCTTTGGCTTTAGCTTGCCAATGTGTTTCTGCTGGTTTCAATTCTGTGTTTGTGACTTTGTCTCTCAATGTACTTCTGGTGGCTTGAAATTGCTTGTAATTGATTTTCTTTCTGGAGAATCACATCTTCAGAGAAGTCTTTGTCGTGAGAACTGTATAAGTTACACTTTGTATTTCTCAAATTTGATAGTGAACCTTCTTTCAAAGTGTCTTCTGAGTCTAAATTAAAAAGCCAGCTCTAGCAACAGTGCTTGCAATTGCTGCTTTCCATTTATGTAGTGAGCTTTCATATAGAATCGTTTGTGCTACAGCTCTCATCGTGGGGCATTCCTCTTTTAAATTCAATCTTTCTTATTTGTATTAATACAATTGCCAGCCCTTTCTTTAAAGTGATTGCTTTAGATAAATTCTGTGAATCACTAGTCTAGCCTTGAAGGATTAATGAATGAAACATTTGCTAAAAGACCCATCCGCAGCCGAATGTATCACTAGAGCACTTTTCTTGTTTTGACTAGTTTAGTCTGCCAATGCTAAGTAGGTTCAGAGCACTATTAAGCAAAAAATGCACAACCTACAATGTTCATGCTATTTCCATCCCTCATATAGTCTTAGACACATTTAATATTTAAATTGTGCAAAATTTCCCTCATTAATTGTAAGATCGATATAAGAGGAAAACTATACCTTTGTTGTAGATCAATTAAGCTAGTAATTTTTATCAATCTTTCCTAAAACGTGGTTTCTTCTTCTTCTTCTTCTTCTTCTGAGTTCAAATTGGAGAAGTTTAAATCTTTGTTGCTTCTTTGTGACATTCATCTAAGATTTGAGTATTTTCATAAGTTAAAGATCTTTAATCTAATTTACAGAGTATTGATAATGTACATATTTTTTCGAATGTGTCTCTAAAGTTCAATCTCTAACAAGTCCTTGTGATACATAACTCTTAGTTCAAGTTTTTCTAGGGAAATTTTTCAGTTAAAAGTTGTAACTATAACTTATATTTAAGACATGTTAATTAACAAAGACTACCAAAAAAATTAAAATACATTTGAAAAAATTGTTTGTAGAAATCAGCTTGTGCACATTAGTGAGATGGAGTTTTTGTACAACTTGACAGGAAATAACATAAGGTGGTGGTTCATATCTTAATTAAGCAGATTATGCACAACCTACGTTTTGTGGTGGTATCATTAACATTAAAACAATTTTAAGTTCATCATGAGGTTTGGTTTGTAAATAAGTTATTTAGTTACTGATACCAGCTTCCATGCAAGTCTCACCTAATGCTTCACAATGATGTTAATCTCACTGGAAAGTCTTCTTCTATGTGTTGGCTTATGTTAAGGAAGGCTTGTTGAATCAATAAGCACGTATTGCACCTTGTTGAAATAAGCATCATATCTATTTGACAAACTACTTCACTTTCAATAATTCAAAGCTAGGATGCTTCAGCATAATTTTTGTTAAAACAGTTGTCTATTTCTATGCAGGATCTGGTCAGTGTATCCAATATGTCAGATCCATAGCTACTTAATCAAACTAGTTCTTTAAGTAACTTTGATAGTTCTCTTTATTGCTTTGTTTTTTAATTGTGGCTGAAATATCTGCTCCTCATGCCATATATTACCACTGAATAAATTGATACTATGGTCTTAACTTATCTTGAAGCTTTCAAATGGTTTTGTTTACTAAGTGGCTTTGCCACTGAAACTTCAGAAAGGTGATGTCATTATTTTTTTATAGGTTTATGCTTTCTGTGATCTGCTGCTTGTATAGACAGATCATGGTTCTTGAAAGTGAACCATTAGACTGTCCTGCCCTTCAAATCCTGCTTCCACAATTCATATCAGCAAGAAGATTCTTGTTTATTAAAAGATAGTCTTTTCACACCAGCTTAAGATGGTTTCCTTTTATTGTCTGGACGATAGTCCTAACTAATAAACCAACGGAATATGATGTGTGTGGCTAAGATAAATGGTTGAAAGGCACAATGATAAATCCTTCCGAGTCATGGAGTTTGATTGAGAATCATTCTTACAGTTTGATTGGTGTTATAGTTTTATAAATTTGTAAGATTAGTCAAGTTGTGTAGGAGAGCTCTCTCTCTCTCCCTCTCTCCCTCTCTCTCTTACACCCACACACACACACACACACACACACACCCCACACACTCTCTTATGCACTCACACAGAGCTTGCTGTCCGGATTATTGAGATATCATTGTTTTACTTCTTGTTTCCATTTTGATCATGATTATAAGGTCCCTTAAGCAAATACATAAATGTCTATTTGACTTGGCTTTTGCTACATTGGCAGTAGTATTAATATGGATCTCTGTTTTATCATTGCTAGACATATTGTATGATTCTTGGTCGCCCGCTATGACTGTCAGTTCCGTCTGCATCAGCATTCTGTCGATGCTTTCTAGCTCGACTGTTAAGGTTTGTCTTTATATCTTTTGAGTTCTACTGCAGCTACTAATGTTTGTTGGTGCACTCACTACTGCGCTGAGTATGATTACCAATTGATGCCATACTAACTTACGTAAATTTATCTTGATTAGACTGGATTTTTGGTTGAATGGTGAAGTTTAAACTACTCATATGTGTCACCCCTATTGTCAATTTGGAGGGAGTAGTTCTTCCATTTTGTCCTCAATTGGTCTGACAGTCTGTTTTTATGCTTCCCAGCAACGCCCAGAAGATAACGATCGTTATGTGAAGAACTGTCGGAATGGGAGGTCTCCTAAAGAGACCAGGTGGTGGTTTCATGATGATAAAGTATAACAACGAAGGTATCTTCCTCTAGTAGTTGCTAAAGCACTAGGGTAGAGGGCATCTCTTCAAAAGAAAAATGAAGGGTGAAAAAAGAAAGTGAAAATCCTGGGAAAAAAACTAGCGATTGTGTCAAATGCTTAATAACCCTCCTGTAAAGTCGCAATGTCTGGCATTTGTAAAGGAAGAGGAAGATTTCTTGCTTTAACTGTGTGCAAAACAAACTGGGGTCTTTGCAATTCTCCGAAGGAATGGTTGGTGCGGTTTCCGTCCACAAATTTGAATCGGTTATATTAATTAATTACAGCTTCTTTAAAATTGCTGGGATGCTTTCTCTGGGTTTAACCAGTATAACTCCTTGCAATGCATTGTGTGCCTAGTCCGATTGCCAACGATATTCTCCTGTATTTAGCTTAATGTCATCTCCATTTCTTGTCATTCTGATTTTATGAATCTTTGCTGCGACCCCGTCATATTATCATAGCTTGAGTTTGAGCTTGTAATACAAAGGCCCTGCCTTCTTAATCCGGGCACCGTTGCTTCCTCCAGCCATCTTTGTCGCATGAAATATGATCGAGCCTTGATGTGCTGTTTATGCTCTATGCCACTGATAACTCGAGGGTTTTTTCACATTCAATTGTGCTGGAACGAGTGCACTGTTTCGTGATTGGTACAGCTAGAGCTTTGATTATCGCAATCAAGTTATGAGACAACAAAACAGTGTTTGTACTGGTAAAATCATACCCTTCTCAATGTCAGACTGCTCAGGACCTGCGAGTTGGCCTAGGAGGTTGCCCTCGCCATCTTATTGGGAATGAGTTGGTGGTGACGATGAACTAGAATCACTTAGGACAGTATTTACCTCATCAAGCTAGTCGAGCTCCGGTAGGTAGCCTGCATTCGCATCCTTAGGCTTCTGTGTCGCATCGATGAGAGGCATTCGCAGTGCTTGCGAATGGGTTGCAGTGTTTTTCCTTGCAGTACACAGGCGAGTGAAGCGACGGGTCGATGATGGGGAAGTTTGTATTGGGTTTGACGGTAAGGTACTGCGCCGCGGAGGTGTTCTCGTCCTTGGTCCTTTAAGCCCATGCATCGTGAGGAAAGGGAAAGACAATGCTTTTTAAGACAATGTTGTCGTGCCTTCGTTAGCTATCATCGTGACAAACACGAACACCATAAAATCATATTTACGAATCTTGCGTTAGTATCACATAGAAATTGAGTCGAAACGACTTCGTAATCGAGTTGAAGGTCACAAAATTGAGTGTAGTCAATTTCGATATGAAAGTTACGGTTAGTTCTATGATCCGTTGGTCGGTTGGGATGACAAAGTTGGGCCCGATTTTGACTGGTGAAAAGTGCTGGATGTCTTTTTTCTCTTGCAACACCAAGTCGACATTTTCATGGAATTCGTTAGGATTATTGGACAAGAACATGGGATGATTTATACAATGTCCTAAGTAAGGGTGAGCATATCGGATTGTCCAAATAGGAACTGTTCCAACCGATTGGTTTGATTCAGCTCTTGGAGGCATCAGTCCGGTTCCCACTTCCATAAAAATGGAACCGGTGATTTTCGGTCCGATTCCCGTTCTAAGGGAATCGAGTCTAGATTGGACATGCTTTTTTTTTTTTTTTTTTTTTTTATATATTTTTTAATTTCTTAAAAATAGACATAAATCCCAAAATATACTATTTTATTTCTTAGACACATATATAAGTTAACTTCAAACTAAAATCTTTATGGAATAAAAAAGCAGCCGGTATCGTGGAACTGGATTGGACCGGAACCAATGGACTAGTCTGGTTCTCGATCTTAGGACCAAACGAGCTAGTCCCCGATTCCCAATTTTGGGAACCGGTCCTCCAATTGAATTCTCGGTTCCATTTTAGAATTGGATCGTGCCGGTAATTGATCATCATTAGTCCTAAGTAGAAATGAGCAAAATATGCATTTGCCAAATTTATCAAGATTTATTTAAAAGATTAGGATTAATATCACGAAAAATCCTAAACTCTATTCATTATAACACAAGTACCCTGAACTTTCTTTTGTGTCACTTTTGCTTAGCATGTACATCACATATTCTAGATCGAGTAGAGATTCTAGGTTTTCAACGAGCCACTACTACATTCATTTCATTAAGGATTGATGATATTTTAACAATATTTCCAGAGGGATGGTTAGTACTATCCCCAATTGGCCCATTGTGATACAAAAATCGTAAATTTTTGTTTGTGTCGCAATGCACCTAAATCTTTGATTTATTAAAGAAAAAGGGGTCAACCCAATATAAATGGGTTGAAATACATTTTTAGCAAATCGCAGCCCATTTATAAGAATTACTTAGATCCAAGCTCCATTTTTTCGCGAAAAAATTAAATAATTTGGAAAATATTTTCTTAAAAACAACTATTTATATCGATTACAAAAATGAAGAAATTAAAGATATTTTTAATATTTGTGAAAATGTTTAAACATATATAATTGTCGATAACATAAATATTTTTAACTAATTATTTATTTTAAATGATATAAATTATCTTGTTTGAAAAATATCTTTCAAATTATACATTTTTCCATCAAAATAAAGGCGGAGCGTTTTTATTGAACAACGAATTTGTCCATGGGATTTCAGTCTGTAATTGTGCGTGCAAGCAGAGGATGATGAATCGGACTCGCATGAAACCCGAATCCGAATTACTTGAACCCGAACCCGACCGGTATTTGCTCGCTAAAGCCTCCTTCCCGTTAGGGTTTATGCCCGGCGGAGGCGGAACGAAGACGACGACGACGACGACGACGACGACGCAGCAGATTCATCACTCTCCATTGCAGTCCCTCTCTCCTTCTCTCTCTTCAATCTGATGTCGTTTTTGCTCGCGTAGCATCTCCAGAATGAGGTTCCTCCGATCGATCTCCCCGCACTTCGCCGGCGCCCGCCGCACCCTCCGCCCCCTCAGCCGCGGGTTCTCTGCGGCGGCCGCGTCGCCGGAGCAGTCGCCGTGGCCCCCTCCCTCCGGTCGCGTCACCGCCCTCGTCGACGAGATCGCCGCCCTCACGCTCCTCGAGGTCTCCGACCTCACCGAGGAGATGCGCAAGAGGATGGGCGTCGAGGAGATGCCGGCCATGGCGGTCATGATGCCCGGGATGGGGTTCGCGGTGCGGGGCCCCGGGAGGGCCGGGGCCGGGGCCGGGGCGGCGGCCGCGGCGGACGAGAAGAAGGCGGAGAAGACGGCGTTCGACCTGAAGCTGGAGGGCTTCGACGCCGCCGGGAAGATCAAGGTGATCAAGGAGGTGCGGGCGTGCACGGACCTGGGGCTGAAGGAGGCCAAGGACCTGGTGGAGAAGGCCCCGACGCTGTTGAAGAAGGGCGTGGCGAAGGAGGAGGCGGAGAAGATCGTGGAGAAGATGAAGGCAATTGGTGCCAAAGTCAGTATGGAGTGAGGTAATGAATCACCCTTCATTTGCTTTTCTAAAAATTGCTTCTTGTTGCATTTCATGCCACCAATTTTGTGTGTCCAATCTTTTTGGCCGAGTATTGAAGAAAGTGGTCTGCTTGATATCTTGTGTTCAATTTATCTCTCTCAACTTGGATGCCATGAGGCGGGCCTTGGAAATTTTTCGTATAGGAAGGAGGGATTCGCAGATCCTCCAGACGTAGAGAGCGCAGGGCTTTGAACCCATCCTACCAATATGTAGGGTAGTGGAATCAAATTGATTCTGACTTCAAACATTGGACTCCTGTTTCAATTAAGGGGATCATGGAAAGAACAGGTTCAAAATCACGATCAACTCTTTATTTATGGTCATTTTTTGGGGTAATCGAAAAAAAAGATAATAACGAATAGAGGGTAGGGAACCAATGGGCGATGCTTGGTTACAATTTCAAATCCGTTATTATATGTTTGCTCTAGTTTTTGTTGTTTTTGATGTTGAAACAGTTTTTCTTTATCCATGGGCAATGAGTTTCGATGTATTGGGGGTATCCGTATTTATAGAAGCTTTAATTTTCGTGCGGATTATAATTCGTGCCTTTTCAACATAAAGTCCAAACATTTACTGAATAAACATCCTCTAAATTGAATCATTGGTGGGAATGTCTCTGAAGTTGCGGTGGATAGATTATGTGCATGGATTGGGCGGGTGCGATTTGGTCTAGACAAGTGCTAGGGAAAATTATGGAGGTTTTAGTGGACGGTGTGTTTGGAGACATGGCGAAGCGCACTCGGATGAATGGCACAACCACAAGTTCTTTCCTTTTTACTGGCTGCGAGTTCATTGCTGCTGTTAAGAGACTGGCTTTTCTCTTTATTCCAAGCCACGACCTTCGCTGCATATTATTATGCTCCACAGTCTTAACAATCAATTATCATAACCACAGCTCGTTTCTGCTTTTCCCTTTTAGTTTCTTGTATTTACCCCTCCAACCGGGATTTGTAGGATCAAACTATCTGAGCCCATCAATTTGAAGGATCTTAAAATTGCAGTGGTACAGAAATGGATCTATGTGTTCATTGCAAGAAAGGAGGTGGGGGCAGTTGTTATGTTGCGCCATGTTTGCAGATGGCAAGATGCACATGTATTGGATGAGGGCACACTTTTTTCATTATAACTACTTGTTATTACACCTTATCATCTTCCGATCTTCATTTTTGATTTTTTACTGTGGGGACTTCTATAGGACTGTAACATTGAGCAAGTGCGATGAAACTTCAGCTTTAGGCTTTTTTTTGGGCAAAAAGATGATTTAATTTAAAACCCACAGATCAGCTTGTTGCTTATGTTTTCTTTTTATTGATTGAAAAGAATGTTCTCCGGTGATTTTGTTGATTTAATTGTACCAGGAATAAGTGAAGAAATTTTGAAATGATCGCTTTTTCTACAAAGTATGAGCTTTGCTTCTACTTTGCATGAACATTTTGTGTTCATCTTTTACAATTTAGGGAGATTAAGTATACATGATGATTATCCTGGGAAATAGACTAAGACCAAGACCAAGGATGATGCTTTTAATGGCATCTAAGATTCGACATGTTAAGGCTAAAAGACTTAGCCAACTGAGAGTGTAAGGTCGTGTCCTTCTGGAGCACGCCAGATTCAATATGTTAAGGCAAGAAGACTTAGCCAAATGAGAACGTAAGGTTGTGTCCCTTCGGAGCACATGGACCTTGAAATTTTTTTCATGCATGTGAGAGACGGAGCAAAAGCAGAAAGAGTGTTATGATAAGTGTCAGTAGGGATGAGGCTAACCAGCTAATTTCAGTAGTGATGAGGCTACCAAGCATCGTGGAATTTTCAATTGTGTGTAATTAGTATTTGGGATGCTTGAGTTTTTAGCTCTGCCTGTTCTGTGATATAATTCATTTGGTAAGAGAGCTGGCTTAATTGTGGTTGAAAAGTATGTTTTTGGTTGGGAGCATCTCATGTATCATTCTCAGGAAGATGTATTTAGGCCTTATTTCTGTGTTCCCTTGCACCCTCATTAATTATTGCAGCTTTATTTGTCCAGTCATAGAGCACCCCACTCAAATTTTGTCAGAGAATATAACAGCCGACAGGACGAATATGCTCTTTGATATGCTTTCCCCATATATCCGCACTTTTGTCTAAGACCCGCTTTTTCATATTTTCGTTCTTCAGATTTACTGAAGCAAGTGAAAATGCAATAGCAGTGGAACCGTGGGAGATATTTGGTGCAAGCGATTCTAAACGATACCATTGGTGGCAACGTTATTGCCAAGCTTGGAGATTGCTGTTATTTCCTCATAACATGGAGCTTTCCTTGTTCAAACAGCTTAATTTTTTTTATGAGACTTGGAAAAAGTAGACGTTCAGCCTCTGTTGAGCTTTTTCATACCCATCAACCTCAAGTTTGTTTTGTGCTTATAGATCTGTACCCTGCTGTAGGACAAAGCAGACGAGGGATCTAGCTTACTGACCTTGTTATCACATACCTGGTGGCTTCTTTCCACTGTTTGTGAGGTGTACCCTCTGTAACATTGCCGCATTCCTCAAAACAGTGGTTGCGAGGTCGATGTAAGGAGAGCATTGGATGGATTTTTCACTACTGGTGCCAGTTCATATGCCATTTTCAGGAGGTTTTGTGACCGCAACAAATTGTTGTTCGTATTTAGCATTGTGTTCCCATTCGAACATGAAGTTACTGAGAGAAATAAGTAAATTCAAATGCTTGATTTCATTTGAATGTTCATATATTTTGCGTTGATTCGTGCACAGCTTGTGATTTACAATCAATCTAGCTATGTATACCTAACTTGATTTACTCGTTAACTGAGATTCCATTTCCATTCATCAACTGAATTAATGGTTAATTGAGAAAATTTAACGCTCGAGGTGGAGAAATAAGATGACACAACAATTTGATGCAAGCGCTCTACTCTTCATCTGGATATGCAAATGCATTTTAGATTCGATAAATTATGGAATTGACTCATGAATAGAGAGAAGAAAACAAGACGTTATGAATGAAAAATTATTGACTTCATTCGAACAGAACAACAAATTGCGAATCTGCAATTCCAGTACACAACAGCCATAACAGAGTAGGACAAAGCAAGCAAATTAAAACTCACGGACTGATTCATTCCGGAAATGGAAGAAGTAATTCCAATTACTTATTGACCTGCCTACAACGCTTCCTGATCTCTCCCTTGGACCCTGTCAATGGGGTGATGTTGCCCATCTTGACCATGGACTTGGCGAACTGCTCGAAGAAGAGCTCTTGGTTCCCCGCATACTGCTTCACCAGCTGCAGCGTGGTCTGGCTCTGCGTCACGAGGACTTCGTCGGAGCTCAGGAGCCCCTTCTTAGCCAGCAGGTTCTTGAAGTAGCTGTTGTCGAACTTTATCGGGCTGACAAAGTCCAAGAAGAAGAGGGTCTGGTCGCCCCCAGACCGTGGGCAGCGGGTGCGGAGCTGAGCGGCGTAGGATTGGTCGAGCGTGAAGTCGGGCTGCCCGTTGCCGGTCTGGTTGTAGAGCCTCTGCCTGAAGGTGGTGCATCTTGCATTTCCAATTGTGTGGCTTCCTGTGTAACGGGACATTTCCAATTTTATTTTCCCTAACTTGGACTCGAATATTATAATCAAAACTAAGGTCAAGAAATTCCAATTATTTTACCGGAGAGGGCAACGAGATCAACAATATCAAGTCCTTTAAGCTTGAACTTGGTGAGAATGGTCTGGAAAGTGTTGTTTGGAGCAGGAATGTTGTTGTTAGAGCCACTCAAGCTTGCTCCTCTTGAGTCCCTCCTTCCCAGTGGCACTACCCAGCTAGGCCCACCAGTCTGTTTACACATTCAAGCATTGAGTTATGCTCGTTAGGCATTTCAAATTAGTTTTTTTTTTTTTTTTTTTTTTTTTTGCTTTTCTTTTTTCCTGGTTTTTTTCTTGGGTGAAAAGTTGTAATTCTTTCTGAGAGAAGTTGGGCACTACTGTATCTACATATGCTTACAAGAACAGTGGAGTCTCTGGCGGCCAAGGCCAACAGGTCGGCACAAGACACTGTTTGAGGGCACTCCTTCTCCAGTGCAGATTTGATCTCGTCAAGCACTTCAAAGCCTCTGGCTGAGTTCGCGTTAGGGACGGACCGCTTCTCGCTGATTATAGTGCCACTGCTGTCCAGCAATAAGGATGCGTCGCAGCCCTGTCACATACATCGACAACGTTGGTACTTAGACAGAGCATATTATAAACATGTTCTAATAGGAAGCAAAATGCAAGTACAAATTACTCCTGACAGTGGCGATAAGAAATGCTTTGTTGTGCTATGGCGAGCAGTTAATGCGCTGAAAAAATCGAGAAAGCTTCTAAACCAGGAAAAATGGTCGACGAGATTGTTTGCTCTTCGCATAGAGTGCTGACTCAGAGTACACGTATAAGAAACTGTTTTTGCAACTTTTTGAAACCAAAGATTAGACGTAGAAACTTATTTACTCCAAGTAATTGCGTAGCCGCTGACCTTAACGAAGCAATCGTGGAAATGTAAGCGGAGGAGTGAAGCGGCCATGCGAGGATCTTTCGCAAAGGCCTTGACCACCACCGACTTCACTATCTCTTGAGCCTTGGGGCAAGAATGGTCGTAGAATTGGGGATAAAGGTAACCCCCATAACCTGCCTTGGCACAGAGACCGAGTGGAGCCAGAGCAAGAACACAGAAGATGATGAGGAAGTTCTTGGATTGACTCATTCTTGCCCTTCTTTCTTTTAGGAATGATCTGTACAGAAGAGCCCTTGTAGTGTGGAGAAAATGTTTTGGGTGCTTGCGATGAGGAAAATAGGGTGCTTTAGAGGGGTCTATATAGATTTTTTCTATTGAACTAGTCCCTGAGAGACGGATCAGCTAAAGGAAACACAAAGCTGGAGTGGGTAGCTGATTAGCTCTACTAGCTACTGCTAACAGAAGATCCAATAACATACTGGAGTTGTTAGCCCTCTCAGCCTCTCTAAGCCTCACCAGTGTCACCACGTCTCAAGTTCCATGCATAGAAAATTGGATATCTTTATTCATTTTTCTTTGATTCCTGCTGCTTTTAGGTCATGATAATAACTAAAAAACTCATGGGATTAGGGAGGGACGGTCAGTCAATGAATCATTATGATGCTCCCCACTTTTTCTCCTTGACAAGATTATTTTCAGTAGACATATCAACAGCCACTTCTCTACTCGAGGCAATTTTGGGTCCACATCATTCGAATAAGGAGGAACATTTACCTTGGTCGATCGGACCGTTACAAACATGCGACAGGCAGCCTCGAGTCTGAAAAAGCACGCCACGGATGGACCCACAAAAGCCGGGAATTTCTTATCGCGGTAGGCTCAACTGCTTTGTTGACAAAACCCGGATGACATCTCGATCATTGACTGGTTTGAGGGTATGCATTGAATGCTGGCTCTCGAGAGTTGTGAGCTTTTAGGAGGATTTTCTATAGAGGGTGACTAAAGCAATCGATTAAAAGAATTCCCACGTTGTCTGCTTTAGGAATCTATTTCAAAAAATGAAGAGAGAGAGAGAGAGAGAGCTCTTCCTTGCCACAAGTGGTTTAGCATCGTATTTCCTTCTTGGTTTTGAAGTTTGCCCGAGCATAGTTTAATTAGTCCAAAAGATAAATACACTCTTCCTTGCCGCAAGTGGTTTGGCATCATATTTCCTTCTTGGTTTTGAAGCTTGCTCAAGCATAGTTTAATAGTCCAAAAGATAAATAAAATTTTTCAAAAATAATGCTATATCTGCCTAGCAAATGCAATTGCCAACGCAAAGAGATTTACGGAGATGTCTCGGGAGTTGGATAAGTATCTGATCTCCTCTTGATGCTTATACAGATCTAAGTAAAATATGACTGCTCATCACGAAAACTCTACGGGGAATCTTATGTCGTATGTTGCTTAAAGGTGAGAAGTAAGTTTGATCGAATGTTGCTTTCTATAGATTCGATTATAAAAGCAGCAGACAACTCCCCATTATCGACTTCAAGCGGGGAGGCTAATTTAGTCATTGATTCGAGAACGAGTTGAGGCATCTGAAACATGAGAATACAACGCTTGAGCAGTTACATCACTCGGTACCATAACTCAATTCACAACTGCACAACTACATCTAAGGAAAATGCTATTTGGATAGGCATTTGAATTGAAGAACTATACTCTTTTTCATAGTTCGTTCTGAGTGGACCCAAGTCAAGTTTTGCACCTTAATTTAATAGCTTGTATACTTATAACTTAATTGGCAAATCAAATGAAGATTCTAGGCATCTCTAAGTTTCAATGAACAAAGACACTTGCGATGGGGAATTAATATTTATTTAATCGTGTGGGGTCTATAGTAAAGCCATGTGATTAATGATTTCTATCTTTTTCTTTATAAATCATGCAATAATTTCTTCTCTTTTTGATTTGCGCGCGAAAATAAACTATGAAAGTGATGAAAGATTCCAAAACCAATGGGGTAAATGCCAAGACATTAGGATAGACATTAGGATAGTCATCTCCTCAGATTGGCTTGGTTTAACAAATTTTTCCACAAGTCTCTATTGGAATCTCTATGGATTTACAATTACGAAATCGATATTGTTTAAGTAGCTTTTGATGTAGATTTCTTAATCAAGAAAATTTATTAAATTTATCCCCAATAATCTCGACACCAAGCACATAGTTAACTCCGTCCATTTCCTTCGTCTCAAAGTTATAGGGCAATTATTAAATAATGAAATAATTCCTGTCATTTTCAGCCTACGCCATTAAAGGTAAGAAGAAAAGAGCCGAAGCTATCCTTGTCATTCCAACCTACGTTGTCAATAAAAAAGAAAAAAGCAGCAGGGAAGTTCCCTTGGACCCTTCTGGAATTGTTAATTACAGCTGTCATATGCCAATCAGAGACTACCGACTGATTAAAAAGTACTCAGCTTCCACCTAATTGTTTGGATCCTGCTGTCTTTTTTGACAGGCAAAAGAAAAGCCCAAAGGCCCCTCATTTTGACTCGAGCCCTGCACTAGACATATGTTCCCGCTAATTTTAGGGCGTCATAGCTCTACCCATAAGGGACTTGAAATTGCAATTCTTGCTGAGATAAATAGTGTTTTTCAGGTACCAGGGTAGGCCGTTTTAAGATTGATTCTGATTTCCCTTAAACCTATTATGTTAAAAATGGTTTCTTAGTTTTTGAAACCTAGAAGTTGTTGGAAAATATGACTTCGAATCAATAGATTATTCAAGTCGGATTTTGAAACGTGATATCACTTTTTTTTAAGGATTTATTTGTCCTATAATGTTGCTAACGGTCACCGGCAAATATCTTACAGGATATAACAAAATTTCAAACGAGACTACTAGATACCAATTCTAGTATCTCTAGGGTCTTTCTAAAAAACAATTGAAAAATGGTTGTAGTTTTTGGAAAGAAGACTTGAAAATGATCTCATGCTCGTTCATTAAAAAAAATGACATATATAAATCGATCTTAAAGAACAAATGTAACTCTTCGCGAAAAGTTGCAAATTAAACAAGGATATCCGTTCATTCAGAAGGAGCTGCAAAATGACCAAACGCAACCTTTTGGAAATTGTCGCAAATAGAATAAGTATAATTTCCAAAAGTTGTTTTGAAAAGACACATATGAGTTCTCCATTTTTTTTTTTCTTGTTATGGGGATTCTTTGCCAATAGGTTACTCTCTTTTGTCTCCTGCGTCCGTGGTACCAATCGGTTCAGCAAGACTCACACTTGACTCGGGCGCTAGTCATTCTTTTCAGAATCCGAAGTCGAATCTTTTCTTTTCCTTGCTTATTCGTCAAGATTTTCTTTGTGTTCCGTGTACCGCACCGAAGCTTGTGGAGCCTATGCGAAGCAAGCGGGTTTCGAGCTAAGATTAGTTCCTTCATTCGAGCAACTAGTTAGTAGTTCCCCTATGTGGGTATATATCTAAGCAGAATCTACGGTTAACTAGGGAGAAGTTAAAAACAGAGTTCGAGCTCTTCCTTTCTTCCCTTTGTTTGATCTCCTGAGGTAAGTCCGGTGGCTCCATAGCGCTTTCATAAAAGGGATGACATAGCCGTACAAAGGCAACAAAGAAAAGGAATAAACATAATAAAAAATATTTTTTTAATAAATAAAATTCCGAATTTTCATAATTTCTAAAAATACTTATTGAACAAAAAACAACATTTGAAAAAAAATAAAGGTTAATAGGGTAACCGTACGAAATAAAATAAAATAAAATAACCCAACTGTGGGCAACACAATTAGTATGAGTTCTCTCCCTCATCACAGAGGTCAAGGGTTTGAACCTTCTTGTTGCTAAAGTGTTTGAAGTGGGGGGTCTTAGGCTAGCCTCCCTCGAGATTTACGTCTAAATAGCGGCTTGTGGCGAGGCTCGACGGTGCCACCGAGTATCGGAGGGTTGTGTGATCCTCGAAGGATGATCTTCGGCGGTTCCTTAGTCAAAAAAAAAAAATTAATCACATAATTATTTGCGTACTCACACGCGAGTATTGTAAAGTCTAGCCTACACCTAATATTTTTTCTTTAAACATATTAAAGAACGCTCACATTTATTAATTGACCCATCTCCTCCCACCTTTCTCATGTGGGACAAGGAGAAACACTATTTGTTTATTTTGCAAACAAACTTCCAATAGAAGTTACCTTGCATACCCTGAAATCTAGAAGCAATCCCGTCAATTAGTTACAGGGTTTACTTGAGTCGACCAATTTCTTTATTATTATTATTTTTTGGGTTTCATTTTTATTCAAGCAAATTGAAAGTGAATGCAACAACAAAAACAATCCATATAAAGATGAACATATAAAATAAAATAAACAATAAAAAGTTCAAAATGTAACCACGGTTCATCGGTTCCCAATTCCTGGCTTGGTTCTTTGGTTCCTAATTTGATTCTTATCCTAGAACTAGGTTTCGAATTGCACAGTAGCAGTTCAACCTTTTTGGAATTGGGAATCGAACTGGTAACTGCCGGAACTTGGAATGGACCAATTTCTATGGCTCGATCAGTTCGGTTTTTGGTCTTACCTTAGATCCATGTTCACTTCCCATGTAAGGGTGATTGGTTCCCGGTTAAATTTTGTCTCACCAAGGAACTGGGAATTGGACCAGTAAGACGACTTCCACATTTCTAGGACTGGGAACCAGATGAACTGGTTGTGGAACCAAAAACCAAATTGGGCCGATCTAGTTCTTGGGTGATCCAATGGAACCGGTGAATCACAGTAATAAACTAGTTTACCCTCTCCTTTAAAATCAAGCATTTGCTCTTTACTTGCAAGAAGATCAAAAGCTTCAAAAATTGTGTGAGCATCACACATTAACAAATATCATACTGAATCTTAGCCAAAAGGCCAAGAAAGATATACTTTTGTTGGAGCATGGCTTGGCTTTTATTCATAAATCCTTCTACAGTCTTTGCGTGCTCGTTCATAGGACTCTCGGCATCCGCGTGGAAGGCTTGATACAATAATAGAGACAAGTCAAGAGTCCTACATTAGAGGCATTTGCATGGAAGGCTATTTATTAGGGACGCTTTATTCTATCTCCCCTTATGAAAGGGCAAGCCGATACAATAGGCATTGCGATGCGAAGAGCTTTGCTTGGTGAAATAGAAGGAACATGTATCACCTGTGCAAAATTTGAATAAATACCACATGAATATTCTACCATAGTAGGTATTCAAGACATCACAAGAGAGACAAGCTAGACATGTTGATAGTGCATTTGGTTCAGTATTTTGAAAGCTCATTAGACAAATGTAAAGCAATTTAGTGTAAAGGGCTTTGGATAAGTGTAAAGGTCGTTTGGTAAACTACGTTTTGATAAACAACTTTGAGAGAAATGCTATTTGGTAGAAAACACATTTGAAAAGTCCTTTGGTAATTAATATATATATTTTAAGAAAATGACCAAACCCTTTGCCAGATCGGCGAAGGGCTATGGTTGCCGACGAGCTAGGTCCGGCGTTGGTGACCGTTGACCAAGGTCACTTGGATCACGCCCTCCTAGGTCACTCAACCGACAATCGCTAGCACCGGATCTAGCTCATCGGGGACTATGGCCTTTTGCTAGACTGGCAAAGGGTTTAGTCCTTTTTAATAAAAAAAATAATAAGGGACATAATAAAAAATTTAAAGAATTAGTAAGGGTAGTTTTGGAAGGAAAAAATGAGTTCAACATCTTGTCAAATGCTGAAAGCCCAATACTAGTCCCTACTAGCATTAGGCTTTTAGCTTTCACAATACTGACTTTCAAGTGAAAGCTTTTTTTAATAGTTGTCAAACAGTTCAGCATTTCCCTAAGAGACTTTGGAAGGGAAAGCCCATTGGGAATGCTGAACCAAATACACCCTGAGAGTTGCACATCAAACAAGCACGCAACGATCATAAGGGAGGTTGTGAATCAAAGCCAAGTCATGCACATGTGCAAAGCATACCTTTATTGACTTTTTTTCTAAATGTTTGCATCTCAACAACATTGAGAAAATCCCTAACAATTAAGAGTTCAAATTATTTCTTTAATAATTTTGAAGAAATAAGATTAAAATTTTAAAAAATAATTGGTCTAGTTAGGGTGGTTCCATATTTGGAATCGGATTGAAATCACCGATTCCAATTTTATGAAACTAGGAACTAGACTGATGCCCCAAGAATTGGATTGAACCAATAGGTTAGTCCGATTTGGGTGGTTTCCGGTCTAGTCGATTTCTTTTCCTCTCCCTTACCCCCAAGTGCACTTTCTATCAAGCAATTGAAGAGCTGAGAAGGAAATGTGAATGTTTCTAAATTCTAGCTTAATGTACAATGTCTTCCTTCAATTTTTAATTTGTTTCATATGGTCCCTAAATTTTATCATAATATGTAATACCGTCCTTAAATTTTTAATTTGTTCAATGTGGTCTATGAACTTTGGTATATATTCAATCTAGTCCTTGCACTATATATTGAACCCTTAGTCACTAAGAATGCCCTTGATTAGTGCAATGGGATGTGTCTACTTGTTTATCTCTTGTCTCTTAACGCATTCTTTTTTCTTCTCATTGGAGTTATTTCACGAAAACTTGCCATGGTAAGGAATGGGGGAGGGGGGTGCGGGGGCGGGGGCACTTGGAGAGCACAAATCAATAGAGAGTTGTCTACTACATTCGGGAAGGATAAATCGCTCCTGAAAAAGAATCTATTGAATATTGAATATTTTATATAGTCTATGGACTAGATTGAACATGCAAAAGTCTTGGAAATCACGTTAAAAAAAATTAAAATTCAGGAATGACATTGAACAAATTAAAAGTTCAAAAATAATACTGCACATTCGACTAGATTTTAATGATCATTCGTGTAATTATCCCTCATTAATAACACTCAAGAATTTAGAGTTGAGATTCCGGATGCCTATTTTTTTTATGCCTATTCAGCAAAATAGGCCTTATTCTCTTAAAAGTGCAACGTTTAGGACCAATTTCGATTTGGACTCGAACTATTTTACCTCATAAGCACAAACATTAGGTAGGGTGTCAAATCTTGTTGCCGAGTAAATGTGAATGACATGTTGCTTCTTCAACATCAATGGAAGGAAACTTGATGGGGGTCAAATCTTGTTGGTGAATAAAAAAAAGTGCCTTTTTTACGAGACAATAAAAAAATTTAGACTAAAATTGAGACCCAACTTATAATTAATGCTCTTTATTAGAAAAAAATTCTTACAAATTCCGAGTAAGAATGAAAACATGAGCTAACATGAGTGCACTTAAGAAAATCGAGTCCAGAAAAATTGTATCCATTAAAGATGTTTTCCTTTTGTTAATTACTTGTCCTCAAGTGTGTGGCCGTGGGAGATGCTCAAGTCAAAGCATTTCGATCATTTCTCCCTCTTTGACCACAAGCATATGACCAGCTGAGCGTATCCAAATGGAGTCGTCCCCTCTCAAATTCAAAAGAACCCTTAAAACATTGGAACAGAAGAATATCCTCTCTCTCTCTCTCTCTCTCTCTTCCCCTCCTTCCGGAAATTTAAGCAGCTCCTGTTGCTGTCCTCGGCTCTTAGGTTGTGCAACGGAGAACCAACCTTGGTCGCACGAAACGTAGGATGCAAGAAAAGGCCATCAGGAACAACGGTCCCCAGAGGCCCGGCCGGTTTGCCCCCGCTAGGCAGCACTGCATACGCCGTAAAACCGGTCTGCTGCGAGACTGATTTATTAAGACCTGCTTATTTAAATGAGCACTCAAAACATGCAAAGTACATCACTTATAACAACTGAATACAAAAACTCAACACATATAATTAAACTGCAAAGGACTCAGTACACAACACAAAAGAGCAACTTTCAGGTGCAAGCTCCCCAGGGGGAAGTAGACATAGTGACCTTCTTGCACTTATTTTGGCACACCCAAATTCAAACCCCTCCCTCATACACACAAGACAAAAAGACAACTATGTGCACCCACTTAGATATCTAGTACTGATCAAGTAACTGATGCAACATATGTTACATCTAATGATGTCCGGGCAGCTTCTCCTTGATCTTGTCCATCATCCCCTTCTTCTCCTGCTGCTGCCCCATCTCCGCCCTGTAGCCTCCGCTCACGGCGGTGGATGTCGGGTACGACCCCGCCTGCTGCTGCTGCTGCTGCTCGTCCTTGCTGCCCATTCCCGGAATCTTCTCCTTTATCTTCTCCTTAATCCCCTTCTTCCTCCTCCCGCCTTGACCATCATCTTCCGACTGCACCCATAACAGAAGAGTTATCTTTTAAAGAACAGCTGAAATTCATTTGCACCGCTTTCCTATAAATTGAAGCACGTGCCGTGACATTCTCAAAAGCTTTGACAAAATATGTGGACAACTGACAATTAGTTTACGTGGTTTCGTGAAATTGAATGTAGCTGAAAGTTCGGACCACGGAAAGGGAAAAAACGAGAAGAAAATGTAGTAGAGTTAAAACACTGACGGAGCTAGAACCGGAGCTTCCGGATCGCTGGAGCACTCCACCACCGCCACCTCCATGATGTCCGCCTCTCAGCTGCTGCTGCTGCTGGTCTCCGCCATAACCGAGGCCGCCGGTCACCCCAGCTGCACCGCCGGTTCCAGCACTGTAAACACCTGTTCCGTATCCGGTCTGCGGGACCGGGTTCCCGAACTCGTCCGTCTGGCGAATCGTGTTGCCGTGCTCGTCGTTCTGGCGACGCATGTCGGAGTCGCCATACTGGCCACCGTATCCCGCCATTTCCTCACTTCCTCTCACGCGTCTCTACGCAAAGCGAAGCTGTGCAGACAACCAAGGACCAAGAAACGCGCTCTTCACACTGAATGTCTCTTTTTCTGTTTGGAGATTGATGGTCGATCGATCTGAATCCGAGCGGGGTTTTATAGGGAGCTGTAGGGTGGCGGGAGACTCTGCGAGCCTCCACGTGCATGGCTCGGCGACGGGACACGTGCATGCCACGCCCACGTACCGGATGAGGACACGTGTGCTGGGGCGGGAGGGGCGAGGTGTCCCGTAGTGTCGGCTGCGTGTGGATAAGGGTCGGCTGGGCTGCCGCAGAGCTCCGCCGGAATAGCTTTTAGGGGCAACGGTGACACTTCACGGCGTAATCCGAGCTTTGGCAGTTTGTGTCGGAAATGGATAGGACTCGTCGGTGCACACGTCGCATGTGAATGGGTTCTCATCTAGATTGTTAGCTTACATAATTCAAGGAAATTAATATATTTATGGAGTGCTTTTTAACTTTGAGGTATGTAAGATAATGTTTCTCATAACGTTCGAAGCGATGTACTAAATGATGAGATGATTCCTTATTTTAGATTAATACACATCACTCGTTCACATTTTAGCTAATACAATATCAGATTAGTTAATATGCCTATTTGGCTAATCGATCTCATTGAATCTAGCTCAATTTCATTTCTAGGGATGAAAAAAGGAAAAAAGAAATTATGAAATGATCTTAGTTCATGTTGGTATTTCTGGAGCGACATAAGACTCATGTGTGACTCATATAATTTAATATGTTTTCGAATGTAAAATTCTGAATGTACTAAATAGATGCAATGAGTGTCTCCTTAACATCGTCTATTCACTTAACATCGTGAACAAATATAGATGAGACCTGGCTCTAATGGCAAAAGAAAAAGAAAAAAGAAAAAAGAAAAAAAAAAGTTCTATGCAGAGTTATGAAGGCATGGTTGTTGGGAAATAGACAAAGGAAGGGCTGAGCTGCGAGGACGGATGTCCGAGGAAGAGGATAAGATTCATCTGACCTGGTCCGTGGTCCCTAACTATCTCGATTCATTCATTGATCACACGAAGGAAAGCATCAAGCGAACAAATCGCTTGTATTTCGTGGAAATCCCAATCAATTTCTTTATCTCTTCTTTTGACGAATTCAAATACATTATGAGCGTCTAAAATAGCATTTACACATAAAGCTTATGAAATGTTTTTTAAGTTTTCTCAAATTTTGCTATTTTTCCACGGTTTGTTCCGAGTCAACCCAAGCCAAATCAAGTTTTGCACCTTGATTCAATAGATTGTATATTTATCTCACATAAAATTTGTAGATATCTCTGAGATTCAACATATACAGAGATTTACAATCGAGGATTTACATTTATCCGATCGTGGGGGTCTACAGTGGACCATATGATTAATGATTTAGATTATTTCGATCTGTTTGGTCTAAATACCACCATAACAATTTCTTCTCTTCTGATTTGTGCGCAAAAATAAATTATGGAACTGGTGAAGGGTTCCAAAACTGATGGGGTTAATACTGAGTTGGACAGTCACATCCTCAGATTGACTTAATCCTACATTTTTTTCCCCACAAGTCTCCATAGGTTTACAATTGTACATTTGGTAGTATCGTTCAAGCAGCTTCTTGATGTAAATTTCTTAGACAAACTAAGAAACTCATTAAATTTATCTCTGATGACCTTGACACCCAGCACATTGCTAACTTCAACCATGTCCTTCATCTCACAAGTGGGGAATAATTATTGATTAGCGATAAAATTCTTGTCATTTTCGGCCTACTCCGTGAAGTTATAAAGAAAAGAACACGAAACTATCCTTGTTATTCCAACCTATGTTGTCAATACAATAGAAAGGGAGAACAAAACAACCCTTGGACCTTGTGGAATTGGTAATTACAGCTATCTATGCAAATCAGAGAGCACCTATTGATTTAAATATTAAGCTTCCACCGATTTGTTTGGATCCCGTTATCTGTTTGACTGGGAAAAGAAAGCCCAATAGTCCCCATTTGACTTGGGCCCTGCCCGGGACATAAGTTCCCCACGTGCACTTTCTAGCAATTCTTGAGATGGCAATTCTTGCTAAGATAAATATTGTTTTTCAGGTACCCCGTGTACACTTTATAGCAAGCAATGGAACACTTGATCATCTTTATTGAAAACACTTATATTGTTAATAGGGAAAATAATACAAATGATCATTAAACTTTGGCCTAAGTTGTATTGTTGTTTTTAAACTTTTAATTTGTTTAATATGGTTTCCGAACTTTAATGTGATGTGCAATATTGTTAATAAATTTTTAATTTGTTCAACGTGATCCTCAACTTTTGATATATACCTTGAGCTAGATGATAAAATTCAATGTAGTTATTCCAATAACTCAAGTTCAAAGATATATCGAAAATTTTTATATGGTCCAAGAAATAGATTAAACATGTATCAAAAGTTTAGGAACACGTTGAATAAATTAAAGTTTAGAAACTACATTGCATATTATTTTAGAGTTCATAAACTATTTGTGTAATTATCCCCGGTTAATAACACACTCAAGAATTTAGAGTTGAGCTTCCCTATGCCTACTTTTTATGCCAATTCAACAAAATAGGCCTACTTCCTTAAAGTACAAACTTTAGACTGGATCTCAATTCGGGCCGAAGTATTTTTACCACATAAAAAAGTACAAACTTCAGATTGAGTCCCATTTTAATCTTTTTTTCTTTTTATTGTCTCATAAAAAATGTACCAATTTTCAGTCGGTACCAAAATTTGGCCCCTATCAAGTTTCCGTCTAAGGACGTTGAAGATGCAACACGCTATTCCACGTTTACTCAATTATTGGACAGAAACTTGAAAGGTGTGAGATTTGGGTTGTCATTAAAAGTTCCTGTCTTTTTATGGGATAATTTTTTTTTTAAAATTGAGACCCGACTTAGAATTAGTGCTTTTTACGAGGAAAAAAATCTAGTTAGAATGAGTGCCTTTTGAGAAAATCGGGCTCGGCAAAATATATCCATTAAAGATGTTTTCCAAGGGGTTAACTACTTGTCTTCAAGTTAGAAGTCTGTAGCTGTGTGAGAGGCCCAAGTTAAAACCCTCTCGATCATTTCTCTTCTCTTCGACCACAATCATAACTAGCCGAGCATATCATAATGGATTCTTCATCTCTCAAGCTCAAAAGCAAACTTATGAAAAATATATATCGAAACATCGGAACACAAGAACATTCTTTCTATCCTTCTATATATTTACGCAGCTCCAGCCTCCTGTTGCTGTCCTCGGCTCTTAGGTTGTATGGGGAACAAACCTCGGTTGGGCGAATCGTAGGATGCAAGACAAGGCCATCAGGAACAATGGTCCCTACAGGCCCAGCCGGTTTGCCACCACTAGGCGGTGCTGCATTCATCGTAAGAACCGGTTTATGAGATCAATTTTACTAGGAACCGCGTATTCAAATGGTCACTCGCAATATCCTAAACACATTAATTTTAACAAGAGAATACAAAAGCTCTTAATGTGTATTTAGACTGCAAAGGGATCTCAGTACACAACACAAAAGAACAACTTTCAGGTGCAAGCTTCCCGAGGGGAAGTAGACAAGTAGCGGCCTTCTTGCACTTATTTGGAAAACTCAAACTAAATGTCCCTCCCATACACAGAGAGACAGAAAGACAAATACGTACCCCCGCTTAGAGTTCTTCTGCATCCACTTCCCGTTCGGTCTCTTCATTCTCTTCTTCAACTGTCGAGCTGCGGTTGATACTGGCGAGTTGCTGAGCCACTTCCGCCATTGATGGCCTGTTCGCACCGCTTTGGTCCAAGCACCTCACTGCAATCTCAGCTACGCTTCGTGCTCTCTCCATTTCATCTTCACTAGTGCCCTCAAAGTCTATGACATCAGGGAGTGTGTCGCCCTTCACGGAAGAGATGAAACACTGGATAATATTGATCGACCTTTCAGACTCAGTAACATAAAGTTTCTTTCCCGTAAGCAACTCCACAAGGACAACTCCAAAACTATATACATCGCTCTGAGGTGTTAGCTCTACCAGTGACTAGATATTCCGGATCGATGTACCCCAAAGAGTCTTTATACTGAATGGCTACGATTTGTTTATGCTCTGGTGATATGAGTACCGAAGTTCCAAAATCGGATATTTTCGCCGAGTACTCTTGATCCAGAAGTATGTTCACTGACTTGATATTGCCATGAAAAATTGGGGGCTTCATAGCTGGAGTGCATATAATTGAGTGCAAGAGCAGTTTCAGTGGCTATTCTGAATCGGTCTCCCCATGATTTTAAGATGGTCAACGATTTAAAGTTGGTCGACTCAGCTGGATGGATGTGTTCGAAGAGGGTGCCATTTGGAACGTATTCATAAACCAGCGTTGGTGTTCTAGTCTCTAAGCATATGCCTTTGAGCTTCACCACATTTTTGCAGCTTATATTCATCAGACATTTAAGCTCACTCAGATAATCTTTGTTTAGTAGAGACTTGTCCATCTTTAGGCTTATTGACCACGACCACATTGTCCCCTGTCGCCAGTGTCCCCTTATGGACAGAACCGAAACCGTTGTTGCCAAGTTCATTTCGGTCATCATAGTAGTTGGTTGCTTTTGCCAGCTCCGACTCCGTGAAGATTGGAACTTTAATGTGTTTCAAGAACTTTCCTCCATTTCTTCTGAAATTTATGTGTCTCACCCTACTCCGCAAGACCGAGAATTCACCGAGTCTGATTCTACGCAAGAGGTTGGGGCTTCCATCTTGATACAAGAAGTTGTAGCAGCTATCGTCTTCAATGGTACTGGAGGAACTGGAGAAACTGGAGAAACTGGAGATGGGGCCATTGAACACCATCTTGGGAAAAGCCAGTCCTGCAGTACAAACCGATCGTCTGAGCTTGTACTCCGTAACTGTACATATCTACAAGAATTTGCTTGGACACGCACTTTGTGTTTATTGGTGTGAAAGTAACTTTCGGTTGGTGTGAACGAAATGAGCAGAAAAGTCAGGGTTACTGTGGATGATGTCAATTGTCAAGCTCACTCCATAGTTTTGCCTTGCCCTGACTAGACTTTGTGGAAGGAGAAGGGAAGAAGGGGAGAGAGCTCGGTGGGGGTCTCAAAAGAGAATTAAGTCTTCTTACCAAAAAATAAAGAAATAGTGTCGACCCAAATCTGCTGTTGTCTACATGTTGATTCTTGATGTTTCAATCTCTGTGACGCACCTGATCTTTTAAATTCCAGCGAATGAGCCATAACGATGATTTCCGCCGAATTATATAAATCAAGTGCTCCCTCTGTGACATTTGAAGGTGCATCTTATGCATGTTCATTTTACGGAAAATAATTTTCACAACAACATTTTTTGGACTTTCGGTGTTCATTTCATAAAAAATGAACTGATGAAGGAAAACATTTTGAAGCAACTGAAAATGGTTTTCTACAATAGGAGAAAATAATTTTCCACTTTCCAAATAAGGGAAAACATTTTCCTTATTTGATGTCTCTTATCTCACATTCATGCCACTGTCCTTTTTTATTTTTTCCTTTTTAAAAAATTCGAACCTTTAATCATATTTTGTTTTCTTTTTTTTTCCCCTTCTTTTTGGGCCATTTGTCAGCTTTAGTGATGGCCAGCAATCGACCATAGACGAAGCTTGAGCTCACCGCTCACTAAATCGGCAAGCTCGAGCTTGCCACTTGCCAAATTGGTGAGCATGAGCACAAGCCTCAGGCCTCACCACATCGGCGAGCCGAGGCTGACAAGCCCAAGCTTGCAACTTGCTAGAGGTGCTTAAGGCTTGCCCGACTCGAGCCTCATCAAATCAACAAGCCTTTTTTAGGCTAGTGAGCTCAAGGCTAGCTTGAATTTGGTGAGCCTCGAGCTTGCCTTTGGTTGGTCGTCGGTTGTTGCTGTGGCTACATCGATCGAAGAAGAAGATTGTGGAGGAAAAGAAAAATTAAAAGGAAAAAAAAAAAAAAAGTATAAAGAAAATTAAAAAATAAAAGTCATTAAAAATTATTTAAAAAATAAAAATTATTAAAATGAGTGCACATAGAGAAATTAGATCAAATTTTTCATACTGAAACAATGAAAAATATTTTATAGTTCATTTTTAAATTTTAGGCAAAACATCATAAAAATATTATTATTTTCATGGAAAATGACTTTCTAAAAATATTTTTCAAAGAAAGTAATATTTTTCGCGAAATATACGGAATCTTATTTAAGAATTTTTTAACCCGGTTACTCCCATTTAATGTGAACTTTTGATAGGATAGCAAATTTTTTAGAACCCGCCACAAGTAGGCTGGAAATCCCCCATCATTAGAGACAAGTGCACATCTTTAGGTTTCGTGACTGTGACCACCGGTGCCGCGCTACTGCGCCCTCTATAGACGGGACCTAAACCGCCCTTGCCGATCTTATGGCTATCATCATAGCTATCGGTTTCATTATTTATTTATTTATTTGTGAATGCCCACTTGCAGAATGAGTTGACATCTCGGCAGTTCACAGTTCACCGCTGAAACAAAAACTATCTCAGCAGCGAGCAGAGAAATTCTATGGCAGTATTTGTCATTCTACCATTCGCTTTCGGGGAATTCTACAAAGGAAAAGGGAAAACGCATCGTACAATGCTCAGGCCATTCATCATCGGAAAAGCACAGAGATTCTCTCTAATTAGTTGCTATAAGAAAGAACAAACCTGGCTAACGGTGGGCTGATTGACTCGACCAATAAATGCGAGGCCACAACCCGCGAGATCGAGAGAAGAGGAGACGAGACAGCGTCGGCGAGACTCAAGAGAGAGAAAGTTAAAGAGACTAGAGAGAGAGAGAGAGAAAGAGAGAGAGGCCAGATGTGGGTGTGAGCACTAGAGAAGAAAGTAGTGTTTAAATAGAAGAGACCAAGGAGACTGTGCTGATTGGTGGACCGTTCCCAGTTCGATTCTCATATGGAAATCGGAAATCGGAAATCGAAATCGAAGTACATAGTATAAGTTTAAAAAAATATGGAACTGAAAATCGAAACAAACACCATTGTACTTTGGGAATTGGATTGATTCTCACCGATATGATTTTCCGATTCTTGATTCTACCGTAAAACGATGCTTACCCCTAGTTTTAAGAGCTCTCCTCCATCTTGTTTAAAGTTTTTCTATTTACTTCTCCTCCTCCACACATCGAAGACTAAAGCACCACTAGTGATGAAGATGAAAGTCCACAATAATCGCTACCAAAGAATATATGTTACTAGATTAACGATTCAAGAACCTAATCATTTGAAGAAGAATTATAAGAAGAAGGTAATTTCAAAGATACAACTTTTTTTTTTAAAAAAAAAAAAAGCAATTTTAAACATACAACTCAATTCCGACAAAAAAAAAAACATCTCGATTAATCTTTCTTTTTGTGCATAATCCACGTCAATCACCATTGTTTTAGATGATTGGTCAATTTTTCAATACATAACTACATCATTTCACGCCGACAGAAATGGCTTTTGTGACAAATGATGGACATATTATGTATCGGGTAACAATCCTTATAAAAAGTCTTAATTTAAAAATTTAATACGTATCATTATAAACTGATCAATCGAACTCATTGTAAATACATAAGCGTCTTCTATTACTTCTCCATATGTCTTTCCTCGATTATAATGAAGAAGGTTTACAATAAAACAAAAGAGAATGAGGAAGCATTAACAGCACACTGTTTTAGCTCTTTCCATTTACAAATGGTATGAAAACTCGTTGGAATTTTTTTAAGAGAAATAATTGTATGATAATTTTTAATGTACTTTGAGAATAACAGTCTTTTTTTATGATAACAAGTTTTATTTGCACAGTATCCTTGTTGTAAAAATACATAATTGCAAGGTGAGAAATGCTATATTGAAAAGATATAGAGTAATTGCAGCACATGAAAACTCGACGGATGAGCTTGTTTATGTAAAATTTCTTTTAAACTAATAGTGTTTTAATTTTTTTATATAAAGTGAATCATGCCTTGCTAGATGATGCACTATGTAATTGCTGAATAATTGAAAGAAGGCACACTTTGTCTTGTGTCTGATGCTTTCAGCAATAAATCGATCACAAGAATGTATGATGCCTCATTATTTCGTGATTTAATTTGTGATGAGTAGATTGTTGACACGTTTTTTCATTGTTTAAATTTTCGAAAAAACGAAAGTTTAACATAGCCTCAAAACACAAGTCAACGATTTGAATTCCGACACTCCCTCCGAATTTTCTCATACTCGTTATTCCTATTATTCTCATATTCTACCGATTTTCCGCCCATTAATTATCTAGTAGGAGAATAAGCACATATCAACGGTTGGTAATTTGTTTATAAAACAAATGAAGAGGTGTCTTGTCCCACATCGAAAAGATGTGAGTGCGTACGTGGACGAGATTTGGCATTAACCGACAATCATTAATTTTATTTATTGAAAATTCGGATTTATTTTTTTTAAAAAAATTAACTAAAAAGTCTTGTTGAAACAAAGGTAAACTGTTTATGAAAAGTTACGGTTATTTTTTTATTTTTTATTTATTTAGTTTCGAATTTTTTTATGTCTTTTCAACGTAACCTTTGAGATGTACTTGTTCATGAAAAGTTGCCTTTGTTCTTTCGCAACCTTTTGAAGAGTTGCATCTATTCGAAAGACAAAGATAAATAACATTGTTTTGAGATCAAACGATGATCTTCTTCCATTTTTTCGTTTTCTTTCGAAAGAAACTACACCATTGTTTATAATATTGTTTCCTAGAGAGACTCGAGAATTACTAGAATTGCTATCTAATATTCTCATTTGAGATTTTGTTGTATCTTGGAGGAAATTTGCCGGTGACCATTAGCAACTTTGTGGGGCAAATAAATCCTTAAAGAAAGTGATATCACGCCTCAAAGTCCGACTTAATTACCCTAAAGATCCGACTTAATTGTTTTATCCAATTCGAAGCCACATTTTTTCCAACAACTTTAAGGATTTATTTTTGCAACAATGGAGTCAGAGTCGATCAAAGTCATAAGTCTAGATGTGGTGAAACAAGATCGCACGAGCAAGAGAGGTGAAGTTGCTGGGAAGCCATTTACAATATAGAGTGCGCTGACCAGGATGTGGGACTTCATTGCCAGGGAAATATAGATCCTGTTTTCGCTGCCTC
Organism: Eucalyptus microcorys; assembly: GCA_014182515.1. Lineage (NCBI taxonomy): Eukaryota > Viridiplantae > Streptophyta > Magnoliopsida > Myrtales > Myrtaceae > Eucalyptus > Eucalyptus microcorys. The sequence continues at coordinate 28,386,459 of CM024570.1, forward strand.
CTTCTCTCTCTTTGTTGCCGCGCTTTTATAGATCCCAATATTATATTATTTGATGGCATCAATATTCTTAGCACTGAATGGGAACACTGCAATGTTTCTTCGGATTGCGTCTCTTGGTTATTTTGTGCATTAGTGCAGGATATCTTCTTTGATGGGGAAACGGTGGTTCATCGGGGAATGGGTCATTTATCATGCCTGAATTGGAGTGTAGCGCTGGTTCATCTACGACAACAAGAGCGAGGATGACATAGACGACATAATCGAGTCCCTTGCCAACGTCGATTACAACATTTCGAAGCACGTGTAGCCGTAGATTAAGACGCAAGAAGCCAAGTTTGCCCATTGAGCGATGCAGGCACCAAAAACAAGCGAGTGGGTTGGCTTCATCGACGTGGACAAGTTCTTTCACTTGCCAACGGGTCTGCTCCTGGATGGCTTCCGTGCTCGTCGGCGTCGGCCATAGTTTCAAAAGAGCTCAAAGCATTCTGCTTCATGGCTGAGAACCTAAAGAGACTGGATCTCGATCGAGACCTTTCTGTTGGCCACAACTCCGATCGTCAATGATAACCAAAGCGTTTGTCATCAATCCAATTGCCAATCTATTAACAAGATTCGAGCGGTTTTCGGATCTGCCGGAGAACCAATCTTGGCGATTCCTTGCTCTGCATGAGGGTTTTGTGATAGTTTAAGCGGTTTTCTTTCTCCTCTCCTCGTACCTTTCCCCAAACTGGGAATTACTCATAATTCCGCTTTTCCATTCTTGAGTTTCAAGTCTTGACATTTTCTGACTGTCCATCGATATTTCCTTCGATGTTACCTTACGCGAGGTCTCTGTGCCGCTCTACGGACTTGGTCGAGCAGGGGCTCGATGTGGTCGGTTCATACAGAGTACAACAATGAGGTGGCTATTGGAGAGGATATCCGGCCCTTTAACGCTCCCCTGCACGGAGGATCAAGCGAAGTGGGAGCCTCCGCTTCGCAAAGGTCGCCCATCGTGGCCAGAAATTTTGGATCCCAATTTGAAGCGTGGAAATAAGATGCTTCAATTGCGTGTGTGAAAAGTGAGCGAAACTGAATCATATGTGGAGGACAGGGAAATCAGGATATCATCCAAGAACCGAGTGGTTTCGGCCACCACTATTTTAAGTCTTCCTATGGCTCCATCTACAATGTCACCGAATGATAGTCTGGTGGATGTGTTTTGAACTCCTCTATCTCATTGGATCTGGTACATGGATCTGATCTTCCTGTGGTTGGTCAATCTAGATCTCTCAGTGCATCTGGATGCAAGGCCCATGCATTGCATCAGGAGCAAAGTGAGGCTGGTGATCAAGATGACAGTATGGTCGAGGATGGAGAATTTGTTCATGAGAGGACCATCTCGAAGTCACAATGGGCATTTGATAGTGATTCACCGAGTCTTATCTGTGCATCCGATGATGAAGAAATGATACTGGAGAATAGAGCATTGGTCACAAAGAGGTTAAAGAGAGTGGGGAGTTTCTTCCAGAAGGCAAATGTTGGGTCATTCATGGATGTTCTGGAGGATTACTTGAGAATGTACTGAGGTATTGCTTCTTGCTTATCGGCTTATATGCTAAGGTATGCGATATTTTTATCTCCATGTTTAGCACGTAAACTTCTACACTATTTTTCATTGAGGGTTTCATACTTGCTCTTAGTCTTTAGTCATCTTTTGGTGTGTGTGTTCAATTCCATGTGTGGGATAATGATAGAATTGAAGAGATGCAATATGCCCCTATTTAAGACTTCAGTAACAAGAAAATGGTACGCATGTGTATGCTTGAGCTATTGATCGTTGTAGGCGGTTGACCAAGAAAGGTGAGTTCAATCACAATGCATTACGAGATTGACACGAGCGTGTGAGTTTTGAACTAGAACTAGAAGGTGTCTATAGAATTTTGGTATCGTGTGATTAAGCTAGACTTTCGGCCTTGATTCGTTTCATGCTTTAGTATTTTTGAGCCATGCATTCAAGCACAAGATTAATTGGAATCGGCTTGATTGCTTGATGTCCTGGATTAATATGTGCACGAATGTTTATGTTATTATGGGCTTATGCAAGCACATAAGCAGTGGCATGAAAATTCGATTCAATCATATTATCTAATGGTTTCAAGCATAATAATGTTAAATTTATGGTTTTGCCATTGCGTGCAATTTGATGAAGAAATGAGGTATGCCTCTGATTATACCTTTTAGAAGGTTTCGGATTATGTGATGTTGTTGATTCCATTCCTAGAATTGCCGGTATCTTCTTTTCGTCTCTCTCAATTCCAATTTATGCACTTTTGATACCTCGATACTTGATTCGCTCGCATTTACTGAATTGTTAGAGAATGTTCTTACATGCATGGTCTGATATGTAGTGCTCTATTTATGGAGGCAATCTGGAGATATCGAATGGGTTTTTTGGGTGTCCCTTGTTTGGTTCTAATGTATTTTATTTGTTGTCCTTGCCCCTCATAGATTTGATTCTAAGGAATAGCATAAATGAGCCAAGAAAAATAAAAATAAATAATTACATTGTTTTTCTATTTTGATGAATGTATTTCATTGAGGATGAAAATTTGATGATGCATAATTTCGATTAATTGCCTGTTGGAATATTCTTGAAGTGGGGTATGTCCGAAGGGGACTTTGGAAATAATATGATTGGAATCATTGAGACTAAGAAGTATCTAGCTTTCATTTTCAAAATGAAAGATTTAGGAGAAGTAGATACTATCTTTAAGTATTAAAATTAAAAAATAGTGGGGGTTATTCTTTGAGCTAAAGTGCTTACATGGAGAAGATGTTGTATAGATTTAAACATCTTGTTTTCAAATATATGAGTACTCCATTTGATTCCTGGTAGAGAGCTTTTAATGTGAGTGATATTGGTCTTTAATGTATGCGATGCATTATACTAGACTTGATATTACTTTTTATATATGCAAGTTGAGTAGATATACTAGTAATCCAATTATAGAACATTGAAAGGCTATTATTAGAATTTTTGGTTATTTTAAGAGAACCTAAAATTTGTGATTGTTCTATAATAATTATTCGGTTGTATTATAAAGATACACCGATAATAGTTGGATTACAAGTATGGGAGATGAAACTTCTGGATGAATTTTCATATTACATGAATGTGCTGTTTCTTGGGAGAGCAAGAAACAGATGTGCATAATTCACTCAACTATAAAATTTGAATTTATTGCTTTAGCGGCAACCGGAAAAGAGGCCGAATGGATTAGGAATTTGTTGTTGGACATCAAATTATGGCCTAATCCTATGCTTCCTATTTCTATCCACTGTGATAGTTAGGCTACTTTGGTAAGAGCCTATAATAGCACCTATAATGGTAAGTCTAAGACATGAATATGTGAGATAATTGATTAAAGATGGTACCATAACAATTGTCTATGTGAGGTCAAGTAATAATCTTGCCGATCCTTTGACGAAGGCTTTACCAAGACATATGGTAATAATGACCTCATAAGAAACGGGGCCGAAACCCTTTAATTAAAATCACCAATAATGGTAACTCGACTTTTTTCTAGAACATCACTAGTTACAAGGTTTAATGGGTAAGAACAAGTTATTGAATGTGATTGTTTGATACTGACGTTGCCCTAATATGAGAAGTCGGTATCGTCTGTTACGTTTTGTAAGTTGAATTAAATTCTTAATAAAATATATTACAAATTTGTAATGTGTTGATAGTAACAGAAACACATGGTAGATACTTCACCTATATGAGCTTAGAAGTGGTGCCGCTTCTTACGAAAGTTAGGGTTGCTTTCTAGAGAGCTCATGAAACAGGATCAAGCACAATGCCATAATAGTGCGGAGTAATATAGAACTTCTCACTGAAACAAGAGGTTAGTATATGTGCGGTATGTCCGGTTCTATTATATAAAAGTATAAGTTTAAAGCCGAGCTACTTATCACTTTGATAGAGCTTTGAGATACTTGCACTAAATAAAGGTTTAACTCGAAAGAGACCTTTATGTATGTATATTAATCTCATGGAAATTTTGGCAGTATATTTCTAACGTTTTATTTCTCGTTTTTGTTTTATAAACAAAAGTGGGGGATTGTTGGTAATTTGTTTATAAAACAAATGAAGAGGTGTCTTGTCCCACATCGAAAAGATGTGAGTGCGCACGTGAACGAGATTTGGCACTAACCAACGATCATTAATTTTATTTATTGAAAATTCGGATTTATTTTTTTTAAAAAAAATTAACTATAAAGTCTTGTTGAAACAAATGTAACTTTTATGAAAAGTTACGGTTATTTTTTTATTTTTTATTTATTTAATTTCGAATTTTTTTATGTCTTTTCAACGTAACCTTTGAGACGTACTTGTTCATGAAAAGTTGCATTTGTTCTTTCGCAACCTTTTGAAGAGTTGCATCTATTCGAAAGACAAAGATAAATAACATTGTTTTGAGATCAAACGATGATCTTCTTCCATTTTTTCGTTTTCTTTCGAAAGAAACTATAGCCATTGTTTTTAATTGTTTCCTAGAGAGATCCTGGAGAATTACTAGAATTGTTATCTAATATTCTCATTTGAGACTTTGTTGTATCTTGGAGGAAATTTGCCGGTGACCATTAGCAATTTTGTGGGGCAAATAAATCCTTAAAGAAAGTGATATCACGCCTCAAAGTCCGACTTGATTACCCTAAAAATCTGATTTCATTGTTCTACCCAATTCGAAGCCACATTTTTTCCAACATCAACTGCATATAATATTGCTCGTGTAGAGAAAACATTGTAGTTGTGGTGTTCTTATAATATTTTTATTGTGAGTACACGGCTGGAGAGAAGACTCGCTAGACATTACCCTAAATAAACGTATGAAATCTTGTTAATGAATTCTTAAGGGTAGCAGCGAATCATGCTTTATAGAAAAAGGATTTGATTTATAAATATTAATTAAACCTATTATGATAAAAATCATTGTCTAAGATTATCAATATACATCTTTTTCTGTTTGATTTTCTAATAAGTGTCGTAAGGGTGTCTCTTTCCTAATATGTGAAAGTTCATATAATTGTATCGGATTTTGGTGCTGTCTAGAGCTCTAAACTATTAGTAAATTCTATGTGTAGTAATTAAGATCACTTACAAGAGAAGACCCGTCTTAGGCTGTGAATAGAGGAACAATTTTATTTTAATTTCGATTGAACTCATCTTAGATTAAACGGTAATTGACTTGCTATCAAAACCCCGAAAACCTTGAAGATAGTCCAAAACTATATATTGCCATCTTTTTCTGAATACAAAGAATCAAAACTATTTGATTTAAACAAATATCTCAAATGCACGCAATTCGTTTGTTTACATACATCTAATAAAGCTTCATAAATAGGGAGATTGATGCGATGAAATATGTCATATTCAAACTAAATGATTAATTATTCAACCAATAATTCAGATTTTAAAACAAAATGATTTGGCTAAGAGGAAAGTTGTCATTGAGTCTTCTTTCGGACAGTCATTTTTATATCATCCCTTACGCATCTCTATCAAGACCAAACTAAAGAAACGTGTTTCACGGCAAAAGGGAGACATAGAAAACCACCTTTTTTATCAACCTTCGGGGAGACCTTTTCCTTTCCAGTTGGCCTGACCCCGCAACCAAACATTAACAGCATGCTCCGCATGTAGGTGAGTCCGGTGGATCTCCGACGTTGATTTATGTGGGCTCCATCTAAGATAGACCCATCTAACTGCTGAAAATTCATTGGGATTTTTTGCACCCGGTTCATGCAAGTGTGGATGGGATGCGCACTGAAGCCTCCGGGCCCAACGCCTAGTGACTGATGTCTCGTACGGAAACACTTGGTGACAGTGCACGATGACTTGCCAGTCGTCTCGAAGTCTTTCGAAGAACATGACAAAATGTGAGAGAAAAAGTAAAGAAAAGAGATTGTCGGATTGTCAAGAAAATAATCATGATTATCTTTACATAGGATTATTATTATTTTTTAACTATGAAAACTATTACTTTCTAGAAGAAGTTACTTTTCGCATCTTGGATGAATTACAAAGATCACGTGCTAGTGTTTGGAAAAAAAAAAAAAGTCTCCTTTTATATATATTAACAAAAGTTAATATCACAAAAATTTTAAATTAATACATCTATAATAAATTTATTTCAAATTAATTTTTTGATCATAAAAAACTTTAAATTAGAATATACCACAAACTAGTATACCTTTGACAAATTTACCATTTATTAATTTTCATTAAATTTTATCGTTAAATTATTGAATTGGATAACATGTGATAGTTGATTGGTGTACTAATTTAAGATTTTACTTTTCGTTTATTACAATTGTACCAATTTTATGATTTTTTTATATATTAATCCAATTTAACGAAAGGTATATTTGTTACAAATATATTAATTTTGGATTTTTGTAGTAAAAAAAAATTAGTTTGGGATAGATTTGTCGTACCGGTTTAGAGTTTTATGTAGTCATTTGGAATAAATTTGTTATAGTTGTGTCGGATTGTGGTTTTTCATAGTCAAAAAATTAATTTTTGGTAAATTTATTAGAGGTGTTTCGATTTGTGATTTTTGTTGATATTAATCCCATTAACAAATATCATATACTCAATGTAGAGACTCGACATGTGCCCATGACCATATTTAGAGTCACACAAAGATGTATTAAAATCATCAAAAACAATAATCTTGCAATAATTTCAAGAATTTTATTTGGTTAAATGAGATAAGCATCCAAAAGTTCATTTGTAATAGTAGTTCCAAACAAAGGGAAAAAAATTGAAAGAGGGACTTGGTTGGTGGTTATTATAGTTAAATACATCATAATTCACTACAAAGATGGATAGGACAAAGTAAAGCATAACTTCATCACCATTGTATCATAGGATCCAAAATAGGATCTCCCTTAACCTTTAATCACCTAATTTATGGGAAAATATTAAATATTATTTCAATCTCGTAATGACTATGTTCTCTTGGAAAACTACTTAAAAAACGTGTTTCTTTAACGGCAACATTTTTTTATGCATCTAAGATCACCGGACTAGATTTGTCATAGCTATTGATCATGCAAACCACACAAATGAGCTCGCACATGATAAATAGCTCCAATTGCATTGGATCGATGGATCGGACAAGAGATTATTTATTTACTACAATGTTTTAGTTGGAAAATTGCCTCTATTTAAAGTTTATGGGACAATGAACCAAAGAGTCTTGCCCTTTTCTATGCAATATTTCAATGCTTAGCAAGTAATATAGTTAGAACTGCCCGTAAGATGGAATACACTCCCTTTTCGTAGAATTTTCTTGTTAATATCATGGATGGGTTGCATATTGATATGATGTAACAAGTAAATCACAATGTCCATTATATGAATTCTGGTCAACCTTGTGTTTGAGTTTTGAAAAACCAATGCCACCTTGCTATGGAAAAGGATTTGACTTATAATATTACACATATAACAATAAAAATCAATATAAAAAAATTAATGATACATACACTTTTTGGTTACTTAACAAGTGTCACAAGATGACACCTTCTTAATTTCTAAAAATAATTGTAGTGCATGAAGGTGCAATCTAAATCACTATAGAAAAAAAAAATCTCTTAAGTTCTTAGTGGTACTTTGTGTAATAATTAAGATCACTAATAGAGAAGGTCCTGCTTAGGCGGTGAACAAAATAATGGTTGTATTTTAATTTTGATTTGTCTATTTGGCTTGTTATCCCAATCCAAAAAATCTTGACGCATAGTCCAAAAGAAGTCATTAGCTTTTTCTTTTTAACAAGTCAAAGTATTCGGATGATTTGACTTAACGAATGTCATGAACACACGCAATTTGCCCGTTCACATGCGTCTAATAAAGCTCCTCCACAGTGTGGTTGATGAGACTTATTTTGAATGAGACACTTGACAGAATTTATCGCATACAAATTAGACATTTAACCATTCAACCAATAATTCGAGATTACAAAACAAAATGAATTCACTGGGAGTCATCACCAAGTTGTTTTGATCATAGAGGCCTTTAGAAACGTCATTTTTCTTACAGGATGCAAAGTCCGTTCAGCCCCTCTTTTTGACCAAAGTAAAGTAACTCGTGTTACATGATAAAAATTAAATATAGAAAAGTATATGGGATTAATTTCTGGGGAGACCTTTCCCTCTGTATGCATGCTTCGGACCCAGCTGGCCCGGCCCTGGACCCAAGAAGAAGAATGGACAACGTACTCCGCACGTAAAAAAGCCAAGTTGATCTCCGACGTTGATTTGTGTGGGCTCCATATAAGACTGACTCATTTAACAGTTGATATTTATTGGAATCTTATGCATCCGGTTCATACAAGTGTGGCTTGGATCCGCACTAAAAACACCGGGCCCAACTCCTGGTGACCGACAGAGGAGACTTGTCGAGACTCGTAATGCTTTCTCGATGCAAGAAGATTTCCAGTAGTGTCGAAATCTTTTGAAGAACAAGACAAATGCCAGAGAAGAAGCATAACAGAAGAGACATCGTGGGATTCTCTTCTCTATGGTCCATATAGAAGATGACCTTTCCCAATGGCAACACGCCTTGTTTCACCGGAATTTCTCTTACAGTGAAATATCCTTTCAACGAAATTAGTTCTTTGAATTTGAATTAAAGGGGATCAAGGTCTTGCGCTAATTTCGGACGTAATATATCACAAGCAATTAGGTAACAACAACCCACAACTTTATAAAGAATAGGATTGTACAGATGCAAACCATGCTAGAATTTGATCGACGACACGATATGAAAAATATGAATTTGATAAGGTAACCACATGTAAACAAACTATTCCGGACTTTAATCGACAACACAGCTTGAAATCATAGAGATATTATGTCGGAATTTAATCCTTGACACACCGCCAAGGATAGAGATACATGTTGGAATTTAATCCACAATATGAATCTGAAAACTATAACTAGGAAAGTAAAGTGCAGTACGGGAAAGTATAGATAGAGGGCTCTTTGATAGATGGCTAATGGTATTTGTAATAGTTATGTGATAATGCTCTTTGACGGTTTGTAATAGTTGTATTTTTCTCGAACGGTTTCCGCCGGTTATTTGTATCTTCCTCTGTTTCAGAGAGTCTTGCATCCACGCCTCCACGATCTCTTGACTTTGTGCTCGAACAGTTATCACTATTAAAAGTACATGCTCATCGCCTCATGATCTTGATTCAAAAGTGGTAATCGTTCCCTCCGAAACGGCATCCCCATTTCTTCTCAATCTTAACTTGCTCTGCCAATTTTGGACCCCGCAGTTGTGTTTTGACGCTTCTCAGGCAAACACCTGTCAGTCGATTCATTGTCTCGATTCTTCTTTCAGAGTTAGAAACGTTATTTCTATACTTCTCAAGCCTCAGAAGAACTCTAATGGTATGTAGTTCTTCCTTCATCAATATTCATGCCAGTATTCATAACTTAGTTGTTGGCCGTTGTATATCGACAACTGAACATGCATCATCGATGTGTGTTGGTATCTCTACCTCTACGGTCATTGACAAGATATCCAGTACATGAGAATATTCACGTGTTATTCATGTGACTATTTGTGCTCAAGTGTCGAGCGTGTGCTAACCCAAGTTGACGACTTGATTATGTTTTGGGGTAAACACATGTATTACGTAATTGAGGATATCACATGGGAGATTTCACATTGACGAATGGTCATTATGTGAAATGGTCGTTGCTCGACCATTTTCTATCCCTTTTTACATGAAAATTGTGGCTATTGAGGCAAACCCCAATAGTTAGAGAGGGAGGGGTTTTGGTTGCCTCTAAAGCTTCCATATTTTCTAAGAATTAAGTTTCAACCCTCTTATAAAAAAATATAGAAATAGTGTCGACCCGATTCTGCTACTATCCCTAGGTTGATTATTGATGTTTCAATCTTTGTAACGCACCTAATCTTTTAAAATTCCAACGAATGAGCTATAAGGATGATTTCGGATAAATTAGTTAAATCAAGTGATCCCTCGTGACAAAATAGTGCTTACAGTAGAAGAGTGATGACGATTTGAAGGTAAATCTTATTTGTGAATTTTGTTAACTAGGTTACTCTCATATAACAAGAACTTTTGATATGATAGAGAATTTTTGTAGAACACGCCACAAACAAGCTGGAAATCCCCCTCATTAGAGATTCGTGCACATCTTTAGGTTTCTTGCACCATCATCCCCTCTTATAAACGGGACCTAATCGTCCTCACCGATCTCACGCTTGTAATCATAGTTGTTGGTTGCTTTTACTAACGTCATATCTTTATAGAATTTAATTTGAAAAGCTGCGACGGAATCTATTTTGTACAAATTAAATGTTTAATCATTCAATCAATATTTCAAAAATTTTAAAATAAAATTAAGATAAAAGTTGTCCAACAAATTATTTTGATCATTGACTCCTCCTTCAGGCAGTCATTTTTTATATTATCCAATCTAAAGTAACGTGTTGCACGACAAAAGTGAAACATGAACAATCACCTTTTTATCAACCTTTGAGGAAACCTTTTCCTTTCAAGTTGGCTGGACCCTGCATCCAAACATTAACAAGATGCTCCGCATGTAGATGTGTCCAGAGGATCTCCAACGTTCATTTATGTGGGCTCTACTTAAGACCAACGTCATCTAACTGCTGAAATTCATTGGGACTTTGTCCATCTGGTTCGTGCAAGTGTGGCCTAGATCCGCACTAAAACCTCCGGGCCCAATGCCTGATAAAAGACTTGGTGACGGTGGATGAAGACTTACAAGTCGTCTCGAAGTCCTTCGAAGGACACGACAAAATGCAAGAGAAAAGGCGGAGAAAGGGGGAGTGGTGGGAAACCCAAGAAATAATTATGATTATCTCTACATAAAATTATCTTTTTTCACCCTAGGAAATATAGTTTTCCACTTTTCACACGTCGAATAACGGAGATGATGACTTCGGCAGGATTTGGGAAAGGCTTTCTCAAGGGCTTTCCCCTTGGGCCCAAATATAAGTGTTCGGGAAGATTTTTAGAAAACACATTCGTGAAAAATTAGCCTCGGGAAGGCTGAGAGCCTGAGACAAGTAGAACGTTGCCTAGGATTTTTTAGCTTTATCAAAAAGCAGCTGTAACAAGTTGATGACAACTTTTAATAGCCTTATTGCCCTAAAAAATTTATTAAAATTTGAACTTTAACCTTTTTAAATAGAATCCTAGATATATACCTCAAGTAGCCACTTGCTCTTTTCCTTGAATCTCGCCTCTCTCTTTGCTTCAGTAGACTCTGGTCTACGGTCACCAATGGTAGCCGATGGTCACTCGAAACCAAGCGAGGGGTCGTGTGACCCAAGTAGGGTTCCCTTGGGTCACTCGAACCTAGGCGGCTTTCTCCTAAGTGGCATGGCCTTAAGTGACCCTCAATTGAGTCGCTCAAACTTAGGCAGCCATTATCTAGATCGCGTGATTTTAGGCAATGCGGTTTGAGGTTAGGCGACCTAGGCGAGAGGTCATGCGAGCTAGGTGAGAGGTCATGTGACCGCTTGGATTTAAGCAATTCAGGTGAGCGTTGCCTAGGGTCCTGTGACCTTGGGCGAGGCTGCCAGCACCAAATCTGGCTTGTTGATAGTCAGATTTAGCATTGCCCGTGGCTTGCTAGCCATTGGCTAGTCACTGAACTTCGCCGCTTTTGAGTTTTTTTAATGAAAAAAGGTAAACTTGCTTTACAAAATGTGATTCTTCCAAACATCGTTTTAACTAATGTTGTTTCTCAATACACTTTGAAATTATGATTTACTAAATACTACTTGCATTTCTCAAAAACTTTTTCCAAAAGCCAAACCAAATGCACTTGTTCTAGTGTTCGAAAAAAAGCAATTCCCTTGTATGTATGTTAACAAAATTGTGTACTCTCCGAGTAGACTTAGAAATATACTTGCATCCATATTTAGAGTCATATAAAGATATATTAAAATAATCAAAAACTATAATTTTGCAATAATCTCTAGAATTTTTTAATGATATGCGCTAATATTTGATTAAATGAGCCAAGCATCCGAAAGTACATTTGTAATAGTAGTTCCAAATAAAGGGAAAGAAATTGAAAAAGGAACGGTTAATAAAATAGGATCATTAATTAATAGAAAAATTAGTGTTCTAGTCATATGACAATGTAAAGCGCAACTTTATTATTATTGTATTATAGGACCCAAAATAGGATCTCTCTTAACTTTTGACCACCTAATTTATGGAGAAATATCAAATGTTATTCCTATCTTGGAATAAATATGTTCTCTTGTAAACCTATTTATGAAACATGTTTCTTTATCGGCACAATTTTTTCATGCGCCTAAGATCGGTGAACCAAATCCATCACTGTTGATCATGTAGACCGCACAAATAAGTTCCGCATGATTAATGTCTGCAATTGGTTGGGAGAGACTCAAGTCAAAAACTTTTCGATCATTTCTCTTCTCTTTGACCACAATCATTACTAGCTTATGTATATCTTAAGTGTTCACACTTATGAAAAATATAAATAGAAACATCGGTACTAATACTCTCTTTCCCTCCAGATATTTACGCAGCTCCTGTTGCTGTCCTCGGCTCTTAGGTTGTGCAACGGGGAACAGACCTCGGTTGCACGAATCCTAGGATGCAAGACAGAAGGCCATCAGGAACAATCGTCCCTGGAAGCCTGGCCGGTTTGCCGCAGGTAGGCAGCACCGCATTCGTTACAAAGACCCGCTTATTTAAATGGTCACTCACAATGTCCAAAATACATCACTTTAAACAAGCGAATACAAAAGCTCTTTATATGTAATTAAACTGCAAAGGATCTCAGTACAAAACACACAAGAACAACTTTCAGGTGCAAGCTTCCCAAGGAAAGGGAAGTAGACAAGTAGCGGCCTTCTTGCACTTATTTGGAAAACTCAAAACTCGAAGTCCCTCTCATATCCAGAGAGACACAATGACAAATACGTACCCCCGCTTAGATATCTAGTACTTATCGAGGGACTTATGCAATAATTGTATCTAATGATGTCCGGGCAGCTTATCCATGATCTTGTCCATCATCCCCTTCTTCTCCTGCTGCTGCCCCATCTCCGCCCCATAGCCTCCTCCGCTCCCGGCGGTGGAATATGGGTACGACCCCCCCTGCTGCTGCTGCTGCTGCTGCTCATCGTCGCCGCCCATCCCTGGAATCTTCTCCTTTATCTTGTCCTTGATCCCCTTCTTCCTCCTCCCGCCTTGGCCATCATCCTCCGACTACACCCATAACAGAAGAATTGTTTTTTAAAGAACAGTTGAGATTCACTTGCATGGCTTTCCTATGAATTGAAGCACGTGCCGTGACATTCTCAAAGCTTTGACAGAATGTGTGGACAACTGACGAGTAATTTACGTGCATTCGTGAAATTAAACGTCGCTGAAAGTTCGGATTACAAAAGGGAAAGGAAGGAAATTAAAAATGAATTAGGGTTAGAGACTGACGGAGCTAGAACCGGAGCTTCCGGATCGCTGGAGCATTCCGCCACCGCCGCCACCTCCACGACGTTCGCCTCTCATCTGCTGCTGCTGGTCTCCGCCATAACCGAGGCCACCAGTCGCTCCAGCTACACCGCCGGTTCCGGCGCCGTAACTGTCAGTTCCAGCACCATAACCACCAGTTCCAGCGCCATAACCACCAGTTCCGGAACCGTAACCACCAGCTCCAGCGCCATGACCACCAGTTCCAGCACCGTAACCGCCAGTTCCATATCCAGTCTGCTGGACCTGGTCTCCGAACCCGTCCGTCTGGCGGATGGTGTTGCCGAACTCGTCGCCAGAGCGACGAATGTCAGAGTCACCATACTGCCCGCCGTATCCTGCCATTTCCTCTCTCAAACGTCTCTACGCAAAGTGACCGTGCAAACAACTAAGGGCCAAGAAATCACGCTCTTTCGCACTGAATGTCTCTTTCTGTTTGGAGATTGATGATCGATCTATCCGACTCCGAGGGGGGTTTTATAGGGAGCCCCGCAAGGCAGCGGGAGACCGTGCGAGCCTCCAAGTGCATGGCTCGGCCACGCGACACGTGCATGCCACGCCCACTTGCTTCGGATGAGGACGCGTGTCCGGTTGTGGGAGGGGGGAGGTGTCCGGTTGTGTCGGCTGCGTGTGGATGAGGGTCGGCGGGGTTGTCGCTAAGCTCCACCGGAAGAGATTTAACGGCCACGGAGGCACTTCACCGCGTTACGGGAGCTGTTGGAGTTCGTGTCGGCAATGGAGAGGACTCGTTCGTGAATCACAGAAACTGCTCCACATGTTATTACACACGTCGTACGTCAATAGGTCCCTACGTACGTTATCAACTTGCATAATCAATGATATTAATGCCTTGTCGAGTGCTTTTTTCTTATCTACGTATGAAAAGTCTTGTCGGCATATTGGAACTGATGCACTATATGATGAGACGATTTCTTTTCTAGATTAATACAGCTTACTCATTCACATACTGGCTAATATGGGATCAGTTAATTCAACTATTTGGCTAATCGATCCCATTGGACCTAGCTCAACTTCATTTCGTGGGATGATCACAATTTATTTGAACATCTTGATATAGGATTCACGTGAAATTCACATGTACTGGGCAGATCTTATAACATCCCAGAGGCGAATGAATGAGACACGGCTCCACAAACCGAAAAAATTGCTGGGAAACAGACAAAAACGAACGGGCAAGCTACGTGGATGGATGTCCGAGGAAGAGGATAAGATTTATCTGACCAGGTTCGCAACGATCTTGATCTTGGTCGGGCGAGTAAACAGCGAACGCGGGGGCGGGGAATCCGGGATGAGACACGCGTGGTGCTGTTGGAAGTCACGTTGATTCATTCAACAAGCGAACCAATCGTTCGTATTCCGTGGAGATCAGGATCCGCTACTTTCTCTCTTCTTTTGACGAATTCGAGCACATTATGAGCATCCGACTCTCGAGAAGTTTTTAACGACACCCGTATTCCTTGCTTCCAAACTTTGAATCGGAACCCGGGTGCTAACCGAGGCAGTCCGAGAGGTTGATATAGCCGCTAAAACGATCCAACTCGAGAATCAGACCCGATCGGTACCGAGCTATGCTTGGGCTAGGCTGTATGAAAACTACGGGCAGTGGGCACAAAAAAAATTTGGCTCAATGCTGCCACCTGATTTAAGTAAAACCTAAGGAAACTTTGCTTTCGTTTCCCTATAGATTGAGCAGCGCTAGACTTACTAAAAATGGATTGGCAAATATGGTCCACTAGTGATTCCGGAATCAATAACAAGCCTGACACATCGCTCAATAAACCAATTTTGTAAACTGATTGTGGTAAGTCTAGCAACTACCATATCGATTTTAGATTGGTCTGGTTGGATGATCCACGCTAGTTGCTTTTCTCCATGTAATTGTTCTATTCTGGCAAAGAAAGGGGTTGGCTTTATTCTACACTCCTTGTTAGAATCTTAGACTAAGACTCTCTTCATCCTTTCTTCAAGGAAGCTCAAATCGCTCCTTAGAAGTGGATTCTCTCAATTTAAAGAATCTATCGCAAGCTCTTGGAGCACATCTACTTACGACGTATCAGCTCAATGCAAGTTGTAACTCTTCTTGAACGATAGTGTAATTATTCTATACATAAAGAGTAAATCAAATGAAAAGAGATTCTCATTGTACTGGGTAAGGCGAGGGTACTTCAGTGATGTCTTGGGGGAAAAAATCCCACCATGCAATTTGTCCAAAATCAACATCTTCATCTAGTCATTAGCTGACCGACAATCCACTATTTTATCCTTAATTATGACGAGGGGCTTACATCCCATACAGTACTCGGATTGATCCCTGATTACCGTCGTGATGTGGACCGGGCCTAGGGTTATGCATGGTGCAATACAACAATCGCACACGGATGAGACCAACTAGATAAAGACGAAAGTCCATCTTCCAAATCATTTAGGGCGCAAGCCCATCCGAAAAGTCCGGCCTCATTCGGAGGCCCAGAGACTTTGTCCTTGTCCGGACGTGCCCACCGGGAGTACGATCGAACTCCCAAAACGTCCGACCGAGCACCGTAGGTGCCCTCAATATCGAATTCCGGACTCGTGCAATATTCAGGAGGTTAGTTATAAATAGAACTCATTTCATTCTTGTCAAGTAAAGGCAATCTCTTAAGTGTTAGATCTATGCTTGTTTAATATTGTTACTCTAAACGACAATGGTGTTTGGGATTTTGACAAAAGATACTGACGAGTAACTTTTTCATCTGTGTTTTGCAGTATTAATATGTGTACAATATTAATTAAAATGCAGCCTCGTACTGCCAAACCTCACGTCAGATGCTTGGGTGGTATCTTCAGGACCCGGGGAAAAATTCGATATCATTAGGTGGTCTCTCTCACTACCAATGTGTAATTTTATCTAAGAGGAATTTGACCCCGAATTTCGTGTCATTAGAATCACTTTACTGTAGCATAGAATCGTCAATTAGTGTGTGAATTTTGATGACGACATCGAGAGGGACAGGATGAAACTTGGGCATTTAATTAAAAATATCCTTTGTAAAAAAATCTCACATTTATTCATAATTCATGTGATGCAATCAAAACTATTGCATATGTAATAGTCCAACTTTTGTGCTTCCATTGGTGTTCTCCTAATGAAATCAAAGAGAAGGCAAAAAGCATCCAAAAACCCTAAACTCAAAAAATAATAATTATGAGTGCCTTGCCACACCATTTTCCTTGTATCTTAAGCTTTATACATTATTAAATACGGTAGAGCAAAAAGATAAAAAAATAAAGCTACTATTTTTTTCCCTAACGGAAAAGGAAAAAAAGGCGTTAAAAAAAAGTTGCACGACACACATATCAAACCAATCACGGCATTTCTTTGATTCGAAGGCACAGTTGCGTCTTTTTATTTAAAAATCATAAATAATAAAAAGAAATTTTTTGACCGACGAACATGCCTTCGATCCTCAATTCTTTCTTCGTTAAATAATAATAGTGGGGAGAATAAAACAGGGGGAAAAGAAAGTTGAAGTAGGCCAGCTTGAGATCAGTCGTAGAATCCCATACGGCCACGATTAAGCACGATTATTGAATTCAAGTAAAGAATGCCGCCGATTGTCTTACCCATTATAACCTTATCTAATCAACTAATTTGTTTAGTCATAATCGATGTATAAATTACTAGCTTGGGATCGCTACTGATTGCGTCGGGTTCGGACTTTTTATCCAATTTTGACTATGCTACCGTCCATGATTTTTCTGGATCTATTAGGTGATAAATTAGGAAAAAAATTGCCCGAATGTATTTTTTAAAATTTTCACGAAGAAGAATATAAACGTTTGGTACGGGAATTGAAGTATAATGTTTCTGCGGCGATCAGCTCTCCTTCCTCTCCACACAATCGGCACGTCGAATAATGTTCACTTAATAATGGGTTTTCAGATGACGCAATCAATGGGGTCCAAATCGCCTAACAAAGCTAATTAAATAATTAAATATCCTTTTAGATAGGTTACTTAAAAAATGTGAAGTGGGTATTGCATGATACCTAATACATTTTCACTTCGATGACATCATCGGCACAGCTTTGTTCCATGCCCACATGAAGGACAAAAGCCGCAGGATTCCACTATAGACCAATGCGTTCCCTTGAAATTTAGACCACCTCCACGTCGATTTTATTATATTGCTTAGCCTTGGTGTTGATGGCTGGCCACATGCTTTAGTCTTGCTCGATTCACATCTAATCTCGATCTAACAGCATGCAATTAAAGCTTAAGAAAAAGGTTAGAGAACATGCTTAGTGATCTCGTATGTCCCTTTCTTTTCTTTCTTTTCTTTTTTTCCCCTTCTCTAAAAGGGTTTTCCACATGACCAAAGGCATTTCCAAAACCGTGAGATTGTTTTAGGTTTTGTTGAATTGGATGTCAACACTACCCTCAACTATTAAATGAAACATGGTGCTACGCGTGCATGATATCGATGTTGTCCCTATTTCGATTAGGATTTAGGATCCCTTATGATTAGGAAAGGCGAATTTACCTGATAAAGTTACCTTGCCGCCAAAATATGGTACTTACACAACAAGCCACACATCCCAAGCAAACTTTCCCCTCCCTCCTCTCTTAGTGGAGCTTTGCTAGTTGTAGTCGGCACCATCGAGCTGCTGCCTGCTTGCATCGCCATTGCAACTTAATTGAATGTCGTCCCTTGCCCTCCGTCGCCGTTGCAACTTAATTGAATGCTGTCCCTTCGCCTCCGTGCCTCCCTATTGTTATCCTTTTGCTTGCCAAGCCACTTCGAGTTCAACATTGCATCCTCTACATCGATGTCACAGGAGGAGGGTCGGTTGCCTATGGCTGAACCATGCCAAATATTGTGTCGCCCGAGCTTAATGAGGACAGGATTAGGCTCAGCAACGTAGGATAGGGCGTTGTGAGCCCTAACCGGAACCGTGCGGGGTTGGATGGAGAGGAGAAAGGAGATCAAGAGAGGGATTCGGGTTAGGGGCTTGTGGACTAGCTGACATGAGCATAGGAGAATCTATGGCATCGACGAGCGGCGGAGGTTGAGGATATGCTCGTGAGCGACCGAACGAAGATTCAATGAGTAGAAACCCGACCAAACCAAACGTCAGGGTAGCTCGAACTCCACTAGAATTCAAACAAGTTGATATCCGAGTAATCATTGATCCGAAGCTTGAGTGACCCGCGAGTTGCTTGACTCAGTTCACCCCTACCTACATAACTTTTTTTATATAATGAGTTTAGTCCATCAAGAAGAGTACAACGACGCACGTAATGCTTCAATAGGACGGTATTCTTCAGTTTTGAATATAGGATCTTATGTATAAGAGTAGAGCCAAAGGGAATAAACTCGCTGATGATTTGACATATGGTCTATTTTTCGCAATGAGGATTATTTTATCGGCAAGAGGCTGAGAGCAACACCTTGTTAGAATAATAGAACAAATTTTCATTTAATCAACAGGGAATTACAGCGGGGACCCACTTGCATCTGACGACACATGATCTAATGACACATGATCAACTTAATGACAGTCCATCTTACAGGCCTAAAATATTCCCAGGAGCCAAATTTGTTTTGACCATCAGAAGAGAAAAAGAGGGAAAAACGTCAAAATAAAGGAGCCATCCAGCAGCTAAAATATCACTTGATCTTCGGTCAACCACGCCCATTTTCCATCAGTACATCAAGATATCGGCCGGAGCCATGACGGGCGGGTTCATCCACGCCGCCGAGGCGTTCCACGAGTTCATGAATCCATCGTCCCCACCGAGCACCGGCACTTGCTCGTCGCTCTCGAAGAGCAAGCTCGCGGAACTCACGTAACTGATGATCTCGTTGAGCGACTGCAATCTGTTGCTCAGCTCAGCCGCCTGGGCGCTGAGGATGGAGTTCTCGGCCTCGATTCTCAGGTAGAGCTCGGTCGTCACGTCGAGGCCGTGCGCGATCTGGGCGTTCTGGCCCCTGAGCTGCTCCACCTGGGCCATCAGGTCGCCCAGGTGCTTCTGCTTCCGCATCCGCGAGCGGCGGGCGGACTCGCGGTTCGAGATCATCCGCTTCCGCTTCCGCTGGTCCATGATCTGGTTCTGCTCCTGCACACACCCCTCGGAGCCGGAGCCCGAGTTCTGGAGTGCCAAGGAGGACGACCCCGAAGATGCTCCCGTACTGGAAGAAGCCATGACCACGGTACAAATAGCACAACACCGGCGACCAGAAAACGAAAAGAAACAACAAAACTACAGCCCAGAACCTAGGAAAAAGCACGCAGGAAAGACTACAAGGGGGAGTTCTATGGGACGCTAGGGTTAGGAAGAGGAGCAGAGGAGGGCGTTCATGAGAAAACGTAGAACCAGTAGAGGAAGACAACGGAGAAGGATTGAACGAGGTGGGTCCTGCGGCGGAGGGCGGAGTTGACCATAAAACGCAGGAGCAGGATCTCGCTGAGCACAGGAGACGTCATGAGTCTCGCAGCATCAAGAGCCGCGGGGCCTCGTGGGAAAACATGAAAACGGGGCGGAGGGGACCGGGAGGTCTCGACGGGAGTCTCGGTTTCTGCGCGGGGCGAGGGAAGGGAGGAGAGAAGCGCGGGGACAGAGCAACGGGAAGGAGCAGAGGAAGGAGAAGAAGGAAGGAAGGAGGAGAAGGCAAAACCAGAGGGAAAGAAGGTAGAAGGTAGAAGGAGAAGGAGAAGGAGAAGAGGTTTTCTGAAGGAATGGAGGGTGGAATTTATAAGGGGAGATGGTGGAAAAATGACGGAGAAAACTTTGGTGGCTGCTGAATTGAGGAATGATAAACAAATGGAAAAAGCTGAAAAGCTCTGGAGGAATCTTTTTATTTTATTTTTAGAGAAAGGGGGATATAATTGTTTAATGGAGGGCTGAGGAAGAAGTTGGGCGCCATATATCATTGAGCTGAGACAGAGAGGGCTTTTTTTTTTTTTTTTTTTTTTTTTTGCTGAGGAAATTGTTTTCATTTTTGTTTTATTTTAGCCATTATAAAACATTTTAATTAATAAACTTCAAAGCCATGATGATGAAACGCAAGAAAAAGTGAAAGGTCATGCCTCCCTAGATCATCCAAATTTTTTCACCATTAAATTGGTGTTGTGACGAGGCTATTTTCGTAATTGGGCTTCGTTTGTTAAATTTGAAATTTTCAGAAAATGATCACTTATATTATTTAAAATAATTAGTAAATAAATAATATTTTTATTATCGATAATAACTTATGTTTAAATAATTTCTTGGGCGATGAAAATATTTTTTCGTTCGTTCATTTTTGCAAGTGATTTAAACGATTATTTTTTAAAAATATTTTCCAAATCATTCATCTTTTTATAAAATAAACACACATTTAGGAAAAATAATTTTATTCTCCAATGTATTTACATCAGAAAATTGTACCTTTCATCTATACAAAAGTAATATTATGAGGAAAAAAATGTTGTTTAAGGAATAAAGTCAGTGAACATGTTGGGTGTATTTTGAGTACAAATTTAAGCCAACTAGAGCATCTTTTTTTTTTTCTTTATCATTTTGCGAAATCACGTGATTCACTTGATTATTTGTTAGAGACTGTGAGAACAGCTTTAAAATTTTCAAAATGTGTAATTTATTGAGGCGTAAAGTTATATTTATCTGCTTCGCAGTTTTGAGAAATTCAAAATACTTTTCCCTTTTTTCAACCTTTCTGGATGAAAAATAGAAAGTGTTGACAAAGTAATTTTTATTTAAAAAAGTGTAGACCAATGAGAATCTTGATTTCCGCACTACAGTTTTGCGTGCCGGTGCACACGGCGCGATGAGAAACTCCGTGTGCACATTTTTTAACCGCCAGACGTGCCCGAGTGGAGTTACCGTTCGGCAGTTAACGGCGCGCTTTTACCGGGGGCAAAAGTGGAATAAAGAAGTTGAGGTTCCACGTGGCGGGAGCCGGTTGGCCTATGTGGGAGCGAGGACCAATGAGAGTTGTTGGAATGCTTTGGTAATTCGCGATGGAGGAACACCGTACCGTCTGGAAAATCCGCGGTAAAAGCGTTGCCGTACGACAAGCACGTGCGGGGCGTCGGGTCTCACGAGCAGGTGGGCCCCGGTCAGTGCGCCGCGACCCACCGCACTGGCCGGGGCCAGGAAATGTTGTCCGGATTCGAATCTGGATCCGATCCGAGCCGTTCATAATGTGAATTTCCAATTAGGGACGTGGACCCGGTTGATTTTTTTTTTTTTTTTTTTTTTCAATGATCTTTGCTTTTTCCTATTGTTGTTTTCCACGAGATAGTTACTCATATGAGGGTAATTACTTCTTTAAAACATGATTATGTTGGACATCACATGAATCACGATTGGTTATAATCATGCGTGCCGTATAGTTATTTGCATATAATTTAACGACTATAAGGTGCAGTCGCATCAATCTCGAATTTCTGCAAAAAAAAATCATTGGTATGTGGAACATGGATAATATAATTTTGTGTGAAGTGGGTGTATGTGTCATGTGAACAACATATGTAGGCTTATAATTCATCAAATTCAATGGCAAGGATTAACTATTGGTGCGTGCATTTATTTTGGAAATGATCATGTCCACGTCTCAAATGTCATGTTACATAATTTTATTGAGTTAATCAAGTCTCTTGAAATAAAAAATAAAATTAATAATCTCAGCGTGGCTATATTTATATATTAGTAGAGTGGATGACAACAGTTAATGTAATTCGTAATTTCTTTTAACATACATCTTAGATCTTAATCATTCTTTCACCCTATATATTGAGTTTGCACTCTCAAGACATTTTTCAAATATCTTTGCAACCTTCTATCATGATGAAGAATATCGGGGTTACACTTTATTATGGGGAAATTGATATGTATGATTTATGAATTTTAGCCTAATGTGTAATGTAATCTCTAAATGTTTAACTTGTTCAATGATGTTTCTGAACTTTAGTTCAACGTGTAATGTCGTCTTTGAATTTTTATTTTGTTCCATGTGATTCCTGAACTTTGATACTAAACCATATGAAAATGTTCATTATTGTCCCTAAATTTGAATTAATTAAAGGATGACAATGAATATTTTCATATAACATAGGGGCTAGATTGAACATTTATTAAAAGTTTAGAGATCATATTGAACAAATTAAAAATTTATGGATGAAATTATAGATTAAAATAAAGTTTATGGACCACATTGAACAAATTAAAAATTCAGGAACTACATTACACATTAAGACAAAGTTTATGAGTCATTTGTGTAATTTATCCTTTTTATTATGCTTCATTCTAATTCCAGTTCATGTAATTTGCTTTATAGGCACTCCATCAATTTGGGTTTCTACCTTAAAATAACAAAAGGAGGACATGAACTCAATATTGATCTTGGTCCACTCGTCTAAAAAATTTCATATAAATTAAGGAACCGATTGCTTTGTGTGCCAACCCTTCGAGTGATGGTGACCTTGAGCTATTACAGTGAAGATCAGTGCCATAGTTGCTGAGCAAGAAAGATCTTTACATTCGTTAGATAGTGCTCGATAACAATTTTGATATTAGAAAACCAAATCCGAAATTTTTTAGTGGTGAATGAAGATGTGCTAAATGAATATGAGGCCCGTTGAAACTCCGTGAACAAGTAATGGGAGTATTTCAATGCTTTATTGGAACTCTTGCGTACGTATTGCTATCGACACAAGTTGCAGATCATGAATTCTACCACTTCCTAGAGTCCTAACATCAGGAAAAGGACGTGCTGAGTGCCATAGTGCTCCAAGCATTTCGATGTACTTTGTTAAAATATTAGCCTTTGGTTATCTTTCCAAACTTAGATGTGCACCCTTCTCGTTTTCTTATCTTTCTAAGAAGGTGGGTTGTTATACCAGTGAAATCATCTTTCTTTCTTTCTTTACTGGCCATTTTTTTTTTCAATTGAAAGTGACTAGGATGTAGGATCCCATATAGATGTCTATCTACTAGATTTTTACTTTCATTAAATTAATATTTTGATGCAAAGAAAACAAAACTTTCCCTGTGAATACTCCATGACAGATAAACTCCATGACAGATAAAGTAAAATATGCCACTTAAGAAAAGACATCTCACACCAATTATGATGTAATTATTGATGGAAATATGAATTATGATGCAAATATCAAAAGCTTGAAAAGAAACATCACCTCCCACCAATGCACGATTATAAGATTTAGAAAGCCAAACGATTTACGTTGACAAGCATATTCTAAAACTCCGTAACCCTTTTGTTTTTGTGGCTTACGTAGGGCACAATAAGTATTGACTTTGAGCGTCTTGTTTATGGTTAAGTTGTACACGCTTGGTAGAGCATTCTCACTATAATTTATTTCTATTATGATAATTTGAAACATGACTGTCGAGACTCAGCTATCGGAAAAATCATTGAATGCCCTCCAAGCCACAAGAATGGGTTAAATCAAGATTTTTGGCTTATATAGGAGGCCAAATTCATACCTATTTGCTCACAGTTGATGAGATTCAATTAGATGACTCCAATCCATGAGTTGGAAATCTTTCAATGACTCCAACCAAGTACGCTGACCCCATGGCTGAGTGATCTCAATAGCAACTTGGTTCACAAGCTAATTCGACCTTCTTTTTTTTTTTTTTCCATAGATAATTAAGTCAAAATCAGGTAGAAGAAGAAAGCACGTAAGGGAACGCGAAGTCCAGCACGACTCCTAAAAAGCGACCTTTGTTGAGGGTTTCAGCACCAGGGTCAGAGATGTAAACTCCTTAAAACCCGAATTCGGTTCACAATTGTAAGTGGATGATGGAAAGTCCATCAAGAAAACCACTTGCTTACTACAAATGATAAAGAAGGGAATCAGTGCACGGTTTCATGCTCTCCCTCCCTTTTCTTGTTATCTTTTCTTTATGTGAGCAAATCCAAGTTATCATTTTTCCTGTGTCCAATCTGACAAGAGACGTATTAAGGACAAGGGCATCGTAGATACATCGGATGAAACTCTCCTGATTGATCGTTACTCAGTGTTCACTCACATATGGACGAACGAGGCAAGAATGAGAATGTGCCGTAGCTCTATCCATGTATGAAGCGGTAGCCTGATTATTAAGTAAGAATAGCATTGGATAACGACCTTAATACATTTAGATACTTAGGCGTGACCACCTTTTACTACCTCACTCGCTCTTTTTAAAATAGAAAATCTAGAAGAAACATCGCATGCCTAGCATTAGTCTATCACGGAAGGGAGGGAAGGGGGGGGGGAACATCACAATTATTGATAATCGGTTATGTTGATGGCAGTATGTGATCGAGCAGGCAGACCAACATATTCGATAATGGACCTTGGACAGGTATGGAGATGTATCTTGACCCTCAACGTGACATGTGATGTCAAGATCATGGTGCCTAGGGCACTTTCTCGCAGTGCCTTAGCTCGGTTGCAAACATTGTCAAGAAAAAGACTTTGGGTTGAATCCTATCTCATGACATTGAATATTCATTGCAAAAGCAATAGAACAGCAGCCCACTGGGGTTGAATTGAATCATTTTCTCAGCTTTACAGTCTTGTTCCGTCACCTGGACCCTCCTTTGCCTAAAGGTGCAAATTTAAAGGAGAGAAAGTGAAATCACTAGCACGTGCTCAATTTAAAATTTAAGCTTTTTAATTTCCCTTTCTCCCCACTTTTATTGGCCAAAGAGTTAAAGTTCTTGAATACATCCCCCAATGAACAGAAAACGGTTCATTCAACAACCACGGCCACAAATGCCACGGGCAATGAAGAACTAAAGAAATAGCTTGGTGGTGGGTGAATGATATGAGCATGTGCTTATAATTAGTGCTTTCCTATGCTACCACATTTATCAGCTATCTAATACTTGGCTGCTGCTCTAATTATCTAATCTATGCATACATTGATTCCTTTTTTTTCCTTTTTGGCGAAGTTGAATATGAATATCTCTTAGGGAAGCTTCTGTGAAGTCCCCAACCCTCCTTTCTTTTGCACAATTTCTGTTCAAATCTTGATAAACTGACGCAATCTCTATTGTCAATAATGATGGATCTTATATGGGTTTCGACAAGCGATCATCACTGGTCCAAAAATGGGACATTTCGCCGTTCATTTACTATTATTAATCGCACAAATCAGAATAATCTCATGTCAAGATAATTGTAAAGGCTAAACATGTAATTATATTATATTATATATATATCACGAGAAAAGGCTAATTTTAGGACATAAAATGAATTAGTAAACACAAAGCCCATATAGAAAATAATTTTTCTAAAAGGCTGCCCACAAAAGTAAGAGAAGAATCATATCCTATCATTATAAATTTTTTGGGGTAAGGCTGCATGCAAGGATTGCATCTTTTAATAAGTTCATATGAGACACCATCCTTTGTCTACAAGATGTCGGCTCTAGGATGATGATTGAAGCCCACTGATTGTTCTCCACAGAAGAATGCGAAATTGCCAACCGCCCATAAGAGAAGACCCTCTTTCTTCCTTCCTTCCAATTATCTTCTATATCCTAAGAAAAGACAAATTTATCTCTCTCTCTCTCTCAGAGGAAAAGATGGAAGAAAAGAAATGATGCTGATCATATACACAAGAGGGCCAGCTTAGCGGATTTATTAATAGGAAGAAAGCTACCGAGACACGCAATTAATTCAAAGTGGGTCTGCGAAATCCGATGTACTCGGTTTTGTTCCGAACCCTTTTCGTGTGGCTAGCTGTCGAGCAATACGGAGTTTACATGGTTCGACTTGGCGATAACTTGCTCAGGCGGTCGTCATACCGCTTATCCTTTCCCCCTAAGCGTCGAAAGAGACCGTATGTTACTATTTCATGACATGTTATTACATTTGCAATATGGAAAGATACTGGAGATTCGGATGAGGGAGGGCTCGAAAGTTTTATTTTCAACTTCGGATGAAATCCGAAAGCAAATTAGCAACCCACCTTCTTTGACTTTTCGACATGCACCCACCCCACATGTTTATACGCATGTTGGCAAATGCTTTGACGCAGCCATTTCACTCGTGTCGCCATCCGTATCCATTTGGATGTTTTATCTTCATGCCCCTACTAAGATTGGCTCCTCACTTTAAAGGGCAATTCCGGAATGCTCTTGCCACTTTCCACCCTTCATCACTCGCAAAATGAAAGAAAAAAAGCTCACCGCAAAATGAAAGAAAAAAAGGCTCACCACTTGCATGATCTTGTCGGATATTGTCTAGAGGACAAAACCATCCGTGCAATGCAAATGATATATTTGATGATGGCGATCCTCTTGTTGTGAAAATACGATCAAGTTTGCTCAATCGCCCTTTTCGGATAGTGTTGCCCTCTTTTAGATAGTGGGATGTCGCCGAAAAGTAATATCATTAGTAATGCGTCACTATCTTTAAAGAATAGGATTTAATCCAAAGTTGGCAAATTGGAAACCCATTTTTAATTGATGCAAACTCGTAACATTCTCTCTCTTGTAACTAGTATATAATAGATGATCAATCTAACATAAAAAAAAAAAAAAAGGAGAAGAAGAATAAAAAATAGAATAAACTTAATTAGCATAGAGTTGCAACTACATTCGACACATCATTAGTATTGCATCACTATTTTCAGAGAATAGGATTTAATCCAAAGTCAATAAATTGGAAAACCAATTTTAAAGCGATGCGGACTCGTAACATTCTCCATTCATGATTAACATATGAGAGATGATTAATCTAACATAAAAAATGAGAATGAAAAAGAATGAAAAATGAAATAAACTTAATTATCATAGAGTTGCAACTATATTCGACGATTTCACATGCATATACTTCTAAGAAAGGAGCCGATGCATGTGCAAATTGAAGCAAAAGTGGATGTGACAGAACGGCAAAAAAAGAGCGGAAATGTGGCTGCTGGGATTCGAGCCCAGGTCTCCACGGCCACAACGTGGAATTCTAACCACTAAACTACAGCCACTGGGTGTTGCTCAAACTTCAATACATTTTAATTTATACAAAATGATACGTTTCACTTCGAATTTTCTAGTAACAAATGCAACTTAGGATGAATTTGGTTTTGCTTTGCAAATGAGGCTTGAAGAAATGAAAATGTTGTTGACCTAAAACTACCTAAGAAAACTTGCCAAACATCTTGGAAAGCTTATTTGAACTAAACGCTTCCTTAATTTTTTCTAGCCAAAAGCAAGAGACTTTTCAATCATGTTCTTGCACGAGATGATGTTTCAGGCTAGACAAAACGTACCATTAATTCCTTGTCAATAATGTCATTTTATGTCAAAGCTTTTTTTGGTGAGATCGGGGCCTAATTAGTGAAATTATTGGGAGATGCTGACAAGTACCATAGGAGAATATAAGTTCTCCAAATCATTGGCATGGGAAACTAGAAGGTACGGTGCCCGTAACTTCTCGACTTATGTACATTGGCCGACGTACCGACATATCCTTCGTCTTATTATTCGCCTTTGAAAATCAAATTGAGGGAAATTATGGCTAGACAGAAAGTTTCAACTGGTAGTCGACTCCGTGGATTCAGAGGCAACGGTTTCCCTTCATTTCTCCTGATTTGCAGCCTATTTATTTCCTCTCTCACTTCACTTATATCCACGAAAATACAGCCTTTAAAGATGCATGATCTCATTGTGGCAATGATAAAGTCAGTAGTTCAATTCGTAACTCTTGCTCTCTCGAATCTCTCCCTAACACGACAAAGGCGGAGATCGAAGATGATTGTTTAGTATCCGATAAAATAACTGCGGAGTTGGCGCGGTCCATTGCCGGGAAAACGAGCGCAAAACAGATCTTCCACATCATATATACACCAGATAGTGAAAGCCCTTGCAATGTTTAATAGTTTGTAGAACAAGTTTATAGGAAACTGTTTTAGGAAAAAGACTGGGAATTTCAGGATGGCCTTGAAAACTCTGAACATAACCCAACCACCACTTTTTGGGATCACCAGTAATCTCCCTTGGTGGGCATTCAGTGTCTCTCCCTTACCAGCCAAACTGCATCAGAGAAAAAAACAAAGCAAAAAGGATTCAGATTGTGGAGCATCTTCACTGTGTGGGACTTAAAATTACGCAAAAATGGAGGAAGAGAAATAGAAGCAGTCGGTCTTACCAGCGATTTCTTCTTCTTCTTTTTCTCCATGTAGTCCAGGAGCTCCTGCTGTCGGCTAATCGTATCGTCCAGAGCCTGGACAAGCAAAAGACATGTGGTTATCTTTTTGACAGCTTACAATTGAAATTGCCCATCCAGCTAGATAAATATAAATCAATGAACTAATTTCAAGAATTTAAATGGCTATTCGAATCCTTGCTGCTCATTATGACCGTGAACTTTTTCAGAAGAATCTCTTTTTTGAAGAACCCTCACTTAGGGGCAAAGCCAGGATGCTTAGACAGTGATACATTTGGATGGATGTTAACACATCAAATAGATGAAACCTCATTTTCAAGTTCAAACTCCAATCATTGTGCATGGGAGGTGCAAGTTAAAGCTGTTCTGATAAAGTGTTGTATTGACCGTTTGGCCACTGTGACAAATGGACTAACCTTCTTGGTTGCCGTAAGCTCTTGCTCCAATGTGCTGACCCTGCTTATCGCAGCATCCAACAATTCCTGCTTCTCCACTGGCATGGCAGCGGGCTTCATGTTCAGGACAGTGACCTTCTCCTCCAACTCAGCCATGCGCTTCAGCATCATGAAGTAGTCAGAAGAAGAGATGGGGGCCGGAGCGAACTCGTGCATCTGGCTCTTAACCATGTTGTCGGAATAGTATCCTGAGCTAGAGTACAAGGT
The DNA here is from genome assembly GCA_014182515.1 of Eucalyptus microcorys. Taxonomy (NCBI): domain Eukaryota; kingdom Viridiplantae; phylum Streptophyta; class Magnoliopsida; order Myrtales; family Myrtaceae; genus Eucalyptus; species Eucalyptus microcorys. Next base: position 28,415,870 of record CM024570.1, read on the forward strand.
AGCATCAGTGACCTTCTTAGGCATGTTGCGCGTCATTCTAATGACGGTGGCGACGCCCATGACCACTGTCATTAGGCCGGAAAAAAGATGAGAGCTAAAGCCTTCAGATTGGGGGGCCTTGTGATGATCAGCCATGGCAAAGTGATTTCCTGATGCAGCATGAAGAAAACACAGATCAGGGGGACAAGAACGAATAAAAAGAATAGTACATGGATCACTTCATTTCTCGAAAAGCTTGGAGATATATTGGCGCAACATACTATGCCTAACCGGTGGGACAGAAATTGGAGGGTTCTATGCACAAACTATTGAAGACTCGTCTTTGATCAAGAGGCAGTTAAGTAACTATTGAAGACTTGTCTTTGATCAAGAGACAGTTAAGTAACTAACTAAATTAAAGAACATGGTATGTCAGGAGGCGGGCAGAAAAATAAAAGACATAGTGTACCTTTTGGAAGTGCCAATTTATCATCATGTGCAAACTTTTCCCAAGCCATGACAACGTTTTTATCGACCACTGGTACAAAATCCTCTCTCCTGAAAGATTTCTTGCAATTTTGGCTATTGTAGCCCTGCAAAAACTCTTCTTTAGGAACGCAGGAAATAGCAAAATCTGATAAATGTGGATACTATGGAAAATGAAAAGGAATAAAATGAACAATTTTCCAGCTAAAAGAGACCAATGGAATGAATATTTGAAGGCAAGGAAGTGATTACAGATAGCCTTGCCAGTCTAATTTGTGTGCATAAGGGGAGCAAAAAGATAGAAATATAAAAAGTGCATGCTTCCTTAAAGCTTTTTGTCTAAACAAACGAATCTTGTAGAGTTGAAAAAGACTTTGAAACATCACGCAGGACATTGTAGTTTCTTGCTTTGCTTCTTAGTTTTACAAGAACACGGCTGTAAGCAAGAAAGTGGTTGCTAAGATATGATAACACTGTCGCTAATCTATTCTGTCTGAAGGTTAAGAAGCTAGCTGTACGTACTTCTTCAACAATAGGAGAAAGATGGGGAGGTTGAGGTCGTGCGTCCAAAGCATCAGCATTGGGGTGATCACATCCCTGTAGAAGTTAGCAACAAATCTCAGCAAGGAAACAAATGAAGTAAAGACTGCAAAAAATGACCCGACAACTAGAAAGAAGTTACCATGGTACCCACCATGCCACAAAAAAAATGCATAACATGATTAGACAAAGCAAATAATGAGATTAAGAAAGAAGGCGAACCTTGGCATTTGCCATCTCATCCTCAGAAGTTATCTTCCCAACAAACCCAGGCGTTGATTTCTTTCGGCACATGTGATCTCCATTTTGAACCATCTGCAAAGCATGTGGCTAAGTGAGATTAAGTCGAAGACCGAAGCTAAAGAATTCAACAAACCAACACTAATGAACAGCAAAGACTTGAAAAGTGGGTTGTTCTGGGGGACCTTCATTATCTCTTGGTCCTTCCATGGGCCTTTGTCAGAAAGCATACAGCCACCCTGGTCAGAACAAGTGCAAGCGCCTCCCAAGAATTCTGGCAACTCGCTGCCGAATGATCGAAGAAAAAAATGATCAGGACCCTAAAGATTAGGAAAACATGTGACAAAACAAAAAGAGAAAGTACAATTATAGGCTTACCTTGCATCAATTATTTCAAGCAACTTGCTCTGGTACTTGTTACCGAGGACCTGGCATGAGTAAGTAGTCTTGTTAATTCAAGTCTTCAATGTAAGTCTAATAGCTCAAATATATATGATGCACATTGCACGCGCTTACATGAATCTTAGCCGTGGTCTTTGGATCAAGGAAAGACTTAACAGTGTTCCACAACATTCTAAAGCCGGAACCGGCATTGATGATGAACATCCGGTTCAAGGTCTGCAGTGGAGACAAAACATGTCGCATCAAGTGAAGTTAAAGAGCTGATAGCTAGTAAAGACTAATGACTGATGCTCGATAGCGGGTTGCCTTGAGATAAGATGAGAGTGATGTAGTACCTCGGGGTAATTGTCACCGTCAATCTTCTGAAGGCGAGTGACAAGGTCCCTGGCAGCTTTATTGAAGTTTTTAAGCCCCTGCAGATTTAACGAATTCTAAGAGAAGGCCCTAATCTGGTTTGTTCTTGTACATCTTGTACTAGTGACAAGCAACTAATTTTCTTTTCATATCAGTAACATGAAAACCTTTGTTTATCATCGCTTTTTGGCTTACCACTCCCTGCACATCCAGGATTGTGGTGCTTTGATCAATGTGCTTCTTTGCTGCTATGGAACAAGCTGGGAATTTTACGGCAAAGATCCTCTCAAACTCCCGAACATGGTATTTCACATAACGCTCCATGGTCGTGACTTGCATCAGCTTTGTGGCATCCACTTGACCGAGTCTCTCAATATACACGGGTCGACCTTCCTTATCTACCCCATGATGCCCTTGGGGGTAATACTTGAGGACTTCATTAATCTCTTCGAATTCGAATTCCTTACAAACAAACAGGAATTAGCATAAATACATTGCAACTCAAGGATATGCTGACTCTCATGACAGGAAACCAGACTCGTGATAAAACAGAGTGTGGGTTGACATCTCGAGGCATCACTCATAGAGAGACTCTTTAGTTTCAACAACATTTCCTGCGACAATTACCTCTAGGATGGCGTCAGCGCCAAATTCTTCCCTCCACTGGATCATATTGGCCCACATTTGCTTCGATTTCTCGATGTCAAACTTCCTGGCCTTCAAGAACCTACAGTATAAGGGTCTAAATTGTTAGGTAAAGCACATTTCTCCATAAATTTAGCCGTGTTCTATCTGTGATTTAGGAAAATAGGAAATCACTTCCGCTCTTCAAGTTTTTCTACATGAATCTATCAGAGTTTGCTTGCTGATGACTCGGTACTAATTGCTAACAGGGACCACTGTCAAGTAACCAACAATTAAAATAGCGATATCTTAGCACACCAGATGCAGTGACTGGTCAGCACAATCAGACACTTTTGGCATAAGCAACAGTGAAAAAAATAGACATCCCTAGTAAGGTAAATATGTAATACATGCTGTCATATATCAAGCATACACAACACGACACAACACAAAATATTAGTTAAAACAAACTCATGTTTTTGCTCCTCGCATGATAGCTAAGTCAGTAACTCATGCATTCACAAGCTGAAATGAATATCAGGTACCGGAGCATCATGTGGTAATCATCATGCTTTGATGGCAGGAGTTCCTCCAGTATCAGAGCTTGACGGAAAGCATCGACAGCTTTCAACTCCTCAGCATCGTGCTCATCCTCGATGTCAACAGACATGACTTTGCTGCTCCTCCTACCCTTCTTGGTCAAAGAATGCCTGAACTTGTTGGACGCATTGATAGCTTTCTTCTTGAAAGATGAAATCTTGTTCTTCTCATCATGTCTCTCATCAGCTGCATATTGAAAACAATAGGAGCAGAAAACCATCAGAAATCCCATTCTGAGTCCGTAACAACGGTCAGGATATTTCCGGCAATACGCAAGATGTAGCTGCCCAAAAGTTCACCAAGATTTCATGCGACGAGTTACAACAACAACAGTACTTCAATCAGCTTTCAGCACTGTCTTTTCTTTCTAGGTATGGATCAATACGCTAGCAGTTCTTGTATATGTTGGAATATTGCCGGCCATGCTAATCTCTCGAATCTTGAATGCCGATACATTAATGCAACCACAAATAAATAAAGTCGCGAATCGTAGCGGAAAGCATTACCTGGTTTGGGAGATAGTGGTCCCGACATGGTACCGCTCATTTCTATTTCGCCTCAATAAAATCCAATGCCAGGACCTTGAATGCCTAATCAATTATCTGCATACGTCCCAAAGAAACAAATTACAAAGGGAAAACAAATCTGCAAAACTTCGACAACTACCCGAAACACAAAATTGCGGGATTGCATTGGATGATATTCGCAAATGCATTGCCGCCATCACAAATTGTCGGTTCTACGTGCAACAAGAATCCTAGCTCGAAGCCACCCCGATACGAATCGCGATTCAAAACCCAAATCCGATATCAAAGATGAAAGCATACGAATCAAATGAAATTCATAGCTGAAGAATGCGCACCTAATCCAAAAGGGTAAGAACAGGAAGCAGGTAGGGGGAATGTGTAATGATTCTTTTTTTGCTCTCTTTTTGGAGGGGTGGTGCTTCTGGAGAGGCAGAGGGTTTTGAGGAAGAAGGAGAGCATAGCCTCACGATTGTCCAGTGGAGGGGAGCGGTTTTCGGACATGACGTGTGTTGTGTTTCAACAGACAGGAACATGCAGACTTTCCGAGTTCGCGCGAGTGTCATGCGAATTCGAGGGCAAATCCGTTCAAGACACATCTTTGACACATCTTTGACATCATGTGGAAAGCCCGAACGACTCCATCAACGTCCTACCAAATTTTCCCGGGAAAGTTCGTTATCTCTATCTCGAGTGTTGACTTGACTCCCCTCAGTTTTGAATAGTCTAGAAAATTCTTTGTTTCTTGCAAAAGCATTGCTTGGGTTTCGTGGAACTCACCAAGGAAGATTAAACCCTCGCCCTACTCTTTTATGCCGGCCAAACATTAATCTCAAAAGATGTTATTCGTTACTTTAGCATATCTTATTTGGGGGATCGCTATTTGTCATCAACCTTTCTATTGTAGAATGCTCGAAACCATTCAAAGCCCCAGGCGGTGATATCTAAGCTAGGCGGATGTATAGCTAATATAGGATCTTGTTGAACAGGATTTGATTATGCTAGTGGTTCGGTACGAATGAAGAAATTTCAAACGAAAAGATCGAAACTCAACTAATAGAAAATGAGACAAAAACAAGCATATTACCTGGCAATTTCATTATTAAAAGAAAGAACCAAGTTCAATAAGAAGTGGGAAACTCTATCGTTCTTTATTATATTCATGGGTGCATTTGGAAACTCTTTTTCCAAACACTTTTTATTGGAATCATGTTAGGAAAATGCTAACCTTGATAAAACTAAAGGATAGGTGGGCCAAGATAGGTGGAGACTTGCTTTTGGCTTTCGACATTTTCGCGGCTTTCAGTATTTTCGAAGGGCAAGTTTAAGGATTAATGAATATTTTTCTTCCCAAACTGCCCTCATTATATTATCTAAATTCTAGTTCTACCCTTACATTACACAATCTATGTCCTCTTCCTCTCTCTCTCATCCACCTCCCGTTGCTCACCCGCCATGTTCGGCGAGTCTGCGAACACACCCATCTCCATCGCTCAACCACGCCCCCGTTGCTTGACCGTCGCCATGCCAACGAGCTAGTCAAATCGATTGCCTCGGCCATGAGTTTTACGAAATGTCGGGAGTTACAAGATCAGCCACAACGATCGGTGAAGAGGACGAAGAAGAGAAGTCGCGAAGAAGCAGCCTTTATGGCCACTGGTCACCGTTCTCTGACGTAGCTCAATCAACTCCTTCGCTCCCTCGTGCTCAACTAGCCACCAATACCAACGAGCCCATTACGCCAATGAGCCTCTTTATATCCACCCCATGCCACTCGACCGCCATGCCAACGAGCCATTTGCAGTCGTCGCTGACCCAATCTAAGCTCGATTCGGTGTCAATGATCCAAATGCCATTTGCATTCGGTTAATACACATCGGGTCAATGATCTTTGGAAAAATGACTTTGCATTCCCCAAAGTTCAACCAGACGCAGTAGTGCAACCTTTGATTATGTTTTCTCTAGTGCTAAAAGAAGTGAGCAAAGAGTTTCTTTTTTCGGACTCCTTGGAAAAAAAGAGTTCGTTCTTGCTAATCCTGTCTTTCGTTCTCAAATCGAGAATTATGGTGGAAACGTAAACAAACAAAGCACACACCAAACGATGCAAGTTATATATAAGTACATTGCTCAGCTAAGTAAGAGATGCAAAATTTGTTCAAGTCTCATTTCACAATTCATAATCTCTCGATTGAAGGTGTCACAGGCACTTAAGGTATGTGATCCAATAACTTGAGCAACATTTGCAGGTGACTGCATTTGAATGGCGAAAGCATAACAAATGTGACATAGTCATACAAACATGTGGTATGGAAGCAACAATAATTCAAGAAAAAGCTGCATCTGGTTTTCTCTTTTCTAGTCAGATACAGCATCAAGCTTCAGACTTTCAGAAATGCATGTCAACTGCATTTGATTGGTGAAAACATGATAGCAAACAAAAATACGAGAACAATTATACAACATGTTGCCGGTGAAAGCTACAAAATCTTGGAGAAAAGAGCTTGCATTTGCTTTCCATTTTTAGTCAGAATCAGAATCTGGATCCACAGAAGATCTCACACTTCTGTGCCTATTTTCCAGATATTCGCTATCTTCATCCTCTCCATTGTCCTTCTTCTCACTAACTATGCCTGTATGTCAACGAGCATTTAGTATCAAACTCGTGAATGTGCTTGCGCGCTCCTGTGTGTGCGCATGTAGAGAGAGAGAGAGAGAGAGAGACCTTTCTTTATAAGAAGAGCCTCCAGTGCCCTTGTAGAAAAATCATCTTTCCCTCCAAGATCTTGAAATCCCACTAGTCTATCTTCTGCAATCCCTTTCCTGAAATGAGAACGAAGGAAAATCTCGAGCTTAACATTTCGTCTTAGGGTAAACATGAACAGAGTGACTCTGGATCACCTCAAGCTTTGATGTAGCCAGACTCTGCCTGGCTAATGAAACAGTAAATACCCAAAATTGAGGCAAACAAGTAGCACACACTAATGGATAACTGAATTCAAACATAGCAGAAATATATAGCTAAGCCCTGACCTGAAAAGTATGACGCAAGGCAATGTTTTGACTCCTAGTTTGGTCACAAAAAAGGGCGCATTCTGCATCATAGCCAACAGCAGATATTAGGACTCTGGTTTCATTGCTTTTGGGATAACTTCTACGCCAAAGTTTCAAAGAAGCAATCTGATGGGCAAATGTCTAACCTCTGCATCAAGCTTGGTGAACTTGGTATCCACATGCTTTGAAGCAAGTGTCTTCAAATGCTTATCCATTATTCTGTGAAGGCATTACCCAAGTATAAACACATACACAATTGAGCACCAAGCAAACACCAACACTAAGAAACTTGCAAGTGAGGAAGAATATTCTCGTGACATTACTTGCAACGGTAAAACTCTCGGTGATAAAAGTGACAGATCACTTTTTCACTACCGGTGACTTCGCCCAAGAAATCACCCTCGGTTATCTCCCTGTATTCACCATGTCCCTGCCGCTTCAATGCTTGGCGCTTCTCAGCTTCTTTCTGTTCAAGCAGAAAAGAAAAACGGACAGTGAAACTGACAAATCAACCACCGAAATTTCATATCTACAACTCACAAGTAGTTAAATTTCTCACCTTGAGGGCTGCAATCCGATCAGCATGCAATTTTTCCAGTTCAGGATCCTGTCATCGTAAGGCAATATTAGAACTACAGAGTAGAAACAACGGTTCAAGCATATGCTTATGAATTTACATGTAAAAGATCATAACAAAAGATACAGACTTACATCCATCAACTCATCAAGATCAACCTCCTGGTGGGTAGAAGTGGAAGTTTGAGCTTTCTGCTGGGCCACTACCTCCTATGAAATTCAGTAGATGGTCAAGCACAACACCAAGAATGTACAAAAGGCTAAAAGCTTACACTTGAACCTTCAAAACCTTTAACAAAAACAGTAAGGAAAAAAGAAGAAAGAAGAGGAAGCAGAAAAGGAGCTGCTGCTATCAAATCCAATCTCAACAGTCACTATATCAAAAAGGAGCAATCCCAGCTACATCAAGAGACCGTCATTGCAAATTTCCCAGCTTTCCACAACTTCGAAACACAGAACCGAAAATCTCAACATACCCAGAAAATTACACGAACAGAAGAGCAAAAGAAAACGAACCCAGATGCTAAAAAAGTTTTAAAAACGCACCTTTTGATAATCGCGAGCGGCGGCAGCCATTACATTCCCAAATGCCAAATTGGAGAGGGTGGATTTAACCGCATCCGGGTCCATTTTCGCCTGTCTCTCTTTCTCTCTCTCTCTGAAAAACCTGAATCGATCGGGACACCGATCAGAAGAACCGGAAAAGAGAAAATTCAAGGAAAGAAAGAACAGATCGAGAGCAGGATCATCCGAAGCCTCGAAAAGCGGAGGCGGGGTGTGCTCGCTACTGACCCGCGCGATCTGGATCGGGCTAGAATCGGGACGGCTGGTTCCTGCGACAGGTTTCGAGATCGAAGGCGGAGCGGAAGAAAAACTGTTGAATTTCGAAAACCTCGTCGACGCGAGAACGACAAAGCGGAAAATCGCAGCGAACCGGTTGGCGAGAACCGGAGGACGCGAGAGACGGGAAAACGGGCCGGGTCGGACCGGAGCCTTTGCAGGCTTTAAGACGTAAATGGGCCAGGCCCAATGAACGGTCTCGACCAGGCCCAATAGATGGTTTCACACCATTGTAGGGGTGATCAGTTTCCGATTTGGTTTGGTTCCAAAATGGAACCGGGAACCAAACCGGGAGAATCAGCTCCCAATTTTGGGAACCGTGGACCGGACCATCGGTTCCGGTTCGGTCCGGTCCAGTCCAATAGAATCGGCACTTTCTTTTTCACTAAAGAACGACCATTCACTAAAGAATGATCATGTTTCGGATTGATCAATCCAATTCGGTTTCCGGGCAATCTAATAAAACTACTCACAAATGTTTTCACGTGCAAAATATTCAAACTTCACTTGCGTTAATATCAATCACAATTTATGTGTTTCACACTTAATTTTAAGCATAAAAGCCATGAATAATGTGATTAAAGGTTGTGCTTGGCTTAGGTTTTATAGACAATCTCTATGAAACTAACAAGTTTTCTCTATAAATAAAGAGTAACAACAAGAGCTTTTGCGGTCTCTTGGCCACATAAGAGATTTGTTACCTCAATTGCAATTTCGATAGCAATAAGTTTTATATATAATATTAATATATTATATGTGTTTATATATCATATGTATATAAATTATATATAAAAAAATTTGGTCCGGTCCGGTCGGTCCGGTTCCCACCTTGAAACTAGGAACCGGATCAATTGGCCACCGGTTCCAAGATTAGGAACCGGGAATTGGACCGCCGACCGTGGGAACTGCCCAAAACCGGCCGGTCCGGTCTAGTCCCAATTTGGGTGGTTTCCGTTGCACACCCCTACGCCATTGTGAATTTGCTCATATTGGAATTTAGACTATTCTACTACTCTCTTTTTAATTTAATTTTGGGGTATATGATGGGAGAGACATGACATGATATGCATAGATGGGATCGCGATCGCAATGGTTTGATTGAGATCGGTAATGCTGAAACCACTGCCAGTGGTGGTGCTGGTGGTTAAGGTGATGTCGTGATGATGGTGAAGAGCGACAATAGTGGTGCGAATTACAGCTAGGTGAAAGGTGCTGATTGCAATGGTCATAGTGTGGTATCTATGCATGATTTATGGAAGCATTAACTATTAGTGGGCATGAATTATGAATTCTTATAGCATACACCATCAGTGTAAAAATGTACAGTTACAAGTATTATATCAATATAAATAGTCCCTTGCAAACGTTCTTTTATTATTATGGATATAAACTTTGTTAAAAAATTTAATGTGTTTAAAAAAATTAGAAAACCGTATGGGGGATGCGCAAATTTATTGGTAAACCCCTTTACATCCTCCAAACAATGATCAGTACTTGAATTTCTAAGATAATTACAGTACAAAAAGTCTAATAAATCATTCTTAATTTTCGTCATCATCTGCTTGTTTGTCTTCCTTCACGTTGACATTTTGTTCCTACTGCCCCTTCTTTTTCCCCTCTTTCTCTGCTACCAATTCTAGCTCAACCTTCTTGCCTTTGAGCTCCTCGTTTTCCTTGATCTTCATCTTGAGGAACTCAATCACGTCCTTCAACGCATCTTCAGGCATTTCGCTCTTTATCATCTGCTCTGCGACTTGGCCAAAGTGACTTCAGCAGTGCAAAAGAAATCGTCAATCTCTCCAAAAAGCATATGATCCTTAATCCCGAGGTAGTTTGAAGCTAGAAGCCTAAACTCACAATAGGTTCGGTAAGACATGTGAACATGGACGTTCATACACCTGACTGGAGAAGTACCGGATCGAGCTTTTCTTTATGGTTCGTGGTGAAGATTATGATTTGCTCGTCGCCGCAACTCCATTAGAGGTTGTCGATGAAATTGAGGAAGCCTGATAATGTGACATGCAGCATCGCAAAGCAATAATCATTTTGGTTTTGACTACAAACATGCTTTTTGATTAAGTTATGGTCTTTTTTTTTTTTTTTTTTTCTGGGTCTCTAGCTTTAGTGTGACTTCAAATTTTGTGTGATTTGCATGTGTGAAAGGGAAAATGATACAAACCATCCCTAAACTTTGGCCCAATGTACAATTTTATTCTTAAACTTTTAATTTGTCCAACATGGTTCCAAAATTTTAGTCCAATGAGTAATATGATCCATGAACTTTAATTTGTTCAATACAGTTCCTGAATTGTATGAAAATGTTCAACGTAGCCTCTAGTCTTGAATTGATGGAAGGACTATATTTAACATGTTCATGCAGTTGATGGACTATATTGAATATGTATCATAAGTTCAGAAATTACATTAATCAAGTAAAAATTTCAGAGACCACATTATATTTTTGGCTAAAGTTCACGGACCACATTAAATAAATTAAAAATTTGTGAACCAAATTACACATTAGGTCAAAATTTAGGGGTTGTTTGTGTCATTATTTCCATGTGAAAAGTGCTATTAGGTTTGTTGTTTGGAAGTTGTGACTTTTAAATTATAATTTGTGTAATCAATGTAAATATCATATAGATGCATGTGTTCATTCAAAATTCAAAAGCACACGCCAATAATGAAATCTCCAAGAAACTCTCATGGAAAAAAAGCCACGTGTCATGTACTCTAATAATTTTTATTTTATTTTGGCCTTAGTTGACTAATCTAACATATCTTGACTGATTGGTTCAACCAACTAAAAATTTTTGAAGTGTCATTGTGAGTAAGTAGGATATACCTAATGTACAATTTCTAACCCATGCGACGGGGTTGTTTTTTATGTCCTTCGTGTTCACATCCTTAATTCTCCAAATCATGCATTTTCTCTCTGGTTTTCTTGCTACTTTTAATTTGTCACTCACTAAATTAAGAAAGAGACATGTTCGAGACTTTAGGATGAGCCTGTGTAGACTCCTTCTTCGAGACTCCCAAGTCAACCGAATTGACATAGACTAATGATGCATTCGTTTCATAAGAAATGAGTGATTTGAAAAATATTTCCTAAAAACTGATTGCTTATATGGCCTACTTAGGATGGAATATACCATATATATATCAAGGAAGAATAGCTTTTGAATGAATGTCGAAATCGAGGAAACATCGTGACTTTGTTTTGTTGTTGACATTTTTTTTTTTTTTTTTTTTTACTTTTGTTGTTTTGTTTTATTTTATGGTGGCACTATTTCTATCCATTATATAACTAAATTCGCCCACTTTTTACCAAGAAGACAAAATTGTCCTATGTTATTCAATTGTAATTTAAATTGGGGCTCCCAAATTTATTGTAAGATCTACTTACCATAATTAAGAATTCCATATATTTAGTTTCTGTTTATTGCTGATTTTCCATGTACATTAAAGGCACCATTTTTTTTTTATTGTTAGATATTACTTCCATACTAATTTGTTTTGTCGAGAAGAGAAATTTCCAAGAAATCTATTTCTTTTCCATGTTGCCGATCATATTTATGGATAAGTTGTTATAGTAGATGAAATTTACTTAAATTAAAAAATTGCATAAAGCAAGATTTTTTTTTTTTGAAAATACCACTGAAATATCATTATTTTGGATTGACAAAAATTAATATCATCGATAAACTATTTGTAGAAAAATATTAAGGTACTTCATTATGCATAAATGTTTTTAGTTTATTTCTATATATTCCTTTAACATCTTATATACTTTGTATAAAAGTATTCACCAGTATAATAAGGAAAAAAAAAGATAAATTATTTGATATAGCAAATAAAGGGACTTGATATGTAATTTAGATTAATGAAATCAATAAAAAGTTTACTAAGAAAGTGAGCTTTTGAGATAAAAAAGAAAAAAAAAAAAATAAATAGAGAAAACATTCCAAATGAGGCCCAGAATGCACTTATCTTTAATAAACTAAAAAACAAAACATATAAAATGCTTATTTATAGTAATTATTAAAAGTAGAAAAAGAAAAAAAAAAAAAGAGTGGGCCATCACTTTATCGCAATTAAAAGATTTTCGTCATCATTCGCTTTGCTGTCTTCCTTCACGTTCATATTTTGTGCCCCTCTTGCGCCTCCCTTTCCCCCTCCTTCTCTGCTAACAATTCTTGCTCCACCTTCTTGGATTTGAGCTCCTCGTTTTCCTTAATCTTCATCTTGAGGAACTGAATCATATCCTTCAATGCATCTTCGGGCTTCTCACTCTTTATCATCTGCTCCGCGACTTCGGCAGGAGTGACTTCGGTAGTGCAAATCAAATTGTCGATCTCTCCAAAGAGCGCATGCTCCTTGACCCCGAGGTAATTTGAAGCCAGAACCCTAAACCCACACGGGGTGCAATAAGACATGTGGACATGAACATCCATACGACCCGGTCGGAGAAGTGCCGGATCGAGCTTTTCTTTATGATTTGTGGTGAAGATTATGATTCGCTCATCGCCGCAGCTTGACCAGAGCCCGTCAATGAAATTGAGGAAGCCTGATAACGTGACCTGTGGCATCCCAAAACAATAATCATTTTGGTTTTGGCTACAAACATGCCTTTTGATTCAATTATGGTCTTGCTTTTTTTTTTGTCCCTATCTTTAACATAACTTCGAATTGTGTGTGATTTGCACATGTGAAAGGAAAAATGATACAAATAGTCCCTAAATTTTAGCCTGATATGTAATTTGGTTCCCGAACCTTTGATTTGTTCAATATAATCCCTGAACTTTTTGATACATATTTAATATAGTTTTTGAACTACATGAAAATATTCAATATAATCTCTACCATTGAATTAATAAAATGACTATATTGAATATTTTCATACAGTTTGGCGTTTGTATTGAACATATACAAAAAAAATTCAGGGATTATATTATACATTATGCTAAAGTTCAAAGATCACATTGAATAAATTAAAAGTTTATGTAAATTACACATGAGGTCAAAGTTTAGAGATTGTTTATGTAATTATTTCCATGTGAAAAGTGCTATTAGGTTTGTTGTTCGGAAGTTGTAACTTTCGAATTGTAATTTGTGTAATCTTAAAATGTAAATTTCTTATTGATGCCCGTGTTCATTCAAAATCCAACGGCACACGCCAATAGTGAAATTTCTAAGAAACTCTCATGGAAAAAGAAGCCACGTTCTCATGTACTCTAATAATTTATATTTCATTTTGGCCTAAGTTGACTAATCTACTATATCTTGACTGAATGGTTCGACCAATTAAATTTTTAAGTGTCAACGTGAGCAAGTAGGGCATGTCTAATGTACAGTTTCTACCCCATGCGACGAGTTTAAATTTATCTCCTTTCGCGTTCACATCCTTAGTTTCTCCAAATCATGCATTTTTCTCTCTGATTTTCTCCCCACAATTAATTTTTAATTCACTAAATTAAGAAACAGACTTGGATCCTTTAACATGCTAGCATCACCGTCTCACAGTGTGACAGTCAAAGGATGTCCACAAAAATTTCTTTTCTCAAACACAAGCACTAGGAAGTTTCCAAGCATGACAGAAATCTCCCCCTCTCTTATCCTAAATGTATGGTAGGAAGTTTCCAAGCATGATAGAAATCTCCCCCTCTCTTATCCTAAATGTATGATAGGAAGTTTCCAAGCATGATAGAAATCTCCCTCTCTCTTATCCTAAATGTATGGTTGAAAATTAATCATCCGTTTTCCAAGCTAATGGTACGGTTAGCTAAGCATTGTTGTTAACTTAATTACCCTTTATTATATCTGGACATGACATTAAATTAAATTAAAAAGGACGAAATCGATATGAGGAGAGTAAATTAAATGGATTCTTGAGAGGATTAAAGTCATTTGAAAACCTAGTTATTAATAAAAACCCTCAAATTCTCTTTGCATCTCTCTCTCTATCGCCACCAACGCTAACAGGTACAAACCATGAGTGGCCTAAGGGAAGCTCTATGCTTGTGGTTTCTAGGGGTGTGTAAAAGAACCGGGACCCACCCAGATCAAAACCACCCAGAACCGGTGGTTCTTGAGGGAACCGCTTTGATTCTCGGTTCCAATTTATGGGAACCTAGGTAGGTACTGGTCCAGTTCTCGGTTTCATGGGCGGATCCATCCACCCGCCCACTCGAACCGAGACTGATTATAATATAATAATATATTAATTTTTAATATTAAAAAAATGAAATTATTAATTAACAAACCCAAATTAAATAATTAAGCCAAATCAAATAATTAACAAATAATTAAAGTGGGTAATCTAATATCATGCTAGTCAAACCGGATGGAGAGGTCTTGATCCTGAAGCTGAAAAGTCCAAAGCGCACACCTTGACAAAACGCCAAGTAGTTAGTGGGCAAAAAGCAAGCATGTGAAGAAGTAGGAGGTTGAGAAGAAGAATAGGTTAGGTGAATAACCAGCAATTTCGGTCGAAAACTAAAGTTGTTTTGCGTCAAGATCGGAGCTTTCGAGAAACCCAGGAACTCTCGGGCTAGGGTTTGCGGGGAAACCCTCGACAGTAGCAGGTCCGTCCGTCTGTCCCTTTCTCTATTTGGCCCTTTGGAAAATCGCTGTCACCCTCGACAGCAGCAACTTGTGGCTTTTGACTTATAATTAGTTTTACCTTCTTTCACTTTCAACATTATATTTTGATTTCTAGTTGTTGTAGCTTTTGGTTTCTAGTATATTACTCGATATGAAGAGTACTTATGGCGGGATTTATAAAATAATATTATTATTGGTGAGACCGGTTTCATTGATCTACTTGAGAACCGAACCGAACGGATAGTCCAGTTCTTGGGTGGATCCATGCAACTAACGGGTGGATCCTGGTTCCAATTTTTCGGAACCGGTTCTTAGCAGGCAGTTTTCGGTACTAGGTTGGGAATCACCCGCCCGGATCATGCACACCCCTAGTTCCTGTTCTAATCTATTTTCAGTTAATTAGGTAAAAAAAAAGTGTTTTTATAAGCAATAAAGTTTTCATTTTATTAAGTGACCTCGAGATCATGAGGCGAGTATATTTATTTAGTCACCTAACAATAAAGAAAAACCCTGAATAAGAATAATCAAAGTTACAAGACAGACCTGGTTCTCGGGTTCGCCACTGTCTGAGGAGCTCGCCGCCCGGGCCTCAGCCATGCGGTCGTGGAACTCGACGGTGCAGTCGATGTCCTCCACCACCAGGATCGACCGGTTCGCCGTCGCCACCAGCAGCTTCCTCAATAACGAGTTCCGGGTCACCTCGCTCAGCTCGAGGTCGTAGATGTCGAACTTCAGGTAATTCGCCATGGCCGCGATCAGGCTCGACTTCCCTGTCCCCGGCGGACCGTACAGCAAGTACCCCCTCTTCCACGCCTTGCCCACTTTCCTATAATACTCTCTCCTCTTGACGAACCTGTTCAAGTCCTCCATGATGAACTGCTTGGTCGCTGCCTCCATCGCGAGCGTCTCGAACGTTGCTGGGTGGTCGAGGTTAATCGGGGTCCACACATCGGAGAGGCTGCTGTTATACATGCGCTCGTAGCACGGCGTGAACAGCTTCAGCGTCTTCTTCTCCTGCCTCATCCCCTTGGCCTCCTCCACCACGTGGGGCAGGTACGTGCTCAACACCATGTCCTTGTGCCTGTTGTGGAAGCTGAGCACGAAGAAGCGGGCCTCGGACTCCGTGGGGATCAGGTCCATCGTCCTCCTCCTCCCCCTCCCCCTCCCTCGGCTGGCTCCGAAACCCGTCTCGACTGTCCTCGAGGCCACGACCCACCTGAGCTTGGCACCGCCGAACACGTCTACGACCTCCTCGCTGGGCTCCATTGAAATGTTGAGGTTGTCCTCGCCTGCGGGCTTGGCAACCCGCAGACGGCGAGTGGTGGGGGAGATCTTGGCGGACAGGTAGATCTGCGCTGCGTCGTAGATTTGGTTGCTGACGAGGCCATCGTATTCTTCGATGACGAGGGTGAGCTGGGAGGAGAAGCGGGTGAGGAAGCTGCGGACGGCGGAGGAGAGGTAGTGCTGGAGGTCGTCAGGGAGCAGATCCTGGGTGATGGAGCGGGCAAGCATCACCGTGGCCGTGGCGGATGCGGCGGCCGCGAACACTGCCTTGGCCGTGGCGATTTTGGACTCGGACGACGAAGTTGACTCCATCGAATGGCCTTTTCTTTTAGGCTTGATCTGGAGGATGCAAATTTTGCTTTTACTTTTTCTGGTTCCTGTGTATGTGTGTGTTAGGGCTGTACAAATATTTATACCCACGTCTTGTTTCCCCAGCCATCAAGGTTGAATG
The DNA here is from genome assembly GCA_014182515.1 of Eucalyptus microcorys. Lineage (NCBI taxonomy): Eukaryota > Viridiplantae > Streptophyta > Magnoliopsida > Myrtales > Myrtaceae > Eucalyptus > Eucalyptus microcorys. Next base: position 28,432,424 of record CM024570.1, read on the forward strand.
GCTTTTGAATGAACCTCGAAATTGAGGAAACATCGTCGCTTCTGTCTGGTTACCTCTCAAATCGAAGTCAGTGTGTAACCTAAAAAAATTCACGAAGAAACGTAACTCGAGTTTGAACTATAGAAGATAACACAAACCAATTACGTTTCTTCATTTGAGTAGAATTTTTATATTAGATACAAATAGAGAAGATTGTCCCAAACATCTTAAATCTATTGTAAATGGCCAATTCAATTTTAAATATTTCAATTATGCTAATTTAATTTTAAACATTTTGATAACTTGCCAATTGAATAATAAACCTTTTAATTATATTAATTTAGTCCTAAAATTTTTTAATGCCTTATCAATTTAATTCTTCTTGCAAATTTTGATGAGAAATTGCCAACATGACAGTTTAATTAGCTTCGGCCATCTTAAGTGGTATAGATAGCACTAATCTAAATAATTTATATATATATATATAAATGTTATGATTGTTTTCCTTTTTTTTTTTTCTTTCTATTTTTCCTTATCTTTTTTTTAATGCTCATGCTTGGGCTGGCCAGGGCGACCCACGCCAGCCCTCACGAAGGTGACCCTTGATTCGACAATGGTAGCCCTCGCTTGGGGCCCACAACATCTGCTAGCCATTGATGAGGCATGGCGATGACCAATGGAAAGAAAAAAGAAAAAAAGAAAAAAGAAAAAAACAAAGGAAAGGAAAGAAAAAAAATTGTAAACGTTGTCAACATCAACTCTAGCTAGACCATGTAAGATGGATGGTGTTGACTAAATTGCTATATTAACCATTTTCAGTTAAAATTGGCTAAAAAAACTAAATTAGTAAATTGTTATAAAGTTTATGATTAAATTGACAAGTTGTAGAAAGTTTAGATTGAATTGGTATAATTGAAAGGTTTATAACTTAATTGGCTACCGTATAATATATTTAGGACGTTTTGGACACTTTTCTCGATACCAATATCATACATAAGATGTGAGTGTCAATTTCTACCCATCAATAAGATTATGAGCCTTTGGTCATAATAATGGTGTGGTCGTGAATTACATCATAGAGAAAATACAAGTATTTTGAAGTTGTATAATTTGTGAATTCGTTTGAGAAATTAAGACTAATGGGTAGCTAAGAAATGATGAGGACTCTTGAGTTATTCAAGTATAGTTGTAATCTCTAACGCTTTGATCTATCGTACAATACCATGCTCCTTTCTTCACGGAACTCGTGAATAAGTGAAAAGGAAACCGCCGGACGGTTGCGCCCTCGTTTGAGATGAAGTATGGTAATTTGACCAATAACTCTTGGGTCTCATCCTTTATAATTCAAGAACGAGAATTTTCAGAGGGACGTGAAAGTTCTTGCACGAAGAGCAACGTGGGAAGTTACTAAAGCGTTCACCCTCCCATCCCTCTCTTATTGATTTTGTTTGTGTTTTATTGTTCTTTTTTTTCTTCTTTCTCCATTTAGATTTGGAATCTCTATTCTTCCAATCTAATTCTAAATATAGGAGCTATACTCTCCAAATCTAGATTTGAGAATTTAATAATTATACTTTTGAGGATTCGATACCTTTCCGCTCCATTCGTATACAAGTCCTTTACCTTTAGCTTCAATAGCAATTGCACATTTCACTTAACCATGAAAATTTGCTCTTTCAAATGATATATTTGTGTTTGTTCAGCTTGTTTCATTTATCTTCATACAACAATGGTGTAGAGGAAGTTAAACCTAAGCGCACATCGCCAATTGACAACGCCATAGTTATTGAATAAGGAATTTTCAACTTGTGCTTATTATTAATGAAGACATGAAATCTAGTGATTGACCATCAATTATTTTACTTCACAGATCCATTATTGTAAAAGGAGTGTGTACTTAATCCTACTGGTGCTCCATTGAATTTTCTTGTTTTTTTGGATTTGGCTTTATTTTGCAGTATTTTGAACTTTACTCTCTTTTGATTTGCTTTGCCATGAAATTTATGTACTTCTCATGTGACATTTTAAGAAATAAATACAATTTTCTTTTGATTATGAAAAAGGAAAAAACCACAGTGCAGGCTACCTCAAATGACCAAAGTAATTTACTTTAGGTTAAGAGTGGCAAGAGAGGAAAAGAAAGAGTAATCTCATTTTATCTTTTTGGTTTTCGAGTAACACTCATCCCTCAACGTCTCTAGTCGGTGCAATGAGGCATTATCAATTGCATCGGGCATATGTGCACCTGTCGCACCCTCATTATTAGAACGAATGAGGACGCTGTGCTCGGTTCACACATCCGCAGATGGCATCTTATAATTTTTTAATGTTGTATCCTCAATGTAACCAACTTTTTTTCTTCTTTTTTTATGTAACTTTCAGCACCGTCGGCAATAAAACTTCTGGGTCTTCCCTTGGTCGTTTTATTATAATCCCAGCTTGCCTGTACAGGGGTCAAGAAACAATGATAATTCAACAGATTCCAACTCACCAACCAAATAAAAAAGGGGGGGTACAAGGACGAGGAAATGTTTAACATCTAATGAATTGTCGACACGACGAGCAAGAGAACTTAGACTCTGTTCAACGCACGGGGAAACGCATCCTAGGCTTTCCGGCTTCCCGAGGACATGTGCGAGACTTTAGGATGAGCTTCTGTAGACTCCTTGTCCGAGACTCCCCAAGTCAGCCGAGTCGGCATCGACCAAGACTTTCTGTCGGGGATTTTCGTGTTGTCCCGATCGCATAGGCCCGACCGGCGGATTCTAATCTTTGGATCAGCCCGATTCCATTTGATGTCAATGCAAGTCGAATTATAGTATGCCCTTGTGACCCGGGACCACACAACAAAAATACTTCTCGTGAGTATGGAGTGTACAGATCTATGTTAGTTTATTTGACTTGTTTTGATTGATATTCCCGATCTTTCAATAAAACCTATCATTTAACCTTTTGTACTTAGTAATGCAGTATCATTATCTCTTTGTGCGCATCTACGTGTTAGGTTGCGACACTTTTTTTCAGTTATCTGAGTTGATTTTTTGCATAAGATCCCTAGTTAGCTAAATTGTCATTTTTTAGGTCACGCCACATGGACTTACGAGACTTCATCTGTCAAGGACAAACGCATACTTACGCACGTGCATGCATGGGTGCTCCCAAACGATAACACTCGAGGGATTGGTGATGACAATCTTCATCATTAGGATTGGCAATCATTGTCGGCGCCGCCGCCATCCAACCTTGTTCTCTTTTTCTCATTTGATTCATATTTCTAATTGCCTTTTCATTTTCTCTCTAACTACCGTTCAACTTCTTTTGACTCTACAATTTGTGTAGGGAAACATGGCAACCAAGGATAATTCAACATAAAAAAAAAAAAAAATTTGAACCCTCCAAAGAAGATCTTTTGTTAATCATAGGGCTACCATTACATTCGCAAATGCTAAATTTTTAGAGAAATGGATCTAGTTGAGTTTGGGTCCATCTGGCCTTTTGTTTTAACTTTTTGTCTTCTCTGAAATCTGAATCACTCAACACTGTTTAAGCCAAGAACCGAAAGGTACTTTTAAAGAAAATCATTTAAGTTAGTGCCAATAATGACTATTTGACATTTTAGATGGATGATTTTTTTTTTGAACAGTTTTAGATGGATGATTTTTTTGAAATTAGATGGATGATTGAAATAGTGCATAATAGGTCTAGAAGAAGACGGGGGACGTGAGAGGGAGAAAGGGTGGCCCGGCCCGGCCAGTTTCGGACATGAATGGGCCAGGTCCAATATATGGACAAGTCCTTGTGAATTTTGCACATTTTGGATCTAGATTGTTCTGTTATTTTCTTTTTACTTATTCATTTGCTTTATTTATTCATTTGCTTATAAGAGGGCATATGATAACTTCCAAGATTTTTAATTGTGTGTGATAATCTTTAGCTAAATAGCACTTAATGAATAGTATAAGTAAAAAGCTACATATTAATTCAAGTTAAGAGAGCCATGATATAATAAGAATAGACGCATTTGCAATGGTTCGATCGAGATTGGCAGCGGTAAAATGGTGAACTACCATCGGCGGCAGCGGCGGCGGCGGCGGTTGTTGATGTGATGCAGTGAAGATGTCGAAGCGCGGCAAAACCTCTGCAAATAAAGTACTGGTGAAAGGTCCCGATGGCGGTGGCCATGGCGTGGTGCTTGCGGGATCTATAGAAGAAGTAATTACTGGTGGGTATAAAATAAGAAATTTATTTAAGACATCACCGGTGCAAGAGAGACTCAGCATCGGATCAACAATAAACGAGGCCGTTCGTGAATGCAAAGATTTTCCATTAAATAAATTGTTGAAAAAAAATTACAAACCCCTTCGCTTTTTTCTCGATTATTAGTATTTATATTTGCAAGATAATTATAGTACAAAAAGGCTAATAAATAGACATTAATTTTCGTCATCATCTGCTTATTCATCTCCCTTCGGATTCGTATTTTGTACCTCTTGCACCTCCACTTTTCCCTCTTTCGCTGCTAACCCCTTCGCTTTCGACATAATTATAGTACAAACCCCTTCGCTTTTTCCTCGATGATCAGTATTTATATTTGCAAGATAATTATAACGCAAAAAGGCTAATAAATAGACATTAATTTTCGTCATCATCTGCTTATTCATCTCCCTTCGCATTCGTATTTTGTACCTCTTGCACCTCCACTTCTCCCTCTTTCTCTGCCAACAATTTTTGGTCAGCCTCCTTGGCTTTGAGCTCCTCATTTTCCTTGATCTTTATCTTAAGGAACTCAATCACGTCCCTCAACGCATCTCCGGGCTTCTCACTCTTCATCATTTGCTCTGCAACTTCGGCAGGAGTGACTTCAGCCGTGCAGATCAAATCCTCGATCTCTCCAAAGAGATCGTGATCCTTGATCCCGATGTAGTTCGAAGCCAGGAGTCTAAATCCATAGGGGGTGCAGTAAGACATGTGAATATGGACATCCATACGACCGGGTCGGAGAAGCGCCGGGTCTAACTTTTCTTTATGATTCGTGGTGAAGATTATAATCCTCTCGTCGCCGCAACTTGACCAAAGTCCGTCGATAAAATTAAGGAAGCCTGATAATGTCACCTGGGGCATCCCAAAGGGCAAATATCACTGACGTGAAGTTTCTCATTAACATGAGAAAGAGTACATGTACGGCACATTGCAAAGGCCAATAATGAAGTTTCCGAGAAACTTCCATGAAGAAGAGGCCACGTGTTATGTACTCTACTGCTTTATAGTTTTTTTTTTTGTTTCTTTACTGCTTTATAAAAAAAAAAGAAGCTATAAACTGTAAAGCAGTGGACAGTTTCTAACCCATGTGACGGGGTCGATTTTCTTCTCCTTTCACGTCACATCCTTAATTTCGCCTAATCATGCATTTTTCCTATCTGATTTCCTCGCTACTTTTTATTTGTAATTCACTAGATTAAGAAAGAGAGTTGGAATCTTTAATTTATTCACCCTTTAACATCTGGACACAACACTAAATTGTGTCCTTTGAAAACCCAGTTACCAATCAAAACCCTCAAATTCTCTCTGCATCTCTCTCTTCATCGCCACCAACGTTATCGGGCACAATTATGAGTGGTGGGGGTGAGGCTCTATGCTTGTGCTTCCTGTTCTAGTCTATTTTCAGTTAATTTGGTATAAAAAAATAAAAACGAAGTTCTCTTTTTATGAGAGGCCTCGAGATCATGAGACAAGTATATCTAAATAGTCACCTAATAATAAGGAAAAAAAACCTAACAATCAAAGTATGAAGAGACAAACCTGGTTCTCCGATCCCCTGCGGGATGAGGGGCTTGCCGCCCGAGCCTCAGCCATGCGGTCGTGGAACGCAATGGTGCAGTCGATGTCCTCCACCACCAGGATTGACCGGTTCGCCGTCACCACCAGCAGCTTCCTCAAGTCCGAGTTCCGGGTCAGCTCTGTCAGCTCAAGGTCGTAAATGTCGAACTTCAAGTAATTCGCCATCGCTGCAATCAGGCTCGACTTCCCTGTCCCCGGCGGTCCGTACAGCAAGTACCCCCTCTTCCACGCCTTGCCTACTTTCCTGTAGAACTCTCTCCTCTTGACGAACCTCATCAAGTCCTCCATGATGAACTCCTTGGTCCCCGCCTCCATTGCGAGCGTCTCGAACGTCGCAGGGTGGTCGAGGTTAACCGGGGTCCACACATTGGAGGGGCTGCCGCCATACATGTTCTCAAAGCACGGCGTGAACAGCTTCAGCGTCTTCTTGTCCTGCCTCATCCACTTGGCCTCCTCCACCACGCGGGGCAGATACGTGCTCATCACCATGTCCTTGTGCTTCTTGTGGAAGCTGAGCTCGAAGAAGCGGGCCTCGGACTCCGTGGCGACCGGGTCCATCATCCCCCACCTCCCTCGGCCACCTCCGAAACCTGTCTCGACCCTCCTCGAGGACATGACCCACCTGAGCTTGGCACCCCCGAATATGTCTACAACCTCCTCGCGGGGCTCCATTGAAACATTGAGGTTGTCCTCGCCTTCGGGCTTGGCAACCCGCAGACGGCGAGTGGTGGGGGAGATCTTGGCGGACAGGTAGATCTGCGCAGCATCGTAGATCTGGTTGCTGACGAGGCCGTCGTACTCCTCGATGACGAGGGTGAGCTGGGAGGAGAAGCGGGCGAGGAAGCCGTGGACGGCGGAGGAGAGGTAGTACTGGAAGTCGTAGGGGAGCAGATCCTGCGTGATGGAGCGGGCAAGCATCACCGTGGCCGTGACGGATGCGGCGGCCGAGAACACCGCCTTGGCCGTGGCGATCTTGGACTCGGACGATGAAGTTGACTCCATCGAATATCTTTTTCTTTTGGGCTTAATCTGGAGGATAAAAACCTTTTTTTTTTTTTTCTGGTTCGGGTGTGTGTGTTAGGGGATATATGCATATATATAAGTCTTGTTTCCTTGGCCATCAAGCTTTTTCTTTCCTTTTTCTTGGTCGAACCTTGGCCATCAAGCTTGAATAGCTTTTGAATGGGCCTCGAATTTTACTGTTGACTTTTCGTTTACTCTTATTGTTTTGTTTTATTTTAGCTGGAGCTTTACCGACGAAAATAATACTCGAGTTTGGTCCCATTAAGAGAACTCAATCTAATTGTGTTTTAAAATTTTGAGTAGGTTTCCTAGAGTTTTTATTTAAGATAGAACTGTTATACGAGCTAGCGATATTATGTTATTTACTTGATTCTATATATCTTTTAGATTATGTATGGTATTATATTTATCTCGTTACTTTAAATAGGGTCATATATTATTTATCGATATATATCAAAATATATAGAAAATTCCATATTCTCTTTTTTTGCATTGTTATTTCTTAACTATACATAAGAAGTGAGTGTTGGTTTTTGCACATCAATGAGACATGAGCTTTTGGCCAACGCGTATGTGAATTGCATTCTAAATAAATATAAGTATTTTGAAATTGTAAAATTTGTGAATTCTTTCGAGAGAATAAGAATAATTAGTTATTGGAAAACATTGAGGGTCTTTGAATAACTTTAGTATGATTGTAATCTCTATTATATCACATGATCTATTGTATGATATTATGCAACTTTCATTGTAGAAGTTGTGAATAAGTGAAAAGGAGACCGCCCAATCATTGTGCCCTAGTTTGAGATAAAAATATAGTACTATTGACCAAGAACTCTTAGGTCTCGTCCTTCATGATTCACGAATAAAGAGAAACGTGGGAAATTACTAAAGCGATAACATAAACAATTGCAAGAATAATGACAAAATCAGATTCTCAACTACTGGCAAGCCACCCCAATTGGCCAAACAAATTTACTTTAGGTTGGGGGTGGGAAAAAAGGAAGCAAATTAGCATCTCATTTCATGTTTCTGCTTTCCGAGTGACCCTGGTCGCCCCAACGTCTCTACTCGGCATGATGGAGGCGTTGTCGGGTGCATCCAGTTCATGTGCACTTATCGTACCCCTATTATTAAAAATAAACGAGAGCATTAAACTCGTAACACATGTCCGCGGACGTGTCATTATTTTAATTCTACGCTCTTCCTTTGGTCGTCCAATTTAATTCCAGCTTGCTCGAGTAGTGGCTAAGGAACAATAATTCAACAGATTCCAACTGACCACCCAAATAAAAAAGAGGGGAAAGGGACAAAGAAATGTCCACACATCTAATGGATTATCAACACGTCTATCAAGAGAAACCACATCGTGTTCAACACTTGTGGAAACGCATCCTAGACTTTCCTGCTTCCGGGAGACATGTTCGAGACTTTAGGATGGGCTTGTGTGGACTCGTTCTCCGAGACTCCCTAGTCCAACCGAAACGGCATTGACTGAGGTTTCTAGAAAGTAAACCGGGCAGACCGACGACGATTCCATGAACTGAAACTTAGACTCCGGGCCCGCCGGGGATCCTAATCTACGGGCTAGCTAATGGCGGGTTTGGATGGCCTCTATCCGACGAGTGGAATCCTGATCGCATAGTCCCGACGGATTCCATCTGATGTCCATGCAATCCAAATCATAGTATACATCTCATACCCGTGACCTAGGATCACACTATAGAAATACTCATCCTGGGTATGGACCTATCTTAATTCATCCAACTTGTTGTTATTGATATTCCCATGCTTTCGAGAAAATTATCACATGACCTTTTGTATGTGTGAATGTGGTATCATTGTCTCTGTGTGTGCATCTACATGGTGGGTTACGATACCCTTTCTCAGGTGCCTGAGTCGATTTTTCACCTAAGATCTAGTTAGCTAAACTGCCCTTTCGAATTTCCCAGACTTCATTTGCCAAGGACAAACACATACTCTCGCGTGCATGCATGGGTGCTCCCAAACAAGAACACTCGAATGATTGGTGATGACAATCTTCACCACTAGGAGTTGCAACCATCATTGCTGCCGGTTCCACCCCACCCTCTCCTCTCTTTCTCATCTAAATCGTATTTCTAATTGCCTTTTCATTTTCTCTCTAGCTACCATTAAACTTCTTTTGATTCAACAAACATGGCAACCAACTATAAACTAAAAAGAAAAAAATTAACCCTCTAAAGAAGATTTTTTGTTAATCGCGAGGCAGCCATTCCATTCATTCGCAAAACTAAATTGTAGAGAAATGGATCTAACTGAATTTGGGTCCATCTCGCCTTTTGTTTTGACATTTTGTCTTCCTCTGAAATCTGAATCAATCAAAACTGGTTCTCCCACGAACCATAATGAAATTCTGAAGCAAATCATTTAAGTGAGTGCAGATATTGACTATCTGACATTTTAGATAGATGATTGAAATAGTGCATAATAGACATAGACCGAGAATGTTAAGCGGATTCACTGAAGCCGGCCACGGTGGAATAGCGAATTAGTGGTGGTCATGCTGACGGGCGGGCAGCGGCCGATGGCGTTTAAGCTGATGCGACGATGATAGGTAAAGTGTGTGGTGCAAATCAAGCGATGGCCATGGAAGTTTAAGTTTTTTGCGAGTTTTTTTTTTTTTTTTTGGTTGGTAGTTTTTTGCGAGTTCAAAATAATCGTTTTTATATTAAAAAAAATACCGTCTGTGTAAAATATCTACTTCATACAAGAAAAAATAAACTAGATATTTTAATAAAATAAAAAAAGGTATTGATGCAGTTACAAAGATAAACGTGTCATTATTTTAATTCTCTACTCGTCTAATAATCTTTTTACTCCGTTAGTATACCAAATTGACATTCGGTACTTTATTCACTCTCATCATAATCGTGTTTCATCCTCCTCATTGACATTCGTTACTTTATTCCCCCTCCAATATCTTCCCCTCTTTCTTTGCCATTTTTTTTATGCTCCTTCTTGGCTTTGAGCTCCTCATTTTCCTTAATGTTCACCTTAAGGTGGAAGATGCGAAAGCACAACCCAAGATCTCCATAATTAGAAACAATAACACATATGTAATTGTATAAACTGATTTACACGCCTGATTTGGACCTCCGTTCTTGATGCGGAATAGTGATCCAAACTGAAGAACTTCTTTTCTATTGCCCTCTCTATCACTGGCTCAATGAGATGACTCCCTCATCCTTTGGCGCTAGGTAAATGCTCATTTTGTGAGGATAATTATAAGAATTAGGGTTAGATGAGAGACTTGAATACTATTTATAGAGTTTTTAACCAGGTCCTCTCATTACGGGTCAGGTTCAACTTGGCCCACATTAGCCAGATCTATATTAGACTAATTAAGAAACATTCGATCTTACCTTAGACCAACCCCCTAAAACAATAAATTACAATATCAATTAATGTAGCCTTCACTAGGAAAACTCTTACATTCTCTCATTTAGGCTATATTAATTGAAATTGTATTATATGTGCGCATCTTGGTCTAGAGATCATTCTTAATAGTCAATCTCATCCCATAAAATCTCAAATACCGAATCATGATGATAACTGTATGTATACGCACAAAGCTTTCTATGATTACAAGTGCTTTTAATATTATCAATATTAATTCAATATGATAGTGTAACAAATGGATAACAACTCTTATAGAGAGATCCCGTTTGTTAGTAACCATTCTCTTACTTTAAGTGTCACAAAAACTTGTGCCACTAGAGAATGTCTTTATGGTTTCAGTGAATCAACATATGTCTTACCTTTATGGTCAACCTTTCTTTATGTATGACAAGACATATGCTCAAGGTTAATAACTGGATGCTCTTGGCTTTCACTCAAGATTTATATAATATCTTGAGACTTTTATCAATATGTATTCAACATAATGACAACACATTTAAAAATATTTTATTGAATGGAAAAACCGATACATATCAAATCGTTACTAAATGTAATAAACACATGTAAACTTTATTAAAGAAAAATCGAAATAGCTCCCATTAAATAATGGCATCTCACGATACTCCTAAACCCATATTATTAATGACATATCGTTTAAGAACAGAAGAGCGATGTCCTTTAGTTAGTGAATCTGTAATCACATTATCTGTGTAAATATGCTCTATTATAACGTCACCATCTGTATCGCTTCTTTATGGTAAAAAATTTGGTCGTCATATGTTTAGACCCCTTGAGACATTTGTTGTTAATAAACAACACTACATAGTTATTGTCTCAATATAACTGTATGGGTCTATCCATGAAGTTAAATACAATCAGTTTTCTAATGAGGTTCTGGAGCCTAATAGCCTGAGTAACAGCTTAAAAGCATGCTACAAATTTTGCTTACATGGTAGAAGATGACATAAATTTCTATTTACTGCATTTCCTGCTAACATAAATATGTATTCCGTTATTGATTTCACGTCATCCTAACAGCCAGCAAAGTTTACATTCAAATATCATACTAGCTATAGGACTTGAACATGTCTGTAGATCAGCATATAATCTTTTGTCCCTTTTTTAATATCTCAAAAATCTATTGGTAGTAATCCACTGATTGTGTCTTGTATTTAACTAATATATGCTTACAGATCTTGTCGCATAGGCGATGTTTAGTCTAGTGCAAATTTGAGCATATATGATACTTTCAAGTACACTGATGCAGGGTATACCATTTAACTGGATTTTCTCAATATCTAATTAAGGATAATGTAACAGATTCGGTCTATCACCTTTAATGATAGGAGTAATTCCTAGTTTGCAGTGATGCATATTGAATATTTCCAAAATACGATCAACAATTCTTGATTTTTTTTTTCAATAATATCCACTTTATCTCATATAGTAATTCAATATCATTGCTTGTGAGCAAAATATTGTGTACATAAAGTATGAGAAAAATAAATTTTCTCTCACAGACCTTATAGTATATATATATGCCAAATTATTTTGTTCTCAACTAAATGAAGTGACAACGCTATAAAACTTTAATAATATTGTATGGAAACTTGTTTAAGATCATAAATAAGACTTTTTAGTCTATACACAAGCTTACTTGAATCATTTGCTGCAAAACATTTTGATTGCACTATATAGATTTTGTTATCAATGTGTCCATTTGGAAAGAAAGTTTCTATTTGGCATGACTCCATATGAAAATTAGCTATCCATGCCATGTTCACTTTGAAAGAACCTTTAAAAGAGACTAGAAAAAATATTTCTTCACTCCACCCCTCTTTTAAAGTGAAAACTTTGGCTACCGGTTTAGCTTTAAACTCCATTATTATTATTTGAAATTCCTTTTAGTTTTGTACCCCTATTTGCAGTTAATGAGCTTGTAACTTTTAGACAAGTCAATAAGTTTCCAAACACTATAATATTTAATAAATTACATCTCGTATTTTATGGTATCTAACTACATACCTGATTAAGGACAATAAACAACATTTGTATAAGTCACTAGATCACCCATGCAGTATATATTGTAGTCATGCTCTCACAGATAAACTATATAGTCTGATGGTATAACTTATCATTTTTCCCTAATAGATCTCCTTAATAGAGTTACAACCAATCATTCTGCACTTGAGAGGCTTGAGAAACTTCATCAGAAATTGTCTCAAGAGTAGTACTTTGAACCTCAACAAACTTAGTTCGTAGTGTAGGAGATTTCATAATTGTTTGTGTAGGCAAAAATAAAGACACAGTGATCTCTGGCGTACTATCATTTGCAATTACGTCGAACTCTAGAAATTTTACCGTCTATGATTCTATAATTCTTATACCTTCATTATGGTTATAAAATCAATATCCATTTGAACAATCTGGGTAAGATACAAAATAATTTCGAGTGGATCTAAATTTCAATGTACTTAATATTGGATTATATAACCTCACTTCTACATGAAACTTCTAAATTTTAATATGATTTAAGTTAGATTTATGTCCAGTCCATAACTCAAAATGAGTTATTGGAATCATTTTGGTAAGAAACATGTTTTTGTATGTGAAAATGTTGCTTTCAAAATATCATCCTATATAAGACAGGATAAATTAGTTTTACTAGTCATGCTCATCACCATGTTATGGTGTGATTATGCCTTTTGGCCAAATCATTTTGTTCAAGATTTTCAGACTTAGTAAATTAAGTTACCATCCTAGAATCTACCAAGTATTTGACAAATGACTCTTTAAGTTATTTAGCATTGACATACTTGCCAAAATACTCACTACCACGATTAGGCTTGACAACATTTAAGACTTATTCTAACTGTTTTTCAATTTTAGTCCGAATTGTTATTTATTTATTTATTTATCTAGAGATTCAGACTTTTCTTTAATTAAGTACATAAGAGATAATCGTCAATGACTTTGTTGAAATAAAATTTATACATAACGTTATCATATAGGATTCACTAGTGAGCTATGATTTACCTTGATTTGACTTCTTTAGATTTATGAATCCTCGTATGATAAACACAACAGACTTGTTGTCCCACTATCTAGCCATCATGAACTGGACAGGCTTATAATAGGTAATTGATTCATAAACGATGGCAAAAAATCATTGATTACAAGCTTACATTCGGATAACCAAATTTTGTATACTTATTGTAGTCTATCTTTATGTGATATTTCTTTTAAAAAGAAGTAACAATCACTATTTCTTCTTGAATGATTTTATCGTAAGACCCAGACTATTAGAATAACAGGTGGTTTCATGAGTTTTTTTTATGAGTATGATTTTTAAATTTCAAATCTACCATTCTTAAAACATAATCCCTAACCTCATCAGAATAATCATATTTTATGTTAAAGAGTTTTTGTAGATGTGTTCTAATCTCGGTATTAGACAAGACATAATTTCAAGCTACAAAGGTTTCCATCATCTTTTAGCATTGTAGTTAATTGGTAAACCATTTTTTCAAGGGTTCCTGAATGGAACGCTTCACAGATAACAAACAAATCCAATTGCTCTTTTCCTAAACAGAAAACCCTATTTCCACCATTTAAAAGTTGAATCAGTAAAAATCTCAATAATAATTGAGTTATTAATTATAGATAAGGTGACTAAAATAACAAGCAATGTATGTACATAGTACTTGTAACTTGAAGACACACAAGTACACATCTAGAGAGTTACATACATTATCATATAATCACATTTGGACAGAATACATGATATGCAGTTGTATACGTCTAACATGACAGCGGGAATGAGAATATATTCCAACCTTCGTGAATTTATCAACTTTGGGTATATGAATCACTAGGATCAGTTACTCCTCCACTACACTGTCATGTATCATTCCATGAACTAATATGCAATCACCTCATTTGAGAGTATGACCACACATCAGAACATGAGACATCCCATCATTATATGAAATCGATATTTTTGAAAGTCAATCAAGTTTGCTTGGCAGTCACAACTCAATTAAATCTTTGAAAATCTCTCACACCAGAGATACAAACTTTACTTCTCACATATAATATACATGTGATTTTAACTTTAATGACATGGGCAATTTATCACTAAAATCACATATTATGCCAATTACATTACTTTATTCATTGATACAAATTAAACATTATATATTATAAATGAATCACACTCTATACAATATCTATGTGATAATATACTTGTAAACCAGGGTTTGTATTTCCAAAATCATAGAAAAATACAAGAAAATACGCAAAAAACCCTAAAATAACCCAAAAAATCACACGTATTTAGGATTCCGTACGTATTTTCACATTCATGAAATTATTAAAAACAAAAATAAATATATCACAGTGTAGAGCATCTTCATATGAGCACATAGACTCTAAAAACACCCTAATTGGAGTCCGGACGCGCGTACGTGTAGTGTGAGCTGCGTATGCGCCGGTCGCCTAGACCGGTTTGACCACCTGTCTGACTGGTTTGACTGGTCAATTCCCGGTCAACTGATAGGCCGGTTAACGGATGGTTTGATCGATTGACTAGTTTGATAAATAGTGAATCGGATAAGGCGGGTCAACGGGTTCGGTCATGGGTCGATCAAGGGTCAAGTCAACGGGTCAGGCTCTACGATCGCTGACGTCATCATTACGTTAGCCCTTGCGCGTGCAGTGCACACACGAGCAGCACCCTGCACGTGAGAGCGCTTGAGCACGCGTGGGGCACGTGCTCGACGCCCTGGCGACACGTGGCCGCGCGTGCGGCCATCCCTAGCGGCTCACCGACCATGGTTTTGCTTGTTTTGACAAGCTCATTTCAAATTTGTAATTAAATTTGACTTTTATTAAACAAAAAATCACAAAAATCACGAAAAAATCTATGCATTCATGTTCTAGGTTATGACTGCTTTGATACTACATTTAAGATGCGAAAACGCAACTCAAGGTCTCCATATCTAGAAATAAGAACATATATGTAATCATTTAAACAGATTTACACACTTGATTTGGACCACCATTCTTAATGCGGAATAATGATGATCCAAACTCAAGAACTTCTTCTCTATTGCCTTTTGTATTATTGGCTCAATGAGACGGCCCCCTCACCCTTTAGCGTTAGGTAAACGCTCTTTTGTGAGGATAATTGTGAGAATTATGGTTAAATAAGAGACTTGAGCACTATTTATAGAGTTTTTAATTAGGCCTTTTCATTATGGGTTAGGTTCAACTCAGCCTACACTAGCTAGCTTTGTCTTAGACTAATTAAGAAACATTCTCTCTCACTTTAGACCAACCCCGTAAAATGGTAAATTACAATATCAATTAATGCAGCCTACATTAGGAAAACTCTTACGTAAGGAACCCAATCATGTCACCTAATGCATCTTCAGACTTTGCCCGCTTCATCATATGCTTTGTGACTTCGTTCAAAATGACTTTGGCAGTGTAGACCAAATCCTCGATCTCACCAAAGAGCGCATGATCCTTGACCCTAAGGTAATTTGAAGTCAGGAGCCTAAATCCATGTAGGGGTATAGTAAGTTATGTGAACATGGATGTCTATATTGTCTCTCATCACTTGATAATGGGTCTTAAATACTCAATAAATTTATGTATTATTTTTTCACCTATCAATTTAAACTTTTGATTTGGATTCTCATCTACGATCAAACAGGAGAAGCGGCAGGTGGAGCTTTTCTTTGTCTTTGTGGTTCATATAGTTGAGGAAGCCTTGATAATGTGGCCTGTGACATCCCAAAAGCAATGATTATACGGCACATACATTTTACTAGAGAAATCGCATGATATATCGGAGTGATTTGACAAGTTTATATGGTCTATTCACGGCCCATTATCAAACTTTAATGGTTGAATTTTTCGAAAGAGGTCTCAAATAGATGCATGGCTTTGCCCGATCGAAGTTGCCAGGAAACTCCCACAGAAGAACAAGCCACAGGTTACGTACGTCTTTTGTAGTTTGATGTGGCCAAAATTGTCTAACTCTTGTAATATCTTGACTGTTAATTTTTAAAACTCCTTTCATGTCGCATACTAAATTTCTAAGTTCATGCCTTTTTTTTTTCCTCTCTATAATTCTCTTTTTCGCTTTGGTCTTAACCGGCCCGTTGCTATCCTCAATAGTTCTCGGCAGCTCCTCCGTTGTACGGCCATTTTTAGCTATGAGCACGCACCACTTCCAGTGCCATATTACTGCCCCCCTCAAACACATTGATCATGGCCAATCTAACTATTGTGGAAGTGAAATTATAAAGCAAAATGAAAGTTTGTGAAAAATGAATAATTTGAAAATTTTTTTTTTTTTAAAAATGATTGCTCGCATTGTTTTAAATAATTAGTCAATATAAAATATTTTTATTATCGACATCAATTGATGTTTACATATTTTCGTGAACAATGAAAGTATTTCTTATTTATTCGTAAGCAATACAAGCAATTGGTTTTATAAAAATATTTTCCAAATTGTTCATTTTTCGTAAGACAAACGAAATCGAAATAACAAGAAAATTATGAATGAGCGAAAAGGGAGACCTTAGGATGATTTGTGTCCTAAGTCCAATATAAAATAGAGTACCATTGCAACTCCTGGGTCTCGTCCTTTAAGATTCACAAACATGAATTTTGAGTCACGTGTAAATTTTTGGATCAAGAGCAATTTGGGAAGTTACTAATCCATAACATAAATAATTATAAGAATAGGAAAAAAGATACTAAAAGTATGATAATTTTCGAGTTGAATGTTAAAATTTTTCAAGCATTCACTTCAATGCCATTTTGGTTAAAAAAATGATCATTTTAATGTTATTGTCGATTTAGATTGCCATCACCAATTTGGATTGTAGGAAAATCTAACGTAACTATATTTTAATATATTTCAACCAATGTGACTTGCCGCCAAAGTGAAGTGAACAAATATAACGGCAAAAGACGTGGGATTTATTTGTCCCAAATAAATAGAGTGGTTGAATACTGTCGATGGTGGTGGTTGATGTGATGTAGTGACGATATCGAAGCGTGACAATAGTGTTGCAAATAAAGCGGCAGTGAAATGTGTTGATAGCGGTGGCCATGGTACAGCGTCCATGAGATTTATGGAAGAAGTTACTGCTAGAGGATATGAAGTGAGAAATCTATTTGAGACGTCACCTCTGCAAGAAAGACTCAATGATTATTATTTGAATTTTCGAGATAATTATAGTACAAAAAGCTTATAAATTGATTTTAATTTTCGTCATCATCTGCATATTCGTCCTCCTCCACATTAATATTCGGACCCTCTCGCACCTCCACTTTTTCCTCTTTCTCTGCTAACAATTCTTGCTCAGCCTTCTTGGCTTTGAACTCCTCATTTTGCTTGATCTTCACCTTCATGAACTCAATCACGTCCCTCAATGCGTCTTCGGGCTCCTCCCTCTTCATCAGCTGCTCTGCGACTTCAGCCGGAGTGACTTCGGCGGTGCAGAGCAAGTCCTCGATCTCTTCAAAGAGCACGTGATCCTTGATCCCGAGGTAATTCGAAGTCAGGAGTCTAAACCCACACGGGTGCAGTAAGACATGTGAACATGGACGTCCATACGGCCCGGACGAAGAAGTGCAGGGTCAAGCTTTTCTTTGTGATTCGTGGTGAATATTATAATCCTCTCATCACCACAACTAGACCAGAGTCCGTCGATGAAATTGAGGAAGCCTGACAACGTGACCTGCGGCATGCCAAAGTCAATGATCATTAACAATTGGAGCAAATAGAAAGGGTACACATACAATCCGTCGATGAAATTGAGGAAACCTAACAACATGACCTACGGTATGCCAAAGTCAATGATACAACTTAAAGAGAAATCAGACAAGTTTATGTCTATACAGGGTGATTTTGACTATAAATGTGCTGTTGACTCGGTTGTGGCTATTTGAATTTTGATTTCCAGCTTTAGCCGTGACTTCAATTTGCTTGTGATTTCCATCTCTATCTTTCCGCACTTTCAAAATGTAAATATCATATTGATCCATGCGTTCGTTCAAAATCCAAAAGCACAAGCCAGTAAATGTGGTATGAGGATTTAAAGAAATTGTTTATTCATCCTTTTTCTCTCATTGCAACTTCAATTTTGTCATTTGCCCGAGAGTGAATAAACCCATTTAAAACCGATATATATTCTCTGTCCCACAATCAATCTTCATGTATGGACTTCATTAAGGGTCGTATTAAAATATTAAAATATTTAATCATGTATTCAATTAACAGTTTAAGCTTTTATAATAATTGATAATAATCTCACAAAATTTTACATGATTCCAAAATCCTTAATTTGTCTCTTTTATTATATACTTTTATGCTTAATTTTAAGTCGAAATCAAAACCCAACTTAAGCTTTAGGGTCAGTGATAGAATATTTTTAGATAATAAATTACGCTTTCTTCTTGAAAACCAAGGTTCATTATTCTCCGTTAATGTTTGGCTTCTAAGTGGGTCGCGAGATGGATCCACGCCTTGACAGAAAACTCCCATGGAAGAAGAGGCCCCGTGTTGTGTACTCTAATCCTCATAATTCATTTCGTCCAAAACTGTGTTATCTATCACATCTGGACTGCTTAACGTACAGGACAGGTATTTTTAACCACCTAATGATAAAGAAAAAACCTCAATAATTGAAGTATGAAGAGATGAACCTGGTTCCCCTGCTGGCCTTGCGTCGCGGGGTACGCCGCGCGGGCCGCAGCCATGCGGTTGTGGAACTCGATAGTGCAGTCAATGTCCTCCACCACCAAGATCGACCGGTTCGCCGTCGCCACCAGCAGCTTCCTCAAGTCCGAGTTATGGGTCAGCTCCGTCAGCTCAAGGTCGTAAATGTCGAACTTCAAGTAATTCGCCATCGCTGCAATCAGGCTCGACTTCCCTGTCCCCGGCGGTCCGTACAGCAAGTACCCCCTCTTCCACGCCTTGCCTACTTTCCTGTAGAACTCTCTCCTCTTGACGAACCTCATCAAGTCCTCCATGATGAACTCCTTGGTCCCCGCCTCCATTGCGAGCGTCTCGAACGTCGCAGGGTGGTCGAGGTTAACCGGGGTCCACGCATTGGAGAGGCTGTCTTCATAAATGTTCTCCCAGCACGGCGTGAACAGCTTCAGCGTCTTCTTGTCCTGCTTCATCGACTTGGCCTCCTCCACCACGTGGGGCAGGTACGTGCCCATGACCATGTCCTTGTGCCTCTTGTGGAAGCTGAGCTCGAAGTACCGGGTTTCGGACTCCCTGGCAACCCGGCCCTCCATCATCCGCCACCCTCGGTTGGCTCCGGCACTATTCTCGACCCTCCTCGAGGCCATGACCCACCTGAGCTTTACTCCGTCGAACATGTCAACGATCTCTTCCCACGGCTCCATCGAAACGTTGAGGTTGTCCTCGCCTTCGGGCTTTGTAACCCGCAGACGGCGCGTGGTGGGGGAGGTCTTGGCGGACAGGTAGGTCTGTGCGGCATCGTAGATCTGGTTGCTTACCAGACCGTCGTACTCCTTGATGACGAGGGTGAGCTGGGAGGAGAAGCGGGCGAGGAAGCCCTGGAGGGCGGAGGAGAAGTAGTACCTGAGGTCTTCGGGGAGCAGGTCCTGGGTGATGGAGTGAGCGAGCATCACGGTGGCCGTGACGGATGCGGCGGCCGAGAGCACCGCCTTGGCCGTGGCGAGATTGGACTCGGAGGATGAAGTTGACTCCATCGAATAGCCTTTTCTTCTGCCCTCTTCCTTCTTCTAGACTGAAAATGAAGGAGATCTTTTGATACGATGAAGATGCCTTATATAATGCTCCTTTTTTTTCTTTTCCTGGTGTTATATACGTCTTGTTTCCTTGGCTATCCAGGTTGAATAGCTTTGGAACAGACCTCCAAATTGAGGAAACATCGTGGCTTTGTTTTGTTGTTGACCTTTCTTCGTCGGGTCGATCTCTCACTTCACAAAACAATTGACATTGTTTTTTTTCCCCGATGGGTAAAGTGCACGACTTGATGGGAAGACCCATCAGAACATGATCTCAAGGCTGGGAATGCCAATGCGTGAGGGCCGCGTGACGATGCTGACATTAGCAAACCATGGGTAACCAATTCACTGACGTCATCGATGACCCGACTCGATTAACTATTGGACTGGCCTATTCGGTCAGACTGGCCAAGAGCCACATTGTCTTGCTAGAGCGTGCGCCACATGCGCCGCCTACAAAGGCATGATGTGTGGGCGCGTGCTATCTCCGTTTGGAGCATGTTTGTTGTCAATGCATTCATATTAAAGTGCTCTACATTGTGGTATGGTTGTTTTATATGTTTGAGACTTTTAAAAATATAAAAATACATACGAAATCCTAAATATGCATATTTTCCTATGGTTTTGGAAACACATAAGTCAGCCTACATGAAAATTAGCACATATAAGTTGTGTAGAGCTTGGTTCGATAATAACATGTATATGGTTTAATGTGCTAGCAATTTCCTAATTTCAAGCAAGCTTGAATAATAGCTGGAGATCCTTGATCTTTTAATTATGTTATGAATTTTGCTTTTTGATTATAGTTGTTACATGATTGTTTTGTATGTTGGTTCATATCATGCTATTTTTTTTAATTAAAAATATGATAATTATATAAAGTCATGTGTCACGACCTAACCTTGGGTGAACCACCTAGGGTTTGGCTAATGGATTACTAAGCCTAAACTTAGCTCATACTCTCCTAAGCTCATATCAATTCGCGACTTAGGTTCAAGTTTTTAACATGCACTTGATTTTTAATTAAGAATTATCACTAATATATTTTTGGTGGATCGATTAGAAACCCAAGTAAAGTAACGAGGGATTTACTTTACTCTTACGAGCCAAAGATTGTGAGTTCGGGAACTTGGTTATGCTATATTTCTCTAACACCCTTTCGGTACCTTTCTCTTTTATTTCGAAAAAATATTTTGCAGGCAGCTTGAATTGGTTTTAATTTATTTCCCTAACATATGATGTGATTATGTGGGTACGCAAATCACAAATTTAACACCCAAATAAAATAATAAATAAATTATGGGACTAATCTCATAGCAACGAAAGCATCTGTAATGTTATATCAGAATTCACATCAACAATCCTAGGAATGATTTTTAATAAGCACGCAATCACTCAATCTTTTTTCAAGATTTTATTTTATTTAAATAAAGCCTAGACATTCCCATGATGTCTACCCAGGACGGAGGAGTTCGAATCCCGCAGGTCGCACGGGATCTTAAGCGCGACGTTAGGGTGGTGGGTCCTCCGCTAGCGTCACTCCAGGGTTTACCTGCTGGCTGCCGGCTGTACGGGGTTCCTTGGGTATCAAAATAAAAATAAAAATGAAGCCTAGACATTACGTGCAATACAATGCAATGACGTACAAAATTATTTTAACTAAAATGACATGCAACATGCAACCTATATGTCACGCGACATTTATTAAATGACCTAATCTAGTGATAGGAAAAGATCAATGCAACTATTCTAACATTTACACATTTAGATGACGTGCAGTGGATGACCTAATTTTACATGACATGTGCATGATAATTTTTATGTTTTCTTTTATTTTTAATTAAATTTCGAAATTAAAATTACTCAATAATTAAACATGCAATTTAAATTAATGAAAGAAAAAACTAACATCTTAAATTAATGTTTTTTGGGATTTTTATTTCCAAAATTCGAAATGAATAAATTTCCTATTCTAAACATGCAAAATAACCCTAAAATAGGCAATATTCTAACATGAACCTAATAACTCAAATATATTTTTTGGGTTTTCTTTTACGGAAACAAAATCGATTCAAACAACATGACAACAAATCAGGCAAGATATAATTGATACCCATCTAAGAAATTGATGAATCATATCTCGCGTATGAGATCGGATTAGCTAATTTTTAATAAAATCGCGAATTTTATCCCAGGCGTGAAATTGGATTGGTGATTTTTCCGTGTGATTGCGAGTTATATTTTAGGCACGAAATCGGACTGTCAATTGTATGCATATTGTGAAATTAGAAAGATTTCCCAATTTATAAGGCTACTCAAGATTATGGATATCTCAGCATATCAGGAATTTCAGTCATGTGCATCAACAAACATATCAAATAAGGAAACAGAATTTTCGAAAATTAAAATAGACAAAATTTTTACCTATTCCGAATATTGGCTTCCAAATTTGGACTTCAAAGGGCTACTTGCGACGCGATATGGTGAGGCTCATAGCTCAGACTTGGATGTCGGGACTGGATTTTGGTGGCGCTCGGCTAGCTTGGCAACGGTAAGGACGTCATGGCTGGCTCGAGCAGCAAGCTCACGATGGTGCTTGGTGATGGGACTCGCAGTAAATTCTGCAAAAGAAAAGTCGAGCGCGATGGGGCTCACCAAAGGATCGGTCGCGGTGACACTATAAGGGAGACTGTTGTTCGCTGCTTGATGATGTGGGTGTCGGGACTTGAGGACAAGTGGTGCGGCATGAGTGATGCAGGTAGTGAGATTAGCAACTTAGCGTTGTCATAGAGTGAACGGTAGCTTCGTTGTCAACACGGCTAGACTAGAGCAGCAGCATCGTCAAGGTTGAGGACAACGAGCTTAGCACGGCAAGGCTTGCGGCTCGTTGACAAGTTGTCGCGGATGATGAGAGCGTGGGGGCAGTGACAGCGTGGGTCTCGGCCAAAGCTTGGCCAAGAGAACTCATGTTCTTTCCTCTCTCTTTTCTCACGTATATCTCTACATGTGGCCGTGTGTATCAATATGTGTGGCCTCTTTTCTCCGTCCATATTTGAGCCAATTTATAGGCAAGAGACTGAAGCTTTTGTAAAATTTCATTTCCTTTTTCATATCAAGATATGTGAAGATCACCTCCCGAATGCAATATTCATTTTTATTTTCAATTTCCTTTGCATCTTTCTACATTGGACTACAAAACATGAATATTCTCCACCAATTTTATCGCATATTGCCAAAGATTCAAGATTTGCAATAGGATTTTCTCAAATTCCAAATCCTGCAAAGATGAGCTCGTAATATCTCCCTGTCACACTTGCCCTTTTTGAGGATATATGAACAGATTGCATGAATATACAAAAAATCCTCCGTCATATCACCAAAAATATCAAATCGCCAATTCTTATAATTTCATTTTTGGTCATCAGAAAAATAACGGGCTCCAAACCATTAAGTCAAATCCATCCGTCATCGGTCCAATGCAAATGTGATAATACTATGCAATTAATTTTGTATGAATGACTGGGTCACCAAAATTTAGGTGTTAACATCATATAATTATTTTTTCTAGTGGGAATTCATAGGTTGGTAAAATTCGAAGAAATTCTCACATAGAACTTAAAATTTACACAAATTAAACAAGTTAATAATAGTATAATAATAGTACACAGAAGGAACACAATAAACTTTTGTTTTCGTGTCTTTTGTTGAATTATCGTTAACTTAGTTTGTCTTTGCTGCAAATTTCATACGTGCGTTGCTGTGGAAAATGTGCTACTATTGGTTCTATGTTTATTATGTCAATTTTTAGTAGCAATTGATTATGGTTTCGGCATGCAAGACTATTGAGGCTAACCTAAAGAAGGGTGAGAAGATGAATGGTGACAAGTATGATATTTGGCATAGAAAGATTCAGTTTATCCTTGAGGAGTAAGAGGTTGTAGAATCTCTCAACCACTTAGTCTTCCCTGTTTCAAAGCATATATCATCTCATTAATATTAGAGCCATGATTTCATCTGCAACTTTGTTAGTTTCATGTGCTTAGATGGTGAATCCAGTGCTGAGAAGGTCTTCTCATCATCATGACTGACCCTGAAACTCTCAATGCACCTATTACTCTTTATTCATCTCCATCTTCCTCTTCTCTTTCAAACTTTCGTGTGTCAAATGTTTCTAAGATTAACTATCTTTATTAGATCTCTCTTAGTGATGACACAAAGAGCTCTAAAACTCAACTTCCTCTTGTGAACCCATATTCTGCTTTTGCTAAACCCTCTTCATCATTTTCCCTCATTTGTTCTATCTGACATCTTATCCGCCAAACTCCCAAAGAAGTGAAAGAGTACATGTAGTCCTCCAAGTTTGATTAGCATTCGATTCTAGCCACTAAAAATGAGTACTTTGTTACTCTTCCAATCCCTCTAGAATTTTTTGAATAGTGGATCCAACAGGGATATTTTTGTATCCACTATGGAGCTGTCAGTCTTGCACTCACTTTTCATGGCCAAAAAGGCTTGCCAGTTGTGGCCAAGATAACCTTATTGGATACTCAGTTCTTAGAATACCAGCATGCTTGTATTAGCATCGTCCAAACCACTTCAAATGTTGGGACAATCTTTGTAACTCTATATCCAAACTTCAATGTTGCTCTTTCAGATCCTCAACCGCTTTCCTTCTTGAAGGTTCAAATTCAACTTACTGGAGCACCCCAAACTGTTGATTCCATTACGATGACATTACACTATCGATGGTCCTATCGAATGCAGAATCACCCTCTTGATCTAAATTTCCAAAATGGAAATGAAGATGCCTTATCCATCTCTATGCAAAATGACCAGGCATCCTGCATCTATGTCCCTAGGCAATTCCTAAGGAAAAGTTGGCCAAACTCCTTCTGGAGACTTGGATTACCAACTATGAAAAGCTGCACTAGAACAATAAGCCTTTATAGTCCTCAAATTCTGAATTTGTGAGGAAAAAGGGATAACAACGTTGCCATCAAATTCGGTAAAGAAAAGGAAGAAAACACTTATATCTTCCAAACTCTATTTATGATTGAACCTTGTGTTCTAGAATTAATCTCTAAGTCAGATCCAAAAAAGCTTGTCAAATACTTCAAGAGTAATGAAAATCCTGTCTATTACTACAGAGATCGATATAGTCATTATTTTTGAGATCATTCTGTTAGTGTTCGTACTGTAAAAATTCTCCTGATGAAATGGACCAAACTACAAAGCTTAAGCGAAAACCCCGAAAACCAAAAGATGATATATACCATGGGTATTTGAATGGAAATCTTTCAATTGACACCCTTGGAAAAAGTGATAAATTTCAGTTCATGGTTTCTTATGCTCCATCTCCACCAATTTCATATGCTTCATCATCACCGGCTTTGCCACCGTCACCTTCTCCTTCTCCCCCTCATAAAAAACCAACTATTTCTCCATTCTACAAGACAATCCTAAAGTGGACAAAAAGACATTCATACCCACTAGAACTCCTAAATGAGACACCACTTAACCAAGAAGAGTAGAATAAGGATAATCCTTCTATCTCCATGTTCCATGATGCGAACTTTCCTCCTTTTGGTCGAGAAGGCTTTAAACTTTCTTTCCCTGTTGTCGGAGAATTTGTTGATCCATAGGAAATGTATCGTCACGTCCCAAAAATGCCTATGCCAATCGATGTGGATGAAGATGAAAGACAAAAGAGAACTCCTATTGTTGAAACTGTACTTAATTGGCAATCAGAGACTCTTTTGGCGCACAATAATGCTTTCAAAACAATTGACTCCAAAATTGTTGAAGTATAGAAAGATCTCAAAAGATATTATGAGACTACCAAAAAGATGCTTGTGGACTTCCAGAAATGGCTTTATGCCCTGGAATCAGGACAACATTTGAGATATCATTTTCTTGAAAGCCTAAAAGCCGAAATGGAGAAACTCAAAAGGTATGTCCAACTTCTTGAATAAGGGAAACTCAAACCTTCTGATCCATTCCCCACCTTCACACGAACTGAGTATTCTCTTTCATCACCACAAAATACTTTGATCTTTACTGCTCTTGCAAAAACCTCTACTAGAAGAGACAAACATATGTGATAGAAATGCGAAACCGACTTAGAGAAATGAACCAACTAAGAAAAGAAAATGGGAAAGAAAAGATTCATCAAGAATCTTCAACTTCCACAAAGGAGAAACTAGACCAAATGATGCTATCCAACTCGTTGGAATCATTTCTAAGAGTGAGCAATCAGGAGGAAAAATGGCTTGATCCTACTATCTTGAAAGACTAGATTTAGCCTTTTCTAGAACCAATTCTTTAGATTGATTCATATTCAAAATTAGAATCGGTATCTCTTTCATCTTCCCCCTTTTTTTCGATCCTTGCCATTGAATCATTTCATATTATACCAGTCATCTCTTCAATATTCATGGTTAATCTTCTAGATCAGGAAATGGATTCAAATTCTTATAAGCGAGAGATTATCCATGTCACACCCCGATCCTCGGGCACGCGCCCATCTCTCATCTGGTCGATATAAAAGTGACGTCCTAGGATGCATCGCCGACTCTTTCATTTTAATACGCATGCAAAAGTATATAAATAATCCCTAGACAATAAAACGATGGGATAGAAAAGTAGAGCTATATTTTTCACAACTGAAAAACCACAACTACACTTTTATACAAGCAAACCTCATAGTATATATTACAATACTATTAACAAAGTAAATCTATTACACATCAGATCACAACTTAGAGTTTGCAAAACAAGATGGGGGTTTCAATCCTCATCCGGGTCATACTCTGGATCCTCTTCTGGATTCTCCTCCGACTCCTCCTTCGGTTCCTCTTCGGGGTCCTCCTATTCAGATTCTTCCTTCGGTTCCTCCTCCTGCTCAACAATCTCTCCTTCCTCTTCGCTCCTAGTGGAGTCCATGGTTGAGTACATGGGAGTGTCAGGGTCACTCTCGAGCTTAGGGTCTTTGGCATCGATCACCTTTTCGTCCTTGGGATCTACAGTCCCTTATCCGAATGCTGCCTTTAAGACAAACAGAGGCACATCCTCTTATGGTACGGGACCCTCTCTTCGCTCATCATGGTAGTGACGATACCACGACCTATACTCTTGGGGCACTAGGCCGTCTCTACCTACATCGACCCAGACGGTGGATTTCATCAAAACATACTCTAGTCCTTCCGAGTGGGGATGTATCGGGAAGTGATATCCTATCTTGGTGGCCTCTTCGGGAATACCAAAATGCATGGGAGGACGAGGAGGTGGAGGTGCTGCCACCTAGGGACTTGAAATGTTATCCCATAACGGAGTGAGATTACGTCTCAGCAAGTTCTACCCCCTAAGACCCGATTAGGAAGCCAATACACCTTAGGGCTGCCTAAGCACAACACGAGTTAGAGGACTTACCTTGGCCTCAGTTCCATCCTGCAAATCAACGTTATTTACAGATGCCTTATATCACATCACTCAATCAAGTCACAACATCAGATTCAATCATTGATCAATCGACCTAGTCGATTACATATCAATCAGACCATGTCCTGGTTATTTTAACCCGTACTATGCATTTTCTAAGATAATACATTTAATCACTGAGCCACGTGCATTCTCCAAGGTAATATACTCGTCACTGAGCCACATGCATTCTCCAAGATGACATATCTAATTATTGAGCCACGTGCATTCTCCAAGGTAATGTACCAACTCAACAAGTAACGTGCATTCTCCAAGGTGATATATTTATTCACCGAGCCACGTAATACAACATTCTTTTTCACCATCAAAATATTGTTGGCATTGTAGACCAACGCTCGGTTATTTCTCAATCAATTATTGAAATTAAATAATTTAGGAATAAAGTCATAAAATCATAATTAAATCAATTCGGCACAAATTAGAGCTCACATAAATAAATGGACTGCACCATAATAACCAGTATAAAATTTCGGTCGTCGGCTATCCTAGCCTAATTTCCGGAAAATAATTAATTATTTAAATAATTACGGAAAATATTAAATAAATGCAATAAATCCAATTTAGGCCCGTAATGCCTAATTGGAAGCCGAAACGGACCCGGAAAATTTCCGAGACCCGTTCAATAAATAATAAGACGAGTCTACTTGCTAATATCATTAACCATTTACCTAACATGCATTTTTATTTATTGATAAGGCACTAATTTAATTACTCTACTCTGATCTATCCACCTAATCATACTTAATTAAATCTAATCAACTCCTAAGTATCATTAGCCTACTAAGTAGGAATTAGTGAGCAAAACTCACTTGATTAACGAACAAGTCGGATCAAACCAACAGGAATGTCGCGGGGGTCGATTCTTCTTAAAGCGGGTCTAGGTTTCGAGGCTCGAAATCACCTCAAAACGGGCTTGGAATAGTGCTGTAAACCCACAAACTCAGCCTCTATTTTGTGCTGAAATAGAGAGGAAACAAGCTCGATTAGGTAAAGCAAGACTAGTGGAGGCAGCTAGGGTGATCGGCGGGTTGAACGGTGGCTCTGGTGAGCTTCCTCAGCCACTCATGGCGGCTGGACAGTCACCTAGGATGCACGAACAAAAGGCTAGGATGGCGTGAGGGAGGCGGATGTGCGCGAGCAACGCTAGCAAGTGGTGGCTTAGTAAGGCTGTGAACGACGATGGTGGCTACGTGCGACGGTGTGGGCGGCTTTGGCGGCTTTGGCAGCTTTGGTGGCTTCTCTCCTGGTTGTTGGTGGTCGCATGGCAAGGTGAGGAGAGAGGGAAAGCTGGCCGGCCAAACTTGGAGAGGAAGAAAGAGATGGAGGGGCCACCTTGGCCAATTTTTCCACAAGCTTGCCTCCTTTGACCATTCCTAGCCAAGGCTTCCTTCCTTGGCTGTCCTTAAGCCACCAATGCACACCCACAACCTTTGAAATGGTCCAATTTGGCTAGGCATGGGGGAGCTACGAATTTGATACAAATATCTCTCAATTGGACCCTCGTTCGTACTTAATTCAATCCAATTCGGTCTCAACAAATCCTGTTGTCGAGTCCTCGATCAAATCGATATTTTTCCTCACTAATTTATCCATCTTACATCCTTATTTCGTGATGAAAAACGATCCATATCTTTTTCTGAACAAAAACGGCCCTATGCCGACTTTTTACCAAAAAGTCTTGGGTTACAAAAAAATCTTCTAAGACTAAGTCGATGTTCCTAGAATTTATTGTGATATGACAAAATCTCCAATTTCTAAAATCGGATTCAAACTTGCTGTTAATTTCACTCAAGCGCATTTTTAGCTTGACCTAAAGTACTGGGTAGTTTTTAGAAATTTTTAGTGCAAATGACCCGTGGTCAATTTTCTTCAAGCCACAATGAACCCACTTGACACATTGGTAACTCTCGGTTATCGTGAAAATCTCGAGAATTCAAATACGAACACATGGTACTAAAACGATAGAGAAATTAGTCTAATGCTGGCTGACAAGAATTTTTCAATTTAGTGGTGTCACCCATGAGTAGCCACACATCTCAGTTGAATCGACTTAGCTTTGATCTCAAATCGATTTTATACTGTGCTGTAGTGGCCTCTAAAGACGAGCATGGTCGAGAAGTCGATTCCTGGTTGAATTGTCAAGTTTATTGCCTTAAAATTCCTTAATAGCTTCCTTGAATAGTCTAGTTATCTTGAGAGTGATCAGCTTTGAGAACAGCCCTATAGGCGCGTTGATGAAATGCCTGATTTATTCAATAGAAAACAGGACTGAAAATTTGGGATGTTACAATCCAACCAAATAACCCATATCAAAATCCAACTTCTTATTCCAAATAGTTTTTTTTTTACTGTTGATGACATTTCGTATTCGAAATGACCAGAATGATTTGAAGAATTTCATTCTTGGCTAAACACTCAAAATCTCACGAATCATGACAAGTATGAGGTCCTTCTTGAATTTGTTACAAGGTTTACTAGAAGCCTTAAATATTGTGGCAATCAACCCAAAAAATGACCAAGTTCAATTACTGCTTTTAGCATACTTTAGCCAAGCCATGACAACCATCTACCACTTTTTCATAGGAAAACTCGTATATCTTATTGAGCTCAAAAGAAGAGAATATTTCAAAAGAAGAGCAATTAAAAAAATATTGGGTGGAAAGGTCCAAGTATGGATCTAAACATTTCCAGAGGAAGAAAAATGGCAGTTTTTGTGAAAATGAAAGATTACTTAGATCGCAAAAAATCAACTCGATACTTCATTTGCAACAAAAACATCATTTCGCCAAAAATTTCTCCTAGGTGAAAAAGGGTAAGAACCACTTGATACATCACATTGAAATTGAAACTGGCATTTGACTTGAAAATGATGATGTTAAATTATTGTTTTTCACCGATGAAGACTCATTTGAGCAAACATTTTATGTCATTTCTTGTTATCAAACTCTTAGTGAAATTGATTCTGATTTAGACTCTGAAGATCTTTTCTATATGTCCCTCACCTATTCAAAATAAGACCCTAGTATATATTCTAGTTAAGTCCATTATCCTCATTTTCTTGTAAAAATTATCACCTCAAGTTTATGAAACTAATCACAATTATTACTCTTATAGATACTAGTGCCAGTTCTTCAATTCTAGACACAAAAGTTTTTCCTGAAGAATACTGAATTTTCTGTGTTTGGTATTTCAATTCTACCTCAGGATATACTTCTTTTTACAAATGTGCGAGCTACACTAGTAACTATCTAGTTCTTCCCTCAATGTTCTGTAACCACTAAAATCTTTAAATATAGCCTTTCTAACAAAGATTTGATCATTGGTTGGGATGTTATAACTCAAATTCCTCAACTTCAAATCATTCTTGGAAAAGACCTAAAGTATAAAGATAAACTCTTTGAATTTGTCAATATCCAACGGCTCTTTTCCATCCAAATGAGTTTATTGGATCCAATCATGCAAAAACTATTAGAATTCTGTTTGGAATCTCACACTGACTTCTCTCAAAAGTGTCTCCATCCTTTGTGAAAAAAATCAAGAGTTCTTTGTTAGCCGTCCTTTTAAAAAAATGAAGACATAAATCCCACAAAGGCGAGTCGCATGAGAATGATGTTGCTACTCAAAAGGAGTGCTTAGAGTTGCTACATTAAGGCCTTATTGAAATCTCAGATCCCAAATGAGCTTACGAAGCTTTTTATGTCAATAAACGAGTCAAGTAAAATCGAGGAAAGATGTGGCTGGTAATCAATTATCAGCCCCTCAATCTCTTCCTCCAAAATGACAAATTCTCTTTACCGTCTCGAAATTCCCTTTTTGCTGGATTATCCAAAGTCCACAATTACTCCAAATTCGACTTTAAAGCTGGATTTTGGCAACTGGACATTCATCTTGAAGACAAACCCAAGATAGAGTTCTATATTCCAAACAAATATTATTAATGGAAAGTTCTCTCTTTTAACTTCAAAGTAGGCCCATCCTTATTCCAAAAAGTAATGTACCGTATTTTTAGTCAGTCTCATTAAGTGCAGTGGTCTAGATTGATGACATCTTACTTTACAGCTTTGATGAGGAATCTCACTCTGACTCCTCTATCAATTTGCAAATATTGTGAAAAAAATATGGAATCATGCTTTCTCAAAGAAAGATAAACATTACCCAGAAAAAAATTGAATTTCTTAATATGTACCTCAATAACATAGTATCCAGGGCCACACATTGCTCAGGAATTATTAAAATTCTGAGAAGAAAATTTTACAACAAAGCAAGTTCAGCAATTTCTTGGGATAATCAATTATCTTCGAGACTTTGTTGCTTTGCTGCTTCCATTACAATTGATGTTGAAGAAGAATCCTCCGCCTTGGAGTAAAGCTCAAACTAAAACAAATACAAAACTGAAAAAAAGTTATGCAGAATCTTCCCCTATTGCAAATACCATCTAGGGAGGAGAATCCTCCAAACCGATGCTAGTGACGAATACTGGGTAGCCATATTGTTTGAAGAAATTGAAGATAAGCGAAACATTTACGCTTACAAAAGTGGAAAGTTTTCTCAGGCTAAAATGCATTATCATTCTACTTTCAAGAAAATATTAGCAGTAAAGAATGTGATAAAAAAAAGTCTGAAATCCATCTTATTAGCCATTATTTCCTGGTATAATTAGATATCGCATCTTTTTCTCAGATGAATAAATTCAAACAGAAGTAGATTCCCCACTCTCAACTACTTCAACGGGCTAAATGATTTTCGAAATACTCTTTTGAAACCAAACATATTGCAGGAAGGAAAAATGTTCTTACTGATTTTCTCTTCAGACCAAAGGCACTAGCAAAAATCAATATGTACATTTTCTTGCATGCTTTTCCTCAATAGGAAAGGTACAATATTGAAAGAATATGAGATTGGCCAAGTTTGGAATATCCTTAGGAAATCATTGAATAAATCTAAAACGACAACCTCACTAAAAATCTTGATAACCTCATATGGCAACGCCATGCAGATCTATTCAAATTCCATAGAGGCTCAATTCTTTATCCTTTCAGATTAAACTCTAGGTACCCATTTATCCATCCATTAATCTTGAAAGAAGATGATTTCCCTAACAAGTTTCGATGGTGGTTTTGGTTCTTAACCAATAAGTATTTAATAGCTACTGAGTTCTCCATCACAAAATTCATTATCAAGTTAACCAAACTGATTGCACTTCGGTGTAATGAGGAAAGTGAAAGCGACAGGAATCTTCTGAAGGTGCTTAATTAGTTTTATCCTCCTACTTACTAGAAACGCCTCTCTCTACAATAACTTAGAAGTGCCCTTCGGCCAGAACTAGAAACACATATGGTTGTGTTTTTTTGTCGATCATGGACTTTTGTACAATATAATGGTACTCTCATCAATGCATTGGAAGGAGTAGGAACCACTATCTATAAGTCTCAACCACATCTTCAAGAAGCTCGTATCTACAAATCATTTCCTGATTGCGTCAGATTTGTCGAATACAACTACAGAGAATTGTAGAGAGTCATATGCCAAGAAAACTGGACCATTTCTAGAGAAGTATGGGACTACTTTAAACCTATCCCATGGGACCACCATGGTCTTGCACCTGAAGCCAAACAAGCACTTGAGGAGTTCAAGTAAGCATAGAGTCAAGCAAGGGCACCTCCATCACAAGAACAAGAAATGGTAGACATGAACGATTCCACATAGTCCTATCAGGAATCCTATGCCCAATGGGGAGGTTATCTTTCTCAAGATCCCTATGATTAAGAACTTTTGTCCTTATCTCTTGGAATGGACCCCAGCACAGTCTCCTATTATGCCCAAACAACAAACTAGCCCCAGCCAGTCATGCCTGCCAACACTCCAAGACCCTCCAAGATTCAGAAGAGGAATCTATCTCAAGCAGTCAAAGTATGTAGGATGCTTTGATCTCATAATGGGAATCCTCTCATAATACCAATAGTCCTCTTGATGATATTGGAATGGACCAACGCTATAAGGAAGAACGGCTTGCAAGACATAGCTATGATGATTCAGACTATGACTATAACTCTCAAGATGGTAGATAGACCTATAGCAAAAGTTACCATAGCACAAGTTACTACAACAAAGTATTGTAGCAATAAGTTAGGGAAATCACTATTCACAGTCATTGTTCATATCACCTAGAATAATTATTGACTGGGAATCTCAGAGCCTCTATGTGTTTTAAGACCCGTGAGCTCGGTCTTTAATTTTTGTCACCTCTTAATACTTATAAAAAGCAAATATGATGTAATGTTATGGGCAGAGTCCCTTGAAGTAAGGTGTGTGCTTATGCAAATTCTCTTCATGTCTCTCTAAACACTTTTTCTTCTCTAGCTTGATAGGATTCTCTGAGAAATGTAACTCGACTAAGTTGAAGATGTTACTATCCTGGCGTCTTTGAGTGTCTCTATGTTCTGATCCGAATTTTTGGATAGTTCATCACTAAAAAATTTACCTAAACATATAAGATTTAGTAGAGGTGTCGCATCGCCTAGCAAACTAAATTTAAAAAAAATTCAATTACGTAAAAGTAATCATAAAAGTATTTTGTTGTTGTTTAGATTAAATAAGAAGTATTTATGATTGCTCCGCAAGATGATGGTAAGCTTAAGACTATCTAAAAGGTTCTCTCATTCTCTAATAAGGAAAAATGGAGAAAAGTTTTGGAAGATGAAATGGAGTTAGTGAGGGAAAATTACGTTTGGGACTTGGTTGATCAGTCACCTAATCGTAAGGCTATTTGAAATAAATAGGTTTTTAAGATTAAGTGACGGATGGATCCACTAAAAAGTATGAGACTCATCTTGCGGTGAAAAGCTATACTTAATAAGAGGGTATGGATTATAAAGAAACATTTTCACCAGTTATAAGATTTGTCTCTATATGCCTTATCCTAACCATTGTCGCACATTTGGACTTAGAACTACATAAACTAGATGTAAAGACAGCATTTCTCAATGGAGAACTAGATAAAAAAATCTAGATGATCTTCATAGCTGAAGGTCAAGAATGTAAAGTTTGCAAACTTCATTGCTCATATATAGTCTTAAACAATCATCTCGATAGAGGTATTTTCATTTTCATCGAGCTATAATGTATTTTGGGTTCACAATGATCAAAGAAGATCACTATGTATATGTCAAACAATCCGAAGATAAATTTGTGATTTTATCACTTTATGTGGATGATATGACAAGGGTTTGATTATCATTATAAGAGAATGGTGGTTTTCTAATTTTGAAATGAAGGAGATGAGAGAAGCTGCCTATATATTGAGAGTTAAAATGAAAAGAGATCGACTAAGGAAACTTCTTACTTTATCACAAGAGTCTTATATAATAAAGATTTTTTTAGCTTTTCAACATGCAACATTGTAATCTCATTGATATTTCTGTCATGCAAGGTGAAGGCCTTAGTTCTAAGATATGTCCTAAAACTCCAAAAGAAAAGAAAAAATTAGAAATTGTTCCTTACGCTGGTATGGTCGGAAGTTTGATGTATGCTATGATATATACTCGACTCGACAAATGTCATACACCGTGGGATTGGTGAGTCAATATTAATCAAATACTAGTCAAGTATACTAGAAAGCAGTGAAGATGATTTTAAGATAATTGAAAGGCATTATGAACTATCGTCTTTATTATCAAGGCAATAATTTACGCTTATCAAGTTACTTAGATGCTGATTGGGAAGGAGACCTAAATAAGCATAAATCGACTTTAGGTATATGTTCTTACTCAATGAAGGTGTAATTTCTTAGAATAACAAAAAACAAAAATGTACAATCTTATCTATGATGAAGGCAGAATTTATTGCATGCTCTACTGTAGTACAAGAAGCAGTATGACTAAAACGTTTTTTTGGAAAATTTAGCTATTGTCACTGAGGTTTCAAAACTGGTGATAGCTTATTATGATAGTTAAGTAGCCATTGTCTATATGAAAGATCTTAAATATCATAGTAGTACAAAGCATATTGATATAAAAAAAACAACTTCATTAGAGATATAATAGTATAGAAAGAAGTGGTTTTACAATACATTTCAACCAATCGAATGGTTGATGATCCGTTTACGAAGGTTGTTCCTTAAAACGTATTCTTGACTCACATGATGTCTATAGGTTGTGTAGAATATGATATGCAATATTGTTGAAGATCATTGGTTTGCATATATGTGAATATATATATATATACTTGTTTGTCTTTAGTGACTTTATATTTCATCAATAAGTACAAATCCAATATGAGACTAGTACAAATACACATATATTGT
This sequence comes from Eucalyptus microcorys, assembly GCA_014182515.1. Lineage (NCBI taxonomy): Eukaryota > Viridiplantae > Streptophyta > Magnoliopsida > Myrtales > Myrtaceae > Eucalyptus > Eucalyptus microcorys. The sequence continues at coordinate 28,468,314 of CM024570.1, forward strand.
TTGAAAGGTATGTTGATAGGCAATGATTGGCTCACTCATATGAGTAATCATCTTAATTGTTATAGTTAGCACATTAAGATGAGACAGTATGTACTTCTAAACACTAGAAGAGTAAGTTTAGTACATAAAATAATTTTATGTCGCCTTGATTGGAATTAAGATGAGGTTCACAATTTGTATGTGATAAGACCAAACATGATAGTCCCATAATCATGTATGCCTGAAGGATGTCGGATGCGAGTACTTAATTAGACACTGTAAAAAGTGAATTGATATACCACTTGAGTTAAACATGAATGTATGAAAAGCACATGACTATGTTTAGGCTAATATTTGCATAGTGAATGTGTTTAATAAATGACATACGCTCTTACAAAAAGAGAAATTAACTATAAAATGTAATTCATACTACATGTGCATTGTATGACTAATAATGAAAGATGAGTGAAATTATCTTTATTTACTCATTGTATGAGCTAGTGAGGTAATTTATAATTTATCTTATTTTTATGCCCTATATTACTTTTAACTAAATTCTCAAACTGAGAGATCAATGTTGCTATTTTAACATGTTATCGATGGTCACAAATAAATATGCTTTTATGAGACGTGTCCAAGGAAAACATTTTTTCTTGAAATGGATAGAGACATAAGTGTGAAGGAAGATTATTGTTGTTTGATATCTATCACATGTATTTACCTATTGACAAATTATATCGCTTTCTGTGATTTTAGATATAATTGTAAATATATGGTGTTATAAGAATAATCAAGTATAGCCTTTAAATGATATGTATATTTGGATTGATATAGCAAAATATGTCTAGTCATTATAAGACATCAATTGTTTATTTCTTTTTGAGGTTGTAACTATTACGTTATTTCTAACGGGTGCATAATTTGAGCTCCCAAGTATAGGTGTACTCACTAACCACATGACTTTTTTTTCCAATATGAATTTTTTATAAAGTAAATGAATGTTAAATGTCTTTTATTCTTGATAGAGAATTATTAAGCCCATCATGTCCAAGTGGGAGATGTTATATTTCGTTGGTACATATATGATGAGGTATGATTAAGATACACCAGTTCGTCTTAATGTAATGTGATAGAAAGACACCTTTAGAAAATATGTGAGAGGTTGTCTGGTGAATGGTTATCTGTTAAGGGGAAGTTAACATATAAATAACCTTCTTAAGATAACCGCCATAATCAATTGCAAAAAGAACGTTGTGAAAACGGTTCTTTCCTTTCCTTTCTCCATCATCAACAAAAACAATAAACAAAAAGACTTCTATTTCTACTTTGGGAAACCAATCGACATTAACGCTGTTGAATGCGAATACTTTATTTGTGATTGTATTCGGACTATTGTGAACTCATATCGTCCATCGTTCGCTCGTGATTCAATGTATATTCCTGGATAATTCATTTATTGCGCATCGATGAAGTTACTTGTTTCTTCCGTCAACTCTTCTTCCAACAGATAACAATTAGCAAGAAACCATTTTAAGATTCATTTCATTGAGGGAAAAAACGGAGAGACTATTATCTGCAAGATTAGGCATTATACATTATTCTTTAAGGGCGGTACAAATGCTACTTGTCAAGCCACTCCATCCACTTCTCATTCAAAGATCTAAATTTGTCAAAAGGGTATATCTATCGATGCTGATTTAAGCACATAAATATGAGGCTGACAATTTTTATCTTCGTAATTCCCTCTCGAGTCTCTTCTTTAGAGGATGATCTCGGGACATGAGTCGCACCGCATACAACACTTGATAAGAAACCATTTTAAAATCATCTCATCGGAGGAGAAAACCGCGCGACTACCATTTGAAAGGCCAAACATGTATTATTCTTTAAGGGGAGCACATATGCTATTCTTATCAACCCACCTCATCCACTTTTTATTTGAAGATCTAAATCTGTCAAGCGTTATTCGGCAGTCTACTTAGAGGGCAATCTATTGAATTTAAGCATACATAAATTTAAAAAAAAATCATATCTTAACCTTGCTTGTGGAACGTTCTCTGTTACACCAATATAATTCAACTTTTGGGGTCGAATATATAAAGTCCACTTGATTTACATGTTTCTATGGGGAAAAGTGTTAACAAAGTTATAAACCTTTTGTATTTGTGCCAATTTAGTCATAAACATTTTTTCTTGGTGCAGATTCAGTCATTTCTAGCTAATTTTGGTCAAATTTTGCTGATTAGGCGTCGGCTGGCTGACGTGACATGATTGGCGCTGACGCATACAACTTTTAATAATATTTTAATATTTTTGAATTTTTCCTTTTCTTTTTTCTTTTCTTTTTCTTTTTCTTTCTTTTCTTTTTTCCTTCTCCTCCTCCTTCCTTCGGTGACGGCCAGCGAGGCTCAAGCCCTCGCCAGTGGCTGCAAGGCCGGCCTTGTGCGGGGCGACAAGGCTCGCCCTCGCCGAATCTAGCGAGGTCGAGCCTTGTCGGCCATGGGAGAGGCTCGACCTCACCAGATCCAATGAGGTTGAGGCTCGCCCAATCTCAGGCGAGGCCTTGGCCGTGGGGATAGCCTCATGCGGGGCTGGCGAGGGTTGAGGCTCACCTAGCCTTTGGCGAGGCCTTGGTTGCGAGGGTGGCCTCACCGGTCATGGGCGAGGCTTGAGCCTCGCAGTGGCTGGCGAGGTCGACCTCGACCTTGCTGGCCATCACCTCTAGCCGATCACCAAGGTTTGGCGACCGGCTGGAGGAAGGAGGAGGAGAAAGGAAAAAGAAAAAGGAAAAATAAAATAAAATAAAAATTCAAAAATATTAAAATATTGTTAAAAGTTGTCCACGTTAGCATTGATTGTACCACGTCAGTCGACCGGCACCCAGTCAGCAAAATATGGCCAAAATTAACCAGAAATGACTGAATTGGCACAAAGTGAAAATGTATAGGACTAAATTGGCACAAAAAAAAAAGTTTATGACTAAATTAGCACAAATGCAAAATGTTTATGACTTTTTTTTTTAACACTTTTCCATGTTTCTATATTTTGACTGAAAAGGAAAAAACTATACTATAGACCAAGGGCTCTCGGGTCTCGTCTTTTGTGATTCATGAAAGTAAACCTTGGGTCACGTGTGAATTATCGGATCAAGAGCAACCATGGATCCATAACATAAATAACTACAAGATTACTAACGGAATTTGATGCCCAACTATTGGCAAAGAAGAAAGAAAGGTCATTTTATTATTTTTATTTTCAGCTTCCATTTAACTCTTGTCGCCTTGGCATCTCTCCTCGATGCGATGGAGGCATTATCAGTCGCGTTCGGCTTATGTGCGCCAGTCGTACCGCGACAACTAGATCTAGCGAAATCTCATGTGAAAATCATCAAAATGAAACGCTGCAATTGGTTCACATGTTGTGGACGCATATTAAAAATATCCCGATGCGATCTGTCCTCTATGTAGCCAATTATTATTATTATTATTATTATTACTATTTTTAAGTTTCCTCTATGTTGTTCATAAAAATTCTAGCTCTTCCTTTTGTTGTTTTATCTAGTTCCAGCTTGCCAGAGGCAAAGAAATATTGATAATTCAACAGATTCCCACTTAACCCCCAATGATTTATCTAGTTCCGGTTACTGAAATACCTGTGTCATTGCTTGAGTCCTGCTTAACGAATAACCTTTTTACGCTGTTAGTATAACATATGAAAATCTGTCGAAAAGCTTAAAAAAGCGATTGGGAGGATGGACAAGACTCGTGGAAACCTATTTAGATGCTCCAATCCAATGATTTGTACTAGGATCTAAGATAATCATGTAATACACAAATACAAAAGGCCAATTATAATAACAATAGTCACTCCTCGTCGTCATCTGTCTCATCCTACCCCTCATTCGCATCCTGTACTTGTTGCGCCTCCACTATCTTCCCCTCTTTTTCTACTAACAATTCTTGCTCAGCCTTCTTGGCTATGAGCTTCTCATTCTCCTTCATCTTCATGTTGAAGAAACTCAATCATGTCCTTCAAAGTCTGCTTCGCAAGCTAGGCCAGAATGACTTTGGCGGTCCAGGCCGAATCCTCAGTCTCTCCAAGGAGCACGTGATCCTTGATGCCCAGCTAGTTCGACGCCAAATTCCTGGACTCGCAGGGTGTAATACCATGTGGAGGAGACATCCATAGCACCTGGTTATAACAGCGCCTAGTCAAGCTTTTCTTTGTGATTCGTGTGAAAATTATGATCCACTCGTCGCCATAGCACCATCAGAGGCTAATGAAGTTTTCACACATTTTGTTGAGCGTGAAAAGAATAGGCTCGAGGTTCAACACCAAGGTTCAGTCCCTCGAAATTCACATAGACTATGGTCCAATATTGTACTTTATATATTTATTTATTTTGGTCAGAAATTCTTGTACGTTTTCCATGCCTTCCAAAATCGAAGTTGCCAGGAAACTCCAAGAAGTCGTATGTGCATTTTGCAGTCTAAGCTTTGCTGAACTTTGGACCACTTGATTTGAGGGTTTTCCAAGTGCCAGTCAGCGTTGCTCGCTTAATCGAAAGAATGCACGCAATTGCATCCGATTCTATGAACATTGCCACCAAACTACATTGGAAAAGGAAAGGAGGGGGGAGAGAGAGAGAGAGAGAGAGAGAGAGAGAGAGAGAGAGATGTTGCCTGTTTGAATGATCCAATTCCAGAAGGCAATTGGGAAAAGCTTGTACTGCTAGCTGCTTAGAAAGACACCTTTTCTGATTTGAGCGTGTGGGCTTGCTGAAGATGAATAATTATATCACATGGCATGGGCCATCTGGGCTAACTTCCCACAGCTATCTGCCTCTCCTCGCCCCCTTTTTATTTTATTTTAGAAAAGATAACACCAAAAATCTAAATTATATTCATCCTGACATCATTATCCTAATTTTTTTTTTATATATGTTACGAAATATTCAAACTTGTATTCATATGACACATATATATACTCCAATCAAGGTTTTTTTTAAGACCGTCATTTGAAATTTGAAGTGGCGGCTGACAAGGTTTTATTGATATATCTCAAGAGCAAATGGCATCGGGTAGGGATGAGTATCGGTCTAGGGTCAATCCTGGACCAACCTTGAACTGGCCCAACCCTACCAATCCTAGTCCAGTTCCTAGGGGGACTGTATTAGTCCTTAATCTTGGAATTCCTGAACTAATATTGTGTGGGTTGGTTTTCAATTCTGAGAGTTTAGAGTTGATCTAATCCAGACCAACCCTGATTGTATATATTATATAATATCTAAAATATATAATATATTATTTATAATTTTTATATAGAAAAAACCTTAAATGAAACGGCGTCAACATCATTAAATGCCTCCTTAGTGAGGAATCCAAGTAATTTTACGATGTTTTTTAATAGCTTGCAACATCAATAGCTATAATTTACAAAAAAGGAAAATGTCTTTGGACCAACATTGTACAAATTAATGATTAATCCTAGGGTTAGGGAGTGGACCGGGCCAACCTAAACCATACTCACCCCTAGCGCCAGGCGCTGCATTAGAAAAAGACTATAAAAGAAATAGACAAACTGAAAAACCGAGCAAAAAAGAGAAGAAAATTCAAACTAGATGAGAGAGAGATTGCAAAAGTTCAAAAAACTCGGTACACCTCTGCTGCCGTCCTCGTCTTTTCGTCACCGACCCACCCCCTCATCGATCGATGCAATCTGGAGCAAGCTCCGGTTGCCGTTTCGAGGTCGACCTCAGATATGGATGTCGGTGCCTTTGAGTCATGTACCCAACAAAAATTAATGAAAGAAACAATATACAATCTTCAACCGAGCCCCAAAAAAGAAACAAAATTCTATCACATAGCTTTGCAAACTAATTGTTGCATTGCTAGGATTACTCTTGTGATATAAAGTGAGGACTGTAACCCATTAATCTGTGTTAGTGCATTTGAGGAGAGATGGAGTTTGATGAATAGACTACTTGGCAGGTTAAATTGACACGGTGTATCAAGCTAATCATGCTTCCCTAAAGTAACTTGGGGGTGGTTTCTGGTGTCACTAGACCTCATGAGAGAGAGAGAGTTTGTGAGGCATGCAAAGCACCTGAGGTTCATCAAGGAGCATCTGAAATTTCTAAGCTCCACGTTAGGATGATAATCAAGAAACTAAACTTCAGTTTTAGTGTACTATTTGTTGCTTACAATGTCAACTCGTGTCACGATGACTAAGAGTCCCCGGAAGAATAAAGAATGAAGATTTGTCTTTTACTTGAATGAGTCTTGCCACTATCTTTTTGTCAAGACCTAACGCAAAGATTCCTTCGCAGTTCATAGTTATTGCTTCCAAAGCATCTTGTCTCTTTTTTAAGCTACTTATTCTCTAGCTGTCCTCTTATTGCAGATTGCACTAATTTGACCCTCCCTGAAGCTCCATTGTTGATATCATCTTATGTTCTTCATCTGCGGAAAAAAAGTCTCTTTATGTTTAGCAAATCACCCTCTAAATGTTGACTCTGTCTAGGAATTGAATGAGTTCTGGAATTTGAAACTTCCTCATGACCTTAGAGGTTGAGAGAGGAGTCAAGAACATTCTTATTTTCTTTCTTTTGGCCGAAAGGATATCAGCACTTCTTTCATTACATAACATCATTAGCATCGTTATGGAAGAAAACATTTCGAAATCCTTCTCTAACAAAACAAAAAATGAAGAAGGATAAGAACAAGAACAAGAGGGAAGTCAAGCTCACTCAACTCACACTTTCTGAACTACATTAACCAATGCCTTTGGGGGCAAAAGTTCAATAATTGGACTGCTCGATGATCTGATCCAAATTCAATCTGCTGACATTAGCATGTCAACATATACTTTTTCAAAATACATAACAATGATATAAATGAAGAGATTCGAGAAAGAATTGGAAAAAAAACTGCGTTAAGTTCACTCATTCGAGTTTCTATTTTTAACTTAATCATACTAAACATCATGTATATCCCTAAATTCATGATTTTAAAAACCAGGGGCTACACAGTAACGGATTTATTTGTTGTTTTCATGATATATTATCCAGCTTATCTTCTTTGTATGAAAATTTTCTTCTACTTTGCTGTTTCTGGATAATTTTGTGCAAGCAATGAAAAATAATTCAACCCAGTTATCATAGCCCGCCATTCGAAAGAAGAAGTTGTATCTATAGTTCCAATAAAATTAAAAAATAAAAAATAAAATAGTATATTAGCATGTGAGAGCAACAGGCGGTGACATGGTAAGATGGTTGATGCAGGCAAGAAATAGGCTGATGGAAACTTTCAGAAAAATGAGAGAGGACAGAGGAGGAAGAGGGAAGAAAGCTCCTGAGGACTTCCTATAGTCCATGTTAGAGAGAGATTCATTGCCTCCTGAAGAGAAGATGGATGACTCAGAGATCATGGACAATTTGTAAACTCTGATCCATGCTGGGCAGTCCACCATGGCAACTACCTTAATGTGGAGTGTTAAGTTCCTGGATGAGAACACAGATGCTCAGGATAGGTTCTGGTTGAGTTTTTCTTGTTAATCCAATCATAATCTGTGTGTCGTGTGAGGGATGTCCATAGTTTGGTTTGGGGAGGGTTTTAAACTGAATTGAATACGCTAATTTGCAAATATGTTTTGAACCACGACTCAAACCAAATTGAAGAGATTAGACAGCCAAGGGAAAAAAAATATTCAGCTTAATCCAGATGAGACACTTCAGAATGAGTGAATGCCTTCTACGTGGTCATCCGAAGACATACCTGCTATATTACTTGCAAGTTACATTCTTAACTTTTCATTCAAGAGTAAGTTTTCAGCATAGGGCCTGAACAACAGTTAACGTGAATCTTTAATTATATGAGATGCAATGTGCAAAGAAACTGTACGGAATGTCTTCTATCTGTTTATTTTGATTTGGTAAATAAATGGAATTTAAAACCGGGCCAGAGTACCACAGAGAGAGAGAGAGAGAGAGAGAGAGAGAGAGAGAGAGAGTATAAACTAGTAGTATAAACTAGCTGAACGCTGAACTGATATGAAGATGAAATTTCAGGAAGAGCAGTTGGCTAGTGAGGAATAAACCAAAAGGGGCTGCTCTCACTCTTGAAGATCTCAACAGCATGTCATACGGCTTAAAGGTGGAATCTCCCTATCACATGCATATTGCAAATTTTGTCCTCTTCATGCTCATGAACAACGTGGCATGTGTTCAGAACAATGCCGACATTTGAAAATTCCAGGTTGCTAAAGAGACGCTTAGAATGGTAAATGTGCTCTTATGGCACACCTGGGTGGCACTCAATGACTGTAATAATGAAGGCAAGTCAAACGTCTCTGTTGCGGAGAAGCTATACTTGCAAACTATGCACTAAAAGTTATGTGTATCATTCCTTTTCAGAGTAAGTCCCATTGAGTCATCCGATGAATATGCAGGCTACAATATCAAGAAAGGATGGAATGTAGATATCGATGTGACTTGGATTCACTATGATCACAGCATTTACAAGGATTCCAATCAATTTAACCCTTCAAAATTGATGTAATATGTCCTCTTCAAAGCCTCTTTTTTTCCATCTCTTTTCCAACTTCCTAAATCACTATTTGACTGATAAGCATTTCAAATCTCTGATCATATACAAATCTTCAGGGAATGCAAAAGCCACGCAGTTTTATACCATTTGGATCAGGATCCAGAACATGCTTGGGAATAGACATGGCAAAAGTTATCATGTTGACCTTCTTGCATCGGCTGACGAGCATGTACAGTTATGTCATCCTCTGGTCTGCTAAGAAATGCATCATTCTAAAGATTCATTGCTAAACTAGTTCTGAAAGATTCAGCCCTTCACAAATCAATAAACAACGGGGTCCACCCAACAAAAAGAATTTTTATCCTTTGGGTATGATCGGTTCTGTCTGCCGTATCATTCATAGAATAGATCTTGACAATAATATTCCAACCCTTTTCCAATAGCCAAAAAGCAAAATAATTTGATTTGCTCTCCTTACAGGTGGACACTTGATGACCCAGACACCAGCCTAAAAAAGAATGCACACGTGCCATGGCTGAGGAATGGCTGCCCCATAACCTTGAATTCAATTTGATAGAGAAGGAGAAGAAAGATGGCTGGGAAATAAAGCACTTTGATGATTATCTGCAGATATAGTAAGCCTATTTCACTGAAAACAACGTGGGCTTTCATGTCAATCAAAAGATCAATTTTCAGTTCACAGAACAAATCATAATCAGGCACCATTAGCTTATTTCTGCTGGTGCTTTTCAGGAATATCAGCTCACTAGAATTAAGAAAAAAACTGGGTTTGCTTCTTGTGTCTAAGGAGAAGTCAAGGAATAGTGCTAAAGTGAAAGGAAGTGATGGAGTCTACAAATCATAATCAGGCACCATTAGCTTTTTTCTGCTGGCGCTTTTCAGGAATATTATCTTACTATTAAGAACAAAACTGTGCTTGCTTCTTGTGTCAAAGGAGAAGTCTATGAATAATGCTAAAGTGAAAGGAAGTGACAGAAGATCATTCCCGGCCTCTACTTTGACAATTTTAAAGTGAAAGGAACTTGAGGAAAGCAGGAAAACAAAAATCCTAGCGAGGGATATCATTCACTAGTCAGCCATAAATTTTCCTAATAAGAGTTGGGCCTTTGTCTTGTTTTAAAGGGCAGAAGAAAACAAGGATTAAGCTCATCAGCCTTCAAATTTTGATTATTCATGTAGTAGCAGTCAGCATCCGTATACTCAAAAACTCTCAATCTTGATAGAGAAGGATATTATTCATTATTCAGCCATAAAAATATTTTCCGATTAAAGTGACAATCATAGTACTAAGATGTTGGGAAGTACAAAATCCTAATTAACATCTCAGTATACAGAGTGATATACTGAACCCCACCCCTGCAACATGAATTTGTATTCTTGGACTGTGCTTTTAATTGCTTGTTCTACAGGTAGTCTCTCCATGCTTGATGCACCAAAAAACCCATGAGCTCCCTCCAGTATGAATTCTGCCTCTTTTGGACCAGATATAGGACCTGCACAATCACATTAAAATTCTTTCACTTCTCTACCGTGTCCAGAACTGTTGGATGTTCAGGGAGAGAAGACCGCTAATATGACTCATCCAAGGTGTAGGACATCAGATCATAAACTATTTGAGGCAAACTGAGCAAAGTAGGATAAAGTGCCAAGGCCAAAGCAAGAACAGTGAACAGAATTTGATGCTCTACAATCTCTAACTAAGAAAACAAGAGTTGAAAAGAACTCAAGCAAAACGAGTGGAAGAACCAGAAAATTCAAAAAGAAGAAAAAAGGAGGACAATACAGGAAGTATTAAGAACACCTAGAAAACAGAACTAACTAACAGCACACATCTCTCCGGTCATGCTGCATGAAAATTGCTCAGAGGTGTCTGGAATTGTTTGGATAATGGTTCAACCACAAGTTGTGCAAAAGCAGAGGATAGACAATGACAGTCATAATCATATTCCAGAGAGATGTAATCAGAGGTGGTGAAGGAATTCAGCACCAAAAAGATTTAGAAGATGCGTTCAAAATATACCTCATGGCATAAGATGATGGCGTGAGAATGGATCCTATGTGTGGCATTTGCAATAGCTTGTACATGAATTACACTTTCCTCCAATGCGACAGCAGTCTTTGCACCTATTGAGCCAGAAGTTGTAAGGCACATATGAGCCACTATAATATCAGCTCCAGCTTTTGCCATTTCTGCAGCTTGATCTTCATTGCATAAGGAGTTTTTAATAACCCCTTTTGGAAGCTTTTGCGATCATCTCAACTTCCAAGCAACAAAGAGCAAAGAGAGAAGCTGCTCATAAACGCAGAAATACTCAAGTCGGAGTATTAGGAAATGTTATCTGGGAAAACCTACTCATAACCCATTCCTGTTTCTTCTAGATTCTGTCTGAAATTCCATGCCCACGGTAAGAAAATTTTGCAGCCAAAAAAATCCAATTGACTCCACTTGCCTTGGGAAGTAATCCATTGGACGAAAAGTGTCGGTTCCACATGCTCCAGCAAGAACAGGCACTGGCTTCACCACCTACACAAATATCTACTCCATATCAGAGCGGAACTATTTCAAGAAGGTAATGAAAAACAATTTAAAGGCGAAGCATTTCATTAATTCAAAAGAATCGTGGAGGAACATGCTTTCCCAATATTAATAGATGTTACGGAGCAAGTATGAAATAAATAATTGAGCATTTATGAAATAAATAAATTCTTTAATATTCTCTGAGTATATCAGTCATATCTAGCACCGTCCTAAGCTGTGGCTTCACAAGGAAACTCTATGAACATATGAAGGTTTTTTCCTAACTAATCCACCTTTACAGATTTCATTCATCCATCTCAATCTTTCTAAATATCCCAGTAACCAAAAGAAAATATCAATAGTGAGAAAAGAGTCCATCTTTTCCCCTTTCCCTATCAGTGCAGCCAAGGTTTTCTAACACCTCATATATTTGCATTCCCCCTTTCTCTCTCAATGGCCTAGACAAGATATAAAAAATTTGTGCACTGGAAGAACAACAACAACCACCAAGCTCATCCCACTAAGTGGGGAGGACCTGATTGATCATCTTATGCCGTTGAACTCCATTTCACATTGAGTTGCAGAAAAATCCAGATGCTAGTGATCTTTTCATAATCGTCTCTTCTCACATTTAATTTAAAATCTTCCCGTTCCTTTTCATGTGCATCTCAATCAGAGAAGCACATTCTCACCATAACATCCAATATCCATTGTCACCCATATATAAACCACATCAAATGGTTTCTCTCATCTTGTTCTCCATGGCAATTCACCAATTTGACGCGCTCATCTTACATCCTTTCTTTCCCTGAGTTGCCACACATTCAATGTATAAATTTCATCTGCCTCGCTCATCTTGTACGTTTATTGGTGCTTAAACACCCAACATCATGCGCCATGCATCCTCACCCCATTGCCATCTCACACAGAAGGCATCATATGATCGCACAAGACAATAAATGCGCTTATCTACTTCATTTAACATGATTTTTTTTTTCCAGTGAGATCTCATCAATTTCTCCACTCTTTGGTACCACATTTGCCTCCTATCTTTTTCTGTTTAGCGATGGGCTAGCAAGAAAATTTACGGTAAAAGAACACGTGTTAACACCTAAATTTCGCCTAAGTTAATTAATTAAAAATAGCATTAAAGGGTAGGAATTAGTCACAAAAAAAAAATTAAAAAAATTAAATTAAAAAAAATTAAAAAAATTAATTAAAAGCCCGCCTCCTTTCTCCTTCGGCCCAGCCCACGCCCATCCTTCCTCCCTCCGGCTGGTCTTTGCGTAGACCTGCAGAAAATAGAGTAGTAGCACAGCACAGAGGAGTAGCGGGATCGGGGTGGCAGGCGGCTAGCATGATCCGCAGGTTGGGAGCAGCCTGGCCGGTAGTTGGCACGGCAAGGGTCTTCGCGCGACGAACTGCAGAAGAAAAAGAGGACAAAAAGGGGAGAAAAACAGAGGAGGGGGAACTCGAGTAGAAAGGAGGAACACCAACACGAAACACAGAGAGAAACATAGAGAGAAACCGAGAGGAAAGGAAGAAGAACAGGCCGAAGAAAGAGCGAGGAGCCTCGGAATGCCCAGCTACCGCTGGTGAGCTGCCGACATCCGCCGTGGTCCTCGGAACCCAGTAGCACAGAGAGAGCGAGAATAGGGGAGGAGAGCAGCAACACAGGAAGCCCGAAGCCGAGAGAGACGGAGAGAAGGCTGGAGAGCGAGACTTAAGAGCCGAGAGCCACCCTCGGAACGCCCAGCCGCCACCAGTGAGCCGCCGACTGCCGCCATCTCCCCGGAACTCAAGTTGGTATTTTAACAAACACTTGGTGTGCGTCTTTTAGAACCGAGCCGACTGGAGTTCCCCCGACCGTTTCGGGTGGACTTCGGCCACTACCCATCCCTTGTTGTGTTTTTTGTTGCCCCTACATGCATCCTCAGCGATCTTGACTCACCCTCAGGCCTTGACCGAGCTCAGAACTCTTGGTTCGCCATCGCCCTCCACCTGCTCGCCTAAATGCCTGAACGAACTCTCCCATCCCAAACTCTTCCGTGTAGACTCCCTAGGATTCCTGTTTGCTGGAGGGTTGCCGCTGCAGCCAGACTGTCGCCCCGTTCGACCTAGGCGGCACCCTGTAGTCGCCGGAAAACACCTGCCCGCCATCACGGTGTCCCTAGTTGCGACTGGGCAGTCGTGGCCAGGGGAGTCCAGGCCGAGTTTGGCTAGATCCCTGATCTGGCCCATTCGACCCTCTTTGCATAAGGCTTGCCAGGGCCCTGTTGCAGAAGATTGGGCCCTCTGGTTGGGCCTAATCCCCCATGAGCTAAGGCCCGACCAGGGCTGGTCAGGCCTAGCCCAACTAGCCGGACCCGAGCGAGCCAATCAGCCCGACCCTCCCCCCAACCGGACCAAACCCGAGTCCCGTCGGAGATCGGACCCGACCTAAGTCGACTAGGCTGAACCTAGGTCAGGTCAGACCGAACTGGACCCAGTTCGACCCCAAAAATATTTTATTACTTTAAAAAAAAATTTAAAAATTTAAAAAATTTAAAAATATATATTTAAAAAAATTCAAAAATCCAAAAATTGCAAGGTTTGGTTAAGAATTGTTATGTATTGTCATTTTAGTGTAATTAGGCATTTATTTGCTTGTATATTGATTATAGCGCATGTATAGTTTGTCAATCTTGTTATATTTAATTGCACGTGTTTAATTTTATGACAATTAGGATCTTGGTAGCTATAATTATTATTTTAATGATTGCGCACTTGCATAATCACCTCATATGTTAGTGGATAGATATAAAATCAATTCAAATAGCCTGACAATTTTTTTTTTAAATGAACATGATTAGATACTGAAAGGGTATTAATTGGTTAATTAGTGTAATCAAGTCCCCGAATCTAGATTCTCTGGTTACGGAGGTATTCTCCCATGCCTCACTTGATTTCTAGCCGACCTCAATAAACTAGTGGCGGCTCCTTACTGCAAAAATCTTTAAAAATATCCCAATGTCACGCGGGGTATGGGCTTGGGAGAGCCCGCGCCTAATCATAGGCTTTAAGCTAATTTTTTAGGCAATACCCCTAAACCTATTCTCTCCTCCTGAGAGGTAGGTCGCAACAACACGGAGTGACATTTTAATTGAATTCTCTAATTAATGTTTTTCCCTTTGAATGTGTCTTCAAGATTAGTCCAATTTTAGAAGGCATTAATAGAAAAATGAAATACTCACAAGTTACTAAAGCATGCTCCTTCACAATTCGAGAATCCAAGCAGTTCTATTAGATTAATGGCAGTGGAAAGAAGACTTTCGGGCAACACCTTCATTAGCCATAACTAGCACGACTGCACTGCACGGCATAAGGCCACAACCCTGACAGCAAACCTCTTCCTGCCATGCAAAAGCGCCCCGAGGTGTACAAAACTATGATATCAACACCACCTGCTTCTTCGAATATTAGCAGAGATACCTGTCCCTGCACCAGCCCCTACGATTGGGATCCCTCTATTTATTTGATCTTGCAGCTGCTCTATTGCTTGTGTTCTTTTCGAAGTTTCTGCATTTCAATTACTTACATGATTATCAGTGGTATTCCTTAAACAACATATAACCCACTCAAAACAGTTGGGGATCACTTATATGCCTTCGAGATTGGCACCGCATGCAGTTCTTAGTCTTGAAGTCAAAACAGCAAAAATAAGATGAGCGATGCTTGGGGTGAGTTTGGTTTAGCTTTGCAAAGTCTCTTGGGGAAAATGTAAATTGCGTTTAGTAAAAAATCATTTGTAAAGCTACTTTGACTTAAATAGTATTTAATAATATTTTTTTTACAAAAGGCTTTTGGGTCTAATTTTTCTTTTTTCTTTTTTCTTTTTTTAAAAACACCCTTTGGTGAAAGGCTAAGGCCACCGCCTAGCCAAATCTAGCACCAGCAGCCGTTACCCGTGGTTGTGCGACCCCAGGCAACTCTAGGCGTCACGACCCATGTGGCCAGTCAGGGTCATACGACCTCCATGTGACACAATTGATCTGTTGAGAGTCTCTCGACCTTTTGCTTGCTTTAATCAATCGATCTATTGGATTGTGCAAGTGTTCGTCACTTGCCTATGTGGCCACGTCAGTCATCTTCGCTATTCGGCGCATGCAAAGAGAACGTACGCAAAAAGCTTGTGAAATCTCTCGTGCCTCGAACTTAGATATTTCTGGGTTCAGGTAATTCTTTAAAAATTGAGAAGGATCTAGTGACAAGCCCATGCTCTAACATTGTTCACTAATTTCAGAAAGAATTCTTCACTAATCTCACGACAGGTACTTTATCCTCGGACTGCCATGCAATTCATCTCAGTCAACATGTTGCTTTGCGAAGGTTTTGCGTACTTGATAGAGGAAACCGAACACCCAAGCGACAGCTCGCTAGAAGCGTGAATATAATGCTTAACTTAATGCTGCTGATTAATAAGGCAACATGAGCTTTGCGCTCGCAATTCACTCAGAACGAAGGATGGCATGAGAGAGTTCATGAGGAAACTTCGTCCAACCCTCATCTTTTCTTCTCCTTCCACGTCCGTAACAATCAAAGTGGCAACTCATGCAAAACCCTTTTTCGTACTTCGTTTTCTTCACCAGTATTTGGGATGTGCATCTAATAAAAGTGTGTTTTCTTTAATTGAGTTCTCAACAATTGGAATCGGAGTAGACAGTCAAGGACTATAGCCCAACGGTTTGGGATCGGACTATGCTGCAATACTACTCATGCATAGTTCGGCACTATGAAGTTGATTAGCTTGAGATTAGGCTTATTTGGGATAGTGCTTAGCAAATAATCAAGTCACAAGGAAAAGTACAAAAAAAGTCATAAACATATTGTATTGGTACCAATGTAATTCTAAACATTTCAATTGAGCTAATTTAGTTCAAATATTTTCACATTAATACTAATTCAGTCCATCTGTCCAATTTAGATCAAAAATCTGATGTGGACGTCAATTGTCTTATGTGGCACGGTTAGTGATGACATTGGTTATTTTTATAATTGTTTTTTTTTTTTTTTTTTTTTGCTTTCCCTTTACTTCAACCACTGGCCACAGGCCATGTCCGACCAAGTGAGGGTCAGCCTTGTCGAGCCACGCTTGGCAAGGCTAGCCTTCAGCAACAATTGGAAAAAGGAAAGAAAAAAGAAAAAAAATAAAAACAAAGAGAAATTATAAAAAAATTAAAAATATTTAAAAATGTTTTTGTTATTACTAGCCGTGCCATGTAGGAGGACCGGTGTCAACATCAGCAATTTCCTATCTAAATTGATTAAATGGATTGAATTAGTAATGATGTGAAAGTATTTATGATTAAATTAGCCAAATTAAAATGTTTAAAACTGTATCAAATTGATATCAATACAATTGGCTTAAGATTTTTTTAGTACTTTTCCCCCAAGTCATGACAGCAGATATCTCAAACTCTATAAGCGATGTGGAGAAGTTCAACAACTCCAATAATCGAAGTGCCTGCATTCAATTTTACCTGTTGGGTTACGACTTGTGGATTATAATCGACGGTAGCAATAATACACCACCCACAAATGATGACAAGCAGAGAAAGTGAAAGACAAAAGGCTAGTAAGGCGCTCTATTATTACGGTAACCGTTGAAGAAAGTTAGTAGGGTACATCAAGAATGTCAAGATCCCAACAGGGGCATAAAATAACTTGGCGGTGCTACTCAAGAGGACGAATGATGCCAAGCTATAAAGGTTGGAGAATGAACTACTTTTAGTCTCATAACAACACATGACAATGAGTCAAAACTTTTCCAAAGTTGGATCCTCAAATTGCTAGAATGATATTTTTACGAACAAATTTCAAAGTTGGATCCTTATAATGGGGAAAATTTTTCAAAATTCTTAATTTATTGTACTTTTGCTAATTTTATTCTAAAATCTTTTGTTTGTACCAATTGAGTTTTATTCATTTTCATATTTTACCAATTGAATCCATTAGGTCAATATGGGCTGGAAATCACTAAAGTAGATATCACTTATTAAATGTGGCATAGTCAATATTGACGTGAATAATTTTTATTAATATTTTAATATTTTTTTGAATTTTAATATTTTTATTTTTATTTTTTTCCTTTTTTCTTTTTTCCTAAAGGCTGGTATGGGCTTGCTAGCCATTGGCCAAGGCCTGGTGACCCTCGCCAGCCACTTGGCAAGGGCTTGCCCTTGTTGCCATTGGCCGAGGGTCATGGCCTTCGCCTAGCTATGAGCGAGGGCCGTGACCTCATCTAGTGGCTGGTGATATAGCTCACTGATTGCATTTGAGGGCCTCATAGGCCACCCTCATAAGCCCTCACTCAGTGGCTGACGAGGGTCATTAAGCCTCGGCCGATGGCTAGTTGCCCCCTGTCGACCCTAACAATATAAAAAAAAGCAAAGAAGGAAAAAGAAAAAAATTATAAAAATATATATATTTAAATATTATTAAAAATTGTTTGCGTCAGTATTAACTATGCCACGGATGACAAAAATGTCTATGTCAAAAATTGGCTTGATGGACTTAACTAACTAAATGTGAAAATGTTTAGGACACAATTAACACAATTAAAAGGTTTATGACTGAATTGACAAAAATACAATAGGTTTATAACTTTTTTGGATAATTTTCCCCTTTTAATGCCATCTTTGAGACAAAAATTTAAGTAGCATCGACACAGACACGCGACGTTACACGACACGCCGACACGTCATTTCTCAAAAAGAGAATTCCGACACGTTGTATATTAAATGAATATTTTTATATATACATGATAAATTATTATATTTACATTAATTTATTCAAATTCATAAATAAATAAATAATAAAAAGAGCCTATAATGAATCTACACTAATAACATTAATAAATTTATTCATAAAAAATTGGAAAGACTTTTTTTGACTTTAACATAAGTTATTGATGAAACAAATTACTAACGAGAGATTAGAGTCAAAATAAATTTATGATTTTATACGGTGATCAAAATTTATCATTATTTAATGTCTAGTGTTTTTATTTTTCGAAATAACTTTTTAACCCACCTACTTATTTAATTTTTAGCCTCACCTATTTATTAATAAATTTATTTAGCATTCGGTATTTTTTATTTTTTTTTGGTGGGGCTAATTGGGCCCCACCCATTTATTTCATCCTTTGCTTTCTTCCCCCACCCCACCCACCGCCTGGCGCCTGTCACTTCCTAAAATTGAAATCACCCTACACGAGGCTCCATCCTCCCCTCCATCCAAAAAAGAAAAGAAAAGAAAAATCACAAATTCTTTTCACCCTCAAGCTCTCGTTTCTTCCCGAGCAGCCATTGCCTCCTCCCCTTGCTCTTCTTCCTAAAACTAAAAAAAGGAACCTTAGTAAAGTAACAACCCAAAAACTCTAATAATCGCCTCCTCCTCTTCCTTGCTCGGTCTCTACCTCTTGATCTCCGCTCCCTCTCTGTCGCCTCATCGTAATCGCTCGCCGCCTTGCCTCCAGCCCTCCCTCCTTTGCTGTTGTAGCCTTGCGTCCAGCCCTCCATTGCGGCATCATGATTCTCCAGCTCGGCATCACAGTCAGTAGTCATAGCTCTCTCGATCGTCTCAGCTCTTCCTCTAGCCCTCTCGATCATCTCAGCTCTTCCTCTAGCCCTCCCTCGCTGTTGCTCGCGGCCTCACCTCCGCTCCCTCACCCTTGCCTTTGGCCTCCATCACCATCTTCCCTTTGCACCTGTAGACCCACCCTAGAAACCTCTGGACACGCACATTGGATCGAAAAGAGTTGACCACGTGTTGGATTTTCCGACACATGTTGACCGTGTGTCCATGCGTGTTTGACACGCGTCGGGGTGTCCGACACGACACAGAGGCCCTTTGAACATGTCCGTGCTTCATAGATAAGGATGAGAAGAATAACCATTCACCAGTTATCATCGGACTATAACAGGCTTGTTATGTCCACCCATGGAGAGGCAAGTGACTCAACTCTTACTGTGCTGAACAATATCCTTGCCAAGAGGATTTAGACAGTCAGTTGTCTAAGATCTCAATTGAGGATGTTGAGGATGGTGAAAGTGCACTCTTGAATGATAAAGAAGGCTTCAAGAGTGAGAGGGAAAGCAGATCGGGCACTAGAGATGGGAAACAGAGGAAAAGTTATCAGACTGGCAGAGATGACCAGAAAGGATGGGCACTTCACTTGTGGGAGCTCGTCGAAATTGAGGGAAAGATGACAAGATCGAAGATAAGAACAACTGGAGGCGAGACAGTTGCTGCTACATTTATGGCAAAATAGGTCACTTTGCAAAGGGCTGTCCATTCGAACGAGTAGAAGGAAATGTTGTAGCGTTTATTAAGAAGGAGAATGACCGCAAAGAAGAGTGGGATTTTTAACCGCTCATCGGGTTAAGGGAACAAGAAGAGCTTGCAGCCTCCTCTATCATCGAGTTGGATGATGCGATGGACGGCCTTTGTCACAGTATGTGATAAGTTTATCAACTATGATGATGATGATCGGAGAGTTGACTCAAGATGCTCAAACAATATGAGGGGAAATCAATACAAGCTATCAAGCGTGTTTGAGTACATTAGCAGACAAGTAATCGTCAACAAAACAACTCAATGTTGCCAATCACACACGTTGACCAAACAGTGATAACACCTCGTTTTAGTTCCAAATAGATTGAATTGCAAAACAAATATCGCATGCCGAGAATGAAGACATATCTCTTGTTGGTATCGCAACCTACAAACTTGGGAACCATGTATTGTTTGGCCTGAATGATGTAAGGTGTACCACAGCTAGACACCCATTAGTACACCAATCATGGTTGGGCATCAACTAGAGTCTATCTACGTGACGCCTGCATAGGCAAGATACACGGACAAAACACGGAAGAGTGAAACACCTAATTTGTGGCTTTCTTGGCTCGGACACATAAGTTATCATAAGCTAAAGGAGGTGATGAATAAGGATATTTTAAACGGACTTCCCCTGCTAGATATTTGAGAAGGCATAGTATTTGCCGAGTGTTAGTACAGGAAGGCACACCAACTTTGGTATGAGGAGTCAAGATACGAAGGCAAGACATCTCTCGAGCTCTTCTACTCAGCTATATTTGAACCAGCAAAGCAACCATCAATCTGAGTTCAAAATACACGATAATGTTCATCTATGATTTCTCCAGTTATGTCTAGGTTGATTTTTTGAAAGAAAAACTTGAGGCATTAAATGACTTTTATAACTTTAAAGAAAAAGCAGAAAAAGAAATAGGCATGGAAATATGATACCTTCGTACTAACAATGGGGCGAGTACACATCATATGAGTTTACAAAATATTTGTAGAAGGGTAAGACACGCCGATAGTTTTCCTTGCACCGCAACAAATTGGAGTTGTCGACAAATTAGCATATGGCAGAGACTTGTAGGAGCATGCTGCAAGCTAAGAATGTTCCACCAAGTTTTTGGATCATTGAAGACAGTAGCACACTTAATCTATATCATACCTCAAAGCTGCGCTTGGTGACACTATATAAGAAGCTGTGGAACTACAAGTCCACAAGTAGTCACTTCAAAGTGTTTGGATGCATATGTTATGCATTTGTACTCGATCACTTGTGAAACAAGTTTGACAAGAAGACAAATCGTTGCATATTTGTGTGATACGTGACTAAAGGAAAGGTGGAAGCGCTGCAATCCTACAACAAGGGGACGTTACACTTCCAAGAATGTGGTGTTCAACAAAGCACCATTGTCGTGGTCTTCGCAAGCCATTGTACTACCAAATTCAAGATAAATTGAAGAGGTACAAGAAAGAATGGAAGAAGATGTGTATGGTGAGGCCCAACAGATCATAATAGTAAGGAAAATGGCACAAATAGTCCATAAACAAAGCTCAATGTGCAATATAGTCCCTGAATTTTTGGTACATGTTCAATTTAATTTCTAGACTATATGAAAATATTTAATATTGTCCATGATATTGAATTAATAAAAGGACTACATTGAACATTTTGTATGGACCATACTGAACAAGTACCAAAAGTTCAAGGACCATATTAAACAAATTAAAAGTTTAGATATCACATTGAACATTAGGCTAAAATTCAGGGACCACATTTGCACATTAGGCCAAAGTTCAAGGACTATTTCTATTATTATCTCAATAAGTAATTATAGAATGTGAATTCGGAGAAGACCTCAAAGAAAACTGCCTAAAAAATCAAAGAGCCCGTGGCAGACAAGTGTACATCAAAAAATAATGGAAGAGCCTCCACTAATTTAAATCGACCAACTTGAAGAGTAAGCACCTTAGCTAAAGAGGTCAATAGGGCAAAAGGAAGTTTAATCCTAAATATGCAATTGCAACTTATGTTAGACATAAAAATCAAATGCGGAAAATCAAATGTAAATGAACCTCCAACCATTGTTCCTCAAAAATTCATAGAGATTCGGCGAAATATCGAGCACAATCTAATAACCCAATTCCCTCGCATACTAATGGTGTATTCCAAATGAGAGGGTTTGCGTTAGATCTTGTGATTACCCTTAAGAAATGAACGAGCGTTCCTTTCATATATCGTCTCCCATCAAGACAGTTATCAAATGGGCGGTTATCATGAAAAGGTACGAAGTGTGAAAAAACTGCATGTGGAATAATTGCTACCTTAAAGAGAAAAGGTGGGTTCGAAATGAGGGATCACATTATATATATAACATTCTCCTACTTGATCCCAACATTTTCATCATACGGATTATCCAACCAAATCCACTAAAACTTTATGCTTAAAGAAAAGAAACAAAACACATGAATCATTGTGACATATCTTCTTAGAACGAGTAATATCTTCCATATATTACAATACATCTTATTTCTTTAGTATCAGCCTATATGTGACAATACATATTAATGAATAAACCCTATGTTTATTCTAGAACCAAGAATAAATGTTGTTCTCATAAACAACAGAATGTGTGTGCCAAAAATTGAGAATCAACATTAAAATTGAATAAGAGTTTCATATAACAAAAATTGTCCATATGACGACAAATCACATGATGGGACCTATTCCCATATTAGTTACATAGTCCTTATACTTCATTGATGGCATGTCCTTAGTTAAAGGATCAGTTATTGTTAATTTAATGTTGACGTGTTCTATGACTACTTTATTCTCATTAACACATTCTCTTATGTCTAAATAATTGATTTCAATATGCTTATTTCGACTGCCACTTTTGGCATTTTTAGCCATAAAAACTGTAGCTGAATTGTCACAATATATTCTTAATGGTCTAGAAATAAAATCAATAATTCTAAGCCTAGAAATGTAACTATTCAACCATACACCATGTGAGGTAGCCTCAAAATAAGAAATAAACTTAGTCTCCATAGTAGAAGTAGTAGTCAAAGTCTATTTCGCACTCCTCCATGACACGACTCCGCTAGCTAACACAAAAATGTATCAAGATGTCAATTTTTGAGAATCAATGCAACCCACGAAATCCGCATCCGAATAACTAACTACTTCCAGGTTGTCAGTCTGTTTATAAATAAGCATGTAGCTTTTGGTACCTTGAAGGTATTTCATCATTTTCTTTACAGCTTTTCAGTGGTCTATACTTGGATTACTCTAATATCTTCTCAACATTCCCACAGCAAAGGCGATGTCAGGTCGAGTGCAAACATAAGCATACATCAAGCTTTAGACAGCAGAAGTAGATGGAATGTTGTTCATTTGTTCCCTTTTTAGATCGTTCTTCGGGCACTGGTTCAAATTAAACCCGTCATCCTTCACAATGGATCTTATACTTGATGAATAATTTTTTATTTGAAATCTCTTTAGGATCTTATTAATATAGGTTTCTTGAGATAGTTCTAAAATTCATTGAGGTCTATCTCTATGGATCTTAATGTCAATTACAAAAGATGCCTCACTCATATCTTTCATGTCAAAACTTTTAGGAAGAAATTGTTTCACCTCATATAGCGACCATTTATCATTGGTTGCAAGTAGACAATCATTCACATATAGCACAATGAAACAAATTTTGCTTTCACTGACATTCTAATATATACATTGATCCATAGCATTCTCTACAAAACCAAATGAAGAGATGACATCATGGAACCTTAAGTACCATTAGTGGGACACTTGTTTCAAGCCGTATATAGATTTTTTGAGCTTGCACACCAATTGCTCACCTTTACTAGAGGAGAATCCTTCATATTGTTTCATGTAAACCTCCTCCTCTAGTTTCCAATTGAGGAATGTCATTTTCACATCCATTTGATGTAATTCCATATCAAAATGGGCAACTAATGGCAAAACAATACCAAAAGAATCTTTCTTAAAAATAGGAGAAAATGTCTTAGTGTAATCGATTCCTTCCTTTTGAGTGAATCATTTGGTGACGAGTCTCGCTTTATATCTTTTAATATTGCCCAATCAATCCTTCTTAGTTTTGAAGACCCATTTATAACCAATGACCTTCACATCATTAGGCAACTTAACCAAATCCCAGACTTCGTTAGAAGCGATAGAACTCATTTCTTCCTTCATGGCATTATATCACAAATTGGATTTATCACTCTCCATGGCTTGTGAAAACGTTTCAAGATCATTCTCAACTCTAATATTATAGTCAGATTCTTGTATATACACAATATAATCACTAGGGATTGCTGATTTCCTTATTTTAGTAGATTTTCTTAATATTGCATTAACATTCTCTTGAGAAGCATGTTGCTCAACTAGTTGTTCAACAGTTTTTAGTAATTACTAAACAACTGGATCTACAAGGGGGGTGTTTGGTTCAGCTTTCCCAAGGGGCTTTGAGCCCCCAAAGCCCCTTGGAAAAAATTTAAGGGTGTTTGGTTCGACTTTTGAAGGCTACTTGGCAAAAAGCTTGCATTTGGAATGCTGAAAGCCCAAAGCAGGTGGGGACCTGCTTTGGGCATTTCAGCATTCTTGGTATGCTGGTGGGAGGGTTAATGAATTTTTTCTTATTGTCCATTTTACCCTCAAAATTTTATTAAAAGTCCAATTTTACCCTACCCCAAAACAAAACCCTACCTTTCTCGACGACACTCTTTCCTCTCCTCTGTTCTACAGTCCATCACGCGAAGGCTCTTTTCTTTTCGTCGATTCTCGCAGCATCCGCTCTCGCCGATTCTCGCAGCATCGCCTCCGCTCTTGCCGATTCTCGCAGCATCGCCTCCGCTCTCGCCGCCTCTTTTTCTCTCCTCTCTCTTCTACCTGGTACGCCTCTCTCTCTCTCTCTCTCTTCCTCCCTCTTTACTTCCTTTTCGTCGCTGGATGGTAAACAAATCTGTCTATTATCGGTCTTCTCGGTTTGTTCCCTCTCTCTCTCTCGCGCGCATACCCGATCCCTCTCTCTTTTCTCCCCCTGTTCTTGTTCATCCGTTCGGGTGTTTGTTCAATTTCAATTCGTGGGTCTGATTATGTTTTTCTTGGGTCTGCGCCGGAACCGCGTGATTGGGGTCGGACCGGCATTGTCGGTGCGTTTGGAATTCGATTGATCTAGGAGCGTTGCGGTTTTTCGATTCTTGAATTTCGCATAGGGTTCGGTGTGTGATGGGTGTGTGCTTGGTGGAGTTTGCTTGCTGAATTTCGGGCTCTTTCATTCTGTTATGTGCCAACTCGTTTCTCTCGAACGCCCGACCGAAGAAGGCGAGGACGAGTTGCTGTGTGGCGCCGAGTCCAAGTGGGTCGAAGCTCGAACGTGGTGCAATCACTTGGCCTCCCTGTGCTCTGATCTCATTCACATTCCGACCCCCGACACACCATGCAACAGGTTGGTCTACGATCTTGCCTTTGTCCACCTCAATACAAAATTAGCCATTTACCTACAAAGATTATATTTTCCACGTGTTGTGGCGCTGTTATACATTCTTTATTTTACTTAACATGGTGGACGAAGCAGTGGAAACTAGGAATTTAGTTTCTTCGCTCAGCAAGGTGAAGCTCATGAATCCATTAACACAATTCCAAAATAATGAGTGCTGTGATTGACCTTTTCATGTAAATGCTTCCAATTACAGACAGCCACTTTAACCATTGCTTTGGACATGTTGGGAACAAATTATCATGGTTGTGATATTCGCATTTTTTTTTTTGGCCTTTATTTGCTACCTCTCGGTCTAGAGCTGTCAAAGTAGAACTAGCCCATTCTTATTGCAGAGAAGTATGGCGGATGTTGGGGATGGCAAGTTATGTTTAGACTAATTAGTTGTGGAGTACAAACCAACGAATGGGTTGTCTCCATTTAAGCCATTGATTGGGTCTCCCATTGTCTTCATCAGGACGTAAACAGAACTTTCAGGTGGTGAAGCAAGTTAGGTTCATCTTGGATGTTCTTCAGTTGAATTGATACATAAGATCCAAGGAAGAAATAACAGGGAATTTGGTAACAGTTTACAAACTCTGATTATGTCATGATGATTATGTCATAGAACTAGGTCGATAAATTCTCTTAAAGCAGCCAAACTCCTTAAAGCGGATGCATGCTTAGCCTATTTGTGATGGGACTCATGGAAGATTCACACTTAGATCAGAAGATGCGGTTTGCCCTATCTCCATTTTCATTTAAACGTTAAACATCTCCGAATCTACAATGCTTTTCTGGGTTACCCGTTATCTCGATAAACCATGAGCTATATGGCCTCCTGACATTGCAAGGACTGCACTTTGCACATTCTTAGATCAAGAATGGGAACCTTTCAAGTTTCTGCCTTTCTTTTTTCATGCATGACCAGCACTTATGGCTTTTGAAATTGATTGTGCTACTGTTGTAATAATTTGACATCACTTTTCTTCCATCCCGTTCGCCTGCTGTTGTGAATCTATGTTGCGCGATTCTAGTTATTAAGAAATACTCATCATTGTGAAGGTGGCATGAGTTTACCTTTTTAATGATGAGCCATGTTCATCATGTAATCGTTTCATGTGGAGTTTAAGCCTATCTTTGTACAATAATGGATATGTTTAGTTTGCACATTCACTGTTGTTCTAGGTTTTGGATGACCTAGTATAATGAAGGATTTTTTATGCAAGTATAATGTTTTTGCGTGTCCTTATTTTTTCTCAATGTTAGTTTTCTTTTCTTTAAGTAAATATCTTCTAGTTTTTTTAATAAGAGAGGGCCTGAGTGGTTGATCTTGTTTGTTCGTGTTTCTTAAATTTGTTCATGTCACTTTACTAGTAGATGAGTTCATCAAAGGAAAAGGCATTTTGGAGCTCGGAAGATGTAGAAATCTTTTGTAATTTGTGCATCGAACAAATTGAAAAAGGCAATCATCCTGCAAACAACAAAAGAGATGGATGGACAGTCATAATTAGTAAGTTTGAGGAGCTAACGGGCAAAAAGTATGATAAACAAAAATGAAGAGTAAGTGGGATAACCTTAAGGAAGAATGGAAAAGATGGAGGTCATTGCTTTACAAGGAAACTGGATTAGGATGGGATTCAAGGAAGAAAACCATTGATGCGAGTGACGAATGGTGGGAGCGTAAAATTCAGGTTTTCCTCACTTCTTTTTTTACTTTCATATTAAGCTTACCTCTAAAGTCTACAACTTATGCAAATGCTTCATTATAACAGGCTAATCCAAAGTTTAAGGCTTTTAGGATGAAAGGCATACATCCTGATCTTGAAGTAAAGTTAGATATGATGTTCAGAGATACAGTTGCTACTAGAGGAATCACATGGAATCCTGGACAAGGTTTATGTGTTGATAATGATGTAGAAACCACACAACCTGGTATCGATGATGTTGTAGGGTCTACTGATGAAAACTTGGAGGATCATGTGGATGAACCAACTGGAACTCAAACTCGTAAGAGAGCCACACAGACTTCAAAGATGCAAGCTCGAGGAAAGAAAGATAAGAAATTGAGCACAAGAGAGGAGCTCGGAACACAAATTAACAGGCTGCTTACAGTTGTTGAGAGTAGGAGCACTACCAGTGCTGCATCCAACGCAACCAGTTTAGTCGGTCCTTATAAGGACCTCATAGATATATTGGATTCCATACCTGAGATTGTGGAAGATGAAGACTTGTACTTTTTTTCAATTTCTCATTTAAAGGAAAAGATAGACAATAGGCAAGTTTTCATGAGCTTAAAGGATGATGCAAAGAAAGTAAAGTATCTCAAATATGAGATGAGAAAAGAATCAAGTCTTCGTAGATAGGAGGATGTTAGCATCTTATTGTTTTCATGTTTGAAGCTTAGTCATTCCACTTTGTTTCCATCTATGGATCTTTATTTGTAGCCTTTGTGAACCTAATTTCAATTAATGTTTGATGTTAGAATTGTTTTCATTTGGCGTTCTCTTAATGTGATAGTTTGCATATATGCGATGGTTAATATATTGTTTCTCTTTGTATTTTGTTACTTGAAACCAGTTATGGATGATTTATGTGATGGTTAATACATTGTTTCTTTTTATATTTTGTTACTTGAAGCAGTTATGGATGATTCACATACAAGGGAAAATCATGAGCAAGAGAAAAATGAATTATGGGATCTTATCTTAGTCACTCAAGCTGCAATTCTTTATCAAGCGACCAATCTTTGCAAACAACCTTGCATGACCTCAACATATACAAGTTATGTATGGTTAAAAGAGTTGATTGGCGAAGATGCTAATCCGATAAGGTGCTACAATATGTTTAGAATGCATAAGATTGTATTTGACAATTTAACGCATGATTTAGTAACACGTTATGGCCTTCAAGGATCTAGGAATACTGATGTTAGAGAAATGGTTGATATGTTTCTTCATATTCTAGGACATGGTATAGGTAATAGATTAGCACAAGAGCGTTTTCAACGTTCCGGGGAAACCATAAGTAGGCACTTCAACTTAGTTTTAGATAAAGTATGTGATATGGGAAAAGATTTGATTCAACCAACCGATCCACAATATAGAGAAGTTCCAGAGAAGATCAAGAAAGATCGACGATTTTATCCATATTTCAAGGATTGTATTGGAGCTATTGACGGCACACATATTCCAGTGGTTGTACCTAAGTATGATCAAATTCGTTTTATTGGTCGAAAAGGAACAACAACTCAAAACATGTTAGCCATATGTAATTTTAATATGGAATTTGTCTATGTTTGGGCCGGTTGGGAGGGACAAGCTCATGATACCCGTATCTTTTATGAAGCTATTGGAAGACGTGACGCAAATTTTCCCCATCCTCCTCCGGTATGTTAGTCAATGGTTTAGATACATCTATATATCTAATTGGCATATGTTGATTAAATTTACAATATATATATGTAGGTAAATATTACTTAGTAGATGCTGGATATCCAAATCCTACTGGTTATTTGGGGCCATATAAAGAAGTTAGATATCATTTGCCAGAGTTTCAAGAAGGTCCTTCACCTACGGGATATCAAGAAGTGTTCAACCGTGCCCATTCATCGCTACGCTCGACAATTGAGCGAGCCTTTGGTGTATTAAAACAGAAATGGAGGATTTTAACTCATATGCCAAGTTATCCGTATGAGAAGCAAGTGCAAATTGTGGTAGCGGCAATGACTTTGCATAATTATATACGGAGAAATAACGTCACTGACACGGATTTTGAACAAGCAGAATTGGATCCCGATTATGGATATTCAATTGACCATGATGATGCAAATGAAGGGGTGGGTGCTTCAAATTCGTATGCATCTCCGGACATGGCTTTTTTACGTGATGAAATAGCCATAAGTTTACAAAGTCGTTGAGGTTTGTAATACTAAGTATAACGTATTTCTTTTTTCTGAACATATATGACCATGTTTACTATCATGAAATGACTCTTTCTAATCAAATTTGTATGAGAGGAACTTGGTTTTATTTCTCTTAATTATGACCTCTCTTTTTAAATGCGGTGCTTACTCAAAAAAATTAGCATCTACAATCGGTCGCTTTACCATCCACTGAATAAGTTCACTTTTTTTTTTTTTATATCATTTTTATCTTTTGACAATCAATAGCCCAAGTTTTTATCAATATACTAGAATGATCATTAATTAACGAAGATGATTAATACTGCAATAATTTTAAAAAAATATTCAAAGTTAAAAACAAACTTAAAAGAACCTTAGGCTAAAAGTTAAGCTTTGCATTTAATCTATAATCAAATTCTTTTAATATAATTTTTAAATAAATTTACTAATATGTATCTTTTATATTACTCTCAACATAAAATGTAAAATGTTATATATTCATTGTTTCTTTTTGCAATTTTAAAAATACTAAAACTAAAACACTTAATTTGGTCACACCAAATGGCTTTTCAAATACAAGTTTACCAAACAGTTTTGCATTTCCCTAAAGCACTTTTCAGTTTAGTTTACCAAACAGTCTAGCATTTCGGAAAACCCCTTTATCTCAAAGATATTTGCATTCTCCCAAGAGCATTTCCCCAAAGCTGAACCAAACGGGCCCAAGATCAATATCAGCAGGTTGTGGAACTTCAATGATTGGTTGTTAAATAGTCGGTTGAATTGAAAAGGCGTTATGAACTACAACCAACCTAATAATTGAAGTGGAAGATTGAGTGTTTGAATGATCTTTCTTAGGAATAAGGTTTTTCGATTGATCACTCCCATTAATCAAGTCATTTTCAAGAAACTTAACGTTTCTTAATTCCACAATTCTAGTGGTGTGAGATGGATAATAAAACCTGCATTCCTTGGACCTTTCGGCATATCCAATGAAATACCTACTTATAATCCTTGAGTCCAACTTCTTCTTTTTTGTGGATTGTAAACTCTCACTTCATATGGGCATCCTCAAATGCATACATGTCGCAAACTCGGTTTTCAACCTTTAAATAACTCAAAATGTGTCTTTGGGATAGCCTTGGTTAGAACTCAATTTAATATGTACACTGCCGTCTTAAGTACTTCAGTCCACAAGGATTTGGGAAGTTTGGAGCCGCTAAGCATACTCCGCACCATGTCCAATAAAGTTTAGTTTCTTCTTTTCACTATATAGTTTTGGTTCGAATAACTATGCATAGTATATTGGGCAACTATCCTATGCTCTTGAAGAAACTTTGAAAATGGATTAGGTGCTTGTCCATCTTCAATGTATCTATCATAGAATTCTCCATCTCTATATGATCTCACGATTTTAATTTGCTTACCACATTATTTCTTTACTTTTGCCTTAAATACTTTAAAGAAATTCAATGCTTCATGCTTATTATGAAGTAAGTAGATATACATCTAACGTGAGTAGTCATCTATGAAAGATATGAAATATTTCTGACCATACAAGTCCATATTTGGATTACAAATATCTATATGCATGATTTCTAATATTTCTATACTCATCTTGGCATATTTCTTTGTCTTGTCGGTCTACTTTTCCTTTATACAATCTACATAGGTATCAAAATCGGTAAAATCTAAAGTACCAAGTACTCCATTATTCATTAATCGCCTAATTCTATCTATGGAAATATGTCACAATCTCCAATGCTACAACATAGAGGAATTTTTATTCACAACATAGCATTTTATACCAGCGTTATCATGAACATGCATCACATTATAATGGGCATTATCTTGTAAATTAATTCGAAAATGACCATCAGACAAAGTACCACTTCCCATAATTTCTTATTTAAATGATAAATAGAAGTTTGAATCTGAAAAGTTAAAAGAGTAACCCAAAGATACAAGTTTTGAAACTAAAATTAAGTTTCTAGAGAAATTAGGAACATAAAAGGTCATTTCCAAATTCAAAACAAAGCCACTATTAAAAATTAACCCACATGTCCCAATAGCTTCTACATGTGAATGCATCTTATTTCCTGAATAGATACTTTGTTCACTTTCCCATGGTTTTAAAAACCTTGCAAAGAATTCGAAATGTGGATTGTAGACCCAAAATCAATCCACCAAGTGTTGTGACTCACATCAATCATATTAGATTCATAACAAACACAAGAGATCGGATTACATTTCTTTTCGAGTTATGCCTTAGATCTAACGCAATCCTTTCTTACATGTCCCTTCTTTTTATAGAAGAAACATTTGAATTATTTCTTAATGTTAGCTTAGGGAGATGTCTTACATTTTTCATTATGCTTGTCATGGCCCTTATTCTTTCCTTGTATTGACAAATGAGCATTTTTCTCTTGATTCCATAATCAATATTTTTTCCTCTTGAATACACATGGTCATAAGTTCATTAATTGATCATTTGTTCTTATGTGTGTTATAAAATATCTTGAAAGGTGCATACTATTGTGAGAAAGTGTTTAGATTATAGTACATAAGAAAGGATTCGGATATGTCAATCTTAAGGTTTTTAAGCTGAGCTGCAATGTCCCTCATCTTCATAATGTGCTCATGCACACCTCTAACACTAGTGAGTTTCAACGATAAAAATTTCATAATCAGAGTCATGGCATGCACTTTCTCTAAAGTCTTAAACTGTGCATTAATGGCCTCTAATAAAGCCTTAGCATTGCTATGCTGACCAACCGAACCACGGATACTAAGAGATATTTTAACACTTATAAACATTGCATTAAGGTGGTTAGACCACTCCCATTGATCATAAAGGGTTATCTCAGCTGTAGTGCTCAAATAAGTAGGGATAGGTGGTTCATCTTTCCTTATAACATAATCAATATCCATCCACCCCAATTGAAAAAAAAACTAACTCCTTCCAAACTTTATAGTTTTCACCATTCAATATGGGAACATCACACTTAAATTCAGAGAAATTCATAGGTTGAAAAATTGTATATCAGACAATCATGCTTATGTCACAAAATTTGAAGCAAAATATACATAAGTCATGTTTTACCAATATAAATATGTCACGAATATGAACCACATGACATAAAAACTGCATGTGGGCTAAGTTTTTAATTTAAACGGATTCATAATTATATCATGAAGAAACTACCATAATTTATACATTTTCTTAATGCCAAGGGGTAGAATCATACTAATGCTTAAGAGAAGGGTAAAACAAAAGAAAAGGAAAAAAGGGGACGGGTGCGTGCCATGCACGAGCATGTACCATCGCTCGGGCACTGCACAGCACACGCCCTCCTTAACCGCATGGGCGTTGGCATGGGTGCGTGGCCTGCACGCGCCTAGTAGCTGTCGCGCGTGCATGTGGACACCACACGCTAGCAATGAGTAGAAGGCGTTCTCTCGCTATTTTCCACCATCCTTTACTTTTCCAGCAACCCATTTCAAACCAAAATAAATGATAGGTTTTGAAGACTACACCGACATGACCACATAAGTCCAAGTTTCGGCATAAAAGACCAAGTAATTAGCCCTGAACCAAACAAAAATTTCCCAAAATGCAAAACCCTTAACCATCGCAACTTCCATCGATGGATTAGCCTCTAGCATATACCAATATGCTGAAATAACTTACGGCTATTCTTCCTCATGGCGATGTGACCGTACCAATCCGAAGTTGAGTGGTCGGTCGTTGGAATTTGCCGAAATCAACGAGTTTCTCTCTTGGCCCCAAAATTCCAAATTACCATTCATTTCAAAAGGCCTTGAAAAACACACCAAACATCAACAAAAACAAAAAAAAAAAGGCAAAGGCACTAAACTTGCTCTTATACCACATGTTAGACATAAAAATCAAAGGTGGAAAAAAAGGATCAAATGTAAACAAATCTCCTCCAGCCATTATTTGTTGGAAATTCATAGAGATCCGGCGAAATATCGAGCACGCTCTACTAACTCAATTCTCTCGCGTACTAATGATGTATTTCAAATGAGAGGGTTTGTGTTAGACCTTGTTATTACTCTTAAAAAATGAATAATCGTTCTTTTTATATACCGTCTTCCATCAAGGCGGTTACCAAATGGACGGTTGTCATGAAGAGATATGAAGTGAAGAAAAATTGCATGTGGAATAATTGCTACTTTAAAGAGAAAACGTGGATCAAAAAATGAGAGATCACATTATATATATAACAACTTCATCTGAAGATATTGGAGTAATAGAGTTATGTATGAGGAGGCCTCACGGAGGGTAGAATGGAAGTAGGCTATGGAAGAATTGTGACATCCTGATTTTTTGGGTTCTGTTTTTGATTAAATAAGTTGAGCTTTTCATCGACGCGCTGATAGTTCTTTTCTCTGAGTTGGCCACTCACGAGATAACTAGTCTATCAGATGAAGCCATTAAGGAATCTAAACGCAATAGACTCGAGAATTCGACTAGGAATCGACTGTTCGACTGTGCTAATCTACAATGGTCATTACGGCACAGTCAAAATCGACCAAAAACCAGAGATATGTCGGTTCAATAGAGGTATGTGATTAGTGTGTGGGTGATTTTACCTAATTGCAAAATTCTCGTCAAACGGCACTAGATCGATTTTTCTGTCATTTCTGTACCATATGCCCGTATTTGAAATCTCGAGATTTTCACGACAACCGAGAGTCGCCAATGTGTCGAAGATGTACAATGTTGCTCGAAAATAATCGACCACGGGTCAATTGCACCAAAAATTCCTAAAAGTTACTCAGTAGGCTAGGTTACGCTAAAATTGCACCAGATTAAAATTAATCGCGAATTTAAAGCCGATTTCAGAAATTGAAAATTCTGTCATGTCACAATTTATTTTAGAAACATCGACTCATCTTCCGAAAATTTTTCTGCAAACCGAGATTTTTGACAAAAATTCAAAGTATGGCCATTTTTCACTACATTTTTTGGGATTCAAGTTGGACAAATCAGCTAGGAAAAATCCTAAGAGGGACGATGGCATCTTAGCTAAATTTATAGGGACCGAATTGGGTTCATTTGAGGGAGAATTGATGAGGAATTGAAGTGGATTTTGGGAAAATGGCACCAAATTCGTAGGTCATGGTCTCCACCACTTTTGAACCACTTCATTGGCTTGCAAGGGAAGTTTGTGGACTGCCAAGAGGCTGAGGAAGACAACCAATGTTGGTGGGGCTTTGCCAAGAGACAAAGGGATAGGAGAGAAGGCTTTAGAAGCCAAGGAGGGACCCTCCTATCTTCAGCTATCCCCTTCTTCCTCCCAAGCTTTACTTTATCCATTTTTGAGGCATTTGAGAGCTTGAGAGAACTAGAGAAACTAGCCCTCACATCTCTCTCTCCCCTCTTCAGCCCCGAGCAAATTCGTAGCCTTTGCTCCCCTGTTTTCCTTCTCTCCCTGTTTCTGCTCCAGCTGACCTTTCTTCGAAAAATTAAGTTAATAGTTGTCTTCCCATGAGAATCAGCCTTCGTGTCACCCACTATCATCTTCAGGACACCCAAACTATATGGGAGGACTTGGCCGTTCGTTGGACGGAACCGCCGGCTGACCCGCCAGTCGGCTGGAAGAAGCCGTTCACCGGTCTGTCGGTCCGCCCGCCCGAGTGTACTATTTCGCAATTTCAGCCTATTTTCTCCCATTTTGACCAACCTTTCGCCCAGCCTAGCCACCAGCAGGTCTCCCTCAACCCCCAGGAGCTGCCGGTCACCGGCCAACCCCTAGCCGGAGCTCCGACCAAGCCTATTCAGCTCTGTTTCTCCTCCGGCAATGTAGTTTTCTAGAGTTGCAAAGAGAGTCCGAGTTTGTGGTTGTTGTACCAGCCCCAGGACCACCTTGGATCGTCGCGGTAGAGGTCCCTGAGCATAGCCTCCGTCGTCGCCGCCGCGTTCGTGTCTCCAGTCTATTTAATAGTGAATGGATGTGTAAATGCATGGACATCCGCATGAATTGAATGATTTTCACAAAAAGGGAATAATGGATTGTTCGAGAGACATTGGAGATGGACCGCTTTTATGAGAGAATGATTTGAGGAGGTATGTTTGCGTGATCACTTAGTTGAACCGTCACCCAACGGAAGTTTGGGGGCGATACCCGGCAGGAGTTGGAAGCCAGTCACAGTAGATTCTGAACCAATGTCCCTTTAGAGATATCGTCTAAATAGAATTTTTAGATGTAGCTGTGCCCAATGGGGCAGGACGAAGCCCGATTTTTATTGGTAGCCCTGCGAAAGTCGGATGATCGCTGACTAAAAAGTTAGCTATGGCCGGTAGGTCATTAATAACTGGAAAACGCGTGAGTGTTGAAATGGTAGGTCATTAATAACTGGAAAACGCGCGAGTGTTGAGTTGGTTGGGCCTTATTATGGGGTAAAATTGTGTAGCGCGGTATGGGACGTATTATAACAATTTTACCTTATAATCGGACCCGTGTGATCAATTGATGAGGGATATGTGGCGCACTAAAATGCAAGAACATATGAGAATCATAGCGTCATTAGTTTCAGTTATGCATGAGTTGAGCATATTGTTTATGGCACGTACGCATGAATCGATAACATGCAGGATGTGATAATGGCTAGGTGAAATCGCTTGTGACACGACTCATATGTGATTGATCAACCACATTATCTAACGGCCAAGTGCATTGCGTGTATTGTGCTCAGATTCAACGTGCAGGGTATGGCATACTAGGTAAGGTTGCATGCGAACCGACTATATAGTTAGTGGTTGACCCTAGCTATTATGATTTGTTGATTGTTGGTTGTTAGTCGTGGAAGTTTGTGGAGTGGTTCTGGAGAGATACCCCGAATTGAGTTAGTGTTCTAACCGAGGGCTTAGAGGAAGAACTCGCTAAGAGTTTTATCTCATTGGTTATTGTATAACCATTTTCAAGTCCATAGTATAAAGAACCCGAAGCTTGAAGCGAAAGGGTCAAGAGCATAGATGGCTCAGTAGTTCTTTTTGGAGATAGATCTCTTGTACATAGACCTTAGAGTTGGCCTTTGTGTATAAACTAGTTTGTTTATGAAAAGTGTTTTGGTGAAAATGGTATCCTGCTTTTCTATCCCAAATTTGTGTTGTCTGTGAATTTTATTATATGCTTTCACATGTGCAATTATATTGTGCTAAGATTCAACGTGCAGGGTATGGCATACTAGGTAAGGTTGTATGCGAATCGACTATATAGTTAGTGGTTGACCCTGGCTATTGTGATTTGTTGATTGTTGGTTGTTAGTCGTGGAAGTTTGTGGAGTGGTTCTGGAGAGATACCCCGAGTTGATTTAGTGTTCTAACCGGGGGCTTAGAGAAAGAACTCGCTAAGATTTTATCTCACTGGTTATTGTATAACAATTTTCAAGTCCATAATGTGAAGAACCTAGAGCTTGAAGTGAAAGAGTCAAGAGAATGGATGGCTCAGTAGTTCTTTTTGGATATAGATCTCTTGTACATAGACCTTAGAGTTGGCCTCTGTGTATAAACTAGTTTGTTTATGAAAAGTGTTTTGGTGAAAATGGTATCCTGCTTTTCTATCCCATATTTGTGTTGTTTGTGAATTTTATTATACGCTTCCACATGTGCAATTAAAAGAAAGAGTCGGCGATGAGTCCTAGAACATCGCTTTCTATCGACCAAGGAAGGGGTTGTTGCATGCTTGGGGTTCAGGGTGTGACAAGAATAGATTCAAAGCTTTAGAGCAAAATGAAACACGAGATTTGGTGCCAAGGTCTAAACATGTATGCCTTATATCTTGCAAGTGGGTCTACAAACTTGATACACAACATGAGTCTATAGAAGGATATAAGGCATATTGAGTTGCTAGAGGATTCTCTCAAAAGTATGGGATAAATTATGATGAAACCTTTAGTCCATTGGCAAAGGTTACTATAGTTTGAGTCTTACTAGCGTTGGCCATAAACAGGCCATAGAAGTTGTGGTAGATAGATGTGAAGAATGCCTTCCTACATGAAGAGTTAGATCAAGACATACATATGGAGCAGCCAAATTGTTGATGTTAAAACTCATCCATATTATGTTTGCAAATTAAAGAAAGTGTTTTATGATTTGAAAAAGCTTCAAAAGTTTGGTCCGAGAAGATCACATAATTTCGTGTGCACAATTGTTACTCCTTAGCACTAGCAAATTCAAGTATATCTATGAAGGAAGAAGGCGGAAGGCTTGTAATTCTACTAATTTATGTGAATGATCAAATCATTGTTGGAGATGATGAAGTTGCGATATATCAATTAAAGCCAATCCCTTTATGCAGTTTCAGATGAAGGAGTTGGTGAACTAATACACTTGCTAGGACTCTAGGTTAACAAAACCAAGGAAGGGTTATTCCTACGTCAACAAAAGTATGCATAGGATCTTCTAGAGAAGTTTAGGATGCTTGATTGCAAGCCGATTCCAACACCTATGGATGGATATACAAACTATGCATGGTAGATGGAAGATAATTGTAAGATGAATCATGCATAGTCAATTAGTACGAAGCTAATCCACCTAACTATAACATGAACATTGCCTCTGCAATGGGTGTAATAAGTCGGTTCATAAACAAAATATGAAAGCCTCACTTAGATGTAGTTAGACCCATACTAAGGTAGGTGAAGGGGACCTTTGGTTTTGGAATTCTCTCCAATGTGAAGTAAAAAGATATTGGATTCAGATCATGTTGGTTACTATGACACACGATGCTCAACTACTAAATATATGTGTCACCTTAGATCGAGAGTAGAGTCATGGTGCAGCAAGAGGCAACCACTTAGTACAGAGTAGCAGTAATGGTGCCTCAAGAAAGTACAAGGTTATCGCAAGTTATGGAGGATTTAATCAACCTATTGAATTCCTCGTAGAGTTCCATTGTAATAATCAATGAGCTACATGGTTGGTGGAGAACTCGATCCTTCACGCAAGGATTACTCATGTAAAAGTACACTATCATTTCTCACGTGAAAAGTGTTTTTGGGAGGGATAGAGATGGAGTACATATAGAGAAATGATCAAGCAGCACATATTTTCACCAAAGGACTTGCCACTACAAAGTTTGAAAAGTTCCAAAAGCAACTTGGTACAGTTGCTAGATCTACATTGAGACAAGAGTAGTTGGTGAAGGAGAGTATTGAATAAACATAAATTCACCTCCTCCCTCTCCTCTGAAATGCATTTATTACGGGAAACTTTTCTCTTTCCTCCTCAAGAAAGAGAAGCTGTCGTTCCTCTCCATTTCTTTCTCCACACAAAGGTTCCGAAATTTTGAATCCAAAATTCTCTCTTCGCGCTCGTTGCTGCTCCGGCGTTTGTCAAGTAGCCATTCCCCCGCCGTCTTCAACAAAGCACATTATGACCGCCCTTGCTCCAACACTTACTCGCTTTTGTCTCTGCGCTCGTTGCTGTTCCAACCAAAAAGGAGGAGATCCAGAAGATCGAGAAGCTCAACTCAGCACTAGAGGAGCAGGTGAAGTTGCTGTGCGTGGAAAACCAGATTTGGAGGACCTTGCCCAAGCCAACGAGGCCACCACCAATGCCCTCTACACCAACCTCGAGCGGGTCCTAGCAAAGGTTAGCCCTCCCTAGTGGACGAAGCAGACAATGCCACATTGTGTTGTGGGAGCAATTACGAAGTCGGGGAGGAGGAGAGCAGGAGGCGGGTGGGAGGGAGGCACAGGAGGATAAGAGGAGAGGGAGAGCAATGACTACATGTTCTTGGAAGTGCTAGAAGGAGGAGGTGAGCGTGCTATTGTTGCCATGCAGGCACCTATGTTTGTGCGAGGTGTGTGGGTCTTCCCTCCATTTTATTAGTGGACCTGTATCCTAATGGCCATTTTTCCATAAGGTGGAAAAAGAAAGTGCGAGAGTACTTACAATGATTGCCCTACGCAATCAAGAAGCACAAATATACAAGAACCATGCTGAGCTCCTTAAATTGGCAAAAACAAAAAACCTAGACACGTTGCCTTACGACTAAAAATCTCGCCAATCGCAAATATTAGACATCTCCCTATCTTTTTTCCTACATTTTAACTTAGTTCTTGGTCTTGAACTTGGACTCATTGATCGAGATGCCCTCGCGAGCCCCCCTTTCTCCGCCGAACTCATCAGTGGTGCTTAGCCTACCCTTGCAGCCAATCTCTTGGTACCCTTCCTACCCTATCTACTGCTTCCTCGTCTCCCCTCCTTTGTGCCTCCCTTCTTGCCCTATCTAATACACCAAGTCCACTTCATCCTTTAGGGAGGCCCCACCGTAGGGGCAATCATCCTTGCTGACCTTTGCTAGGACCTGCTCGAGGTTGGTGTAGATGGCGTTGGCGATGGCCTCATCGGCCTGGGCGAGGTCCTCCAAATCTTGTTTACCATGCACGGCGACTTCACCTGCTTCTCCAACGCCGAGTTGAGCTTCCCGATCTTTTGGATCTCCTCCTCCTTGGCCAAAGCAGCAACAAGCACATAGATAGAAGCGAGCAAGCGCCTGAGCAGGGGCAGTCGTAATGTGCTTCGTCGAAGATAGCAAGGGAACCGCCACTTGATGAATGTTGGAGCAGCAACGAGCACGGAGAAAGAATTTGGGATTCAAAATTTTGGAACCTTCATGTGGAGAAAGAAATGGAAAGGAACGACTGCTTCTCGTTCTTGAGAAAGAAAGAAAAAAGTTTCCCATAATAAATGTATTTCAGAGGAGAGAGAGAGTGCAAGTTAGGAGGAGAGAGAGTGCATGCAGTAGAGAGAGCACTTCGTTTTTTCAAATTCGACCTAGGGATTGGCGGGCTAGCAAGAGAGAGAAACTAATATATCTATTTTCCAAAATCTGCTCTGGTTCCAGCATGGCATCGAGCAACACGTGTTGCCCGATGAGTGGACTCTGACTAGTACATGCTGGAATCAGAGCTGCACCTAATATTTTCTCGAGGAGGGGGGAGGGGTGGGACCACAATCTCTAAAATGATCTAGGCGGAGTGAACCATGATTTTATGAAGGATATAAATGGCCAAGTGCTTTCATTTGTGTTAGTGTGTAAGAAGTTCTCCCAATCTATATTATAGAGAGTGCTTCTAATAAACAAGTGTGTTCTCTTCAATTGAGCTCCCGATCTTTCTCAGGAATCTTTTATTCTTTTTTGCTTTTCATGCTTTAAATTTCTCTTAGATTGAACAAATAACTAGTGTCCCAAATGAATCAGGTACCTAAATGCCAGCATCCATAAAGAAGTCATGCATATCAATTAGTTCGTGATCAACCTCTCCAAAGTTCTCAAAGTCTCTGATCTTTTTTCAAACTGACTAATTGAGAAAAGGAAGGAAAAAAGGAAAACAAAAGAAGAGAGAGAGAGAGAGAGAGAGAGTTATCTGTCTAATCGATCCAATTCCAAAAAGCATACAGGTAAAGCTTGTACTGATAGCTGCTTAGAAAGTCGCCTTTTCAATATCCGAGTGTGTGGGTCTGCTGAAGATGAATATCACATGGCATAGGCCATGCAGGCAAACTTGCCAGTGCCACTCTCCCCGTCTTCTGAGAGTTATCTGTCTAATTGATCCAATTTAAAAAAGCATATGGGTAAAGCTTGTACTGGTAGCTGCTTAGAAAGTCGCCTTGTGTGTGGGTCTGCTGAAGATGAATATCACATGGCATAGTCCGTGCGGGCAAACTTACCACTGCCACTCTCCCCGTCTCCCGAGGCACTATATTTCTTCCTAATCATCCAAACTGTTTAGTAGCTAGTAAATTTATAGAACTTAATCTCTTCTTAATCAAGAGTAATAACGTACAAGATATCATATTAAGCAGCTATCAAGCAATTTAAGACTGCCATGTGGCGGGAGTGGGGACTCCAATGGTCATGAGGATGTATTAGTAAATCTTGCATAATGCGTGATTAATTAGGATCTGGTCCTGTCGAGTAAGTTACACAACATGAATTTGAACGAGGCTATATCACCAAAAGCAACAACCTCCAATCCTTGAAAGCTCTACGACGGAAGGTCCATCTGGTGGTAAGTAAAGAAAACTATCCCACGTTGCCCTCTTGGGGAAAATCTTCATCTCAAATTCTCATTTATTTGAAAGGCTGCTCTTCGTGGGAAGTCTAATTTTGGGTAGCAACGAATCTCTATCATTAATGCTGCTGCTTGATTATGTTTGAGAGGCTATTTAAGTATAAAATAAATGAACCTTGGTGACAGTCACGCCCGTAAAAACCCCAAATAAATCCAAGAAAAGGAGTCCTATTTTTATCTTCTTTCCTTTGCTCTCTTCTCGCTCTCCTCTCCTTGTCACAGCCACGCATCGTGCACAACCATAGTCTCGGACCATGCTTGGTCATCCTCTCCTCGCCGTTGTCGTCCTCATCTCTCTCTCTCTCTCTCCACACACGCTCTCTGCTAAGATGGTGAGGTTGACAGACACAACATCCTTGAGAGGGAGGGAGGGAGGTGCACCTTCAATTGGAATCTGGTCATGCGTTCTTTTGGACTCCTTGATTATGCCTATATTGTGGATGTTAATCAGATGTACGTCTCTATAAAGATGAAGTCCATCTATCTAAGGTGGCAATAATTATGCCTAGAGATCGATGAATATTCGATTTTTGACGTTGGACCTGTAAAGGGACAGTATCCCATTAATTCAGGATGTCCAATCCTCTCTGTACGTGGGCCCTTCGATATCCATGCGTATCAGAAGCAGAATAGAACATCCACCAAAGCCTCACATGTCATCTCTTTATCCACTTCCAATCATCAAATTTCTTCGAACATGAGTAACAAACGAATATAAGAACACTAGAAAGACAACGATTGATTTACAAAATAAATAACACGATGAATCATCGGTGAATTTCTTAAAGAAAAGGGGGGAGTCATATATCCAGTGAAAATATTTCACTCCAAGGACAGGTATATAATCTTTCACTGAGCCCCATAAGATTGGAAAAAGCTCTTTCAGAGAGCTTTGCAAACTAAGTTTTTTGCATTGCTAGGATCACTCTTGGGATATAAAGTGAGGAACGTAATCCATTTATTCGTGGGTGGTGCATTTGGGGAGAGAAAAGGTTGTATGAATTGACTACTTGACTTGTCAGGGCGGAACACGGTGTATCGAGCCAATTATCCTTCCCCAAAGTAACTTGGGGGTGGCTTACGTTGTGACTAGACCTCATGTCACCATTAATTCACTGTAGAGCTTTTTGGCTCATCATGTGCAGTTGTAGTGCCCCAACATACACACAAAGTTGGGGGGAAGAGAGAGAGAGAGAGAGAGGACATCTCAGCATGCAATCCGCTTCGGCAAAGCATCTCTGGATCACTATGGAGCATTTTTCTGAATTGTCCAAGGTCCACATCAGGATAATAATCAAGAAACTAAAAGTATTTCAGTTTCAGTGCACTATTTTATTGCTTGCAGTGTCACTCATCTCACGTTTTTTTTTTGCTAGAGTCCCAAAAAGAATGGTTAAAGCATGGCACATGGCCTGTTAACGACGGTTTATATGCCGGTCACTCTCCGCTAACAAGTTTAAATTTGTAGGTTTGGCTTTCTAACAAGAATGAAGTATGAAGAATGAGGACTCGTCTTCTACTTCTATGAATCTTGTCAACTTTTTTTGTCAAGACCTAAGCAAAGATGCCCTGAGCATTTTATAATTCTTGCCGCCCGAAGCATCTTGTCTCTTTTCAAAACCTTTTATTCTCTATCTGTCCACTTATTGGAGATTTCACTGATTGGATTCTCCTTAAATCCCCATTGTAGATCACTTTATGTTCTTCATCTGCAAAAGAGTTCCTTTTTGTTAAAGCACAAGTCAGCACAGGACCATGATGATCAGGTCAAAGGAAGAGTTGATCTTCTTTGTGAGGAGCTACTATGATGTTCTCTTTGCTGTCCTTGTTTCAGTTGGGTTCATGTTTTATTTCTCAGCAAAAGCCAAGAAAATATCAGGTGAGAGAGACCATATTCCTGGTAGATTGGGAGTACCATTCGTAGGAGAGACCTTCTCTTTTCTCTCAGCCACCAACAGCACTAAGGGATGCTATGAGTTTGTGAGACTCAGGAGACTGTGGTCAGTGATTATTCTTCTTCTCATTTTGTTCCATTTTTTATTTTCTATATCATCTGTATGAGATGTAGTTTTGACCCCTAACTAGTCTGTATGTTATCATGATCATCCAATTTAGTTCATGTTGATCATTTTGGTTTAAACTTACTCGTTCCGGTATATATATTGATCTCAAATTCAACTACGAGGGATCTTTCGATGAAATCATACCTAATACCATCGAAACTTGCATACTGGTTTACCACTAACGCTGTAGACACAAACTTTCAATGTAAACATGGAGCTTAATCTCTAAAATGCACATCAACCTTGATATGAAGAAGATCATTGGGAAACCAGGAAAATCCACTTTAATTTCAAATCATATGAAGTGGGAATAATACTAACTAATGATTTGATGCCTCCAGGCTTACCGATAACAAATTTACAACCCATTTGTTGGTGAAAGTGCAGGTACGGGAAATGGTTCAAGACCAGGATATTCGGGAAGGTCCATGTGTTTATTCCAACCACGGGGGGCGCAAAAACGGTGTTTGCAAACGACTTTGCGCAATTCAACAAGGGGTATGTGAAGTCCATGGCTGATGCTGTCGGGAAGAAGAGCTTGCTTTGTGTGCCTCATGAGAGCCACAAAAGGATAAGGCATCTTCTGTCCGATCCTTTCTCGATGCCTTCTTTATCCAAGTTCGTTACCAAGTTTGACAAGATGCTGTGCCAGAGATTGAAGAAGCTAGAAGAGCATGGCAAAAGCTTTGTGGTGCTGGATTTCAATATGAAGGTGAACAATGCTCGAACTATATGATTGTTTCAATCCACCAATGAATCTTTGTAACAGATAGAGAATGCGACAAAGAAGACAAGATTCGTTAGTTAAAAAGTTTCCAACGTATTGTCACAACTGGTTCATGTGAATTATGATGAACAGATTGCTTTTGATGCAATGTGCGAAATGCTGATGAGCGTGACGGAGGAATCGATGCTGCGACAGATAGAGAAGGACTGCACGGACGTGTCCAATGCCATGTTGTCCCTCCCGGTCATGATACCGGGCACTCGGTACTACAGGGGAATTAAGGTAACACGCTTTTTGGGCCCTTCATGCATGGTACGACTAGAGTAGGAACTAGGCTGAATCATGAAAGCAATATATGGTACTGTCCAAGATGGTAGATGGACCCAACTAAACAGCAGAGGGTAGACTCTGTCTAGGAAATGAAGTTCGTTCTAGAATTTGAAACTTCTTCATGACCCTAGAAGTTGAGAGGGAAGTCGAGTGCATTCTTTTTTTTCTTGGCCAGA
The DNA here is from genome assembly GCA_014182515.1 of Eucalyptus microcorys. Lineage (NCBI taxonomy): Eukaryota > Viridiplantae > Streptophyta > Magnoliopsida > Myrtales > Myrtaceae > Eucalyptus > Eucalyptus microcorys. Next base: position 28,512,551 of record CM024570.1, read on the forward strand.
AGAACATCATACTTTACATTATATCATTAGCATCCTTAAGGAAGAAAACAATTCAAATCCTTCAAAAAAAAACAGAGAACAAGAAGAGGGAAGTCAAGTGCACTCCAGTCCCACTTTCCGAACTACATTGACAAATGCCTTTCAGGGGAAAAAAGTCAATAAAATTGGACTGGTCGATGATTTGTTCCCAAACCAATCGGCTGACATTATAGCATGTCAACTGGTGTTTTTTTCCTTCAAGGTATATAATAAATAAAAAAAAAGATATAAACTCAAAAGAAGTTAGAAAAGTACCGCATTAAGTTCACTCATCAAGTTTTCTATGTTTAACTTAATCACACTAGACCTCATGATATCACTAAATTCGTTTGTTTTCACGATATTGTCCAGCATGTCTTCTTGGTTAGAAATTTTTCTCCTACTTGGGAATTTTTGAATAATTTCGTTTAAACAATTAAAAAATGTTCAATCCAGTTATCATAGCCGGCCATTTGAAACCCGAAATTGCATTTAAAATTGCAATAAAGATACAAAAGTAAAAGAAACTGATAGAATATGGTGAAATGGTTGATGCAGGCAAGAAATAGGCTGATGGAAACATTCAGAGAGATGATAGAGGAGAGAAGAGGAAGAGGGAAGGGAGCTCCTGAGGACTTCCTGCAGTCAATGCTGGACAGAGATTCATTGCCTCCTGAAGAGAAGCTGGATGACTCGGAGATCATGGACAATCTTTTGACCCTGATCATTGCTGGGCAAACCACCACTGCAGCTGCCATGATGTGGAGTGTCAAGTTCCTGGATGAGAACCCAGAAGCTCAGGATAGGCTCAGGGTAAGTTTTGAACGGAATCAAAATGTCGATTTGCAAATCCTTTTCGAAGTGAAAGCCAAACCAAATTGAAGAGATTAGACAGCCATATGAACCAAAAATTTCAGTTTGATCAGGATGAGACATTGCATATATAAGTAAATGCCTTCTCTGTAGTCATCCAAAGAAATACTCGCTATGTTACTTATATGTTTCACTTTTTTACTTGAGAGAGAGAGAGACCGACCGGTGTAAACTCGCTGAAACACAAAACTGATATGAAGATGAAATTTCAGGAAGAGCAGTTGGCTATTCTGAGGAAGAAACCTCAAGGGGCTGCCCTCACTCTTGAAGATCTCAACAGCATGTCATACGGCTTAAAGGTGACAATCTCCCTATCGCATGCGTGGGTGCAGATTTTGACCTCTTTCCTTGGACAATGCGGCATGTGTGATCAGAGCAATGCTGACATTTTAATGAAATTCCAGGTTGCTAAAGAGACGCTTAGAATGTCAAATGTGCTCCTGTGGTACCCTCGGGTGGCACTCACGGACTGTACTATCGAAGGCAAGTCAACGGTATCTTTTGCAGAGAAGCTTTACCTGAAAACTACGTACTAAATCATCCGTGGAACATGCAGGTCACAGTATCAAGAAAGGATGGCATGTGAACGTCGATGCAACTTGCATTCACTATGATCCCAGCATATACAAGGATCCCGTACAATTTAACCCTTCGAGATTTGATGTAAATATGCCATCTTCACCACCTTCTGTTTCTCTGTCTTGCAATCAGCATGTGACTGATAAGCATTTCAAAGCTCTGACCATTGCTTTACCTGCTACAAATCTTCAGGAAATGCAAAAGCCATACAGTTTCATACCTTTTGGGTCCGGACCAAGAACATGCTTGGGAATGAACATGGCAAAAGTTACCATGTTGGCCTTCTTGCACCGGCTGACAAGTGGATACAGGTATGTCTATCTGCAGCTCCTCTAAGCAATGTTTCCTTCCAAAAGTTCATTGTATAAACTCGTTTCTAAAAGATTCAGCCCATCACAAATCAATCAACAATCACGTAGCCTTCAGTATGATCGGTTCTGTTTACCACATCATTCATAGAAGAGATCTTGACGTTATCGTATAACCCTTTCAAATAGCCAAAAAAATAAAACAAAAGAAAATATTTATGAGTATTAGAAGAATCCTCGTCTTTATCGCATGAAATTTGATTTCCTCTTGCTACAGGTGGACAGTTGATGACCCAGATACCAGCTTAGAAAAGAAGGCACATATTCCAAGGCTGAGGAGTGGCTGCCCCATAACCTTGAAGGCAATATGATAGAGAAGGAGAAGAAAGATGGCTCAGAAAATCCTAGCGGTGATGTGGTGCAACAAGTGCCTACTCTGTTTTATCAGCAGATAGAACAAGCTGAAGCTCCATATTTGAAAAGACATAAAATAAACTTGGTGATATTTGTGGGTACCATCAGTGTAACGAGGGCTTTCATGTCAATCAAAAGATCTAATTTCAGTTCCGAGAAGAAATCATAATCAGGCACCCTTAGCCTTTTTCTGCTGGCGCTTGTCAGGAACACCAGCTCACTAGAAGTAAGAACAAAACTGTGCGTGCTTCTTGTGTCGAAAGAGAAGTCCACGAATGCTGAAGTGGGAGGAAGTGACAGGACACCAGTCCCGCTAAAAGTGTTTCCTCCATTTTAACAATTTCAAAGAGAAAGAAACTTCAGGAAAGCAGGAAAACAAAGAAGCTAAGAGTAATTTTCATTTTCAATCAGAATGGAAGAAAATATAGAATCACTCACCAGCCTTCAGTTATTAATGATAACTATAAAGTAGCAGTCAGCATACTCATTTTCAAAAAGCTCCCAATTGTGATAGAGAGGGATATTATTGATTATTCAGCCACAAAAAATTTGACAACTAATTTATTGTTATAGTACTCAGATGTAGATAAGTACAAACTTGTAACTAACATCTTAGTGTACAGAGTGATGCACTGAACCTCACTTCAGGGATATCAATTTGTATTCTTGGACTGTGTTTTTTATTGCTTGCTCAACAGGGAGCCTCTCCATGCTTGATGCACCATAAAACCCATGAACTCCCTCAGTGTTCTTTAGTATGAATTCTGCCTCTTTCGGACCAGATATAGGACCTGCACATTCACAACAAAATTCATTCACTTTTCCAAGATGTCCAGAACTATTGGATGATCAGCGACAACAGAACCACCAATATGACTACTCACCCAAGGTGTAGATCAGAACATAAACTATTTGAGGCAAAATAAGTAAAGTTGGACAGAGTGTTCGAAGGCCGAAGCAAGAACAGCGAATAGCATTTGATGTTTTACAATATATGACAGAAAAAAAGGAGCTGAAAAAGAACTCAAGCAAAACAAGTGGAAGAACCAGAAAACTCAAAGGAACAAACAAAGACAATGCACGAGGAATTAAGAATGCCTAGAAAAGAGAACTGACTAATAGCACGCATCTCTCCAGTCATGCTGCACAAAAATTACTCTGCGGTGCCGGAATGATTTGGATAATGGTTCAAGCACAACAAGTTGGCCATTAGCAGAGTAAAAAAAATGCCACTCATAATCATACTCCAGAGAGATGCAATCAGAGGTGACGAAGGAATATAGAACAGAAACAACGTAAAAGATGCTTTCATGATATACCTCCATGGCATAAGACGATAGCATGGGAATTGATCCTATGCGCGGCATTTGCAATAGCTTGTACACGAACTACACTTTCCTCCAATGTGAAAGCAGTCTTTGCACCTATTGAGCCAGAAGTTGTGAGGCCCATATGAGCCACTATAATATCAGCTCCAGCTTTTGCCATTTCTGCAGCTTCATCTTCATTGAAAGCATAAGGAGTTGTTAATAGACCCTTCTTGTGAGCTTTTGCTATCATCTCAACTTCCAAGCTACAAAGATAAAAGAGAGAAACTGCTCATTAAGCCATAAGGGATCAAGTTGGAGAACTAAGAGATGTTATCTGGGAAAACCTACCCATATCCCATTCCTGTTTCTTCCAGATTCTGTCTGAAATTACCATCAAAAAGCCCCACTGTGGGAAAATTTTGCACCCCAAAAAATCCAATGGACTCAACTTGCCTTAGGAAGTAATCCATTCGACGAAAAGGGTCAGTTCCACATACTCCAGCAAGAACAGGTACAGCCTTCACAACCTGCGTAAATATAGACTCGATATATGACGGCACCTATTTCGAGAAGGTAATGAAAAACTAAATTTAAAGGTTAAGCATCCATTAATTCATTTGAGCATATTATGTGGAAGAAAAGCAAATATAACCATGGAAGAACATCTTTTCTGATATTAATAGATGTAACAGGGGATAAATTAGATATATTCAGATGGCACAGGCGTGGATAGATATCAAATAAGCAAAATTTTGAAAATCCTCCCCAAGTATGGCAGTCATATCTAGCACCATCCTGGGTTGTGGCTTCCCAAGGAAACTCTGTGAGCATGTGAAGGTGTTTTCCTAACCAATCCACCTTGACAGATTTCACTCATCCATTATAATCTTTCCAAATATCCCTGTAACTGAATGAAAATACCCATAGTGAGATGAGAAGAGTCCACCTTTTCCACTTTGCCTACCAGTGCTGCCAAGGTTCTCTAACACCTTATTTAGATTTGCACTCCCCCTTTCTTGCTCAGTGTCTTAGATGAGATATTACACAAGCTGTCAACAGGAGGAACAACAACAGCCACCAAGCTTATCCCACTAAGTGTGGTCGACTTGGTAGATCCTCTTGCGCTGTTGAACTCCACTTCACGTTGAGTTTATAGAAAGATCCAGATACTAGAGAGTCACATTTTCATCATAATCTCTTGTCACATTTTTTTAAAGATCATCCCATCCCTTTTCATGTGCATCTCAATGAGAGAGTCAATATTCTCACCATAACATCCAATGGCTATTGTTACACATCAACAAACCACCTCAAACAGTTTCATATTGTTCTCCATTGCAAATCCACCAATTAGACACTCAGCTTGCATCCTATCTTTTCACTGAGTGAGGCCATACACAACGTAAAATTTTCATCTCCCCCGCTCATTTTCTACGTATATTGGTGCTTAACCATCCAACCTCATGCGCAATGCATCCTCATCCCATTGCCATCTTACACAAGGCATTCTATGATCGCACAAGACAATAGATGCGCTTATCTACTTCATTCAATATGATTTTGTTTTCCAGTGAGATCTTCATCAACTTCTCCATTCTTTTGCAAGATAGGGTGAAAAAATGGAATTGTCCACTCTTTCTACCACATTCGTATCCTATTTTTTTCTGTTTAGCGATGTGAATACAAGAAAGGTTACGGTAAAAGAATATACCGAATGCCATTTCTTAATTGCATTCTCCAATAATATTTTTTTTTTTCCTTTTAAGATATCTTCAAGGTTAGTGCGGTTTTTGAAGGCAACCATAGAAAAGTGAAAAACTTACATGGCACTAAAGTATGCTCATTCAAAATTTGACAACAAATGATTCTATTTTATCAATGGCACTGGAAAGAAGACTTACAGGCAGCACTTCATTAGCCATATCTAGCACAACCGCATTGGCATCAGCATAAGGCAACAACCCTGCCAAAGAACCTCTTCCTGCCATGCGAAAGCGTCCAGAGTTGTACAAAACTATCAGATCAACACCACCTGCTTCTTCAAATTTTGCAGAGATGCCTGTCCCTGCACCAGCCCCTATTATTGGAATCCCTCTATTTATTTGATCTTGCAGCTGGTGCAATATAGCTTGTGTTCTTTTCAAAGTTTCTGCAATCAATTGCTTACATAAGTATCACTGCCATTGAACAACATAGAACCTACTTAAACAGTTAGATATCATACTTTGAGATTAGGACTGCATGCAGTTCCTAGTTGTGTAGGCAAAGCAGGAAGAAGATGAGAGATGCTTAGTAATATATAGTTGCCTTGCAGCCACAATAACTAAATATAAGAACAGAAATAAAAGCCCATAGAGGATGGGGATAGCTATGGTAATAATTGCCAGCCAAATAACTGTTGTAATTTAAGTCAGATCGCAACTGATCATAGTGGAATTCTAACTATCAGAATCACGCAATATGCGGCCATATATTCTCTTTACAGAAGAACGAAAATAACACAATACATCAGAAGTTTTTACGTGGAAAATCCCAAATGGGAACAACCAGAGGAAGCTGATCCAAGAACTACTCTACTATAATCAAAGGATTACGGTTAACACTCTTTACAGTGTTTCTCTCATGATAAATCCCTACAATTGTCACAAAACACATCCTCACTTGATGAACTCTCAAGATCTCTCGTGTTTACACACATTATTGAAGATTCTTGTGATCTTTTTCCAGTATTTTCTAGTGCACAAAGAAACCTCCACTCAAGCCCTTCTGTTTATAGTGGTAGACCTCCACCCAAGTAGGAATCCTCCCTAATTGATTGATAATCACCTCCCAATTAGAAATCTCCCCAATTGACTGCAATTCCAGTATTTGGGCAATCATCAGAATTGATTTCATCCTGGTATTCTTCCTAACTGAGACTCCTTACTTAGATTTCGTCCTTTTCAGCATCCCACCATAATAGGACTCCTTCCCATTAGGGATTCTTGATGAGCAATTATCAGGATATATCAAATCGACTCCCGAACATGTTGGGCTGCTTCCAACAATAACATATAGAATCACCATACTTTACATGCCTACAAGACTGTTTGGAAGATGTGAAACTCTGCCCCAACTGTTTCATCTTTTCAAATGAACGTGATGTAGTGACAAATAAGCTACGTCAACCAAATCCGCAATTGAAATCTGGAACACCACGCAAAGGCTGTTACAAACCTCAAGCAAGCATTCTTTCTGTTTTATGCTATCTTTTTTGCACTTCTCAACTGTCACTACTCATTAGATCTACCAGTAAGCCAAATAATACACCTAAAACAACTTCCAGCAACACATAAAGGTTAATCTAGTCATGCCCCTCATCTGACAGAACAGTAAAGCGGTCAAATTTTCACCTGGATGTGCATCTGGGAAATCACTTGGAGAGTAAATAGCAGCCTTGAAGCTTGAATAACCCATCGTCGATACTGCTCCCACATTGGAATCTTCAATAGATACAGCTACAGAAGTTTGAGAACTGAATTCTTTACCACTGTTCTTATCAATCTCCAAGAAGGAATCAACAATTGCATTTGCAAACTCCACATCATTGATATGGTAAGGATACACTTTGATCTGTGTTAAATAACAATGGGGTACTATAAAGTCAATTCAATTATAGATACACTGTGTCTTTGGAGTAGGAGAGCAAATACGACTGCATCAAATTTCAATTGATCATGTTTGGTAAGCAACCAAATACCTTTCTGTCATTGTTCGTGTTAATAAGTTTCTGTAGTTCGTTTAAAAGAGCAGCAGTAGCATCAGGGTCATGAAATGGCTTTCCTGGTGCATCCAGAGCAGAAACACCCTTCTCCGGAAGACAAACACAAACTTTTGATGATGATTTGTTCAATTTGTCTGCTATGAAATCAGCAAATTTCTTGTTCTCCTCAACTGTAGTCCGCATAAGTGAAACCTGCCAAATTTTATTTTTTTATGAGATCTTGCTCTGTACTCTGGTTATAGGAAAAGGCATCTCATCTTGTCTGTTGTGATTTGAATGAACAGAAAGGTCCATCTTCCTCATAAAATAATCATATAACATTGTGTTGAAAAATGAAGTACAAACTAAGGCATCAGGAAAAGAAGAAAAAAAAAAACTGATGAGCAGAATAACATGATCCCAGCTACTAATGAAGGGGAAAAAAGATTCAAGTCTCATCACCTGTTTATTATGTTCATGGATCTTTCTTTGCTGAAAAGTAGAAGGTATGGTATCTCTAGCTCCAAAATTCACCATGTCTAGAGCACCCACACTGAGGACTAGAGGAACCTTCTTTTCTATAATAACATCAAAACGGGAACTGTCACAAGCCATAACACCTCCAACAATATGATCAGCAACCTCAGTTGTCGTGATGTCCAAAACACCCTGAACAACAAAAAAGTGGAGCTAAAAATAAGATTTAGTCCATACCAACACACTCATTGGAACCAATAGTCTTTTCTCCCCTTAGCATAACTATGTGTCCCGTTGTTTCTTCTTTTTAAACACAGGACGTTAACTAGTTAAATTAACAACATTCAAAGACTACATGCTGGAAAGTTGCAATCAGAACATACCTGTATGAATCCTTCTCTAACCAAAGACTCCATGGCTCTGCCTCCGATGCCTGTGGCATGGAAAACCAAGGTCTCGTAATCATTCTCACTTAACCTCTCCACCACAGCATTCACGCACGGAGTTGTAACCCCGAACATAGTAATACCCACAGTTGACTTCGCATCCGCCTTATTTTTCTCCCTGCACCTATCGATCCTCCCGATCACCATTCCAGCAAAAGCAGCCGCAGCATTGGAAAACACCATCCTACTCACGCTATTGATCCCACACACATCCACTACAGAAGGAAATAGCACCATATCCGTCGATCCAATGTAAGGCTCCGTTCGTCCGCTAGCCACGGTCGACACAATTACCTTGGGCAAACCCAGTGGAAGAGCTCTAAATGCTGCTGATATCAGAGAGGTGCCTCCGCTTCCTCCGAGTCCGATAGCTCCGGCTAGAATCCGATCCTCGCTAGCTCTTTTCAGGTAAATCTCCAGCGCTTTGCTCATTAACGAGACCGCCTCGCCTCTGTCGTCCGGAAGTTTCTGCGGCTCTTGGTCACTGAATTCGAAGTACTGAGAGAGCAGCTCCTTTCGAGAGGTAAACAACAGGCCTTCGACACTTCGAATCTCATCCGGACCGGCCGATACATCAACAACGGCTACTTCTACCTGTCGTTTGACACAATTGCAATACTCAAAAACCGGAATCAAACGCGGCAGGCTATTCGCGACGGAGTGCAGAAGCATCATCATCTCAAAGGAAGATATCTACGTTTCGCCGGATCAAGTCCTCTCTGAACAATGCGAACGCCGTTCGGATCCAAGCGGAGAAGCGAACGTACCGGAGAGCGAGAGTCGGCGGCGAAGGCGGCGACGTGCGATTTGACGGAGGCGGCGAGGAAGCGGAGCTCGTCGAGCTTCGTGTCGGCCGTCCCGATGCAGAAGACTCGCGGTGGAGCCGCCGCCATTTCCTCCTCTGTATCTTGCCGCGACGGAGCCGGCGATCGGAGCGAATTGGAGTTTGGCCGGGGAGCGAGGAGGGATGCGAAGAAGGAAGCGGTTGTTGGCGATGGGTCGGTGGTTGACTTCGCTGCGGCGGAAGCGGTTGGCTGAGGAAATGGTGAAGACAGGAGAGTGAAATCATGAGAAGGAATATTGAGAGCGACGATCGACCTTACACTTTTTCCATGCATTTTTTTTTTTTTTGTAATTTTCCTTTTACTTTAGCTTCAAATTCACTAGAAAAAATATTCATTTCATGAAAAATAACTTTAAAAAGATATTTTTCTAAATGTTTCAGTATTTGACTTCCATAAAATAAAATAAAAATAAAAAAATAGTCTAGAATAACATTTTTCGTCAATAAAAAAAAATACCTTTAAAAATAGGGCAAATGTTTTCCACTTTTCGAAAACCGGAAAACATCTTCCATTCCCATTCATTCCTAGCACTTTTTCCACCAAACATCTTTTGTTTTTTATTTTTATAAAAAAGCGAATTTTTAATTATTTTAATTTTTTTTCCTTTTATTTCTTTTATTTTTCTTCTTCCTCGACCAGTAATTAACCACGGTGGTAGCCGCCAATCATTCACAAATGAGCTCAAGCCTCACCGGCTTCCGTTAAAGCTCGAGGTCAGCTACTGCACCCAACTTATTGGCCTCAAGTGAGCTCCACCTCACTTGAAGAAGGAAAAACAAGAAAACAAAGAAAGAAAATTAGTTTAAAAAAATAATTAAAAAAAATTGAATGTTTTGTTAATTTTCCCCCTAGAAAAAGTAAACGAGAAACCAAAGGGGAGAATATATATTTTAATTCACTTTTAAGTTTCAGTTAAATATTGGAAAATATTGTCATTTTCATAGAAAATGACTTCTTTGAAAAACATTTTTCAAAAACATCATATTTTTGTAAAACGAGCAAAGCCTTAAAAACAAATCATTAAGAATGTCAAATATGGGGTTTACTCTCTCTCTCTCTCTTTTAGCTTTTTTTGTTCTTTTTTTGTTCTTTTTTTGTTTTCATTTTTCTCTTTGGTTTTTCTCTTGTTTGGAACGAAATTGGTATCTCTCGTCTTCAAAATAATACTTTATTCGATAAATAACTAATAATTTTTCGTGTTAATGAGTTGTATAGTTCTACTTTTTGTTTACTAGGAAACCATTATTCAAAAAATAACCAAAGCACAAGTAAAAGTGAAAAAATCATCTACTAACTTTAATGAATGCATCCAGTTTAATTATAATTCTAATATGTGGGATTACTTTATAATCTATGTATTTTAACTGCTCTACCTTTTTTTTATTTGGTGAATGTAATATTCCAACTTTTATTTATTTTTCATGCCATCACTGCATGGTTTTATAAAAGATAGTTTCAAAATATTTAAAAGTATGACAAAATTAACTATATTAAAAATTCTAAACATCCATTATTATCATGCAAATTTAGAAGAAAATGCTCTTTAAAACATTATATAGAATATTATGTTTACCTTGATTACATGGAATAATTAGCTGTTAACAAGAAAATTATGACAGTTGCAATTGCATTGTTAGACAATCTATTCAATTTGCAAAAGCATATTATTTGTCAATTCTAAATTCATTATAATTTCCAAAGAAACAGGAAAAAAAATGTAAAAAAATAATCTCATATCTAGGATATGCAAGGGATATTGTAGTTAATTTAAGACGATAGAGAATGTGAGAAGCAGAAAGGGATGGAAAAAGCACAAGCCTTAATTGCATTTACATATAAAGTTTCTTTTTTGTTTTCAAAAGTTAAAAAATTAAATTCTATATAACTACCATTTAGATAACCATCTTAAAAAATTGTTTTTCAATATCAAATAATGCAATTCCGATTTATATATAATTTTAAGTTGATGGAAGAAATCACTACGGATCTTTTCTATTAAAGAACTCGACGAATGTGCTTGTTTACACTTAAGCAAAGTGACAAAGAATTTTCTTAATTTCCTGCCAAAAAATTTCAAATATTATTCAAATCCCTAAAATGTATGAAGATATTACATGGGAATACGGATGTCAACATCAGTATATTATGAAAGTCTGAGGTTCTTCTATTCAAGACAATAAATAAAGTGTATCCATCGTAATATTTAAATTCAATAAAGAGAAAATGATAAAATTTTATCTAAATGTGTCATAAATTTCTTTCTTTTAGGTTCTTTTGATATATCTATGAAGGATGAAATAATAAATTCAACGGTAGTCACCCGTTGTTACAATCAATATTGATTCCTCTTCTAACATGCTACAAGAGCTATTAGCGTCATAGAGATTTTTGCTCGTCTATAGGCAACTAAAATTTTCTTACGTCCAATACATAGTTATAGTATTGCTTAGAATTCAGAGTACTTTTTTGATGTTATGAGTTTGCTGATTTTGCTATTTCTAACTAATCGATATATATCTTAGTTATACAACCTACGAATTTAGAATACCAATAAACTGAAAACAAGGGCGCTTGGAAAACTAAAAGAACAGCCTCTCCTGTAACTTTGTTGAAACATAAAGCACTTTTATTACTTTTTATTAGTTAGATATTTAAGTAAATATAGAATACCATGATGGTGCGAAAAAGAATAGTACACAAGCGATTTTATGTGATGTCGATTTGAGAGAGTAAATAATCACAATCCTCGTTGCAAAGGCGAATGAAACCCTCCTGTAAATTTTTCTATACGCTGGCGGTGTATGGCCAAATATTCCTAAATATTTAGTGATTTTCACTTAGCAAGCACACATTCAAGGAAATTGAAAACTGCTCTTGTTTTTTTCTCCATGGAAAAAAGAATGGTACATATAAATGCTTAGTGCATGAGCAGATCCATCACTCAAGCTCCATTAGGAGAGTAGAGACCTAAATTGGACACAATGGACCAAGATACGTCACGATCGGCTCAGTTAATCAAATTTGGTAGGTCGATAGTTGTAATTGAGATGGACATGAAGTACTAATTCCATCTCGTATGCCGTTGACTCGAAGCTATTTATATATTATCCGACTAATTAGCTGGAGCATAGCTGAACTGCAAACATGATGCACCCTATCTTTATTTCATTATTTTACAATTTATTCTTTTTTTAAATAAGATTTGAGGATCATCTGAAACTAAATTTAATTGGATTCCAACTGTATGATCACAAGGAAGAAAAGCAGATGTTGCTGAGAAAGTTAGAATAAGGTGGTCAATGACTCTTATCCCAGATCTACCAAATCTAAATCTTGACAGATTCCCTAATGCAGATGGGATGTCACATGATGGAGCAAGACGGTTCGGGCTCTTCCCATCTCGGTGCGTAGACGACCGCCGTTTGCCAGCAAATCGGGCAATCGCAGGGCGGGTGGAAATGGGTCGCCTTCGCCTCGGGCTTCTTCTCTTCTTGCTTCTTCTGCCCGTCTTGCTTAGGCGGCGGAGGAGGAGGCCCGATGCTCACGACCTCGGCATATTTGCCGGCTTTTCTCACCTGATGTATGACATCGTATGGGTCCACGTCGCCTGTCACCGTCAACGTTTCCTTCGAGGAGTCCACTTCGATTTTATCTACCCCTGCATTCACAAATTAGCAATCCATTTAACCATCAATCATAATCTAGACCGAGACTCAAGATTCAGTTCCTTCACGTTTCGGGAGCATAGTACCATATAATGACGTGGAGATGGGATGCGAAAATTAACGGGAAAAGCGAGCATTTTCTCGACTCTAACATACATTCAAATTCCACAGTGCATTGGAGGAGAAACAGTTCTGCAATTAAATAAGCAGACGAAAAGAAATTAGGGCAAGAAGGTGCATGGGATGGGGAGCTTGTAAGTTACCTTCTAATGTAGACACCGATTTGAGGAGCTTCTTCTTGCATTTCTCGCAAGGGATACTAACTTTCAAGACCGTCTTCTTCACCATAATAGAGGAACTGATACGATGTTCTCTCTCTCTTCGATTACAATCTTAGAGCTCTCAAACTTGGCATCAGCTGGGGATGGTTTTAAGGAGAGAACCTGAGGACCGGCTTTAGGGTTTGAGGATCTAAATTCAAAGTGGTTCAACTCCCTTGTCATTTAGTCATAGAATTGCAATCTTTTTATAACCTTATTTTGGCAAATCTTATGTCAATGAAACACCCCCCCCAACCAAAAAAAAAAAAACGAAGCCTTGGGACTCCAACCCCCTCATCCTCATACCATATGGACACCTTCCCCAATGTTGCGAAGTTGGATTTTTGTGCTTGGCTCCATTGCGAGCTTGGTCAACCACCATACGAATTCACCACCTGTTGAACTGGATTTGAGTTCTAAGGAGTAATACTGCTTCATACATAAAGTTCACGAAGACCCGGGTAAAGAATCTTATGTGACCTATGGCCATTAATCATCTGTGCATCGATTGTTCATTGGTCACAACCCATGATCAAAGACGATGGATGATTCTAGACCGCATGCGATTTTATTTGCTAAATAGGGTGGATAGAATTTCTTAAATGGGATCGGTGTTAGTGCTTTTACCCGCATAAAGATACGGAAGTTGCACCAACCCTAGCAAATAGGGAATGGATGTCAACATGTTCAGATATGAAGGAAATCGACATATTCTGTCTCTAACTTTTCATATGTATAGGTGTAAAAGCACAACTAAATTAGTTATCACGATGGCTGCTTGGTATAGTTCGAATGCCAAAGAGAAGAATCTCATTGGCTCATTAAAGTCAACCAACACCTACCTATGAGATGATCAATGGTCACTAGAGCATCTGAAAAGACTCCTTGGATAACTCTCTGAAGAAAATCTGAGGTTTAATTGCATACGGATCTTCAGTTTGTTAGATAGGTGGTTGTAAATTGCAATCACGCCTCCTGTTTGGTTGGGGAAAGAAGTATTTTATGCATCATCTGCATGATTGACATACTATAATACACAAAGTCCGTGAGATATAATCTCAACTAATCTTACGTATGAATTTTAAAAATTCTTTTTTAGTCGGATTTCCTCTTCACGTGGGCACATGATAATCTAAAGGCATAAAATGTATTTTCTTTTTCTTTTCCTTTTCTTTTCTTTTTTTAATTGGATTCTTCTCGTTTGGTTGTTGGCCCATTAGCGAAACTAACATACTTAATAAGATTTTTCTTCAAATGAGTAAACATTTTGAGGTGATTTAAAATCTCGTAAGATATATATAATTTTCTGATTTCAAGTTATTTAATATTATAAAAATTCTCCTTTTTAAACTAAGATTGAAGAAAATTTAAAGGCCAAATAAACACCCTAATAAAATTTTGGAAGGCAGATTTATATTGTGCCCACAAATACAGATTTTTTCTCCGTACTGGTAATATTTATAATGGTGGGAGTAATTGAAAACTTATAAGAGTTGATAATTAAGGAAAATCAAAGTGATAACTGATTAATGAGGTTAGTAAAATTAAGAAAAAGAAATAAATCATGATATGTAACTCAATTGAGAGTTGGTAATCCAGTTGGAAATTTAACTGGAGAAAGATTTGTAGGTCACACTAGTAAAGGCAAATAATTTCAATAAGTAACTCAAATAAGAGTTAGTATTACAAAAGCAGTTTTCATGGTAATTGGAGAAAAGTTGGCAATCACTTTAGTTGAGGTTGGTAATACCTAAGAAGAGTTTTTTATTATCATAATATTTAAAAAGAGTTGGTAAATTTAAAAAGTTGGCAACTAAGGTTAAAAGTAATAGCTAAAAAGAGTTCGTAAATTAATAGAAACAAATAACGGTTGGGTATAAGTAACTTAAAAGGGATTTGGTAAACCAAAACTAATTGGTAATTAATGGTTAAAATTTTTCACTTAAAAAATATTAATAATTTCATCTATTATAGGATAAATTTAAGACTTTTGTAAGAAAGGTGAATTTAAATTTGTAGATTATAAGAAAATTATTACTGTTTTATCCAAAAAGGAGAAGTTGATTATATGAAAAAAAAAAAAATCAAATGAACATCAATAATTAATTCAAATAAGAGGTGGTGTCACAAAATTTGTTGGTAACTTATCCTAATAAAAGTTAGTAATCACTCCCATTAAGGTTAGTAATTTACCAAAAAAGTTTGTCAATGTAACGCTTGGTAGGTAATACAAATAAAAATTGTTGAATTTAAAAATAAATCAAATAAATGTCATTAAGCAAGTTAAATAATACTTAACCAAAACTAGTTGGTGACCTTATGAGAGAAAAACCGATAAGTTAAAAATATAAGGTTTGCTAAATTCACGTAAGACTTTAGGCTTTATTTGTTTTGTGGAAAATGAATAATTTGCAAACCACCACTACTGCTGCCATGATAGATTGTCAAGTTCCTGAATGTGAACCCAAATGCTCAGGATAAGCTCAGGGTGAGTTTTGAACCAAATCAAATATGTTGATTTGCAAATCTTTTTTAGACTGTAAGCCGAACCAAATTGAAAAGATTATTAGATAGCCAAAATAAACCGAACATTTTAGTTGGATCCGAAGGAGACACCGCAGATATAAGTGAACGCGTTCTATAAGTGTCACACCCTGAAAAGTATGAGAAATAGGGATGACATGACCATCCTTCCACACGAAAGGCATAGCTTCAAATATAACCAATAACATGATATCAACATATATATCTCCAATGATATACACAACTTCCTCAAGCCATACCCAAAAATACAACTCCAAAAGTTTCCCGGGATAATTATCCAAAAAGTTTTACTCTATTGCACTTTTATTAATTTAGTCCAAAACCTCTTAATTTTGTCAATTCAATCCTAAACCTTTTTATTTTTTTTATCAATTGAGTTCATCTAGCCGATTTTCGCTGGAAAATGCTAACATAGACATTGGTAATGCCACATAAGACCGACGACGCTAACATGTACAAATTATAATAATATTTTAATATTTTTTGAATTTTTTATTTTTTCTTTCATTTCTTTTTGGCTTTTTTACTTTTCCTTTTGTCAGTGGCTAGCCACCGGCCACGGCCAGCTAGCTAGCCTCGCCCACCACAGGCGAGGCCCGACCGGGCTAGGGTAAGCCCCGGTAAGAGGAGCCCTCGCCTCGGCCAAATCTAGTGAAACCCCTCGCCGAGGCTTGCCCTCACCCAGTCGAGCCTCGCTTGTGGCGGGCGAGGCTAGCCGGCTAGCTATGGCCAGTGGCACATCTTAGCCTGGCCCGTTGCCTATGGGCGGTGGCCAGCCACTAGCAAAAGAGAAAGGAAAAGGCCAAAAAGAAAAGAAAGAAAAAAAATATCATAAAAATTCAAAAAAAATTAAAATATCATTAAAAATTGTCCATGTCAATGCCAGGGGTCCTACATGGCACAGCAAGTGTCAACATCAGCATTTTCTAGCCAAAATTGACCCAATGGACTCAATTAATAAGAAATGAAAATGTTTATGACTGAATTGGCTAAAGTGTTAATAGGTTTGGGATTTTTTGGACAATTTTCCCAAAGTTTCGCACCCTACTTGCCATTAAGGACACGGATGACAACTATTCTATTCCAGAAATCAATTTCTATTTCTTGGACGAGTTTCTGAGTAAAAATACACGTTTTATAACCTTACAAAATGTATATTCATGGAATAGAAGATCATTTGATAACGATACAAAATTTCTCCCTCCCGAATGGTGTTGGGAGGCGACTGATAGGCAGTGGGCAACTAGTAATTGGCGACGGGTGACGAGCGATGAGTGGTGACGAAAGTGAACGATGAAAATAGTTTTCATTTCTTAGTTTTGTTCCAGAAATTAAAAAAAGCTAAAAATTCTCACTTCTGAAATCTTTCTAAATCTATTTTTAGAATAGAAATTTGTTCCAGAAATAATAAAATAAAATTGCGTTATCAAATGGTTTTCTATTCCAAACCTATTTCAGAGAACAAAAAAACAAAGAAATAGAAAAACAGAATGGTTATCATTCGCACCCCAAGTGAGAGACCTAAAAACAAGAAAAACCAATGGAATGAATAACTAGAGTCTAGTGAGTAGTACATCTTTTAAACAGATTGAGCAACCATTATGCATGTATACAAAGCAATACAAAAACTTCATAACTCAAAGTCAAAGTATAAAATACATACCGAATCATATATGAGTCGTTTCTTATCAAAAAGGCTTTATACTAATTAGAAAACACATTTAAGCCATCATCACAATTCAAATATCAATGGTCAAATCCATTGATTAATTTCTATCAAAAATCATGTCAATGGTCCATTCCATTAACTAATCTATTACTCGATATATTACCATAGTCATGACACAATGCTTAGTGACAAGACCAAAATGATATCCTAAACTCGGTATACATAATTAATCTCATAACTCACAATACATTTCACAAATCAATTATATAACTTTTCATAACTCAGTCCATCCAATAGAAATACTTTTCATAAAGCATTTCTCATCATTTCATAAACCAAATTCACAAATCGATGTGTATAACTTTTTGAAACATCTTTCATAAAAAGTCTCTCAAAATGTCATTCATAAAATGTTTTGCAAACCATTCACAACAATTGGCTCAAACTATGTTCAAAATATACTTTGCCATTTCCAATAGACTTGGTAGTAAATACTCGATCTAATTTTATGCATCAAATATGCCCTAAGCATCACTTTTGTTTCTTTTCAAAGAAATATCAAGTCATGTAATGCTTCTTTAACCCATAATATGTCATCCTATCATTTTCAAGACATAGGTTTTACAAAACCATAAAACCACTCACCTCAGAACACCTACATACAAGAAACAAATGTTATTCGAATCGTTTGGACTTGCAATCCTAACATTAAATCAAGTAAAATGTTACTTCAACAATGAAATTGTTATATAACGCTTAAACACTAACAAAATGACTTATACACGCTAACAAATCACATACTCAAAACAATTATTCAAGTCGTTTGCAATGCAAAACTTGAATGTGAAAAACTAAGATTTCTCTTTGAATAAAATGTTACTTCAAATAACCCCATGGCTCTACAACAACATAATCTAAAATTCCATGAAATTTCATAACTCAACAACTTAAAAATCGGACTTCACAGATTGAATATCACATAATTTCGAATTTAAACTCGAACCTTAAAAACTAATCCAATTAGAAAAAGAATGGGCGCAAGCACTTATCAAATGTCGCAATACATAGTCGAATTTACTTGATGAGGCGTTCATGTGAGCACATATGGAATCCTTCTTTTTTCCCTCTCTTTTCTTCTTCTTCTTTCCCTTCTTTTTCTTTGCTCTCTTCCTTCCCAGAACTACTCTCAGCCCCTAAAAATGGGGAAAAGTGTTTAAAAAAAGTCATAAATCTTTTGCATTTGTGCCAATTTAGTCATAAACTTTTTTTTTGTGCCAATTTAATCCTAAATATTTTTACTTGATGCCAATTCAGTCATTTCCGGCTAATTTTGGCATGATTTCGCTAACTGGGCACTAGCCGACCGACTTGGTCCAATCAATGCTGACGTGCACAACTTTTAATAATATTTTAATTTTTTTGAATTTTTTATTTTCTTTTTCTTTTTCTTTTTCTTTTTTCCTTCTTCTCCTTCCTTCAGCCGATGAGGCTCAAGCCCTACCCAATGGCCATGAGCCCAACTCACCAGAGGCTGGGTGAGAGGCCGCCCTCGCGGCCTAGGCGGCCTCAATCTGGCCTGCAAGGGCGGCCTCGCGCTAGGCTGGCGAGGGTCAAGCCTCGTTGACGACCTCGCCATGGCCGGCGAGGGCAAGCCTCGCTAGCCCAACGCAAGGCTGCCTTCTCGACCATTGGCGAAGCTCACCAGCTAGAGGAAGGAGGTGGAGAAGGAAAAAAAAAAAGAAAAAAAGAAAAAGAAAATTTAAATTTAAAATTATTAAAATGTTATTAAAATGTTATCCACGTCATGGCCGATCGTGCCACGTCAACCAGTCAACACTTAGTCAGCAAAATCTAGTCAAAATTTGCAAAAAAGGACTGAATTGGTACCAAGTAAAAATGTTTAGGACTAAATTGACGCAAAAAAAAAGTTTATGACTTAATTGAATATTTACTTTTTAAATATTTTTTCCAGAGAGCGTCCACTTTACTTCTTTTCCCCGTTTCTATGACTTTTCACGTTTTCTTTTCTTTTCATTTCTTTTTTAAAGAAGTGGATCCAATCACTTCTTTGACTTGGTCAAAGAAAATATTCAAATATTACGATAAGGTCCTCCGAAGAAATACTTGCCATGTCACCTTTAAGTTTCACTTTTTAACGAGAGACCAGGAGAGGGGTAAAAACTCGCTGAAATTTCAGGAAGAGCAGTTGGCTATTCTGAGGAAGAAACCTCAAGGGGCTGCTCTCACTCTTGAAGATCTCAACGGCATGTCATACGGCTTAAAGGTGAGAATCTCCCTATCGCATGCATGGGCGCAGATTTTGTCCTCTTCGGGTCCGTGGACAATGCAGCGTACGTGATGAGAGCAACGCTGACATTTCAATGAAATTCCAAGTTGTTAAAGAGTCGCCTAGAATGTCAAATGTGCTCCTGTGCCTTGGGTGGCACTCATGGACTGTACAATCGAAGGCAAGTGATCTTTTGCGGAGAAGCTTTACTTGAAAAGTACGTACTAAATCATCCGAGGAACATGCAGGTCACAGTATCAAGAAAGGATGGCATGCAAATGTCGATGCGACTTGCATTCACTATGATCCCAGCATATACAAGGATCCCATTCAATTTAACCCGTCGAGATTTGATGTAATTTGCCATCTTCAACACTCTCGTTTCTCTCTCTTGTAGTTTCCTTGATCAGTATGCGACTGACGAGCATTTCAAAGCCCTGACTATAGCTTTACATGCTACAACGAGGGCTTTCATGTCAATCAAGAGATCTAATTTCAGTTCGGAGAACAAATCATAACGAGGCATCCTTAGCCTTTTTTCTGCCGGCGTTTCTCAGGAACATCAGCTCACTAGATGTAAGAACAAAACTGAGCTTGCTTGTTGTGTCAAGAGAGAAGTCCACGAATCATGCTGAAGTGGAGGAAGTGAAAGGAAGTCAGTCCTCCTGACTCCTGAGAGTGTTTCCTTCATTTTGACAATTCCAAAGGGAAAGGAACTTCAGGAAAGCAAGAAAATTAAAGATGCTAGAGCAATTT
Organism: Eucalyptus microcorys; assembly: GCA_014182515.1. NCBI lineage: Eukaryota > Viridiplantae > Streptophyta > Magnoliopsida > Myrtales > Myrtaceae > Eucalyptus > Eucalyptus microcorys. The sequence goes on from CM024570.1 coordinate 28,532,804, forward strand.
TCATTTTCAATCAGAATGGAAGAAAACATAGAATCGCTCACCAGCCTTTAGTTATGGATCATTAATATAAAGTATTAGTCAGCATCCTCATTTTCAAAAAGCTCCCACTCTTGATAGAAAGGGATATTAATAATTATTCAGCCACAAAAAAATTTGCCAACTCATTTATTGTTAAATCATAGTACTCCGATGTAGCTAAGTACAAACTTGTAATTAACATCTTAATGTACAGAGTGTACAGAGTGATACACCGAAGCTCACTTCAGGGATATCAATTTGTATTTTTGGATTGTGTCTTTAATTGCTTGCTCAACGGGGAGCCTCTCCATGCTTGATGCACCATAAAGCCCATGAACTCCTTCAGTATTCTTCAGTATGAATTCTGCCTCTATTGGACCAGATATAGGACCTGCACATTCACACCAAAATACATTGACTTCCCTACAATGTCCAGAACTATTGGATGATCAGGGACAATAAAGCCACTAAAATGATAACTCACCCAAGGTGTAGATCACAACATCAACTATTTGAGGCAAAACGAGCATAGTAGGACAGAGTGTCCAGGGCCGAAACAAGAGCAGTGAACAGCATTTGATGTTTTACAATATATGACAAAGAAAAAGGAGCTGAAAAAGAACTCAAGCAAAACGAGTGGAAGAACCAGATAACTCAAAGAAGAAACAAGGACAGTGCAGGAAGAATTAAGAACACCTCGAAAAGAGAACTGACTAATGGCACGCATCTCTCTAGTCATGCTACATGAAATTCACTATGAGGTGCCTGGAATGATTTGGATAATGGTTCGTGTTACGAAATCGCACGTCGATTCCAGAAAAATAACGCTCGCAAACAATTCACCAGACAGAATATAGTAATAAAATAGCAGAATCAGATGAACACGCCAGAAAATTTGTTATCGAAGTTCACCCAAACTTGGGCTACATCTCCGCGCAGAGGCACTCTGCGAATCCACTAGACTTCGAAGAAAGTTGGAATACAACAACGATCTTCTCTCAAGATCAGGGCACAAAGAGATTGAGAACCCTCATCAAGAAAAAAACTCACTTTTTTTCTTCTCTCTTTTCTTGCCTCTCTATTTCCTTTTTTAGCGTCTTAACGGCTAGGGTCTTACCATCGCTAATATAAAGATATCACTTTTAACCTAAAAGGAAATCTGATGGAAAAGACAAAAAAACCCCTAAAAACAAATATTTGACTTCATCTATAACAATCTCCCACTTGAAAACAAATATACCCAAGCACCAAGCAACTTTGCATCCATCTTCTTCAAGAAATAGTAGTTGAAAAGAAAACTTGTGCCTCTGCGATACTCCTCATCAATTAATATGGAGTAATACAAATGGTAGTAGTACAGAAAATATGCTTCTCTCTGTCTACTACCTTGGTCATCATGTCAGCTGGATTCTTCGAGCCATCAATCTTCTGTAGCTTTAACTCATTATCTTTCAATGCTGACCTGATAAAATGAAAACGTTTCTTGATATGTCTAGTTCTTGAGTGATAAGCTGCATTCTTTGCTAAGTGCACTGCACTTTGACTATCACTCCAAAGTGTACTGACTGGCTGTTTTCGATGTAGCTCCTCCACGTAATCTTGTAACCATATGATTTCCTTGGAGGCTTCTGTGATCGCCACGTATTCTGCCTCTGTCGTCGATAAAGCCACTACTTTTTGTAGTTGAGACACCCAACTCACTGTTGTACCTGCAACTGTAAAGACATATCCAGTGGTACTCTTACCACTATCTCGATCACCTGAATGATCTACATCTACATAACCCTGCAACTCTAGAGATGTACCATTATAACAAAGTGAGTAATTGGAAGTACCTGCTAGATATCTCAATATCCATTTCACTGCATTCCAATGCTCTCTGCCTGGGTTCTGCATATATCGACTCACAACTCCCACTTTGCTTGTGCAATGTCTGGTCTCGTGCTCACCATGGCATACATCAAACTCCCCACTTTGCTGATGCATATGGAACTACCACCATCTCATCTTTCAAAGCCTGAGCGCTTGGACACATATCCTTGGAAAGTTTGAAGTGACTCGCTAGAGGAGTCGCAACCGGTTTTGCTTTGTCCATGTTAAATCTCTTTAACACCTTGTTCACATAGTCTTCCTACGACAACCATAATTTCTTATTTTCCTATCCCTGATGATTTTCATGCCTAAAATATTCCTGGCCTCTCCCAAGTCTTTCATAGCAAACTGTGATGATAACATCTTTTTCACTTCTACGATTCTTTTCATATTGGAACTAGCCACCAGCATGTCATCCACATATAAAGAGAGATACACAATGTCACCATCATCATATTTGCGAAAATAAACACAGTGATCAGACTCACAGTGTGCAAATCCTTTCTCTTGCATGAAACCATCAAATTTTAGGTACCATTGCCACGGAGCTTGTTTCAAGCCATACAAGTTTTTCTTCAAGTGACATACCATGTGCTCCTTACCTTTGACTTCAAAACCCTTAGGTTGTGCCATGTATAATTCTTCATCTAAGTCACCATGTAAAAACGCCGTTTTTACATCTAACTGCTCAAGATGAAGATCCTCCACTGCAACTATACTCAACAGAACTCTAATTGATGTCATTTTCACTACAGGTGAAAATATCTCGGAGTAGTTGATCCCTTCTTTTTGATAAAAGCCCTTGACTACAAGTCTCGCCTTGTATCTAATACTACCATCTGCTTCATTCTTAATCATGTACACCCATTTGTTTAATAAAGCTTTTTTACCTATGGGTAACTTGGTCAACTCCCAAGTTTTGTTCTGAAGTAACGAGCTCATCTCGTCTTTCATAGCACACTCCCACTGCAAGTGAGACGTGTTTGCCTTTGCCTCATCGTAAGTCTCCGGTTCCCCCGAATCTGTATATAAGACATGGCTTAGAACAGTATTAGCTAATGGATCAAAAATTACCTTTGGCTTTCTCACACGTGTAGACCTCCTCAAGACAGGTATTTCAGGGTTGTTAGTCTGCTCCGAATCATTGCGTTCCTCTTGAACTATCTCTTCACTGATAATAGGCTCATCTTGAACCTCTCTTTCAAGTGCACTTTGATCTACTTGAAACATCTTCACAGGCATTGTGTCTAATTCAACATACTCGATTCTACTACCTTTTCATGCTCTCTCGACGATCTTTGTACATCTTTTCTTCATGGAATACCACATTGCGACTGCGGATGACTTTGTTATTCTCATAATCCCAAAGCCTATAGCCATACTCGTCACCACCGTATCCGATAAAGACGCACTTTTGGGACTTAGCATCAAGCTTTTTCCTATCCTCCCTGTCAATCAAAGCATATGCAATACAACCAAATACCTTTAGATGTGAATAATTAATCTTTTTACCTGACCACCGTTCTTGTGGTATTTCTCCATCCAACGCACTATATGGACTTCTATTGATAAGATAAACAGCTGCATCAATTGTGGCGGCCCATAAGTGTAGCGGGAGACCTACGTGTAGCCTCATGCATCTCGCATATTCTAGAATAGTCCTATTCATCCTTTCAGCTACACCGTTCTCTTGAGGAGTTCTAGGAATAGTCTTTAACCCGTGTATGCCCTCTCGACTCAAATATTCTGCAAATTCCTTACTCGTGTATTCACCACAATTATCATATTTCAGAGCTTTAATCTGATAACCTATCTCTTTTTCTACCATGGTCTTCCACATTCTAAACATCCCAAATACTTCTGACTTTTTTCTAAGAGCATAGACCCAAGTCTTCCTTGTTGCATTATCAATGAATGTGACAAAATATCTCTTACCACCATAAGAGAGTTCCTGAGCAGGTCCCCATACATCAGTATGAACCAACTCTAGCTTCTGGCCTTTATTTTGTCGCCCATTCAATTGAAAACTAACAGCTTTCTGTTTTCCATAAATGCAACTCTCACAAAAATCTAACTCAACTTTTTGTAAACCCGAAAGTAATTTCCTCGAATGTAACTGCTTTACACCTTTTTCACCAAGATGTCCCAAACGATAATGCCAAAGAGTAGACAAATTACCTGTAGCCATTGTAGTTGCAACCATATCACTGATATTGTCTCCTTGGAGAAGGTAAAGTGTACCCGTACGCTTTCCCTTTGCTACTACTCTTATCCCTAAGGTTATCTTCCACTCTCCGCATCCAAAGGTTATTACCAAACCTTCTTGGTCAAGTTTACTGGTTGAAATCAAATTTTTCTTTAATTCCGGAATATGCCTAGTTTCACGCAAAACTAGACGTCCTCCACCCGAGATGTTCACAGATCACGGTTCCTTTCCCAACAATGGGACACATGTGGCCGTTTCCCACAACCACTTGTCCGAAATCTCCACTGACATAATAATCAAATATGTCTCTTTGCGAGGTGCAATGAAAAGAAGCACCAGAATCAATAAACCATTTATCTGTTGTCAAGTCAAACCCTGCAGACAAACACAAGTTATCTAGCAAAGATTCATCGCTAACCACATTAGCTCCTTGATTCTCATCTTGCTGCTTCTTTTTGTAGGCTTCACACTGAAACTTCCGGTGTCCGGTTTTGTGACAAAACCAACACTCATCTTTTGCAACCTGTCTCTTACCGCTTGATTGCGATCTGCCATGCCCGCTGAAATTTCCTCTACTTTTACTTCTTCCACGGTTCTCCACTGCGAGTGCCGTTGAAGATGTAGATGCAAAAAAATTATCTCCACCTGAGACTTTCCTTCGCATCTCTTCATCCATGATATTACTCACAGCATCATCAAGAGTTAAATCATCCTTCATGGTGCTCGAAATTCCCTGCACTGCGATATTGTAGCTTTCTGGAAGAGAACATAAAAATAATAAAAGCTTGAAGCTTCATGTCTAAATTTATGCCTGCGGATTCCAATTGACCCGTGACCTACGTGAAACTATTAATATGCTCTGCCACAGAACCTCTATCGATAACTTCATATTAACCAGTTTCTTCAGCAAAAATACCTGATTTGATGTGGACGGCTTCTAAAAAATATTCGTTAGAATATCCATGGCTTCTTTTGCAGTTTTTGCTTTCGCGATGTGGTACCCTGTCTTTTTCGTCAACCCTAGACGAATCGCACTTAATGCTTTTCGATCAAGAATTTTCCATCCGACTTCTACTGTCGGATCCACTTCCGCCATCTCGGGTTTCCAACCCTCAAGTGGTGCATAGAGATCTTTTTTATAAAGATAATCCTCTATTTGTAGTTTCCACCATCCGAAATCCTCTCCATTGAACTTATCGATTCTGATTTTATCTTCTGCCATCCTGTTTGCTTTCAATCGAACGTCACCGAAAACCCTCGATGTTCTCGATTAGCCAACCCAGGCTTTGATACCAGTTGTTACGAAATCGCACGTCGATTCCAGAAAAATAACGCTCGCAAACAATTCACCAGACAAAATATAGTAATAAAATAGCAGAATCAGATGAACACGCTAGAAAATTTGTTATCGAAGTTCACCCAAACCTGGGCTACGTCTCCGCGCAGAGGCACTCTGCGAATCCACTAGACTTTGAAAAAAGTTGGAATACAACGACGATCTTCTCTCAAGATCAGGGCACAAAGAGATTGAGAACTCTCATCAAGAAAAAACTCACTTTTTTCTTCTCTCTTTTTCTTGCCTCTCTATTTCCTTTTTTAGCGTCTTAACGGCTAGGGTCTTACCATCGCTAATATAAAGATGTCACTTTTAACCTAAAAGGAAATCTAATGGAAAAGACAAAAAAACCCCTAAAAACAAATATTTGACTTCATCTATAACAGTTCGACCACAACAAGTTGGGTAGTAGCAGAGTAAAGAAAATGCCACATGATCATACTCAATAGAGATGCAATCAGAGGCGATGAAGGAACTAGGCACAGAAAAGACGTAAAAGATGCTTTCACGATATACCTCCATGGCATAAGACGATAGCAAGGAATTGATCCTATGCATGGCATTTGCAAGAGCTTCTACACGAACTACACTTTCCTCTAATGCGAAAGCAGTCCTTGCACCTATTGAGCCAGAAGTTGTGAGGCCCATGTGAGCCACTATAATATCAGCTCCAGCTTTTGCCATTTCTGCAGCTTCATCTTCGTTGAAAGCATAAGGAGTAGTTAGTAGACTCATTTTATGAGCTTTCTCTATCATCTCGACTTCCAAGCTACAAAGATCAAAGAGAGAAGCGGCTTATTAAGCCATAGGGGATCAAGTTGAATGTGAATTGCATGTTGATACTCCTACTGGCAATTTCTTAGTTGCTCATCATGTGTTAAAGAGATGTGTGCTTCAGAATAATAATGTTGAAATGCCTGTGGATCTAGTGGAGTTAAATATTCGAGATTTCAATGTTATTATAGGGATGGATTGGTTATCTACATATCGTGCTAATGTTGATTGTTTTTCGAAGAAAGTGATCTTTAGACTTCCAAATCAACCCGAATTCTCTTTTCCGAGAGGTTGTCAAGACACTTTTCCAATGTTGATCTCGGCTTTACAAGCGAAAAATCTTTTGAGAAAAGGTTGTTATGGTTATCTAGCTTGTGTAAAAGACACAAGTAAAGTTATAGGGAAGTTGGAGAATATTCCTATTGTTAGAGACTTTCCAAATGTGTTTCATGAAAATTTACCAGGTTTGCCTCCTGATAGAGAAATTGAGTTTTATATTGAATTGATGCTCAGTGCAACACCAATCTCTAAGGCACCATATTGGATGGTACCCGCTGAATTGAAAGAATTGAAAACGCAACTACAAGAGCTTTTGGATAAGGGTTTCATCAGACCCAGTGTTTCGCCTTGGGGAGCTCCTGTTCTATTTGTGAAAAAGAAGGATGGTAGTATGTGGCTTTGCATAGATTATCGAGAGCTTAACAAGGTAACGGTCAAAAACAAATATCTCTTTCCTCAAATTGATGATTTATTTAATCAACTTCACGGAACTCAGGTATTTTCCAAGATCGACCTTCGTTTTGGGTATCATTAGTTGAAGATAAAAATAGATGATGTGCCTAAATTTGCTTTCTAAACAAGGTATGGCCATTATGAATTTCTTGTCATGCCTTTTGGACTAACAAATGCGCATGCTGCCTTCATGGACTTGATGAACATGGTGTTCAAGGAATATCTAGACAAATTTATTGTTGTGTTCATTGATGACATCCTAGTGTATTCGAAGAGTTTAAAAGAACACGAACAACACTTGAGGTTTGTCTTGCAGACTTTTCATGAAAAGAAGTTGTATGCCAAATTTAGTAAGTGTGATTTCTGGCTTGATCATATAGAATTCTTGGGTCATGTGATCTCGAAGGATGGCATATTAGTGGATTCAAAGAAAGTTGAAGCAATTGTTAAGTGGAATCATCCAACTAATGTTACAGAAGTGAGAAGTTTTCTTGGGCTAGCCGGCTACTATAGGCGATTTGTAGAGGGATTCTCAAAGATTGCTAGTCCACTTACCCGTCTAACTCAAAAGAGAGTTAAATTTGAATGGTCAGACCAATGTGAGCAAAGTTTTCAAGAGTTGAAGAGACGGCTGGTGTCGGCTCCTATTCTAACTCTACCTTTAGGAAATGGCGGCTTCGTAATCTATTGCGACGCATCCAAAGAGGGTTTGGGTTGTGTTCTTATGCAAGATAGTAAAGTTGTTGCCTACGCTTCTAGACAATTGAAATTACATGAGAAGAACTACCCCGCCCATGATTTGGAGTTAGTGGTGGTTGTGTTTACCTTAAAGATATGGCGACACTATTTGTATCATGAAAAATGTGAAGTCTTTACTGATCATAAGAGTCTAAAGTATATCTTTACTCAGAAAGAACTGAACATGAGGCAAAGAAGATGGCTAGAACTTTTGAATGATTATGACTTGTCCATTAATTACCATCCGGGTAAGGCTAATGTGATAGCGGATGCTTTGAGTCGTAAATCCTTTGGAAATATGGCAACTTTGCTCACTTCTCAGAAACCTATTCTTAAAGATATGAGGAAGTTAGACTTGGAGGTATTAGTGCATCAGCTTGGTGCTCAGTTAGCTAACCTTCAAGTACAACCTATGTTGATTGACAGAATTAAGGCTAAATAGAATGAAGATCCACAATTACAAACATTTAGAGAAGGTATGGAAGCTGGAAGACAAGCGGATTTTAGTTTACACGTAGATGGATCATTGAGGTTTCGTGGTCGACTATGTGGTCCTAATGACTCAAAGCTGAAAAAGAAGATCCTGCAAGAAGCTCATTGCACTAGATTTTCAATTCATCTAGGAAGCACTAAAATGTATAAAGACTTGAGAGAAAACTTTTGGTGGGTCAACATGAAAAAGGATATTGTAAAATTTGTCGATCAATGTCTAATTTGCTAGCAAGTGAAAATTGAGCATCAGAAACCAAGTGGACAGTTGCAACCTATAGAAGTACCTAAATGGAAGTGGGAACATATCGCCATGGACTTTGTAGTTGGTCTACCGAGGACGCCAAGTGGTAAGAATGCTATATGGGTGATTGTTGACCGATTGACCAAGTCCGCTCACTTTTTGTTATATCAATTTGGCCTTCCAATGGAAGATATGGCAAAGCGATATGTTAATGAGATAGTGAAGCTTCATGGAGTTCTAGTAAGCATTGTTTTTTATAGGGATCCCAAGTTCATGTCTAACTTTTGGAAGAGTTTGCAAGGAGCATTGGGCACTAAACTCAACTTGAATACAGCTTTTCATCCACAAACAGATGGACAGTCAGAGAGAACAATCCAGACATTAGAGGATATGTTGAGATCATGCATCATGGACTTTGGCGGTTCTTGGGATGAACATTTACATTTGGCAGAATTTTCTTATAACAACAGTTATCACTCCAGCATTAAGATGGCACCCTTTGAAGCTTTATATGGCCGAAAATGCAGAAGTCCTATTTGTTGGGACGATGTTGGTGAGAAAAGACTAACTGGCCCTAAGTTCATTCAACAGTCAGAAGAGAAAGTTAGGCTGGTTCGGGAACATCTCAGAACGGCTCAAAGTCATCAGAAAAGTTATGCAGATCTTAAAAGACGCAAGTTAGAATTTAGTGTGGGGGATCACATATTCTTAAAAGTTTCTCCTATGAAGGGTGTATTGAGATTTGACACACGTGGGAAGTTAAGTCCAAGGTACATGGGACCATTCTTGATCTTAGAGAAAATCGGTGAAGTCGCTTATAAATTGGCTTTGCCACCAGCACTATCAGGTGTCCATAATGCGTTCCATGTTTCTTTATTGCAGAAATATGTGCCAAATCCCAAACAAATGCTAGACTTTACTCCATTGCAATTATGAGAGAAATTGACATATAAGGAGTGGCCTATTTGCATTGTTGATAAGAAGGATCAGGTGTTGCGGTGGCGAACTATTCATTATGTGAAGATACAATGGCAAAACCATATTGAGGGAGAGGCTACTTGGGAACTTGAGTATGAGGCAAGACGCAAATATCCTCACTTATTTCATGATTGAAATACATGTAAATTTTGAGGATGAAATTTTTTAAGGAGGGTAGAATGTAATATTTGGCTGGTAGGGACCAAAAGAAGAAAAAGAAAAAGAAGTTGAAAAGTCAATAAAGCAAGAAGGAGATGGGAGGGGGCTCAGCTAAATAGAAGCCGAGAGCTCCCTCGACCAGAAAGAAAGAAAAAAAAGAAGAAAAAGAAAAGAAAGGGGAAGAAAGGAAAGAGATTTTGGCACGTGCATGCCACAGATGCCTCGCCTCACCAAGCCGACTCAACTTTATAACGCAGTGCCCGAATCGCGAGATCGAAGGATCAAATAACGTGTGTTATTTGATTTTGGGGCATCCCCGAGTAAATTGTACTAATGTCTTCTTTGGTTTTGTGAAATTCATGTACTAAGGTAAGAGTAATCGACATATACTTGTGTAGGGAAGTGAGGACCCATTTATTGTATAAAGATGGATATAGTGCTCAGTAATTTGGAGTTATTGTGGAATGATTCGACAAACCTCTCTTGAAGGGTTATGCATGCTATTTTGGTACAATTGATTTATGTGATTATGTGATGACTATTGAAAGATGATATGTGTTGTGTTGAGGAAATCAAATGTGTTATAAACGGGTAAAGGACTAAGTTCTACACGACAACAAAACTTCGTGTAAGTCATCTCTAAGGCCTTGTAATCAAAGGCTAAGTGCTACATGGCAACTTGAGTCATGTGAGAACCATTTTTAAGGCCTTACACTACTAACATGCGTAGTAAAGGGCTAAGTGCTACACGATAACGTAATTTCATGGGAGCCACCTCTAGAGCTTTGTACTATTGCTATATGTGATCAATGGCTAAGTGCTACACGATAACGTAATTTTGTGGGAGCCACCTTTAGGGCCTTGAGTTTAGATATTGAGTGTGGAATGAACCATCGATATGAGATAGGATGAGTCCGATTATTGAACCAAATTGGTGATGCTTGTTTTGTTATTATGGATGAATGAGAAATTTTGCTATTTGATATAACTAAGTTGAGATTACATATAACGCAATTTGTTCATGCAAGTTATTATATTTTTGTTTGGCAATAATGAGCCATGTCTTGAGTTTTAAATGTGTAATGTGGAAGTTTGATATGCTTTTATGGTATGTACTACTCACTGAGCCGTGGTTGTTCATTCCATTCATCTTCCATATTTTCAGATCCTAGGGTTAGCAACTAGTAGGACAAGAGCGCTACTGGAAAAATTTTAGGAGTTCTATTTTTGGGTATGGTTTAAGGAAGTGGTGCACATAATCCTTGCTAGTGGTTGGATTAATTGAGTTCTAAATGTATATTTCTTTTTGGTGGATTATAAAAACTCTTATGTTGCAATTAATTTGTTAATTTATCTGATATGTATATATATGGTTTGAGATATAGATAAGTTGATATCAAGTTATTGGTTGTGTTTGAGGCTGCGTCCTTTGTGTGGAAGGACGACCGTGTCATCCCCATTCTTTGTAGTTTTGGGATGTGACACTAATGAAAGGGAAAAGGTATGGCATCGCTAGCTCCAAAATTTACCATGTCTAGGGCACCCACACTAACGACTAGAGGAACCTTCTTTTCTATAATAGCATCAAAATGGGAACTGTCACATGCCATAACACCTCTGACAATATGATCAGCAATCTCAGTTGTTGCCATGTCCAAAACACCCTAAATAACACAAAAAGTAGAGCTAAAAATAAGATCTACTCCATACAAACATATTTATTGGAATCATTAGTCTTTTCTCCCCAAGCATAACTATGTGTCATGTTGTTTCTTCATTTAAACACAGGATATAATAACTAGTTAGTGAACAACTTTCAAGACTTGATAGGGGTGATCGCTTTCCGGTCTAGTCCAATCCCACCTAGAAACTGGGAATCAAACCAAAGGTCCCTGGAACCGATCCAGTCCGTTTCCTAGGTGGGCCAGTGAAACTAGCTGTCATGGAAAAGAAAAAACTCAAAGAACACTCGGAACTCACAGCGTGTGCTGTGGGAAATTCCTCCAAGTCTATGGCCCTCGGATTTGCGTGCTTGATTTGGAATCAATCATTCTTTATGCGGAATGACGACAATCCGACCTTAGACAACAACCTGACACTCAAGTTCTTCTCCTCTATGACTCTCAGATCCTGGCGTGATGAGACCACCCCTCACATATTCCTTATATGAGGTGAGAGAATGTTTTTTGGAAGAATAAGGATTAAAGGATGGATCTTAGCGAGCTTGACATTTCTTCCTCCCTAATATACTGTTCATCGTGTGCTCTCAAAGGGGCGATTCTGCTACTGTTGCTGCGATTTCGAGATTTTGCTACTATTGGAGTTCCAGCCGTTCATTAGGGCTGAAATTCGGAGGAGTGGCTCACCTCACCTCCATCTACAACCCGACCGAAGCGTTTGTCCTAGTAAGCCCCGCAAGTCCTGCTATGTACGTTATGGGTTAAGGTTTAAGGGGTTTCTACTGGGTTTCGGCTATTGCTATGGCCTCTACGTCGTGAGAGATGATCGACCACTCGGGTAAGGCCCAAATTGGTGTGGATGGTGTAAGTGGGTGTAGTCCCATTCCCCGTGCCCAAAACCCCCAGCCCGTTGCGGTCACGGGACAGGTGGGCTCGTCCAAAGCAAAAACAGAGGCTTCGAAGGAAGGCAAGCGAGGATCCCGAAAGGCCCATCATGGTTCAGTTGATCCTAGGAGACGTAGCCGAGCTAGGTCCACCTCTATTCGACCACAGCCCAAAAACCAGCAAGCTCGGAGCTCCAAACCTCCGCCCGCCTAATCCTGGGCAAAAGTCGCGCGAGCAACGGCAAAGGGGTACGACCTTACATATGTTCCCCCTTCTTATGTAGACAACAAGCCTATTGTTACTCTCTTTGAGGAGGTGCATAGACCCGAAATGGCACCAATGCCTCATTGGGTACTACATTGGGAGGAAACTTCCATTTAAGATGACCAAGACAGCTCTAAAACATGCCTGGGGACCAAAGCTCTCTGAAGTGATGGCAAATGACCAAAGTTTCTATTTCTTCCACATCCCGGACTCGGAGTTTCGTAGGAAGATTCTTGAGGATGGTCCTCTAACAGTTGCTAGGGTGCCCATTTATCCTACAACAATAGAAGCCTTTGCTGGATTTAAAGAAGGACAACCATTCCTCCATTCCGATTTGGATACATCTAAAGAACCTCCCCTTTGAACTATGGTCCGCACCAGCAATAAGTGGGATTGCCAGTGCTGTTGGTAAGTCCATTTATGTCAACCAATGCACGGAACAAATGAGGATGATATCCTTTGCTAGAATGTGTGTTGAGATCAATGCGAGGCAACCTCGATGCAACTCAGTCACTGTTGTCCTTAATGGAGTTACCCGAGCTGTGGAGATTGATTATGAGTGGAGACCAGTGGCTTGTCCTAAATGTGGCACTTTTGGCCACAAGTGTAAGACTCTTGAGCCTTCATCCAACGCAGAGATTAGTCTTCAGCCTACTTCGAGCACTGAGACTCCTGCTGCTCGCGACGGGGTTTCTACCCCTATTCCAGAGGGAACGGTAGATCCAGGAAGGCCTGATCCAGAATGGAAGCAGGTGAAGAGGAAAAAGAAGCACAGCCCTCGATTCCAAAGAGGGGATCGCTGGACTTACCGGCAATCCTAGTACAGCAGGACATATTTTGAGGTTAAAGGATTCCAGTCCTGGAATCGCTTCGTCTTCCACTTCTTACTACAAGGCCCAGAGGGTTCAAAGAAGGCAGTCTAAGGCTGAGGTACCCCTCGCCCTCTCATCTACTAGTCTAGAAGACATTCCTATGAAGACTACCTCCATACCGTTGTCCAATTCCGAGGAGGACTTAGATGACTCAGCCAGCCTCCTCAGTAGCTCCTATGGAGAAGACCAGGACATGCAATGCCCTCCATCTGTAGAAGCTACCCTTAATATCAGGAAGGCCGACTCTAGGCAGAATAAGGTTCTTCCCCCTCGCCCTACTCCGACCCCTACTAAATCCCCTGGTCTGGTGGCCAGTCAACGTCGATCATCAAAACGGAGGTAACCTCCTATTCCGGTTGTATATACTTATATTTTATTACTTATGTACATAGGCGTTTGGAACATTAGGGGTCTTCTTGGTCCCACTAGACAGGCTAAGGTTCGAAATCCTGCTTCCTCTAATAATCTTTGTGCCGTTGGTTTGTTAGAGACTAAAGTTCCGGAATCTCTCTTACTCTCAATCTTTACAAGGCTCTTACTGGGTTGGTGCTGGGTGGCTAATTATGAGTTCTTCTCGAGAGGGAGAATTTGGGTCGGTTGGAACCCGTCATTTATAAGTTTTGATGTTGATTCGACCAACTCTCAGGCGATTCATGGGAGATTGAAGTTTCTTAATTGGGGTTTGGATTGTTGTTTTTCGGTTATTAGAGCATACCTTCATTTTCCAAAGGCCGCTTTGGGAAGACCTAGTTCTTAGGAATTCCGTCCTTCAGGACTCCGCTTGGTTGGTAGCCGAGGATTTCAATGCCATTAAGGACCCGTCTGACCGGCTTAGAGGCTCTGACATTTGGATCCCCTGCTTTGATGAGCTTATACAGTGCTTAGTCCAATCGGAACTAGAAGATTTGAGATATGTTGGTTTCCGATTCACTTGGGCTACTACCTCTAAGCTTAATCGCAAAGTTAGGAAGATTGATAGGGTCCTTGAGAATACAAAGTGGAGCCAAGATTTCTCCTTTTCGGAAGCCTCAATCCTTGCCCCTGGTATATCCAACCATTCCCCCATGGTTATTAAAGTTCTGAACCTTGTTTTTTAGCGAAGCCATTCAAGTTCTTTTGACTTTTGGACTAAGCACCCGTCTTTCCACTCTATTGTTACTTAAGTATGGGAAACCCCGGGGGAAGGGGTTCCCATGTATAGGTTAATAAATAAGCTGAAGTCCCTTGAAGGTCGGCTCAAGCTTCTCAATAGGGAGTCTTCTCCAATATTTCAGCCATAACAGCTAAGGCTAGAATTGCTCTTTGTGCCACCCAGAATAGCCTCCAACTAGACCCATCTAGCATTGCCCTCGTAGAGTTGGAGAAGACTCAGCAACGTACCTTTGTCGACTTGAGGAGTCAAGAAGAGTCATTCTATAGGCAAAAGTCCAGAGTTAGGTGGTTGAAAGAAGGTGACAAGAACACTAAGTTCTTTCATCACTCCGTCAAGAAAAGACAACTGGGAAATAGGATTATCTCGATTTTAGATTCCTCAAGCGTTCTTATCTCCGACCCTGTGGCGGTTTAGCATATGTTTGTCAACTACTTTTAGGACTTGCTGGCGTCGCGAGATGTGGAGTTGAGGCCGATTGTGCAAGAAATCCAAGAGGTCATTCGGTGCCCCCTTAATAACGAGCAGGTCTTCTCTCTTTCTCGCCCGATCACTGACCTGGAGATCCGAGAGACCCTTTTCTCCTTACCTTGGGGTAAGGCGCCTGGGCTTGATGGTTTTACCACTGAATTCTTCAAACAAAACTGGGAGACTGTAGGACCTTTGGTCGTGGAAGCGGTCAGAGACTTCTTTATTTCAGGTAGGCTTCTTCGTGAAATAAACAACACATCTCTAGTGCCGAAGGTGCCCAATGCCTCTGCAATTTCATATTACAGACCCATAACTTGCTGTAATACAATTTACAAATGTATTACTAAGATCTTGGCCAACCGAATGGCTGTAATACTTCAAGATGTTATAAGCCATTCTCAAAGTGCATTTGTTAAGGGACAGCAAATCAAGGACAATATTCTCCTAGCCCAGGAGCTCTTCAATGGCTTTCATCTTCACCCTTATTCGCCTAAATGTGCGGTTAAGGTGGACTTCCAAAAAGCTTACGACACAGTGGATAGGGGTTTTCTTGAGCTTGTACTACAAGCTTTTGGTTTTCCTGATCATCTAATTCGTCTTATCATGGTTTGTGTCCGCATGCCGAAATTCTCTATTTCCTTAAATAAGGAACTTCATGGTTTTTTCTCTAGTGGTCACGGGCTCTGTCAGGGGGACCAAATGTCCCTGTATCTTTTCATCTTGGTCATGGAGATTTTCTCGAGAATTCTCAACCGTTGTTCAAGGTGGCCGGAGTTCAAATTCTTCTAGAGATGTAAGGCAACGAGTATGTCACACTTATTTTTTGCAGATGACGTCTTTCTCTTTTACGAAGCGGATATGACCTTGGTTTCTATCTTGAGGGAAGGCCTTAATACCTTTTTCTTTCTGGAGTGGGCTGAGACCTAACAATAACAAGAGTGAGATCTTCCTTGCTAGGGGGTCGGCTATTTTGTGTAACCAAATTACTCTTGCCCTTGGGTTCCAAGAAGGGAGTCTCCCGGTTCGTTATTTAAGAGTTCCCATCATTACCACACGGCTAGGTAAGGCAGATTGCAGTTCCCTCGTCAGTCGCATCACGACAAGGGTTCAGTCCTAGGCTCAGCGTTTTCCTTCTTTTGCCGAGCGGATCCACCTTATCAGGTCAGTCCTTCACTCGACCCAAGCTTACTGGGCTAGTGTCTTTATTTTACCTAGAGCTGTGCTAGACCGAATCAAACAAATTCTGCGACAGTTCCTCTAGAAGGGGCCTGGCCTGGGTTCTGGAGGTGCTAAGGTTTCCTAATAGGAAGTTTGTCTTCTAAGAGAGGAAGGAGGCCTCGGTATTTGTAGGTTGCGGGACTACAACACTGCAGCCATGCTTAAGCACATCTAGATCATTTTCACTAACAAAGAGTCCATGTGGTGCAAATGGATATATTCAACATTTTTAAAAAGAAAGAATTTCTGGATAGCCAAGAAGCTTAATGTTTACTCTTGGACCTGGAAGAAGATTCTTCATCTTAGGACGGAGGCTCGACAGTTATTCCAATGGAGGGTTGGAGACAACCTTTTTGTGTTTCTTTCGTTTGATAATTGGCACCCCGAAGACCCTCTTAATTTGTATTTCTCGGACTCTCTCATTTATAGTTCGAGTTTATCCAGGCTTGCAAAAGTAGCAGACCTCTTCTCCATTCCCGGATAATCCCTCAGGACTGTTCTGGAGTCTTGAGGGACCCCCTTCCCATTTTATCTCAGAGCCCGGACCGATTATGTTGGATGAAGAACCCTTTAGGTTTGTTCTATGTAGCTTCTGCGTGGGAAACCATCATATCAAAGAAGGCCTTGGTGCCTTGGAATGCTTTCATTTGGAAAAATACTATCATCCCGCGATATCAATTTATCTTATGGCTTATCATTAAGAAACGGCTCCCCAATCAGGCCCTTTTACTCTCATATGGGAGAATTGAGAGTGCGGCCTGTGCCTTTTGCAATTCTGAGCCTGACTTTGTTAATCACATGTTTTTTGGCTGTCACATCACTGCCGGGATTGCGTTCTTTTGGGCTACAAGGTACAACCTCCCTTGGCGGAATGGGTCTTGGTCGGAAAACCTCAATGGGCTTTAAAGTATATCTCTGGCAAGGACTTCCATTAGTGCATTGCCCGGTTCTCATTTGATGCCCTTTGCCATTTGATTTGGAAAAAGAGGAATAGCATTCTCTTCAGGGAAGAAACTTTAGCGGTCTCGGCTCTAAAGAACTATCTTATCAAAGTTGTCAAGGATAAGGCCTTGACATTTGCCAATGTTGCCAACACTACTAGAAACAAGAGATTGCAACGCAATTGGGGCTTTGACCCTTCTATTTTTGCTTCTAAGGCGACGGATTCTTCCTCCTGACCCAGCTGTGCAGGTTGCTTCACTGTTGTGAGGGATGGCCTTCCAGTCTATTCTACCTTCTAGTGTTGTTGTTCCTTGCTGCTTCTCACTGTCGTTTTGGTTGTTGGTTGCTGTCGTTTGGATGGGCATTGGCCGATTGGGTTTGCTTTGCTTTTCTGTTCGATTGGTTCGCCTGCTACTGCCTCTCGCTGGTGTAGGGGTTTTCACTGATGAGGGCTTTTTCGTCTGTTGTCCTTGGGCATAACGCTGCTGGTTTGTGGTTGTTTTATGGGGGGTCGGAGTAGTTAAGGTCCAGTTTTTGCCTATTGCTGTCTGGGCCCTACTATTCCTTTGTGTTGCTGCTGTTTGGGTCATTCCGCGTTACTTCTTTTGCTGCCATTGTTTGGCCTTCTCTAGTCCTTTTGTTTGTTTTGTTGCTTGGCCTTGTTGGTTGCTTGTTTGCTTTGTTTGGGCAATACCCTTCCACTCATTCTGACTTGTCTGTCATTATGACTGTAAGTTTTGGTGCCGGTCCGTTTTTCTATATAGTTTTGGTTAAGCTTAATATATTATTAATTCACCAAAAAAAAAAAAGGATGGATCTTAGCACTATTTATAAAGTTTTAGACGAACCCTCTCATCACAGGCTGGGCCCAACTCAGCCCACTCAAGTCAGGCACATATTCAACTATTTAGAAAACCTTATGTCTTACCTTATTAGACCAACCCCGTAAAATAGTAAATTACAATCTCAATTAATATAACTCACATTAAGAAAATTCTTACATTCTTCCACTTAGGCTATATTAATTGAGACCGTACTGTATGTACACACCTTTATGTTGATCTAGTGACAATTCTTAATAGTCAATCATATCCCATAAAGTCTCAAACATCGAATCATGGCACTAACTGCATGTACTCACATAGAGCCTTCCATAGTTATGAATGCTTTCAACTTTACTGATATATATCCAATATGATTATATGGCAAATGGATAACACCTCATAAAGAGTAATATCTTATGTGTTATTTCCTCTGTTGGTCACTATTCTCTTACCTTAAGTATCACAGAAAATTAGATGTACCACTAGAGAATATCATTATGGTTCTAATGAACCTACATACGTCTTATTTTTATGGTTAACCTTTTTTATGTGTAATCAAGACATATGCTCAAAGCTAATAATCATATGCCCCGAGTCTTTACTTAAGACTTACATAATATCTTGAGATTTCCATTACATATAATCAACTCAATATGGTGACCACAAATTCATGAACACTTTATTGAATGTAAAATACATATATAAGCTTTATTAGAGCAAAATCAAAACAGTTCCCACTAAATAGCAGCATCCAATGATGCTTCTCAACCCATGTTCATGACATGTCTTTCAAATACACAAGAGCGAAAGTCTTTAGTTAGTGGGTTTACAACCACATCATCTGTGAAAATATGCTTTACTATAGTGTCACCATTCTGTATTGTTCCTTTATGGCCAAAACTTGACCGCCACATGTCTAAACCCCTCGAGACATTTATTGTTGTTGATAAACAACACTGAAATGTTATTATCTTGATACAACCATATGAGTTTATCCATAAAATCAAATATGGTCATTTCCTTAATGAGATTTCGAAGTCAAATATCCTGAGCAATAGCTGAAAAGCAAAAGACTCCATATATATAATAGAGGATAACATAGATTTCTATTTATCGCTTTTGTCATAACACTGCACATTCTGCTAATATAAAGATATATTATGTTGTCAACTTCTTGCATCCTGACAGTTAGTAAAGTCTACATTCGAATACCCTACTAACTCTAAATTCTGAACATGTTTGTTAGTATATAGTTTTCTTGTCTCTTTTAGTATCTCTAAACCTTATTAGTAGTAATCCAGTGATTATGTCTTAGACTTGACCGACATCTTCCTAGAAGTCTTGCCACAAAAGCAATATTTAGCCTAATACAAATTTGAGCATATATGGCATTTCTAAGTGCACTAACATAAGGTATATCCTTCATTTAGGTTTTCCCAAAATCTAAATTATGATACTACAATAGACTCACTTTATTACCCTTAAGAACATGAGTAATTTCTAGTTCATAATGCTGCATATTGAGTCTTTCTAAAATATGATCAACATATGCAATTTGAGATAAATCTAACATACGACAAGAATGATCCTTATGGATCTTAATGCCACGGACAAAAGATACCTTACTAAGGTTTTTCAAGTTAAAATTCATTGACAACTTCTGCTTTATCTTATGTAGTAATCTAATGTCACTACTCACAAGCAAGATACATTTACATAGAATGTCAGAAAACTAAATTTTTCTCCCACTAATCTTGTAGTATATAGACCGATCTACTTGATTCTCAATAAAATTGAACGAAGTGACAACACTATGAAGCTTCAAACACCATTATCTACAAATTTGCTTAAGATCATAAATAAGGCTTTTCAGTTTACATACAAGCTTACATAAATCATCTGTTGCAAAACCTTCGGGTTATACCATATAGACTTCTTTATCAAGATATCTATTGAGAAACACAGTTTTAACATTCATCTATCGTAACTCCATGTCAAAAATGAGCTACTAATACCATATTCACTTTGAAATAGTCTTTAGAAAAAACTAAACTTCTCTCTAAGTGAAACCTTTCACTACTAGTTTGAGTTTAAACTTCTCAATATTTCCTTTGAAATTTCTTTTAATCTTGTACACCCATTTGCAGCAGATGGTCTGGTGACCTTCAGTCAATTCAATAGACTCACAAACACTATCATGTTTCACATATTGCATTTCATATTTCATCGCATCTAACCACAGATATGACTGAGGATAAGAAACAGTATTTACATATATAAGTCACTAGATCGACCACGCAGCAAATATCGTAGTCATGCTCTTACAGATAGACTATGTAATCCGATGGTATAACTGAACGTATTTTCCTGGTTAATCTCCTAAGTGGAGTTACCGTAACTAGGGGTGAGCGTGGTTCCCGGGTAGAACCGGGAACCGGGGAACCAAACCGCAGGTTCCGGTTTGGTTCCCGGTTCTAAAGGAACCGGTTCCAGTTCCCGGTTCCTCTTTTCTGGGAACCAGAACCGGAACCGAACTGGCACTGGGAACCAGAACCGGAACCGGTCCGGTTAGGGCTCAAAAAACCCCAAATCAAAATTCACTTTCACTTCCACTCGACACTTTTCACTCACAGTTCTCTCTTCGCCCGTCCGTTCTTCGCCTCTACTCGACGCCACCGCCGATCGCCCTCGACGCCACCGCGGCTGACCTCTGCTCGAGGCCACCTCCACTCGCCCTCGACGTCGCTCGCCCTCGACGCCACCGTCGCTCGCCCGCGAAGCCACCGCTCGCTAACCCCTGCTCGAAGCCACCTCCGCTCGCCCTCGATGGCACCACGGCTGACCTTTGGCTCGCCGCTTGCCCTCGACGCCACCGTCGCTCGCCCTCGACGCCACCGCCGCTCACCCTCGACGCCACCGCTCGCTGACCCCTGCTCGAGGCCACCTCCACTCGCCCTCGACGCCACCGCCGCTCACCCTCGACACCACCACTCGCTAACCCCTGCTTGAGGTCACCTCCGCTCGCCCTCGACGCCACCACTGACCTCTTCTTGTGAGTGTTCTCTCTCTGTCTTTCCTTCCGATTCAGCTAGTCGAATGCCCTTAGTCTTTCCCCCCGTTGGCTAGGGCAGCGCTCGTGCTCATTGTAACGCGGCCTTACGGCGAGTGTTCGTGTGTATGCAGTTTTGTTGTGAAGTTGCTCAAACCCTGAATGTTGATAATATGCTATTTGTCAGAAGGCACATGACCCTGTTGATCTTGCTGGTGAAACTGCGAAGGCAAAAGCTCATGATGAGAAAATTCAGGTTTATGTTTACTAAATTGATCGTTTTAGTTACTTCCTTTACTATTATATCTAGAGACTGATATTTCGAAAACAAAAGCTAGAGGATGAAGTTTGCAAGCAGAATTCCCCCTGCTACGAAAAAAAAAGAAACTTAGTATTTGGAATGAATGAAGTGCTTTATTATTTATTTATCTTTTTGGCAGAGAGTTATGTGCCTGTTTCTGCTAAATGGACAACGGAAAGGTGTGCCGTATGTAGATGGGTTGAAGATTAGGACAATAACAAAATGATAATCTGCAACAGGTCTTACATCTTTTCAGTTAGCATTTGTCCACCTTTTTTTGGTATTTGAATCAAAGGTCACCAGATAGCTGGTCTTCTTCTGTAAATGAACTGGATTCACTCTTGATTGCAGGTGTCAGATAGCTGTGCATCAAGAATGTTATGGGGTAAACAACGTCCAAGACTTCACTTCATGGGTTTGCAGGGCATGAAACGCCTGATGTGAGGAGGCAGTGTTGTCTTTGTCTAGTAGAAGGTTAAATTCAATGTCTTAATCTCCTATTGTCCTCATATGTTGTTTCTTATACTTTTAAATTAATTGACATTCATGGTGACAATATTAGATATATCGCTTTTGATTTTTTAGAAATATTACTATTGGGATTTTGAGAAAGTCGTATCATATGAAATTCATTATCACAGTTGTCTGACTTTTGCTCTAAATCTATGTCTTGGTGTTGTGTGAGTTAGTATTCTTGCTTGAAATTATTATGACTGGCTTAAATGCTGGTCTCTAGGAGGTGCTTTGAAGGCAATAGATATTGAGCCGCTCTGGGTTCATGTCACATGCGCGTGGTTTCGCCCTGAAGTTGGTTTTCTGAATCATGAGAAAATGGAACCGGCCACTAGAATACTTAGAATTCCTCCAACTTCTTTTTTGAAGGTAATCCATACTTATTTAGATTTACAGTTTTGAAGATTGTTGTTTCTTTGATGTGGTGGATTGTACTTATTGTGGGAATGATAAAAGCGTTTAGCAATAGAGGAGAACCTGATTTCATAATAGCTTTATAGCAGCTTCTGTTCGGTTGAGTATTTGAGTTTCATGTGTTGATTTTGTTTGTTGTCTACTTTGCTTAGTTTATTTGCCATTAACTTCTAGATGCTCAGTGCTTCTTTTCAAATGCTTTTCTTTGCTTGTGGTGCAAAGTTGTGTAATATGTAAGCAGACTCATGGTTCCTGCACTCAATGCAGCAGATGTCTTACTTATTTTCACGTTATGTGTGCTGCAAGAGCATAACACAGCATGGAAGTAAGTCCTTATATAGATATTTATTATTTTCATGACTTTTATCAGAACTAACATCGGTAGAATTTCTTGAGCTGGATTTTTTAATCTATTCGACGCTCACTCTTGCTTTCTTTCTATTTTCTTTGCTGTTGGATTTCAAGGAAGGATATGTTAGATAGATACTCATGTAAGTTTACACTGATTCTATATCTTTGTTTTCAGTTACACTGCCCGGAGAAGAGTGGGAGTCAAATAACAAAGAAGTTGATATATTGCGCCGATCATAGGTTAGATTGGTTCCCCTTGTCTACATGTTTTAATTCTCTGTTTCAATCTCATGTCCAGAGCCGTTTTGTTAAGTCTATTGCCTAGAAGATTTAACAACTATGATCCATTGACTAAAAACTATATGGTGCATGCTGCCTTGTCCTGGAAAAATATGATTTTACTTGGATGATTATGCAGAAGGTTCAAAAGCCAAGAGGTTGATTATAACTATGTCATGGTCATTAACAAGTACATTTGCTCCTCCAATTTTTATCATCGCAGTTTGCTTGATGTGTCTTTCATAATGGCTAATATTAAATTACTGTTTCGAGAGGACAGAAAAGCATCGAATATGTTTTGGTAAATCTGGTATACATGGATGGGGACTCTTTGCTCGAAGAAATATTCAAGAAGGAGAAATGGTACTTTCTTGTGAAAAGTACCTCATTATTTGCATGTTATGCTTTAGTTGGACGGAAATGCCGTATTTCTCATTATGCTTTTCATTTATTCTTGGAAATGGAGGACATGATAAAAAGAGACAAGTACAGCGATTTATATTCTCTATGTTTTTTGTTTTTTCATTATCATAAAGAGTGGAGTTTAGGAAGTGTGTTTCTTCATGATTTTCCCTCCCAAAGCTTTGTCTCTTTGGCTCATAAGGTTCATTGATTAGCATTGAAATCATGATCTGCATTATCTATCAGTTTGTCTTCTAAACATGATAAGACATTGTGCAGCTCTTCAAGATCAATGAAGAACTTGTAATCGATGCCACAAATAAAGGGGATATAGCTTGGCTAATTAATCATTCGGTAAGTTCCAATAGAAGTATTTTTTTAACTAAAAATGAAAAAAAGAAAAAAGAACCTGTTGGAACCTGTTGGAACCTGGAACCGACCCCGGAACCTGTGACAGGGTAGGTTCCAGGTTCTTGGTTCTGACGGGTAGGTTCCAAGTTCCAAAAAATAAGGAACCTGTACCCGAGGGTAGGTTCCAGGTTCCAAGCGGAACCTGTAAGGAACCGGGAACCGCTCACCCCTAATCGTAACCACTTCATTCTACACTCGAGAGATTTGACAAATTTCATTAGGAATTGTATTAATGACGGTATCTTGAACCTTACAAGCTTAGTCTATGGTGTAGAAGACTCCATAATTGTCTATATAGGCAAAGATAAAGATTCAATGGTCATCATCGTACTATTATCTTTAATAGTCTAAGAGTAGCTATTATCTGCAACTGCATCGAACTCTCAAAACTTCACCGTCTGTGATTCCACAATTCATATACCTCTATTGGGATCATAAACCGATATCTCTTCAAATGACCTAGGTAAGAAATGAAATAACACTGAACGGCTCTACAGTCCAACTTACTTAATGTTGGATTATATAACCTCATTTTTGTAGGACACTCCAAACCTTAAGATGAGTCAAGTCAAGCTTATGTTCAATTCACAACTCAAAACGAGTTAACATAACATCTTTGGTAGAAATTCGGTTTAATGCATATTAGGATGTTTTTCCCTACAGAAAACCTAATAAATTATTCCTAGTAATCATACTCACTATTATGCACCAACTATGCTTTTCGACCACACCAATTTGTTCAAGATTTTCGGATGTAGTAAACTAAGTTATTATCCCAGAATCTTCCAAGTATTTGACAAATGATCCTTTAAGCAATCCAACATTGCCATACTTGTCAAAATGCTCACCACTGCGACCATATCTGATAATCTTGAAGACTCATCCCAACTATTTCTTGACTTTAGTCCGAAAAAATTTGATTTTATCCAAAGATTCAGACTTTTTTTAATCAAAAGAAAATAGTCGTCAATGACTATGTTGAAATGACAATTTCTATACAACGTTACCATATATGGTCCACTAATATCAATGTGAATGACCTCCAACAGATCATGACTTTAAACTACAGTTTTTTTGTATATCTTAATCATCTTGCTTTTACAACAGTCTATACAAGTCTTTAGATAACTTTTAAGAGTAGACAAAATATCAACATTATCAATCTTTTTACTTTGTTTCTAAATATATGATCAAAACATTTATGCTACAATGCATAAGATTGTTCCTTAGGTAAAAATCTATTGGAAACAATCTTTTCAATTGTAAAAACGGCGTACATAACTTTGGGAGATTAATACAATCAGTGCAATCTATTTGACATATTGCATTATCCAACTTTATTTGAATTGGAAAACATCAAAGTAACATTATTTTTTTACTTCAAAAGAGTAGCCACACACTTTTAGATTTGATACGGAAACTAAGTTCCGTCCAAAGGAATGAGCATAAAAGTGTTTCTCAACATTAAATGGAAATCAGAATCTAGAATCAAAACAACATCTTCCACTAACTCGACGTCAAATGTTGTTTCCCTTTATGAGTTATGATTCATCCTAATTTGGCTTCCTTAAATTTATGAATCCCCTTATGGTAAACCACATAATTTATTGCACCATTATCTAGCCACCAAGAACCAGATGAGGCTTGTGATAGGAATTGGATTCATATATGAATGCCAAAGAATCATTAACTCTAAACTCACACTTGCACAACCAAGCTTTATATTCATTACAATATTCATTATGTGTCATTTCTTCCCACTAAAGCAATAAATGACACCATTTCTTTTAAAGAGTGCTATCCTAAGATCAAATTGTCAAATTGACCGGTGGTTGCATGAATTCCTTTATAAGTATGACTTTGGACTTCAAATTTACCATCCTTAGGATGAAATCCTTAACCTCATCAGAACCATTACACCTTATGTTGAAGAGTCTTTGCATTTATCCCAATCTCGGCATTAGACAAGACACAATTTTAAGCCACCAAGGCTTTTATCATCCTTTTAGCAATGCAGTTAGCTGGTAAACCATTTTCAAGTGTTCCTAAATGAAATGTCTCAAGGATAACAAACAAATTTAATTTCCATTTTCCCAAACAACAAAAAATACTTTCTAGTTCTATATCACTAAAAGTGAGATTGCCAATTTATTCCTAGTAAAAGCAATATGAACATCTACCAGCTTTATTCCAAATAGAAAATCCTCTTTTCACTCCTTAAAATTTGACCCAGTAAGAACCTTAATTACAATGGAGTTGTCATTATAGAGAATGTAACTTAATAACAAACAACATATGCAATTGACATCATGTGAGTGCTGTGTAACTTGAAAACCTTATAAGTACACATCCCAAGAGTTACACGCATCATTATATAAACACATTTGAGTAGAATACATAACATGCAACCGTACACTCTCCACATGACAGCGGCCATGAGAATATGCTCTAACCTTTTGCGAATTCACCACATTTGAGTGTTTGAATCACTAGGGTCAGTCACTCCTTAACCATATACCCCTCCATGAACTAACACACAATCACTTCCTTTGGGATTATAACCACGCATTAGAACATGAGACATCCAATCACAATATGATACCAATATTTCTTAAATCCAACCAAATTGTCACTTTAACGGTCACAACCCAATTGAATTAGTGAAACTCTCTCATGTCAGGGATATAAACTTTATGACTCACATTACTTTATACATGTGATTTTAGACATAATGACAGGGGCAATTTGTCACTAAAATCACACATCATGTCAATCACATTGTTCTATTCATTAATATATGCAAAACCTTATACATGTTACTAATGAATCAATACTCTACACAATTTTTATGTGATAATATACATGTGAGCTCGCAACATATTTCCAAAACCATAGGGAAATACATGAAAAATACACAAAAATACCAAAAAAATCACACACTTTAGGGTTCCACATGCATTTTCATATCCATAAAATCATCAAACATATAAAATAAACACATCATAGTGTCGAGAACTTCCATACGAGCACACTGATACCAACCACACGCCGATCCAACGTCGCACGCCCCCTCACACACCGTGGGAATGTACGGCACGTGAGGTCCATGCACTCATCCTCTTGAGCCAGCCTAAAACCAATTTGATCGAGCGCAACCGGTCCGACCAATCAGCGGTCAACCCGATCAACCCAAGTCGAGTCGACCTACCTAGGGGTGATGTCATCAACCCATGGCGATGGCCCAAGTCGGTGGGTGACGTCAGCGATAACGTCACCCCATCGCCTTAGGAGGTCACGTGCCCACGCATGAGTGTGCTCACTAACATGTGGCGACACTCGCCTACACCACGGCTATGAGTGTAGGCGTGTGGTGGCGCATTTGGCCTCATCTAAAGGAGTACGACCCACCAAAATGCTCGTCTTGACAAGTAGAAGCCAAATATGTGATCAAAATCTACTTTCATCAAACCAAAATTCACAAAAACTGGTAAAACAATCCAAAGGTAGGCCAAATCCAAAATGCTCATCGCCAGCACATTTGGCCTCTGCCGGAGGCTTGCCACCCACCAAAATGCTCGGTTCGACAAGACAAATCCAAATATGTTTTCAAAATCAAGTTTCAACGGACAAAATTTTCGAAAACGGGCCAAATGCAACAGTTCGAGTTCTAGATTACGAGGCTCTGATATCGAATGTTGGCCGTCGAAGTGACATCTTAGGATTAACATAGCTAGAAACTCAAACATATTGGAGAAATAGATGAAGATTTGCGTACTTGATTTAGAATATATCGTTCTTTATGCGAAATGACAACAATCCGACACTTAGACAACGAGCCGACACTCGGGTTCTCCTCTATGGCCCTCGAATCCTAGCATGATGAGACCGCCCCTGACGGCTTCCTTTTGTGAGGTGAGAGAATGTTTTTTGTAAGAATGAGGGTTAGAGGAAGAACCTTAACGCTATTTATAAAGTTTTGGATGAGCTATCTCATCATGGGTCCGGCCCAACTCGGCTCACATAAGTCGGGCTCATATTCGACTATTAAAAAAACCTTATGTCTTACCATTATTTGACCAACCTCGTAAAACAGTAAATTACAATCTCAATTAATGTAACACACATCAGGAAAATTCTTACAAATCGATCTTACACTTTTCCATACCTGTTTTAGTTCTTTTGCCAAAAGACGGTAGATGACGTTGAATCGCTTATCCGTCTTTGGGTCCCATGCTCTTGATTTTAGATTTCTTACCTTTTTTTGACCTTTTTTTTTATTATTTATTTAGTTAACGAATCTACCGTGTTCAATTCAAACAACGAATATTAAGGTCAAATGTACCGCATACTACTTCTTACCCTTTTATTTCCCTTTTTTTTGGGTTTTTCTTTTTTTTTTCCACTTTTATTTTTTGTCCCATTTGGAACGAAATTCATATCCCTCTTTACCCAAAAAAATAATTTACTCGGCAAATAATTAATAATTATTGTGGATCCATTTTTTTATTTAAGATTTCTTACCTTTTTTGCGTTTTTTTTTTCTTTAGTTAACAAATCTATCGTGTTCAATTCAAACAACCTTACCTTTTTTTTTTTTTACTTCTTTTTGGATTTTTTTTTCCTTCTTTTGTTTTACTCCCATTTGGAATGAAATTGGTATCCCTCTTTGCCCCAAAAGAAAAAAATAGTTTATTCGGTAAATAACTAATTAGTTATCGTGGTTTCCACTCTTGATGTAAGATTTATTATATTTTTGACGTTTTTTCTTTAGTTAACAAAAAGGGGTATCCAATTCCAACAACAAATATTAAGATCAAACATACGGCCTATTACTTCTTTCCTTTTTCTTCTTTTTAAGTTTTCTTTTTTCCTTCTTCTTTTATTTTTCTCCCATTTGGAACGAAATTGGTATCCCCCTTTACCCAATATATATGGCAAATAATAATAAGTTATTGTGGTTCCCATTCTTGATTTAAGATTTTCTTACATTTTTTTACGTTTTTTTCTTTAGTTAACAAGTCTACCATATTCAATTCCAACAACAAATATTAAGGTCAAATGTATGGATCATCACTTCTTACCTTTCTTTCTTCTTTTTCGGTTTTCTTCCTCTTTTTTTTTTTTTTTCTAGTTTTGTTTTTCTCCCATTTGGAACGAAATTGGTACCTCTCTTTACCCAAAAGTAAAATAGTCTATACGACAAATAACTAATAACTTATTGTGGTTTCCCTTCTTGATTTAAGATTTCTTGCCTTTTCTATGTTTTTTTCTTTAGTTAACAAACCTCCCATATTCAATTCCAACAACAAATATTAAGGTCAAATGTACAGACTATTACTTCACTTGTTTTTTTTTTCTTCTTTTTGGTTTTTTTTCCTTGTTTTGTTTTTCTCGCATTTGGAAAGAAATTGATATCCCTTTTTGCAAAACATAATAGTTTATTCAGCAAATAATTAATAAGTTATTTTGGTCCTACTCTTAATTTAAGATTTCTTACCTGTTTTAATTTTTTTTTCTTTAGTTAACAAATTTACCGTGTTTAACTCAAAGAATTTATGACCAATAAAAAAAAACTCAAAGAATAAATATTAAGATAAAATGTGGGGCCTTTTTTTCTTTCTTTTTTTTGTCTTTCTCCCATTTGGGATGAAATTGGTGTTTCCCTTTTTTGACACGAATTCCAAAAAATGGTTTTTCTTTTCTTTTTTGGGACGAAAAAGTTTGTTTTCTATATAAGAACTGATGGATGTACTTGTTTGCACTTAAGCAAAGGGAAAAATTCTTAATTTCCTGCCAAATTTTAAAATCTATTTAAATTTCATAAATGTATGAAGATATTACATGTGAATACACGTGTCAGCATTTGTGTATTATGAAAGTCTTGAGTTTTTCAAGTTAAGACGAAATTCCATTACAAGATTTTAAATTTAGTAAAAAGTAAATAATAAGACTCTATTTAGAGATATCATAAATTTCCTTCTTTTTAGTTCTTTCGAAATTTTATGAAGGATGAAAATGATAAATTCAGCAGCAAGTCGCCTATCATTATAATCAATATCGATTCCTCTCCTATCGAGTTACAAGAGCTATTAGCATCATTGAGATATTTCCTCACCTATTAGCAACTCAAATTTTCTTACGTCCAATAAATAGTTATAATATTACTTAGAATTCGGAGTACTTTTTTGATGTTATAATTTGCCACTTCTGTTAGTTCCAACAAATTGATATTTATTTTAGTTATACATCCTTTGAATGTAGAATATCGACAAATTGAAAACAAGGTAAATTAAGTTAAAAAGCTACTCTAAATCTAATAAATGTTATTTTCATTCCAAAATGAAAGACAAGGGCACTTGGAAAACTTTAAAAATAGCCTAATCTGTAACTCTGGCAAAGTATAAAGCACTTTTTTTCGTTAGATATTGAAGTCATTTTGGAATACCATGTTGGTGTGAAAAGGAATCATACACAAACGGCTTTATATGCCGTTGATTCAAGACAGTGAGTAGTTATAATTCTCAAACCAAAGGTGAATAAAACCTTTTGTGCGGAAATTTTTTTACACTGGTGGTATATAAACAAATATTCCTAATATTGATTGATTTTCCTTACCAAAACACGCATTGGCAAGGGAATTGAAAAACCACTCTTGTTTTGGTCCACGGAAAAAGAATGGTACGTATAAATGCTTGGTGAATTAGCAGATCCATCACTCAAGCTCTCCCAGGCATGTAGAAACCCAAAGCAAAATTTGACCACAAGATAAGACACGGCATGACCAGTTGATTGTATATGACTTACTTAAACTGGCCGGATTGATGTAATCAAGACTGGATGTGAACTACGAATTTCATCTCGTATGCAGCTGACTCGAAATTGATTTTTATATTATTCGATTTATGAGCTGGAGCATAGCTGAACTGCAATCATGATGAGCCCTAATTCTTTACTTCATTATTTTACAATCCATTCCTTTTTTAAATAAGATTTGGGGGCCATCTGAAACTAAATTTGATTGGATTCCAATTATATGATCATAAGGAAGAAAAGCGCATGTTGCTAAGAAAGTAAGAATAATGTGGCTAGATGACTCCTATCTCACATCTACCAAATCTAGATCTTGGCAGATTCCCTAGTGCAGATGGGATGTCACATGATGGAGCAGGACGGATCGGGCTCTTCCCATCTCGGTGCGTAGACGACCGCCGTTTGCCAGCAGATGGGGCAATCGTAGGGCCTGTGGATATGGGTCGCCGTCGCCTCGGGCTTCTTCTCCTCGGGCTTCTTCTCCGCAGGCTTCTTCTCCGCAGGCTTCTTCTCTTCTTGCTTCTTCTGGCCATCTTGCTTAGGCGGCGGAGGAGGAGGTCCAATGCTCACGACCTCAGCGTATTTGCCCGCTTTTCTTGCCTGGAGTATGACGTCGTAAGGGTCCACGTCGCCCGTCACTGTCAACATTCCCTTGGAGGAGTCCACTTCGATTTTATCTACCCCTGCATTCACAAATTAGCAACCCGTTTAACCATCAACCATAATCTAGACCAAATTTGCGAAATGAAATCACAATAGGAGACTCAAGATTCAGTTCCTTCATGTTTCAGGAGCATAGTACCAAATAATGATGTGGAGACGGGATAGGAAAATTAACAGGAAAAGCGAGCATTTTCTCATCTCTAACACACATTCAAATTCCAAAATGCATTGGAATGGAAACTGTTCTGCAATTAAACAGGCAGACAAAAAGAAATCAGGGCAAGAAGGTGCACGAGATGGGAAGCTTGTAACTTACCTTCTAATGCAGAGACTGCTTTGAGGAGCTTCTTCTTGCATTTCTCGCATGGGATACTAACCTTCAAGGCTGTCTTCTTCACCATAATTAAGGAACGGATACAGTGTTCTCTCTCCCACTTCGATTACAATCTTAGAGCTCTCGAACTTGGCATCAGCTGGAGACGGTTTTTAAGGAGAGAATCTGAGCACCGGCATTAGGGTTTGAGGATCTAAATTCAGAGTGGTTCAACTCCCTTGCCATTTAGTCATAGAATCGCAATATTTTTATAATCATATTTTGGCAAATCTTATGTCAATGAAAGCCCCACCACAAAGCCTTGGGATTCCAACCCCCTCATCCTCGTGCCGTATGACATCTTCCCCATTGCGAAATTGGATTTATGTGCTTGTCGATTGGGAGCCTGGTCAACCACCATATGAACTCGCCACCTGTTGAATTGGAGTTAAGTCCTAAGAGAGGTACTGCTCCACACAAAGAGGTTCACAAAGACCCGTGTACAGAATCTCATGTGACCTACAGGCATTGATCATCTCTGCATCGATCGCTCATTGGTCACGACCTGTGATCGCTGATGAGCAATGATTACGGACCGCATGCAATTTCATATGCTAATTAGGGGGTAAAGAATTCCTTAAACGGAATCGTGTCAAATTAGATCGCGAGTTTTTTTTTTTTTTTTTTTTTTACCCCTGTAAAGGTACGAAAGTTGCACCAACCCTAGCAAGAGATTGACATATTTCTCTCTTTTTCCGTATGTGTAAGTGTAAAAGCACACCTAAATTAGTTACCATGATGACTGCAGCCTGCTATTTATACGTTTCAATGCCAAAGAGAAGAATCTCATTGGCTCATTAAAGTCAGCCAACACCCACTTATGAGATAATCCATGGTCACCAAAGCACCTGAAAAAGACCATAGTGTAACTCCATGTAGAAAATCTGAGGTTTAATTGCATCTGGAGCTTCGGTTTGTTAGATAAGTGGTTGCAGATTGCAATCACGCCTCTTGTTTGGTTGGGCCTTTGCATGATTGACATAGTATAATACACGAAGTCACGATAATCTCAACTAATCTGAGGCATGACTTGTCAAAACTCTTCCTTTAGTCAGATTCCCTCTTAGCGTGCCACCACCACATGGTAATATAGAGGCATATAATGTCTTTTCTTTTTCTTTTTTTCTTTTTTTTCTTTTTTTTGGGTTTTGTGGGCCCATTAGCAAAATCAAAATACTTCTTAAGGAATATTCTCCAAATGAGTAAAGACTTTGAGGTGATTTAAAATATTGTAATATATATTTACAATTTTCCAATTTTGAGATACTTAATATTATATAAAGTTTCCTTTTCAAACTCGAATGCTTAAATAAAATCTAAAAGCCAAATAAACCCTCTCTCAAAAAAAAAAAATTGAAAGGCAGAACTATTCTGTGCACACAAATACAGAATTTTTTTCCGTACTGGTAATATTTATAAGTGTTGGAGTAATCAAAAACTTATAAGAGTTGATAAGTAAGGCATATAAAAATGGTAACTCATTAGAGAAGTTAGTAAAATTTAAAAAAATAATAAATATGGTATGCAACTCAAATGAGTGCTGGTAATTTAACTGGAGAAAGGTCTGTAGTTCATACGACTAAAAGGCAAATGATTTCAGTAACTAACTCAAATAAAAGTTAGTAATACAAAAGCACTTGGTATGATACTTGAAGAGAAGTTGGTAATCACTTTAGTTGAGGTTAGTAATATGTATAAAGAATTGGTAAATTAAAAAGCTAGCATGTAAGGTTAATAAAAGTAATAACTCAAAGAGAATTAGTAAATTAAAAATAAACAATTAAAATTTAGCCATAAGCAACTTAAATGAGAGTTGGTAATCCAAAAGCCGTTGATAATTAATGGTATGAAAGTGTCACTTAAACAAATATTGGTAATTTCACATAATATTTGAAAGATTTAAGACTTAAGTAAGAAAGGCAATTTAAAGTTTGTAGATTATAAGAAAAATATTATTCTTTCATCAATGAAAGAAGTCATTAACCTGAAAAAATAAAATAAATTAGTGACTAATTCAAATAAAACTTCGTAATGCAAAATTTGTTAGTAACTTTTTGTGATAAAAGTCGTGAATTACTCCCAATTAAGATTAGTGATTTGTCAAAAAAGTCGGTAAATGTAACAAATTGTTAGTAGATGCAAATAAAAGTTGTTAAATTTTAAAAATAAATCAAATAAACGTCAGTAAGCAAGTTAAATAAGACTTAACCACAACTAGTTGTTGACCTTGTGAGAAAGAAAAGCCAATAAGTTACAAAAATTAGGTTTGCTAAATCCATGTAAGACCTTAATATATCTTAAGGCATTTGTAAGATAGACGAATAAAAGTAGGTAGATGTTAAAAATAAATAAATAAATGTTGGTAAGTAACTTAAATAAGAGTCGGTAACTCAAAATTCATTAGTGTTTTAATTGGAAAAAAGTTAGTAACTCACTTAAATAAAGATTGGTAAATTCCATATATGAGTTAGTAAATTTTAGTTGTCAAAGAAAAACCAGCAATTTGTAATCTGTTAAAAAGAGTTGGGCCGATAAATTATCAGTAAGTTATGGGAAAATTTGGTGACCTAATCGCCTATCCAACGCTTCCATACTCTTTCAGAATTATATCAGCACGAAGAAAAAAACATTTTTTTAACGGCATAGTAGAACCATCCTCGTCTTAAAGTTGTATAAGATGGAAATCGAAGGGTTTCAAAGGGTGAGTAATCAAATGCACGATGCGCAAATGAAAGTCATGTGCACACTGCCACACACCATCAAGTTCAGTCAAGTATTTTTCTTTTTCTAAACATATATATATATATATATATAAAACTCTTCAACGGTACACCGCTGCCTTCTCCCTTATACAAAATAATTATTATTTTCAGTATGGTGCTCCTCTCTGTGCGGCCTACATTCTCTGAGTTGTTAATGAACGCTTAAAAAGTCTTTAAAGTCCACTCAACACTCAACTAGCATCATTAGTTCCATTCCCACCCTCAACTTCCCTCCAATTACATCATGGAGAAAGAAAAAAAATTAAATGTATTTAGGACCTTATCATAAAGTAGAATTCGCAATAGGCGATTCTATAAAGTGAGATATATTTTCCGACGGTGAATCAAAAAAAAATCTAAAGCAGTGTTGGTAAATGGATTTATAAACAGATATACCAATAACGTGGTACATGGGCAAGTCGATATCCGACCGAGTGGTCATATCCGAACCTAATAAGTGTCTTCTTTTGTCTCAAAATCTAAAGGGAATTTGCCCTATAGCATGAAAATTTTACCTAGAATTATACAAAATAATTCATTATATCAAGCTATTGATCGTGGGCGTGAGTTGCAATTTAACTCT
The DNA here is from genome assembly GCA_014182515.1 of Eucalyptus microcorys. Classification (NCBI taxonomy): domain Eukaryota; kingdom Viridiplantae; phylum Streptophyta; class Magnoliopsida; order Myrtales; family Myrtaceae; genus Eucalyptus; species Eucalyptus microcorys. The sequence continues at coordinate 28,567,566 of CM024570.1, forward strand.
CCTATTTTATACTTGTTCCACCAAAAGGGTGAAATACCTTTCGAATTACGCGAACTTATCCGATCGACAAAGCTTTGAAGGATCCTTCATTGATTCTTGGACATGAAATATAAATGGGGAAAAGTTTAAAGGTAAGAATACCGAGAATAACTATTGCCAATAATGTAAATAATACTGAAAATGTAAAATACGTAGCAAATAAAGATGGACAATATGTGTTCCCCGATAGATTGGCTTGGCTTACAAAAATCACATCAAACTTGGAGAATTTACCTAGTGTTATTTAAATTCATTAACGATATCAAGTCATTGATCATGAGTGTGAATTGCGATGTAACTATCTTAGTTCATAGAAAAAATGACATAAATAATCCTTGAACTCCGACCCTATGTATAATGTGGTCTCTAAACTTCAATCAAATATACAGTATGATCCTTGAACTTTTAATTTATTCAATGTGGTCCCTAGATTTTTGGTAAATGTTCAATTTAGTTCCTAGACTATATAAAAATATGTAATATTACCCTTGAATTTAAATCAATAGAAAGACAACATTGAATATTTTAATTTACTCTAAACTAAACATTTACTAAAGTCCAATAATCGCATAGAATAAATTAAAAATCCAGAAATCACATTATATATTGGGTCAAAGTTTAGAAATTATTTGTGCAATTATGTCTATCTCATATTGTAACAATGTTGCATACACGATGAGGTCAGGGACTTTTGAATATGGTTCTACATGTGACAGGAGCTCCTAAAGGTTTAGTCAAAGTTAGGTAGTTGCCCACCTGCAATTTACTTCAAATCTTCGTGACGTGAAAAACTTCCTTGTCGATGAGTCGTTTGTGGACACGGACGGAGTTGGAGCATGTGCTTTGACGCGCCGGGTGCGGTGACATAACGAAATTAAATTATTTGAAATGTAAACAAATATCTAGTTTTTCTTCCCATGTCTAAAATATGAATATTTCTTATTATGAGCCACGAAAGAAAACCGTAACGAGATTAAAAACATAAAAATGTAACTGCAAAAATATTTTTGGCATTACCTTTGCAAAAAAAAAAAAAAATGAATGGAATGATTACATTTTATTATCCTCAGCAAAGAGATTTAACATGTAAATTCATGTTGAGTGAGCAATATTGGATTTCACATCTTTCATGAGTTGAAATTGAAACTTGGATTTCCGTTGAAGTAAGCTTTTTAAACTGAGGTATATATCTGACCAGAAAAAAAAAAAGAGGTATATAGCATTGAGAGATTAAAGTTCGCAGTTTACTCTGATCAGTGGGGGTCAAAACCTCTTATAAGTATAAATCAACTAGTTAAGAAATAAACCATTTAACATAAAACAATTTTGAAATTCCTATGGGGCTCTTGCACTCACTTATCAAGCCATACCCGTATTGGGAAAATTATAAAAAAAAAAATTATAAATCTGTCATGTAGATGCCAATTCAATCTTCAACCTGTTAATTTTTACAACATGTACAATTATTAATTTTTATAATTTTTATAGCTTTTCTTTTCCCTTTTTCAATGTGGTTGACCAGGGTTATGGCCCTCACCTAGGTCTTTGCTGGTCCCCAGTGAGGACCACGACCTCTGCTAGCTACAATGAGAAAAAGAAACAAAGAAAATATTAAATATTAATATTAAAAATTGTAAAAATGATGCCATATAAAATGGCTCACATCCATATTAGTGATTTTCTGTCAAAATTAGACAGAATGATAAAATTGACAAATTATCAAAATATTTAGGATTAAATTAAATATATTGAAAAGTTTGAGAGCTGAATTGGCATTCATATATGTCTAAAACTTTTTATTAGTAATTTTCCCTCCCCATCCCCATTAGTGGATTAAACTCATCTGTATTCTTAGATTTAGGGAGTCCCATATAGTTTAATAATCGCTCGACTCATTAAACTGGTTTAGATGGACTCAGATCGAAGATTTAATCTTCCATCATATGGGTGTACAATATAAGTAAAGTCCGTTTCTTGTTGACGGGACACCGTGACAATTAAAGCCACCTCCATAATCCTTCAACATAATAAGCCTTAAACCCCAGAGCAGAACATCGCGAGGGGAGCAACAACCTTGCTCGCGCCTCCTCGACCCCGCTGGGTATCACAAGTACAGGGATTCTAAGAAAGTGCACACATGTGATCCGGTTTCTACCCGTGACTCAAATCAACTAAGAGGCCGACCAAAGTCGCTGTCAAACCTACAATATTGCAATCTAATCTAATAGGAAGACCTGAGGTTTGGAGAAATGGATGACTATGTCGGCTTGGAATCGAAACAGATAAGCTTCAAATCACTTACCCTAGAAAGTGAAACTCTATCTTCCCACATCCTACCCTCTTTCTTGACAAGCATGCTCCAATAGGCAATCGGTACAAGGATGGATATTCTTTTCAAAGCCCACCGAACGACACTAACAGGGTCCAAACTTAGGGGACCAAAGGTTCGGCACTCGATTCATGCATGTTAAGCAAAAATGGCCACTTCATGCATCCCCCAAACTGGCCCCCCCTCAAGCCTCAACTTATAAAAGGCCAAAAAAAAAAAGAGAAAAGAAAAAAGATGGTCAAACTATCAGTCATCCCTCAACTGACACGTGTCAAGCAACATTACATCTTTTAGGGGAAAAGTATGGATGGTGAAAGTGGTGAAATGATCGATCTGAGTAATCTTTCTATCTCAGTGGGAGTGAGGATCCCACCCATGAACAATTTGGCTTGAGAGAGCTGGGGTGGGAAGAAATTTTTTAAAAGCAGCTTTGCATTACCCAATATAATCCAAGTATTTCTTGCACTATAGATTTTGGTACTTGAAAATTATTTGACCTAATCCCAAAGAAAAACCTACAAATTTTCCTTTCAAGGGATAAAATTATTTTCACTTTTCTGATAATTCAAGAAAAAGACAAAATTACCCACCGTTAAATGTTCCATCCCCGCAAGTCGTGTAGCATGTGATGCAGCTAAGGACCGATACATTAGTAAGAGCAAAAGAATGTTATGGACACATTGGCGAGAACTAGAAGATATCAATTCCCCAATACACTGCTATTTCCAATTCCTCTTATGTGGGAGTAAACCAAGGCTACCTTGCATCCTTGGCTTGGTCAAAAGGGTATCCTCACCAAGATAGTGGAGTTTCCTCCCTATAGGGGACTCCTTTGCTTATTTGGTAACCTAGCGAGCTGCGAGGATGTGTTCTTTATTTTAATGTGCCGGTGTCCACCTGCCTTGCACCTCTTCTAAGAACAAGTGGTTATTGAATTTGAAAAGATAACTTCCTAATCCTATTAATGCTTACCAAAAGTTATAACAACACTTATCCCAAGAAGTTACAAAATCCTAAAATAGTGTTTGTAAATATAACTACTTAGCAATCACATTTTTGTGTCGATCACCTATTGTTGATGACTCCCTTGACAAGTTGTCCATGCTCTCCAAGTTAGCGACTATCTTTTTCATTGGTGACTTTGTTGTTCTCCAAACTCTACTATTATTGACTAAGTATATCATTAATCGATTATAACAAAAAGTTAGTTTTTTTCTTTATGTCATTGTATGCACATTTTAAAAGAATTGAATATTCATCGATCATCCAATTCTTTTAAATTAGATAATTATGAGTCAACATATGCTCCTTGATCAACAGCAACTTCGATTTTTTTCTACTAAATTGCCTCTTTCTTAAAAACAATACAACTAACCATGTTATGACTCCACGAATGGTGCCACTTGCAATATCTTTTATTACTAAATCTTCTTCACTCAGGATAAATTGGCATCCCGTTAATTTTATCGGGCTATCTTTTAAGAATAAATTAAAGATTTTGTCCAACTTGTTATTGTCGAACAAGTAAACTTGAATGTCTTTAGCCTTAGTCATTATGCTTTCTTTTATTCTGGCAAGCTTTAAGGGTTGACAACCATAAGGCTTGTCGAACATCATTCTTGCTCCATTTTAATGTTTTCATTTGAGTCAAATTCATATTTTGAATCATAGTCTTTCATTAAAACCGCGTTTTGTGCAAAGTTTTCAAGTGGCCCTTTATCACTAGCTTTAAGAATCTCTCATACTTAGACATTCTCATTACTAACTGAAATTAATCAGCAAAGTCTTGGCCTTCGAATTTTTCTCTTAGATTGAATTTCAATCCATCGAAAGCCAAATTCGTGAACTCTTTTTCTGAGAGTGAAGTAAGGTATTTATTGCCAACCTTTTTAAATCGAGCAACAAACTAATTGGCTAACTCAGTACTGTATTGATAGAGTCTAGCAATCATTCTATAAAATTGAGAATAGAATCATCTTTTCATCTCTCCGAATTACACACCGAATTAGTTAGTAGACTAGTGTATCGAGTAAAAACAGTTTTTGACAAAGACATGAGAAACAATGTAAGTTTTAGGAACACATCATCGAACAATGTGTTCATGGTCGATTGTTCATCCTCGCCAATAAAAATGGCAAAATCAAGCATTTTCAAACCTCTTGGAAAAGGCTGATTATCGACCCATTCAAAACATAGTTTCCTATAATCAAGCATGATAACACCCCTGTCTAACCATAATCGTTGACAAATTATATTGGGTTTAGTTGTGGATTTGTCTGACCATTTAACCCCCTAGGCAATGATGTTAGTCTTGCCGACTTGTCTACATTAATCAGCACGTTAGGCCTAACAGAAATATTCATATTGGGTGATACCAATGAAGCCATTGGCTTACATTTTCAATATTTGGCAATGACCAGCCTGTCGACCGATTTGATTTGTCAAATTGTTGTCTCCAATTTGGTTGTTTTGACCAACACTATTAGCATCAATAAATGAAGAAGGATTAGGAAAGTAACCTACTACCACTAGATTGAATAGTGGTGGTTGATTGGACGATCCGAACCTCAAGAGAACAACATTCACAGCATTATGACGAGGCTTGATTACATAGAAGGTGTGACTCACAATGTAGCTGGCCATATCATTCTGCTACTCTTCAAATAACCTCTTCATGGCAGCCAACATATGGGGATTTGTTGCAACAATGAGACATCAGGGAAGGTCTGCCCATTGGCGTTGTCTTTCTTTTGCTGCTTGGTTAACAGTTGAAGAGTTGAAGTGCGCGGCAATTTCATCACCTGATTGTGGTGCTAGATTATTGTTACTAGCGGTATTATTGAACTCTTGTTGAATTCGGTTCTTGTCACTAGTCTCCTCGAATCAATGCATCCCACTAGGCATACCAAAAAAAAAAAATGTTTTACTAAAAGATGTTGATGAAGTATCTTCCGAAGTATTAATGAATGGATAAATAAATTGACGAAGAATATGAAAGATCTTTACTTGATTTTGGACATAAAATTGACAAATAATTTAAAGAAACGAAAAGTGGAGGTGTGGCCCACTATTTAAATTGTGGAAAATTAAGATATAGATAAATTTACAAAGAACATTGACTTTTGTGATTGATCAGGGGGTTTTTACAAAGAGTAAAATTGATATATTTATAGCCCACAATTGATGGTTACAAGTATATTGAATTTGAAAAGATAACTTCATAATCCTTTCTTCAAAACAATAACTTCTTAATTCTATTTGCGGTTACAAGAAGTTACAACTATGCTTGTTTATAAGAAGTTACAAAATCCTAAAATAGCAACGATAAACATAACTATTAAGTAGTTACATTTTTGTGGCAATTGCTCACTGTCAATGACCTCCTTGGTGGGCTATCGGTGCTCTTCAAATTGTTGACTGGCTTTTTCATCAATGACTTTAGTTGTTGATCAAATTCTATTATTATTGTCTAATTCCGTCACTTGTCGGTTATAATAAAAAAAAAATTGTTATTTTTCTGTGTGGACGGCGAGTCCCCCTCTTATCCTGAGTTAGATTCTTTTCCCCATGCCAAGGTAACCGTTGATTTGATGGACTCAAAAAATAGCAACCCCACGCCGAGTGGGAGCAATGATGAGACCTCCTATTTCAGCACAAGACAGGAGGCATTTGCTACGGAGCTAATTGAACGCACCACCACCCTATTGGCCAATGGCTTCAAGTCAAAAGAAGAAAGATGGGACAAAGTTCAGTTGTCCCATATTCTTCGGGGTAGTGAATGGCACTGTTCAAACGCCACAGAATTTTGGCGATTTGTCAAAAGGAAGATAATGGGCGATAATGCACTAGTTTTCTGCATGCGCTAGCTTCACGCTCTGCTTTTCGATTAGACCCTCCAAATTATAATGCTTTTTCTTCCCCCGGTTCGAGTATCTAACAAATTTGGACAGGACAAGTTCCCCGTACCCGATAGCTCCACACCACGCGCCAAAACAATCTATTCGACCTTGGACAAGCTCTCCTAAACTCTATTGACTCGAATTTTCTAGTTAAACGCTTTGTGATATTTTTAAGATAAGTGTGGGCCTGCGATAGAGAGGATACATGGTATCCTCACTGACATGCTACAGTAATCAAAGCTGAAGATGACCACTTTGTCCATGAAGCCAGCCGACATGTTCCGCAAGCTTTTAGAATCTCTCGGATCTTCACTTGTACAGAGTTTCTACTTTCTCAAACCAAGCTGACAACTGAAAAAGAAGCCCACAAAAGCAAAGTCGTGCATTAATCATGGTAACAAAAGTGTATTGAGCTGCCCACTAATGGAGCATTAATTTTACAGGGTCCATCCTTAAGAATCAGAGAGAGGGCTCATTCTAGGTCCCCTGCCACGAAGTTACTATCAACATCGAAAATCATCATGACATTAGAGTTTCAATGCATCTTGAACTACCATGATAACCAAATAGATTTATTTTAAAAAAGTGAAAAGGCTGCCTCATTGCGACTACTCTCTGTGTCTCTGTACAGAGGGCAAGCGCATAAGACACCATATATTCTTCAAGCTCTCTTCAGATAATCAAAGAGAAGGAACTTTTTCTTTGTTCGGTTGCCCAGCCAGATCATGGATGTGGAGAAGGTCTTTCACATGACAGGAGGTGTTGGCAACACTAGCTATGCCAAGAACTCTTCCCTTCAGGTCTCTCTCTCTCTCTCGCAAAACAGGAAATTTTTTTCATGCCTCACGATTTGATTTTATTCACTTTCCTGACTCTCTTTCTTTCTCTCTCCACAGAAGAAGGCATCTGATATGGTGAAGAGCATAACCATGGAAGCAGTGCAACAAGTGTACCTGAGTCTCATGCCAGAGAGCATTGGAATAGCTGACTTGGGGTGTTCCTCAGGACCCAACACACTGTCCCTCATCAGGGATGTGATTGAGGTAGTGGAAGGGACAAGCCACAGGGTCACGAGTCCAACCCCAGAGTTCAGGGTCTACCTCAATGACCTCCCCACCAATGACTTCAACTCCATCTTCAAGGCCTTGCCAGATTTCCACAGAGAGCTCAGGGAGGCAAGAAGGAGAGAGGGCGGCCTATGTCATCCTCCTCTGTACATGGCAGCTCATCCTGGGTCCTTTTATGGGAGGCTTTTTCCCAACAAATGCTTGCACTTTGTCTATTCATCCTACAGTTTGCACTGGTTGTCAAGGGTAACAAGATTCTATCCCACCCTCACTTTTTTTTTTGGCCCTGTTTGGGTCACTGGTGAGAGCCTCACTTGTCACAACACCCATTTTGACACTATTTCAAGGAGAATCTTGAATTTTACAGCATTACATCTTGATTGAGCTGAGACACATGAACCACTCAGCGGAAGAATTATACCAAATTAAAGGATGAAAAGGACCACCCGGAAAGAAATGGACACACTTGTGGGCTTGGTAGCCCAAATTGTATCTTTATGTAGCTTCAAATTGGCATTATTAGGATATTAAAGGCATAATGTACTTAACTTACTATCAGCAAATGATGAAAAAACATCATATCATCAGATCAATATGAGGCATGTCGAAGTTGACCAATCGTAGATGGACTCAGCCTCACAAACTGGCTAACTCCCTTGTCTTTTTCTTCAGGTCCCTCCGGCACTCTATGGTGAGAACAGAGAACCAATCAACAAGGGCAGTATCTACATCTCTGAGTCCAGCCCTCCCTGTGTAGCCGAGGCTTACTTGCGGCAGTTCCAAGAGGACTTCACATCATTCCTCCGCTTGAGATCTGAAGAGCTGGTGCCTGGAGGCAGAATGGTGCTGATCTTGCTGGGCAGGAGGGGCCCACACCATGCTGATAGAGGCAACTCTTTCTTCTGGGAGCTTCTCACAAGAAGCGTCTCCATCTTAGTTGCAAAGGTAACCTCAATTACTAAGGGATCCTCGAGCTCTATTTTTTTTTTTTTTTCAAATGTCAAGTAATACGGTATGAATATACATGGTTCGCCCGTTTTGTAATGCCTTAAACTTTTTCGAAAGAATGGTTTGGTTTGTTAGGCCGTCCGTTTTTTCCGCCTCTTGTTGTCTGAATGACGTGATTATGTCCACATCCTGCGTTGCCATGTGTAATATTTGACTTATCCAAAGTAGTTATGTATACAAATAATTTTGCCCGTTAAAAGTTTAGAAAAAGAGTCTGTGTGCTTGGTTGTGATTTTGGACAGGAATAGTACATGTTTTTCGACAAGTTCAATTTTTTCCTGATTCTTTCAGGGGGAAGTGGAAGAGGAGAAGCTGGATTCCTATGATGTGCACTTCTATGCACCTTCCAAGGATGAATTGGAGCACGAGATCGAGAGAGAGGGGTCGTTCCGATTGGATCGCTTCGAGATGTTCGAACTCGAGAGGGACGAGAAAGATGGGGAAAGCTACGGAACAGCAGTGGCGACCACGGTCAGGGCCGTCCAAGAGTCCATGATCTCTCACCACTTTGGTGAAGGAATTGTGGACAGCCTGTTTGAGAATTATGCACGAGTTCTAGATGAAGAAGCGGCCAGAGAAGAAATTAGGCCTGTCACTTTCCTCTTGGCTGTCACGAAATCATGACTGCACTGTAGTACCGAGGGCAAACACTTGCCTCGACGGATCGGGTCCATCGTAGCCATCAATTATGTGGTTCCAATAGACCTGATCGAGGAATTGTCTGGCAGTATAAGAGACCCAGAATCTAGGAACTAGTTTTTGTTTTGTGCATTGTGCTTTGTGCTTTGTGCTTTGTGCTGTACTCACTGCTCAGTACTCTTGCATCACGAATTAGGAATCTCTTGAAGCTCCAACTGCGTCTGCATGAAACCTTGCTCTCTATTTTTCTTCGGCTCTTTTGCATTCCTTCTTCCTTTTTTTTGTAAGTTTGAATGAAGATTTCGTAAGCCAAAACTCACCGCGATACAAACTTCTTCTCCAGCATAACAAAGGTTCGATAAATCACATATACAGTTGAATAACAGATGACAAATCACGACAATCGATCAGCTTCAGAACCCAATTAGCAAAACTGACCGCATTTTCATCTCTCGATCAGCCTTCTGCTAACATAGTCTTCTGCTAACAATTGAAATGTAATGTTTGAGAAAGCAATAGAATTATCATGCATTACTAGAACCCGAGAAGTAACCCGATTCAAGTCCAACGACATCTGCAGTCAAACACCACTCGGTTGCGTCGCAACCAAATGCACACTAAAATAACACTTCCAGAAAAACCTGTTTTGCTGCTTATCACATATGTCGGGTCAATTTTCTTGATAAATATAATTTGCAATCTCCAACTTCTATAATATAACTTCTGAGATAACTAAATTTTTTTATTTGTAATTTTTTTGAGAAATGTGCTCTAATAGGTAAGTAAGACCATGAATAGAACACCTTAAGATCATGGATTAAGAGGTTTCAAATTAGGTGCTTTCCTAGTTGTCTCTTCCGCTACACTCTCTCTCCTCTCTCCATCATTCGTCAACTTTTGGCATGGAAGAGGGTTGAACTAGTCTCTCTCTTGTTGATATTATTTGTGTATATTTGTTATTTTCTTATTTTTGCTTCACTCTAGATCTAGATGTGGGAGATCTCTTTTTCCAATTGAATTTCAAATATGAGAGTTCAAACTCTCCCGATCTAGTTCTAAATCTGTGAGCTATTCTCTCTTCCAATCTAGACTTGAGAGCTTAATAAATATGTTTTTGGGATTTGATGCCCTCGTGCTCTGTCCATGCACAAGTCCTCTTCTTCTAGTTTCAATGGTGATCGTAAGAGCTTTGATGTCTCACTAAATCATGTAGATTAGCTCTCGCAAGTGTCTATATGTTCATGCAACCTGTTTTTGTTGTTTCCATTTCCATACAACAATAGTGTAGAGGAAGCCAAACCTAAGCGTGCACCGCAAACTAGCAATGCCGTAGTTATTAGAGAAAAAATTTCTAACTTATGCTCATCACTGATAAAAATACGAGATTCAGTAATCGGTCACCAAATATTTTGCTTCATAGATTTGTTCTTATGGAACAAGTGTGTGTTTACCTTTATTGGTGCTATATTAATCCACTTTGTTATATGGATTTGATTTTGTTTTGCAAACTTTGCTCTACTTCAATTTGCTTTGTTATGAAATATATACACTGTCCATATTTCCTTTTGAAAGAGTAATACAATTTTCTTTCAAAAATAAAAATAAAAATAGGTGCTTTCATTAAAGATCCTCCACGTTGAATGGAATCGACATGTTTGCTTTATACCAATTTAGAATGGTGATACGAAAGTTATTCCATCATTTCAAAGATTATTTCATATACTTTGCATTGATTAGTGCTTCTACCGTTCAAATTACTCGAAGCAATTAATTTTAAAAGCAACTTTTATTTTATAAGAGCATTGCTAATCAACTGTAAATTATTGCATGATTTAATTTATAAGCTAAACATAAGGAACTACTTTTAAAGCTCCTTGCTGAGTGCATCTATAACATCCTCGATCCCGATCCAGTAAGGATCAGCCATAAGGTCCTAAAAGGATTGATCATGGGCCATTGGCTATGGATCAATCGGCAAGGAATCGCGGATTGATCATGGTCCGACTGACCGACCGACCGGTCACGAATTGGTCGAGATGTCAACCGTGAATTTTCTACTGACCATATCGATGGGATAGAATCACCAGCTCATAAGATGACATTTTGATCACGAGAATTGGTCACGGGATGATTTTAGATCGGCGGATGGCCATGGGTCAATCCGATCGGTCTCAGTTTCTAGCTGCGGGTAATTCCGCCCAGTTATGCACCAATACATGAACAATCCGAATTAATCAAATGCGACTGTCTTCCGATCAAAAATGCATCATTCCCTATTTAATTCTTAGTGATCGGAATAGAATCTCAAATTGGTGATGTCCAATCATGGACGGTAACACACCTACCGTGAACCCTACCGGTGGATCAAGTGCTGACCGGAATGAGACCAAAGATAGACCCAGCTTATTCTATCATTAATTCTAAGGTCCATGAGTATCTTGACTTAGTGCTAGGCCATGGGTAGCCTTAAGATTGATCTCGAACTGATCAAAAGACAACCGACTCTATTGGCTGACCAATCGTTCAAAGGAACGGTTTAGGCGAATATGTGGCGTAATGACCAAACCTCGGGTGTACGTGATTCAATTTTTTAAGGTGTACCTAATGATTCCTTCTCCAGCCCTGGAACCAACTTGGATGATAGAATTCTCTAGATCGCCTTATTAATGAAGAAAAAGACAAGAGTAAAGAAATTTCTAAAACCCCCTCTTTAAATGAAGGGGTGAGTCGTTCTTTGAATAGTCAAAAGTCATAATGGCGGCCAAAATATCTTTGGAGATTCTAGAAAAAGGCAACACATATGTGGACCAATTAGAAAGATATACACAAGCCCTCATTAATGACCGAAGATTCTAAAATTCCCGAGTTGGCAATTATAGAACCATTATTATCAAACTTCATTAAATGTTTATTAAATGTGGCATACAGGTGGACCAATGGGAGAGCAAAAAGCGGCCACCATCAATGACGCCTAGAGGCTAAGAATGCCAATTAAGATCTTTTAGCTTGACCAACTCATCTTCTAAGTGTAATTATGAGGAAAAGTAGGATTGCCAACTAAGGACTTTAGGCGGGACACTTGGCAAAATTAGAGTGGACCAATTGGCTTGGTAATGATGGCTTGAGATTTGCCTTGGAGAAGAAGTTGGTGACTCATAAGCTTAGGTGTCCTCTAGAATCTTAGGTCATGATGAGCCTAGAAGATAGCCTTGGTGAATAAGGCAAAGGCCAACCAGTTAGAATAGGACATTAGGCATAAAAGGGGCTTATGTGTCCCTTAGGACTATAGGCACATCATGAGCCTAAGTTGAGCCTTGGAGAGAAAGCCAATGGGTGGTCCAATAAAAAGATGGCAAGTGTTCTCTTAGGACCCTAGGCATGCCACATTGCAAAATAGGCTTGCCACCTTGATGCCATAGCCGTACCACTCTAAGAAACATGAATGGACTGCTTAGATGAGTAATGATTAGCTTGGTGTCTATAAATAAAGGGAGCTCCCATTCATTTCCACTACTTTAGCTCACTTTGTCATTCACACCTATCCTCCTCCTCCTTCTCCTTTCTCTCGACCGTGCATCCTCAATCCATTAAGCTATATAAGTTGGTTCTCGAGGTTTGCCAAGGTAATTAAGATCCCTAAGTCTCCTCTAGGGCGGCAATCTCCATCGTCAAGTCTAATTAGGTGCTCACCCGTCAAGCCGTGGGTAGGATGTTGGATCTTTTGTATGGTTTTGCTTATGTTTGTGCTTGAACATGTGCTTGAGTTGTTCATGTCTGGAATGGAGCCGAGGTTCATTCAAATTGAGTTCATCGCAAGACAAGTCGCCCTAGCCATGAAACATTGGTTTTGGCATAAATAAGATGCCAAGTCCAAGCCTCACTTGGTATGGGAATTGCCTAAGGCCGCAAGGTCCTAAGTCAACATTGAGGCATATTGATCTTATGCCTTGTTTTGTACGAGGATCACCCAAATCCACGAGGTGTGGGTAAGGCACCAAGGCATGCCAATTTCCATAGTCCAAATGGACGTAGGGACTTTATGCTTGGTGTTGAATGAAACCGCGAGCCGAGGGTCATTCTCGATACATGTGCATTTACATCGGGTTGGAGCCGAGGTTTGTCAAGCTTGAGATCATCACTAAAGCGAGGTGTACCCAAGCCTCGAGGTCTTGGTTCGGCATTGAAGCGTGCCGTTCCGAGCCTTGTCCGGTATGGGATCAACGTTAAGCGATTGATTCAAGTTACGAACCAACGATCATTCCCAACATATTTGCTAGTGAAGTATAAGAAACTCATGACACAGACAAATGAATGAGCACGCCTTTGGCCCATGCATGTGTTGACTAAGAGAAAAGATAAGAACCGGCTTGTATGATGCATTTGTGAATGCACTTAAAGAGGAAAAAGCGCCTGTCACCACACAGCGTTGGCGGTGATGCCTCGTTCATTGAACGGGATGTCTCGGCTAAGCCGGGATACCCCGATTGAGCCAGGATGCTTGGGTCTTGAACTTGGAAGCCTCAGGAAGCTAGCCTCGAAAAGCCTTGGTCAAGCCAAGATACCTTAGTCAAGCTAGGAAGCCCAGCAAGAAGCTAGAAGCCCCGGTCGAGTTGGGAGGGCTTGGTTGAGTTAGGATGATGCTAAATGAATTTGCATGAGTGTCGGTATTTGCATAAGTATGATATGTTGATATATTTATTGATAAGCCAAAGGTATGTATGCATTGAAGCATGTTGCGATGGACATTTGCATGTAGTTAAAGATAGTAACAAGTTTGCTATTGATCTGCCATCGACACTGTTTGTGAGTATTGTACTTGCTAAGCTTCAATGATGAGATGCTTTCCTAGTAGAGAATTATGAATTTTACTTACTGAGTTTCCCCAAAACTCATCCCTCACATTTTAGTCTTGTAGGCATGGAAGTCTCATGTCAATATTGAGAGTTGCAGTCACGCTAGAGGAGATAGGATTTCCCTTAGCCTATGTGGAAAACTTGTACTATGATGTAAAAAGAAAAGAGAGCCCGTAGAGAAAGGAGCTTGTAAAAATACTATTATAATATAAGTCCCAATCTTGGGATATCGCGAAAATGTGTTCAGTGTGATGTATGTCCCAGTCTTCCAGTTGTTATTTGTCCGGGGAGTTATTTGTTCACATCTCCGCATGTGCATGATAATAAGATAAAAAGAATCAAGATGGTGACGAGCTTAGGATATCGCGAAAATAACTCCTGCCACTCAAGACCCTGGAGATGGAGTTGGGCTCATGATAGCATCAAATTACCTCTTCCCCACAATCAATCGTCTTCACTTAAATATGATCCCCCAGTGAACTAAATTAATTAAATAGCAGCGGTTGGATTTCACATGATTGATGTTTAATTGTGTATTTCGACACAACTGCGTGTAGTCATGAGCTAGACCCATCGTCGATTACGTGGGGTGCCTTGGGTTGGTGCCGAGTCATTTTGGTCCTAAAGAATTTGTACATACTTGGCTTGATTTAAGCAAATTTTTTTAGCTATGCTATTTTTGTGTATGTTGTTGACGAGAATTAAGTAAATTTAATGTGTGCTACAAAATTAGAAAATCAGAATAAAATGTACAGATTGAAGTGCGAGCAATTCATGGGGATGGGCGGGTCGCTATTAATCTCACCTCATCTTAATTATAAGTAATATATTAAGATTTAATTATCATATCATATAACCTGCTATAATTTGCTACACTCTTATAGTGTATATATATATTAAGCGAACGAGGTAAACGCATCAATATAGAGAGGTAGAATTAAGCTCATGAGATTGTGATTTTTTTTATTGGAGAATATGAATAAGGGCTTGTTTGTTAAAAAAAATTTCTGTTCCCCATAACAAAAATTTCTATTCTTTTGTTCCGGGAAACGTAAAAAGAATAGAAATGTGTTTGGTAAAACTTTTGTTCCTAAGAGAGAATAGGTTTGGAACAGAATAAGAAGTAGAAAAAAATTAGCTTCTTATTTCGGGAAACAATTTCTAAAATCAATTCTTCTCTCTCTTCTTTTTTTCTTCTCTTTTCTTCTTCTCTTTATTTTCTTCTTTTTCTTCTTCCTTTCGGTCCGTGGCCGGCGACCAGCCAAAGAGAAAAAGGAAAAGAAAAAAAAAAGAAAAAAATAAGAAAATATAATAAAAGAATTTAAAAAATTAAAAGAAATATAAAAAAATCTAAGAATCCTACCAAGCGTATTTCTATCCCAGGAATAGAAATTTAGAGAAATTACTAAACACATTCTTTTGCTCAGAAATTATTCTCGAGAACAGAATCAGAAAAAATCATTTCTCATCAAAAATTATTCCCCGGAACAAAATGGTTACCAAACGCGCCCTAAGTTTACAGTAGAATAATTCATAATTTTGTTAAAAATTTAACAAAAATATTAATAAAATTCAAAAAAATTAATGAAAATCTTTTCTCTCACGCTGTGCCCCACGTTGCCCCACGTATGGTGATTGGGGACTACCGCCAATAATCGCACTGCATACGGATGCTTTTTGAAAAAATTTAGTAGTTGATTGCATTTCGTAAAAAAGGTTTAAGAGTTTTAACGTAATCTTTCTTTCCTATGTTTATCATATGAGCAAGGTAATCGCAATTGGTAGAACTTCCGATGATCATCAACTTTTGTCTTAATCCTCCTCCTGCTTCTTCTTTTTTAACTTAAATAAGGCACTGCTCGAATGATTTTGCGATCATCAAAATCACTCTTTCCACAAATTGTCACACTAACAGAGGTAAAGGTGGCAATTCATAATAAGGATGAGCTTGAACAAGTTAGAGATTTATCGAGAAGAATCCTATATGACACCATGGAGCTAATTTAAAAGATGATTCAAATTAACACATTGTCACTAATATTTAATTGAAAAATATTTCAATCAATGCGAAATGACACAAATAACTAATACTAGATTTGATGATACAAATTGTCAACCATCCTAATTAGAGCATGAAAAAGTCAATTTTTTGTCTTGGATGTTGAGCGGAATAAGCACGTAAAGATCCCTAATCACAGAAGTGTGATTTGGGTTCAAATTCACGATGAGTACGTGAAAAATAATGTGTATGGAGTGTCCAATGATTACTAACATCGACATTTTATAATCCCTTCACAAAGAGGTTTTGTTGACATTAAACGAATATTGCCAATGGGAGCCCAAGCACGTATTCTGGGCTTTCAGATTGGAAAAAAGAATGGTGGAAATACTGGTGCAAGAATTATAGCCTTAAGAGGCCATCTTAAGCTGCCTCATAATTCAAACCGATTTTGTGGGTCTATCGGAAAGAACTCTTGTAGGGTCCATACAGCTTCCATATAAGTTCTTGTCTGTGAGGGCGTTCAATATGTAGCTCAAGCTGCTCAACCAATGCATATCTCTTCACTCATTCCTTTTTGTCCTCCCTTAGCGAATTAATACCCAATTTATGCTTGTAAAAATGGGACACTCGCGTCTCAATTGTACATAACTCCGTTGTTCTTGTATTCTTTTTGTCGCCTTTCTTGAGTTGTGCTTTGGTGTAGTTGTTTCTGCTACTAACGATACAAACGGACTTGCATTGCTTGCTTTCAAGACTAAAATAACTAGCGACCCTCTTGAGTTGCTTCACTTGTGGAACAACAACACCAACTTTTGCCAATGGCTTGGGTCGTCGACACCACAAAGTCAAAATACTGAACTTCAATTCCCAAGAACTATCAAGAATCATTTCCCCTCACATGAACCTTAGCTTCTTGAGAGAACTAAGGCTCCAAAACAATAGGTTCGGCCTTGAACCACAAATTGGCCTATTGCATTGGCTCCAAATCTTGTGGTTATCCATGAATTCACTGACGGGCAAGATCCCCAAGAATATAGCAAGGTACTCGAATCTTGTGGTTCTCCACCTCGCATACAATCAGTTAATTGGAGGTAGTCCTGAGCAGCTAGGCTCCTTGTCAAATGTTAATTTTATTAGCTTCAATATAAACCAATTAACTAGCAGCATCTCTTCATCCATAGGGAACTTATCAATTTTGGAGGGAATATATTTTTCCAACAATGGTTTGAGTGGGATTATTCCCCAATCTCTAGGTCGACTAACCAAGCTACAAGTACTCCACTTGGGATTCAACTGGCTTTCAAGTGGCATTTCACCTTCAGACTTCAACTTGTCTTCGTTGATTGCATTCGACTTATCTTTGAACCAAATCCACGACAATCTTCCTATAGATATAAGATTCACTTTCCTGAACCTTCATTTTCTTAGCATTGCTTATAAGCACTTCATTGGATCAATTCCTTCATCAATATCCAATTCCACAAATCTAAAAGTGCTCCAACTTTCAAGCAATGAGCTCTCTGAGAAAGTCCCTTCATTGGCAAATTTATATAACCTTGAGCGGGTGAGGACGCTAGTTTAGGCTCCACTTTACTTCCATTAGACTGGATTAACAGAGGCTTTGGTGTTCCCAAATAGACATGGCTTGAACCTTTCTTTTCTATAATGAACACTTCCAAAGAAGGCTTACTCTACAATTATCTTGGGAGTGGAGGGTCTGATATAGATTATTTGAGCTTCCCTCGCTCCCTAACCAATGCCGCTAACTAGATGGCATTGGTGGCACATAGCAATAGATTGGGTGGGACGCTTGTAATATGCATCAGTGATTTTTCTGCTACTTTCCATTTACTGACACTTGATCATAATGTGATATTTAGTGAGATCCCAAGAGAGATTGGTAATTTTATGAACTTGCAAAGATTTTTTTGGGTCCGATGTAGATGATTTGAGCTTCCTTTGCTCCCTAACCATGCGGCTAACTTCACAGCATTGGTGGCGCATAGCAATAGATTTGGTGGGACGCTTGCGGTATGCATTGGTAATTCTTCTGCTACTTTTGATTTACTGACATTTGATCATAGGGTGACATCGGGTGAGATTCCAAGAGAGATTGGTAATCTTGCGAACTCGCAAAGATTACATATACATAACAACCTCTTTTTTGGTCTGATCCCCTTAGATTTAGGAAACCTTTCGAATCTTGCAGGATTGACCTTGTCTATCAACAATCTATCTGGCATAATCCCATCCTCATTACAAAATATGCAGAATTTGATAATTTTACATCTTGACGAAAATAACTTTGAGGGGCCAATTCCTTCATACCTAGAGGAGTATCAGAGTTTGACGACTCTAAATGTTGCTAGTAACAATCTTAGTGGTCCTATGATAGTCCCCATGGCTGGGAGCCTCCTCCATTTGAATTTGTCTTGGAATCATCTAAGTGGAGTCCTTCCAATGGAGATCAAGAACTTCAAACATTTGGACACATTTGATGTCTCGGGAAATATTTTGGATAGTGAGATCCCAAGTAGTCTAGGCAATTGTAATGGACTAACAATACTACGAATGCGAGATAACCTTTTCCATAGATCCTTTCCTCAATTAATTAGCTCATTAAGAAACATTGAGGAATTAGCTCTTTCCAACAACAGTTCCTTTGGTGAAATCCAAAGTTCTTAGAGGCATTTTGGTTTTTGGAAAAGCTGAATCTATCTTACAATCATGTGGAAGGCCCACAATTTTTAGGAATGTAAGTGTGACTTTTTATTGCTGGAAATTAAAGGCTCTATGGAGGAATGCCTAAATTGACGCTTCCTAAGTGTGTATCTCAAAACGCCAAAAGTAGAGGAGGAGTCCATAAGTTGAAACTTACCATCGCCATCGTTTTCGGTCTTCTTGGAATACTTCTCATTGTCACTTTACTATATCTATGTTGGTCAAAAAGAAATGAGCCGATTTAAAGCTCCTTAGATGCTTCAATGTTGAATCTTTCTTATGTAACACTTCTAAAGACCAATGGTTTTTCTTTGACTAATCTAATTGGGATCGGAAGTTTTGGGTCCATCTACAAGGGGCTACTCCAAGAGAATGGAAATGTCATTGCAATGAAGGTGCTTAATTTAACGTGGCATGGTGCTCTCAAGAGTTTCAAAGGAGAGTATGAGGTTTTGAAGGGCATAAAACACCGAAATATTGTGAAAGTATTGACGGCTTGCTCAGGCATTTATTATAAGAGTTTTTTTATGGTATTGACCTTTTTTTTCTATTTTTGGTATGATGTTGTTGTATTTACTATAAACAATAATTAAATTTATTAAGTTGAATCTAGACCTAGTCAGAAAGATTAAATTTGCAAGGTAACATATCAGCAATTAAAAGCTTAGAGGTTGAATGTATTCAACTTCTTGTTCAGATTGATTCTTTTTGATTGTTTCTAGGGTTAATACCATAAAAAAAAAACCCCAAACTAGTATATTCGTAACAAATTTATCATAAACTAATTTTTACCACCAAAAACTCTAAAAATAGTACACCTATAATAAATTTATACTCAATTAATTTTTGTGAAATTTTACTGTCAAATTACTAAACCGGATGACATATGACAGTTGATGAAAACTAACAGAGGGTAAATTTTATCATAAATATACCGGTTTTGGGTTTTTTTGTGGCCAAAAAATTAGTTTATGATAAATTTATCACAAATATACTGATTTGGGATTTTTTGTGGTATTAACCCTTATTTCTAAAAACACAAAGATCATATAAATCTTTAAACGTTATTTCAACAGATTTTGTGAAGAGGACTAGACGATCTTTAGGTATAATGTGGCAATAAGAAATATAATATGCACACAAAAAAAAAAATTGGGAGAGGTTCATTCTTAGAATTAATCTTTGGGAGGGACCTATCTTGATAGTAAAGGTGGGAAGTTTATTTCAATTTTGTCTGCGCCCTTTTTGCTATGATCTAGACTAATGGAGAGTAGGTCTCTCCAGAGTCTATCTTGATGAAGAGGTTGCCATTAGAAATTCAGCATTTGGGAAAATAACTTGCATAGTTTCGACCGAAATCCATTGATCACAACACCCAAAGTAAGAGCATCCAAGAAGCCAAGAAGGTTCTTGGTGGAAGAAAATAAGAGAGACGTAACTGGGAACCGTATTTAATTGGGAACTATGGACGCTCGCAAAACAGATACATGTATTTGTCAAACTAAACTCATACCAAAGGAAATAATTTCTCTGTTTTTTTCAATTATATTAAGATTACGTTACAACAGACTATGATAGCTATCCGTCAATTTCAATACACGCGTTTGTCAAACTAAACTCATACAAATGGAAAGAATTTCTCCAGTTTTTTTTTTTTTTGGACTCGCTCAGGAAAAAATTAAAAGAAAAACAGTCCAAAACCCAACCATGCCTTTCCAGGTTTGCTCAGTGTAGGGTAAATCAATTTTTAAATCAGATTGAACTAGCCAGTTTGATCAAACTATGATTGAACATTTGATATGGTTCTTATCGTGATAATGTTGGAACATCAATCAATCAAAAATCATTTAATATTTAATGGTGTATTTCAACTGGTTTATAATTTTATTACGATGTCTAGATAACTTTTTTTTCTATTCGTACTTTAAAAAAAAAAATTACTTCGAGCCGGTTCAAGCTATTTAAGCAAACCTACTCATGATCGATGGCCTGGATTTGCCCAAGAAAAAAGAAGGCCTGAAGTCCGACCATGCCTTTGCCAAGCTTGAAAAGAATCAGTCCAGGCCTCAGGAATCGGATAACGGTTGGTCACCGGGTTTGGTTCATATTATCATACGCTAGACCATCAAGCCAGTCAAAAACCTAATTTAAACCTTTTTTTTTTAAATTAAAGGTCCGTTCGTTTCGCAGAAAATAGGCAATTTCTGGAAAATATTTTTCCATAAGTCATTTTCCAAGAAAATTGCAATATTTTCTGGTGTTCGGCTAAAACCTGAAAATGTTTCGGAAAATATTTTCCGATATTCGGTAAGGAAAATATTTTCTAAGATTTCACCACTTATGCATGCATCACTTACCGACCTATAAATTCATCAAATATGAAGTTGCTTTTAAATCCGGGCAAACTTGTTTCATATATTTGTTCCCTCATTGTCGCCAAACGTTCATCTACTCTTAAAAATGTTCGTATGGATTTTAAAAAGAAGCAAAAGGGAAAAAAAAAAAAAAAGCAAAGCATGTACAACCCTAATGAGAATCTTCCAATTGAGTGGCATGTTCTCCCCCTGCATCTTTTGTGTTCTAATAAGCAAAAAAAAAAAAGCAAAGCATGTAGAACCCTTTGCTTAAGCAATGTACAACTGCAGTGTAAAGTAAATAAAGAAAATTATAAGTAAGAGTGCAAAGTGCGAGCTTGAGATCGACGAGCTTGAGGTTCGCCTAGCAATGGCCGATGACTAGCTAACAAAGAAAAAAATGGGAAACAAAGAAACAAAAGAAAAGAAAAGAAAAAGAAAATTAAAAATAATTCAAATTAAAAATAATTCCAATAAAAAAAGAAAAGAAGAAGAACTTCACCCAAAAAAAAAAAAATTCTTCACCAAAAAAAGAAAAGAAGAAGAAGAAAAGGAAGGAGGAAGTAAGAATTTGTAGAGGAGTGAGATAAGAGAGATCGAGTGAGGAAAATATTTTTCACTTTTCAAAAGTAGAAAACATTTTCCCCCAATTTAGAGGATTTTTTTCCTTTCATGGAAAACATTTTCCCCAAGGAATTCATTTTCCGTGAAACGAACGCCAGAAAATCCGGAAAACATTTTCCCACAAATTATTTTCCGCAAAACAAACAAAGCCTAAATTTAGTTGCGCATGTGAGCAATCCAACAAAAAAAAAAAACCAACAAAAATATTATTAGAAAAACACACGGACGGTTTTTCACAAAAATAACAAATATAGGATTTTCAAATTTCTAAAAGATTACAAGAGCCGATGCCGATATATCCCTAAATTTTATGAAATCTCCTTGAAGAACTTAGGAATCACACATGACAAGACAGAAGAGCTTTATTTTTGTCGCTGTTAAAAAACCAACCTATTTTATGGAGAAAGCTCGTTATAGTATGTGAAATATGTTATAATTTTAGGTTAATATTATGAAAAACTCTAAACTGATACATATGTGATAAATTTACCATAAACTAATTTTTTTATCACAAAAAAATCAAATTAATACACATATAATAAATTTACCCTGCTTTAATTTTAATCAAATTATTAAGTTAGATGATACATGACAATGACAAGTATACCGGTTTAAGGTTTTACCTCGTTTGTCACAAGTGTGCCAATATGTTAATTTTTTTTTTTTTTTTTGTATATTAATACAATTTAAGAAAAACTAACTTAGATAAATTTGTCATAAATATACGAGTTTAGATTTTTTTTTAGTTAGTAAATTAGTTTTGGATAAATTTATTATAAGTGCACCGGTTTGGAGTTTTTTTTGTAGTGAAACAGGTATATCAATTTATAATTTTTTGTGGTATTAATCATAAAATTTTGTCCTAGCAAGAATAAAATAAGAAAAAAAAAAAAAAAAAAGGCAAAGTGGAGAGGAACTGCATAAGAATCCCTCATTAGATAAAATAACCGGCCCAACCCGCAATTATCGGTGGTGGAAGTAATGATGACGCCCCAATGTTAATGACAGAAGAGCAAGAAAAGTGTCATTAGCATGCTAAAAGAGGTTGTGCACTCTATATTATAATAAATAAATAAAAAATCTAAAGAATTCTTGAAGAATCTGCTCCGTTAGAGCGATGGAGAAAAAAAAAAGCAAAAGTGACTTTTTGTTGGAGTTTGCTTTCAACTGAGGACAGATCAAAGTGGCACATTAAAGATGACAAAAAAGAAATTAATTTGAAAAGTGGTCCTAATGTCCATAAAAAAGTTTATGGTTGTTTCTCATTCTATTTTCTCTAGGGCTCATTGTAAAAGATCAACCCCATCATTTTCGAGAAGAAGGAAAGAGAAGTAGGTGTGGTTTCTTAGACTTTTTGATCATGATTCTTGTCCTAACCTAAAAATGAGATCTTGATTTTTAGTCCTAATCATTGAAAAGAAAGCCCTAGCCCAAGGACAAGAGGTTAATGATGTCGCCTTGGGAACACCCATTAGAGGAAACTTCTCTTGTACCACATGTTTTAAGTAAATTTCTCACAATATTTAACATATAATCAACTGATCTACATTGATTAATCATATGCCATCTTTACAGATAGAGATATTTCCACGTAATTAAGATTAAATGTGGTACAAGACATGTAATGTATTTGATAATAATAAAACTCTAGAATCAAATTTCCATCTATATGCCTAACCAAAAGGTGCAAAATGTTAGCTAGGTGATTGGCAATACGGGAATGAGTTGGATAAATGATGTGGTGGCTAATGCGACAAAGTGCTTGCGCAACTATGTAAGTAATTTGACATTTTTTTGAAAATATAATTTTGATAAGATGATATGATTGTCTTGAGAGTACATATGGCCAAGAGACAAGACAAAGCTAGGGATGCTACATGTTAGCCTGGCAAAATAATTGGTGTTCAATGTAGCGTTTGCATAATAACAAAATTGGTCTACATCTACAACGACCCTCTAGGAATTAAATGCAGAAATGAAGCTTGCATCGGCTACACTACCTATGGAGGGTTTAGGGCGAAATAAATAAAAAAGTTACATTTATAGTATTAAAGCCTCTTTGTACCATAAAGATGCAAATTATTTCATTTTGACAAACGGTCACACTCAACCCTTTCACACAGATGCTCGTTTCGATGCCATTGTTTTTTCAATCGATCACTCGAGTCATGATTTTTTCAATCAACTACTCAAGTGTTGGAAAACTCGAAATCACATCAAAATCTAAAGACATTGGCGGCAAACCTCCTCTTTAAAAAAGTGATATCAATCAAATGATCAATTGAAAAGTCGCAACGCTGAACCAAATGTTATTTAAGAATTGCGACACTCATGCAATTAATAGCAATGTTAAAAGTACCGAAAAAAAAAAAGGGTACGAAGGTTGTGACATTTGCGGTCCATTGTCTATGAACCGGTGATTTTATAGGTCCGGAATGATTTCTCTCCTTTGAAAAAGAAACCCATTTGATGAAACCAAAAACTATCAGCCAGTCACTCATGAATTATGAAAGGCATTGCTTGCTTAATATTTTACTCGCTCTTTTACTGGAAAGAGGCAAACGCAGGCCTTGAGATTACAGATATGAGTAATATATATGCGTCCGTGAATTATTTCTGACCGACGAAATGACCGCTGCTGCTGCTGCTGTTGCTGCTTCTCCTTCTGCTTCTGCTTCCTCACGCTTTCGACTCAGAGGGGCTCTCCAAAGGTTTCAGCGCCGAATGCCCAGCGATTTGACGGCACTGCAGTTCCTGCCATTGCTCTTCCCCCACATTATTCTAATCCCCCACCAGAAGAAAAAGAAGAAGAAGCAGGAGAGGGAGAGAGAGGGAGGGAGGGAATCGTATGCTTCTGAAAAGTAAGTAAAAGAAAATTCAAAGACGAGAGGGAGGGAGGGAGGGAGGGAATAGAGTGGAAGAAAAGGAAGGGAACTGAGCAAGTCTCTAAAACTCATCAGCTCTTGATATCTTTGACTGTACACACGGGCATTATAACTGGAAAAAACAAGATTCGCCATTCGCCATCGGCAACTTCCTAAGCTCTCTCTCTCTCTCTCTCTCTCTCTCTACTGTTCAACAGGATTTGAAAACCAGTTTTGGCGCCCGTTCAGTGGCTCTGCAGCACGATGGCCAAGCTCTCCTCCTGCCGGAACCTCAGCTGCTTCGCGATGAATGCGTCTATTGCCCGCTGGAACTCCTCGTTGCTCAGCTCCTCATCGTCATCGCCGCCGCAGCCGCCGCCGTTGTAGTCGGCGCGCGAGCTCTCCCACGAGTCCCCGCCGGATCTCGCCGTCCTCGGCCTCTTCTCCGCCTGCGGCGGCCGGCGACCCCCGCGGCACTCCTCGTCCTCGTCCTCCTCCTCCTCGGCAACCTCTTCCTCAAAGTGGACGGCGCCAACGCCGCCTCCTCGAGCTCGGGCGCCCGTGCTGACTTCGCTGATGATCTCCTTGTCCTCGTACACGACCTCCTCCGCCTCGCGAAACAGGGGAAGCACGGGCCTGGCCCGGCTCTCGCTGATCTTGACGATCTCCTCGTAGAGCTCCTCGGCCGCGCCGCCACCGTCGTCGTCGGCCGGCGGCCTGCGGGCGCAGAACAGGCCGGGCTTGGTCAGGAGGGCGGCGATGATGGCGTTGCAGAGGATGAAGACGAACAGCGGCCGTGCCATGAAGCCGAGGAGGAGGCAAGAGTACTCGCAGGAGAGCTTCAGGACGAACGGGACGCGGGCGGAGACGCGGAGGAGGAAGAAGAGAGCCAACCCGACCTCGAGCAACCGGAAGGCCGTCAGCACCACATTGAAGCGGAAGTAGCTGGAGAGGCCGGTCGTCTGCTTCTCCGGCTTGCGGTCGGAGCCGGCGGTGTCCATGGACTCTGTAGAGAGAGAGAGAGAGAGAGAGAAGGAGAAGCTTGGAAGAAAAGCTTTTAGGCCTTTCTGTCTCTGCGAGACAAGGTGATGCTCTTTTATAAGCCTTTCGAAGACTTACATGACTAATTATAACATCTTTCTTTTTTTCTTTTTTGCATTTTTTTCTTCCTTTTCCCTTTTTCATTTTTTTTCCTCCATAAATGGTAAAATAAGAACTTACACTCATACACGATTCAGCGTAATCCCTGAACCTTTTAAAATATGTTATTATACAATAATGTTCAATATTATCATTCCGTTAATTTAAGTTCATGGATCTAATTAAGCATTTTCAAAAAACTACATAAACTAAATTGAACATGTAGCATAAATTCAAGGACCGCATTGAATATATTAAAAGTTCAGGGTTTATATTGCACACGGATATAAAGTTCAAGGATCATATTGAATAAATTAAGAGTTGAGGGATTACATCGTACATCAAAGTCAAAGTCTATAGACTATTTGTCATTTTCTCTACATATGAACCTTGTACATGTGGAATGTTAAATCAGGAAAATATATGTGCTAAGCTCACATGCATTTAGTGCGCATGAGAAAATTTTTGAAAAAAAAAAAAAGTCTTACATTAGCTATGAGAAAAACGTACACCAATCATCACGATCATTGAACCATATAAAATCAATTGACATAAGAGCCCAGCGTTCTAATGTAAGCAAAGTTAACTTTCCCCAACAATGTCAGCACCGTTAAATATCAAGAACCACAAATAATGTTTCCCTTGTCATATGAACCTTGTACATGTGGAATGTTAAATCAGGAGGATATATATGCTAAGCTCACATCCATCGAGTGCGCATGAGAAAATTTATAAAAAAAAAACTGTCTTACATTAGCTATGAGAAAGACTTACACCAATCATCACAATCACTGAACCATATAAAATCAATCGACAAAAGAGCCGAGCATTCTAATATTAGCAAAGATAATTTTTTCAACAATGTCAGCACCGTCAAATGAATTATGTTTCCCTCGTAATTCTAGACTAAGAACCCATATATGTCATGTCTCTTATCGACAAGATCGCGGACACCGGATGAGCTCCTGCCTTAGTCTCATCATTGACCTCCTCTTGATGCCAAAAAGGAGAGGAAAGAAAAGGAAGAGGAAAACATGGAAGAACCGAAGAGGAATCCTTGTTACAGAGAAAGGCAAAAGCACTCATGACCCACCCCATTATCCACTTTGCAAACGAGGGGCACATAATACACAAAAATCTCTCCCCCAAGTTCCCACTATAGTTCAGAAAAGATGTGTCCATGGGCTCCATTTCCCCCCATAAATTCTGCATCTCCTGCTTTATGCCCTCCTCCCTCTCTCTCTCTCTCATTTCAGGCGAACTGTTTCAAAAGGATACACTTTGCATTCGCATGCCTTGTATAGATTAGCTTATCTCAAAAGCATTATTAGGGAGGAGAGGGGAAAAAGCAAAGCCACAATGAGGCCAAAAAAGGTTTGAAAAGGGGGAGAGGAAACTTAGTGGTGGAAAAACATTGCAGCTGCGGAATCCTAAAACACTGTGTAAAAAGATAACGAAAGTTGCCCTTGATTCAAGCAATGATGGAGATGAAAACCAATTTCACTTGATCTCCAGCCCGACGACCCCTTTTCGAGGGAGTGGCTTGCTGATTCGGAGCAGCAATCTTTCTTCGTAAGGAGATAACGCGAGTGCCCGCTTTCTTGCCTGTAAAGAGCTCGTGAACGTACAGTGGAGAGATTTGATTATGGGACTCTCATCGAATCTTAATCCGTGTCTTTCCTAGTCCTAGAATTCATTTCGATTACGTGGTGCTGGTTCACTTCGCTCAAAAGGCGAGATCGACATCTCGCACGTTTCCAAGAGGAATCCATTATCCTGGATGATGCAGAGGCAGATGGACCAGAAGAGGAGGAGGGGGAATAAGCTGCACATGAATTAGCACGATGTGAGCCTTTTTAGTTCGTAAAGAGAAAAATAATTAAAGGGCATCAAATCGGTATTTCCCCCGTCATGCGTTCGTCAGAATAGATCACTGACTAGAGAACGGCATATGTACCTCAGATTCCCTTTGTCTCGAATTGCATCCATTTATTTGTAAAGTGGATTCCTCCTCAAACATGACCCTTTTACCTTGCTATGCGGCGCTTTATCCGCTCTGAAATTTCCAATGGCATTTCAAGTTCAAGAAAAGTGCATTCAGTATGTTTTCTCGAGTGTGTATTCAAAAAAGTACCAAAAAAATCTTAAATTTATTACTTTGATACCAATTCAATTTTAAACTTTTCAATCGAACTATTTAAATCTAAACATTTTCAAATTAATACTAATTCGATTCATCTTATCAATTTTGACCAAAAATTACTAATATAAATGATGGCTGTCTTATGTGGCACGTCTAGTATTAACTTGAACATTTTTAATAATTTTTTCTTTTTTTTGAAATTTTGAATCAATTTTTTTCTTTTCTTCTCTTATCTTCTCTTTTTCTTCTTTTCTATTTTTTTATTCATTATGGCCAATGAGATCATCAAAGCTCACCGGCCATTATGAGAGGGCCACAAAGCCCTTGCTCGGTTGCAGCCCTCGCTCAACCTCAACTGAGGTGTAGGCAGCCATAGGCAAGGCCATCTCACCATGGGCTAGCCAGCAAAGGGAGAAGGTCACCTCACCCGCAACTGGTGGGGCCATGGTACTATGGATAGATATCAACCACATGGAGAAGGTGAGAAGTGAAAGGTAGTAATGATGGATGAGATGCATGCTTCGAAGTTTCTTGGACAAGAGTTCGAGATAAAGGATTTTGGAAGCTCCAATACTCTATTGGGATTGAAGTTGCTAGATTTTCAAAATGTATATTTCTATCCCAAAGGAAATATGTTTTGATCTTTTGATAGAGGTTGGGTTATTGAGATGTCATTCTTCAATATGCTTATTGAGGCCAATACTTGTTTTCGAGAAAAAAAAAATGATGATTTAGTAAATAAGGGTCATTATCAATAGTTAGTGGGCAAGTTGATTTATTTGTCCCACGCCGAACCTAATATTATTTTTTGCTATAAGTCTAGTGAGTCATTTTATGGATAATTCATACTCTACTCATATGGATGTTGTTTTTCAAGCACTTCGATATTTGAAATATGCTTTAGCAAAAGGAGTTTTTTTTGTCTCCTCATGATGGCTTAAAAGTTGAAACCTATACATATGCTGATTTGGGCTAGATCTTCTTATCATAAGTCTATTTCTGATATCTTTATTAGGAGGAAATATTGTGATTTGACTCAACAAAAAGTAGAATGTGGTCACTTGATCTAGTGCTGAAACAAAGTCTCAAGCAATGGCATAGGGAGTTCGTGAGCTATTATGGCTTAATGAATTCCTTGAAGATCTTGCCGTATTTGTACCTATTCCTCTAATGCTATATTGTGATGACAAGGCTGCCATTAGTGTTGCTCACAATCTTTTATAGCATGACCATAAGAAATATGGGTAGATTTACAAGCACTTTATCAAGGAAAAGTTAGAAAGTGATTTAATTTGGATGCCATTTATTCATTCTGGTGATCAACTTACTGATGTGTTCACTAAAGAATTACCTATTAATCATTTCATCCCATTTTAGTCAAGTTGGGCATGCGTGAATCTATGCATTAACTTGAGGAGGTTGAGAGTACTTGGCCGATTGGGGCATATTTATCAATTTCTTTTATTATTTTATGTATGCCGACAATGAGCGTGATATTATAATTTTGATCCCCTACTTTTATTATAAATAGATAGCTTGAGATCACATCAACCTAACCAAACATTTAGTTCAGTTTTTTTATCTCTCAACAGCATGTACAGACCAAGTAACCGATTTGTATAGGATGGCATGGACATAAAGTCTTCTATGGAATGAATAGGACGAATTTTTTTTTTTTTTTTTTTTTTTTATTGGGGACCCAAAATAGGATGAAGTTGAAAAGCAACTTTCGAAGGCTTTCCCCTTTATTCCCCCTTGACAAGATTTGTCGAAATAAGGGTTTGAACTGTAGAACTTCGTCGCATCCCCTTCCCATCACAACCGCTTTCCTATGACGGAAGGGGAAAACGA
The DNA here is from genome assembly GCA_014182515.1 of Eucalyptus microcorys. NCBI lineage: Eukaryota > Viridiplantae > Streptophyta > Magnoliopsida > Myrtales > Myrtaceae > Eucalyptus > Eucalyptus microcorys. The sequence goes on from CM024570.1 coordinate 28,597,099, forward strand.
CACCATAATTAATCAATGAGCAACCCTGGAATTGTTGCCTAATGAAAACTCAGCCGTGGATGAAGTGAACGAATCACGTTGTAGCCTCGTTGACATCATAAAGCTCCGATTTATCCAAAGGAGATCAGTTTATGCGGCAATAAACCAATATGAAACTGCAAACAGCTTCACAGCAGACAGCTTACAGATTTCAAAGCCGCCGACAAGAACAGAACCTTATGAACATCATCCATTTATACTATTTTCAGCTACCCTAAGGGTTGAAAACAGCTAATCAGAGAGAGGGGTCACCTCTTTCCAAGATACATACCATCGTCAACTCTTCATATTTACATGAAACCCTGTAACTTCCTGCATAGACCCAGAGTTTTCAGCTTCCAGCACGCTTTCCCCTACCACATGCAGCCAGTGCTCTCCTCAAGTCCTCAATATTTCTCATCCTAGCTCGAATCTTACACATCTGATACAACTATTGGGATAATATACAATGAAACTTGCACTTGAAGGCCTCTGGCTCAGGTTCATTTCATAACTGGCTCGGGTAGAGACAATCAATTAAAAATTGCCAGAGTGAGCTTCCTGCAGCCACTCTGCCTCTTGTAGCCCAAGTACCTGGTAGTGTACTGTGTTGAAGAGCTGATGTCTCAGGTGAGTGCTGAAACCAGGTCCCTCCAGGATTGACTAAACTTGACCAGGACTCAGGCCTGACGGCTTCCTGAGGATGTGCCAGGCATCTTGAATGCGTGTCAAGCCAGTGTTCAAGAGTGAAATAATCAGCAAACAGAAACAAAGCAATACTCTGCCATCATAAGACTGCTTAGCACGCCCTGGTGCATAGGTTCTTGGGTAGTGGGGGAGGTTGACGTACGCACCTTTACCCTGATTTTTCAAAGAGGCTGCTTCCTCAACTAGAAACACCAAAAAAATGAAAGATTTCCTAACTTCTTGTAAATTGCAGAGTTATTTATCTACCACTCTCACCATATACTAAACTCAACTGAAATGGAGTGAACTTTCAGTTCCAAAAGATACAGAAGTTCTTCTCTTTTTCTAAAATTATTTCATTTTTCACCCAATCCTTCTGAACATGGAATGGAGTAGATAATCAGTATCTTGTGCTTAGAAATATTTTAGGTTATTCGAAGACACAAAAAATTTTCATGAAATACTCTGACGGCGAATTACCTGAAAACACCTATCCAGTAGGAACCGGAAGAGTGCTGTAGATGTCTGTAACCACCGTCAGTGAAAGCCCATGTTTAGCAACAGTGAGGCCATGGCATGAAGCTTCACGAATGCAGCTGAATCTTTATATGCCTGAAGGGTCAGAAGCTGTGTACATCAACCAATAGGTATTGAAGCCGCTGGCACAAGCAGCAGTTCCATTGAGCATCAAATTAATATCTCTGATCCATACAAAACCATCACCTGCTTCTACCTCAACAAGTAAACAGGCTTGACATATAAATATAGCTAAGAGGAAAGGCAATGCAAAATGCTTCATCATTTAAATTCCTTCTGAAGACCTCTCAATACTAAATGCTGGAGAATTGTAAAGCAGAGAAGAGAAAAGAATGATTGTGCTCAAAATCAGCAAATGCAGTTGAGCTTGACGATAGTAAAGGTTTTAAGATGCTGAATTCATCCATGATTCTACTGCTTTAAACAGAAAGCAAATGTATGGAGACTTTGATGCAAGTCTATTAAGCCAGCATGGGAACATGTAGGAAAATTGTCTACCTGCAGTAACCAACAGATTTTTTGAGCTGCAATTTGATTGCAACCATGAAGCTTAACCAATGTCATCCGATGTATATCATGCATTTTTCTGGAAGAAGATGACCATGCATAATGCATCTTCTTTTTTCTCATATCTATTCTGATTGGATCTATGTGTTTTAAGCAACATCAATCAGTAAATTATCCATTCTTCCAGGAACAAGACAACCATACAAAATCACCTTCCTCATACCTGTTGCCTGAGACCAATACTGGGCAACATCAGCTTTTTTCCGGTCACGCCTTTTCTGCTGCCAACTCTGGTAACTAATGAGACTGATGAAGAAAACTACAAAATGGAACAGTGAAAGGATGATCCATTTCGGTCCTCAACATCAAGCATGAGGGAAACCACACCCTCGAGAGTTGTTTCGCCTGAACAAAGAAAGTTCAGAACGTCGCATAGTTTTTCACTCCTAAACGAGACTTGTCAACAGCTACAAATGTGCACACAGTGCTTCACCATAATCCAAAACCATCAAGTTCCAGCACAGCTTTTGTAAACTTTTTGTTTCTAACAAGTTGTATACCAAACAAAAGACCCATGGAGTTCAAAGGTGAAAAATAATGCAGAAACAGATCCATTCTAAAAATTGATCAACAATACAGACCCTCTTACAATGATCAAGTATAAAAAGATAAAATATGCCTCTTCAGCCTTCTATGATCAGAACATCCGAATATCAAGAAGAAACAAAAAGCGCCTCCCTTTATATTACAAGATATCTATAGCTTCTACAGCCAGCCTTCATAAAGTTATTCCTCAACTCAATTGGAAAAGAAATCACACTCATTATCATGAACTTCCTCAGGAAAGCTGATCCTATGTGAATTCCATTTAATAGAATCAACCCAGTTGAGGGGAGAAAAAAATTCCTTCAAGCCCTTAAGTCTGAAAGACAATCATTCTGCTTCAACTTCTAAACCTTAGTTTACCGAGAGGCATCCTTGAACAAAGATCACAATCTCAGCATCAAGGAACCTATGAATCATCGTCAATGTGCAAAAACTCTTACCGTCTAATGAGCAATGTGGATACCAGAATACTATTTGACAAATCTCCAGCATAGTTAGTATGCAACAAAGGGGAGAAGCATCATCTTCTCACACTGTTGCGGCTCCCATTTGAGATAGCAATCCCCCCCCCGAAAACCAGAACCCCGCAGGATGCTTTGAAGACTTTTGTGTAGTGGATGATTTGATGACCTTGAACTGCTTTGAACTTTGAGAAAGTCTCCAAAATGATTTTTTCACAAGGAACAGCTAGCATATTCCATGCCATTGTGAATTGTTGCTCATGACCAGCAATGGTTTACCCACAAATCTGTGTCATGACGAGATCTAGCCAGTCAACATAAATGGAGCTGACTTCAGCTGTAATGAAAGATGAAGCATTGCTTCTTCAATCTCCAACATCATCCAGAAAAATATCCATATCCTTGAAATCAATTTCGTACAGACCCAAGAACTCCAATGTGTTGTATATTTCTTCACACTCTAGATGAGTCCTGTCACCAGCTACAAATGTAGATACATGATCTTTCACCTTGATCCAAGACCATCCAGGTTCCTTAATTACTCCCTTAGACTTCATCGTCTTCCTTATATCTGCTGCTTCCCTCCATCTCCCTTGGGCAGAATATATGTTAGCCAATGTAATGTGAGTTCCAGCACAATGTGGATCTAACTCAAGAATTTGCTCAGCAGCATGCCTTCCACGGTCGACGTCACCCTGGACTCTGCACGCTCTCAACAAAGTTGACCAAACAACATCATCTCGTTTGAATGGCATCGTTTTAATAATGTTCTCTGCCTCATTTAGGCGACCAGCACGACAAAGGAGATCAATCATGCAGCCATAGTGTTCCTTTGTAGGAATGATCTGGTGCTTCACACTCATTGTATCAAAATAACGAAATGCAAGATCAACTAGCCCGGCATGGCTACAGGCCGTAAGAACACCAATGTAGGTGATGGGGTCCGGTCTCAAGCCCACTGCAGGCAGTTTCTCGAATAAATCAATTGCTTCATGGCTGTATCCATGTTCGGCATATCCATTTATCATCGCTGTCCAAGAAACAATATCATTGTTTGTTGCCACATCAAAGATTTGTGATGCTTCTTTCACGCTCCCACATTTGCCATACATGTTAATTAGAGCACTTTGTATCATAGGCGTATGTTCTAAACCAATCAGCAGGACATGAGCATGCAGCTGCTTTCCTGAATCAAGGATGGCCATATTTCCACACACACTCAGGATGCTCGCAAGAGCAAACTCAGTTGGCTTTGGTCCTTCTCTTCTCATTAGTGATAGAAGCTCAAAAGCTTCCTCACCACATCCTCCATTTGAATACCCCGCAATCAATGTGCTCCATGAAACCACATCCCTCATTTTCATTTCATTAAAAACCATTGAAGCCAAAGTCAACTGTCCACACTTAGAGTACATAGTCACAATGGAGTTTGCCACTGACAGAGAACTGAAAAGACCCATGCATAGAACATGGGCATGCAATTGTTCGCCCCAGTCAATTCTGGTAAGATTGGCACAACCGGATATAACTGCAGCAAATGTGTATTCATTAGGACAAACATCCGATTCTCGCATCTTGAGAAAAGCTCTGATGGCAGAATCCTCCTGACCCATCTGAATGTAGGTAGTAATTATTGTGGTCCAAGAAACCACATCTCGCATTGGCATCCTTTCAAACAATCGCAATCCATAATCCAACTTTCCACACTTGTTATACATTGTCGCGAGGGTATTGGCAACAAATGAAGTTTCATCAAATCCTTTCTTAACAGTGTGAGTGTGTATCTCCCTTCCATGGTCCAAAGCACCCAAATCAGCACATGCCTTCAGCACAATGGCATATGTATATGTATCACATTGCACTTTTGATCTCCACATTTTGGAGAAGTACGACAACCCCTCCCTACAATTACCACTACGAACTAGTCCGGTGATGATGGCGGTCCAAGAAACGACATTTCTCAGTGGCATCTCATCGAAGACCCAACAACCTAGCTCGGTTCTGCCCGTTTTAGTATACATGTCCAAAAGGGTACTGCCCACAAAAACAGAGTTCACCAGTCCCGTTTTCACAGCATACCCATGTAATGACTCGCCAAGATTCAGATTCACGTCGAGCCCACAGGCCTTGAGCGCGAGACTGAGGATGAAAGGGTCCATTTTGAGTCCCGGCGCGACCCACATATTCAAGAACAAGCCCAGAGCCTCGCCGGCGTTCATGGCAGCGACGTACCCGGAAATCATCGTGGTCCAGGAGATCTCGTCCCGGTGAGGCATACTGTCGAACATCCTGCGAGCATTGCTCAACTGACCGAGCTTCATCAGCTCTTTCAATCGCGAGTTCGTCTCGGGCATATTCGGACGACCTGCGACGTTGAGCTCAGCGGGAGAGTAATCTGGCATCGTCCCTCGAAACGGAAGGTGTCCGTGATCAGCGCGCGCCATGCTCGCGCTTGAAAACAGCCTCCAAGCACGAGGCCTGCCCAGCGAGCTCATCGTCTTGTACACACACAGCCACGCGACTCCATGGAGTCGAAATTTCTCTTCCCCTTCATTTCTTACTGGGTCCTAAGATTGAAGGTGCAAGTGGTGACCCATGTTTACCTCCATGTTTATCGAGCCATGGAGCTCTTGTATGGAACACTGAAAACAGAGACGCTTCGTGACGTGGCTGACAAACGATGAATGAGAGCGGGAGGCCCCTTGATCATATACGGCCTGTCATCTGCTAAAAAGGGAAGAAAAAGCTGAGAGGCCGAAGCACAGCCCAAGCAAATCTGGCCCATGAAAACCAACAACAAAGACAGAGAATCTTCTCTCTCCTCCAAGCTATAGTCCGAGGAGTCCGAGGTTCTCCACCCAAAAGAAAAAAAAAAGAACAAAAAACTATAGTCCGAGGATCCGGTTTTTGGGGGGATTGGTCGTTGTTGGATCGCAAAAAGACAAATCTTGGTGTTTCAAAATCTTTGAAATGGTCTATGAGTTACGATAAAATATGACGAAATATAATAATTTTTAGGACGATGGATCAGTCTTTCAAGATTATAAATACTCATAGAATACACTTGGAAATAATCGTTTCTCGTGATTATTTTGCGCTTTTTCTAACACGGCTTCCATCTCTTTCATGGATGATAGGTTACTTGCGATACTTTCACCTAGACAGATATTATTACTGGTTTATCGCGTCCTTCATTAGCCGTACGGTCGCCACATGATTTCCGAGGTGAAGCGGATCAACATTCGAAAGAATCTCTAAGATTACATAGGTCTCGCAGCTGATCTGGCAGATTCAGTAATTTGATCAGCTTAGCGGACCAAATGTCGTCGGCATTATGAAGCGCTGGTTTATACTTAACCTTTCGGTAAGTGATCTTGTAGCAACATGAAGATTGTAACACATGATGCGGTAATAAACTGATTTGAAACACTATAAAATCACTGTCGCTGCTTAAGCTTCCATAAGCAGCTTCTCAGATGGTGGTGGATGATGCCCTTAACATGAGCAGAAACCTATAAAGATCACACATTTATGCTTCTTAATTTTAGCTTACCCTCCTGGACGAGATACCAACTCATCACTAACGAGAGGTTGCCCACGCCCAAACATAACATCATTGTAATCTGTAACTCGCTAAATTTTTGCGAAACCTGCGTATTGTTTTACCAAAATGCGCGTTCTCAATTCCCAATCGGCCTTCCCCTGTTACGTGCACCCCGTGCTCTATTCCATCTGTCGACATTTCTCATCCTCGCAAAGATCTTTCGAATCTGATACAACTTGTGGGACTGATACGCGATGATGTTCGCGGTTGAGGGGCTCTGGTTGAGGACAACCTCGTAACCATCTCGGAAAGAGTCCATGCCTTCGGTTAGAAGCTGCCAGAACAGGCTTCCCGCGGCTGCCCCACCTCTTTTAGCTGACGCATACACCTTGTAGTAGACCATGTTGAAGAGCTGGTCTCTCTGGTAAGTGCTGAAACCGTGGTCCTTTGTGATTTCCCAAACTCGGTCAGGAGTATCGGCTTCCTGAGGATGTACTGAGCATCTTGGATGTGGGTGTTGAGCCAGTTGTTCAAGAAGGAAAGCTGGTACTGATCATTCGAACTCGACACCCTGCTCATCCCACAAGGATTTAATCAACAAATGTTGAGCAAATCAGCTGTCATGAAACTATGAGTGAAATGATTTTGTGTTCATGAAATGATGTTTGAACTTAATATAATTTGAATCTCACTTTACTGCTTTCTTACAATTGATTGGTAAAGAGGTCTCTTAGGCCAGAAGAGGTAGCATAACGAAGATCTTAAGGATAATTAAGATCACTAGTAACTGTTATACTCTACACTAATTGTCCTTCCAGACCGATGGATACTGACAAAAATCAAGATCCTAGGGCTTATAGAAATTCCTAGTCTACAATCTTCATCTTCCCAGCTTAAGAACAGCAAGTCTGAGCTAATTTAAGCAATACATTCACAGTGGAGAGAAGAGTTACCATTGGTCAGGATACGAGTGGACAGTGGCAAAGTCAATCCCAGGAATTCGATTGTTTGCAATGAAGTCAGTTCCAATATCGAAGCCGGGATTAAGTCTCTTCCTCTGAGGAGTTGACTGTCCATAAAATCCTTCTAGACCCACTTCGAGCAAGTGATTCCGGTCTATTGATTTCACGAAAGAAGCCATCTCTGTTATCCAAGACTGTTAGCCAAGCACCAACGATTAGGTATCAGCTTCAGATTTTTTGCAAAGGAAACCAAGAAGGTTTGGCAATCATTACTCAGTAACTACATTTAACAGAATCTCTCCCTTTCTTTCCTACTTAAGTATCATCCATACCATTCATGCAGGGATCGACTCGTGATGGTGATAGCACAAAAGTAGATAATGGCAGGTTGACATGTGAACTTTAAGTTTCTGAACTGACAATGTCATGAAGTATTTGCTTTTGAAGAGAAGTTGTCGCTGTCGATGCAGAACGAGCATGGACAAATACATGTGAATTCAATGAATGTGTGCACGCCAGGAGAAATTCATTGGAGGCTAATTAGAGATGATAACCAGAGAAAGAAGGACCTAAACTCCGCAAATAAGTCTTTAATGCATTTCCAGGAGATTTATATCCGAATCCATTTATACGATTAGAACAGTTACATTGCTTCAAGGACTATAAAAGATCTAGTTAGACCATATTTCATTTGTGACCTGAATGGTTCTTCCTGAAGTATCTGATGTGCATCTAGGCTCATTCATGAGCTCCCAAGCCATGATTGTCGGATCATCCTTGTAGAGTACTCCAGTGAACCTGTTATGTCTATAAAGAACAGTCTGCAGAAACAAGATTGCTTGAATTAGAAAGAATAGCACCATTTCATGCTCACAATTCCTTAGCCATGATTCGCAAGGAAAGATCTGAGACATAATGAGACAAAAGAAACTAAAAAGTAAAGGGAAAAAAATAAAAAATAATGATCGATGCATCCTTTGCTTTACCTTGACATGATTCTTGTAAAAACCTTTGACAACAGGGTTCCTGAAGAAATCATCATCAGACGTCAAGTACTGCCCTCTACTCCTAGCCCAATTCACATACTGCTTCTTCCCTCCAAAGTTCTCATAGTCATTCACTAAGCTCAGTATGAGCTTGATCCCATACCTTCGGGCTTCAGCTATCACAAAATCCAACCCCTTGAGAGAGAGAGAGAGAGAGAGAGAGAGAGAGAGAGAGGCAGAGGAAAAAAACAAGAACCCAGACGTCAGTATACCAAGAAAGTGGTTTGCTTTAGACAGATCAGTATCTTGTTCTCACAAAATCCAAGACATTTGGAAGACCCACAATCCCAATTTCATGAAGAATCGTTGTGAGAACTAATTAAATCACCTGAAACATCTGTTCATTGTAGGAACCAGGGGAGTACTGAAGAGGCCTATAGCCACCGTCGCTGAAGGCCCAGGTCCTGGCCACCGTGAGGCCATGGCTCGAGGCCTCCCTGAATGCAGCCGAGACCTGGTGCCTCTGAGAAGGGTCAGAGGCCATGTACATCAGCCAGTAAGCATTGAAGCCGTTGGCATAGTAAGGGCTCCCGTTCAGCATGAAGTGTATCCCTCTGGCCCTCACGAACCCATCGCCTGCTTCCACCTGGCGGGCATGGAAACAAGCCTGGTGGATGACAATGGCGATGAGCAGAGGCAGAGCAAAATGCTTCATTCTTCCTTATTTCCTTTTGGCCTTCTTTCCCTCCCTGAGGCTCATGCAACTATAAGTGATGGAGAGTGGTGAAGCAGGAAGGGGAGAGAGAAAAAGAGTGGTGGAGGGTATCTGAGAAAGCAGGGGATGCAGTTGAGGATGGTTAAGGAGGGAGGCTTTAAAGGAGCTGTCTCTTTATTGCATGGCATGAACTGAATCTGGGGATGAGTGAGATTTGTCTTTTAATTGATGCTGTAGATAGGGTGCAAATCTATGGTGCAGATCTCTGATGCCTCTTGTCCGTTTGAGCGTGTATGGGGACACCGGCTACGGTAAAGTGACTAGCTACTAGACTGACCGACCGACTAGTAATGGAGCTGTAGTTTTCATCTGGAGCTTTGCAATTCAAGAATTTAATGCCCTTCGGGCATTATTAAGAGTGTGCATGATCCGGGCGGGCGGTTCCCGACCTAGAACCGGAACCGCCCGCTGGGGCCGATTCCGAAAAATTGGGCAGGATCCACCCGTTGGTTGCGTGGATCCACCCGAACCGGACCGCCGTCCCGGTCCGGTTCCCAGTGGATCCACAACCGATCTTGACGAAACAATTTTGATTTTTAACATGAACGGTCGGGTCATGAGTTGGGAAGGAGGGGAGGAGGTCTATGATCGGGTTTTCAACATAGAACCGTCGCGAAACAATTTTCCACGGCTGTGGCGAGTGGCGGGTGGCGGCCGACGCGAGGGGGCGAACAGTAGCGGCGGAGGAGCAATGGCGGCGGCATCGACTCTCGGGGAGGAATCGAAATGGCGATAGAATTAGGAGGAACCGAGGAAGAGACAAAAAGAGAGAGAACCGAAGACGAAGGGAGTGAGGAGATGAGATCTAATCTAGGGTTTCTTTTAGTAATTTTTTTTTAAAATATTAAAAAGGTTCCAGTCCGGTCCGGGTGGGCGGATCCGCCCATGGAACCGGAACCGGACCGGTACCCACCGGTTCCGAAAAATTGGAACCGGAACCGGACCGGTTCCCTCAAGAACCGCCGCTCGGGCGGTTCCGGTCCGGTTCCGGGCGGTCCGGCGGTTCCGGGTATTTTGCACACCCCTAGGCATTATAACTGTGCTAGTGGAAAGCCCACCTCTTGAGTGCTTTTTCCCTGGAGTAGCTTAAGGGAAGTTCCGGATCAGTATCCATTATCAGACTAAGTTCATCTCTTTAATACTGTGAGGAGGACGGCATTCGTGCTGAGACTAAAGTACTCTAGATCGAAATCTACTCCCTCCAATTGACACTTTGTGAGGTAAATGATCCCGATGTTTGACTACTCAATCAATAGGAAAAAAAGTTGCTACAAGTGCCATCATTTTAGTACAATATTTACTTGAATATCATAACTTTTTTTTTATTATTTAAGTGGCAAATAACTTTTTAAAAATATTTACCATAAATGCTATGTCACTTCAAATTTTCTGTACTTAGTTAAATGTTTATAAAAAAAGTTTTGAGAGCTAAGTGATTGGTTGAAAATTATGACACTAAAAATGAACGTTTTTGAAAAATTAGAGGACTCGAGTAGTAAAAAAAAAATCAAGTTACTCAAGTGAGTGTCCTTATTCCCTCAATCATCACCGGCACACTTTTACTTCTTGTTGGTGGGCCAAGGTCGTGATTCACTCGAAGGAAAAGAGAGCAGCACAATCTGAAAAGTCCTTGGATGGTCGGTACGTTTATAAGCCCTAAGCCGTTGAATCATGCGGATCGCGCATAAGACCCGCATGCTTCAACGGGCTCATGCGCACCCGGTTCACGGAAGCATTGCTCGCACTAAACTGAAACCAAAGAGGAGGGAAAATAAGGGGCGAAATCACGCTTTCCCTTTACGCTTTTTTACCCTTTTCCTTTTTGTCGCTTCCTTCCTTCGTGTCCCCACTCGTCCACTGACCCACCCTCGAAGCGGCGCTTTTATCTGCGGATGAGAAGATTGGGGCAACTGCTCCCGATGGTCATCCGCGGCAGGAGAGCAGAAGAATGCATCCAAAAAGCGAAGGTGCCCTACAGCTACACACGCAGCCATGTCCGCTTTCAATTGATGATGGCGATGCCCCCACGAATTTCTTTGTGAAGATCCTTCGTACCACAGGCGCATGTGTCTCTGCCCCCTAACTCACATCCCCCTGTCCTAACGTTAGGTTCGTTCGGGACCGACCCTTCGTCGTTTGGTGGATTGCTTCACTAGGGTTACGCCCTGATATGGATTTTGACTGTGTCGGTACACCAATTCGCGAGATGTTGCTACGATTGATTCGATTTGCCTGTCGGCTTGTGAGGTGATTTTTTTTTTTTTTTTTTTTTAATGTTGAAATAATCGTTTTAACCTTCAGAACTGCAAGCCGTACCGTACAAGGCCCTCGATTATGAGAATGTATTTTATGCAACAATCGTGATATAACAAGCTAATCGAGAAAGTGAGAATGGAATGCATAACAGTATCCTGTGAAATGAGATTCACAACACACTTGTCATATTTCTACATGGTATGTCCATTACGCAATGCGTTTCGTTACGACTGTAGTAAAGGGGCAAAAGAATGGGAAGAAAGAAGAGTACTCCAATATGAATGGACATGAGCGGCGAAGTCACGCCCAAAATCGCGGATCAAATTGCGGTCCTTTTTCTACTTTTATTTTCTTTTGAAGAAAGCAAAAGTCGATAGGCAATTGAGTTTTCAAAATTCTGACCAAAAAAAAAGTGGGTTTTCAATATATTTGTAAGTATTGGTTGTGATGAACCAACTCTATGAAATCAATGTTGTTCGATGCTGCCAACCTTAGCTTGATGTTTCGTCCAAGAAAATTGCGATGAAGAATTCAACATTTGCAAACCTTCCATGTTCTTTAACCTCACCCAATCTTGCCAAAACTACTTCGCAAAAGAACATAATTAGCTAGAAATTCTTGATACAAAGCGAAAACCTGCAAGTTCGATACTGAAATGCTTCTTCTCTGCATCCTCGCTCTTCCGAGATGAAGCACGCAACTGCAAACCAGTCAGTCAACTGCAAGCTTTTCTAAGAAAGAAATTAAATAAATCTATCGAAAACGATGCATTCTTTTCTAAAGAAGGCAGGCAAATCGAGGCACAATCAACTATTTTAGACAAACTTGGACTTTGAAAACAAAATTTGCTTAGAAAATCAACAAAGATTGGCTACCAAGAAGATGGAGATGGTCGCTCGTTTATCCACAAAGGACAAGGTGAGAATTAGCTTGGTCATCAGCTGGAGAGACTTCCCAGTGACACGACCTCTAGAATAGCACGTTGGGCTGAGAACAATGCTGAAGAAATTTATATCATAGTGCTCGAATCTGTCCCCCATAACCATAGTACTTGAGAAGTCCTTCGTCTTGCCGCCAATTCTCTTTCACCTTCACCTCAATCTGTCACACAGCTAGCCTCAATGCATGTTCTCATTTCAATACTGGTGTAAGTAAATGCATGTTCTGAAAGTAACTACCCATCCTATAAAACCCGGAATAGCCTACCTTAGCTGCTATTAATTAGAAAGAGAAATTGTAACAAAAAAGATAGACAAGTTCATTACATATACAACAATTTTGTTTACTAGAAAATGTAGGGCTACAGAAAAAGTAGAGAGTAATTAGGCACCTCAAGATATACTTTCTTCTGCAAGAAATCTTCAATATCAAGCCGAGCAGCAGTAGCAAGTAGCTTGAGAGCCCTCCCTTGCTGCAAAATATATGTAAAGATACATTAACCAGTTTATACAGACCTATGCATGAGCCAACAGAAAAAGCAGGCAAAACTATACGTAGAACATCTATCTTTTCCATCTCCATCATCCAAACTTATGTTTTCAATCCCCTGAAATTATTTTATATGTTGCGGGCAACAAAGGAGAACTAGTTATTCAAAATGCAAGGGCTAACAGCAAAGTATATAACAATTGTTCTTGAAATACCAAGAAATAAAGCCAAACTGCAGCATGCCACATGATGCATGAAAATACAGAATTGAAAGTGTAGCCTTTGAAAAAATGACAGGAAAATGTTGGTCCTCCCTCAAAGCATCTGCTCAAGGAGGAAGACAAGACCAACGAGGTTGGAATATGTCCCCAAATAGCAGTTGATAGTTGACAGAACAACCTTAGTCAGTCAGATTATCCAACAAGTGTCTAGGGTTTTATACCGGAATAATGGATAAAAATATGCAACTGTTAACGACATCAGAAGCAAAAACTTGAGTAGCCCCTCCACACTTTCCATAACCGAAGCTAAAAAGGGTACTGATATAGTGAAAGATTTACAAGCCATGCATGCAGATGCTGTTCATGCAAATCTCAGGAATAAAATTATTATAATCATGAGCCCTCCTGCAGCACAAAGGCCCAGTATTCTCAACTTAATCGTTTATGTTGGACTTTGGAGGCTCCTAAAACTCAAAATTAGCAAACAAGCCACAATTGCTCATGCTAACGCACGTCCTGCTCTTCTCTTTTCTATGCTTGTCCATGCCCTGTTAGTATCCCAATCTCAACGCAGCATGGAGCTATCTCACCCTAGAAAGCACACCCATGTAGCTCCAGATGACAGGAGCAGACACTCATGGTGCAGTCCATAAACTATCATGCAGAAATAATCAATAAATACATGGGAAAAAAAATGTTCATTTTCTCCTCTTCTCCTATCTTTCTTATTTCTTCTCTTACATAAGCAAGATCCAGAGCTTACTTTTCCAATCATGATGATCTTCTGTGAGTTCTTCTCTACAACAATCTCCACTTGTATAAAATCTTTAGCATTTGGCCTGGTTTTGTAGCTCACCACATTAACCTTGAGTATTCAAAAGCCAAAAACCAAAGAGTAAATTATTATGCGAATCTCAACACTTTTACTCAAAACTCGAGTGAGGGAAGACAGAGACAGAAAGCAGGAGATATAGTTAAGATTGTATATTTATACCTGACTAGCATAAGGAACTTCATTGCGGTATTGCATGAAAATCTTCTCTCTAACTATTTCGGCCACAAAGAATCTTTCTGGATGCTCACTAACAATGTCCTGAAAGAACAAAGGAATACACAGTTAAACTCCTCATCAGCAAGAGCAAGACTTTCCTAAAGCCCCAACGTGACTGTTTCTAGATGGGTTCATCTAGAAGGACGATACCTCTGCAAGATGGCAATTAGAAAGGAAGAGAGTCATTCTATTATGTAGGACTGGAATAAGAAGTTTCAGTAATAGATAATCGTGTAAAGTTCTGAGCTTTACAATGTTATGCTCCTCAAGAAAATGAACGGCCAAAACATGTACAACACGTCTGGTCTCAGCCTCCTATCCTGAATCATAACTTGCTACTCCGCCACTGCTAACCAATGGATATATGTCATGCATATTTTGACAATTAGAATCTCTCAAAGGATGTGGCATGATATAGAGCAAAACTGCATAAAGGTAGCCAGTCACACTAGAATGAGAAGAAAGGATTCGCCGTCATTTCCTGCCAACAATTGCTGACTCAACCATAACATCAAGAAATGAAGAAACTACTGGATGGACCTAAGCTACAATTCCTGGCTGATCCTTCGACTACTTAATCTAGAGTTTCCGTCAAACTCAGATTGATTGAGGACACTTGCTCACAGATCTCCAACAGAAGCATCTTATGAGAACCACTCTGATTCAGGTGTGGAGTTTGAACACTCCAGCAATTTAAATTTTGTTTACTCTGTATAGCATAAGAGATGATAAGAAAAGAAATTATAAAATGAAGCCTCTTCTCTTCGTTTTAGTTTGTAGATTACCAAAAATCATTTGGAGATGCACTATTAGCATTACAATGCTTTTAGCAAACGATACATCTAGCATTAACATAGATATATACTATCAGTAGCAGTCTGGAACAGCAAAATATATTGAAGGAGCCTGGTACATGCCTTGGGATAATAAGCTGGCCCCAGAGGAAGTTTGGATAAAATCCAGTCCTTGACATCTTCCACACCATGACCATATTTGGCGCTCACAGGTATAACATCATCCACGTCTGTAAATTTCTCATACCACTGCAAGTATAGTTAAACACCTTCAGGAGATGAATCAGAGAATACAACACACGATATCTAGGAGATAATAAATTGATACAGAAAAATTGGCCTCGCAACTGACTATGTGCTAGTATGAAATGACATGTACATGCAGAAATTTAACCTCGTGAATGCCATCACAATCAACAATAGACGATTGTTGAAAAGTGATATTCTGAGTGAGGTATAAGAGCTTCCAGGGCTCGAGGACAAAATCCAAATTCCCAAGAAATTAAAACCAAAGGGAAAGCACAAGGAGAAAAATCACATTTGGCAAAGTAAATAAGTCGCCCCATCTACTTTCTTATAATGTTTTTCACAGTGACAGCAGGAGTCCAATCTAATGAATGTCTATGCAGTCAAGTCTGTAACTGTAAGAAATTCCAACCTGGAGCTTCTTCGCAATTTCACCAGGTTTGATCAGATCCTTCTTATTCATTACTAGCAGAGTTGGCACCTTATTTTTCAGGTCCCGGATACCTTCTTCTAATACTTCGTCAATCTACATAAGCAAAATTCACATAAATCTGATGAGGGAAACCAAGATATGCAAATCATTCTCTAGAACATATGCATACTTTCTCAGGTACTTTACATGCATCCACGAGAACTAATACACAATCCGCATTTATAGCAGCACTTCGAACATTACTCATCATCATGGAGTCCAATTTGTGCATCTTCTTCTCAATTACACCAGGAGTATCATAAAGTATCATCTGCAAGAATAGTTGAAGATTAGGGGGAAGGAGAGATGCTTGTTGTGGAAATACTAAACAGAAGAACTCATATATTTGCTGTAGCACATTACCATATTCAAATCAATTGTCTTTCAACATGAAATCTCCCAGATTCGTAGTATTATATAAGGTTGCATTTTCATTAGCATGTTCTGTCTGGACATGAAAAAGTATTCCCATATGAGTGTCACCAAGGGAACAGAAAATGCTCACTCTAAAAGTCTCTGGAGTAATGAACTTAGGTGATCATATAATGTCAAAAACAAAGAAAGAAAAATAGAGGAATCCAAACCTATTACTGACAATTTCATCTCTAGTGAATGAAGGATTATAATAACTCAAGATAGATAAACGGGAGAGTAAGCCTCACATCATATACACAATAAGAATAGACAATACAAGGAAGGGAATGCTCAAATGAAGGGATTACAAATCAATGAGCATACCAAGGTTACTCTGCAAATCTACACAAGACATCAAGCTATAATTCAACCAGTCCCGTTGTAGATAGTCTATTGCATTAGACAATACTAGGGTTTTCCCCTTATGCCTTCTGTTTATAGCGTTAACTCTTAACACAACCACTTACTGCTTCAGTCCTATCTAGGAAGATCATAACTAAAAAATCTTACTCAAAACACAATGCTCACCATACCTGATACTCTGGGCCTGAACATATACCAAGAATGCGATGCCTTGTGGTTTGCGGCTTATCTGTAACTATTGACAACTTCTGGCCTATCATTTGATTCGCAATTGTACTCTTCCCAACATTAGGCTTTCCTAGAACAGCCACATATCCTGGATTTGATAGCTCATCATATGAGAACAACTAACACACACCAGGCCAAGGCCAAGGAAAAACTATAGCATGGAGTGGGGGTCCAGCACATGTCAATTGCATGTGGCGGTGGAACAAAACATGAGAGGTCATAACATTTTCAACTTCAAATAATAATCATGTCAATCAATTGCTTTCGTAAAATGTGACCACTTTTGCTCCAGCATGTATTATACTCTCTCAAATGCTCTACAGTTTGATACTAGGAGAAATTTAAGCAATTAATCAAAAACCCACATCTGTTTTGTAAAATGTGACCACTTTTTCAGGATTGAGGACACATTTCCTGGAGAACTTCCATCAGGACGAGATTGTATAATCTACCCGATCAATTTTAATCGAATTACGCAGCGAAAAAGACAACAGAATAAGCTGAAATTCAACCATTCATGCTTATATTCAGGAGACAGAGGCATACAAGGCACAAACCCCAGAACTGATGCAACTTAAAATCCAACACACCCCCCAGCGCTAGCCGTTGGGAACTTCGAATCGATGAACAAGCCACGTACCGCTTCTATGATCCGGGTTAGAAGCATAATCGAGCTCCTCCATCTCGTAATCATCGAGCAGCGCCACGCTCCGGTCCGGCTTCTCGCTCAACGACAACAACGGAGCCTCCTCCTCCTCCTCCTCCTCCTCCTCATCCGCAGCATAGGAGCTCGATTCTCCCCGGCCTTCCTCGGCGCCGCTCTCCCGCTCGTCGACCCAGAACTGCCGCCGCCGCCGCTCCAGAGCGAGGCCCCGCCGGGCGGCACCGGCGGCCCTCGGGGCCCGGAACCGGCACCCGGTCCGCGGAACCGCGGGGGCGCTCCCGCGAGTGGCGAAGAGGGAGCTGCCGGTGGGGGCGAAGCAGGAGTGAGGAGAGAGATTGGAGAGACGGTGCAGAGAAGACAGCTCCATCGCCGGAGCTCCGGCCGGTGCTAGTCGCGCGCCGTTCTACCCTTCATTCTCCCGCGGAGTTTTTCCGTTCTGACTGGATAACGTGCCCACTGCCCACGCGCGTCGCAAAGAGAGCTTGATCGTTTTTTGGTTTTTCCATCGGCGCGCTTCGACTGAAACGCGCCGTTTTGGAGTTGGAGCCGGACGGCACGGTGTGCTTGTGCTGCGTCGCTCTCCGGCCAGCGACAACTAATTTCCACGTAGGAAAATAAGAATTTTTTAGCAAGCTATATTAGTTGATTAGAGATTTATGTAACAGACATGGGTGATTTCTAATTTTTGGACACCACCTTAACCAGAGATTCGATTACTGAAAAATTGAGCTAACATCACAAGTCGATACTTTCGAAGAAGGATGTCAACAGGAATTGCCTAAACCGGATTGGACCGGTTGGTTCTGGGCGATTATAAAGGGTCCCGATCCGATCTCAAGTTTCTGTTTCAGGATGGGAATCGGACCAATTATTTGTAATTTTCTTTTTAATTTCTAAACAACCCCATTAGTAATGATATCTCGAGCAAAATGAGGTTTGCACAAAAGGAAAATCGACAGTGCTGCCTGCCCAATATCTTTTACGGGGAAGGAAAGAAATCCTAGAACGAGACGTGATTTGTCATGCAACTGCTCCCTTAATCGAAGAAGAAAGAAAAAGGAAGCTATCTAACATCCTCTCTTTTTACTCCTCTTCCTTTGTTTTATTTTCAAGCCTACGTGAAATTGAGAAAGGATCTCTCTTTGAAGTTTCTTCTTGGAATCTCTCTCTCATCCTTTCTAGAGCAGCATGCTCTCCCTTGCATGCTTAAAACGCGTTTGGTAACATTTCTGTTCAAAAATTGTTCTAGGGAATGAAATAAAAAAACTATTTCTATTCCTAGGAGAACAATTTTTGAACGAAGAACGCGTTTGGTAAATCGCACAAAATTTATATTCCCGTAATAAAAAATAACGAAACACGTTTGGTAAACTTGTATTTTAATATTTTTCTTTTTTCTTTTTTCTTCCTTTTGGCCAGTCGCCGGCCTCAACTATGCTTGGCGACCGGCTGACGAAGGCCGGTAGCCTCACCCAGCCACAGCGAGGTCGAGCCTCGCTGGTGGCTGGGCAAGCTCGGCCTCACCGTGGTTGGGCGAGGCCACCAGCCCTCGTCAGCCAGTCGCCGGCCATGGCCGAGGCCAACGATCGGCCAAAAGGAATAAGAAAGAAAAAATAAAAATAAAAATATTAAAAAATTAAAAGAAACAAAAAAAATTATACAAGTTTATCAAACGTGTTTATGTTCTTTTTCTATTCCGAAACAAAAATTTTGTACAGTCTACCAAACGCGTTCTTCTATTCAAAAATTGTTTCAGAGAACAGAAATAGAAAAACTAGAACAATTTTTAAACATAAATGTTACTGAATACACCCTTAGTCTCATTTCCACAACATCCATCGGACACCAATGTTTTTTTACTCCCACAATAGTAGCCTCTCCTCATGCCTCGCTCCGATCGAGTTGCTCAAGTCTCAACATTGATGCCTTTCCTTCTTGCTCAACGTCGACGCCTTTCAAGGAGTATCGCGTTCTTTGTAAATTTTGATTGAAGAGAGCTCTTGTTCTAAAAGACTAGGGGACGCGTATATATATATATATATATTTGTTCGATGTAATGACAAAAAGTTATTTGGTCCATTTGAACCGAACCAAATCGAACTTGACCAAATCCGACCGGACCGGTCGGGCTTCCAATTCCAGGACCAGCCGGATCCAATCCGCGGTCCCAAAAATTAGGAACCGGTTCTCTCAGTCCGATTCCCCATTCTTGGATGAAACCGGACAGAACCGGCAACCGATCACTCCTCTCTCGCACCACATTTCCTCCGAAAGAATTAAGTGTCGCACCACATTTTCTCCAAAAGAATTAAGTCACAAAGAATCTGAAACACATGCATCTATACCTAATTTCTCGCAAACTAATTTTCGAATGACGAAATATTCCAAATCATTTAATGACACGGGCAGTGGCACATCAGTTTAGAATTTTTTTTTATAATAAAAAAATTAATTCGCAATAAATGTAACAATTGAGAGAGTCAGTACAGTACACATCGTGACATTAGTGTTACTGTTCCGCCGCATCACATCCCACGTCCAATACTCATATTTTGCTCTACACAATGAAACACCAATCTGTTCATAAAACTTGTCGAAACAACTTTGCCTAAGATGTCTTACTGCTACAAAATCGCCATCCATGGAGGCTCAAGAAAAGCTTGTCTTCAACTCCTCCAAAGTCCACGGGAACTCGCAAATCGGGCACCAGAGGCCAGGAAGAGAGAGCTAAAGCAAAACAATCATGTATTTCCAACAAATATACAGACTCGGTATATCAACCTCTGGATTAGCTGCAACATCGCAGCTTGGCATATTATTTTGTCAGAACTAATATTGTGCGGCATGCCTTGCGCACTTACTAGGAGAAGATGATTAATTTCAACAAGGCAGCACTGGCCCTTCTTATTATTCTCTTCCTCTGATGACAGAGCCCATCTTAGTAGACTCTGGAGGAAGAATGCCAGACTCACTTGGTGTCGTTGCTGCTTTCGCCCGCCTGATTATCATCACTGCGCGATCCGTTGCCCGATGGGAGGTATGACCATGCTAATGCCGAAGCACCGAGCGATAAGGCGACAGCTATCGAACCCCACACCCATCTCTGCCTCCTCTTCCTCAGTTGCCTTAGTCGTCTAGCAGTCTCTGCAAAGACAAACAATATAGGAGAGGTTAAACTTGAAAGTCTTTCCATGATGACCTTGACAAACAATCCAATGAATGAGAACTTCAAAAAAGAATTGGCATACAAAACCCAAACCCATGTTGGCTGAATACAAAGGACAATGACGACAAGTCGCCAAGAGACCTCAGAATCTTGACAAGAATGTTGTCAAAGCATGTATATGCTTCTTCTAAGTGAGTGGACGGATAATGGATAAAAACTATGTCACCAAGTACAACGGATGTTTTCATTTCCCAAATCAGGAAACCAAGTGTTAACATCATGCAACCAAATACAGCCACCGATCAAGGTAAAGTTAACTTTTTGGGGGAAGAAAATATGGAGATTATTTTCCTGAGAGAAATGACAATCCTCACAAATAGATCCGACTGCTGCAATCAGGGTAGATAGCAGGAATTAACCAATAATTTCAAAATGGGATCGGGCAGTTCAACAGTGGATTCACTCAAATTCATAACACTCCGAAGCCCAGCAGTGGATTACTCAATCAAACCATTTCTTGCTCTCCCAAGAAAATGTATAGGGGTGCCTAGTTCAAGCCTAATCCGACGTCTAACATCTACAAGAAGGCAAACAAAGCAATCCAGTATTCTACCACAATGAGCAGGAGAAGGATATTAAATTGTCTAAAGAGAATTGATAAGCAAATATACTGATAATGACGGATGCTACAGCAAATGAGAACAAAGAGTGAAATGAGCTCTGCAGGACACAGAATGGGCCAAATAGCAAAGACCAGAAGGGCTAGGTTCAGAAACTCACCAACAGCTTCTTGGTTCCTCTGAGACATCTCATGATTCACAGCCTCATAATAATGCAGTCGATCCCACAATCGTGCAATCTCAAAGTTCTTAACCTCAAGCTGAGCTTCCATTTCTGTCTCTGCTTCAGCCTTGGCCATGCCCCTTCCAATGGCTTCAGCAACAAAACGAGCAAGTTGAACTTGCTGATTCAGCTGTTCTGCAGCCTCCACACTCAGTTGGTCAGACTCCAAAGTTAGATCTGCAGGAAGGGTAAGACCAGCCAGTGATAGCTGTTGTCGAATTTTCTGCCAATTGCTTTGCATATTGCTCAGGGTTTCTTCTGCTTGCTTCCGCTTCTCAATCTCCATTAATAAACTTAATCTGATCCCTCGCAATTCCTCTTCAAGATCACGCAGCGAAGATTGTGCCCCACCATCAGAGGATAGTTCTGTTGGATGCACATAAGCCTTTCTTAACCAACGTAAATTTCAGGAAAGGGGATCCTCATATATGATAAGTGTGAAAATTATAATTATAGAGAGACCCACAACTTAGTAATGCTATGGGTACAGATCTGTTTCTTAACCATCTGCACAATATGTAAAACCGTCTGTTTCTTAGTAATGCTTGCTGTAGTAAAAACAAAAACCTAGTATAAAACAACCAGACAACAAGAGCAAGATTCCAGAAATTAAATGGAACATGCTATAGGGTAACAAAAGATCTTAAATACCTTCCCATGCATCAAAGAACTCTCCCACTGGCGTGGTGAACTTCACAGACCGTTCCGCAGTGCCATTGTCCTCTCCTTCAGTGTTACTAGTATAACTCATTGCTTCCTGAGGATCATAAAAATCTTCACTATCAACCTCTCTTTCGGGAGTCATTGGAACAGGAACAGGCGTATCAGTTTCCCCCACAGAGCCATTATTCAAATTGCTAGTCCCAACTTCCAGAGCACTACTTGCAGACCTGTCACTGCTTCCGACCTCACACACATCATCAATCACATGTTCGTCTTCAACCGTATTAGAAAGTGTAAACGTTACAGGGACATCCCCCACAGAAGCAATCTCCTCACTTTTCACTTCAGTTACGGTTGAATTGGTGTTTGCTTCGTCCATGCTCTTCTTTCTAGCAGAAACATCATCCACGGATAAGCTCTTCACGAGACGTGGGCCACGTCTCTTGTGATTGATGATGTAGGGGGACGGAGGGAACGAAGACGGTGAATCCGGAACCGGGGTAGTCTCTGGAGTGGCATAAAGCGCCGGAGTCATTTGAGGCCGCTGAACTTTCCTCTCCATGACCGAGGTACTTCTCCTCCTCTCCAGCTTTGCGTTAGGCACCGGCTCAGGCCTAGGAGGCTTCGACTTAGGAACAGGCATGGGGCTATTAACAGATTTATCGGCCGTTCTGGATGTTCTGGGTTCCAATAGCCTATCCAAAGCTATTGCAGTAAAAGTTGGCATGGCTCTGGGAAACAAAGCACAAAATTAGACTTTTTAGATAGCGTAAAAACATACCAAACGATTAAAAACGCCATGCGTACAAAACATTAAATAGAAAAGCAAATAAACCCTCTTCTTAGCATTCCCTAATTTCCCATCCCATCTTATTTCCAAGGGGAAAACGTTCTAAGAGATTCTCCGATTACCCTCCAGAAAAAGACTCGAGCTTGGAATTTTGCATAAACCAATCAACTAAGCAAGAATCACAGATTTTCAAACCACATAGGCCTACGAATAAACGAATCCACCCAAACATATCGACAAGACAGGCCACATCGGGTATTCCAAAAACATGGGAAACCCGGTCAAATCAAGCAACCGGAAACAAAGGAAGAAAAAGTTAACGACCACAAACGAACACGATTCAAAAATTCAATCTAGCTGCAAAAACCAAAAAAAAATCCAATAAATCCGGCTCGCCAGACCAACGAACACAGGACCAAATCAACCCTTCAGAATACTTTTTTTTTCCTCCCTTTTAATAAGCGAACTCAAAGCTAGCAACAACCAGAAGCACGAAACACGACGGCGACGCTCGTCAATTCGGCCGAGGGAGGAGGAGGAGGAGGAGACGGGAGAGAAAGACATCCGGGTCTCGATCCGGAGAGCCGCCGCCGGAGCATTTCCGGGGGGCGCCTCCAAACTTCTCGGCCGAAACACGCGCGGAACCCGGCCGCACCGCACCGCACCTATCCAACGACGCGAGCCGCATCGACGCGCGACATCCCGAATCCGACCGGCGACAACGACGACGCACAAAAAAACACCAAATCCCAGATGCGCGGAGACCGCGGCGAGTCCTAACCTCGAGGCGGCGATCCCGGAGAAACCCTAGCCGGCGAGCGACGGACGGACGGCGGCGAAAAGGGAAGGAGGCGGACGGAAAGAGAGAGAGAGGGAGGGAGGGAGAGAAGGGGAAAGGGGGCGGTGTGGCGTTTCAGAGGCGGAGGGGAAGGGAGGGAGAATCCATGTCCATCTTCGGGGGATTCCCAGCAGGCAAATATAAATTTGTAGAGTCTCTCTCTCTCCCTCTCTCCCTCCCGTCTGCTTCTTCCCCCACGCAAAGCGATTCAAACGCCACCCGATTATTTTCCTTTCCTTTCTTATTAATATTTCCGTATTTTTTTTTTTTTTTTTTTTCACCAGCTGCATTTTGCTGCTCCTCGACCCCCTCGCCACCAGACCACCACTCTTTCCTCCTATTTATCCTCTCCGCTCGGACCTCCGAAAAGTCGAAAATGCCCCTTGATCTTTTCTTTTTTTTTCTTAATTTCTTCCTTTGCGCCCTTTACTTTTTTTTTTTTTGGGGTGGGGGGGGTGGACTCGAGTTTGGAACGCTGAAAGAGATGATAACGATAGTAATGCCTTCGTGCTTTTGAACCAACGTGGGCATATTCCCGAACGTTAATGGAGATGTTTTCTAAAATGCTATTTTGTGAAATGCTCAGATCATTTGATAAGTTTTATTCGTTGAAATTATAAATGTACACATGTCATCATCGTGTGAAATGCATTTTGATCATTTCGATTCTCAAGCATGGCAAGCCATTCACCAATGACCATGCAAATGATATATAGGGATGTTAGCTAGGGATGAAACCCTGCTCATGCAATTTCAGTCATCACCTCCATTGACTTTCGTATTTCTTTTAGGCATTAATTTGTAATTATCTCCATCCAAGTTTACTAATTTCGAGTTGCTTCAATCTGTCTAATCAGAGTTGCGTGTCACTCTCTATAGTTAATGTACAAGATAGAAAGTATTAAGGTACGAGATACGAAACCCACGTACGCCGCCATCCTTCTTAAGTTAGTATAAAGAGGCTCCGCATTATTTATCTAATCAAAGTTGCGTGTAACCCTCTATAGTTAATGTACGAGATAGGAAGTATTAAGGTACGAGATACGAAACCTACATATGCCGCCATCCTTCTTAAGTTAGTATAAAGAGGTTCTGCATTATTATAATAGAAGCTAAAATAATGTCATTACGAGCTTACATCATCACTGATATTGCAAATAAAAAAAATCTCTTCGAAATAGGATTATTTAAATTACGAGATTCTCAAGAACACGTATACTTTGCATTTATATCCGATAAGTACGAG
Organism: Eucalyptus microcorys; assembly: GCA_014182515.1. Classification (NCBI taxonomy): domain Eukaryota; kingdom Viridiplantae; phylum Streptophyta; class Magnoliopsida; order Myrtales; family Myrtaceae; genus Eucalyptus; species Eucalyptus microcorys. The sequence goes on from CM024570.1 coordinate 28,621,865, forward strand.
CCGAGAATTTCCGCAAATTGGGAAAGGGGGGGCAGTATGGACTTTTCACAAGCGAGCGCGCGGTTAGTTGGGGCGTGGGGAGGGGGGCAATATGGGGAAACCGCTCGACGAGAGGCGCGCGTGGAAGTAGCAAAAGAGAGGATACGAGAAGATGGAGAGGGGCTCCTCTCCTTAGCCTCCCAACGACGCCGCTTCGGTGATTCCAGAGCGGCGGTCTTGATACGCTTTTTGCCTCGTCAAAGGGGGAGAATCTTTCCTCTCTCCCTCGCCTTCCCACCTCCCCAAAAGTTTCGATGTGACCGGACCCCTGGCTGGGCCCCACCCGGGATGCTTCCTTGGCGCGCTCTCCACGGTCCTTCCAATTTTTTATTTTCAATTTTCTTTCCAGAATCATCGACGACGGTAGGCAGACAGACAGGCAACAATGAATGGCCAGCAGCAGCGCAGCGGCGGCTAGGGTTTCGCACCAGGACTAGGAGAGAGCAAAACGTGACAGGGGCTTTTGAGGCATGTCGCGCCACGTGTCGTCACGGGGTAGCTTCGGCTTTATAGGCTTTGAAAATTACTCATTCCGGCGTAATGCTGACATTAGGGAAAATGAAATAAGAAATATTTAAAAAAAATATTCTCTTTTCTTCCCGGTTAACTTCGATCGGGCGAGATAAATTTAGATTTCTAAAGGCTTATTATTGTCTTTACACGCGTGTGTGTCGTCATTTGGAGGATGATATGATGTCCCGATCATCCTACGAGAAGGGCATGTGGTGTTTTTTAGTCATATGCCTTCCATTGATAACATGTTGTGGTTGATCAACTAGACTGACGAGCTCGATTTCAAGTTTCTTAGTGGAGATTGCTCGATCAAAGTTGACTTGGTACGGTCGCAACTAAATGTCCTCGGCATGTTGTGCCCCCACGGGGAGGGAATCTTGTAAGAAAATGCTCATTTTCAAAGTAACTTAAAAGAATTAGATTGATAAAAAAAAATGATAATGAATTATTATAATGCTTTGCAATTTTGACCAAATAGACTTAGGTCCTATTTTTTATGGCATATACTATACAGTGGACAATCTTGATATGTGGAACCTACGGTAAACTTTTTAAATTGGGAATTTTTTTTATTATTATCAGCTTGGACAACAATAAAACTTTATTACTTTAGAAGTTTAGTTTAATTCCCGTTATAAGATTCGCTTCTTCTTTTTTTCTTTTTGCAGTTGTGGTGTTTAGCTCGATTTGACTTGCACTTACTACGAACGTCGTAGACATTGGATTCCTCATTCCAAATTTAACTCAATCTGGAATTTAATTCGAAAATTCAGTTACTTTCTTGATATCTATTTTGGAATTAGTGGTTGATTTAATTTCAATTTCGATTCTTTGTGGGGCTACACATCAATTTGTGCTCAAGACTGAATATTTCTTTTAGTTTTCAGTTCAGCTTAGCAACTCAAGTTTCGCCCATCCGGTTTATTTTTAGTTCCTTTCTTTTTGTCAAATATTTATTTTCAGTTCGACCAAATATAATTTAGACTTGACTTTTTTTTTAAGTTTCCAATACTAATTCAATTTAGTCTAACTGAATATTCAATTTCTTAATTTGATAGTGGAATAGTAATTGCTGTCTCGTCCTTTCCCTTTCAGTAATTGCTCTCATTTTTCTTTGTAGTTTGGCCAATTGTTGATTAAGAAACTTCAATACTAGATGATTGCCTCTCGTGTCTAATTAAAGTGAGAATCGTTCGAATTTTGTTATTACTATATTTTCAAATTTCTATCTATTGACGAGGGAATTTAAGGTTGAAGAATTGGTTCCCTCTATGAATAATTTCTTTTTGTTTCTCATGGAATTTTTTTTAGGAATTAGATCATTAAATTTAATGAAATTCATGTGGGACTTGTCCTCGTTTTCGATGATCCAAATTTAATCTAGTATATATATTATTGCCCTTTTGCCATTGAAAGAGGTGACAAATATGCAAATCTAAGCGCTATGGAAAATCAAGTGCATTGAATTGAGATTACATTGAGACGAAATACATACACCGAAATTGAAATTAAATCGAAAGATAATAGTCTTTGGAGTCGTGCGTGTCCCTCTCTTCGCGAAATGCCCTTATATTCCCTTCTCCAATTTTCATTCAAACTTATTTTCCTTGGTTTGCACACCACATGTTCATGACTTCCCATTGGGGATAATGAAGCAAATAATATTCGAGCTTTAACTTAATATACAATGTTATTCCTAAATTTTTTTAATTTCCCTAAACTTTTAATATAATATACAATGTCATGTCTGAGTTTTTTGTACATATTCAATTTAGTCTCATAGATTACAATATCGAACATTTCCATGTAATCTAGGAACTAAATTGATTGTGCACCAAAAATTCAGGAATCGTATTTTATAAAATAAAAGTTTATGGACGATATTGAGGAACTATATTGAATAATTTAAAAATTTATTAACGACAATGCACATTGACCCAAAATTAAGGGATCATTTATGTCGTTTTTCCCTACCCATTTTAGCTCCCGGTCGTGAAGGATGGAGAACTTAGACGCATGCGCACATTTCTTGCAAATTCAACGCTTCGTCTAACAAACAAAAAAAAAAAAGAAAAAAAAAAGCTCTGTCTAACACCCGCGTGCCTTTGACCCTCAACTAAACCTTTTTGAATTTTCAATGTGAACGTCAAGCCGGTTGCCCAACTCATCTGCCCAAATTCAATTAAAAATTAAATTAAATTAAGCAGCACGCCATTAAAGACATACACAATTCCCGTACGGATCAAAAGCATGTGGTGGAAATGGAATTTAACGAGTGCATAGTTCCGTTCACATAATAATTTTCGATAGGAAAAAAAAGGGGATGAAGGTACGACTTTTTGGGTGGGGAGAAAATGTCAAAAAGGCAAATTTCTAACGTCATAAGCAGCGTGCGCTTAGTGTTGCCATACATTTAATAAGATAATTTTAGGGATTTTTTTTAAGAGCGGACCTTTGGATCGCGACAGGTCATAATTTTTATATGTTTCTCATAATTTTTATGTTGAACATCATAACGCATAAAAATTAATAAAAAGAATTTACTATTGATGGGCGAGATTTTTAGTGTCTTTTTTATTAGATGATTGTCAAGGGAGTGAGGAATCGTTCTCCAGAGTTCCTTAAACACATCCATATTTAATGATGTACCTGCCAATGTTAACAAAGAGGCTAAAGAATTCTAGAATATGGGATCAACATCTCTGATGCGTATGCATGATCCTAAGTTGACTTTTGAAGGGTTAGAGGCGATGCCTCGGCAGTTATGATGTCTTCTTCCCCGTTTTAGTTTGTCTTTGCTGTTTTTAGAGGGATTTTCAGGCCGCAATAGCAAAAGTATAAATAATTAGCGTCCATTGGAGGAATCATTGTCATTGATTGCGCCAACTTTCCTAATGTCTTCATGGTTGCTGGACCAAGACCGAGAAATAACGCGGTTCAGCTAAGCAAAAACGTGCCATTTCACTTAGTATCAGTTCGCATCATGCTCTCGTTGTTACACATACGATGGTCCGCGATAATTAGACTCCCACATCTAGAAATTAGGTAAGACTAGGCTAAGATGATTTTATTACACTTTTCCTCAAAGATTTAAGACTAAATTAGTTCAATTTAAAGGTTTGCAACTGTTGGAATTCAAATTGGCGGAAGACAACTTACCTGATTCCGATGCGCAAACAGCAAATGGCCCCGGAACGAACGTTGAATTGCGAATAAATCACGAACAACACTACCTCACGTTAGTCCGGATGCAATCACAAGGAAAACACCCGATTTCCACGGCGTAAATGTCGATTGTTCTTGCAAAAATGAAATGGAACGCCTTGAACTTTTTTGATGGAAATGGAGAGGAAATTTGGTGCAAATGAATGGCCAACCATGCCAACGGTTGTGTTCGGGAGGCTTTTATATGTCTCCCTTCGTACCCCTCCATTAGTGATTTTCCATCGTAACGCATCAAGACGAAACAGTGCGTTCCAATCGCATCCCATCATGGACGTACCAGCTAAAGCTAAAGTACTACATCTCCCACTCGGACATGATGGGTTTTATAGCGCTCTATATCAACTTTACAAAACAATTCATACTGGCAAATAAGCCATGCGACCAGTGAGTACACCTGCACTTGGGAGCTCAAATTATGCACCTGTTAGGGATAACATAATGGCTACAACCCCGAAAAGAAATTAACAATCGATGTCTCACAAAGGCCCTGGACATATTTTGTTACATCAATCCAGTATACCTATCACTTAAAGGCTATACTTGACTATTCTCAAAACACCATGTATTTACAATTACATCCGCAACCACATAGGGCGATATAATTGGTCGACCAGTAAATACACGCGATAGATGTAAAACAACAATAGTCTTCATTTGCACTCATGTCTCTCTCAATTTCAGAACAACTGCTTTCCTAGACACATCCCATAGGCCATATCTATTCATGACCGCCCGTAACATGCTAAAGTAGCAACATTGATCTTTCACTTCGAGAACATAGTCAGAAGTAACATAGGGCACAAAATTGAGGTAAATTATAAAATTACCTCAAGAGCTCACACGATAAGTAAATAGGGATAATTTTACTCATCTTCCCTCATTGGTCGTACAATGCACATGTAGTATGAATTACATGCTATAGTGGATTACTCTTTCTATAAGAGCGTATGTCATTTATTAACCATATCCATTATACGGATCTTAGCCTAAACATAGTCACGTGCTTTCTCACATACTCATGTTTAGCTCGAGTGCTATATCAGCTCGCTTTCTATAGCGCCCAATTAAGTACTCGCATCCGGCATCTTTCAGGCATACATGATTGTGGGAATATCATGTTCGGTCTTATTATAAACCAATCACGACCTCATCTTGACTCCAATCAAGGCGACATATTTTATGTACCAAACTTGCTCTTCAGCATTTATTTGTACATAACGTCTCATCTCAACGTGCTAACTACAGCACTTGAGGCGATTGCTCGTGTGAGTGAGCCAATCATTGCCTGATGACATACTTTTCAATAATATATGTGTGTTTGTGCTAGTCTCATAGTGGATTTGTACTTATTGATAAAACATTAGATCTCTAATAAACAAACAAGTACAATACATCTGTCCACAAATACATAAACCAATGATCCTCTACAATAACAGATATCACATTCTACACAATCCTAATGACATCCTATGGGTCAAGAACATGTTTCTAGGAATAGCCTTCGTAAATGGATCAGCAACCATTCTATTGGTTGAAATGTATCTCAGGATCCTCTTCACTGCTTTCCAGTGTGCTTGACCAGGATTTGATTGATATCGGCTCACCAATCCCACGGCATAACATATGTCGGGTCGAGTACACATCATAGCATACATCAAACTTCCGATCGCACTAGCGTAAGGAACAGTTTCCATCACTTTGATTTCTTCTGGAGTCTTAGGACACATCTCAAGGTACTTAGGCCTTCACCTTGCATGACAGGGTATCAATGGGATTACAATGCTGCATATTGAAACGCTCAAGAATCTTCATAATATAAGACTCTTGTGATAAAGTAAGTAGTTTCCTTGATCGATCTCTTTCGATCTTAACTCCTAATATATAAGCAGCTTCTCCCATGTCCTTCATCTCAAAATTGGAGGACAACTATTTTTTTATGGTGATAACCAAAACCTTGTCATTTCCAGCCAACAGAATATCGTCCACATAAAGTGATAAAATCACAAATTTATCTTTGGACCGCTTGACATATACACAGTGATCTTCTTCGATCATCATGAAACCAAAAGTTATTATTGCTCGATGAAAACGAAGATACCACTGTCTAGATGATTGCTTAAGGCCATATATTGAGCGATTAAGCTTACAAACTTTATGCTCTTGACCTTTAGCTATGAAACCTATTGGTTGTTTCATATAGATTTCCTCATCTAATTCTCCATTGAGAAATGCCGTCTTTACATCCATTTGATGTAATTCAAGATCCAAATGTGCAACGATGGCTAGAATAAGGCGTATTGAGGCAAACCTTATAACTGGTGAAAAAGTTTCCTCATAGTCTATGCCCTCTTGTTGAGTATAACCTTTTGCCACAAGGCGAGCCTTATACTTTTCAATGGATCCATCCGCCCTTCGCTTAATCTTGAAGACCCATTTGTTTCCAATGGTCTTACGATTGGGTGGTAGATCAACTAAGTCCTAGACATGGTTTGCCCTCATTGACTCCATCTCATCTTCCAAAACTTTTCTCCATTCTTTCTTGTTAGGGGATGAGAGAGCCTCTTGAACAGTCTTAGGCTTGGCATTGTCATTTTGAGCAATCATAAATGCTTCACCTTCAATCTCAAAACGGCGACGAGGAATACTTTTACAATTACTTTTACGCAATTGAATTTCTCTTGAATTCAATTCATCTGGCGATGCAACACTCCCACTAGGTCTTGTATGTTGAGATAAATCTTCATTTCCCTCTACAACATCAGTGGCTGTGTTATCAGGATCTTCCATCTCATATAATTGGAAGTCCTTATCAATCTCACCTCTACTAGGAAAATCGTTATCCAAGAACGTGACATCTCGTGACTCCATTTCGGTCACACTTCCATCAGCTTGTTCACCTATGAACACGTACCCTTTAGAGTGTTCGGAATATCTTATAAAGATACATTTCTTCCCTCTAGGACCTAATTTGCCATGTTTATGGGAAGAATCATGAACATAAGCTGCACATCCCCATGGACGTAGACTACTCAAGTCTGGTTTCCTACCAGTCCATAATTCATAAGGGGTGGAAGTGACCGATTTTGAGGGCACACGGTTAAGTATATAGGCAGCAGTCAATAACGCATCTCCCAATAGGAGATAGGTAAATTTGCTTGCGCCATCATAGACCTAACCATTTCCAATAGGGTTCTATTCCTTCTCTCGCTACCCCATTTTGTTGTGGAGTACCAGAATAGTCAATTGTCTTACAATTCCCTTTTCATCACAAAGAGCCTTGAATTACTCTGATAGATACTCACGTCAACGATCGGTTCTCAATGCCTTTATTGTTTTGTTTAACTAATTATCTACAATCGCTATATATCGTCTAAAGTAGTTCAATGCTTCTGACTTGTGGGAGATCAGAAAGACATAACCGAAACGTGTGAAGTCATCTATGAAAGTGATGAAATATGAGACTCCATGCCTCGCCCTCACATTCAAAGGACCACAAATGTCAGAATGTATGAGATGCAATGGAAATTCAGCTCTAGTCCCTTTACCGAATGGTTTTCTAGTTATTTTTCCCGCCAGACAATGTTCACATACGGATAGACTAACATTAGTGAGTGACCCTAAAAGGCATTCTCTAGCTAATTTTTGCATTCTTTGCAATCCAATGTGACCTAATCTAGCATGTCAAGTACTTGCATCAATCTCAACATTGTTAGAAGACGCAATTAAAGAAAAACAACCATCAACATTAACATTGTACCGATCATAGTCAATGTCTAACACCATAAAACCATTTAATACATGACCTGAACCATAATAAACTGTTCCATACATAATGTCAACACAATCACCATGGAAATTCAATACATAACCTAAGCTAAGAAGAACGACTATAGAGACCAAGTTTCGTCGAATATCTGGAGCATAAAGGACATCATGCAGGAACAGGTTTCGACCACCACGTAAGATTAATTTACATGTGCCGATACCCTTCACTTCAACTCTTGAGTTATTCCCAACATATATCCATCTTCTTCTAGGCGGTATCCGACGATACTCCACGAATGCTTCTCGGTCTCTAGCTACATGGTCTGTTGCTCCTGAGTCTACAGTCCACATTGGATGAGATTCAGCAAGCATTACAATACTAGAAACAAAAGCATTACTCAAAGTAATGGAGTAATAGGGTACATTTTTCGGCTCAGTGCATTCACGAGCAAAATGACCCAACTTGCCACAATTGTGGCACTCCATCTTGGCCTTGTCCTTCTTCCCACCACGCTTCTTGCGTCGGAAGGTTTTAGCCCTCTTAGGTCCCTGATCAGTCATCTTCCCTTTGTTATTGAACTGAAGATTCCTCTTGCGCTTGAAGCCCGAAGCCTTGCGCGAACTCGATTCAGCAACATAAGCATGGGTAGAGGATCTTGCAGTCTCTAGGCGCTCATCCTCTAATTCTAAATGACGCGCAATATCATCAAAAGTGACAATATTCTCATTATGCGTCATATTGATCTTCATATGCTCCCAATTGTCAGGAAGAGACCTTATAACAGCCTGAACTTGCTGTTCATCAGTAAGGGAGTGACCTGCCGATTTCAGCTCACGGATCATGTTTGACATCTCCCGAAGATGCTACCTCATTGTTACATTTGGGCGCTTTCGGAATGTGTCAAACTTGATGGTGAGTCTCCTCAGCTTAGTGGCAGATGTACCCCCAAACTTATCCTTCAAGGCAACCCACATAGCTTGAGCTGTCATAACTCTCAAACTCACACATGAGATCATCTTGCATACAGCTCCGCAACGTGATGCGAGCAATGCTATTTTTTTTTCCAAGCTTGATAAGCTTCCGGATCTCTCCGTGTTGAGCTGAAGTTCCATGCTCAGTTCATCCATGGTATGGTTGAGAGTTTCCAAAACCTCTTGCTCCTCAAGGATGTACTGAACTTTTCGGTGCCAAATATCATAATTGTCACCGTTCAGCTTCTCACCCTTATTGAGGTCAGCAATAATGGTCTTGGATGCCGAAGCCATAATCAATCGCTATAACACATTGACATAATAAACGCAGAATCAATACTAGCACACTATACGGAGTAACACACATTTAATTTGCAGCAAAGACAAACTAAATTAATGATAATTCAACAAAAGACACAAAAGCAAAAATTCACTATGTTCCCAATCAACTTCTATGTATAATTGTTCTATTATCATTAATTAGTTTAATTTGCACAAATTTTGAGTTCTAGGTGAGAACTTCTTTCAATTCTACCAACCTACGAACTCCCACTAGGAAAAATAATTACATGACCTTATGTAATTTCTACATTTTCCCTTAACACAAGAACATAGCATAATAATAATCAACGTATAAACAACAATCATGCTTCAACTATAATTAAAATTGCAATTCAACATGTAATGGATTTCCTACCATTGTTCTCATTTTCTAGCAACTAGAAAATTGCAAGTATATTAAAATATATATATCATATCATTGAACCAAGCTCTACACAGCATATATAACATCATTTGCACACAAGCTAGCTACTGTATTTCCCTAATCATAAGAAAATACAAGCTACAAATAAATAAACTACATTAAACCCTAAAAAATACAAGTACATAGGGTTTCCTACGCATTTTCATACATTTATAAAATTCAAAAGTATAAAATAATTATACCACTGTGTAGAGGATACTAATATGAACCAAACGAGACCAACTACGCTCCCATCGGAGTTCGCACACGCCTCCACGCGCCGCCTGAGTGCGCGGCGCGTGTGACGCACGCGCCAGCGAGCCGAACGGCTCCTGGCCGGTCCGATCGGTCCGACTGGTCCAACGGGTGACCGGTCCGACCGATTAACGACCCGACCGGTTAACGGTCCGACCGGTCCGACCGTTGACCAGTCAACGGTCGGGTCGGGTCGGGTCGGGTCGCCGGCCGGCCAACTGTTGCCGGCGCTAACGTCATCGATGACGTCATCCAGGCGGTTACCGACCGTTGGATGACGTCACCACGCGCCGGTTCTCCGACCGGCGCGTACCGGTTCGCCGGCAGGCGGGCGTCGCGCATGTGCCGGTTCGCCTACCGGCACGTGTGGCGCACGCGCTCGCTTCGCCAGCGCTTTCAGGCATGTGGCTCCCACGCGCAGCGGCTTCTGGCCGCGCGTGTGGGGCGTCCGGCTTTGCCCGGAGGCGCTTGACCCATCTCCAGACTCATCTCGACGAGTTCTTTCACCCGGTATATTTAAAAATTAAATTTGACCAAAAAATTGTTTCGAAAAATGGCCGAAACCTCACGGATCACGCGACGCCGAACCCGTTCTTCGCTCCGATTCAATTTCGAGTTTTTCATTTGGCAATTCCGACTATCGAGATCCAAACAAAGTGTAGAATACAATCTCTTGATCTCAATATCAAATGGTAAATGAGAAAACTCGATGAAAAACAAGGCAGAAATCACGATCGGGCTCTTATACCAATGTTGGAATTCAAGTTGGCGGAAGACAACTTACCTGATTCCGATGCGCAAACAGCAAATGGCCCCGGAACGAACATTGAATTGCGAATAAATCACGAACAACACTACCTCACGTTAGTCTGGATGCAATCACAAGGAAAACACCCGATTTCCACGGCGTAAATGTCGATTGTTCTTGCAAAAATGAAATGGAACGCCTTGAACTTTTTTGATGGAAATGGAGAGGAAATTTGGTGCAAATGAATGGCCAACCATGCCAACGGTTGTGTTCGGGAGGCTTTTATACGTCTCCCTTCGTACCCCTCCATTAGTGACTTTCCATCGTAACGCATCAAGACGAAACAGTGCGTTCCAATCGCACCCCATCATGGACGTACCAGCTAAAGCTAAAGTACTACAGCAACTCGATCGAATTCGGCACAATAGGTTTACAATTGATGGTGTAATTTGTCGGTGTTATAATGAAACTTAGTTTTGCACATATTCAGTGTAGACACCCCATTTTGTCAGATGAATTTAATGATATAAGTAGAATTTTTGCTTATCATATTATTGTCATCATTATTTTTTGAAAGTTCATTCCGCATTTTTTTTTATAGTGTGATTATTGTTGTCATCATCACTATTAGTGTTGTTATCATCGACAGTGTTAAAAGTCTGAGTTTGCATGTTTCTTGATTGAATACATATAGCCAAGTATAAGGATATTATAAGTGCAAAAAATTACATACAATGCTCACTTTAAGTCAATTTTTTTTTTCGATCACTTAAGTGCAAACTCATATTTGGATAGTCATAATTCGATGTGGCCATATTTTATCAATACTTTCAATTGATGAGACTAACTGGCGTGCCAATCAGCATGAATAGCCTACACGACGTAGTCTACATGCTTTGCCCCAAATATAAACCCTAATTTGGACAATCAAGCATTTCTCCAAATTCTTCAAACATCAAACCAAATTCAAGGATCATTCGTGTCGTTTTTTCGTACCCATTTCAGCTCCCAATCATGAACAATGGAGAACTTAGACGCATGCAGAGATTTCTTGCAAATTCAACTTTTTGTCTAAAGAACAAAAAGAAGAAAAAGCTTTGTCTAACACCCACATGCCTATGACCCTTCAACTAAACCTTTTTAATTTTCAATGTTGAGGTCCAATCGCCCAACTCATCTGCCCAAATTCAATTAAATTAACCAACACGTGATTAAAGTGGACGTACACAGTTCACACGCTAATCAAAAGTTTGCGGCGGAAATTGAAATTAACGAGTACTTAATTCCGGTCACATAATGATTTTCGAGAGAAAAAAAGGGGGATGAAGGTTTGACTTTTTGGGTGGGAAGAAAACGTGAAAAAGGCCATTTCTAATGTCGCGGGCGACTTGTGCTTGGATGTTGCCGTGGGACAATTTTAGGAATTTTTTAGGGACGGACTTTTGGATGGTAACAGCCTAACAGGCCATAACTTTTTGTATGTTTCTCATAATTTTTATGCCGAATATCGTAACGCATAAAAATTAAAGATTTTTTCAATTGATGGGCGAGATTTTTACTCTGTTTTTTTTTTTTTTTTTAAATTGGATGATAATCAAGGCGAAGATCCTTAAACACATTTATATTTAATGATGTACCTGCCAATGTTGACAAAGAGGCAAGAGAATTGTAGAATATGGGATCAACCTCTAAGATGCATGATCGAAGGTTGACTTTTGGACAGTTTAAGGTTGTATCTTGGCAGTTAAGATTTCTTCAACGATTCTCCTTCGTACTTACTGTTTCTAAGAGGAAATTTCGGGCCGCACAAAGTGGTTAAAGCATAAATTATTGGCGTCAACTAGAGGAATCACTGTCATCGATTACGACGACTTTGCTAATTTCTCCCCATTATTGAAATTTGGTTTCTCAACAAATTAGGATACACATAATAACAATATTTTACTATATATATATTTTACTCACAAGAATAATTTGAATATAAATCCGTTTGACAACGTAATTTCATTTTTTAATTATAGAATAAATTTTTAGTTTAGAAATAGATTTAGAATGAATATGAGAAGTAAAATTTTTTTTTTTTCTATTTTTGGAATAGAAATAAAAAATAAAATCTCTTTTCATTGTTAGTCCTCATTACTAGCCGACCATTCACCCGCTGTTGCCGAGCGCTTGTTTTGTATTGTTATCAAATGAATTTCTGTCGCGAGAACATAATTTTTGTATCATTATCAAACGCGATTTTTTTTGCTCAAAAACTTGTTCGGAAAATAGAAATAAAAATTTTATTTCTGACAAAAAATTGATTTTTAGAATAGATTGATTACTATTCGCGCCTTTAGGGCATAAAGAAGGATTGATTTGGGTATTGGGGCTGATTTTGGGCTCTAGTTGCTCGACCAAGAGCGAGAAATAACACCATTCAGCTAAGTAAAAACATCTCATTTCGTTAAATATCAGTCCACGTTATACTCTTGTTGACGGATGTAGGGTAGTTGGCAATTAACTGGACTCCCACATCAGATAATTAGTCGAGACTAGACTGAGAGGACTTCAATTGCATTTTTCTTTAAAGGTTTATGATTAAATTGGTTCAATTTAAAGAGTTTGAGACTCGATTGAATGTGGCAAAATAGGGTTGAGACCAATCGTGCAATATTCCAGTGCCATTGTGTATATAGCGTAACGAAACTTACTTTGCACATATTCGGTGCAGACATCCCCTTTTGTCTTATGCTTTTAATGATATAAGTAGAATTTTTGCTTATCATATTATTTTCATCATACTTTTTTGAAAGTTCGTTCAGCAATTTTTTATACTATGATCACTATTGTCATCGTCATTAATTAGTGTTGTTTTCGTTGACGGTATTAAAAGTCAGAGTCTGCATGTCTCTTGATTGAGTATATTTAGACAGGATAATATATGGATATTCCTATAGAAAATGGGACAAGGATTTAAATAAGGTGTGCGTGTAATTATAATCTACGCAATAAGGTTTAAATTCTTGTTAATAATCTAGAAAAAATTCTCAAGCGAGCTTTGCACCTAATTCCTCAAGAGAACTTCCCCAAAGTTAAGTCTCATTAATTTATCATTTTACGTTACTTATATATCAATATCACATTAAATGCTCCTTTAAATTAGAGGTGAACAATTTCAGGTCTCTTACAAGTACCACATGGAACTTACCTCGTAGAATAGGTTCCTCATTTTTTCTTTTTTTGAGCTATGCATACCTTGGAATCACAAACCTATCCTGTCATAGGGTCCAAGATTGATTCTGAGGTTTAACAAGTTCATTTTTTTTTTTTTTTCATTTTTAGTTAAGCAAAGTGAAAATAAATACAATAACAAAAATGAAAGTTTCTCATTTATTAATTAAAAAAATCCATAAAAGATGAACACATAAAATAAAATAAACAATAAAATTTTTAAAACACATAAGATAAAACCTAAATTATAGATTTTTTGTCCTCAATCATCTACATCCCTCTCATGTAATTGGGGTTATCTCTTCATGTCCTACACCTCCATTGACATGTTATCTCGATACATTAACTTCACACATACACAACGATAACAAAATATAAATGGAAGGCTTTCATATTATTAAAGCAAGTGAGATATTAAAATCTAAATTATTGCCATACATATTAACATGCGATCACCAATCTCTAGTGAAGATCATGACCATATTAATCACCATATTTATGAACCTACAAGCATAAGGTCCATGGATTCCAATCTATCTTAATGGGCACAACAAATCTGCCTTGAATATATTGAATGTGATGTGAAATTTTGTGATAGAATGATACTCGTCATTGCGTATTTTCACCATAACGTATTATAGGGTAATTTATCTCAATCTATTAATGACATAAAATAATGTGAATTCCAACAAGACATCAATGTTATATGTTTGTTTTCAAGAAATGAAACTAGAATAGATCAAATGGTCTCGGAATATTAGTGTGATGAAACTTTAATGTCTCCTCATGTAGTCACTAATATTTGAAAATCTTTTATGTTAGATCTCAGTCTAACCCCTTTTTAAGAACTTTTTAAGTGACTATTAGTAATAATTAGATCTCTCCCTAAAAGTAACCCCTATTTCAAATACAATGACCTCACGCGCATTAATTCTTATAGATTGCTATATAGATTAGTATAGATCCCTCTATAGTTAAGCACATCTAAGTTCTTATGAGGAAAAAGCAAAATACTTTCTTTTAGGGTTTTCTTGATTTCCTCGGTTTGGTTTCTCATTCTTGGTCCAATTCCCCCAGGAACTGAGGGCCGAACCAGCGATCGGCGATTCCTAAAAAATTGAAACCATGAACTGGATCGGGTACAATGGAACCTAGAACCAAACCATTCCCACTAGTTACCAATTTGGTTCTACCCTAGAATCATATTCACCACTACTTTAAATTATGAATTATGACAGATATTTACATATTTAGGACTACTGTCCTCTATTATGTTCATTTACCAAAGTTTTAGACTTTTATTTGTGAAAGAAATACATTAAATGTTCAAGAGTCTATTTTAGTATAAATATTAATTTTTTTAATTTTAAATTCTATTACTGTTTCCAATTAGTTTGTACTTTCAACTTTTTTTTTTTTTTTGGACAGATTGAAGCTTTGTAATGATGAAGCTGAATCACAAACCATCATTCCACACAATTTTCTTATTATTTACTAATATTAGAGTAGACCTGACAAGGAGGTGAGCGACCTAAAGGACAAAATGTGTGGTCTATGCAAACAATTTTCTTTTTGGAGTTCTCCCAGACCCGCTTATCCCGATCAAATTTTTTATCAATCAAAGAAACCGACGAGAAGAAACCAAGATGGTTGAGCACAGCGTTGCACTATATTGAACATATACGGTTCCTCTTTCCAACATGGTTAGTATTTTGAACAATTTCTGAAGTTAATTATTTACCTTTACTAACCATGATGTAGGAAAAAGAACAAAACGATGGGTATCATTAGATAAAATTAAAAGGTATATAGGAAATTTTTCTTATTTTTCCTATATCTCCATACATATCAGATTGATCATTGTGTTACACATCCTTAATTGATTGTAATTTGTATAGCAATATATTGTTATCTTAAATAGTTATATTGTAAAATCTATAAATATTTTATGTATGCGTGATTGCGAAGTATACAGAAATTACCTAATTATTTATTTCGCATATTCTTATTTGGGGTAGGTATCAATGCATAAAAAGAAAAAAGGAAAATGCCCAGTTTGCTATTGTTGACTTGGGATCCACTTCAGCTGGGGAAAGCTTATTCAGATCTGGGAGTATCACCTCACCGTCCATTTGTAATCATCTCCTATAATTTCTTCTTTCTTTGACTTTTTCGTATAAACGACAAAACAGAAAACATTTTCAAAATAAAGAATGGACCTCTCTGCCTGTCCTGAGTGGTTCCTCCCCATGCTGGACTTTGGCCTTCTTTTCTAGAGATAATAACACAAAATTTTCATGAACAACATGGTTCTCTTTATATGATTTATGAACTTTAACTTAGTATGTAATGCCGTCTTTGAATTTTTAAATTTTTTTAATATACTCCTTGAACTTTTGGTATATGTTCAGTATTGTTCTCAAGCTTGAATTAGTGGAATGACTACGTCGAATAATTTCATATAATTTATTGACTCAATTGAATATATATTAAACGTTCATGGGTTATATTGAATAATTTTAAAGTTCCAAAGATAACAAAACATATTGGGCTAAAATTAAGAGATCTCACTGAACAGATTAAAATTTTATGGATCACATTGCACATTAAATCAAGGTTAAGAGATCATTTATTTTAATCTCTCTTTTTTACTTAAGCCACTGGCCATTCCCTTGACTCTCTGTTTGGTTGGATGTGGAATTGGATCATTCAAGACATGAAAAACCCAATATATATTACTTCGTTCCATCACTTCCCACAACCTGGGATCTCAGTGCCGGTCGCCCGAAGTCGAGACACTCGGGCATCAACATATGAACCCGGGTGGTCGGGCCCGGGCGAGAGTGGGGTTCGAGACCCTAGGGCGGAGGTTGGGACCTCGAGGGCTAGGTTCCTGACCCGGAAGACCAAGCTCCGGCCCTAGGTGCCCCGGTCGAGGCCTCGTCTCCCGGAGCCAGGACCCCAGCGCTTGTAGCCGAGCCCAAGACCATGGGGCTCAACATACATGACCAAAGAATGAAAAAATAACAGAAGAATGACAATACATACGAAAGATCATGAACGGATCCCCGAAAGAAAACGGCATATGATTGAGATGTCGAGTCACTGCAGAGAGTTTCATGCCTGTGAATCTCTTTGGACAACGTCCGTGATCCCAAGAGATAAATTACTCTCCTTTTGGCTTGCCAAATCAAAGGACCTGCATTTCCAGAGCTCGTGATTCTTGAAAAAGATCTTGAATCCACCGTACAGATCTGAAGTATCAAGACAGGTGGGGTATGAAGCCCCTCAAATCACTACAAATCGGAAATATTCGGCAGGGTTTAGCAGGACAAGAATCGATCCTGCCTATTACATCCCAGAAAACCGAAAAAGTACATGTACAATATCGTGTTTCTGATGTTTCTGATGACTTTGTAAGCCTACTCGGCCACGGTAATCAACTAGACTATTCACATTGAATTTACCCTTCAGAGAAAATAGAAAAGGAGCTTGCTTTTCATTGAAGAATCTACCAAACTTCTATTAACATGACCCTTTTCAGCTATAATGTATCATGGGCTTATCCGAGTTCGCATCCCACAACCCGCCCTCCTTCACGTATTCAAGATACCTGGCTAGATCGGGCCTCGCCGTGGTCTTCTTCTTGCGGCGAGCGTCGAAGAGACCGAACAGGGGGTGACTCTTGTTGACTTTCTTGGGAGGCTTCCCCTGGGGATCGGCCGGAAAGGCTACCGCCGGCGTCGGGCCCGAAGACGAACCGAACCTTCCGGCGGGCAAACTCGTAGTCCTTCTCAGTTCTCCAGCTTCCACAGGAGGCGCGGCAGACTCATTGCCTAACTTCTCGTATCTGCCGTGGCCTTTTCTGGTGCTGAAAGCTCTGAACATGGCTCGACTCGATTCCTGGTTTTGCTTTCAGTGCTCCAGATTGATTTGATTCAGACACAGGCCTGCTAATTATATAAAGATGAGTAGTGGAAGGTCAAATGGCAGATGTGAATATGGAACGGTGGTGTGATGTGTTGGGGCAGAAATGTGACGTTGGCTGCATAAAATAGCAAGTGTTAGGTACGCAAAGTTGCGTTTTTAAATTCGTATTTTACAGGCCGAGAAGCATTCTCAACCTTCTCACGCCTTCCTGTTTCTTGAACGATTCAAATGAAGAAGCGATTTGTTTAGTCCTCCGTCAGTTTCGCTAGTGAACTAACGAATCTTGAAAAATTCTTCTAGAGCTGGGGTCATCACGCTCGGAAATCAGACCATATGGACGATGGCGTCGGGATTATTCATGCCTTTTGCAGGCCTCTATTAAACTTATGCCTTTATCGCATCAGGCTTTTGTAGAGAGCGGCATATTCATTGCACCATAATTGGAGGGAGATAACTTTTGTATGATACTCACTTGAGTATCATAATTTTTTTTTTTTTTTTCGCTCGCTTAAGTGTCATAAATTTGAAAAATCAATCATTTGGGTGCCATCGATGATTTACCTTGTTGGAAAATCCGACTTGGGTTCCGATCGTCTTACATGGCTTTGCCAGTACTGACGTGGACAAACCTTTTTAAATATTTTTAATTTTATTTTTTCAAATTTTTTTCTCCTTTTTTAGGGTTGGCAAGGATCATTGGCAACCCTCACTGGCTGTGAAACCCTCGCCCAATGGCAGAGAGTTGCCTCGTCTAGATCTGGCCTTGAAGGCCTTGGGCGAGGGCCACCTCGCCCAAATTTGGTTGCAAAGGCCCTTGCCAGCTTTGGGCAACCATGCCACCTTGCTCCGATTAGGTGAGAGCCTTCATGCCCTTGCCCAACGCCTTTGCAATTGAGGGCGAGAGTAGCTGGTGACACTTGTCAGCCCCTAAAAAAAAGTGAAAAAGACAAAACAAAAAACAAAAAAAATTAAAAAATTCGCGTAGGATGATTTTTTGGAATTAGCAATTTCACTTTGATGTGACACTCAAATAAGTGAAAAAAAGAATTTTGATACTCAAGTGAGCATCGTACAAAAGTTATGAGTTTTTCTTCTCCCCATCATATTCTATGTTTGCTTTGGTTCGGGTAACTATCCCGTGTGAAATGTCATTAGGTATGTTCGACAACCTATTCATCCGCGCGGTACTCGGCGCGGTGTTCCTATTTCAGTCGTGGAGGGCACTTCGATTTGGATGTTTACTGATGTTGTCGAGCTTTGTTCGTGGCTAAAAGGATCAGAGACTCTCCTTAGCAAGAAATCTGGAGGTCAACATGTGAGTCGATGCTGCACTCAAGAGACTGAAGCAAGAAGGGGCGATATGACTCTACGGATCAGAAAACAAAACTTGCAGAATTGTACCGGAAGATTACTTGCGAAACTCGCGAGTCCTACAATGGAGTGCGGTTTTATCCTACAATAAATAAATAAATAAATAAATCTCGATAGCTTATTCGGCTAGCAAAAATCGCACATCTTAAATTGATCCTGAAGAGAGTACATGATTCAGTCATCGACCAAAGACGGATAAGCTGTCGCATTCTTTTGAATCATTGGCTAAATCGTGACATGCTGTGCGTTCGCTTGGAACTCCTGCACTTGTACCACACGGGTCTAAGCTATGTTTTTTTACTTCAAATGTTGTTGTCGAAGTGAATTTTTGGGAGAAAAATTATAGTGAAATATTCCGGTCAACCAATTCTTTGCTAAAGTTTATATGGAGTTTTATCCAAATGTGGATAAAACCACAATATTGATTGATTCAGGAAAATTGTCTAAAAAATCATAAACTTGTTATATTTTTGTCGATTTAGTTCTAAATCTTTTAATTATGCCAAATGAGTCATAAACATTTTTATATTTTGTTAATTGAGTGCATCTGAATAATTTTGATTGGAAGTCAATGACGTGGATGTCAATTATTCTACATGGTGCCACTGGCACCAGCATTGATAATTTTAAATAATATTTTTTTGAATTTTTTTTCTTTTTCTTTTCCTTCCATTCTTCCTCTGGCTAGTCACTGAGCCTCGACTATAACCAACGATCAACCAAAGGCAAGGGTTGGCAAGGTCAATCTCACCCAACGCCAAGGGCGAGCGAGGCTCGCCATCGCTAAAGGCTGGTAGGGGTGAGCTTTGGCCTCACTAGGCCTTGCTTCTAGCTAGTTGCCAGGGTGACCAGCTAGAGGAAAAATGGAAGGAAAAAAAAAAAAAAAAAAAAAAGAAAAAAAAAAAAAAGAAGAATAAATAAAAATTTTAAAAAATATTAAAATATTATGAAAATTTGTCCATATCAATGCCACCTCCCATGTCACATAAGACGGCCCATGTCACTTTAATAATTTCAAGCTAAAATTAGCCGGCTAAGTTAAATTGGCAAAATATAAAAAGTTTAAGATTTAACTAGCATAATTTAAAATTTTAGGATTGTTTAGGCAATTTTCCCGAATTTCACTGGGTTGATCGTTTTCTTCCAACCTTATTGCGAAAAGATGGGCAAGCTATTTGAAATTTTTATTTTAGAATAAAATTATTTCTTCAATTTAAAAGCATAGAAAGTATTTTATTTTAACTTTTTTGTTCTGTTGATTACATCCCTAGTCAGCAAACTTTCAAAACGATTTTTCAAGCAATCAAACTTTCATTTTCTTCTGGGATTCCAGCATTCAACTCTCGTTTCCGTTGAAGCGCAGCAAATTTCTCGAGGTGGCCGATGTCGATTGCAGTGAGGTCATAAGCGCGCGCCCTTGAAAAAGTTGAGTAGATGCTCTCATTTCTTCCCCAATTGGCGCCTTGATTTTTCTGCTTCCAACAGTTTACCGAACCATTGTACGTGTACGGCTAGCTAATGCCTCTTGCTTGATGATATCACATCCTGATAAATGAGACTATATATGCAATGTGGGCGCCATGCCCACGAATCCAGGAAACCTTTCTTTACTAGCTACTATAAGCATCACGAAAAACAAGCCATATGCGTTTTGCTTAAGCCATGAATGAATCGAGAGATTCTCAAGAACCGTCGTATCAGGCAAAATCAAAGCGAAAAAACAGGAGAACTATTCGTGGAGACAGATGATACTTGATGGAAGAGTACAAAATCTTCTCGTGTATGGTACCATCCTCGATTAGACCGAAAAAAAAAAAATGGTACCATCCTCGATTGTTTAAATTAGATTCACGAATTCTGCTAGAAAGTTTGACAAATCAACATTCAGTTCAGGTGCTGATTTCAGGGGGGATCTTTCGTGGATGCTAGGAAATTTATGACCAGCCCAAATCACATCGCCTGGACTTCAACAGCTCTGCACTAGTTCTCAGTGATTTCACCAGTCACGAATACCCCGACATATATCGGGCCAGTGGCCACAGATATCCGAGAACCTCCCAAAGTCTGCTCCGTGACATTGCAAACCACTAGAGTAACAAAAAACTAGTTTATTTATCATGTCAATTGGGTCGGTCACCGCTCACACGGTCTTTAGGAGTGTTTCGGGACAAGTACTTTGGTTTTTAGGAAGGTGCTCTTCGACGTCTTGGATGAATTAAACTAAACCAGCGCAAGGATGATCTAAGAAAGTTTCTGAACTTATACCACAAACATCAACATTCAATCAGATGACCGACTTCCTAGAACTTGTCGGTTTCATGGAAGAATAGTACCTTCTTTATTAATGAAAGAACATATGGAAAACAAGTCCGACACAGATTTAGAAAACATCTGGTGGAATACCTGAATGTGTAATCAGAGGAACAGTCACTCCAAGTCAATGTTAAATGAGTGCCCACTTGACCTAAAAAATTAAGCAGGACCAGACGCCACGTAGGCATCGTGCTTTGAATTCTTATCCAGCCACAAATATTATTGGATATCAATTGTGTAGTTGCTTAATCTTCAGATGACAGCATACCTCTCAAATCAAATTTCAACTGGAGATAATTACCTTCAGCATGAGGGTAATCAAGTTGCCTTCTGCAATTTATCTTGTAAAATATTATCTGGAAGGATAAGCTCTGGAGGTGTTTCCCGAACAACACCCAGCATAGAGTCATACTCCTCATCACGACGAGCAAACTTTTTGCGGAGCACCTTCTCAAACTCAATCTCATCAAAGCTCTTTGCATTTTCAGCGGCATGGACCTGAGCCAAGTTGGAGTAATTTACAGCTGACTGTGATATGAAAGCCATCTCTTCTTCCGTGAGCTTCCTCAGGAACTTGGCTGGATTCCCTCCCCATACCTGTGATTCAGTTGTTTTAGTCGAAAAATGTAAAGCAGTTAGGAGTCGAGTGACACCATAGTGGAAGGCAAGCAACAAGCTACAAAAGAGATGTTGGAAATCACAAGCAATTCATTCCAGATTATTCAATTTCCCTTCAGCCAGGTTCAGAGCAGGCAGATGCAATTGCCCTCAACCAAAAGCACTGGTCATCAGCTCGTCAATTCAATATCTATATCTCATACACCATCCGGTTTCTTTTTTTTTTTTTCTCATTGTTTCTTTTGGGTAAAATGTAAACTGAGCAAAGAAAAATCACTGTCAGCCTCAGAGATTACCATGTGAAAGTTGACCATATTGACAGATTAAAATCTGCCTGTAAACGTCAACTGTGTAATGTTGATCAAATTATAGTACTCAAAATAGATGAAAGATCCAAATCTTAGCAAACATCAGTAATAACGACAATGGTGCACCATAACATACGGAGGATAATGATGAGGAGAAGAATGCCAGCAAAAACATCAACATACATGAAAAGGATAGAATGAGGATTTCAAAATTACAATCAAATCAGCGATTTACAAATTTTAGGGGAAAAATCAGCAGGCTTAATATTACAAACCTCTCCACAAGGAACTCTTGTATTCTGCCTTACAAGGGCTCCAGCAGCAACCATGGCATGCTTCTCAACATAGACTCCATCAAGAAGAGTGGCACCCATACCAACAAATGCCTCATCCTCAACAGTACATCCATGTAAAACAGCACTATGACCTGAAGAAGGCAAACTAAATCACCAGAATGACATATACATAATGCAACTAGATATTCAATTCGATTATAGTTTGGAATAAACAAATGGTGACACACCTACAGTAACATTATCTCCGATAATAGTTGGCAAAACCTTGCCACTTAAGTTTGATTTTGCCACATGAACAAGAGAGTTGTCTTGTATATTGGTCCCTGCTCCGATACTAATGTTGTTTACATCACCTATACACAGAAATGTCAGAACATAAATCAGCAAAAAGATCTTTCAATATCAGAACAGGTTGCAAGGATCAAGTTCCTTCTCAATTCCAATTCGTGTTACAAGACGAACTTCTTAAGAGATTATATATATACAGATAATAATTCATTCTTGTAGAAGATCCAGCAGCATCTAGATATAGAATGGTTCTCCGTTCCAGTAGCAAGGCTGAGGAAACCAAAAAGCAAAGATAGAAGGTCTTGACAGTTAAGACTTAGCACGAGATAGATTCTTCACCGGCACTACAATTACCTCAGATAAGCCCAAATGCAGATACGGACAAGACGCAAACAAATAAGTTATAAAGCACAAATCTATACCAAACTCAGAATCCGTCTTGGATCTCATGGAAATGATCTCACCCATAATGACACTGTTAGCCATTGATAAACTAACAGATAAGCACAATACAGACAGGATGCTAACACCCACTTATGATGTGTATTGTTTTGGTTAATACGTGGTAGAAAGTTCAAAACACTACCAACAATTTACTCATTAGCTCATACTTCTTGATTGCATATACGGAAGAAAGAGCATCCCCTCATTGCAGTAGCATCCAGTATATAATGTTTTGATAGGGATCATCAAATTCAATGTGGCACAGCTTACCCCTCAGAACACACCCATACCAAATGGAGGAACCTCTGCCAATCTGAATGTCACCAATGATAGATGCACTTGGGGCCACAAATACATCTTTGTCAATTACAGGAGCTTTGTCAAATACGTTCATGAGCGTCCGATGCCTTGATACTGTACAGAGAAGATAGATTAGTTAAAAAGAAAAGCACCTATAATTTTTCTGTTTTCATATCAATAAAGAACCACTAATGTTGTGTTTGGTTGGCAGGACAAGGATCATGATAACATAGGATAACATCAGGAATCTGAAAAAAAAAAATTGCTATATCCTATATCTTGTTCAGTGGGCAACTGAATATAAATACTGTATTTGGTAAACCTAGATTAGGATTGGATAAATAAAAAAGAAAATTAGATAAATAGAAAAGAAAATTATCTCAATAGCTTTAAAAGGGGAAAAACCCAAATCTACCATGAAGAGGGTGACCATCACCCCGAGAGAAGGTAGGGGGGCTTTGGGGTGCGGCCACCACATGTGACGTTACAATGGTGGTCTGTGGTGGTCATATTTGGACACGAGAGAGAGAGAGAGAGAGAGAGAGAGAGAGAGAGAATCTCTGGTGACCAACGAATAGTGGTTGCGAGTGGTGCCCCACCAGAATCTCTGGTGACCAATGCATAGTGGTTGCGAGTGGTGCCCCAATGGTGGCACCGCTGTTCGTTCCTTAACATGATTATGCTTATTTTTTAGCATCTTTGTTATTAAAAGAAAAATTTGTCATCCAATCTAGGTATGATAATTTTATCCCACCCCTAAACCCAGAATAGTTTATTCCGAATTTATTTGACCTAATCCAAGTCTGTCCAGTCCAAAGTATGCCACTAAGCACATATCCTATTTTTGGCCCTTGTCTGGACTACCAAATAGAGCCTAAGCAGTTCAGGTCTAGTGAGAACGTTCTATGTTATGCAAACTAATGTGCACTATAATACCAGTTTTTTCAGAGAATGAAAATTGAAAACAAGAAAAAGGCAATGATGGCAGCAAGAAGGCCCTTTTACACCTATTGGTATAATTTATATGGAACCTTTTATGTGATTGGAAAAAAGGACAAGAAAAGAAAGATAAGAACAGAATGTCCTCTCTCACCTCTCACCTTTGTAAATGTATAAGACTGAAGTCCAATTCTTATACAGCCAACATATGAAATACAAAGCTAAAATAGCAACCATTTGGATCCACTGTTCTCTCTTTTTTATTTTAATCTATGTCTTCACTAAAGATCCATCGTTAATTTTCAGGACCAAAACAGTTTAGAGGGTATTGTAGAATGTCCTAGCAAAAGCCCCAAAAAAAAAAAAAAAAAAAAAAAACAGAAGTGTGAATGTAAAAGTAGATTCAAATAAATTTAAGAACAGAAAGAATGCACCACCTTAAATGATGCATTTCAGTGCCCTCACAGTTATTTTGGCTCTATAATTGCACGTTATACCAGGTAACATGTGCCTGTATGTAAATTCCTCCCTCACTCCCATCACAGCAAGATTGTGCTTGACATATCTTCCCCCCATTATACAAACAATGGTTTGTGTCAAGCAAATAGCCAATGTTGCTAGCCACATTACATAGCAAGGCAGCCTTAAATAGTTGACATATTCCCTCATATTTCAAACAAGAAATTTAAATTGACAATACCAGACACTTCTATGTGGAGTTGTTCAAGTTAAAAACCTCATCATATCCAAGACACTGACGAATTGAAACAATTGTCTCCTCCAAAGATTTTTAAGGAGATCATGCAGTTTTTCCTAGTCATTATACCTTTTTATCCTTTTGGAAGAAAGTTTATTTTCAACTAAGACTTCTTAGTTTTACAAATCTTTTGCCTTAAGTTTAGTTGGCACTCAAGGACTAATTCAATTAGAAGTGGAAATATCTAAAAGTAAAATTTCTACATTGATCAACCTTTTTGATGGCATGTGCATCCAAACACACAACCCAACTTTTCCTCCTTTCTTTAACACACACATGCACACGTGCGCGCACAATTATGCATTTATCACATGACCAACTGAAAGTTGAGCATTTAAAGCATGACATGATACAGTAACAGAAAATGCATTGAAGGCAGTCTATATTTAGCTACTAGCACAACTAGAAGACAAATTGCAGAATTAAACTCAATAAAGGATGATATATCAGGTGCGAAAAAATTTGACTGCAAAGTATGAGGAAATGTCGTTTTTCTGGCATTAATAATAGTAGAAGACAAGAAGTCAACAAGTGATAAGCCACTCTCCTCATAGCTTGAACCAAGATCAACCCGGTAAAGCCAAGACCCCTCTTCATTAAATTGCTTGTAGTGACAATATCACTCAGCTATATCATGGCCAAAAAGAGGTTGGTCACCTTGCAGAGAATAGGGATACAAGGTAACTACAGATTCTTCAAACATATCCTTGAGGGGCTATGGCTATTTTTTTTTTCCTTTTTCAGTCGTCAACAGATTTTGGTATGGAACGAAAATCGTAAGTTTCACTCCATAGCTAACTAAAATTCCCCCAAAAATTCTTTGTCCAGGTTTCAAAAAACCAAACTGTAGATAAGTACCTGTAGTTTCTCTAGCTAAAACATGTCTAATGGCATCAGTAATTTCAACCACTCAAAAGAGAGATTTTCCCCTTTGAAGCAATCAGTTTTTGGGACATAATACTACTTCCATTCATGCATAGATGAGAAATGTTGTGCCCTTGAGCCAATTAAGCAAACTATGTACAACCTACTAGAGAGAGAGAGAGAGAGGGCTGTATAACAACTGTTCTACAAATGATTTGGAAGTAACTCTCATTTTTTTGCGGAATATAGAAGATTAATATGATGCTTGCGATAATTATGAATTCACCAAGAAATTACTATCACGGAAGCTCACTGTTAAAGTACCCATTTGATGCCTTATGTCTTGTGATAATGTGATAAATTCCGGTAGGCAATTGCAGTCCAATTGCAGTCCAACTAAAGTCAAGTTCGTAAGAATATACAGGAAAACCCCATGCTTCCAACAATTTACAAAACCCTACACCAGCCTCCATCGCTTGACTAACTGAACAGGGCGGTTTTCCTAGCTGGATCCACCTACAATCTCATCTTTTCACCTCTGCACCATCAAACCGACGGAAAAACCACTCTCGTAAACCTCAATCAATCACTCGCCGCCCGAAAAAGCACCTTAAAAAATCACCACTCCATCAATCCACCGATATCACCGCAAAAACCGCAGCTCCGGAATCCCCAAATTCCTCCACGGATCCTCGTTTCCAATCGCCTCCGCACCGAACAGAGCTAATAACAAAAGATATCCGCGCCGAACGATGGGTAGAGAGACGTACATTGTTCCTGGAAGTAGTAGCTCCCCTGCAATCGGCACCCGAGGCGATCGAGGGCTTGGCCGGTCTCCCGGATCCAGAACCCGACGGTGTAGATCGCTTTCCCCAGCGTGCCCATCCTCTCCGTCCCCGGCCTCCGATCGAGGATCGCTGAGCGGCGGCGGCGGCGGTTCGCGACGGCGACGGTGGCGTTTTCCAAGCTGCGAGACTGCGAGAAAGAGAGAGAGAGAGAGACCGTTGTTGGGAGTGAGGAAATGGAGGAGAGAGAAACAGAAGGGGGGCGCTACGTCGCTGACGAGGCATAAAGTTTGCGATTTATCTGCGGAGACGGCCTATCGTCCTGCGCCACGTGTTGGCCTGTCGGAGTTGCGACCGCGGCCGACTTTAGTGATATTTTTTGGTGACATAGGTACATTTTCTAAATTGTGTACTGAGCAGTAGAGGTAGCTGGTCAAGTTTGATAGGCTGGGTTGATTATGAGTCCATTTAACCTGAGTTATAAAATCCCAATTCGCCTATGGCATAGAGTCGGCTTGTACATCGAGCAGGTGATGATTTCGACTTTTTACCTTGACTTGGATGCTTAAAAGGAGCTTGACCAACTTTTTCTTCGGGATTTATCTGGAAACATGGATGCAGGATGTTTGATCATTCTGTATGGAAATGAATAAAGCATTTCATTTCCATTATGGAAATTCAAGTCAAAGGCATGGTTCTGCACTCGATAAACCATCTAATAGTGCAGTGTTGCTGCTATAGAGTTAGCGGTTTGAGGAACTCCAGTGAGCTGAAGTTGGACTTTTAGAAATGAGAGTAGCTGGGAGTTTTGAAAGAGCTATATTAAAGTTTTGATATAAGGTTACAAAGACTATTCCAGCATTCAAAATGATTTGGACAGTACCAATGCAAGCATGTTGGTATTCTAGGAACCTAGTATTTAATAACACAATTCTTACCACAACTGGCAAACCTCTACGACTATGAAAAGTAAGAGTAAGACGAACGGCTCCATAATGGACATAAGAATATCCTTGCTGGGTAAATTGCTTGGGAAACTTTGGAGGAGTACTCATTTTTAGTGGCAAGAATGGGATGTTGATCGAACTTGGAGGACTGGACATACTCCATTACTTCCTTCGAAGTTTGGCGAATGAGTTGACGAATGAAGCGGATGGGAGAAAATGATGAGGTGGGTTTAGTAAAAGCGGAATAAGGGTTCATAAGAGGAAGTTGAGTTTCAGATACCATAAAAAACCAAACATATTACCGAGATGAAAAATGTGCTTGCTGACTTTTTGTCAAGATCAAAAGCACCAGCAAAAATCAACATGTACATCATGAGACAGGCTTTCCATACTCTTCATCACAATGAGAAGTACACGAGATTGGCCAAGCTAGCGATACCTCTAGGAGATTGTTGAACAAATCCAGAATGACAGCTTCACTGAAAATCTGGAAAGCCTCATGTGGCAATACCACACAGATTTGTTCAGACTCAATGGAGGTTCGATTATTTATCCTTTTGGATTAAATCGGACTATCCATTCATACATCCTCTTATTTGGAAGGAAGATGACTTCCCTAATCAACTCAGATGGTTATTATGATACTTAACCAATAAGTACTTAATAACTATTGAAATTCCAACCAAAAGATTCATTGTCAACCTTATCAAGATATTTGAACTGGGCAGAGGAAACATTGAAAAAGAAAGTGACAAAAATCTCTTGGCCTTCCTCAATTGATTTTATCCTCCTACTCACTGGAGACATTTCTTGCAACAAGAACTGAGAACTACTCAACCAAACCTTGAGATCCATACTATTTTGTTTTTCCGATGTTCATGGGCTTTTGTCACAAATAATGCCCCACAGTTTATAGGAACCACATCCTATAAACCCCAACCGCACAGTATAGAAGCTCGGATTTACAAATCTTTTCCAGGACCTTTGCTGTGAGCACCAGTACCAAGAACTCCAAAGGGTTTTGTGTTAGGAAAATAAAACCATTCCTGAAGATGCATGTAATTATAATGTACCTACTGCATAAGATCATTATAGTCTTACATCAAAAGTCAAGGAAGCACTCGAAGAATTCAGACGAGCTGCATCATCACAGGAGCAAGAAATGACAGATACAGATGACCTTGCACAGTTCTCTCAAGACCCCTATGCACAATGGGAAGGTCCTCTTTCTTAATACCCCTATGATCAAGGACATTTGTCTTTATCTCTAGGCATGGACACATCCTACTATGCTCAGGCATCCAATTGGCATCGGCCAAACATTCCTGCCGACACTACAGGCTCCTCCTAGAATCAAGAGGAAGCATTCTCATCAAACCAAGTTCTCTCACCAGATTCACTTACAGGACTTGAGCAAAAATATGAAAAACACCTTCTAGTAATGCATAGTTCAGATCACTCAGACTATGACTACAATGCTCTCGATGGACGAAATTGCTGACCGTACAAGTTAAGGGTGTGTAACCGGATCGAGTCAACCCGATTCCCGGATCGGCCCACCCGAAAAACAAGGTCGAGAACCGGTTCCCAAAACTCAAACCCTGTTTGAACCGGTTTTGAGGGATTACCCACCCGGGAACCGGATCGATCGGACCGGTTTGGGAACCGGTTGGAGAACCGGTTTGTAGGCCACCCCCAAAAAAATCAAAACACAAAACCCTAATCTGTTTCTACTTTCTATCTTTACCTCTCAGGGTCAGGCTCTCATACTTGCAGACGGCAGACTTCCTCGAGCTCACGACCTCCTCCCGTCCGCCGATCCTGGTTCCGCTCACCCACCGTCGCCTTCCTCCTGCGACACCTGCAGCCCGTGAGATCCCGACGTCGCCCCCCGAAATCGCGACACCGCCTCTGTCAACTCGGTTCTTGGCTGCTTGCCAGCCTTGCTCCGAGCTCCCCTCCCGAAATCGCGAAGCCGATGCCGCCTTTGCCGCTCTCGTTGCACCCTTCGTGCTCGCATCACCGCCGCCGTTCCGCCGGTCATCTAAAGCTTCGCTCCACTGATTCTGCTTGCAAAGCCGTTGACTCCTGCCGAGCTCGCACCCGAGCGTCGATGCCGCCTCCATTCGATCTTGCCGTTCCACCTGCTGCTGTTGCCTCACCGATGCCCCTGACCTGCAGATCTCGCGTTTACAAGCCCACCTTATTGCATCTTCAAGCAACCCACAATAGCCCTCCGCCGATCCTGTTCTCACCGCCCGCTGTTTCCGAGCTCCTCTACTGCCGATCTACCGCTGCCCGAACGATGCCCCCTGCTCTACTCCCAATCTAGCCTAGCCCCCTCGCTGACACTCGCTGAAGCCACGTCGATCCTTGCTTGCCTCACCAACCGCGATACCAACAGCCCGTCCAAGCCACTGCTGTGCTGATCCGCATCGACCCAACGTCGCCGCATCCCACCGAGCCCCTT
This sequence comes from Eucalyptus microcorys, assembly GCA_014182515.1. Classification (NCBI taxonomy): domain Eukaryota; kingdom Viridiplantae; phylum Streptophyta; class Magnoliopsida; order Myrtales; family Myrtaceae; genus Eucalyptus; species Eucalyptus microcorys. The sequence goes on from CM024570.1 coordinate 28,651,973, forward strand.
GCTGCAGCGCCTTGCCTGTGCTGCCCTCCCCTACGAAGCCGCTGCTGCCCCTATTGCTAGGTCCTCCTCTACTCGACGCCCGATTTTGTGGTAAGTAAATAGACTTTATTTGTGTTTGATTTCTCTTTGGAATGTCGGTGAGAAAGGAACTTGCTGTCGTTGAGGCTCATGTTTTGCCACCACCAATGGTAAGCTGTTGCACATCTTTCTTGTGAGAAATCGAATGCCTCAAGTTGTTGCATTCTGTTTTTTTTGGTTTCAGCAGCTGATGTATGCCATTGTTGCAGCTTAAATATCATGAAAGTGGTCGAGATGCGATGATTGGTCCGTTGATGGGGCAGTGGAATATGATTGGTCCTTTTCTTTACAGCAAATGATCAATGGAGGTAGAGTGGATACCTGGATGTGCGTAAACTTCTCAAGGTGGAATAGAAATATGACTCGTCAATTTTGTGAGCAGTTGGTCAAGATATGTAATAGTAAAAGGATGGTGGGTATCTACTGACAGAGCACTGTGATGTGATGGAATACTCTTTTTCTTTTCCTTTTCTGGTGATGTTATGAGGTACAAATTATTTGCTACAACAGTGGATGTGCTTATGCTATTGTAAACGTTTTATCTTACATATGAGTGTTAAACACTTTATCTTACATATGAGTGTTGTACAACAATTTTTATGCAAAACATGTTCCAATATAAAACATGGTTAACCTTGTTCCCGGATCGGAAAAACAGGGTGGGTCGGGAATCCAATGCAAATAGAGTCGGGTATAGGATCCAAAAAAAGAGAACCGATTATAACAGGGTTGGGTATAGGGTCTAGATCTAGACCCTACCCACCTTGGACTCAATCACTCCTAGTACAAGTCACTGTAGCGTTACTGTAGTAGTAGGTTAGAAAAATCACTATTCACTATCACTGTTCATTCCGCCAAAAATCAAGGTAAAAGCATCTTGATAAACATTATCGAGAAATGCTTAAGCTCTTCTATGGTATTGGAGCTAATCCAAACTTGAAGCACGTCTTCCTGACTTCCATCCCCAAAGAATTATCCCAACAGGTTGAGAGAGCTCTTCTCAGCAGACAAAGGAGAATCCAAGATATTCCATTAGGAGAAATACAACAAGAAATCCATTTGTGCCTTGATGATTTGTGTATAAAGCGTCAAATGATCCAGACTTATCTCACGAACAACAGAGAATTTGATACAGCCTGTTTTCGTCAGAAGCTAAAGATCAAATGTTCCAAGCGAGATTGTGATGGTTCTTATGGGAAATCTTCCAGAAAAAAGAAGCACTTCAAAAAGTTTTGGATAAAGAAATCGAGACATGGCTCTAAACATTTCCGAAGAAAGAAGAAATGACAATACCTACGCAAAAGGAAAGATCGCATAGGCCACAAGAAATCAAATCGATGCTTCATCTGCAATCAGAAATAACAATTTGCCAAAAATTGTCTCCAAGCTAAAAAATGTCAGAATCATCTTATACATCATATAAAAAATGAAATTGGTATTTCTCTTGAAACTGATGACATTGAATATTTATTCTCTGCGGATAAAGAACCATTTAAACAAACTCTTTGTGTCATCCCTTGTTACCAAACTCCTAGTGAAACTGATTCGGATTCAGATTCTAAAGACATTTTTAACATATCTCTCACTTCTTCATAACAAAACACTTATATATTTTCAAGCCAAATTCATTGTCCCCATTTTCTTGTGCAAATCTTCATTTCAAAGTTTGTCAAGCCTATCACTGTCATTACTCTCATAGACATTGGAGCAAGTTCTTCAATTTTAGATACTAAAGTTCTTCCTAAAGAATATTGAACTTCCTGTATTCGATATTTCAACTCTGTCTCAGGAGATACTTTTTCTACGAATGTAAGAACTATCCTAGTAACTGTTTAGTTTTTTCCTCAGTGTTCTATAATCACAAAAATCTTCGGATCCAGTCTCCCCAACAAAGATTTGATCATTGATTGGGACATCATGACTCAAATTTCTCAGCTCTGTATCATTCCTGGAAAAGATCTTAAGTATAAAGACAAATTCTATGGATTCATCGATATTCAAAGATTTTTTTTCCATTCAAATGAGTCTGTTAGATCCGATCATGCAAAAATTGTTGGAATCTTATTCAGAATTTCACTCTAAATTCACTCAAAAGTGTTCTCATCCTTTATGGGAAAATCCAGAATTCTTTGTTCGACTTCCTTTAAAAAAGAATGAAGATATCAATCTAACCAAGGCGAGTCACATGAGAATGAAGCCAGAACACCCGGTTTTAGCTCAAAGGGAATGCTCGAAACTATTGCAACAAGGCCTTATTGAAATCTCCAATTCTCAATGGGCTTATGAAGCCGGCCGATCCTCCAGACCAAGATATGGAATCAAACTCTTTTGAACCCGAGGTGGTTCAGCCAAACAACAATCCTTCCAAGCATGTGTCTACTTTATCCAAACAGTTTTTTACTGTTGATGATATTCCCTGTCACAAATGGTCAGAAAGATTTGAGGAATTTCGTACTTAGTTAAATGCCTAACCTCTTACCAATCGGGATAAATATGATGTTCTTTTTGGTTTTGTCACAAGGTTTACAGGTAGCCTCAAACATTGGTGGCAATCGGTTACAGAACAAGACCAGCTTCAATTTTTACTCTCGCCTAACTTTGACCATGTCATTACCCTCCTATATCATTTTTTCGTTGAAAATCATTTGACCTCCAAGAGCTTAAAATGAGAGAATTTTTTGAAAGAAGATCGGCCATGGATATTGACGAAGTTACTGGTACAACAAAAAAGGAATCAATGGTAGGGATTGAGAAGGATGAAGAGGATGAAAGGGATACCGAATGGCTTTGATACCATGAATGAGCCTAGACTTAGAACCAAGGAGGACTGAGTCAGTTTCCTGCAGGTATGCCTTCCCACATTGGGTGAACCTCCTGTTCAAGCCCTTTAGAGACAGCCTTTTAGCAGAAAACCACTATGACCTTTAGTTCAGAGCCTAGAGACATTCAGAGATGCCAGGATGATAACGTTTCTAACTATTCAAGCTGCATTTCTCAGAGGATCCTACCAGGCTGGAGAAGAAGAGAGGTTTAGAAAGCCATGGAGAGTTTTCACAAAACACTCACTTTACTTCAAAGGATTCTGCCCAACACATTACATCATCCTTGCTTTTTATAGACAATGGGAGGTCACACACAAACAAGGACCAAGCTCAACGATGACAGGTCTAGTCAAAATTTATAATAATTATGATTGAGATCGAACATATTCGCTGCGAACTTGAAACTCTTATGGAACCTCAAGGTGTGGCTGGCTTGCAATGCTGCTTTTCTACCATTTTGCCTAGAGAAAAAAAGTACAATTTTCTACTTAGTGAAAAGAAAACTAAAAGGGAAGATGATGTGTTGCTTCTATTCTTAATCATCCCAGCTTACTATTACAACAATGTCCTCTATGTTTAGAAAGAAGGCTAGATTTAATGTTGATTTGCAAAATTAGTTTACTAAATAATATATCAAGTTGCTATTAGTTATTGAATATAACCACTTATTTAAAATTTAAGTTGAGTCTAACACATCACTTAATAAACTAATTTTGCAAATCAAAATTAATAAATGTAGTATTGCTTTTTTTCATACATAACCTGTAATATCTACTCGAAATCTCTCACAAGTTGTCAATGGGTAATTAGGGTAAAACAATCCAATCAAGAAAAAGAAAATGAACAAAAGATCCAGGGCAAATCAAGTTCGAAATGCTAGGAACTTTCAAGGGAGTGAAAGCAAATATTTCACAAACGTCATGGGATCAAAAACAGCATAATTATATGTAGGGATATCACGTTACGCATCAAGCAAGCGAAATTTTATTCGATCGATTTTTAGATTGTCCCGCTAGTAAAATTAATTTGTTACTGCTCTTTCAAATGCATAATATAGCTTAAAAACTTAGTCAAGACGAATTACACTTGCAAGAATTTGAATATATAGAGCAAATGCAGAGAAACACCAGTGAAAGTGCCCCGGCCCAACAGCCTCCCCCACCTCGTGCTTCCCCAACAGAGCTTTTTTAAAGACTTTGCTCTACCATTTTGGTGCTCCATTTGTGCTCCGTTTGGTCACCGCGGGTCCGGAGGGACAAAAAGCTCGAGACCTAATGGGAGTCTCAGCGGATAATTTAGCCGAGAGATGACAGGGTTTTCAGTCTCCAGGACGAAACTCCAGACAAAGTTCACTGATGGTGGATTCGATTCGAGGGTCTTGCAGGACATGTAAAGTTGTTTTTGATAACAAAGTTTATGGTATCGATATCACGCCATTCGGTACTTAAGATCAAAGCCCAGTCCTTTACAATTTCAATAATGACACTTCCACTCAGTCAAATAGCCCATTTAGTAATTGAAAAAGATTCGGGTATTTCCTAGTTCAAACTGTCCACCCTCCGTTTTGGCCAAAACAATTATCCTATACATGGAAAGGAAAGAAACAGATTGACAAGCAAGTGCGATTTGTCCTCGGGAGAACATGACCAAGTGAGCTAAGCAAAAACAGCAAGAGTGTAGCTACTAAAGCAAATCGGCGCAGTGAAATAAGCACAATTCACGACCGTAGAACTCATATGAAACCACGATATATTGTACTTATAGGTTGTGATACATGCTCGATCATGGGCTTATGAACAATTTAATTTGTCGTTCTCATGATTCTTTACTTGTAGTATTCAGAGAGTAGATACCAAAGGCTGAAACTGCAGCATCAGGACTGTTCAGAAGAAGAAGAAGAGTTGACTAACTTTACTCGAAATGCTAAAACTTGCCAAGAAGGGCATTCAGCAAGGAGTCTATTGGCCTCAACCATAACTACCCAACACAACATTGATCCTCTCGTCCCATCTTCCTCACTGCCTCAAGCTTTCGACAATGTAAGATGCATACAAGTCCCTGCAGATAAGGTTACCAAGATAAATGGACACAATTTATGGAAAAACAAGACATGATAAGTCAATTCCTGGGAACCATAATTTGAAGAGATAATAAAGTAAAGAAAATCAGGTTAGTTCCTAAACAGACTAAAAGACTCTTCTCATGCTGTACCCAAGTATACCAAAGAAACTCATCTGAAACCACTTAAAGAGAGAAGAACACTCACATGGAGTACTTGATGGCATCAACGGCAGCCTCAGCTGGCAGAAAGTCCTCAACGTTAACCACCTTGTTCTCATTCTTCTTGTCTGTCAACCGCAACTAGTAAAGGAATCACGTATCTCTCAGCAAGGTATTAGTCTGGACAGTGAATTCTTGAAGAAATAGTAACTATAGCTATAGCATCTTCACAAATACTGCAAAACTTTGGTTCACTAAGTTGTTTTGATAGTGTGACGGAGCAAGCTAAGTGACTGAATTTGACATAGTAGATTATACTGGCTATTACAACTTCCTAATAAGCAAAGTTCAAGAACTGAATTGTCGTAAAGGATACAGTCCTCAAAAAAACGCCGGATCTCAGCAAGGCGATGAGGAGGAAGCTGCTTAATGTCCGTGTAATGGCGAAACTCAGGATCATCAGCACAAACAGCAATAATCTTGTCATCCTTCTCACCCTGCAAAAAGAATCAGACCGTTGCAATGTATAAGACCTCAAAATTATTGCCAGATGGATATGGTTCAGTGGTCTCACCATTGTAGAGATGAAATTATAAATTTTCCTCTCACGTTTCCTCTCTGGCTTTTGTAATTGTGTACCGCGTCAGCAACAGAACATATCTAAAACTAAGCCATTACCTGATCGATCATTGGCATTAATCCAATAGCCCGAGCACGGAGGAATGAACCAGGCAAGATGGGCTCCTGTAAGAAGAAGCATTGAAATTCCTCATATGATTAAAGAAGCTGAAGTAGAAAGCTTTGAAAGTGATTAAAATATTGTGTTCAAAGATAATCTACCTGCATCAGTACCAATACGTCCATGGGATCACTATCTTCGCAAATTGTACGAGGGATGAAACCATAGTTGTGCGGGTAAACCACTGAAGAGTAGAGAACACGATCAACCTGTCCTTACTTAAGCATCAGTCACGCTGCTCTTCCATATCAGCTGGAAATATTACACATATCTGCACCCAAGCGGGCCAAATTCTACATCTACAAGGTGTTCCTACAGCTAAGTGCAGGTAGAATAGAGGATATGTCCAACAAATGTTGTTTGACTCTCTAAGGACAAATAACATGACCTCGATTCAAAGAGATTTCTCTTCACTCATTAGTGCTTGCTAATTAACTATTGACATCAATAAAATGAAAGATCAAGGACAACCTTTCTCCATGCAAGACATCCATTGATGACTATCTCCGCAAATGTGACAATCACATCATATGCAACTTTATTTTAAGGATCACATGACTAAAGGAGAGCCTTCAATCCTCAATTCAACGTCTTGTTTTAATTAACAAATTAGATAATCATCGTCATTATAAGTGCAGTACTTCCACCATCGATTTTAAAAGATCTTCCTGCCCTAATGAAGAAATGGTACCACATATTGTACCCAATGAACTTATGAGGCAAGTTACATAGAGTACAACTCCTAGGCAACATGATAAGCAAATTTGCTAAGCCTGAGAACAAACTGTAACAAGTGGAGCAGACAGTGAAAAGGAAGGACCTTTATAAGACCAGTATTTTTGTCAAGCTCGTACTTCACCTTGCTACCTTTGCTAATCTCAACGACCTATACAAAGGGTTCAACATGTATACGGTGAAAGAAGAAAGCAAAATAGCAGATGTAATGCTGAGACAAATAATCATATGCAGATTACAATCCACAAAGGGACACTGTCAGTTTTCCATATACTCTGCACAATGACAGAGCTCTTGAGATTCACATGGTTTAGAAAATGATGGCTACAATCCACATGAGAGAGATGGTTCCTCCAAACTTACACAATTAAAAACTGCTGGAGCACCTGGTCCTGCAATTCAAATAGGGAATAAACTGTAACATCAGGAATTGAAAATAGAGAGTTAAAATGATTACTAATGACAATCTACGTAAGCATTGGACGTTCACAACTGATAAGTGGTTCACGATATAGTAAAGGACCAAAAAGGTTCAGAGAGATACCAATTTCCAGGTCATGCCACGGGTGAGCAGCTACAGATCGTCGAGTCATTGAGGTCAGAATCCTTTCATTCAGGGCAACGCCAGGAAATGCTGAAAGCTTCCCACTTGATCCTTTACCAGAGTTGGCCATATCTTGGCTTTTGAAACATCAAACAAAAATCAGGTACATCAACATGCTTCCAAACCATGATGATCGGTTAATTTTTAAAATTGCAGACAACCAAAAGAGCATCTACTCTACAGAGAATGATTAATCTTATACATTTAAGAACCCAATGCAGAAGAACCGAATAGTTACTTAAAAGGAGACAGAATCAACATTAGGTGAAGTTACACCTCGCAGATTCTTTGCAACTCTGTTGACCGGTTCATTCCGTTAGCAAAAACACGAAATGCAATTTCGCGGGTACTTGCGAAGCCGAAAGCTTCCCAATTTAAGATGCTTCATCAAAGCCAACCACAGGCCTAGCATAATCTAGACCAAAATCACTACCCCAGCGCCCAACCAAATATTCCAAAAGCTAAGGAAACGCAAGAAGTCGGTGCAGATTCTGCAATATCCATGAAAACTGCGCACAGTGGGGTTACTCACAGCAAAAGAAAAAAAAAATAAACAAAAAAAACGCAACACCACATGCAGATTACTCGTAGCAGAATCAACACAAGGAAGAAAGCAGAACCGCCTCCTACAAACAGCGATCGAGATAAACGAAATCACCAGCAAGCACTCGCAGAGCATCTGAAAACTCTCGCGGAGAAACAAGTTCATCGCCATGCGCAGTAATCCAGCATGCCAAAGAGAGAACACCAATCACACACGCACACGCAGAGCAAAAAAAAAAAAAAAAAAAGAAAACGCAGGAAAGTCGGTGGCGAGCGGAGGTCGGCACGAAGGGAATCGTCGCTCGTCGAAAGCACGCGAGCGAGATCGACGCGCCCGCCCTCCCCCCAACTCGCCGAACCGGAACACGAATCGACCGTCGCTCGCGACGGACGGAGACGAAAAGCGGGCGGCGGCGCGCCGCCGTTGGAGAAGCGAGGAGGCCGGAACTCACGGCGGACGCGGGCGGCGATGGATGTCCTTCGATCCGAGAGCCTGACGCGAGCCGAAGAGTGAGTTACAAGCTTGCGTAACGGAATGTTGAAGGAGGACGAGTGTCCATTTCTCTCTCGATGGAGAAAATAAGCCGTAAAAGCATTTTCAGCTGTCGGTCGTCGCCGGATGCTGGCCGCCGGATGCGCAACCAATAATGATCGGACGGTGGAGGGCTCGGGGCCATGTGTCGGGATTTTATGCGGCCTCCAGAATCGCAACTCTTTTCCAGGGGGAAAAAAAAATTATTATCCCGCCTTGATGGAACCTGGACCTTTGAAAAATGTTGGATATGTGCGTACATAAATAAATGGGATGTGAATACCATGAGGATCTACGCATACGCAACTGAGTAAGTATACCTTAATAGGAGTGAGCAAAAAGAACTGAAGTGGCTGATTATGGTGGATTCTTCAGACATCAGTCCGATTTTCAATTCTAATTTAATGTTGTAATTGAGTCACAACTTCTTTAATTGAAATAGATGGGCTTGTCATTGCAGTCTGATTCAAATGTTAGGAATATGCTGTCCATCGATTTTATAAGTGGGTTTCGATAAAATAAAATAGATAGGAGAAAGAATTGAATAATACTGAATGGAGAATACTGAGATTTGCGCTTAATTACGTCATTTATGCTTCCCTGTGCCGTTGGAGAAATTCCTAGGAGGAGGACCCAATGGGTGCAGCACACGTGTGCGGAGACGCAATCAGGTGAGAGCGACCCACCGGAAGCTAACGGTGGCGTAGAGTTTAAGCTCATGGAGGATATGCCGGGAATTATCTTTTTCGCTGCCATTTTGTCTTTTTATCTTTTGGTAAGAATTTTCACTTTTAGATTTTTTTTTTTTGTCGGAATTTTAACTTTTGGAGTTTGTGAACGGGCAAACGAGGAGATATTTATTGAGTGACCAAGAAAAGTTCGTACAGACCTAAAAAACATACTAAAAAAAGTTCACGATGTCCTATTATTTATTATTAGTTTTCCTATATTCGCTATTTTAAAAAGTAAATGTATTCTCAAAATAAAGATGATTATCCATTGGGTTCGATTATCTTTGTCTAGACTTTTGAAAAGTCAAAAAGTGACAATTTACTTTTCCTCAAAATTCCATATTTTATTCATATTCCCCAAAAAAAAAAATCACAAAAAGATTTTATGGAAATCAACTTGTCGGTAGGACACCATTCTTAAAGATTTCAAGGTTGTTTTATATTAACAAAAATGACCGTTGTGGTCGTTGATATAAGTTACTATACCATCCCCCATACAAATTTAGGGAACTCGTCACACCACCACTGGTATTAACATGCTCGCTTTATGCACATAGTCATATCATTATGTAGATAAGAAAGTGCCAACTATAAGCGCGGCCCGATTTTTCTCTGATTTTGAGTAAATTACAATTATTAAAGGTACGATCAATGAGAACAAGAACTATAAGCTACGAGACAGCATGTTGAGGAAAATTACATTGTTGTTAGATGATTACTAAAGGGTCAATACCACGAAAAACTCCAAATTGATATACCTGTAATAAATTTACCACAAAAAAACATAAACTAATATATCGGTGATAAAGTTACCCTCCATTATTTTCCGTTAAATTTTACAGCAAAATTACTGAGTCGGATGACACATAATAGTTGATAGCTATACTGGTTTGGGGTTTTGCATCCCATTTCTAATTTGTGATTTTTCGTGAAAATCTGAAAGCATCTTCTTGGTGATTTCATCATATCTTCGTAAGTCTTGTTGCACATTCCCAATCTTGGAATCAATTGCTTTGAAAGCATTGTTATGTGCAAGAAGAGTCTCTGATTGCCAATTTAGAACAACTTTAGCAACAGGAGTTCTTTTCTGTCTTCCATGCTCATCCACATCGGTAGGGCGGTATCTTTGGAACATGCCGATATCTGCTTTGTGGATCAATAAACTCTTTTGGTGCAGGAAACAAGAGTTTAGAATTTTCCCGAACAAGAGGAGGAAAGTCTGTTTCATGGAACATAGCGATGGTAGAGCTAAATGGTGTTTCTTCCGGAACTTCAAGTGGGTATGAGTGTTTCTTTGCCCACTTAACGATTGGCTTATAAAACGGGGAAATAGCTGATTTTTTCTGAGGTGGAGATGGAGGAGGTGATGATGGTTCCAGTGATACATGAGGAGAAACATTGACCTCTGGTGGTGGAGTTGATGCATAGGAAACCATAAACTGGAATTTATCACATTCTCCAAGAGTATCAATGGAAGAATCTCCATTCAAGTGCCTTTGATACATAGGGTCTTTTGGCTTTTTGTACTTCCTACAAGGTGGAGGTTTTGCAAATGGATCTACTTCGTCAGGGGAATTTATACAATAAGAACATTGACAGAATGAATCCCAAAAACAATGACCATACTAATCTTTGTAGTAATGGACAGGATGCCCATCACTTTTGAAATATTTAACAAGCCTTTTGGGGTCTGGCTCGGAAATTGACTCAGGAACACATGGTTCAATCATGAAGAGGGTCTGGAAGATAGAAGGACTTTCTTCCTTTTCCTTGCCAAATTTGATGGAAACAGTGCCATCTCTCTTTCTAACAAATTCAGAATCTGAAGACTAAAAAGGCTTATTACTTTGGTACAATTTTTCATAGTTGGTAATCCATGTTTCGGAAGGAGGGTAGCCAATTTTTCTTTTGGGATTTGTCTGGGAACATGAATGCAAGAGGCCTGGTCATTCTACATGAAAATGAATAGGGCATCTTCATTTTCATTGTGGAAGTTTAAGTCAAGAGCATAGTTCTGCACTCGATAAACCATTTAGTAGTGCAGTATTGCTGCTATTGAGTCAGCAGTCTGAGGGGCCCCAGTAAGCTGAATTTGAACTTTTAGGAAAGAGAGTAACTGAGGGTCTGAAAGAGCAATATTAAAATTTGGATACGACGTCACAAAGACATTCCAAAGATTTAAAGTGGTTTGAACAGTACCTATGCGGGCATGCTGGTATTCTAAAAACCTGGTATCCAATAAAGCAATTCTTGCCACAACTGGCAAACTTTTTCGACCATGAAAAGTAAGAGCAAAACGAACAGCACCATAATGCACATGGGAATATCCTTGCTGAGTTCATTGTTTGGGGAATTCTGGAGGAATCTGAAGAGTAACAAAGTACTCCTTTTCAGTGGCATGAATAGGATGTTGGTCGAATTTAGAGGATTGAACATACTATTTCACTTCCTTCGGAGTTTGGCGAATGAGTTGTCGAATAGAGCGGATGGAAGAAAATGACGAAGTAGGTTTAGCAAATGCAGAATAAGGGTTCCTCAACGGGAATTGGGTTTCAGAGATCTTGGTTTCATCACTAAGAGAGACTTCATAAAGATAGTCTATCTTAGAAACATTTGAAATCCGGAAATCTAAAGAAGTTGAAGAAGAAGGAGTAGGAACTAGTGAGATAGGTGCTTCGAGTATTTCTGGTTGATCTGCCATGATGTGAAGAGTTCTTCTCAACACTAGATTCACCTACTAAGCGCATGGAACGGATTTTGCTAAAAACAAAACCATGGCTTTGATACCATTGAATGGACCTAGACTTAGAACTAGGAAGGACAAAATCAATTTTCTGCAGGTATGCCTTCCCACACTGGATGAACAACTATCAAGCCCTTCAGAGACAGCCTTTTAGCAGAAAATCATTCTGCCCTTTAGTTTAGAGCCTAGAGACACCCAAATAGAACTAGGATGGTAACATTTCTAACTATCCGAACTGCATTTCTCAGAGGATCCTACTAGGCTGGAGAAGAAGAGAAGTTTAGAAAGCTATAGAGAATTACACAAAGCACTTACTTTACTTTAAAGGGCTCTGCCCAACACATTACATCCTCTTCGCCTTTTATAGGCAATTAGAGGTTACAAACAAACAATAACCAAAATACACGGGTCCTGAACAGATAGAGGCTTCCAAAAATTTCGATAGGGAATTATTTGCATACGGTATGAACAGTGACAATGAATAGTGATTTCTCTAGCCTACTGCTACAGTAAAAGTGAACAGTAACTTGCTACAGTAACCTTATACGAACATTAGTTCAGCGGTCTTGTCTATCACGAGCATTGTAACTGTAGTTCGAGTCATCTGAGCTATGTTCCGTTGCTAGAAGATGTGCATCATATTTTTGTTCAAGTGCCTTAAGATCTTCTAGTGTGAGAATTTGGTTCAGCTGATAGGATGAGAATGCTTATTCTTGAGGATATGTTGCAGATGCCAATTCTTGTTCCCAATCTGTCTTGTCATCTTTGTGTTGGCAAGAAGACTTGGCTGGGCCTAATTGGATGGCTGTACATAGAAGGATGTGTCTATGCTTTGAGATAAGGACAAAGGTCCTTGATCATAGGGGTCTTGGGAAAGAGGACTTCCCCATGTAACATAGGGGTCTTGAGAGGACAGTGCAATATCATTTTGGTTTACAATTTGGTGATCTTGTGATGATGCGGCTTGTATGAATTCTTCGAGTGCTTCTTTGGCTTATGGTGCGAGGTTATAATGATCCCATGTTGCGGGTACATCATAATTCCATGCATTGGGAGGAATGGTCTTGTTCTCCTGGCACAAGATTCTCTGGAGTTCTCGATATTGATGTTCACAACAACCAACAGGACCTTAATAAGATTTATGAACTCGAGTGTCCTTGTTGTCTAGCCGAGGTTTATAGAATGTAGTACCTATATTCTAAGGGGCATCGATAATGTGGCCATTATTGGTGAAAAAATGCCATGGATGTCTAAAGAACAGAATAGTGTGAACTTTAGGGTTTGGCTGTGTGGTTCTCAGTTCTTTCTCGAGGAACCATTTCCAGTGAGTTGGAGGATAAAACCAATTAAAGAAATCTAAAAGATTTTTGTCATTTTCATTTTTAATCTTACCTTTAGCAAGTCCAAATATCCTAATGAGGTTGGCAATGAATCTTCTGGTTGGAATTTCAATAGCTATTAAGTACTTATTGGTTAAGTACCATAATAACCATCAAAGCTGATCAGGAAAATCATCTTCTTTCTAGATTAAAAGGTGTATGAACGGATAATCTACATTTAATCCAAAATGATAGAAAATCGAACCTCCATTAAACCTGAACAAATCTGTGTGGCATTGCCACATGAGTTTATCTAGATTTTCAGTGAGACTATCATTCTAGATGTATTCAATGATTTCCTGAGGATACTTCCAACTTGGCCAATCTTTGATTTTCTCGATCTTATATTTTTCGCCATATTGATGCATATGAAAAACACGTCTCATGACATACATGTTGATTTCAACTGGTGCTTTTGGTCTTGAGAGGAAGTCAGCAATCACATTTTTGTCTCCAGAATATGCTTGGTCTCGAAAGAATATTTTGAAAACCATTCAGCCCATCATAGCAATTGGGAATTTGGAACCTGCTTCTATTTGAACTTGGTCATCTGAAGAAAATATGCCATATTTAGTTCAACTAGGAAGTGATGGCCAATAAGATGGGAATTCGAACTTTTTTATTCCATTTTTTATAGCCAGAATTTCTTTGAAAGTGGAATGATAATGTATTTCCGCCTGAGAAAATTTTCCACTTTTATATGCACACAAATGTCTCTTACCATCAATTTCTTCGAATAAGATGGCAGCCCAATATTCATCACTAGCATCAGTCTAGAGAATTCATTTTCCTGTTGATGGAATTTGCAGTGGAGGAAGAGATTGCATGAGCTCTTTGAGTTCAGCAACTGCATTGGTCTGAGACTTTCCCCAAAGTAGGGAATTCTTTTTCAACATTGTCTGCAATGGGATTAGCAGTTTTGCAATGTGTGAAACAAAATCCTTGAGATAATTAATTATCCCAAGAAATTGTTGAACTTGCTTTCTTGTAAAGTTTTCTTTAGGAAACTTCTGCAATTCATGAGCAATATGTGGCCCTGGATAGTATGTCTCTTTGTTAAGGTGCATACCAAGAAATCAATTTTTGTCTGAGTGATATTCATCTTTTTCTTGAGAACAATGATTATAACATAGAATGACAACACTGCCATCTTAGCTGTCATTACTGAAATTGAACTTATCATGATGGTGTCTGCAATCATATAAAAGTAAACCGACCTGAGTTGAACATGTTGTCTAATAAACATGAGCCTAGGGAAGAGTCACGCGGTTCGAGAACATGTGCGCTAATCACTAAGAAAAAGTTGAAAACGAATATAGCACAGACAAGATATTTAGACCTTGTTCAAACCACCTTTTGTATTGCCATCACCTAAGATGGTGATTTTGTCCCGCCGCAGGACTTTGGCGGCCATTTGGCCCAAGTTGGAAAGATGGTAGCTAGCAAACCCGTGGGACACTACATATGTGAAAGGGATTCCCTCAGCCTTGGTCACTCGCCTGACCTTGGCTTTGATTTGGAAATGGCTTGCAGCTGGCTCAACTACATTGATTCGATCCACATCGACTCCAAATTCGGATGGAAGGAACCTCTATATCACTCATGAATTTCATAAGATTAGAGTTGTGGACAACAATGTCAACTAAGTGTACATCACAGAAAAAATGTTTCTGTCATTGACTAAGGCTATGTAGTGCTTTTTTTATGCAAGAATTTCTATACTTCGGCCAAATACTGAATACTTAATATTTCTAGCTTCTTTGTGTTGAAGAAAACTTCCTTGTGTGTTTGAAGCTGACAAAACGTTTCCATCAGTCTAGTCTGAAGACTTGCAAACTCTGTCATCAAAGTCTGAAGACCACCGGACTGCCAGACTCAAGATTCAGAGTTTATCCTCATTGACAATATCTAGACCGTCGAAGAAGACTTATCCAGATCTGAGTATTTCATTAAGGATTTGATTCTATCGATTGAAGAAGATCATTTGGCTGGAAATAGCATGTTGGAATCCTTTATTCAAATTAAGATTGATTTGGGGATTTTGGATCCATTGATTGGTGAAGTATACTTGGAAGGTTCTACTTATAGAAACCTAGATCCTGATTGTATGGGGGAGCATGATTGGTGGGCTATCGACATATTCCTTAAATAACTCGAAATCTCCCTAATTGGTTCTGTCCAACGGGTAGATTGGAAGAACTCTTTTGGTAAGTGCCAATGGGTGTGATGGCATGAAAGAGTATATAAGGAAGACGTTCCAGTTGTTCGAGGGTGTGAGCGATAGAATAATTCCAAAGTCTGAAGCTCCTTGTTATTTGTTAATCCAATTATTGAACAAAAACTTGTATTCAAAAGAGAGTTTATACTTTTGTGTGACCTTGAGGAAGTGTAGCAAAGTCTCTATACTGTGGAATCAAGGAAGAGCTATACTGTAACAACTCTTTGATTCTTAGTGAAATCTAGCCGATGGGTTGTCAGTGCGGAAGAGTGGACGTAGGCTTGAACTAAGTCGAACCACTATAAACCTTGTATTCTTATTCTCTTCCCTAAGCTCTTTACTTTGATTGTAACAATATTTGTTTATTATAGTCTAATTTCCTTTTCATAATCTATTGTTGAACAGAGTCGGTTCAAAAGAAAAATTATTGTCTTTACTTTGCAAAATTTGTTTTCACACATATTCACCCCCTCTAGGCACTCGTACTAGCTTTCACACTTTGATTGTTGCAATGATCTTGAACTGATCAGATTGCTGTCCTGGTACAATCGTAGAGATCACCACATCAACTTGCTTCATTGCCGTGACTAAACTCTCGTGATTATGGATCCCTACTGTTGGTGAAATCTTTCTTCTATATTTTGAAGCTGACAAAACGTTTCCAAGTCTAAAGACTTTCAGACTCAACTATCAAAGTCTAAAGACTTCCAGACTGAAGATCGCCAAACTCAAGATTTAAAGTCTACCATCGTTGACAGTTTCTAGATCATTGAAGAAGTCTTGTTCAGACACAATGTTATCCTTAAGGATTTGATTCATTTGATCGAAGATTATCTCACGGTTGGAGAAGGCACATATAGATCTATTATTCGTATGACAAGTAAATCGAGTAAGGAAGATCCATTGATTGGTGAAGTATACTTAGAAAGTTCTACTTATGGAAACCTAGATTCCTGATTGTATGAGCGAACATGATTGGTGGGCTATCTTCATATTCCTTAAATGACAAGAGATCTCCTTAATTGATTTGGTCCAACGGGTAGATTAGACGAACTCCTTTGGAAAGTGTCAACGGTTATGAAGGCATGGAAGAGTATAAAAGGAAGACGTTCTAGTTGTTCAAGTGTGTGCGAGATAGAAAAATTCCAAAGTCTGAAACTCCTTACTCTTTGCTAATTCATTTGTTGAGCATACATTGTACTCAAAAGAGAGAATTTTATAAGACCTCGAGGAAGTGTAGTTGAGTCTCTACATTGTGGAATCGAGGACGTGGGATTGTAACGTTTCTTTTGATTCATAGTGAAATCCAGCCGGTGGGCTGTTAGTGTCGGAGAGTGAATGTAGGCTTGGATTAAGCCGAACCACTATAAATCTTGTGTTCTTATTCTCTTCCCTAAATCTCTTTATTTTATTTTTTTTTCATATTCTTGTTTAACTGCTAAAGTTTGATCTTGCTTAAAGTCTACTACTCTTCGAATTCAGTTTCAAAAGTCTGTTGTTATTCAAACTCAGGTTAAAAGTAAAGATTTTCACTACATTTTGTAGAATCAGTTTTTACACCTATTCACCCCCCTCTAAGTGTTCATACTAGCACTTTCACTTGCAATGTCGAACAGAAGAAGCTCTCTCTTGTGAGAAAACTGTGGAAAAAAAAAACAGGATTTGAGGATTTGATGGTTATTCTCTTTCACATATACATAGATCAGTTAAACTCCTTAGCTCTTGAATCTCTCTATCAGCTCTGACTTCTTAGGATTAGAAGCCGTGCTCTCCCTGACCAATGCATAAGCTGGGTATCCGGTTTTCCGACTTGCCTCCACCAGGTACTTTCTGATGTATCAGGTCCCTCCGATGATCAGAATCTCACTTTTCTCTGCCATGTTACTGCCTTCTCAAGACTCGAGAGAAGAAGATATGATGAACTTGCAAGGCTCAAAATGAGGAAATCTCGAAAAGTTCGTTAGCTATCTTGTACTGTGTTTATAGATTTCTCCAACTCGTGTGTTGTATGATATACTTAAGAAATTGCTCGATAACGACTTGCCGGGATCACCTTTCCAGATTAGTAGCTCGCAGAATGAAACGTTTGATCTCTAGAAATAAGCTGTTTTATGAGCATTACGCAAGCATGTATGTCAAGGCGGATCAGGGCATAAATGGTTGTTGAATATATCTGCATTCAAATCTCACTTCTGTCGAAGGCTTTAAGTCAATATCACGTGCTATGTCGAACAGAAGAAATTCAGAAGATTGAAAATGCATATTCGTATGCAACAATGCACAGACAAAAGGTTTGGTAGCATAGCCATTCTCCATGTATGAACATGGCCAGCGAATCGCCTAACACTTCGTATGGCAAAAGTACTGCTTGTAAACCTCGACGACTTACGAACAAAACTATCTGTTTTACACGACCAAGACAAGAGCTCCTACCTTTTTTTTTATCCTTTTGTGCGGCTTCAAGAGGTCAAAGGACAAACACTCAGAGGAAAGGAGCTTCTACTGCACGGCCAAAAATTGAAATCTGTGGGCAAAAAGAAATCCTCTGCTGTTTGTGTGTATAAGTATTCCGCCTCTCACGGCCAAAGTTGGACTTTTCTTGAAACACAATGGATCGTCCCTGCATCATAGGTCGGTCTATAATCTCCAATTGGGTTGGATTTTGTACAATGGAGTCAAACTCGAGACATAATTTCTTATGCTATTTATTCATGGTAAATTGATTAAGAATTGTGGGACATGATAAATTTCTTAGTTTTCATGATTTTTTTTTTCATAACTTTGTCGTCTATGTTGACACTGAAATTTTAACAATCCAATCATTCATTTATTAGATAAAAAATTATGGATTAATTTTTAATCCCTAAACAAAAACGTTAAAATTAAATTGTGTAGTATATAGTTTTAGGAGCTTTTATAATTCAGCTTATATTTTTTAATTAATTGCATCAGTATTGGACTGGCGGTGGATGGTTTTGAGCTTAAAATTTGATAAATTGAGCCCGCGAAAGGAGAGAAAATTCGGGTAAGCCTAGGGGAGATAGTGACTGAAATTCATAGGCTTGGAGGGCTTTAATTAGTCTAATTTGAACTTAATCCAACCCATCAAGATTTTAATTAGGGACAAGCCTTAAGTTATTAGAACCCATCAAATTAGAAAAAAGGCTTAAGTTAAGCCCATAATATTGAAGTTAACCTAGGTTTGCATTATAAATAGAGTATTACGCCTCACAAATTAGAAGCCGGCAAAAGTCGAGCATCCTGAAGTCGTTATTAGTTCACTCATTCTGCAGTACTTCTAGTCTTCTACTGGCCAAAACACTTGATTTATTCTACGTTAAATGAGTGGAAAAGGAGGACCTGCTAGTATCAATTTACATATTTGATGGAACACACGGAATGGTTCTGGTACATCGATGCACGAAGTCAATATCAAAGTGCACGACAAGTTATTCAGCACACGAGTCGAGACTGGTTTGTGATACACATATAGCAAGAGACAGTAACTCAGGGGGACTAGGTAAAGAAACTGAGGTACTCATCCACGGTTGTGTATTTCACTTCCGGATAAAGCTCTGAAGCCTCTGCTCCGATCGAAGCATCTATCTCATAGTTTGTGAACTCTCCCTTCACAAAGGTTGAGTGGATTATGCTCAAAAGGATGTTGCTGGGAAATGGAGACTCTGCAACAGTCAAAAATAGGGAAAGAAAGAAGAAGTAAAAATTGGGCTTTAACAAAGAAACCATCCAGCGAAAAGCCGATATCTTTATGTGTTTCCTGTTTAAATTGCTTCCAGGTATCCACTCACCTTGTATCTGCTTGAGAAGCTCATCTTCCAACAGATATGTCTTCTCAAGGGTCGTCCCGATCTTCTTCTCCCAGAGGGAAACAATCTCGCTGAAACTCAGAACATTCGCCGGTGGTCTCAGGTAGAGGATCTTGTTCAGAGTTCTGGGGTCATCCAGAGCCTTGATAGTGTACGTGGCAATATCTTCCTCCTTGACTAAAATAACTGACGAGTTGAACCAGGACACACAGATTTAGCAGGCTTTTCTGAAAGTCGACTATAACATGTCTGGCATAATCAAGAAATAGATCAATCGTAGAGTTTAGATGAGACACCGAAATAGTTTCCTTGTTTGTCTGATGACATTTCTTATAATCAACATGATACAATGATTCCCAGCCACTCCACAAAAAACTTGAGAGGATTAGCATTTTCACACTACAGATAACATCTAATGTGCATTCTAAACTATTACGGTTTGAGTCTATTAGATGCATTCCAGGCAAACATCTCTCCAAAATCTGCTAGATCTAAATTTTGCTCATGAAACCAACCCAAGTTCAGAGCATTTTCAAAATGCATCAGAGGGCGTTTGATTATGACTGAGGATCGTTGGTGTCTTCTGGGAATGTGAATGTACTTAATCACTACAATCAAAGAATTAAACAAAAGGCAGGGCTTCAAACCAATCACCTTTCGGAATTCCGTCGCCTATGATTGTGATTTTATCCCGTGGAGGAGATTTAGCACCCATCTGTCCCAAGGATGGAAGAGTGTATCCTGCGAAGCCATTTGATACAACATAAGTGAAAGGGATTCCTTCAGCCTCAATTGCTCTCCTGATCTTGGCTTTGGTGCTGAAAAAGGTCGCTGCTGGCTCGACCGCATTGGTACGGTCCACATCGGTACCGAATTCAGAAGGAAGGAACCTCTACAGAATTCATGAACATCTCTAGAAAGAGTTCCAAAAAAGGGAACACAGCCTCATGTAATGACATTATCCAGAGTACAAGGAGAATATATCCATATCTATTTTGGACACAAGTCGTGCAACTATGAAATTATACTTTCAGAAGCTTTTGTTAGTGTATCCATCTCCATTTTTTGACATATATACAGTGCAAAATGAACACGCTAGGAATGATTCTTGGGAAAAATTGCGACAAAATGAATAGTTTACACAACGAATGTGAATTTCCAAAACATAGACCATTATAGACTACAGCTTCTATGATACAAGAAGGTAAACAGCAATTCCATTTTATTAAATGACAATATGTTCAAAAACTACCAGCTATTGTCACTTGCCTTAATATTTCCAGCTTCTTTGATTGCTGCAATGATCTTAACCTGATCGGCGAGCTGCACTGCTCCCACTGCCGAGATCACCACATCAACTTGCTTGATGGCCGTCACTAAGCTCTGTTGATCATAGATATCTCCCTGCAAAGTCAAAGAGAACACAAATCTAAAGTGAGATTATGCCACCAGGCGGTTGAAATACAGCAAGGAGTATTACTTTCCAAAAATGTTTTGTGTCATACATGAACTATTGAAACCCCGAAGCTCTTGAAGCTTTCGATGAGATTCGACTTCTCGGCATCAGAAGCCGTGCTCTCTCTAACCAATGCATAAGTGGGATGACCTGCTTTTGCACTCGCCTCCACCAGGTGCTTGCCGATGTATCCAGTCCCTCCAATGACCAGAATCTTGCTCTTCTCTGCCATTTTTATCACACTTTCTAAAGGCACAAGAAATCAAGAAAGAAGATGAAAACTTGACTCTGCAGGCTTGGCGGATTTTTCCAGGAGATGCTAATAGGCCGGACTGAGAGGAGCTTTTAAAAGAGGAGAATTTGACCTCATCTTTTGTCGCGTAATATTTTATTTAGCCGACTTAATTATTATGTGCAGCAGGTCGCTTTATAGCAATTGGATTGCTAATCCTCCTCGTTCTCTATGTTTAATTTTATATTAAGACTTGCCAACTAATGATGCCCCTTTAATGAGTTAGTAATGAAATTACTATCTTTCGACCAAAAAAAAAAAAAATGCTCCGATATTAAAATGTTCAAATCTGTATAATTCCCAATTTGCCTTCCAGTTGAATTTTTCTATGCTTAGTATTACGCAAAAAGATCAAACTAAGTATAAATGGGAGTATTATAATATTTAAATAATAAATCATACCTTCACTTAATAACTTAAGTTTTTAGAATAATTGGCAAAGATTTCCCATCAATATTTCAAAAAGCTTTGAAAACTATTTTGAAAGTATCAACCCAAGATTGTTGTTGTAACATGGTCTCAATTTCTTGGGCAAGAATAACTGCAAATTTATACATTTTTCTCTCTGGATGCTCTTGTTTGGTGCTGAGATATAGGAGTGCAATTGAATCAAGTGGAACCGACACAGTGCTAGGCTCAAGCTCAATGCGAATTATGTACTCGAATATGGAAACTTGACCGAAGCTCGATCAAGTACTCTTTTTCCTGCTCAATCTCAACTCTATATAATGCTCGATGTACCAGAGCTCGACGCGACTCAACGCAATTATACTCATGCATTTGAGTTTTTCCAGCTCGATTGAACTCGACCTCAAGTCAAAATACTCACATTCACTCTTTTTGTTAGTGTTAAAAATTATATTGAAGGATGAAAGTGTAATTACATGTAAAAAAACAATAATAAACGTCTGTTTAATATTATCTATCCCCGAAATTAAAATGAAATCTATATAAAAAATGAGATACTCAATCACACCTGCCAGTTGATGAATCAAATATCTTTAGACTCAAATTCAACCCGACTTGAGCTAAAAAAAAATCGAGGCGATCTTGAGCAGGTCATTAGTCGAGCTAGAGACATGGACCAAAAAAAAACGTTACAACTTGTTTTAGGTTTTGGGTTACTGGTTCTAAGTTCCAAATTCCAAATTCCAAGTTTCAGGTTCCTCCAAATATGAATTTGGAACCTGCCATTCAAAATAGATTCTTCATTTTTGAAATCTTATATCTTATATAACTTAGAACCCAGAACCTATGAGACAATATTGGGTAGGTTTTACCCTCCATGTAGGCCAAATGTATCACCATACAAAAATCGACACGTGGCAAATTTGGGCCCACCTATCAACAAGGTAGCACGGACACGGCGACACGTGACACGTGACACAACACAACACGACACGTCGACACGTTATTTCTTAAAAATAGAGATTTCCAACACGTTTATTTTTAATTAATTTAATTCAAATTCAGTATATTTATTTTTTGAAATTATTTTTTAATCTCATTTATTTATTTTTCTGATTAAAAAAATTCCTCATTAGGACCCACTCCACTCTCTTCTTTCCCTCCCCACCATGGTCCATTCCCCCACCCCCAAATTCATTTTTTTTTCCTTTCCCTCCCCACCATCGTTCATTTCCCCCACCTGTCCTTGTCACTTTCCCTCCCCCAAAATACGTGATGGCCCATCAAACTCTTATTTTTTAATTATTTCTGAGTTTCTTCAAAAACCCTAGCTGCTTTACTCCTCCTCCTCGCTGCTCGCGCACGACCCTTCCTCTTCTCCTCCTCTCAATCCTTCTCCTTCCTCGCCGCTCGCCGCTCGTCGCACGACCCCCTTCCTCGCTGCTCGCCGCTTGTCGCACAACCGCCTTCCTCTCCTCTTCCTCTTGCCTTCGGTCCTTTCTCCCTCGCAACTGCAGCCTTGTCGAATCCATCGCAGCATCATAGTGGCGGCCCTCGCCTTAGTCTATGCTCAGCCGTCTCTCGCTGTCGCTCGTGGTCTACTCCCTTGCCGTCGCTTCCACCAAACGTGTCGGGCAAAGGTTGACCATGTGTCCAACCGTGTCCGACACGCTCCGACACATGTCGGACACGACACGGAAGCACGGACAACGTGTCTGTGCTTCATAGCCTGTCAGCACCCACTTCTCCGTTAATGCTCCATCTCTCTCCCCTTTACTCTCTCCTCCCCTCCATTTCTGCGCACACCTCTCTTTCCCTCTTCTCTCTTACTTCTCTTTTTTCGAGAAAATTTCCCTTGTTAGTCTGACACACGCAAGGGAAAAGACAAGAAAAGCAGAGAGAGAGAGAGGGGGTGGGAAAGAAGAAAAGAAAGCGAGGTCGGAAGTCTTCTTCTTCGGTCATCTTCGATCGAGTATCCCCCACTCCCGACGCCGCTACTTCCCACTGCCTCAATGAGCTGCTCTTGACGCCATTGTTTTTCCTGGCACGCCGCCGCCGCCGCTGCCCCGAGTGCCGCGGCACCCTTGCTCACCACTACGGACGTGACCCGACGTTTGCAACTTGTCGCCGCCTTCCCTCTTGCAGTCAAATTCGCCTCCCTCGACGTTCTTGTTGTTCCGTCATCAGCATCGCTGATTCTGTTCCACCATCAACGACGCTACTGTTGTTCCGCCATCAACGATGCCAACAACGACCAGGTCGCTGTCTCGTTTGTCCGAGCAGTTGCCCACGACGTCTTTTGCCCCTGCCCACGACCCTCTCTCTCTCTCCCTTTTCTCTCTATACTTCTCTTTTCTCCAACTGCCACCACCGTCACTGACTCTCCTCCTTCCGTAATAGACTCGCTCCAAGTGCCACCGTCGGACTCGTCATCTTCCTCAAGCAAGACGATCGTCAAGGCAGTGGCGGCCACTATGGCCAGCTTGCTGGTCATCGTAGCGATCGGACTCGGAGACGGACACGGAGTCGGAATTGCCGTCACCGTCCCCGTCGGACTCCGATGCCTCGGAGGAATCCTCCCGGTGGCGGCGGCATCGGTGACGGAAGGAGTGGAGCGGTTCTAGGAGGGAGAAGCATAAGAGGAGAGATAGGAGCGGCGGTGGTAGCAGCAATAGCGGTAGGAAGAAGGAGAGAGGACGCATGGATAGAGAGAAGGAGCAGAGGAGGTCGAGGAAGGATGAGAAGAGGAGCGGTAGGAGGAGCGCTTGCGATGGATCTTCTAGTGATTCCGATTCGGAGACGGAGAGACTTCGTGTTGATCCGAAATCGGTTCTGAAGCGGCCGTGAGCTGACTCGAGCTCGAGCAGACGCAAGAAAAAAAAAAAGAAGTGGAGAGAGAAGAGGAGGAGAAACAGAAGGGAGGAGAGAGAGTAAACGGGAGAGAGACGGAGTTAATGGAGAGAGTGGACACTGATAGGTGGGCCCAAATTTGCCACGTCTCGACTTTTGTATGGTGATACATTTGGCTTACGTGGAGGGTAAAACCCACCCAATATTTTCTTCGGAACCTATAGGTTCTTACCGGTTTGGTTCTCAGGTTCCAAGTTCTATCTTAGAGCCATGCTCACCCCCTACTATCATAGAAATCCACATTATGTGATCACATCAATTTTAGATTCTTGTATAAATTTTATGAATCATAGAAACACAAAGTGGGTTATCTTGCTTTCCGACTTGCCTCCACCAGGTACTTTTCGATGTATTGCAAGGCTCCAAAGACGAAATCCCAAAATGTTTGTTGGCTATATCATACTGTGTTTATAGATTTTTCTGACTCGTTTGTGGTATGATATACTTAAGAAATCAGCTCGATAGCAACTTTGTCGGGATCACCTGCCAAGGTAATTCACTTGCGGAATGAAACATTTGATTTCCATAAATAAGCTATTTTATGAGCATTATGTAAGCATGGATGTTAAGGCAGATCAAGACGTAAGCATTGATGTCAAGGCAGATCAATACGTAAGCATATATGTCATGCATGTCAAGACAGATCAGGACGTAAGCATGGATATCAAGGCAGATCAGGCCATGAATGGTTGTTGAATATGGGTATGCAATCAAGTCTTACTTCTGTCTGAACCTTTGTTTGGAGCGCACCTTTACTTAGGAAGATCGCTAAGGGAAAGTCGAAATCCGAGCCCGTCAACATATTTGTTAAACTCACTTTCATTCAAAAGCTTAAGTCAATAAGTTTTGAGCGAATTATGATATACTAATTACTTCACACTACATCCACAACTCACGTGTATTTTAGCGGGAAAATTGTCTAAAAGTCATAAAATTCATTACACTTTTGCCAATTCAATTGTAAACTTTTCAATTTTACCAATTGAGTTTTAATATTTTCACTTTTTGCAATAGATTGAGAACTTTTTAGACAATTTTTCTCATTTCAATAGGCTTCAGGTTAGTATCACGTGCTATGTCAAGCAAACGAAATCCAAAAAATGAAAATGCATATTTGTATGTAACCATTGTCACGCCCCAAACTCCAGGCACGCGCACATCCCTCAGTGGTCGACTAAAATTTGCGACATTCCCAGGACACGTCGCCAACCCATTCTTTTTATGCACATGCGGAAGTAAATTAAAAACATATACTCGGACAACAACAAATATGTGATAGAAAAGTAGGACAACCAATATCCCGAATCCCTTCGACTTTGGCTCGAGATCCTCCACGACACCCTTTGATATCTCCATACTAAGGACCTGAAAAAATTGTAAACCACAACGGGATGAGAATAAATCTCAGCAAGTCAACACCTTAAACCCCGATTAGGACGAGAATTCACTCAAAGGCGTGTTGATGTTGTCTTGAATTCCACAAAATTCAATCGGGAAATCTAGGAAGGCTTGAAGATTGCAGGCTATTTGTTTCCTAATATGGTTTCAAATTTGATAATATCTTTATGGTGGAATTCCTTTCCTACTAGGTTTAGGAAAGTGGAGATCTAAAGATCTATTTATTTCAGCATTGTACCTTATACTCTTGACATACGCTCAAATAAGAAATCGTCTCTCTCTCTCCTGTGGACGTAGGCGGATTTTTCGTCGAAGCACGTAAATCTCCGTGTTCTTGATTATTCTTATTTTCTTTCTCATCTAGTTAATGTGTTCTTCCTCACAACAATTGGTATCAAAGCAATCCAGGTTCTCCGTTCCTGTATTGCGACTTCTAACTAGATGGCTGGAAAAGGTTCAACCGTTCAATTTGATATTGAATGATTCACCGGGAAGAATAGTTTTACACTATGGCGAAGAAGGATGAAGGATCTGTTGATTTAACAAGGTTTATCAAAGGTTCTTCTGTGAAGATCGAACAAGCCGGACACCATCACTGATGATGATTGGGCCGACATGGAGGAGAGGGTGTGTAGTGCAATCCGATTGAACCTATCAGATGAGGCCCTTCAATATGTAGTGGAAATCGAATCTGCTCCGGAGTTATGGCTCAAACTCGAAAGCATTTACATGACGAAATATCTTACTAACAAGTTGTTCTTGAAGAAGAGATTGTATTCACTTCAGATGAGTGAAGGAGGAAATCCATTGGAACACCTCAACTTGTTCAATCAGATGATTAGTGAACTTACAAGCTTGGAGGTAAGGTTTGAGGATGAAGACATAGCTCTTCTACTATTGGCATCATTGTTGGATTCGTTTGACCACTTGGTGACTACACTCCTTTATGGCAAGGAAACCCTGGAGATTGGAGAGGTGATTGCTTCTCTAATTTCAAACGACACTCGAAAAAGGGCAAGTAGTTCAAAATTTTTGGGAGAAGGACTCTTTGCAAAGGAGAAAAGCAATCAAGGAAGAGGAAGATCAACGGATCGAGGATCGAGCAGTAGGGTCGATCAAAATCCAAGGGAAAGTTCAAAGGAAGATGCTACAGGTGCAATCAGGAAGGGCATACCAAGAGATTTTGTCCAAATAAGAACGAGAAAAAGAAGAAGAGCTCGGATGAGGCAAGTATAGCCGACAGCGTTGAGACCAATGATGGGGACGTCTTGTCCATATCGTCGGGGAATGACATCTTTGAAGATTCGTGGATCATGGACTTCGGATGCACTTTTCACATGTGTCCTCATCGAGAAGCCTTCGATGAGTACAAGGCATATGATGGTGGTTTAGTTCTCATGGGGAATAATACTTCGTGCAAGACTGTGGGTGTTGGAACCGTGAAAATCAAGATGTTTGATGGCATGATTAGAACCTTGGCAGACGTGTGTCATGTTCCGAGTCTAAGGAAGAATTTGATCTCATTGGGAGCACTTGAATCCAATGGATGCAAGTACATGGCTCAAGGTGGAGTCTTGAATGTAATTAAGGGAGCTCTGGTTGTTCTTAAGGGATAGAGGCACGGGAACCTATATCGACTTATAGGAACCACAGTGCAAGGTGGAGCATATGTGTCCACGGATGCTAGCACGGAGATAGATAACACCTATCTATGGCATATGCGTCTCGGGCATATGAGAGAAAGAGGATTGATGGAGCTTCACAAGAGGAATGCACTCCAAGATATAAAAACATGTAAATTAGATTTCTGCAAATTTTGTGTGTTTGGAAAACATGCAGAGTTCGGTTCAATGCTGCAACTCATACAAGCAAGGGCGTGCTCGAGTATGTACACACGGATGTATGGGGTCCTTCACTGGTAAAGTCAAAAGGAGGGAAGGAATACTTCGTGACATTCATTGACGATTTATCTCGCAAAGTTTGGGTCTACTTCATGTGACACAAAAGTGAAGTCTTTGAAAAGTTCAAAGAATGGAAAGTTGAAGTTGAGACTTCAACAAGGAAGAAGGTTAAGTGCTTGAGATCGGACAATGGAGGAGAGTACAAATCAACACTATTCATGGAGCTTTGCAAGAATGAAGGGATTAAATGTCACTTCACAGTTCCATATACGCCCCAACAGAATGGCGTAGTGGAAATGATGCACCGAACCTTATTAGAGAGAGCTTGAAGCATGAGGCTACATGCGGGACTGAGCAAGGAGTTTTGGGCAAAAGCTGTCTACATGGCATGTTATCTTGTGAATCGGTCTCCATCAACTGCAATTAAATGCAAAATTCCTGAAGAGATATGGACTGGTAAAATTATCGATTATTTTAATTTAAGAATATTCTGTTGTCCTGCTTTTGTACATGTGCAGAGCTCAAAGCGCTCGAAGTTGAATCCAAAATCAAAACAATGCATATTTCTCAGTTACGAGAAAGGAGTGAAAGGCTACAAATTATGGGATCCACGTGAGAAGAAAGTTTTGACGAGCAGGGATGTTATATTTAATGAATCTGCAATGTTGAAGTCAAGCTGCATGCCACGCGCAGCTGCTGAAGAGGAGAGTGATAAATCTATTGTTAAGGTGGAGCTTGAAACCAGAGAATCTGCAGAGAATGGCGAGTCATTCGATGAGGCTCCGAAAGTCAAAGAAACGGTAGAAGTTCCTTATACCATTGCGATGGGTCGAGGAAGGCGCACTCCCAAAGCACCGAAGAGGTACGGTTTTGAGGATATGGTTGCTTATGCTCTTACCGTAGGCTCTGGCGATCCAAGCTCCTACCATGAAGCTTTGAAAAGTGATCACAAAGAAAAGTGGATGACCGCAATGATGGAGGAGATAGAGTCGTTACAAAAGAATGAGACATGGGAACTTATGAAGAAGCCCAAGGATCGGAATGTCATTGGTTGCAAATGGGTTCTTCGAAGAAAGGAAGCAGCAACAGAGAAAGAGCAAGAGAGATACAAGGCCCGACTTGTTGCTAAGGGCTATGCACAAAAGGAGGGGATTGATTACGACAAGATATTTTCCCCGGTTGTAAAACACACATCAATTCGTGTTTTACTAGCTATGGTAGCCATATATGACTTGGAACTTAAGCAGCTAGATGTGAAGACGGCATTCCTTTATGGTGACTTGGAGGAGAAAATTTATATGGAGCAGCCCGAAGGCTTCAAGGTGGAAGGGAAAGAGGATCATGTTTATTTGCTCAAGAGATCACTTTACGGTTTGAAGCAATCTCTGAGGCAATGGAATAAAATGTTTGATTCTTTTATGTTTCGTATTGGCTACATGAGGAGTGTGCATGATTCTTGTGTCTACTACAAAGTTTTGGATGATAAGTCTCTTATTTTGTTGATGCTCTATGTTGATGATATGTTAATTGCTGCAAGAAAAATGAGAGGCATTAATTCCCTAAAGTCTCAGTTAAGTAGTGAGTTTGATATGAAGGATCTTGGTGCTGCAAAGAGGATCCTTGGCATGGAAATCTTTCGAGATAGACATGCAAATAAGCTTTGGGTAAATCAAAAGAAGTATGTCGAGAAGGTCTTGGAGCAATTCAACATGGGTAAAGCTAAACTGGTTAATACACCCTTAGCAAATCACTTCAAATTATCTGAGAAACAATGCCTTGTTTCACATGAGGAAGTTGAAAAGATGTCTCGAGTACCCTATGCCAGCGTAGTATGGAGCCTCATGTATGCTATGGTTTGTAGCAAACCGGATTTGGCTCATGCGGTGAGTCTCATCAGCTGATACATGAGCAATCCGGGTAAGGAGCATTGGGAAGCTATTAAGTGGATCTTTCGTTATTTGGCTAGAACTGCCGGAATGGGTTTAATGTTCAGTTCCAAGGGAGGATCGATCAATTTAGCAAGTTATGTTGATTCAGACTTCGCTGGTGATTTGGACAAGCAAAGGTCTATCATGGGATATGTCTTTACTCTTGGCGGCGGAGCTATTTCGTGGAAGGTAATGCTTCAACCTATTATAGCATTGTATACAACCGAAGCTGAGTATATGGCAATAACTGAGGCTGCGAAGGAGGGAATATGGCTGACTGGTTTGGTCATAGAGTTGGGTATAAAGCAAGAAAGTGCTACATTATATTGCGATAGCCAAATCGCGATATGTCTCACGAATAATCAAGTGTTCCATTCTAGAACGAAACACATTGAAGTTCAATACCACAAAATTCGAGAATTTGTGGAGAATGGTAGCATTGCTTTGAAGAAAATCCATACTAAAGATAATCCTGCAAATATGCTCACGAAGACAGTTACTACAGAGAAGTTCAAGTCCTGTAGGGACTTGATTTCTCTCACTCATCATTGAAATTGATGGAGGCCGCACCGATCCAGGTGCGGGCGTACCTTTGTGAAGGTACAGTGGAGGGAGAGATATATCCGTTTTCTTGGTTCAAATGGAGGCTTGTGATTTATTCAAGCCAAAGGTGGAGATTTGTTGATGTTGTCTTGAATTCCACAAAATTCAATCGGGAAATTTAGGAAGCCTTGAAGATTGCAGGCTATTTGTTTCCTAATATATTTCCTAGATTTGGGTTTCAAATTTGATAATATCTTTATGATGGAATTCCTTTCCTACTAGGTTTAGGAAAGTGGGGATCTAAAGATCTATTTATTTCAGCATTGTACCTTGTACTTTTGACATACGCTCAAATAAGAAATCATCTCTCTCTCTCTCTCGTGGATGTAGGCGGATTTTTCGCCGAAGCACGTAAATCTCTGTGTTCTTGATTATTCTTGTTTTCTTTCTTATCTAGTTGGGGTGTTTTTCCGCACAACAAGGTGTCATAAACATGTTCAACTCAGGACTTACTTCGCCTCAGTACCTTCCTGCACATTAGTGCCTCTTACATAACACATGCATACAGTAAATGCATTCAATAACTTGAACGCATCATATCACTCATCAAACAATTTACACGGGTCCCGATTATAAGGCCAAATTGTTATAATACGTCCCATAATTAGGCGCGGCTATCTCATATCGGCGGTTCAATCAACACCCAATATTCACTCTCAATATCCAAACTCCATATTCAAACTCAAGGTTTTAGAGGTGACCCCCACGAAGTTCCGTTATAATGTGGCACTTATTCCTAACCACAATCAGCAACAGTATGAGGTTATAAAGGTGGCTCCCACGAAATCACGCTATCGTGTAGCACTTAACCCCTGACCACAATAAGCAATCGCTCAAGGTTTTAGAGGTGATTCATACAAAGTTTCTTTATTGTGTAGCACTTAGTCCTTTTCCACATATAGCAACAGTACAAGGTTCTAGATGTGGCTCCCACAAAATCACGCTATCGCGTAACACTTAACCCTCGACTATGCAAGATAGTAGTGCAAAGCTCTAAAGGTAGCTCTCATGTGACTCAGTTCACCATGTAGCACTTAGCTCTTGACTACAATAAGTAACGGTACAAGGTTCTAGAGGTGGCTTACACAAGGTTTCATTATCGTGTAGCACTTAATCATTTACCCAATTACAACACATTTGACTTCCTCGGCCCAACACATCACCTCATCTTTCAATGGTCATCACATAATCACATATCGCCCTTCCATGGCCATCCTTTGTCATGACCATACACCATCACCATAGCACAACCATTCACATTTCATCACATATAAGTTCCAAGTATATCACAGGTCAACCACATCATCAAATATGCAATTTCTAGCAAGCAAAGCATCAAGAACAATTACAAACTACTACTGGTCCTAACCGGTAGAAATAGGGCCACTCGCGCGTCTCCAAGTTTAAATCCATAAACCTAATCAAACGAGTTCAGAAAATTCTCAAATTTGAATATGTTGTAAATGACACATAAAAGAACATTTTTAATGCAGACACATTAACCCATATCCTTCTAGATTAAGCCCAGTAAATCACTTAATCCAATACAAAAACTGGGTCCGTTTCCAGAAATTTTGTTTTTCCAAAATCAGTTTGGTTCGAAATTTAAAACATGTACATTTGATATGAAATTTTACTATATTAAAGATGTGATGAACAACTTTTGTGAAGAAACCATTTCAAAATTTGAACCCTTAGAGTTGATAAAAATCCCTAGAATCCCAAAAGGTCATAGATTCCAACACAGTCTGAGATTTTTATTTGCAAATGACGAAGCTGAAATTTCTTTTTTTCAAATCTATAAAAATCTTGAATAAAATATATGTCATAGCTAAAGATGTCTAAAACATTTATCAAGAAGAATCAACCTCAAATTCGCTACCCATTTCGATCTACAAAAATGACAAATGACGAGGGTTCAGTGAACTAACCCAGAAGAAATTCACCAAATTGGGTTAAACACTTTCATTAGTGCTAATTTCACCAATTAGATTAACATTAATCCATCTCAAGGCTAACCTAACCATCTTAGAATAACACTAATCCATATTAAGGCTAATCTCACTTAGTACTAATTTAACTAAGCTAATTAACACTAATCTAACCCCTAAGTGCAATTAACAACATAATCAATGATTAGTGAGTTAACTCACCGGATTAACGAATAAACGGGTTCACGAAGATGGTGACACGACGGTGGTGAGATCTCGTGTCTACGGCAACTTCAAGGGAGGCCTGGAAGGGGCTAAAAAAAAGCCCACAAGTCATTGTTGAAAGAGAAGGAACCGATTATGCTTCTACTGGTTCCGTTATGTTCTTGCTGGTTGTGAGGCTTAGCTAAGCTAGGAGGGCAGCTGAGGAGTTGGCTGGCGTTGGTTGGGCCGCTAGGATGCGAAGATGGCAGCGGCAACGTCGGGCGATCGGGCTGGATGCATGCTGGACCTAGCGGACAGTAGAATTGCGTGAAGCGGAGAGGTGCTGGTGCTGAGCTCGCGGGCGGCTTGCAGGGCTGCTAGTTGTGCTGGCCTAGTCCTAGGTGTTTACAACTTCAACAATTGAGGAGAAATGAAGCTTTGAGGAAGAATGAGAAGAAGCTGAAATTGAAGTAGAAGCTGGTCTGCTGGGGTGGCTCACGTAGGGGAGGAGGAACAAGGAGAAAAGAGAGAGAAAGAGAAATGGGGACAAGGGGGCCAAGAAGTCCTTACTGCAACCAATGGCCTTTCTTTTGAAATATTCAAGCACTTGAGTGCAGCCACAAAGTCTTCAGCTGCCCTCCAAGTCCATACATCCTCCAATGGCCAATTTCCTCTATTTTCTTCACCATTTATTTTCAATTAACAGCCCCAAAATACCTCTCTTGCTGTCCCTACGAATTTCCATCCAAATTCTCACAATTTAATCCAATTTGGTGGCCACAAATTCTCTAATTCAGCCCAAGGAAGTTAATATGCCACCCAATGGTTAATTTCTCTCCAAAGCTTCACAAAACAACCCAAATTAAAGACCAAAAATATCCCCATGTTGTCCATACGAATTTGCACCCCTTTCCCTTCCAAATTCTCACAACTTAAACCAAATTGGCCTCCAAAAATACCAACTAAGATGCCCATACCAAAATCCATAATTTACTTCACCAAACAATCCCTTTAGAAGGCCAAAACTTCACTTGAAAATGCCCCTCCAAATTTCCTTGATTTAATTTTGCCAAATTCCAATTTTCCGCAAAATTCCTGACTCGCCGAAAATTCTTCAAATGATGAGATAATGTCCTAAAAATAAATCGTGACATGGTTAAACATTTGATTCCCAAAACCGAGTTCAATTTTGTGGTTAAAATCAACTGAACGCGATTTTACTCCAATCTAAGCAACTAGGTAGCTTTTAGGGATTTTACCATGGTTATACCCCTTAACGGCTTCACTTAATAGGTTAATTAACTCATGAGTGATCAGTTAAGAGAAAAAGGGCCGTAGACACGTCAGTAAAAAACTCATTTTATTTTATCGAGACGGGGTCGAAATTCAAGATGTCACAACCATGCACA
Organism: Eucalyptus microcorys; assembly: GCA_014182515.1. NCBI lineage: Eukaryota > Viridiplantae > Streptophyta > Magnoliopsida > Myrtales > Myrtaceae > Eucalyptus > Eucalyptus microcorys. Next base: position 28,685,584 of record CM024570.1, read on the forward strand.
AACATAACGTTTAGTAACATAATCAATCTCTATGTATGAACATTGCTAACAAATCATAAGCTTCATACGACAAGAACTATTGTAAAACTCAACCACATATGTATGAACCCACTTGGGTAAGTGGTATAACTGCCCCAAGCCAATGAAGGGCCCTCCACTTCTGGAAAGGAAGAGCCAAGGGTCAGTTTGGATCCCAAGATGTTAAAATGTTGCGATAAGGCGAGCGATCAAACAATAATATAGACAGAAGAAGAAAATAAATTGGACATCGGATTTACATGGTTCGATTGTAAAGACCTACGTCCACGGGGAGAGCAGCGATGAATTTCACTATAGATCAAGCGATTCAAGGAGATTACACACTTAAGTCACTCAAACACTCTCTCGGTGTTTCCCAAACCCCAATTACACCTAATAACACACGCAGTGTTTAGCCCCAAAATTTCTCAAGAAATAATCTTTCAATTTTACGAAGGAATTACACGTAAATCTTATATCAAGATTTAAATCGGCTGGATGTAATTCACGGACAAGAATGACAAAGAAAATCCCTTCTAAGCACTTGACTACGAGAAGGTGCTTCAAGACCAATTCTTCATGATCAACCCTATTCCATCCACGGTCACAAGTTTATATATATAAGTGAGACCCTTATTCTTTTGCCGACTTCTCATAGGATTCTGTTTCCTATCTTAAACGATTTTATCCAAAACATATCTCTGTATGTTTTAAACAAAATCCAAATCCAAGTGAAAGTTGGACTTTCCTATTTTATCGGCTAATTTCTCCAACGCAGATTCGAATTTTGGGAAGTTGATATTCGGATCTTCTTTACTCGATTTCAAACGTCCGCAGCATATCCAATTCGGAATATTCGGACTTTCGTATTAAGCTCAAACTCGAGACATATTTTAACATAAAATAATAGGGGTAGAAGCAACTCTCACATCTCAAGAAATATGATGGCTAGAAACCTCCCGTAAGACTACTACTTGGGTAAGTGGTAAAACTGAGGGAAATTATCAAAATATTCCTAAATCTATTGCAATTTTTCTAATTCAGTTATAAACTTTTTTTTTGTCAATTTAGTCATAAATTTTTTACAATTGTGACAATTCAATCAGTTGATGCTGACATGGATGCTAGCCAGCACCAACCATTCGACCAAAGCTGATGTGGCAATTTTTAATTTTTTTGTTCTTTGTTTTTTTTCCTTTACTTCTTCTTTTGGTTTGTCCAACAAGGTCAACCTTACCTAGCCATAGCGAGGCTTGCCCTCACCCAATGACGGCTAGGGCGACGCCTTGCCAAGGTATCTAAGCCTCGCCCTCGCTAGCACCGATGAGGGCGAGCCTCACCAGTGGTTGACCTTACCAGCCTTAACCTCTACCTAGTTGCTAGATTAGCCAAGGGAAGAAGGAATGAGGAAAAAAAAAAAAGGAAAAAATTATTTAAAAATTACCATGTCAGCGTTGGCGGAACGGTTGGTGTCCACTTTAGCGCCAATTAGCTCAATTTGGCAGAATGAACTGAATTGGTACAAATCTAAAATATTTATGACTAAATTGGAAAAATTACAATAGATTTATGATTGTTTTTGTAATTTTCTCGGTAAAACTACCCCCAGGCCAATGAATGGGCCCTCTGCTCTCGGAAAGAGGGAGCCAGGGATTTGCCGAGACCTAGGTCCCAATACTCCGGGAAGGTTAAAATAATAGAGGTTGAGGCAGCTCCCACGCCTTGAGAAATATAGTGGTTGGGGACCTCCCTTAAAACCCCCTAAGTAAGTGGTAAAACCGCCCTCGAGCCAATGACAGGGCTTCTACTCCTAGAAAGGAGGGACCGAGAGTGAGCTGAGACTTTAGTATCGATACTCTAGAGATGTAAAAATAGTAGGGGTAGAGGCATCTCCCACCCCTTGAAAAATATAGTGGCTGGGATCTCCCTATAAGAATTGGACCTTAGGACGTCCTTAAACTGCTACGTGTGAATTGTGGGACGTAACATTCGGGGTATTCTTAGGATAGGAGGAAGAAAAGTATCCTTCTTAATTGGGGGGCCGAGGCACGCAGGCACCGATACGTAAAAAAAAAAAAAAAAAAAAAAAAAACATAGTCCTATCAACACCTTTATGTATGAATATCGCTTGCGAATCGTATGCTTTGAATGGCAAGCACTATCGTGAAACTCGACCACTTATGTACGAAACTGTCTGTTGGACATGACCTAAACAAGAGCTCTACTTATATTTCCCAGTGTACAGCTCCAAGAGTTTAGAGGACAAACACTCACAAGAAGGAAGAGATGTCCACTGTATGGCCAACAAAAATGAATTCTTCTATGGGCAAAAAGAAGTTTTCCTTGTGTACACAGGTGTATACATACGTCCATTCATATATATTCTCACGGCCAAAGTTGGACTTATCTTCAAACCCTCATTGGATCGTTCCTGCAACATAGATTGGTCCATATTCTCCAATCAGGTCGGATTTCATACACGGTCTCAAGCCTAGAACATGATTTAACACTTATTGGCAATATTTATGGAACTTCTTGTGCTTTTTTTGGTGATTAATTGACTAAAAATGGAAAAACTATCCAAAAAATCAACCTATTATATGGTTGCCAATTTAATCATAAGCAATTCAATTATGTCAATTTAGTCATAAGCCTATCAAATGGTGACTAATTCAGTTTTAAACATTTCAATTATATTGATTTAGTCATAAACCTTTTAATGATTTGTCAATTTAATTCCATACCTTTTAACAAATCAATAATGTAGTCATTTTGGTTAATTTTGATTGAAAATCACAAACGTGGGGTCAATTCAATGCCAACTATCATATGTGGCATAATTGATGCTGATGTGGATGATTTTTATAATATTTTAAAAAAATTTCCGATATTTTTCCTTTGTTTCTTTTTTTCCCTTTCTTTTTGCATAGGGCTAGCGGGAGCTGAAGGATGCAAAGCCCTTGCGGGCTATGGGCGAGGTTTGTGTCACATAGGACGGTCGGCATTAATTGCATTGCTATGTAGTGATTGCTAGCCAATATTAGCAAATGTTAAAATATTAGTGGAAGGATTACATTTGCAAATTATTAAAAGGTTTATAATAAAATAGCAAATGGTTAAAATGTTTAAAACTAAATAGACACAATTGAAAGATTTAAAACTAAATCAACAAATCATCAAAAAAAATTAGAAATAAATTGACATAATTGAAAGGTTCATAATTAAGTTACCCACCATACAAAAGGTTTATGATTTTCTTTTAGAAAATTTCTCTACTAACAATTGCATGACATAATAATTTTCCAAATCGACTTTCTTAGTTTTCACAAGCATCTTCCTAACTAAGTTGTATGATCTTTTTGTCAAAGTATGTAATAACCCTCTTTCGGTATAACTAAGGGTGATCCGCTCCAAGGTAGGTTGGTTTCAAAGCTAAAACCCGTAACCTACCTCATTATAATCAGTTTCCAATTTTTTGATCCTAGAACCTAACCTATTTGCATGGAAATGGTTCTAAAACCTACCATGTTTTTCCGATCCAGTTCTAGAGTCTATCTGGGAATCTTTTTTATTTTTTTGTTCCTTTTTTTGGTTCATTTTTTAAAGCCATATGAGGCTATGAGTAACAAAACAATTCAAAGTAAAAGATGAACAATAGAAATCTCAATCTGTCAAAAACAATAATCCATAAGATGAATACTAGTCACATACAATTATAAATGATAAAAAGTTCAAACACTTAATATAAAGGGAAAAGTATAATAGAAGTCCTAGAACTTGTCAAATTATTTTAATTGAGTCCTAAACTTAATACCGTCAAACTTACTAATGAAAAATACTGACGTGGCGTAGACGTGGCATTTTTTAATCGCTTCTCTCTCCTACGTGGTGAATAGTTAAAAAAAAAATTCCACGCATGCAAAACGACATCAGTTGGCGTCCTCCTTTCTTCTTCACCATCATGTTTTTCCCTCCCCCTCCCTCTCTTTCCTTCCCCTCTTCCCGAGTGTCCCCTTCCCAAGTGTCTTTTTTCCTTCTTCATTCTTTGAATCGTGAGCCCCAAAATACTAGACAATCACATGTCTTCTTCTTCTTCCCAAATTTGTCTGAACCCAAAGCCCAAACTCGTTATCATCTCGTTCCCTTTGAACGAAATTGACGCTCGATCTCCCTTTGAACCCTAAGCGCCAAATGAAATTCATCTGAACCATAAGCCCCAAATCAAATTCGACGATGTGGAGTTTCCTCACGATTTTGGTCCCCTCCCAAGTTAAAGTTTGATGCCCATCATTATTTGGAGTTCATAGAGCTCGAGTTCGACACCCATCGTGAGTTCGTGTTCTATTCTTTGACGATTGCAAGTTTGTGCGAAGACCTATCTTGCGGGAGTCTCGGCGTCTCAATAGTGAAGTGAGCAGCATCAGGGACCGCGATGGCAACTCCTCCTCACGTAGGTATCACTCTCTACATTATAGCATTTGGGTATTTCATGGTAATACTACGATTTCTTTTGTTTTGCAAAGGCACTTTAATCTATGCATTATGCAAAACGATGTCAGTTAGCGTCCTCCTTTCTTCATTATTTGGAGTTCATAGAGCTCAAGTTTGACACCCATCATGAGTTTGTGTTCTCTTCTTTGACAATTCCGAGTTCGTGCCAAAACCTGTCTTACGAGAGTCTAGGCGTCTCGGCGGTGGAGTGATCGGCATCGGGGACGGCAACGGAGACAGCAACAAAGATGGCGACTCCTCACGCTGGTATTGCTTTATGCATTATAGCATTTGGATATCTTATGGTAATGTTACGATTTCTTTTGTTTTGCAAAGACGCTTTAATATCTGCATTATAGCATTTAGGTCTCACTCATTGGGAATGTCAGAGATAAATAGGCAAAGGCACTTTTGATTCTTTCCAAGTTAATCTCTACATCGTCATTAAGCATTTCGTGCATCTCTTGACATGGTTGTTTTGCATTTTCTAATTCTTGCGATAAATTAGAACATTGCTGCAAATTAGAACGTCACCTACCGAAAGGCGACAATAGGTCCCTCGCTCTCACTATTGATCATGTAGTTGCATTGTGGTTATGAAGCGCATTGTGCTAATTTGCTGTTTCTATATTGATTGTTAGTCTTTTATAAAAATATCTTCAATTCAGAACTTAAACAAGCCTTCCATAATTTGATGATTGAAAGTGCTCTTCATTTTTGTTTCCTTGTAGGTCTAATGGCCGAGAACAAAGTTTATATCATTGCTTGCTATGGGGGCAAATTTCAAGTTGGCCCACCGTTGGAATACATAGGTGGAAGGGCTAATGTTGCTTAAATAAATTTAAGTAACAGTTCACTGTCTAATATAATTGAAGTTATTGAGGCTTTGGGTATGTGTAAGAAGTATTGATTTTAGAAGTAATATTCATCGAAGATTGAAGTCTATCTAAGTATTCTTTTTTGGCTCTTGGGTCAGTTATTTTATTAGCAATGTTGAGGAGGAATTCTTCTTCTTTTGTCAACATATTTATTTCAGGAATAGGTTTATCAGGAAAGGCATCTTTGTATTCTAATTCTAAAGAGGTTTATATTTCATTAATTTGAAGACCTTCTTCAAGAAATTCATCAGAAGATGTATTATTAATTTCAACTATGATGTTATTTAATTGGTATAAAGTACTATCATCTAAGGAGAGTTTATTTAATCTTTTATTAATTCTACAATGTTTTAAGATATGTCATTTTCTACCACATAAGTAACATTTAAGATCTTTAAAAAATTTCTTATCAATCTGTGGTCTATTTTAGTGTCTTCGTTTATTTTTGTGAGATTGTGATTTGTTATGGTGTTTTCTTTTTTCTTTTTCAGAAGGACAAGTTCCTTTGCATTTTGATGGAGTAGCTCTACTATGATATAATTTTTGGGTTGTCTTCAGTTGAGTCTATTTATCTCAGTAACAAATTCATTATTAGAGTCACTAGAAATTTTTGTTAAAGCACTAATAAAGGGTTGGTCCAGGGTACCTTTTATAATTAATCATTGGAGTTTAGGGATGTCTAATATAGGAGCGGGTTCTAGTTTTGATTTCCCTAAAAGTCTTTTCTTTTGTTCAATAGCTTTTGCGAACTCTGGACTAAGATTTTTTGGAAATTCAAAGAGGTCCAAATAGGTTTTTTGAATGTTTCTACTTGTGGTATAATATGTCGGATAGGACTCTGGACCATTGATTCTATCCTATTCAACTGTTTTCCCTATTCAATTGTTTTCCTATGATTACTAAATGTTAATTTGTATAGTTGTTTCGTTCAATTACGTTATGAGTATAAAGCAAATCTATTTCGGTTGGTATCCTAAAAGGAGTAGCCGTTACTTCACTTTCTCCATGCTATATTATTATTCTCTTTAGTGGTGGGTGATTGGATTCTATGGTTTCACCATTATCAAGTTTCCACTTGTAATGATGATCTAAAACTATTATTTCTTTTGGTTCAAGGAATTGTTTTTCTAACCAATCAAAGAAAAATATATTGACTTCATATTTATATATATAGTCGTAATATTTTTGCTTGATGTCTTTTGCTTTGTCAATAAACGTTTTGAAGAACCATTCTCTGATTTGTTTGTTGTCTTCTGAATTAACTTTTCTATTAAGGAATGCTCTATTTGGTTCAAATTTTTTTCCCAAAACATTTAGTCCCGCATCTATCATTTGTGAATAAATTGGAGAGTGATGAGGGGAATCCGTATTTTCTAATACTAGCTCAGGTTGGTTCTGTTGATAAATTGACCTGGAAATTCCCAATCCATTGTCTAGACCACTAATTCCTGGGTTAGGTGGTGCTGTAGGATTATTTCTATGGATATTATGAGGTAAATGTGTTGTATTTTGTATGGAAGTATGCCTATGAGTACTTGGTGGAATGGTGATTATAGGTGGAAGATTAAGATTAAGGTCCATTGATCTTGAAGATGATGTATGAAATGACTGGATAGATCTTAAATCGAAAGATCTCCTACGAAACCTAGTAGTTACCCTTCCCTCTGGATGTTGAATAACATTGGTCGGATTTGTATTTTGAACAACTTGTTAGGGAATTTGGTTTTCCAATTCCCATTGTTCCGGTAAAGTGATTAGATTCCAACTAATAGATTTAAGAATTGTTGTATTTGCTCTAGAAATGTCAGTTTGGCTTTGATACCATAAGGGGTTATCTTTTATAATTGATCCTTGGAGTTTAGAGGTATCTAATATAGGAGCGGGTTCTAGTTTTGATTTCCCTAAAAATCTTTTCTTTTGCTCTATAGCTTTTGCGAACTCTAGACTAAGATTTTTTTGGAAATTCAAAGGTCTTAAAAATAGGTTTTTTGAATGTTTCTACTTTTGGTATAAAATGTCGAGTAGGATTCTGGACCATAAATTCTATCATATTCAACCGTTTTCCTATTGTTACTAAATGTTCATTTGTATAATTGTTTTATTCAATTGTCTTATGCGTATAAAGCGAATCTATTTCGGCTAGTATTCTAAAAGGAGTAGCCGTCACTTCACTTTCTCCATGCTATATTTTTATTCTCCTTAGTGGTGGGTGATTGGATTCTATGGTTTTACCATTATCAAGTTTCCACTTGTAATAATGATTTAAAACTACTATTTCTTTTGGTTCAAGGAATTGTTCTTCTAATCAATCAAAGAAAAATATATAGACTTCATATTTGTAAATGTACTCGTAATATTTTTGCTTGATGTCTTTTGCTTTATCAGCAAAGGTCTTGAAGAACCATTCTCTAATTTGTTTGTTGTCTTCCGAATTAAATTCTCTATTAAGTAATGATCTATTTGGTTTAAATTATTTTTCTAAAACATTTAGTCCCGCATCTATCATTTGTGAATAAGTTGGAGAGTGGTGAGGAGAATTCGTATTTTCTAAGACTGGCTCAGGCTGGTTATGTTGATAAATTGGCCTGGAAATTCCTGATATATTGTATAGACCATTAATTTCTGGTTTAGGTGATGCCGTAGGATTATTTCTATGGATATTAGGAGATAAAGGTGTTGTATCTTGTATGGAAGTATTCCTATGAGTACTTGGTGGAATGGTGATTATAGGTGGAAGATTAAGATTAAGGTCCACTAATCTTGAAGAGGGTGTATGAAATGACAAGCTAGATCTTAAATCGAAAGATCTACTGGGAAACCTAATAGTTACCCTTCCCTCTGGATGTTGAATAATATTAGTTGGATTTGTATTTTGAACAACTTGTTGGGGAATTTGGTTTTCTAATTCCCATTGTTCCGGGAAAGTGACTTGATTCCAACTAATAGATTTAGGAATTGTTGTATTTGCTCTAGAAATGCCAGTCTAAAGGAGAAGTGTTTCTTCTCATGGACTATGTTTGAAAGCATTTTCTCCAAAGGCAGAAGCCATTGCTTTGTAATGGATCCTATAGATAGATAGACAAGAGTTAAAGGGATAGATCCATCAACGACCTTGTAATTATGTGTTTTTATTTAGAGTGTAAGTGCTTTAAGCATATTCTTATCCTTAAAGGATGTTGAGAAATTGGGATAATAGTCAAAATGTATTGGTCATTTGCAGAGATTTGTCTTTACAGTACCAAGAATGGATTCACCATAATTTAAGAGACGTGAGTCTCGTAGAACTAAGATAATAGATGCATTAAGACCTTCTTTTGTAAGAGGTTTAATTTCTACCTAGACTAGTCTTATATGAATATAATTATATTTTTGTTTATGTTTTTTTTATAGACTCTTCGTTTAAAAGATGTATTTCTTCTTAAGAGTTTGAAAGAGGAACATCTCTTTCTTCAATAGTTATAACATAATCTGGTTTTTTGAAAAATTTCAATTTTGATTGTTTGTATGTTTCCTTAAGCTGAACTTTAGGAATTTCCCAATTTTCTATAGATTTGTTAAATTCTTTTATCCTTACTTCTTTTCTATATATAGGAGCTAGATCTAAGTCCATTTGTGATAGAGAATTAGAGGAAGACATAGATCTTCTAAGTAAGCTCATACCTAAAGATCGAAACTATCCCTTCTTTAGAATCGTTACAGAGCTAAACCAACAGTCTTATTGCCTCTTTGGGACTTACGGCCTTGACCACTCTGTAGAAACAAAAAGGGTGTCAATGAATGGCTCTCGATCTTTGAGTATGAATCTTAAAAAGATTGTCTATACCTCCCTGTTGGCTTTAATACCATAAAATGGGTTAGGATCAGAGTACTATATGAGAGAACAAGAAAGTATAAGAGATTAACAAATGTAAGAGTATGAAAAATACTAAAGTAATAATTGTATAGTTAAGATTATGACTATGAAGTTAAATTAAATTACTAACATGTATGAAGACTAAATAATGTGTGTGTGTGTATATATATGTATGTATGTATGTATTTCTTTACTTCAGCATTAAAGGAAAATACCTTCAAAAAACACGAAAAACTTAAGTAACGATAGATATCATAGATCCGCTCTGAGTTGAAAGGAAATCTTATGGAGTTAGTTGAAGAATTCAGGACTATGCGACTACCTCATGTTAGATCTCATTAAGGAAGAGAACATTGTTTTGTTCCTATGGTATACTTCTCCAGCATTGGGGTCCACTACCGGCATAGTTATTGTCTTGATAAGATAGTCATCTACATTTGAGGAATCTATGTAAACCTGGAGAAAAGAAAGACTGATTTATGTGGCCGCTGCAGCATAATTAGCATTGCACAAATAGTCTAGGAGCGAAAAAAAAAATTGTTTATTCAACATGAGGAGCGAGTCTTTCTAGACACCATCAGAGGCCTTGACCCAGTTGTTGCGATAAGCCTACCTCAGCAGGGTAAGCCCTAAGATTTTGCTCATCGGATCGTAGTAGGGTGGGCGAACCATCTAGGAAATTTCAACACTCAGTGAGTCTACACAGCTCATCCGCATTTGGGTTCACTTCGCTCATAAAATTTTAATGCCCTTTCTGGAGTTTTGTTTAACCATCATTGTCTCAGCAAAGAGGCCCGACAGGACCAAGAGTAATCCCCATTTGCTCCTTTCAGGACTGGCAGCACCAACCCATTGGGACACTTAGTTTAGCTGGCAAAAGATCGCTTCAAGTGCCATAAGTTATCACAAAGGGACACTTAAGTGCCAAAATTTATGAAAGTGACGCTTAAGTGCCAAAATCGAAGAGAAATGGATCACTTAGGGTGTGTTTGTTTTCATTTATTTTTTTTGTTTTTAAACACTTTTTCTGTTTTTTTGTCTGGGAACAAAAAAGGAACAAAAACGCGTTTGGTTGCGTTTCTGTTCCTTTTTTGTTCTTTTGTTCCCAGGAACAAAAAGGAAACACAAACAAGAAACAAAAAATTTATGTTTCTTATTTCTGAAACAAGTTTGAAGAACAAAAAAGGAACAAAATGGTGTTTCTTTTCTGTTTCTCGCCGAGCCCTTCGAAGACTGCCCTCTCCTTCTCCGAGCGTCTCCTCCTGCGATCGTCTCCACCGTCGTCTTCTCCGGCGCCTCCCACTCTCCGGCGCCGACAGCCGCCTCCGTCTCGAGACCATCCGGCTTCTCCACCGTCGTCCTCTCCGGCGCCGACATCCGCTGCTCCTTCACCAGGTGAACTGCTCACTGCTCCTCCTTCACCGACCGACGATGGCTTCGGCGAGCACCACCGCTCGCAGATCTGGGCGATGGCTGCTCGGAGCTCGAGCGTGAGGGCTCGCTCGAGCTCCGATCTTGCCCAGGTCTGCGAGACGGTTGCTCGAGCTTCGAGCAGATCCGGGCAAGCATTTATCGCCCAAATCTAGGGCACCGTTGCTCGCCGGATCTGCGGCGGCGGCTCGTCCGCTCACTCGAGATCCGGACGAGCACGGTCGCCCGCGAGCAAACGCTCCCGAGATCGCGCGTCGCCCAAATCTGCGCCCGAGCGTTTGCTTGCCGATTGCTTGCGAGCGAGCGGCGAGCGCGTCCGCTCGCTTGCTGCTTCCGCTCGTTGCTCGGTTCCTTCTCCGCTCGAGCGAGCAGAGCAACGCTCGCTTCCATCTCTGCTCGCTCGAGCTTCGTTCTCTCGCTCGCTCGAGCTTCGTTGTCTGCTCGAGCGAGCAGAGCAGCGAGCTCTTCCTTCTCTGCTCGAGCGAGCAAAGTAGCGAGCCCTGCTCTGCTCGCTCAATCTTCCTTCTTTGGTCGAGCAAGCAGAGCAGCGCTCGCTTGCTTCTTTGCTGGCTCTACTCGCTCACGCTCGAGCAGAGAAACAAGCGAGCAGCGCACGCTGCTGCTCACGGTCGAGCAGAGCAGCGAGCCCTGCTCTGCTCGAGCGAGTGAGAAGAGCGGCGAGCGCTGCGCTTCCTCCTCACGGTTGAGCTCCGACTCTTTGCTCGAGCGAGCGAGCGAGATCGCAGCGCGCGCTCTCATGGTCGAGCGAGCAGCGAGCCCGCTCGCTCGACTGCTCATGGTCGAGCGAGCGAGCGAGAAGGCTGCGCTGCTCGCTGCTCACTGCTCATGGTCGAGCTCGCAAGCCCCGCTTCTCGCTGACTCCGCTCGAGCGAGCGAGCGAGCAGATCAACGAGCAGCGCTTGCTGCTGCTCATGGTCGAGCAGAGTAGCGAGCGCGCTGCTCGCTGCTGCTCACGGTCGAGCAGAGCAGCGAGCCCTGCTCTGCTCGAGCGAGCGAGCAGCGCTCACTGCTGCTCACGGTCGAGCAGAGCAGCGATCCTTGCTCTGCTCGACCTGCTCTGCTCGAGCGAGCGAGCGAGCGAGCAGCGTGAGCGTTTGCTCGCTTGCTGCTCCTAGCCCTGCATGATGCATTCATCAGATGCTCTGGAACTTTTGACTTTGTTCAGCATATTGTTTTTTAGTTTACCATTGTCATTAAAACAATTACTAAAGGTTTGACGTGATCGTCCATTATAATCATTGCTAACGCAAATATAATATCTCATTTACCTCATGAGTTATTATTATTTTTGTTATTTTTTGTCCTTATGTTCAATTAAGTCCCTTGACCAATTTTTTATTCCCTCTCGATCACGGCACTTCATATTTTGATTAAATCCCACCACAAAACGATGCCATGACATTAACACCTAAATCTCGGCCAATTAGAAGCACTATAGAAGTAAATGCTGAATGCACCAAATTGAGCAAAGGAGTACGTCTTTAAGGTGGTTAGTGAAATAGACTAGTCAAGGTGTGTGAAAACTGACCTTGACATCGTCTAATTACTACACCAAAACAAAAAAAAAATGGACGGACTATGCTGGATTAAAAATGATTTTTTGAATATATGAAATGTTTACTTATGTTTACACTATTTATGCATATACGTGTCATGCTAACATAATGGATGCTTTTAAATAAACGAGTGAAAACGTATTTATAAACAGGTAAGATAGTCAATGCATACCCAACATGTTTATCATTTATCATTATTAAGTTTATGCCACATTAACGACCGATCTAACTTTTAATATCATAAGAAGCACATAAAAAAAAACATTTCCAATCCAAATCCGCGGTCAACGATGTTCTTAATTTATAATTTTGCATTCATAATAATTCTCAATTACCCTATAAATCTCCCGTCCTTTCATTCTACCACGAGTGAAATTATTTCAAATGACGTATTGTTTGATGACTAACAAGTATGTCGTTCCTTAAGCAAAAGTTTAGAATATCCCAAAATTTTAGATTGCATGGAAGAGTCCCATTTGAAAAACACGTAATTCTAAATTTTTACCACATTATGTGATTACTAGGGTACTCTTTTTGGGAGATTAGGGGACATAAACCAAATTGGGTTCTTACAAATATTGACAAGAGTTGTTAGGATAAAATAAATGTAATTATAACAAGCGAGTCAATTTTTCTTATTGATCAAACGATAAATGGACAAATCATACAAGTAGTATAGCAGTTTACACACAAATACTTTTCCATATTTCTCACTCTATCTCAATCTTCCCAGGTGAACAATTGTGGTGTTGGTGGATTCATTATCGACGTTGATGCTTTGAGAACTTCGGTGGATTCGTCCAAAGTTCCGCCTTGCCGGTGCCAATCCACGAAGACCTATTTCTTTTTCCCTTGCTCTGTCCGCAATTTACCGGTCCTTGCCACATAAATCGCAATTTGCTGACTTTGGAAACAATTATCCGCACGGTAAGGTTGGCATTTCGGATACTTTTTTCAATGTCTTAATCTTAGAGATCTTATAATTTAGTTGAACCGTGCACAAAATAGGATGGGGTATGCGGATCCATATAGGTTACCATGCTGATTCTGTGTATGCCGTGTAGTTCTTATGGTATTATGTTATTGATTTAATTAATAACTCATATGATGATCAACCGGTTCAAGATTCAATGGCATCTAAGAGACACTCATTCAATGCAAAGTGGACGAAGTCTGTAACCAATATACTTATCGGTTTATTGGTGGATGAGGTAAAAAAGGGAAACCGGACCTCTTCCACTTTCAACAAAACGGGGTGGAGGAATGTACAGTCTGAACTCAGTAGACAGACAGGATTCCAATTTACCATGGTTCAGCTGAGAAACAAGGTAAACAAACTGAAAAAATAGTATGGCAGTTTTCACAAACTCATTTCTCAGTCCAGATTTGGTTGGGATAACGTGAACAAAAGAGTTGTTGTCGACGATCCAAGTATATGGGAATCTCATATCAAGGTATTTCTTAACTTTGTGGTCATTTTGATATCATTACAGGTGTCAAATTTAAAATGTATGCTTATAATTCTGAAATGTCATTATTGTGAACATTATAGGATAATGTCGAGTGGGCAAGATTCATGAAGAATGGATTTCCTCAGTATCCTGAGCTCTGTATTGTTTTTGGTGGTACATATGCTACTGGGGATCACGCCATAGGAAGTGCTCAAGATGTCAATGTGTCGGATGATGATGACAATGCTGATGACACTGTAGGTGGTGACAATAGTGGTGGCGATGTAGATGGTGTCAATGCAGGTGGTGACTATGAAGGTAGTAATGCAAATGATTTCAGTGGATACCACGGTGATGACAGACTCTTTACAACAGACGATGCTGGAACTTCAGTTCGTGGAAAGCACAAATTGGATAGAACTCCAAATAGTAAGCGGAGAAAAAAGAGTAACCAATCCGGTATTGCTGAAACTTGCAAAGCGATACAAGATTTTCTGAAAGTTAGGTCATCAAGTCAATCTGGTGGTGGCTCAGCGAGCTCAGGGACTACACAACCACCTGTAGATCCTTTCTCCGTATCTGCTGTGGTCCAGATTCTTCTGAGTATGCCCGAGATAGAGCAAGATGTTTACAATAAAGCAGTGGAACGAGCATGCGCCAGTAGTCAATGGAGGGAGGCTTTCGTTATATCCACACCTGCAAGGAGGATTGGACTTCTTCAATTCCTTTAGTTGATGTTTGGAAATATATTATGAATTGCATGGAGTTTCATTAGACTGTATAACTTATTTTATCTATTAATCTTTAGTTTATTCACATATGATTAGTGTTGAGACTCTTGTACTTATATGTAATGGCATATCTTATTGAGATTTCATAACTTATGTTAGTGATTGTTATTGGGATGTGTTTTCGAAATCTATATTGATGTTTTGGTTATTTTTTTGATTGTATAGGTACTATGGAAGGGGGATCAAATAGTGTGTCTAATGAGCAGGTACAACCAGTTGAACAATTCTTGGATGATGATATTAACATATTGGTAGCGTGGTTCTGCTTAGCTGCGATGGACACGTCCCTGCATACGAGAGAACCTATTAGGGACAGTCAATTATCAGGAGCAGAATGGATAAGGGAGATTGTTCATGGACATTCAGATATGATATATGAAACATTTAGGATGGAAAGACATGTTTTTCTGAATTTATGTGACTTAATGAGGGTAAGGGGTTGGTTGAGAGATAGTCGATATGTTCAAATAGATGAACAAGTTGGGATATTCTTAAGTGTGGTTACTCACAATAACTCAAATAGAGATTTATGTGAGAGATTCCAACATTCGGGAGAAACGATCGGTAAGTATTTCAACAAAGTGTTGAAAGCAATGATCAAACTTTCAAAGGAGATAATCAAACCACCGTCCTTTGACGTCATTCCACAAGAAATTCTTATTGATCCTAGTCATAAACGCTACTTCAAGGTATGATTTTTATATTGATTTTATACCGTCAAATAGATGTAGTTGATAATCTTATATGATATTAGATTGTTAATATATTGACAAGGCTGCGAGGTGCTATGGATGGCACTCATATAGATGCAACCGTCCCTGTGTCTCAGCAGATTCCATTTAGAGGTAGGAGTGGGAGAACAACCCAGAATGTGCTGTGTATTTGCTCTTTTGATATGAAATTTACTTTCGTCTAAATGATCTGCCAACGATTGTCGAGTGCTTTCAACAGCACTCGAAAATCCTCAATTGCAATTTCCCGACCACCACTTGGTACTTACTTTGTTTGTGAAGACAATTTTATGATTATATATTATGGTTCAATATCACAACAAATGTATATATATCATGTTATAGGGAAATATTACGTGGTAGATTCGGGTTATGCAGCACTTCCAGGATTTTTAACTCCATTTAGAGGCGATCGGTATCATCTAAGCGAGTATAGAGGGAATGGGGGACGACCAAGGACAGCAAGAGAATTGTTCAACAAGAAGCACTCTTCACTAAGAAATGTAATTGAGAGGTCATTTGGGGCATTAAAGAATCGCTTCACCATTTTGAGACAGATGCCTCCATTTACAATTCGGAAGCAAGCACTTGTTGTAATTGCTTGTTGTGCTCTCCATAATTACATTCGTGATCAAGATGCGATGGATAGAAACTTTTCCCTATATGGAGATCCGGAGTATCCATGCGGACCTACAGAAGTGGAGGTTGTAGATGATACATTGCATGATACACCTGGAATAAACATGCTTAGAACAAGGATTGCAAATAAAATGGTGCGAGATCATAATATGCCTGAGATTTCATGACTTTGTGTTTCGGACTTTTGTAATTTTGTATTTAAGTACTCACTTATCAAATTCAATGTGATGAAGTTGAACAATGAACTATATTACTTCATTATTGTGATGTTATGTATGAAAGGGTCTATGTAGAGATTTATAAGATATTCTTCTTTTAGCTAGCTCTTATTGTACAAATTTTACTTACGAAATTTTCTTCCAAGTAAGCAAATATGATCATGTTTAGAATGTTTGTTTTCACTTACTATAAACAAAATTAAATTGATGAGCATTTTATGATAATGAGAATTCAAAACCAAGTTTACACTTTATTTTAAAAAAAAAAAAGCAATTGGGAAAATTTTAGTACAAACTTAAAAAATTTTCTTCCAAGTAAGCAAATATGATCATGTTTAGAATGTTTGTTTTCACTTACTATAAACAAAATTAAATTGATGAGCATTTTATGATAATGAGAATTCAAAACCAAGTTTACACTTTATTCAAAAAAAAAAAAAAAAAAAAGCAATTGGGAAAATTTTTGTACAAACTTAAAAAATTTTCTTCCAAGTAAGCAAATATGATCATGTTTAGAATGTTTGTTTTCACTTACTATAAACAAAATTAAATTGATGAGCATTTCATAAGAATGATAATTCAATACCAAGATCACACTTTATTAAAAAAAAAAAAACACTTTCAAACAAATTGGAACAGAAATTTTTTGCAGTTACCAAACGTGTTTCTATTCTTTTTCTATTCCAGAAACAGAAATTTTATACAGTTACCAAACATGTTTCTGTTCTTTTTCTATTCTAGAAACAGAAATTTTATACAGTTACCAAACGCGTTTTTTTGTTCAAAAATTGTTCCCCGGAATAGAAACACTTTTTTCTATTTCTGTTTCCTGGAACAATTTTTAAACAGAAACGTTATCAAACGCACCCTTAAGTGTCACTCTGGCCAAAACGCTAACGTGTCAATTTTCCGGCGAAATGAATGCAAAACAGCGTTCTTTTGCGGGCGACATGGCCAAACAATGCCAAAACAATGTCATTTTGGTGCTGATGTGGTAAAAAAAATTAATATAAAAATTAATTAAATTTAATTTAAAACTAAATTTATTTAAAATATTTAAAAATACAAATACAAATATTTAAAATTTTAAAAAATTTTAAAATTTTTAAAAAATATTTAAAAAAAAGGGAGGCGGTTGAGGGCTGAACCCTCGGCCGCCGCCGCATCCCCACCGCTGCCTCCACCTTTTTTAATTTTAAATTTTAATTAGAAAAATTTTAAAAAAAAAAAGGGTAGGCGGTTAAGGGCCGAGGGCTGGCCCTTTTTTTTAATTCTTTTAATTTTTAAATATTTTTATTTTTATTTTTAAATTTTTTAAATAAATTTAGTTTTAAATTTAATTAAATTAATTATTATATTAAATTTTTACCATGTTAGTACTAAAATGATGCTGTTTTGCATTCGCTTCGTCGGAAAATTAACACGTCGGCGTTTTGGTCAAATTTTGGCAGTGGCACTTAAGTGATCAATTTCTCTTCGATTTTTGTATTTAAGTGTCACTTTCGTAAGTTTTGGCACTTAAGTGTTCTTTTGTGCCAACTTATGGCACTCCAGGGGTCCGCACGTTTAGTTTAGCTCAAAAGTCAAAACCTGAGGTACTTTAAGTACAGTTACAATTTGCCAGAATAACTGAAGTCAAGCCCCCAAAAGTAATTAGAAAACACCAGTCAAGTTCAGCCTGTGAGTTTTTCTTAAGAATTTTGGTAAAGAGTGCCCTGGAGGCACTTATAAGCGACTTAAATAGCAAAAGTTTACGATTTTCAATGCACTACTAGTTTTGTATCATATGTAATCAATGCTCTGAAAAATCGAAACTTTCTTACCTAAGCATGCATAACCAGTATCATGGATACTCGTTACAAGACCATTTTTAATAAATTACAATTGGGACTATTTATGCATAAAAAAGATAATGTAAAAGAGTCTTTCTTAATTGATCAAGTCATGAAATTGAAGTAACAAAGATTTTGTGGTTACCTTTATCCAAGCATTTTGTTTTGTTGGCTTTTGCAACCTGAACAGAACCTAAAATTGGGGTTTTTGACATTGACTTGCCTAGAACAATTAGTTCATTTCAAACTTTTTCCTATTCTCTCCATTTCTATTTCTCTTCAATTTTAAGGGCATGCATGATAATCATTCTATTTCTGTTCCAAAACCATTTTGCTATTCAAGACTTGTTTCTGGAACAGAAATCTGTATGGTAAAACTATTTTATTTTTCTATTTCTGGAATAGATTTCTACTCCAAAAATAGGTTTAAAATAGAAATTAGAAGTAAAAAGTTTTTACTTTTTTATTTATGGAACATAAATGAGAAATAAAAACTCTTTTCATTATTTGTCATCACTATTAGTCGATTGCTCATTTGTCGTCGTCGGCCGCCGTTCGCCACCCGTTGCTGCCACTCCCCACCATTGGCCACTATTATCGTCGATCGCCACCCACCGCCCCAGCTAGTTGCCGTCACTAGCCACCAGCCGCCGCCGCCGCCAACGCCATCGGTCATCGGTTGCCAGCCACCAGCCACCAGTCGCCGGTCGCTGATCGCCAGTTGCCACCGCCCCCATTGGAAGAAAGAAATTTCACGTCATTATTAAACGGATTTCTATTTCAGAAATAGAAATTTTGTATCGTTGTCAAATGTGTATTTTTTTATTTAGAAATTCATCTAAGAATAGAAATAGAAAAATCTATTTCTTTTTCAGAAATCAATTTCTACCCAGAATAGTTATCATTCGCGCTCTAAGTGTCCAAAGTCTATATTTAAAGATCAAGTCTATGACTCGTTTTTATCTTTGTTAGGATGTAATGTCACCTCTAAGATATATGGTCCTAAGCCATTCAAATCTTTGTGAGAGTGCAGATTGAGCGAGAGAGAAACACACACTCTTCAAGACAGATTCGATACGAACCGACTGCTTTGCTTGCCAAAACAAAAAACCCAAGGAAGATCCGCTGAAAGATTTCCTTCAGTGGCTCCGAGACTACCTTTTGCAAGACACTTTCTTTGTTGGATATTTCAACAGTTTCAAAATATTTGAAAGTAACATTTTTTATAGAAATTATGATAGTCATGAAAGTCATTCAATCTACAAAGCAGTGCGAAGGCCTTCTCTAACTCTTGGATCCAGAGAGTTGTAGTCTCAGGATCGCCCGCTCCTGAGAATCTTGGCGAGTTCAGCTTCAGAAACTGCTCAACTAACTTGTGCACAATATATGACTTACCTCGCCTCAACACCTCCCTGCACATTAGTACATCTCATATATCATATATAAATGCATCAAGCGTAATCAATAATTGGAACACTTTATATCATTTATCAAATATCACAGGGGTCATCGTTTTGATACGTCTCATTCCGTGCCACACAATTTCGTCCCATAATCAGGTGCGGCTATCTCAATCACTCAAGCATGTCCTAATTATTTACGACTCAACAGCCACGACCGACTCAACAGTCAGCGGTCATCCGGCATAATCAAGCATCGTTCCGCTCCGTTGGGTACAGCAACGTCTACATCTAGACGGCATTCCCGAAGGAGCATCGGCCCAGCCTCCATTGCGACCGGCATTCGTTGTCAAGGGCATCTGAACTTAATCAGGCATCGTCCCGCATGAATGCATCAAGACGGATTCCGATAATGACCACATGCACATCCATGCTCAGCCAAGAATATCGTGTTTTGCACTCAAATACTTCCATTTCAAATAATAGATTTAGCCAATTTTCTTCATATTAAAAATACCCGGTAAAATAATTATATATGGTCATTATACGTGGTCACACGATCTAATCGAACCATAAAACGTGATACTCTCCAATTTCAAAATTCCACGATTTTATATCGTATATAAAATATTTTTTGTGTTAAAACCCAACACCCGATATTTTTCTAATTAAATACCACAAATTATATTTTACAATAATAATAAAATAAAAAAACCATCACCAAGCACTCAATTGCATAATTTAGCACTCAATTTCACAAATCAATTCAACCACGATGATCAGCGTAAAATTCTACTAACCGGTTATCCCGGTATAATTTACACTAGTTAAAATTGATTAAATAAATTACAAATTATTTAAATTAAACCACTTAATTATTCTACATAAGCTAACCGGGCTAATCTACTTAAGCTAATTAAACTAATTTACTAAGCGAACTACATTATCTAATTAAGCTAACTAACCACCTAACTAACTAATTGGCCTAACTACATAACCTAACTAACTAATTGAAATAACTAAGGATTAACACTAATCCACCTAACTAAGTGCAATTAACTTCCTAATCCAAGATTAGGGCGTTAACTCACCGGATTAGCAAGAAAATGGGTTCACGGTGACGACGGCGCGATGGTGGTGAGATCCCGTGTCCACGGAAACTCCAACAAAGGCTCAGAAGAGGCCGAAAACCACAAAGGGAGCTCACGGTTTGGACTGGTCAAAGCTGGCTCTGCTCGGTCTTAAGTTGAGGCGAAGCTAGGACGGCACTGCTGGAGCGGACGGAGCCAGGCAGCAGCAACGGGCGGTGGTCAAGCGGTCGAACGGCAGTGGTGAGCTAGCGAGCTGGTGGTCAAGCAAAGCTGTGGCAATTCAAGATGGCAGATGGTCGAGCAAGGGCTAGTGTTCAGCTCGGACGAGGATAGGCGGGCGAGGAATGGCGAGCTGCAGCTGCTGGCATCCTGGCGTGAGGTTGGTCGCTAAAGTGGCCGTGTCCACAACAGCTCCAACAAAGGCTCAGAAGAGGCCGAAAACCACAAAGGGAGCTCACGGTTTGGACTGGTCGAAGCTGGCTCTGCTCGGTCTTAAGTTGAGGTGAAGCTAGGACGGCACTGCTGGAGCGGACGGAGCCAGGCGGCAGCAACGGGCGGTGGTCAAGCGGTCGAACGGCAATGGTGAGCTAGCGAGCTGGTGGTCAAGCAAAGCTATGGCAATTCAGGATGGCAGATGGTCTAGCAAGGGCTGCTGTTCGGCTCGAACGAGGACAGGCAGGCAAGGAATGGCGAGCTGCAGCTACTGGGATCCTGGCGTGAGGTTGGTCGCTGAAGTGGATGTGCAGAGGAGTTGGAAAGAAGAAGATGGAGCAGCAAGGAAGTTAGCTGAGGAAGAAGAAGCTGTTCTGCAGGGGGGAAAAGGGCTAGTCGCATACAAGAAGAAGGAGGGGGACAAGAGGGCTTGGGAGTCGAAGTAAGAGCCAATGGCCATCCAAGGTAAATATCCTAAGCACTTGAGTGAAATGCCACAAAGTCTTCTGCCCTCCAAGTCAATGCAGCCTCCAAGGGGTGATTTTCCTTCAAATTCTCCACAAACAAAGCAAATTGGCAGCCCAAAAATGCCCATGCAGCAGCCCCTACGAATTTCTTCCATTTTCTTCACCAAATAAACCAAATTGGCATCCAAAATTCCTCTAATTCAGCCCACAAAATCCAAGCATCAACCAATGGCCAATTTCCTCTCATTTCCTTCACAAACAAAACCTTTTTGGTGGCCTAAAATCCAATTAAAGGTGCCCCTCCGAATTTCCTTTTATTCTTTTTGCCGAATTCGATTTTTCCGCCAAAATTCCGGGCTCAGCGGAATTTTCTCAAAAGATGAGAAGAGGTCCTAAAAATAAATCGTGACTCGCTTGAACATTCGATTCCCGAAACCGAGTTCAATTTCGTGGTTAAAATCGACCGGATGCAATTTTAGCGCGACCTAACCTACCGGGTAGCTTTTAGGGATTTTAACACGTTTGACCCGTGGTCGATAATTTCGACCCACGTTTGTTCATCTTCGACTCGTTGGCGACTCTCAATTGTCGTAAAAATTTCAAGGTTTCAATTACAAGCAACGAGTACAGAATCGATAGAAAATCGAGTTAGTGCCGTTCGACGCGAATTTTGCGATCATGTGGAATCACCCACAATTCAATTCCATGTTTCCGTTGAATCGACTTATATCCGATCACTAATCGATTATAATGGTACCGTATTGACCCTTGCCGATTATCACAGTTGAGCAGTCGATTTCCGATTGAATTCTCAAGTCTACCGCGTTTATATTCCCTTAACGGCTTCACCTAATAAATCAATTAACTCGAGAGTGATCAGCTCCGAGAAAAAGGACTATAGGCGCGTCGACGAAATGCCCATTTCATAAAATCGGGACGGGGTCGAAATTCAAGATATCACATCAACTCAACTTAACTCAATTTTAAATATAGAAAACTCATGTATTGAATTTTCCAGCTCGATCGAACTCACTTGACTCGAAGTATTCACATTCGCCCTTCTTGCTTGTGTTAAAAATTATATCAAAGGTTGAGAGTGTAATTACATGTTAAAAAGCAATTATATTAGTGTCTTTAATGTTATCTGTCACCGAAATTAAAAACAAATTCTAGATAAAATAAGATAGTCAATTAGGCCCGCAAGTCGTTGAGTCGGGCTCCCAGTGGGCTCTCGTAACCACTATGGCTATTATTTTGTTCAATAAAACTTCTGTTAGAAGATTGTCTAACACAAAAATAAATTAGTGGTTACACATTTACTGCCATCGAAATCCAGATTATGCAACCACATCAAATTGTAGGTTCTTGTATAAATTCTATGGATCATAAAAAATAAAAAATAAAAGTAGGGACGATGCGTTCCAAAACAAAGGTAAATTGCATATCTTGAATTCTACTTCGGATGTACAAAATTACATAAGTGGTCTTATTTCTTTTAGAAGAGTAGAAACACATTAGTAAATTAGGTCTTGAGTTCAGGTTTCAAATTACCCACAAGAAAAATATGTATATATTGAGTAACTCTTACCTCCATACATGAGTATTACAAAACTAAAGTATCAATACCACTCACTTGGGAATGCCCCAAAACCAAATATCAAACATTACTCGAACGATTGATCTTGCGATCCTATCAAATAAGCGAGAAATAATATTAAAATTGAGTAACACATCACATCAACTACAAAACAGTTATACTACGCCTAATGGCTAACAAAACGAGTCCCACGCATTAATAAATCACATACTCAAAGTGATTATTCAAGTCATTTGTAACGCGGAGCTTGAGGGCAAAACTTTGTTATGCCATGACCTTTTCCTCTGAATCTCGTTGCAAATGTACTTATAATCAATAGAAAGCCCTTCAAACACACTATAAGGATCCCAACTTGACCATCCCAAAATAAAGCCGAAAATCGACAAAATACGGGCCCGAAGATGTTGGACGTGCACTGTTCATCGAATGCTGAAAACTTCAAAATTTTGTTTCGCACAAATTGTGAACTCAAATCAAGATCCGTGAAATCTTACAGCTCCAAAATACCCGAAACTATCATTTCTATGAAAATATATGACTCAATGACTCAAAAATCGAATTTCGACACTCGATTTTCCTAAAATTCTGAATTTGAGTCATAAATTCGGAAAATACTTTGATTGGATGAACGAGGGGTTAAGATCTTACCAGGCATTATGTTATGTAGTCGGGTCAACTTAGTGACGTGTTCGGGGCGTGCATGTGCCAAACCCCCTTCCTCTTTCCCCCTCTTCTTCTTATTTCTTTCTTTTCCTTTCTCTCTCCCGAAGTGGCTCCGCCTCGGCCCACATCTTTTTGCTTTATTTACTAGTCAACACTTATTTTTTTATTTCTTTCCTGACAGTTCAAACTAATATTTTACGGCAAAGATGCCTGACATGACCAGGAGCAATCCCAATCTGCTCCAGGACCTGGCAGCACCAACCCATTAGGACACTTCAGGTTGGCTCGAAAGTGAAAACCCGAGGTACTTGAAGTACAATCACAATTTGCCAATATAACTGAAGTCAGCCCACAAACATAATCAGAAAACACCAGTCGAGTTCAGCCTGTGAGTTTTGCGTACGGACTTTTTTAAAGAATGACCCGGAGGCAATTATAAGCAATCTAAATAGTGAAAGTTTACATTTTTCAATGCATTGTTAGTTTTGTGTCATATGTAATCAGTGCTTTAAAAATCGAAACTTTCTTATCGAAATATGCATAACAAGTATCCTAAACACTCGTTAACAAGACCCCTTTTTTACATGAGGGATGATTTACGTATCAAAGAGATAACCTAAGGGAATCTCTCTTAATTGATCAAGTTATGAAATTGAAATAATGAAGGATTATGTAGTTAGCTTTATTCAGGCATTATGTTTTCTTGGCTTCTGCAGCTTGAAACAGAACCTAAAACTGGAGTTTATGACATTGACTTGCCTGAAACAATCGGTTCATTTCAAACTTTTTCCTATTCTCCATTTCTATTTCTTTCTAATGATCAAGTCTAGGACTCGCATCCCCAAAGACAGATTCGATCTGAGCCAGTTGCTTTGCTTGCCAGAACAAAAAAAAAAACCGAGGAATATTCACTGAAAAATTTCCTTCAATGGCTTCAAGACTACCTTCTGCAAGATACTTTCTTTATTGGATATTTCAATAGTTTTAAATATTGGATATTTCAATAGTTTTGAAATATTCAAAACTAATGTTTTTCTATAGAAATTGCAATAGCCATGAAAGCCATCATTTTGTTATGATTTTGTAACGTATTATAACGGTTTAATAACAGTTTTATAATGGTTGCCATTTGTCGCACCTAGTTTTGTATCCAACCGGCAAAAGTATAGACATTACTTCCATGCCTTAAACAATTAATCTTGATCTTTTATCTTACATTTCCAACAATTTTTATATTTTATATTATCTAATATTTTCAAGGATCTTAAGGATAATTGCCTTATAGATTCCCACATTGGAATTGCCCCTACTACCACCACTGTCGAAATTGAACGAGGACTCAGAGATGGTGAAGGACAAGTGTTGCATATTCATGGATGATTTAATGTGGACCACTGCTAAGTATCAGCACAAAAGAGCTTTTGGTCGTTTCGATAAGTTATTGAGTACTAGGTAAAATCCTTATTTGAGACTTGGATACCTATGTTTGTTTTTACTAGAGGAAGTTGAATGTTTGTAGGTGTTCTCTCTCAGGTAAATTTAAGAATGGTTCTTGTACGTATATGCGCCTTGTCATTATAAAAGTGCATGGAAAGTTATTCTGTACACGAGCTGAGTCTGGTTTGTGAACCAGATAGAGCAAGAGACAATTACACAGGAGGGAACTAGGCAAAGAAACTGAGGTACTCGTCCACAGTTGTGTATTTCACTTCCGGATAGAGCTCTGAAGCCTCTGTTCCGATCGAAGGGTCTATCTCATAGTTTGTGTGATCTCCCTTCACAAAGGTTGAGTGGGCTATGGCCAAAAGGATGTTGATGGGCAATGGAGACTCTGCAACAGTCAAAAAAGGGAAAAAAGAAGAAGTAAACATTGGGCTATAACCAAGAAACCAAACGAAAAGCTGACATCTCTCTGTGTGTTTCCTGTCTATATTGCTTCTAGGTAATCGACTAACCTTGGATCTTCTTGAGAAGCTCATCTTCCAAGAGATATGTCTTCTCAAGGGTTGTCCCGATCTTCTTCTCCCAGAGGGAAACAATCTCACTGAAGCTCAGAACATTGGCCGGCAGTCTCAGGTAGACGATCTTGTTCAGAGTTCTGGGGTCATCCACCGTTTTGATAGTGTATGTGGCAATATCTTCCTCCTTGACAAAAACAACTGAAAAACAGAACAGGGAACAGAGATTAAGCAGCCACTTCTGAAAGTCAGCTACAACATGTCTGAAGTTATAAAAAAAAAAAAGATCAATTACAGAGCTTAGATGAGACACAGGGCTACCGAAATAGTTTCCTTGCTCGTCTGACGACATTTCTTATGATTGACATCACCAAAAAATTGAGGAGCATCATTTTCATAGTACACATAACATTTAATGTGCATTATAAGCTGTCACAGGTTGAGTCTATTAAACCCATTTCAGGCAAACATCTCTCCAATATCTGCTATATCTAAATTGCTCATGAAACCAACACAAGTTTAGAGAAGTTTCAATATGCATAAGATAGCGGATGGTTATGCCTGAGGTGTTGTTAGTGTCTTCTTGGAATCGGAATGTGTAGTCACAATTCAAAGAATAAAACAAAAAGTTGGCCTTCAAAACCATTTACCTTTTGTATTTCCATCACCTATGATTGTGACTTTGTCCCTTGGAGGAGCTTTTGCGCCCATCTGTCCCAAGGTTAGAAGAAAGTAACCAGCGAAGCCATTCGATGGAACATAAGTGAAAGGGATTCCTTCGGCCTCGATTGCTCTCCTGATCTTAGCTTTCATGCCAAAAAGGGTCGCTGCTGGCTCAACCGCATGGGCATGGTCCACGTCGGTACCAAATTCAGAAGGAAGGAACCTCTACAGAATTTATGAACATCTCTAAAAAGAGTTCCAAACAAGGGAACACAAGCTAATGTAATGAAATTATCCCGAGGAAAGCGGAAAATATATCCATATCAATTTTGGATGGTATGCGTGCAACTATAAAATTGTACTTTCAGGAGCTTTTCTTAATGTATCCATCTCTATTTTTCAACATATTTACAGTGCAAAATGAACCTCTTAAGAATGATCCACGGGAAATATTGCGACAAATTGAATAGTTTATATGCCGAATATGAATTTCCAAAACTTTAAGAGCATTATAAACAACACCTTCCAAAATATAAGAAGGTAAACAGCAGTTCCATTTTTTTCAATGACAATATTTTCAGAAACTATCAACTACCATCACCTGCCTTAATATTTCCGGCTTCTTTAATTGCTGCTATGATTTTGACCTGATCGGCGAGCTGCACTCCTCCCACTGCCGAGATCACCACATCAACTTGCTTGATTGCCGTCACTAAGCTCTCGTGATCATAAATATCTCCCTGCAAATTCGAATAGAACACAAATCTAATGTGAGAATATGCCACCATGTTGTTAAAATACAGCAAGAAGTATTTACTTTCCAAAAATGTATTCCGTGTCATACATAAACTACCGAAACCCCTGAGCTCTTGAAGCTTTCAATGAGCTTTGACTTCTCGACATCAGAGGCCGTGCTCTCTCTAACCAATGCATAAGTGGGGTGACCAGCTTTTGCACTCTCCACCACCAGATGCTTGCCAATGTATCCAGTCCCACCAATGACCAAAATCTTGCTCTTCTCTGCCATTTCTTTACACTTTCTAAGGCACAAGAAATATAGAAAGATGGAAATTTGACTTTGCAGGCTTGAAGTATTTTTCCAGGAGTTGTAGGCTAATAGACCAGATTCAGAGGAGCTTAAATAAGGAGAATTTGAAGGTATGATCCATCCGAAGAACCGCATCTAACTTATTGTCCAGGTTCTAGCCTTATCCCTTCATTTCTGCATTTGCATATTCTATTGTCAGCCCCCTATGATTTTAAATGTTGACCATGCCGAAGTCTTTCTTATTGGCAAACCAATGAACTCAATCCTTGAATAAAAAAGAAAAAACTATCGATCCTCTTTAAATGAATAATCTATCTTTTTCTGTCAAAAATATGCATTCTCTATCTGTTTCTGTATGATGATGCGGATGGAACATTCCATCATCCTAGGTTTTGTTCGATCCCTCAAGAATCTACTTTCCTTTAGAATTGAACCCGCCTGTACAGGAAGCTTAGAAATAGAAAGCTGTTTGAATGTCACTGTTTTGAAAGTGTCAACCCAAGATTGTTGCTGTAACATGGTCTTAATTTCCTGGGCAAGTAACTTCACTTGCTTGCACCCCAACTGAAATGATTAAATATACTGATTCTAACTTCACTAGTTAAGATTACGGATACACAAGCTAACCATTAGGCAACTAATTTGTTATAGACTAACGTGTGATTGATCAGTCGATGAGAAGGACTTCCCAACCTAACCCGCCAAAACTCTGATTAATCACTTTAAATAGAATTTAAACTGCAGTGGTTGAATCCAGAGAAGGACTTCCCAACCTAACCCACCAAAACTTTGATTAATCACTTTAACTAGAATTTACACTGTAGTGGTCGAATCCTGAGATAAAGCAGGGGCAGTGGCACCAGAAGGAAAAATCCAGTATCAGCATTTACAATGCCTGAAGGGAGGTTTTGAGAGCTATCATCGACAACCAGCCAATCGAGTAGTGCCTTGTTGACAAGTTCCAGGACTTGATCATGAGGGCAGTGCCCCCGCCTAAGGATGACTAAGGATGGGTTTGAGTAGAACTCCTTGATATGAATGGCCTCGGTGGGATGAGCTCACAGGTCCTGATCACCACAGATTAACTGCAGCGGGCACGAGAGTTTGCTCAATATGCTGTCCAGGGTATATCTGCTCTGGTTCATCATGAGCCACGACATTAATCGGCACCCTATATATATATTTCTTTACTTCAGCATAAAGGGAAAATACCTTCGAAAAACACGAAAAACTCAGGTAACGACAGATATCATCGATCCGATCTGAGTTGAAGGGAGATCGTGTGGAGTTAGTTGAAGAATTCAGGACTATGCGACTACCTTATGTTAGATCAAATTGAGGAGGAGAACATCGTTTTGTTCCTGTAGTATATTTCTCCAGCACTGGGGTCCACTGCCGGCATAGTTATTGTCTCGATAAGATAGTCATCTACATTTGAGGAATCTATGTAAACCTGGAGAAAAGAAAAACTGATTTATGTGGCCGGTGTAGCATAATTAGCATTGCACAAATAGAGTCTAGGAGCAAAAAAAAAATTATTTATTCAACATAAGGAGCTAGAGTCTTTCTAGACACCATCAGAGGCCTTGACCCAGTTGTTGCGATAAGCCTGCCTCGGCAGGGTAAGCCCTAAGATTTTGCTCATCGGATCGCAGCAGGGTGGGCGAACCATCTAGGAAATTTCAACACTCAGTAAGTCTACACAGCTCATCCGCATTTCGGTTCACTTCTCTCAAAAATTTTAATGCCCTTTCTGGGTTTTGTTTAACCATCATTGTCTCGGCAAAGAGGCCCGACAGGAGCAGGAGCAATCCCCATCTGCTCCTTTCAGGACTCGGCAGCACCAACCCATTGGGACACTTAGGTTAGCTCGAAAGTCAAAACCTGAGGTACTTTAAGTACAATTACAATTTGCCAGTATAACTGAAGTCAGACCACAGAAGTAATCAGAAAACACCAGTCAAGTTCAGCCTGTGAGTTTTTCTTAAGAATTTTGGTAAAGAGAGGCACTTATAAGCATTTAAATAGCAAAAGTTTACAGTTTTCAATGCACTACTAGTTTTGTATCATATGTGATCAGTGCTCTGAAAATCGAAACTTTCTTATCTAAGCATGCATAACAAGTATCCTGGATACTCATTAAAAGACCATTTTTAATAAATTACAATTGGGACTATCTATGCATAAAAAAGATAACATAAGGGAGTCTTTCTTAATTGATCGAGTCATGAAATTGAAGTAACGAAGATTTTGTGGTTAGCTTTATCCAAGCATTTTGTTTTGTTGGCTTTTGCAACCTGAACAGAACCTAAAACTGGGGTTTTTGACATTGACTTGCTTGGAACAATTAGTTCACTTCAAACTTTTTCCTATTCTCTCCATTTCTATTTCTCTTAAATTTTAAAGGCACGCATGATAACCATTCTACTTCTGTTCCAGAACCATTTCTCTATTCCAGACTTCTTTATAGAACAGAAATCCGTTTGATAAAACTAATTTATTTTTCTATTTCTGAAATAGATTTCTACTCCGAAATAGGTTTGAAATAGAAATTAGAAATAAAAATCTTTTACTTTTCTATTTATGAAATATAAATGAAAAATAAAAACTCTTCTAATTATTTTTCATCGCTATTAGTCGATTGCTCATTTGTCATCGCCGGCCGCCGTTCGCCGCCCGTTGCCGCCACTCCCAGCCATCGGCCGCTGCTACCATCGGTTGCCGCCCACTGCCCCCACCAGTTGCCGTCGCTAGCCACCGGCCTTCGTTGCCGCTGTCGGTCGTCGATCGCCAGCTGCTTCCACCGTCGGTCATCGGTTGCAGGTTGCTGGTTGCCGGTCACTAGTTGCCACCATCGCCATTGGAAAAATGAAATTTCATGTCATTATTAAACGAATTTCTATTCCGAGAATATAAATTTTGCGTTGTTATCAAACGCATATTTTTGTTTAGAAACTCATCTAAAAAAAAAATCTATTTCTCTTTCGGAAATTAATTTCTAATCAGAATGGTTATCTTTCGCACCTTAAATGCGCAAAGCCTATATTTAAAGATCAAGTCTAGGACTCATTTTTATCTTTGCTGGGATGTAATGTCACCTCTCAGATATATGGTCCTAAGCCATTCAAATCTTTGTGGGAGTGGAGATTGAGCGAGAGAGCAACACACACTCTTCAAGGCACATTCGATACGAACCGGCTGCTTTGCTTACCAGAACAAAAAACCCGAGGAAGATCTGCTGAAAGATTTCCTTCAATGGCTCCAAGACTACCTTCTGCAAGACACTTTCTTTGTTGGATATTTCAACAGTTTCAATATATTTGAAAGTAACGTTTTTTATAGAAATTATGATAGTCATGAAAGTCATTATTAAAGTTTGCAATGACTCTCTCTTGTTATAACCGTGACCCCTCAATAGAACTAGGTAACCTTTTTTATTTTTCTTTATTTTTTCTTCTCTTATTAAAGTTAGGCAAGAGGACGAAGTCAGAACCAGAGAAGACTAATTCAATGATAAGTGAGGGCTCAAAAACGTGTCACTTTAAGATGGAGATAATTGATGTAACATGGTCCTGTTTAACGCAGAAGAACAACTGCATGAGCACTCTACTGTGTGGCACTGTGGCTGACCTGACAGTAATTTTCATTTATTTATGAAGATATAACCTACGCCTGCAATAAGTATTGTCGATACCTGATGATTCGTCAGCAATACCACGAGTCTTGCTGATTCAACCGACTCATACATTGCTTGAAAAGATTGGCAAGAGCAGCGCAATCTTCTGATGGCTTTTTCATTTTTAAAAAGTCGAGCATCCTGAAATTGTTACTTCATTCGTTCTGCAGGACTTTTACTGCCCAAACTCTCTAAGATACTTTATCTAATCATCGAGCTACGTCAAGCGAGTGGAAAAGGAGGACCTGCCAGTATCAATTGAGAAATTTTTTGGTACGTGGATGCGCAAAGTTGTTATAAAAGTGCATGGAAAGTCGTTCAGTACATGTGAGTTGAGACTGGTCTGCGATTCAGATACATAGCAAGAGACAATTACACACGAGGGAACTAGGCAAAGAAATTGAGGTGCTCATCCACAGTTGTGTATTTCAACTTCCGGATAAAGTTCTGAAGCCTCTGCTCCAATCGAAGCATCTATCTCATAGTTTGTGGTATCTCCCTTCACAAAGATTGAGTGACGTATGGCCAAAAAGATGTTAATGGGGAGTGGAGACTCTGCATCAGTCAAAATTCGGGAAAAGAAGAGAGTAAATATTGGGCATTAACCAAGAAACCATCAAAGGAAAGCTGATATCTTTTTATATGCTTTCTATTTATGCTGTTTCTGCGTATCGACCAACCTTGGATCTTTTGGAGGAGTTCATCTTCCAAGAGATATGTCTTCTCCAGGGTCGTCCCGATCTTCCTCTCCCAGAGGGAAACAATCTCGTTGAAGCTCAGAACATTCGCTGGCGGTCTCATGTAGAGGATCTTGTTCAGAGTTCTTGGGTCATCCGCTGCCTTGATAGTGTATGTGGCAATATCTTCCTCCTTGACAAAAATAACTGACAAATAGAACAGGGAACACAGATTGAGCACGCACTCCTGAAAGCAATGATTGATCAATTATAGAGCTAAGATCAGACCGAGAGCTACCAAAATAGTTCCCTGTTCGAGTGATGACATTGCTTATAATCGACAACAATCAGACGGCTACTTGCAAATAAAAATTCAGGATCAATAGCATTTCACACCTCAGCAAACATCTAATGTGTATTCTAAACTATGATGGGTTAAGTCTACTAGATGCGTTTCAGGCAAACATCCCTCCAAAATCTGCTAGGTCTACACTGCTGAGATATGCATAATAGTGGGACGCGCTGAAGAAGCTCAACAGCTTCACAATGAGAGATACCAAGAGCGAACCTGAATCCGCTGGACCCATCTTCACTCAAAAGTTTAAGTTAATAAGTTATGGGACAACTAAAATTATTAATTGCTCCACAGCACACAAAGTCTCCCGAGGTGTGAATGATTATGCCTGAGGATCCATAGGGTCTTCTGAGAATGTGAATGTACTTACTCACTACAACGCGAAGAACAAGACAGAGAGCTGGCCTTCAGAACAATTACCTTTCGGATTTCCATCACCTATCATTGTGATTTTATCCCTCGGAGGAGCTTTAGCACCCATCTGTCCCAAGGTCGTAAGAAAGTGTCCGGCAAAGCCATTGGATACAACAAAAGTGAAAGGAATTCCTTCAGCCTCGATTCCTCTCCTGATCTTAGCTTTGACCCCGAAAAGGCTCGCTGCTGGCTCAACTGCGTTGTGACGGTCCACGTCGGCTCCAAATTCAGAAGGAAGGAACCTCTGCAAAATTCATGAACATCTCTAAAAAGAGTTCTAGACAATGGAGCAGAAGCTAATGTTATGACAAAAGGGAAAATATATCCATATCAATTATGGATGGTAGTTGTGCAACTATAAGATTGTATTTTCAGAAGCTTTTGTCACTGTATACATCTCTATTTTCCGACATTTTTGCGATGCAAAATGAATGCATTTGGAATGATTCTTGGAAAACATTGCGACAAAATGGATAGTTTGAGATATTGAATAGAGTTTCCGAGAGCATTATAAACAACACCTTCCATAATACAAGATGGAAAAGAGCAATTCCATTTTTTTCGATGAGTATTTTCAAAAGCTGTCAAATACTGTCACTTGCCTTTACATTTCCAGCTTCTTTGATTGCTGCAATGATCTTAACCTGATCGGCGAGCTGCGCTCTTGCCACCGCCGAGATCACCACATCGACTTGCTTGATTGCTGTCACTAAGCTCTTGTGATCATACATATCTCCCTGAAAAGTCAAATAGAACAGAATTTTATGTGAGCTTATGCCGCCAGGTGGTTGAAATACAACAAATAGGATTATTTTCCAAAAATGTTTTACGAGTCATACATAAACTATCGAAACCCCTGAGCTCTTGAAGCTTTCGATGAGCTTCGACTTCTCGACATCAGAAGCCGTGCTCTCTCTAACCAGTGCATAAGTCGGGTGACCCGCTTTTGCACTTGCCTCCACCAGGTACTTGCCAATATATCCAGTCCCTCCGATGACCAAAATCCTGCTCTTCTCTGCCATTTTTGTCACTTTCTCAAGGCACAAGAATTAAAGAAAGAAGATGAAAACTTGACCTTGCAGGCTGGGCTTTTTCCCCCGGAGATGTAGGCTAATATACCAGATTGAGTGGATCTTAAATTAGGAAAATTTGACATTATTTTTGTCGCATTATAGTTTATTAAGGCAACTTGACTATCACGTGCTGCAGCTCACTTTCCCCACCGGTTACTCCAAGATTTCACAGGTCAATGCTACAATTATAAACTTCTCCACCTGACATTAGTCAGTATCTCTGTCACTGCAGCTAATTCCACTAATTACCTTACTTAGCATCTCTATGTCCCTTCTTATATTGTATCAAAGGTTATTAACAGGATCAGCAGATTCTTGTATCAGGACAAAAGAAAGAAGGAAAAGAAATGGTACAACAACCAAATCTCATTGTATGCACATTGCAAAAAGCATCGGATGCAATATATGTGCTATACATCTGACCCAGTCCAACTTTTTTTTTTTGATGCTTTTTGTTTTCCTTAATGCCAATAACTATTACATGTTCCGGGAATAGAATATAGCGGATTTCAACCCCGAATTCGAAGGATAAGGGCTTGTTCCTCCATCTTTGCATTTGCATATTCTAATGTCAGGCCTCTAGATTGTTTAGTGTGGACCATGCCGAAGTCTTTCTTTAATGGAAAATAAACGCAATCCTTGAAAACAAAAATTACCGATCCTCTTTAGGTAAATATTGTCTTGAACCCACCTGTCGTTCAAATTACAGGAAGCTTCGAAAGAGGAGAAGACTGTTTGAATGACAACGTTTTAAACGTGTCAATCTAAGATTGTCGCTGTAACAAGTTCTCAATCGATGGAAAATAATATTCTTCCTGGCCAACAATGTGCTGCATATACTTCCATTCATCCCTGCGGATGCTCCTGTCCGGTGCTGACATCTAGGGGTACACCGAGTCAGGTCGGTCCGACCGGTGCCAGGCTTAAGCTCAACTCCAAGTGCGAAACTCGATTTGAGCTCGATGGAGTACTATTTCTTCCCCGCTCGCACTCAACTCAATGCAAATACTCCACATACTTGAGCTCAAGAGGGATCGGCTCGATTTTTAAGTGTGTACATATAAAATAAGATACGCAATTAGGCTTGCGAGTCCATCGGGTCAAGTATTTGTAGACTCGAATTTGACTCAACAGGCTAATGGAATGCGACACAACAAGCTACTCGAACTCAATTCCCAAGCAAGTCATTAGTCTAGCATAGGGATGGCAGGGGAAGAACTCGGCTTATCTTGTCTCAGACCTGTCCCACTAACGTTTGAGGATACTGATTGTAGGTATTAAACGACATTATAGGTCAAACAAAGTGGTAGTTGAGACGTACAGATGCACAAGCTAACCATACGGCAACTAATTTCTTATAGAGTAACATGTGATTGACCTCTACCAAGGAGGAGTTCCCAACCTAACCTGCCAAAACTTTGATTAATGCCTTTAAATGGAATTTACACTGTAGTAGCTGAATCCTCAGATATGAAGCAGGGCCATTGGCACTGGCAGGAAAAATTTAAATCTGTATTTACAATTCCGGAAGGGAGGTCTTTGGAGCTATGGTTGGCAACCAATTGAGCAATGCCTTGTTGACAAGTTCCGGGACTTCATCGTGAGGGCAGTGGCCCGCCTGAAGGTTGACTAAGGATGTGTTCGGGTAGAACTCCTTGATACGAATGGCCTTGGCAGGACCGACCCATGGGTCTAGATCACCCCAAATTAACAGCAGCGGGCACGAGAGTTTGCTCAAGATACTGTCCAGGGTATATCTGGTCTGATTCATCATGAACCGTGACATTAATCTGCACCCATATATATATTTCTTCACTTCAGCATAAACGGAAAATACCTTTAAAAAAAGGAAAACTGGGATAGCGATGGATATCATATATCTGATCAAGTTGAAGGGAATCATATGGAACAAGTTGAAGAATTCATGACCATGTGACTACCCTATGTAGATCACATTTAGGAAGGGAACATCAATTTGTACCTGTAGTAAACTTCTCCAGCATTGGGGTCTGCTGCCGGCATAGTTATTGACTCAACAAGATAGTCATCTACATTTGAGGAATCTATGTAAACCTGGAGAAGCAGAAAACTGAATCATGCAGCGGCCATAGCATAATTAGCATAACATGAATAGAGTCTAGGAGTGAAAAAGATAATCACTTATTAGACATGAAGAGCTAGAGCCTTTCTAGACACCATCAGAGGCCTTGACCCAATTGTCGTGACAAGCCCACCTCCGCAGTGGAGGATCTAATATTTTGCTCATCTGATCAGAGCAGAGTGTCTGAACCACTTAGGGAATTTTGAAACTCAGTAACTCCAGATAGCTCATCCTCATTCAGGTTCACTTGGCTCAAAAGATTTGCTTTTGTGGAGTTTTATTCAACTATCATGTTCTCGGCAAAGAGGCTGGCATGACCAGGTGCAATCCCAATCTGCTCCTTTCGGGATTCAGAGGCACCAACCAATTGGGACACGTTATGCTTAGCTTGAAAGTCAAATCCTGAGGTACTTTAAGTAAAATTACAATGTGGCCACATAACTGAAGTCGGCCCACAAACATAATCAGAAAACACCAGTCAAGTTCAGCCTGTCAGTTTTTCCAAGGGATTTTTGTTAAAGAGCATCCAGCACTTTTTAAGCGATTTAAATTACAAAAGTCTACAGTTTTCAAGGCACTGTTACTTCTGTATTATATGAAATCAGTGTTCTGGAAATTGAAAGTTTCGTGTTTAAGCATTTGCAAAAAGTACCCTGGGACACTCATTAACAAGACCATTTGCTCACAAATTACATAAGTGAAGGCATCAAAACAGACAACATAAGGAAGTCTGTCTTAATTAATCAAGATTATGAAATTAAAGGCATGGAGATTCTGTAGTTAGCTTAATTCAGACATATTGTTTTGTTGGCTTCTGCAGCCTGAACAGAACCTAAAACTGGAATTTATGGCATTGAGTTGCCTGAAACAGTTAGTTCTTTCCAATATTTTTCCTACTCTCTCCATTATTATAATTTTAGATACCCAAAACCTACATCTCATGATCAAGTCTAGGTCTCGCTGTTCCCCTTCGCTGGGAAGTAATGTGGCCTCTCAGATATATGGTCCTAAAACTGGAATTTATGGAATATTGTTTTGTTGGCTTCTGCAGCCTGAACAGAACCTAAAACTAGAACTTATGGCATTGACTTGCCTGAAACAGTTAGTTCTTTTCAATTTTTCCCTACTCTCTCCATTATTATTTCTTCAAATTTTAGATACCCAAAGCCCTCATCTCATGATCAAGTCTAGATCTCGCCATTCCCCTTGGCTGGGAGGTAATGCAGCCTCTCAGGTATATGGTCCTAAGCCATTCAAATCTTTGTGAGAATGGAGATTGAGCAAGAGAGCAACATACACTCTTCAAGACGGATTGGATACGAGCTGGTTGCTTTGCTTGCCAGAACAAAAAGCCAAGGAATATCCGCTGAAAAATCTCCTTCAGTGGCTTCACTACAAACTTCTGCAGGAGACTTTCTTCAGAATTCTTGGCTTTAGCACTAGGGTCTCCAAACTGTCCTGCAGAGTTGAGCAGTACTACTCCAGTGACTTGCTCAGGCAATTCCCCAGCAGATACCAAAGCAGTGAATCCTCCAAGGCTGTACATTTAACAAGAATTCACCATTATGTG
This sequence comes from Eucalyptus microcorys, assembly GCA_014182515.1. NCBI lineage: Eukaryota > Viridiplantae > Streptophyta > Magnoliopsida > Myrtales > Myrtaceae > Eucalyptus > Eucalyptus microcorys. The sequence continues at coordinate 28,722,679 of CM024570.1, forward strand.
ATAAGACAAGTTATTGTGGAAGGTCAAAAGGAAGTGAACATGTTTGGTGTTAAAAAATAACTGTTGTGCCTATAAAGATAGAAACCCCATTAGTTATGTACAAAGAAAGGATCCAGTATTCATGATGATGAAGCAAACAAAAGTTAAAACATTAGCTATGATTAAAAGAGCACACCATTAAGGCCTCAACCAACTTTTCGAACATTTCAATGGATGCCTAATTTAATAATCAGAGAACTTCATTTTAAAATGTGCCTGAACTAAGAAGCTTCTTGAATGGAGCCCAATAGTTCACTGTAAAACAGCATCCAATGAAAGTCGAGATATCTGAAGTTGGGCTTTTTCAATTGGGGCTCATGTCGCCTTATATCAGACATACAAGTTTCAGAAACATTACTTTAAAGAAAAGAGAGGTGAGGGGTGAAGATCTTCTGCTTCTCATCATGTCTTTGACTGTGAGTTGCAATAAATTATCAGGAAAGAGGAAAAAATTAAAATAAATCCACAGAAGTTGAAAGCAGACCTGACATTTTTGGCTGAACTAATCAAGATTTCACATTAGAGAGAGAGAGAGAGAGAGAGCCAAGAGTTGAGTTGTGTTTGGTTCTGGAGATATTACTCAAAAGGTTTTTTCGATTAATCAAGTTGCAAATTTGTCAATTTTCAAGTTTAGTAAACCATTTTCAATCCATAAATATTTGTATTCTTTTCACAAAGCTTTCTTTAATAACAATGGTATGGTATTTTTTGGCCCAATAACTCTGGTTGAAAATCAAAAGAACAAGATAAAGGGAAATCTCCACCTTACAACCAATCCATCTCAGTTGGGAAATGCAGAAAAGGGTAAGAAAACAAGGCAGGTCATTCGTTTTATCCTAGAATATTCTACAAAAGGGTATGGCCGGCTTCTGGAGTGATGTTCAGTCCATACTCAACATATAGCCCTTTTATCTCATACACATGTGCTTTAACTTCAAGTGGCTCATTCATATTATTATCATTGTCATTGATACTAACATCCAGAGATGATAAACTCCATATCAGATTAGCAGGAGCATACGAATCAAAATATTCTCTATCAAAACGACATATCAATTAATTATTCACAGTAAAAGCAACAGATAGACAGTACAAATACATATGTTCCTGTTGGCTAAAAACAGAGGAGATTCAATTACTACAATCTTTAATACCTGTTGCCAACTAGAACTGCAGGCTCCCTCACTATCTCCTTCAGGAAATCAACAACTTGATCCTTCCATATCATTGCATCGTATTCAACCAGTGCTTTCTCACTCCAACCAAATCCCAGTAAGTCTAGAGCATAGACTTTGTAGCCTTTAGCCAATTCAGGAATGTTATACCTACATATATGCAGGCAGAAAATCCACGCATTCTCAAATGAGTGAATGAACACGTTAGTCCTAATGTAGCAACAGAAATGGCTAATTAAGAGCAAATGTTGTGAGTATAGTAAAGCCAAATTTTGTAGGCTTGTGATATTAGATAGTGACTCAGCAGAATATACTGTAATTTGATTGTGTTAAAAAGAGAGGAAACCTCTTAGACGGGCTTGGCACTATGAGAGGTCCCAAATGGGTTGACGGACACTTATGACAACTGAAGAAGAGACCCAAGCAAGGCCATGCAAGTGGTTATGTGACCTTTCTCATCTGGTGCATAATGCTCCTGATCCACTCTGAAACATTGTTGAAACCAATCTTCTTCTCTGACAAGTTATATCCTAAGTCCCTAACAAAATTCCCATTCACTGGAAATAGACCTGATTCTTTGCAGGAGACTCAAACTGCTCAAACCAAGAAAATATGTTCAGAGAGTTTCCTAGCTATCATCATTTCTATTTGACTAGCTACAAAGCTCATCCTTTCAGACTTCCTTCACCTGGTTCTCTAGAAGAACTCACGGGTTAACATTGTATTTAAGAAACTCCATTCCTACAACCTTTTCAATGTTGCCAACACTTCTCTTTTCTCAGCAGGAGTCATAACAAAAACAACTTTAAAGAGAACTGCTCTATGGTAGCTAACAATTAACCAGTATTTCCCATTTCCTTGTGCAAAGTTAATTCGTGCGGCCACATTAAAACTGGGGAATTACAGAAGATAAAGTCGTATGACAAACCTCCAATGATATGCTGACGCACCAAACCCATGAATCAGAACAACTGGAAACCCCTCCCCCTGCACCACGTAATGTATTTTATGACCTCGCCATGTCCAGTAGTTGTACCCTTCCGGCTTAAAAGGTAACCTATCAGCTCCTGCAGAATAAATAAACAACACAACCACCTTTGAGCATAATCTAACTAAAATTCAATTACAGGCAAAAAGTCGAATAACAACAACACGAATTTCCCGCTTGGAGCTCTTATTGGATAAAGAACAAAGCAGGCCATCAAACAAACAGATCAACATGGGCATTCACTGAGAATCCGCCACACAACGCCCCAACAATCTTAAGAATTACAAGCGGACTTCGCCCCAACAGTCGCGTGTATTTAAGTAAAATTCGTAAATTAAGCTAAAAAAATCTTTTATCAGCTCAATGACATGTAGCTCAAACGACTGACCTTTGACGGGTTCAGTCAATAGGGACGACCCAGCCATCGTAACCCCCGACGCCACGATTCCTCTGAACGTGAAGCTCCTCCTACCCAAGTGACATCTGCCTCCTTCAAGCGAAAACGGAAAAAAGGGAAACCCGAGATACGTAAGACGCGAGCACGCATAAAGCTAAAAACTTTTGGCGAACTAAAAATTCACAGCAGATTCAGAGGAGGACCCAAGATTACTTTGCTCGTGAGCTCTCGAGGGCAGCAACGATCTTTGGCGACCCGGGTTCACGAAGCCGGTTCTTGCGGAAGGGAGCACGGCCCAAGAAGAAGACATGGGATCTTCTGTATGTACGCGAGGTGCACTGGGGACTAAAAAGAAGCTCCACCACGTCGAGAAATTGGTACGTTTTCGGACTTGGGATTGCTTGGAGAAGAAGAAGCGAAGCCATTTCGGATTTTTTCTGGCTCTTGGATCGTGCCTTGCGAGAGGGACTGTGGTTCGTGTGGTGAGAGTGGCTCCTGGAGGTGTGGCCGACTCCGAGCCATTTGATGATTTCTTCCGGACAAAAGCTTTGCAGCGCGAGAAGTGACCGTGATAATTTCTCGGCCGGGATAATAACAAAGCTAATAACCATTCTATTTACGCGCGACGACTATTTTTCTATTCCAAAAACAAAAACTATTCAATAACATAATTTTATTTTTCCACCGCCATTCGCGGGTCACCGGTCACTAGCCACAGCGGACAAGGATCAACATGCACCTGAATCCACTTTAACACATAGCTCTCATACTAATATGAGGGGACTATCCTCAAAAGACGTCTCGTAAAATGAGCGGAGTGATAATGGTTATCAAGCAAATCAAAGAACTTTTCGATTATTTGGGATCACCATGCATTCGCTATCCGAGAAAGAGAAATTTTATATCATTACTAAACGAATTTTTATTCAAAAAATAAAAATTTTATATCGTTATCAAACGAGTGTTTTTACTCAAAATTCATTCGTGAATAGAAATAGAAAATATCTATTTCTATTATAAAATTCAATTTTTAGTCAAAATAGTTATCATTAACGTCTTAAAAAACTATTAGTTCAAGATTCTTAAGTTTGTGCAATAGAACTTTAAATCTTGGGAAAATTTCAAATAAGGGTTGAAATGCCCTCATTTATCTAAATTAAATATTGTGTCAAATAAACCTACCTCGCGGTGGACGCTTTAGTTCGCACTCTCAACCCTCATCTGAGAGGGGAGGGGTTCGAAACTTTGCGCCCCCATTGCGCGACTTAAGTGGGGTAGTGTGGAGGTGAGTCCCCGCACTAGTGCTCCCGATTTTGCGTCGCCAGGCCGACCGCATATCTTTGCGGTTTCCGAGTCATCAAAAATATATATATATATATATATATATGTCAAATAAAGACTCAAAGTAACTATTTAAATTTCAAATAAGGGCCCGACCTCTCCAATCACCAGCCGATTATATACTTTGGCTTGTCAAAAGATAATTTTATTTTTAAATTGTTTTTTCTTTGTTCTCTTCTCAATTCTTTTTTTTTTTTCCTTTTCGATGAGCACAAACAAGGGCAACTCTCGCCTAGCCCTCTTCAAGCACTACCAATGGCTGGCCATTGCTTAAGACCGGCCACCGATGAAGAATAAAGAAAATATCAGAAAAAAGAAAGAAAAGGATGAAAAATTCAAAAAAGAAAAATGACGAAAATACTTATGACCAACTAGAAAGTCACAATCATCCAAAAAAAAATGGAAAGCCATACCCGTTTTTGAAACTTGTATAGCCATTTTAGATTATTATTTAAAATAAAATCCTCCTCACCCCCTTATTTAAGAAAATAATGGCACTTCAAGGTCTTGTTTGGAAAAATGTCTACTTCAGGCTCTTATTTAAAAAAAGAAAAATAATAACATTTCAAATCCTTATTTGAAATTTTCCCTTTAATATTAATTGCGATAAAAGAAAAAAAGAATTTCAAATCTTAATTACAATAAAAATAAAACAAGAATTTCAAATCTTTACGCTTCAAGATCATAAATTTATGGGGAAAAAAAGGTCACAAAAACTTAAACTTAAACTATGCGCATTGTGACATATTTATCCTAAACTTCTTTTGTGACATAAAAAAAACTCCACATTTTAACTACTGTAACACATTTAGGAGTTGGGTGCATTTGTTTAGATGAAAAATTTACAATGAAAAATTATTTTCCATGAAAATCATTTTTGAACAAAATAATTTTCTTCTTATTAAAAGGAGACTCATTTTCCTCTAATCTAAGTTTATTGTTTCTAGTCAATAAAAAATGGTTTCCGTAAATTGATTAGTTTTTTGTCATCCGAACATTGAAAAAAGTGGAAAATAATTTCTCAAATGACTCTTCTTCAAACAAACGGACCCGTTATCTTAAACTTGTCAATAGAAGGATCAAAATTGAAGGCCCAATAACCTTAAACCCCCCCTCAACTTTAATTTCAGTCCTAACTTTTTCTTAAACCTTTTTGTCTCAAATTTTAGGTATAATCCCAATTATAAACTTTTTTATCTCATAAAAATCACCCTCACTCATTTTTACTTAAGCCTCATACCAACCCCATTAGCTCGACATCTGAAATTGTCGTTAATAATTCTAAGTGGCATTTCCATATTATTTTCCCCAAATTTCAAATCCAAAAGGACCACTTTTGGATATAAATTTCCACATCAAGCAAATTGATTTCTCGTTGAATATGAAATCCTAGTAAATTTTAGAGCATATAAAGTTAATTTTCTTACATTACTCTTATTCTTAAAAGAGTATTTCTTCCATCTCACTCGAGATTTTGTAATTTACGCTTAGTCTTTAATCTTTGAGCTCGTGTTTGGAATGCTCCAACAATTCATGCTCATAAGTTTTTCATCTCTCAATTGTTTACAGGAAATTTAGGACGGAGGATTAATGGGATAAATTTAGGACTTGAGTAAAAGTCGGTAGTTAAAAAAAGTTCATGATAGAACTCAGAGTATGCCTATAAAAAATAAAATAATAATAATAAAAGAACTTAGAGTATGCCTAAAGTCAAAGGATTTTTTAGGGTATTAATTGCAAAATGGAATGAGGGTAACCCGTCAGATGACTAGCTTTTTGGCATTTTCCTAGAGAGAAAAAGGAGGGAGGAGTTGGTTTCGTTTTGATATCTGAAAATGGAGTGAAAGAACTAACTCTCGTTTCCGCCGCCGTTGACCTCCGCCGCGGCGGCGATCTGAAATCCCCGCGAAACGCTCGCATTTCTCCACCTCCTCCGACCCATTCCTCTCCGATGGAAGCTCCGGTCAGGAAATTGGCCTCCTCCGCCCTCCACCGCCGCCTCCCCTCCTCCGCCACCCACCCATGCAAGCCGTCCGCCTTCCGTCCCCGTTCCCCCTCCGCCGCCGCGCCGCCATCGCCGGGCGGAGCCGCGCCTTCCCCGTCGCCTGCGCCCCTCCTCGGCCTCCCTCGCCGGGCCTCGAGCTCCCTCAACCTCCCTTCCTCTCTCTCCCCGCTCCACCGCCCCTCCAATCCCGTCGCGCCCCCGAGCGCGAACGGCGCCCCGTCCACGAACGCGCGCGACGGCTCCTCCCTCGCCTGGAGCCGGGCTCCGGCGACCTCCGGCGGCGCGAGGGGCGGGGCCCGCGGCGACGGTGGCCCCGCCGTGACCGTGGTTCTGCTGGGCTGGCTCGGGGCGAAGCGGAAGCACCTGAGGAGGTACGTGGAGTGGTACAACTCCAAGGGGTTCCACGCGGTCACGTTCGTCGTCGGCGTCAGGGAGATGCTGTCGCTCGATTTGGGTCGCGGCGTCGAGGCCCGGATCGACGAGCTGGCGAACGAGCTGAGCGCTTGGGTTTCGGAGAGGGAGGAGGACGGCAGGGAGCGATGCTTGCTCTTCCACACCTTCAGCAACACCGGGTGGTTTGTGTAGGTTGACCGGTTCTAATTTCTTTCATTCACCGATGGGTTGATTTTCCTGAGCTTTTGGTCTTTAGGATTAAGAATGTCTTCATGGGTTAAACATTTGTTAGAATCTTGAAATGGTCAGGTATGGTGGGATACTGGAGAGGATGCGTGGTAGGCAGGATTTGATTGAGAAAATCCAAGGCTGTATTGTCGATTCTGGAGCAGCAGAACCATTTAATCCAAAGGTGAATTAAGAAACGTCCTGCACTCTGGTTTGCGATTTCTGTATTGTTGATTATCTGCATTTGAAGAATAAGCGCAAAATCTTTGGTCCGGTTTGTGTGAGACTGTGCTGTTTAACCCTTTACTTGGTTTCTGGTTCTGTTTTGGTTACTCATTGATGCAATTCTATGCTGGATTCGTAGCATGCAGAGTCGTCTTGTGGATTATTGCTGTGTGAAATTGTTCTAGAGGAAGTGTTCAGAGCTAGTTTTGTGTTTGCAATGAGGCATCATTAAGTTGCGTTTTTTATATCCTCCCTTGTTTTGAAAATCTAGTTGTTCAGGATTGGACAATGCTATGAACAACAGCAGTGTAAATAAAGGCAGAAATTTATGCTCTTTTGGTACCAAAGTTCAGGTTTTAATTTTCAACTATCATAGTCTAGCTCATTTAAGTAACGCAACCTTCAAGTTTACTCTTTCGATACACTTTGCTTGTCAAAGTTATTGACAGTAACTATTCTCTTGGGAAAATCACATGTATAATGGGCCTAACTATCAAAAATACATTTGGTTGTGAAGCCAAAAGAACCTGAGATGAAATCATTACTTCTCAGATCCTTGAATATAATAATGCCTTTGAAACTCTTCTTGTATTGGAGGAGGAGCGAGATTTAGACTTGTCAGGAAGATTGAGACTTGGCAAAGCTGCTTCTACAAGGAACTTCATCCTTGAAAGCCGAAGTATGCAGCTACTTCTGTTAAAAACCTACCAGTGAACTTTTGTATGACTCAGTACTTAGGTAGACGAGAATCATTAACCTAAATATCTAAGTGCGTGGGGAACATATTATGTGACCGGTAGTGATTAATGGCCTCTAATGAGTCCTGAAGGAAGTTTGTGCACAGATACTAAGTGAGGAAAATGGCCTTTGCAGTTAAAATGGTATGATGCATGTACAGAATCACGGCTTTATTTGATTTTGAGCATTGCTCCACCGTGAGGAGTCAATGTTAGGTAATGATATTGATCCCCATAGCATAGTGAGCTTTATGTAGACTACAACACCTTTAAACCATGTTCACTGATTGACAGATATGGTTGTCATGCCGGATAGCTGTGTATTAGTCCATGACTAGGCCATCAGGTATATGAGAATCAGACCTAGGTGCCACTTTGACTGGAGAATGTACAGCTATTGTTGATCATGATCTCAAGTTTTTCCTAGAGGAAACTTGGGCATCCTAACAAAGCTGAGGACTTTAGCCTTCCAGTAGCTGACATGGTTGGATGATATATTAAGCGTTTTCTTGCATTTGATTTCGAAGGATATTAGCTCTTCAATGAGTCAATTTAACCTCAAGAGACTCATTACTTGTTTATAGGGATGAACTTATATGTACCAGAGCGGGGCTCATTGAATTAGTTAAGGGTCTTTAAGTGATGCTAGGCTACACGAATAAGTTTTGGCCCAATTATATACCCAAAAAATTTTATAGGTAAGTGAAGATTGAATATTTTCATTGCAGATTGACCTCACAAATAAACCAAACTCAATGTACAATTTTGAAAATTATGAATATGTACTTGCTTTAGATTAGTATAAACTGCACCATATTTATTTTTATTTGTACTTTGAAGCTTTAAAATACTACTTTAGTGACTAAAACAAATTCACTTGATTTAATTGTGATTATTTATCGATTTCTGCCCCCAATAAAGAAAGTTTCTAGATCCGTCCCTGGTGATTAAGCTAGAGTTCGACTTTTTTCCATCTTGGCAGGTTTGGGCTGCCGGATTCTCCACTGCTCTGATAAAAAAAAGCAAATCTTCAGTTGAGGGAAAAGATACACATAAATTAAATAACGAAGGTTCAAACAAACAAGAAGATGAGGGCCTAGTTGAAACAGTGCTCCTTTCAGCTTTGGAATGGTTCTTCTCTGCTGCTCTGAAGTTGCCTGATGTGGAGAGGTAATTGCAATAAGAGCTTCCCCATCCATTTATTATAAAGAGATTAGAGTCTTCACCTAATGATCAAATGTAATGGTTACGTGCTTCTGCTTTTGTAGGAGGCTTACAAAAATCGTCTCTACCCTCTCAGAGGCGCAGCCATCTTGTCCGCAACTCTACCTCTATAGTACAGCCGATAATGTAATACCATATGAATCTGTGGAGTCGTTTATGGAAACTCAGAGGAGGATGGGAAGAAAAGTGTCATCTTTCAACTTTGGATCATCTCCTCATGTGGACCACTATAGGACATTTCCCGATCTCTACATGTCACAGCTCGATAATTTCATCAAAGAATGTTTTGCTACAGCTAAGAAGTGAATACCTGCAAATGATGATGAGACCTATGACGTTGATTGATCTTCTCATTCTTCATGCTGTTTAATTAACCGTTTTATCTTTGGTGCTTGTTCCATTTCCGGTTAGTCATTGTTCTTCACTTTAACATACTGCAACTCACAATGTTCTCTTGAGTAGTGATAGTAGGGGACAAAGGACAAACTGGGTTTGACAATCTGGATAGGTTTCCTTATCCTGTCCCCTGATGACTTAGATTAGTTTAGTGACCATCTAGAAATGTGTTATGTGTATTGATGTTCCAGTTAATCTTTTGACGTAGCCTATGCGAAGCCATGACTTCATCGTGTTGACCATGACTGATTTTGATTGAGCTTCTGCTAGTGAATGGGATCATCAAGCCATGCGGACAGCTTGGAGCACCTTTTTCCTCGCAGTGGTGTTTCATGAAGGATCGGTAGGCTGGATTCAATTTGAAGCACTTAGAGAGCTGATGAAGAGAGCGACGTAAGCGCATGTAATGAGAATTTATCAGCTGGAAAGGTCACAATTTGCTGGGACATAGGTGTTCTTTTGCTTGTGCTGCATCATCCTGTTGTGCGGTTCCTCTCGGTGAAAAGATGGACGGCACTGGTCACCACTGTTTTCGGCTGCAGAAATGGTCATAGCCGTCTTGTCTAGAAAAATGATACTGGCGACCGCCATGTCAATGACTAAAAAGTCTTGAAATTTTCTGTCGCCAAGACTGCTATGGCAAAACACATGGTGTTTGTTTAAAAGCTTTGAGGGATTTCGCACGGTGAAAGTCAAAATACCAGAACAACAGGATCTTCAAAAGGTGGAAAGAATAAATAACAGCCGAGTTGCGCAGATGTATGCTTTGCAAGAGTGGAGAGATCTTCTGAAGTCTTTAATTATTGATGATGGGTTTTTTATTTATTGGGCTAAATCAAACCCATCCGCCCATGTGGGGGCGAAACTCAGTCCATAAAAGAAAGGCCCATAAGAGAAAGGAGATAGTTATTTTTTAAGTGAAAATAATTGTTGTATAAATATGACAAAGGAGGATAAATATGACAAAGGAGGAACGTTGAGAATAGAATGAAACAATACGTTCTTTTTTTTTTCTCTTGAAATAACAGTATACTCTTTCTTGGAGTTTCTTGGAGAACGGTGTTATATGTTTCCCGGGTACGTTTTCGTTTGTTTTTGGTATTCGAGTGTTTGAGTATCGGTTCGTTTTTTAAGGAATCCATTTCCAACAATTGAAAATGAAAGGGGGAGGTTATTTGATATTGGAAGAAACTTAGTCAATAGATATATTGTTTTTACCAATCATAGGATAGTTAGAATTATTAGAAATTTTGGACAATATAATTGATAAGATTTATCTTTTCATTGTATATTTCATCACTCAATCAATTGAGAAGTCATTCCTATTATAACATTGAGTGATCTTTACTTAAAAAAATCGGTTAACTTAAGCATCGTCCATCGCGGGAAGCCCTACATAATGAGGACACAGTGGTGACCCTAACAAAAGGAACAGTGAGAAGAGAAACGGCTCACAATACCTCATTAAAACAATAATCTTCTTTGCATCGCCCCACCTGAGAGTTAAAAAGTATACAAATAATCAGGGTAAGGTGGTCATTACCAAACTTCAATAATATAATGATGCAATAATCTACATCGGTATATAAAGTAAAGAGGTCCTCCTACTTTCAAGGAGTCTAAATCAATTTTCTCCCTACTACGTATCCTCATTTACTTTATAAATATCATGAAAGAGAAGAAAGTGCATGATTACAAGATTTCCCTTGTCTATCATGACGCGTGTACGTTCTCCATTGGTTCATGTGCCGTACGCCCGCCACCACAGGAATCCTCCCCGCCTAACTACCGCGCCATTACTCCGCCGCCTCCCTACCGCCGCCGCCAACCGCCCCCCCTACCCTTCCACGCCATCCACCAAACCAACTCCGTACTGTACGAATCTCCGATCAAGCATCGACCAAGACGAGGTTTCTCCTCTCTCCGCATTCCCTCTCTGACGTCACCCTCCCCTCTCCCCGCACCATCATCGCATCGACCCATCTTTCGTTTCTTCCCCCACCGTGCTCGCGTTATCGCGCTCGAGGTGTTCGATGGGATGCCGCAGTGAAAGACCCATGATGGTTCTCGCGTCCTTACGGTCCTGACACCACGCTGATCGGCTTCTTGGATTCAATTCGGCAGGTACGTACCCTCTCTTCGGCCCCACTCCGGTTGGCTTCTTCTAGGCTTCACTTGCCCCCTTGTTTTTTTATGGGGAACGAACCCGAATTATGTCCAGATTCAATGCACATTGACATCTCCGCCTCGTCCTTTCAATGTCCCTATCGATCCGAGGAGAATAAAAAGCAGTAATTTGTCGCCTTTGCACAGGTTCAGGCTCTTGTTCCGTTCGATCTGCTCCGTGAAGTCATGGTGGGTTCGGAGAATTCACCGGCGAGCTCGACGATTTCGCCGCCCGACTCGTACGGCGCGGTCGTCCTCGGCGGCACTTTCGATCGCCTGCACGAGGGGCATCGACTTTTTCTCAAGGTCGGCGCTCTTTTCTCCCTCTGTATGTGCATAGTCTGCGCATGGTCATCTCTGCTCTGCTAGTTTGGGAAAATTGCTTCTTCTTGTTCTGCTTATCTTGGTAATCTGGTGGCTTGGTGAATGCGACAGTTCTTATGATTGAACTTATCTGATGGGCAAAGACAAAATTTTTAGGCATCGGCAGAGCTGGCGAAAGAGCGCATCGTGGTGGGCGTGTGTGATGGTCCCATGCTGGCCAAAAAGCAGGTGCTTGTCTGATAATTATTAGTGACCCATGTAGTTATTGCATCTTTGCTAGTGCTGCAGGGATGAAGAGAGATTGGTTTTCTGTGGCATTGCGTGAACCTTTGCCGTTTGTCTGTAGCAATTTGGAATTTGGTCAATCAGTCACGAGTGAATGTTTTTTAGCTGTTCTCATTTCCTATGCTATGTATATACATACGAAGGTCTTGATTTTGTGCAGAGGCAGGCCTTAGTTATATCATTTTTTTAAAGGTGATTGTAGCATTACTAAGTTGAAGCTAATGGCCAGTGACTTTTCTGTGCCAGATACAGTCCTTAAGTTTTCTTCTCTATGAATTGGTAATTTGTTTACTTACTGATTGACTATTCAGGAAAGTGAAGTTGTGAGCAGACAGAGCTAATTTTTAGTAAAATATTTTACTTTGGTCTGAGGTAGAAACATATTCTGAATGCACTTGCTAATTACTAATGCCCCCTCCTCAAGTGGCAAGCTCTTCCTGTTCTTGTATAAACAATCTTGCCCTTGGGCATTGGTCGAGCTGTAGAATAATACTTCCGCAGACTTTATTTATCTTCTATATTTACTGGGGGGTGTGATTATTTCTGTTGTTTACGTTCCTTCCTCTGAAATTATTTTCAATTTTCTCTGTTTGAGTATTTGTAGTTTGTTTTTGGGATATCTTGTAACTTTTGGCTGTCGAAAGGGTATGTTTTGATTGTTAGAAAGCTCGGTTTTCTATCATCATAAGAAACTACGATGTACTATATGCTATAATTACAAAACTTGTCCTGCTACTGAATTTTTTTTTTTTTTTTTCATGTTATAGTAATCTAAAAAAGAAATAAAAATTTGCTCTCCAAGGCGGTTGTGGAAGTGTGAGCTATTGCCATTATCTGAGCTCAAATATTTGGTTTGGTGATGATAGATAGTCTCGTGGCTCTTGCCCTTCATTCTCCTTGGATTGTTCACTCCAGAGTAATGGCCAGATTATCTTTTTTGCAGTTTGCTGATCTAATACAGCCACTTGAGGAGAGAATGCAAAATGTTGAGAACTACATCAAGGTAGTCTTCTGTTTATGTTGTCTGATCCTTATAATTTTATCTCAAAAGAAACCTTTATGTTTTAACTTTGTGTCTCTTTCTTGATGGAAGAAGCTTTTGAACTTGTCGAAAAATAGAATTCCAAGTGCCAATAATGCACTTAGTGCTATGGACCGATTGTTGTGCGATATCCAAAATTTTGTGGGGTTAACGCGGTACATTCCCTGCGACGATATCTCAAATCAACATGGCTCCTTAAAAGCTTCATATCTTTGTACTATGCGAAGGATGCATATATATCAAATCAAAGTATACAGAAACTATATGTATGCACAAAAGGGATTTGTCTGTTCTCAGCAACTCTTGTGGTACAACTAGGTGCTGAAACATGTGGAGCATTATTATGTACCGCGTTTGCAATGTGTATGTCATCCTTATTGTGTCTGGAACTCATTAGCTCATTATAATTAAATCTCATCTTCTAATTCTCTGTCCCTTCAACGGATATTTGCCAGTCTGTTAAACCTCATTTGACAGTCCAAGCTGAACCCATTACCGATCCCTATGGGCCTTCCATTGTGGATGCAGAATTGGAGGCTATTGTTGTCAGGTTTGTTTCTGTCGATATAGTATTTGGCCTTTTTTGGCAAGTGCTCTCACCGTTGCAGCATCAATCGGTTTTTGCACCAGCTAAAGACTGAACTTTCGCAGAAATGGTATAGAAATGCCTCCTAGCTAATGCATTCTTCTTCCTTCCTTCATTTTTTTTATTTTCTGGCGACAGCAAGGAGACATTACCCGGTGGAATCTCCGTAAATAAAAAGAGGGCCGACCGAGGTCTTTCACAGTTGAAGGTCTGAGATTTCAGAGTTTTCTGTGCATCCTTTTTAGTTGCGCATCTTTCCACAGCCATTCCTATGCCTCTTGTAGATTACCAGTTGTACATACGTGGCTGAATGAATGTATGATTTTCGTGTAGATCGAAGTTGTGGATTTACTTTCCGAAGGATCAAGTGGGGACAAACTGAGCTCGAGCACATTGCGAAGGCTCGAAGCCGAGAAGGCCACTAATCAACAACCGGCCGAGACAAATTGTTGAAAAAGCACCGCCTCTCTCTCTTTTAGAGTTCTCTAGATCTCTCTCGTTACTCCTCCAGTTTTCTCTCCCTCTCTCCAGACAATTCTCAGCCGCAATTGTTGACCCAAGTTGCAATAAAATAATAAGGAAGAAGACAAATTTGGTGTGGGAAGTCGGTGGATGTGTGCCGACTTTACACCCTATAAATAGGGGTTCTTGCCCCTTGTGTGAGTACGTGTGTGAAGTGTGAGGGGATGGTGTGTGATGTGAGTGGAGTGTGTACGTGAGTGTGTGAGTGGGTGGAGTAGGTGATGTGAGTGTAGAGTGATAGAGAGTGAGTGGGTGTGTGAAAGATTTGTGTTCGTGTGAGGTGTGAGAGGTGTATGAGAGTGGTGCGTGAAGAGAGTTTGTAATATTATTTATATAAAATAAAGTAATTGTTTTACTTGTACATCCACTTGCTTCTCAACACAAATACCGTCCTCCCAAAATCCGACATCCGAAATTGACGGCTTCAAGGAAATTCAAACGATAACAGCCAGGAAGCTACTTAAGTGCTTTTCAAGATAATTCACAGGAACAATTCCTTTGCGTATCTTTTCCTGCCACTACAATGTATTGAGTCATTACCCGGTACAATTGCTCTATAACTTAATAAGAAATTTGTCATTTCCAAAATTTAATGTATAATTATTGGAATTGATCCTTTCATTTTTCCTTTAAAGTGCTGGGTGAAGAGACTCGTGTTATCAAATAATGGAAATTGCTTATGTAGACTGACTTCTCCCCGACCCTGATCTCGGTACGTATGGTAAAATCTATAATGTCTACATTGCGAATCCTTTCAATTTGCGATATACACAATCACAATGCCATGAAGAACGCAAGCCATCATACGAAGAAAATAAGCAATCAATAGCAGCCCGGATCACCGATTAGACCCTTCGACGAGGAGATTGATTTCACGATTACCGATCTTTTTTTTTGAAAAAAAAAAAAAAAAAGAGATGTCGCATTGCGTAGCGAATATACATTTAGACTGAAAATTTTTCAATTTCCTTATATTTTTTGGGGCCAAGAATTATTAGACCTTGAATTGGTAAGTGCTTAGAGCAAATAAATTGTTATCACGTAATATGCGAAGATAGATGAAACGAGGGTTAAAGAGGCGACTGCTCAGAGAATCCGAAAAGGCCCCGTGTCACCCAAAAACGATGTCGTTTTAATGTAAAAGTATAACCGCCACGCTTGGACTTGTAACGGCCACCACCAAACCGAAATTTGAAATTTCGAAATTATTAAAACGCTCGTCATCGTCTATCATCAAACAAGAATCGCTCTTCAACTCCACACCCCTAATTTTTCTGTTCTCTGCTATCATCCCCCAGAGAGAGAGAGAGAGAGAGAGAGAGATCACTGGCGTCATTGCAGTCCAAGGTTCGGCTTCCGAACTGAGTTATCTTCGGAAAACATTCGACGATCATCATCTTCGTTCACTTCGCGACATTGATCCTTTTCGCGTGTTTTGTTTAGTAAACTTCGAACTGATGCGATTCCGTGCGTGTTATCTTTGGTCATCTTGTTTCGGTTTCGTAGTCCATGGTGTTTTTCTTTTTGGGAATTCTTATCACGGAATCGGATCGCGGATTTTTCCCTTTTCATATATCGATGATTTGATTTCTCTCCGATTCTCACGCTGCATGATTCGTCGCGATTCATCTCGCTTTCTTGTTTCTTCTGCGCGTTCTTTAACTTCGCCGTCGCCACTCGGTTTGTTTCAGATTTACTTGGAGGACGGCATCGAAGTGAGAACCGATAACCGCGGATCTTCGGGAAGATAGCCCAAATCTTTCCGTTCTGTTCTTGTGAGGTTAAAGTCTATCAATCGCTTACGATACAGAGTTCTCGATTCCTTATACCCTTTCTTGCTTCAGAAGTTCGTGTTGAAATTGAGAGAAGGGATTTCTTGTGTTTGCAGGCGAAAGCTTTGCGACGAAATTTCGCAAAAATGAATGATCTCATGACGGAGTCATTCTTAAATTATGTGGAGTTGAAGAAACAGGCCCAGAAGGACCTCGAAGCCGAGCTCGACCTTGAACTGGGCCAACTCGATGCAGCGGAGGAACAAAACCTCTCGCAGTTCTTCCACGAAGTCGACGCGATCGAGTCCGAAATGGAGGAGATAACCAATCTCTTGCTCGACCTACAAAGCCTAAACGAGGAGTCGAAGTCCACTTACAGCGCGAAAGCCCTTCGCGGCCTCCGGGACCGGATAGACTCGGACCTGATCTCCGTCCTCCGCAAGGCTAAATCTGTGAAGGCGCTGCTCGAGTCCCTGGACCAGTCGAACCTGACGAATCGCGGGCTTTCGGCGAATTTCCAAGAAGGAAGCTCGGTGGACCGGACGAGGATTTCGGTCACCAGCGGCCTGAGGACCAAGCTCAGGGAGACGATGAACGAGTTCCAGCTTCTGAGGGACAAGATCGTGGCCGACCACAAGGAGGATCTCAAGAGGAGGTACTTCAACGCGACCGGGGAGGTCGCGGGCGAGGAGGTGATCGAGAAGATCGTCTCATCGGGCGGGAAGATCGAGCTCTTCGGGGGGAAGACCAGGCTGAGCCTCGGCAGCCCGGAGAGGCACGAGGCGGTGCGGGACCTGCAGAAGAGCCTGGACAAGCTCCACCAGGTGTTCCTGGACATGGCGGTCCTCGTGGAGGCGCAGGGCGAGGGGCTGGGCGACATCGAGGAGAACGTGGCCGGCGCAAACGCGTTCGTCAGCGGCGGGACGACGAATCTGTACTACGCGAACCAGATGAAGAGGAAGGGCCGGCATTGGGCAAAGTGGGTCTGGGCCGTGATGGCGATCATTCTGCTGGTGTGCCTGGTTTCCTTGTTGGCTTCTTGAAAAAAATTTGAAGTTATGAAAGATTCTCGAAAGTGATTTAGCCGGTTTCCTAGGGTTTCTGCACAGCATGATTTGTAATCTGAACCTAATGCTTCTTCTTGGAAGCTCCAAGTTTCCCCAAGCAATTTGATATTCTTCTGATCTGTTCTTGCATGCATGTTCATTGTGCAACAGCAACATAGCATGCTCTTCCGTGTTATCTTTGTAGCTCTTCCTCTACGGCGTATCGATAACCACGTTCGTGAATTGTTGAGATCGTCAGACATTGTTGAGATTACAATCCGATGATCCGAATCGAACAGACCTGAAAATTATTATCCTTGGTCGAACCCAAGATGGCCTTAGGCTTTCTCGTGCTAGTGCAGAACGAGCTTCCCGTCCCCGTGGCGACGGGGCCACGGCCTTCGCCGGCATCTTAGCCATCTAGTCGACCTGTCCCGCCTAAGCTGACAAAATTCCGATCTATGTATCATGTTTATCGAAAGGAACTTGGTACCCTAGGCTTTGGCCAAGACGAGCTCTCTGGTGGATCACCTTAATCTAACCTCTTTCTTTATCATGTATGTTTATACAAATAATGAGAGAAAGTGGGCATTTTCACAGCCGATTCGAAGAAAACGTTGCATCTCATCTCTTTTGTGAGAATTCTAAACTCTTCTAGACCACATCTTAAATATCTAGATACTTTCTTGTACGATATTTAAGTCGAAATATGTGACTAACAGATTAATCACATCTAGTATTATCTAGAAGTATTTGGGAAGATATATTTTTCTAAAAAAATGCGCGGTTAATAGATTGGCTGCATCAAGTATTCTTTAGAGATACCTAGAGGTGTTAAATGGGTTGCACAACCCATTTATGGACCCATTTATGGTTAAATGGGTCATTAATGGATCAAGCTTTCTTTCATGAAGCACTTATAATGGGTTTTAATGGGTCAATACTAAAACATATGGGTTTTAAATGGGTTAGAGAGTTGACCCATTTATGACCCATTTATCAACCCATTAAAAATGAATCCATTTTTTTTCACTCAAAACCTCACCATCTCTCTCATCTCTTTAACTTTACAAATTTTTTTTTTTATAAAAACCGAAATTATAATTATAATTATTTTTTCTTTTTTCTTTTTTCTTTTTTTTTTCTTTTTTTCTTTCCTTTTTTTCTTTTTTTTTTTTTTTTTTTTCTTTCTTATTTCTCCGGTCGCCGACACGGCGATGGTCGCCGATCGGCAAGGTGAGCCTCGAGCTCGCCAACGGCGAGCGGTGTCGGGCGAGCTCGAGCTCGTTGGATCTGGCGAGGCTCGAGCCTCGCCAGATCCAGTAAGGGGCGAGCTAGCCAGATCTAGCGAGATAGAGGCCTCGCCGACGTCTGGCGAGGCTCGAGCCTCGAGCTCGCCGAATTTGGAGCCTCGTCGATCTGGTGAGACTCGAGCTCGCCGGATCTGGCGAGACTTGAGCTCGCCGGCGTCAGGTGAGCTCGAGCTCGCCGGATCTGGCGAGCCTCGAGCTCGTCAGCATCGGCAAGCTGGGCGAGCTCGAGGCTCGCTTGTGGCTGGCGGGCTGACCAAGAAGAAAAAAAAAGAAAAAAAAAAAAAAAAGAAAATAAATATTATATTCTTAAAAATAAAAATTAAAAAATTAAAAAATTAATTTTAAAAAAATTAAAATTCGATTTTTAAAAATAATTATTTTAAAAATTATAAAAATTGTCCATTAAATTTGTGTTGTATAAAACCATTTTAGCAATATCATTTTTAAAATATATATATAAACTTTTTAGGTTTCGTTAAATGGGTTGGGTATGGGTCGGGTGCACGGGTCGGGTCGGGTATGGGTCAAAAATTTTGCAGACCGAATAAATGGGTCATAGACGGGTTAAATGGGCGATTTGGGTCGGACCATTTATGACCCGACCCAAACCCGACCCGACCCACCCGTTTAACGGGTCTAGAGATACCTAAGAAGATGTTTTCTCTTGAGATATCTGGGAAGTAGAACAACCTCGTTGTGAGGCCTATAAAATAGCCAAGTAAGTGCTCCCCATTTGGGAATGAGCTTGCTTCTCATCTTAAGTATGTGTGAGCATGCAGTTGGCTCCTAATTATGTGTAAGAAGCTTTCCCACCAGAGATACCTAGATCGTATTGTAATACCAGCACCAATCGATACCGATTGCACCCACAAACTACAATGCGTCAAAATCTTGCAAATTGTCTGCTTTGGATGATTTTCATTTGAAGGGACTCGAATGAGAGTGAACGATGACTTAGAACGATACAGCTTTGGCGATATCAGGCATGGGCTGTATCGATATTGCGGGAGGTCATAATAAGGCCACATTCAGCTCGAAGGCCCGATGCTAAATCCACATGGAGCTGAGCGAGAGTTTCATCAGTTTCCTTCAATTGCGCATGTACGTAAGCCCGTAGCCCACGGATCAAACTCTTTCGCACATATGATGGGAGATTATTTGCCCAAAAAGTCCTAAACCTTTTATACAACGGCTAATCCAGTCATGAACTTTTTAATTATGCAAATTTAGTCTTTTCAACCAATTTTAGGTGGAAATCGTCAATGTATGAACACCAACAATTCTACGTCACATGATTGGTGCTAATGTGGACAATCCAATTTTACAGCACTACCACATAAGACAGCAGATGTCTATATCCACGATTTGTAGCCAAAATTGATTGGAAGAAATAAATTGACATAGTTAAAAGGTTTAGGATTTAATCGACAACCGTACAATAAGTTTATGACTTTTTGGACAATTTTCCTCAATGCATGAAGTTTGGATATTTCAACTATAATATGAACTCAACTCCTGTAAATTGCTTGTTTAAAGCAAAATCAATGTCTCTTACCTCCCATTAAATCACATAGGGTGCGTTTGATAATGATTCTGTTCTTAAGAACAATTTTATATTGGAAATAGTTTTTTCTGATTTTGTTCCTGAGAACAATTTTTAAGTAAAAGAACGCGCTTAATAACTGTATAAAATTTATATTCCAAGTATAGAAATGTGTTTGGTGGAATTCTTAAATTTTTTTATTTCTTTTAATTTTTTAATACTTTTAATATATTTTTCCTTTTTTTCCTTTTTCTTTTTTGTTTTTCCTTTTCTCTTCTTCTTCCTCATTTGTGGCCGATTGCCAGCCACGGCGGTGGCCAGCGATCGGCTGGGCAAGGTTTGACGAGCTTGCTGGAGGCTTGCTTGGCCATGGCAAGGCTAGCCTCACCTTGGCTGGGCGAGCTAGAGCTCGACCGAGCCTCGCCATGGCTCGGTGTCGCCGGCCAAAAGGAAGAAGAAGAAAAGGAAAGAGAAAGGAAAAGAAAAAATTGGAGTTGATTCTAAGAATTGTTCTCAAGAACAAGAAGTGACATTTTTTTCTACTTTTTTATTTTGTTCCAAATCTATTCTCGAGAACAAAAATTTTACCAAACGGATTTTTGTTCTTTTTTTGATCCCCAAAACGAAAAAATAGAATCAGTTGTTCTAAAGATGGTTACCAAACAGAGACATATTCTTGTTTGTGGTGAGGGTCATCGCCACCCTCACTGGCAAAGGGACAGCATCATGCCATCGTAGGCCATAGCCGTATTCCCCGTCCGGCTTGTCACGAACTTTGTGTCTTTATTCCTTTCTTTCTAATTTTTTTTCTTCAATTATTTTCAGCCAAACAGAGACTAGGATCATCCGTGGGTGGAAATGCACAAGACCAATACGACCAAGTTCAAGTGGTTTTTTTTTTTTTTTTTTTCACTATATTTCCTTGCATAATCCAACGGCTGAAGTCTTTTATGCACGACGCGACACCACAGACGACCCCCCACGTTAGCCCGGGGCCTTTGCTCGATGCGCGAATGGTCGGAAAAAGCACATACGATCGACAGAGAGAGAGAGATACGCTCGCTCGCCGGTCCTAGACACGCTGGCAAAATCTGGCAAATTTGAGCGCACGAACGGATGATGGGATTAGCTGGCAAATGCATAGAGATGGGCTCGCCTCGTCTCCTCTCCTCTCCTCCCCTCCCCTCCTCGTCTGCCCCAAAAAACCTCATCGTCTCCGAGAGGGATGTGACGTGCCAACCTCTCTCTAACTTCCTCCATGCCCTGCCCTGCCCTGCCCTGCCCTGCCTTGCCCCCTTGTCCCCATCGCTCTCACCCTCCCTCCCTCCCTCCCTCCCCACCTTTTGCTCCAACTAACATTGCATCCGCATCACCGGAAGGTACTCCGGATTTACGGGAACAAAAAAAATTAAAAAGAAAAGCATTCGTCTCGAAAAGTCTTGATTCGTGTCGGAACGAGCAGTTCTTTATGAACACGTAACATATTCTTTTGAGAATTGCATTATTCGTCTCTGATTGGAAAAGCAATTCTCAATTGGTTCTTTCTTTGTTGTGAAATGTAGATATGAACATCACCGATATCGATTTCGAGTTAAGTTTAATTGTGGGTGATGACCTAATTAAGAAAAAGGTGGAAATTGGGATTGATTTTCAGTAGGTCGCCTCGTGCATGTGGATCATCGCTCATGCGAATGGCACAATTGACTCGCATGATAATAACTAGAGGTGATGACGGAATTTGGCCCAACCGCCCGAAATCCGCAATTGTTAGACAAGATCCTTTCCCTCAAAAGTCCCAATTTTTTTCCAAAAATACTGGTCGGGCAAACATGGTCTTGAATCTCTTAATCGTGTTACATCCCCACCTAATCATAATCTTTCTAACTTCTTCTAAATGAGAAGCGGACATCAATTGAGGCAATGTGGTTCCAAGAACAGGTTCCCTAATTTTTGAAACATGAAATCTACCCTACATATCTAGAAACCGAAACCTATCCCGTTATAGATTTCAGAGTCTAGTTATATTACACCCATTATATTAAATCATCACCTCTAATGACCACAACTCAAGTTTAGAAACAAACATTATAAAATATCAACAAAGCAAATTCTCGTTTATGAATATAATAAAAAATTGAAGCACATGCTAGTGATTTTAAATTATACACTCATCATTGAACGCCATAAAATGCTGCAAGATTACACGAACACATAGAACAATAAAAATACAAAGAATTGTTCCAGTTCTAGGTGAAATTTAGACGCTTAGAACCTACTCTTCGAAACAGATAATCCAATTTTCAAGATCTAAAATTTATCCTACATATTCTAGAACTCAAAGCCAATCGGATTCTTAGCTTCTCATTTTTACTTTGAAACCAAACTCAGCCCCAGTGTCGTGGGAGAAATTAGAAATGCACGATTGGCTCGGCGGAAGGCAGGGGACGGGACGGCCGACTCGCGGGATCGTCTCTCACCCACCACACCAACTTACAAGAAACCGAAAAAGAAAACGACACGAGAGCATAAAAAGAAACACGTAACAACAAAAGAATAAGAGGACGAGATCGAGCTACGACACCGGGACGGCGACGATCAGAAAGCGAGACCGAATGGGGCTCCACCATCCTTCACCAATTTTAGGGCGAGGAAGGGGGAAAACGTTACAATGATGACTCCCCCACCCCCCTCCAACGTGCATACCATCATGGCGATTCCATTCCTAACACGTACACGCAAAACCTTCAAATTTTTTTCAGAAATTGGATCTAAAGAATTGATTTTTTTTTTTTTTATGTGGTTCGATTTGAAACCTTTGTGGCCAAGCATGTCTCGCTTTCCCCAGTCCATCTTACCTTTTTTTATGGGAAGAAAAAAAAAAAAATTGAAAAAACAAAGCTAGATTAGATTTTTTTTTTTTTTTTTTTTTGTGGTCGAAGCTCGATTGGAATTTAGAAATGGGAAAGAATTAACTTCGGGAGAAGTTGCCCGCCATGAGATATGATCGATGGGATAGTCGTACCCATTGATGATAGAAATCACTCAATTGGTTACTACCAACAAGACCGTCCTTTTCTTTTGGTATGAGTTGATATTGATAATCTTGCTTAAAGTAGGTTAAGCCTTTTGCTCGAGATCTTTTTCGGGCTTCACATCATCGAATCGAAGATCGATGGAGCACCCGAAGAGCCCCGTGAAATAGATAAATCTAGGCCCTTGGATGGCATCCGATTCAGAGAAGCTTGCATGCGGTAAATAAGAAATTCAGATAAGCGATCTCCCATTTCTGAGTTGGAAATCTTGTATCGATCCAATCGACTGCCCCTATTTTATGGGGGGTTATTGCATACTATGAGTGCGATTGTTTTCAATTGTATCGTGACTTAATGAAATCATT
Source organism: Eucalyptus microcorys (assembly GCA_014182515.1). Classification (NCBI taxonomy): domain Eukaryota; kingdom Viridiplantae; phylum Streptophyta; class Magnoliopsida; order Myrtales; family Myrtaceae; genus Eucalyptus; species Eucalyptus microcorys. The sequence continues at coordinate 28,745,823 of CM024570.1, forward strand.
AGTTGAGTTCATGACATAGATGCAAAGACCAAAGAGAGTCTCGTGAGTTTGTTATCATAAAGGAAGAAACAATTGACATATCTAAGTGAGCTTGCTATTCAATATGCCAAAATTTTTACTGATAAATAAGGATAATCAGTTTCAAGGTGAGTAGGTTTCAAATCTGAAAACTAAAATCTACCTATTAGAACTAGGGGTGTGCATGGTCCGAGCGGGCGGTTCCCGACCTAGAATCGAGAACGGCCCGCTAAGGACCAGTTCCGAAAAATTGGAACCAAGATCCACTCGCTTGTTGCATGGATCCACCCGGGAACCGAACCGCCGGTTCGGTCCGATTCTCGGGTGGATCCATGGAACCGGTCTCAAAATAATCCGTCCGAATCAACACAACCGCATCGCCGACGCGCGATGCCGAGGCAGATTGTTCGATTCTGGCCCCCTAAATTGAACCAAGGAACAAAATTCCACACAAGCAAAGCCATGGCCGACTGATTTCGACCGCGGATTTCACAGCTGCGAAGAGGGAGAGGAAACCTCTCTCCCCCCGCAACGCCGAGAAACTTGGCGTCCGCCCCGAGGCTTACTTGATCGGCAGAGCCCCCGACGAGATGGGGCCTGGAAGGCGGTCGCTAAAACCCTAGAGAGTCTCCGAGGACCGAGAGGAGGGGGGGCCCGACGGCGGCGACGGCGAATTCCTAACGGAGATCGGATGAAGCTGGAGGATCCCTTGGAGACCAACGGCGGCTCGCCGGGAGAGATCCGAGAGGTGATCAGAGGAAGGAGGGCGGAGAAATTCAGATCTTCGCTTGGCGTCCGCTAGAGAGAGAAAGAATGGACGAAGTTGAGGAAGGATGAATATTGGAGCATGCTACAGGAGGAGGAGGAAGACTGCAAGATCCAAGCCCGCCTGCATTTCCTTTTATTTTCCCCCGTAGAGATCGTTGTAGCTCCGTTGACGGAATCAGAATGGCGATCAGGGGAAGAGAAAGAGAGAGAGAGAGAGAGAGACGGAACCAGAGAGGCAAGGGTTTGTTAATTAGTAATTTTATTTTTTTTAAATATTAAAAATTAATCGGTCCAATCCGAATGAGCGGGTGGACGGATCCGCCCATGGAATTGGGAACCAGATCGGTTCTCTCAAGAACCACCAGTTTCGGGCGATTCCGGTGCGGTTCCAGGTGGTTCCAGTGCGGTTTCGAGTGGTCCAGGCAGATCTCGGTTCTTTTGCACACCCCTAATTAGAACTAGTTTTTAGTTTTTGAAATCTGAAACCTAACATGTTTATCTTTGGAATTGACTTTGAACCTATCTTGTTAGTTCGGTCCGATTTCAGGATCCACTTGAAAACCAATGTTTCTTTTTCTTTTTTAGCTTCATTTTTACTAAAACCAAGACAAATAGTAATTATAACAAAATAGTATGAGTAACAAAATGGCTCAAAGTAAAATATTTATACAAAACAAATAGAAATATCAAGCAATATGGATGTTAAGCTTATTTAAGAATAATAAAGCATCTTCTTTATGTTCTAATCAGTTCCACAGTGAGTGAGTGAATGGGTGGGTAGGCTCAACACCCATAACATGAAATCTACTTGCAAATACCGATTCTAAAAATTTGGAATCAGGAACCGAACTTGTTTCCATTGGAATTGGACCTATTTCTGTGAGTAGTCCGGTCCAATTCTTGAGCAGAAGCACAACTTCATCCGTTTGGACTCTTCGATTTTTCTTAGAAATGGGGCATCAGTTGTCAAACTTCTCCTATGTATATATCAATCATTCGCCACGTAAAGAGAGATTCTAGTTGTCAACACATAAAAGGTCAGTCTCATTCTCAAAAATATCGTTAACGAATGTCTTGGGGGAGCACTCGCTAACCTTACTCGCTAAGTAAAAATATCTTCATTTCCCGACGCACCGCCGCTCGAAAGCAGCGGGGAGCAAGATTCCACCACGTCCTTTTTGTCACGTCAATTCATCCTCATCCCCGTCCCGTTGCTCTTTAACTTTTTTACTCACGAAAAAGCAAAAGCGTGGAGACGAAAACATGGAACGCACCCCGGTGCCGGGCGCCTTTACGACATTGTGCCAAGCTAGATTTCGGTTGAAAAGCTAATTAGAAGGGCGTGCCCGGGAGAAAAAGTTCGGTGATGCGATTCGATATTTCGCTTTACGACAGAATCTTAGCGGCAAGAAAAAGAGCGTCGTGCGCAAAAGCAAAGTCAAAGCCAAAGCCGGGTTCACAGCCTCCTAAATAAATAAAGTGGATTGCTTTTTCCCCTTGTCTTCTCGCCTCGGGAGTAAATTGTCAAAAAAGTCATAAATATATTATATTTATACTATTCAATTAGACTGTTCGGGTTGATCAATTTCATCCTAGTCTATCGGCCGTGGCCAAGGGCCGAAAGTAGGGGTAAGAAGACAAAGGAAAAATAAAATAAAGAAATTGCAAAAATTGTCCATACCTCCATCGCCATCGCCATCGCCAGATCCCAACGAGGTGACCTCGCCTGTAGCTGGTCGTCGGCCATCACCTAGGTTTGAAAATTTTTAGACGCAAATTTTTGTTGGTAGAGAAAATAATTTCATTGGCTAATTGTTTTAAGTAATGCAAGGACCGAAAATGAATAATTCTAGGAAAACATTTCTGTAAAATATAATCAATTAATCACTTGAAATAACTAGTTTGAATTTTTTGTTCTGTTATCAATAGCAATTAATGTCTAAATATTTTTCAGGAACGATGAATTTTGTTCATATATTCATTTTCATAAACAATAGAAGCGATCATTTTTAGGAAATGTCTTTTGCATCGTTAATTTTTTGTGAAACAAAAATATCCTAAAGGTACATTTACTTCATAGAAAACTCAAGATTTTGAAACGCAATTTTGAAAAATGATCATTTACATCGTTTATAAAAATGGATGAATGCAAAATATATTCATCACCCATGAAAATAGTTTGTTATAAATTATTGTCGATAATAAAAATATTATTTATTAATTACTTTTTCAAAGCAATATAACTAACCATTTTATGGCAAATTTTAAGTCCTTTTTTGTGAAATAAACGTACATTAAGTCTAAGCGCCGAGTAAGCGATCCTCAATTTCCTTCCTTTATTATATATATATATATATATATAGTCATTGTGGCCCCTGTATGATTTTTTTTTTTTTTTCATTTTCCCACTCCGTCACTTGATCAATCATTTGGGCCAATTCCAGGTTGCACTGCCGGCACACCGCACCAAATTCGGACCGCAAATCGGACCGAGCCACTTGGTCTTGACCCACGTGCCATGTCTTGACCCCACCCGCCCATGTTATTGCCTCTTCTCATCGTCATTTACTCCTCCTCCAAAAATAGAAAAATTAATTAATAAATTTGATTTCACAGGCATTTACTCCCCCCCCGAAAAAAAAAAATTCCTTTAATTTCAAAATATCCCATTGAAGCTTTTTCAGGCAAAAAATAATTGTATTTGCTGGAGATTCCGTTTTAGAAAAATTTCAATTTGCTAAATCGGATGCCTTATTTAATCCAACAAACGTGGGCAAAAAAGCGAGAGAGATATCCTCGCAATTATTTAAAGATATGGTTGGACATCTTCAATTAATGTGGTGCCACGTCGATTTTATTATAAAAGTCTTTGGATAGGGTTTGAGCATGCCACGTTTGCGATATCAATGCATGTCCGAGAGACTTGAGCTCAAAAATCCAAGTATTTGAAATTCACGTGAGGCTTTAAAGTTCGAAATAAGAGAAGCATTCTAAATTTCCTCGCGCGTAGGGTATAAGGATTAAATTGATTATTTCATTGGGTGAACAATTAAGAAATTTTTAAAAATTACAAATTCTTAATAGAAAGTCGAAAGTTAATTTTTTTGGTCATTTTTCACAGCTAATTTCTCCCTTTCTTTCACTTTAAAGTTAAGTTGCCTACCATTAAAGTATTGAGTATATATGGATTAAATAAAAAGTGAACCACTGGGGCTAGCCTTAATGGCCCCATTTCCACATGAGAATGGGAAGGTAAGACCTAAGAAGTACCGACACTCTCCGGAAGCCTTCGTATTGTGTCTGACACTCCGATACATGTCCGACACGCTCCGACACGTTCCGACACGCGATCAACGAGTGACGGGAAATCCGATACGTGGTCAACTCTTCCCGACACGCGAGTCTGAAATTCCGACACGCATGGTCAATTTTAATAATTTTTAATACTTGATGGGTCAAAATATAAATATATGAAAAAATAATGAAAATAACAAAAATAAAGGGGAAAGAAGAATATTCTCACTCTCAAATTTCTCACTTATAAGTTTTGACCTTCTCGTAAGTGACGATGGAACGCCCCTCTTCTCGCCGGCGTCGCTTCAACTTGAAGTTGTGATTTTTTTTTTTTTTTTTTTTGCTTCTTTCTGCCTCTCACAAGCGTCGCCTGCGAGTTATCTCTTTTGGTCTATGTCATTGGTTTGTGAGTTATCTCTCACATTTTCCATAGCAAATTTAGTTATTTCCTTTTCTTTTGGTTGTACTTCGAGAGTTTTTATCCTAGATTTTCATTTTTCTTGAACCTTGTTTTGCAAGCTCCAAGCTAGTCTATATCATGAATTCCGGACTCTGTCTGGGACTATAAAAAAAATCTTACTAATCTTCGACAAGTGTAAGAAAACAAGACATGTTCCTTTAAATTTACTCTTTTGTGTTTGCAATTTTTGAATTTCTCATTTAATCTCTGTCAAATTAAAACAATGAATGATATTAACAAATGTTGGATTAATATTTTTAGTATAAATTAATTATATGCTATTATTATTATTATTATTATTATATTTATAAATATATTTAATATATAATGTGTCGGAATATGTCGGAATTCTCTATTTTTTGAGAAATGACATTTCGGCGTGTCGTGTCGTATCGTGTCCGTGTTGATGCTATATAGGGTAACACCTCTCCACTTTTGAATAATTGATTTATGGGTTTATGAAGTTTTTTCAAATGGGCCCGTTATGGGGCCCATCAAGCTCCAAATAAGTTTAGGAATACTCCTAGCATACGAAAAAAAGAGAGGCGAAAATGGTGTTCTGGCGTGAGTACGTATGACGCAGTTAGTCAATGCAAGTTGAGAAAAGTTCTCCTTTTCCTATTAGCGAGGCGAGAATGTTGACATAGTTCGATCAACAATTCAAAACTAATCAAGAAATAATTCTGGTCTGTTTTCTCTACATAACCGTTCTCTCTTCCCTCTATCTTATATCTTATGCTGACCCAAAAACTATTTTTACATAGCGTGATCGGGATCTTCAAAAAGAAAGTATAATCACAAAATAGTAACGATTGGTATCGACTCTCAATTGCTTTAGCGAGGTAAAATTGAGCGGAAATTGAAAATTTAAAACTTCTACTCCTTTTTAGGTTTGTTTGATAACATGCATTTCTTATAAAGGTGAATGAATAAATGAAATATATTTTCGTTGTCCGTGAAAGTTAATAATGAAAATATTTTATACGAATCAACTTTAAGAAAATATTCTAAAAAATTAATTAATTTCTCAATAAAATAAACGGAACTTCAGGGTTAAAAAGTGAGAATCAGACGAACGTGACGTGTTTCGCTCAAACCAATGTCTCCGTAATTTATGACCTTTTTAAAACGAAATATTATTATTTAATCAACTTTTATTTCACAACAACCGAAAAATGGGAGGAGCCTTGGATCCGTTTTAAGAGAGAGAGAGCGAGCGAGCGAGCGAGTGAGAAAGCGAGAGAAAGAGTAGAGAGAGAAACGACTGTGTTCTCGAGATCTTCGGCGGCGGCGGTGGCGGTGGCGCTCCGGCGGCGGTGGCGGTGATGACGTCGCGGCGGTGAAGGACTGGAGCTGGGGCCGGTCAAGCGCTCTTCTCTCTCGCGCAGCCGCGGGAATCGCGCGTGGGGGGAGTTTCAGCCCCCGGGGTTCCTCTTCTCGATCTGATCTCGCTCTCGAACGAGGAAGGCCTCTCGGTGTCGTTCCGGATCTGTTTCCTGCGGATGCTCCGAATGTAGCTTGGCGCTCGAGCTGGTTCTGGAACGGTGCGGGTTCGGATCTGTCCGCTTCGCGGGAGCAGGTTAGTCCTCGAGCAATGCCGGCGAACCGGCGGATTGTCTGCGCTGTTCGTCGTTCCGAGCACTGATTAGCTCTGTATCGCGGAAAGAGTGACTTGATTTTTTGTGTTCGGAGTGTGTTTTTCCTAGTCGCTGTTAGATTATAGAGGTTTGATTTCATCCGGCTGTAGTCTGCGATGTTTATGCTCGAATCGCGGTAGGAAATCTTCGCCGGAGGATGTAGCTGGGGCTGTAGTTGAGAGACACTGATTTGGTTCTTACGGTTTCTTAGTTTGGAGTAGCTTATGAACTCTAATAACATGATCTGAGTTCAGTGGTACTGACTGGAGGCCGGAGGCTTGCGAAAATCTGAGAATGTTTGATTTGCATCCTGCATTTTGAATTGACTGTACTGGATTTTGGCGTATTGATCCTTTGAGTTTTGCTCCAGGGTGGCGGTTCGTCTGAGAAGGTTGAATTTGGTGTGGTCGAATTAAAATGTCCTTCAAAAGCATTGTCCGCGAGCTGAAAGAGATGAAGGACGGGATCGGTAATGTGTCGAGGCGGGGATCGGAAGGGAGGCGTTGGCGTAGCCGTACGCGGTCGCACATAGCCCCAGATCACGCGGCACCACCTTCGACGTCGGTTGAACAAGGGCGGTGGGCGAACCTGCCACCCGAGTTGCTGCTGGACATCATTCAGAGAGTAGAAGAGAGCGAGACATTGTGGCCTTCTCGTGCTGTGGTGGTAGCTTGTGCATCGGTTTGCAAGTCGTGGAGAGAGATCACCAAAGAGATTGTTAAAACTCCTGAGCAATGTGGAAAGCTGACCTTTCCTATATCCTTAAAGCAGGTAATAGTCCATGTCAATTTATCTTATGATGGGTTCTACTTTGTTGATTTTCTTCGCATTCTTTCACAATTTTTTTTTGCTAACTTTCAATTGTATAACAAACAGCCTGGACCTCGCGAATGTCCAATCCAGTGCTTTATCAAAAGGGACAGAGCTACTTCTACTTATTTGTTGTACTTTGGTTTGGTTCCTTGTAAGTCTGATTCTTCTCTTGTTATTCTGCTTTAAAAATTGTCAGGTCTGTGCATCTTGAGATTTTACAAAATTTTTAGAGAATCAACAGAAATTAATATATGGATTGCTCCACATGAATTTTACCCTGCCGTTGTGATTCATTGTACTCTTTGATATGGGGAACTCTGGCTTACAAGGTAGAAGATTTCTCTAGCAATAACCATATAACTCAAAATATATTGGTCCCCTTCCTTCCTTTTGGTTAAATTGGAACTTATTGGCGTTTTAGCACTCCTATTTGTATAAGAAACAACGAGTGATAGATGAGAAAAGGCCAAAGCAAAGAGGAGATTGACATAGTTGAGCTGGAATAGAGAATTTGCTTAGTCTAACCCCTAGAAGCTGTGACCGCTCTTGGTGTGTGCGTGTGTATATATATTTTTGAGCAATTACAGACTTGCGTAGGTTCTTTACCTTGGTTACATTCTCTAGCATAGGTCATGAAAGCAGTGTAGTGGACAATGAAGGTAACTCCAAGCTATATTCCTTGACCCAGAATCTAGATGTCAACCATGCCCATTTTACTACATAACCCAAAGTACAGTTTAGCTGTCCTAAGACATCGCGTTGTTGGTCCCTGCACGCCAAAAAAAAAAAAAAAATCTATAGTAGATATGTATTATAGTCTAGTCTACACAACTTAAGGTACTCCCCATGTCCAGTGCATTGAAGCTCATCCCCAATAGATGCTATTTGCCAAGTGTAGAACTGAGTTGTAAAGATGTAGATGATTTCTATAAGAAAGCTTGCTACTGATCATGGTCATTCGAAATTTATATGGAGAGTGTGGCTGGATCAGTTCATCTGCTTTAATTTGTAAACAATACATAAGTGTGGTGCAATTGCTTCTTAATAGCTGAACCTGATGGAGTTCATTCTATATAGCTGTGAAGAGAATGTTGTGACTGGGAGTCTCCATTGTAACCAATGTTGAGATTCTGCCTCCTTCTTTTTCATGAAGATGGAAGCACCAGCCTTTCTTGCCTATAAAATTGTTGATTTCTTAAGCTGCTCAGATTATCTCATTCACTTTGTTCATATTGACAGCTGAGGATGAGAAAGATAAAATGTTGTTGGCTGCCAGAAAGATTCGGAGGGCCACATGCACAGATTTTGTTATATCTCTGGTTGCAGATGATTTTTCTCGGGCCAGCAGTACATATGTAGGAAAATTGAGGCAAGTTTGAACTAACCTGTTCTTTTCTCTATCCACCTATCATATTTGCTTCATATATAACGACCTCTTGGGATTGATCTTTTAGGTCTAATTTTCTGGGAACCAAGTTTACCATATATGACACCCAACCTCCATGTGAAGCGGCTATTCAATCAAACAGTCGGTTGAATAGAAGATTCAATTCTAAGCAGGTGTCTCCAAGAGTTTCTGCATGTAACTACAGTGTAGGCACCGTCTCTTATGAATTGAATGTCCTCCGCACTAGAGGGCCAAGGAGGATGCATTGTGTCATGGACTCCATTCCTATCTCTTGCCTTCAGGAGGGCGGTAGTGTCCCAACACCAAGCTTGTTCACCCACTCATTTGATGAACCGTCTTCTCTGTCACCTGCCTCAAAAGGAAAAGACAAGGTCACAGAATTTAGCTCCACAAGTCTCTTAGATATTCCAGTTCCTGTTCCGGGGGCGGGTGACCCATTGGTTCTAAAAAACAAGGCACCTAGGTGGCATGAGCAGCTTCAGTGCTGGTGTTTGAATTTCCGGGGACGCGTTACAGTTGCATCTGTTAAGAACTTTCAGTTGGTGGCTGCTGTTGATCCCTCCCACAAAATTTCAGCTGCAGAGCAAGAGAAGGTAATCCTACAATTTGGAAAGATTGGGAAAGACATCTTTACAATGGATTACCGCTATCCACTATCTGCTTTGCAAGCCTTTGCTATCTGCTTGAGTAGCTTTGACACCAAGCCAGCGTGTGAATGACATGACACTTACTTAAGCTGGACACCATGGACAGTGTTTACTATTTAACTCAAGCAAATGCTCAAGCATAATCATTACATGTGGAAGTTTGTATGGCTAATCAACAGCGGAGAATCTTCGCTGAGCATCCATAGCTACTCTATCGAAGCTGGGAATTGTGAAACTGAAAACTTGTATGTTATGTTTGTATGCATTGCCTTAATCAAGTCTCCCAAGGTCTAGCGCACTTTGGATGTATTTTTATTAGCTGGCTACTTGACTCTTAATTATCATAACTCTTGGAACCTCTGAGCTTTTGATTACATCCTAGTTAGTGCTCCGGCGGCATATCTTTAATGGAAATAGGGTTGTGAATTCATACCTTATATTATCACCCGCTGCATTTCCATCTTTAATGGAGATAGGGTTCTGATTACGTCCTAGGTGGGATTTCGGCTTCCATGTTGAAGTACTCTAATTTGATCCGTGACCAAAGCCAATAGGGCTCCTTTCCGTTCCCGCTGCCATAGAAGCGTAAAAAGAGGGTGCTTCCTTTCAAGCTAAGGTGTGAAAGTGAGGACGAGAAGAAGTAAACAAATCCGATGCTAGTCTTTGCCTATGCTTGAGAATCTGGGCATTTTGCTCCTTGCAAGTATGATATATGATTGCCGAAAAAGCAAGTTTTGCAATAGAGTTAATGATATGAGACCATGCCCTGGAAAAGGATGCATCCCCCTCTCCCCTTTGGCGCTGCCTACTCACCTTCGGCTTCTTCTCCTGCTGCGGACTGACCTTCCTTCTTTCTGCTTTCCTTCTTTTTGTTCGATCTACCTAGGTGGTCTCTATTCCAACTCTCCAGGCAAATTTTCCTTCGCATTTATAAGATGATATTTTATGGGGATGTTTTGCGCAAGGACTCCAAACCTTTGCCGGATAGCAGGGTTATGAGGATCGACTGGGAGAAACAAACGAGCACCTACTCAAAGGGCAACCATTGAGTACGTGAATTCATCTGTAAATGTTCCTTCTTTTTAGGGCTAAACTCTATTTCACATCACTTACGAGGAGACTTCAACCGATGACGATGACCTCTTGGCTCTAGAATAAGGGGTGCAAAATACACCAAATGGCCTTTGAATTCAACTAGAAAATCTGAAAAATGCCAACTCCGGACCATAGAAAGAGAAACGACGATTACAGCACACTACTGGGAAAAGGCTCTACGGCAGGCTTAACTTTTAAACAGAACAGATGATGACAAGGCAGCATGCACTAGAAAGTAATTTAACTCCCCGAACTCAATTGAACTTGAAGGCTAAATCAACAAGAAGCATCAATAGATGAAGGTCGCCAGGTCGCCAGAGCATCAACATGGTTGCAATTTCAACAGTCTGCTAAAGCAATGATGAGAAGAAACTGAAAATATCATTCATGTCTCTCTTTGCTGCCCACTCTCCAATTAATCTGTAAGCTTGTGGATGGGCACTGCCCCTGCACTGGATCGCTTGCACCAGTGAAGTCTCGCCTGGGTATGTAGGAAGATATCAGGATGGCCTCGAGGTAGAGAATAAAGCCATGTAACTCACATTCCCAAAAGACACTCTTCAAGGGCCCTTGAAGCACAAGATCTTACATTTCTCATCCCCTTTTAGTCTGGAGATTCTCGTTTCTCATCTCACACAGGAGTAAGTGATAAACTCTGTCGACGTAAATTGGAAAGGCTGATGTGGAAATGGGTTCCTGTCATGCAGCATGAAAAAGAGAAGTTAAGATCCTGGAAATGCGCAAGAAGACACTATAGCCAAACCAGAGAGTGTTTGGCTTTGAGGTCAGTACAGATGACAGTATGGTTCTTCCCAGAAGTAGCCCATGAGTCGTCCTTGATGCAACGATGAAAAATCAAAAGCCGAACAATTATGAGTTAATGATGATGAATGAACTCACGGTCGAGGACCATAAACTTTGATCTGCCGCACATGTGTGTCTCGTCCATTCAGGTGATTCGACAACACGGCTATTTGCAGCATGAAAGTGTTGACGAAAGTTTCCCTGTCCAAACACTTCCTTATTACTTAAGAGAAAAAGGGAAAACTCACAAGTGATATATAATACTTAACAAAACCTTTTGAGTCTGCAACAATGATACTCCAAAAAAACCAATGCAAGGGAAGAAATAAAACTATGTCTCAGGTGCTCTCTACAAACATATGGATATCAATAGAGTGTGTAACCAAAACTGAGAATCATATGACACTGCACATGGTTTCTGGTTCTTGAAGTATCCATGTTGCCGACCAACCCACGTTGCTTCAACCGACCAAGTATGCAAGAAAATGCATGTACTCTATTCTTCAGTACCTTATGGATCTAACGGTGCCAAAAGAAGACAGCAGGAAGTCTACGAAGGGCCAATAACATGCTTGAAAGATTCAAACACATAATCCTTCGAACAATCTAGCAGAAAATCTCTATGTTCAGCAATTTTCAGATAAAAATCATTTCTGTGTCCCAGCAGAAAAGTTCCATGTTCAACAATTTTCTGTCCTAAAAGTACTGGACATATCGACAGATAGTTCTATATCATATGATCATATTCATAAACCAGCTCCCATCGCATTCCAGGAAAAGAGGTGATCTTAAATTGACCCCAGCTGTTATACAAGGTAAGCACGACAACAATTAGCACCAAAAACGACCAGCAGAAAGGTTCCAGGACATGACACCCCTATCTTTCCAGCTAAAATTTCTCTGAAAATACTGCTGTCTTTCGTATGATGTCATATTCATATTAAATCATACATAGACAGCAGCAGTGAACTATCTAGCATCGCTTAACTACAGGAACACGACCCAATGTGCTTTCGGAACTCACCGAGGATCATTTCCAGATAGGGATATAGGAATCCACCCGGACGGCTTCAGAAGTTCCACCGTCTTTATCTCCTGAAACAAGAAAACAAAAAACATTAACCGGCGAAACGACCCGACTTTCTACTCATTCAAGCAATCAAAGTTATCATCGAATCAAAGAAACTACACAAAATCAATCACGCCAAGCTCGAAAGCTCGTCCGAATCCACAAAAAAAACCAACCTTCAGATTGTGGAATCCATCCCCGGCACGAATCGAGATCTTACTGGGCGTGTAACTCTCGTCAAGCTTGAAATCCACGTAGAGGGCCACCATCTTCAACCGAAATCAAGTCCCAAAGAGCACAATTCACACTCACAACTTTAAAAAATGCAGGAAAGTTCGGATTTTTAAAATGAGGAATCACTGAAGAATCGAACCTGGAGCTTCACCTTCTTCTGGAACTGAACGTTCACCAGATGCGGCTGCGCGCCGTCGGATCTGCGTCACCTCCCAAGAGAACCACCACCACAAAACAAACCCAACGATCAATTCCCCAATTCCCTCCTGCCAACAGAGAACACGGAAGAGAGAGAGAGAGAGAGAGTATACTGCCAGTAAGTGTCGAGGTTGTCGTCGCGGAGGGAGGAGACGCCGTTGCCGGGCTTGCAGGAGCTGACGCTCCAGACGGCCTTCTTGCCCATCTCGCGGAGGTCGTCGTCGACGGCGAGCACCGGGTTGCCGCCGGTGATCTTCCCTTCCTCCTCTCCTTCCGACGATTCCGTCGCCATCGGAAACAGCCGGAGAGAGAGAGAGTAGGATCGACGGTATCCGACTCGAGCGCTTTTGCTGTTTGAAAAAATTGAAAAAGCCGCAGACACGGGGTGATTGAAACCTATCATCTGACCTCCTTATTGTTATCTTCACGAAAATTAATAGGGAAAATGTCGCAAATAGTTCATGGACTTTTACTTAATGTGCAATCTCATCCCGATTCGTTCAATTTGATCTCTGACCTATCGATAAATATCCCTATAGTGAGAGAATTTGGTCCGATGAGAATGCTTCCTCTTGATTTTGGGAGAAGCCTGTAGTGTTGGCAGGAATGTTTGGCTGAGACAAGTTGGATAGTTGAGCATAGTAGGATGTGTCCATACTTTGAGATAAGGACAAAGATCCTTGATCATAAGGGTTTAGGGAAAAAGGACCTCCTCATTTAGCATAAAAGTCTTGAGAGGACTGTACAGTGTTATCTGTGTTTGTCATTTCATGCTCTTGTGATGATGCAACTTGTATGAATTCCTCGAGTGCTTTATTCTGTTAGTTAAAGTTAACGGAATTGGGCATTTTGGTCTTTTTCTTCTTCTTTTTCTTTTTTTCGTTAGTTAAGCCGGCGTCTAGCGAGGGTCGCCCTCACCGGCATCGGGCGAGGCTTCGGACGCAGGCAAGGGCGGCCCTCGTCGGCGTTTGGCGAGGGGTGCCCTCACCAGATCCCAAGGTTGACCTTCCCTCCACCATGGCTAGTGGAAGGAAGAGAAAATAAAAAAAAATAAAAAAAAAAGGAAAAACAATCATCACTTAACGGTTTGAACGGAAGGACTAGATCGGACATTTATCGATAGTTCATGGACCAAATTGAGCAAATCGAAAGCTCATGGATGAGATTGCACATTAAGTAGAAATCTAGAGACCATTTGTGACATTTTCTCAAATTAATATTGTCTGCTAATTTTATTTTTTATTTTTTATTTATTTCGCTGATAAACATGTTCATTATAGACCTTTTTATGCTTTGGAGAAAACTTTGCCATAAAAGAAAATACTCTTTAGAAATCTCTTTTAGAAAAATAATTTTATGTTAAAGAATTCATTTCCCTAACTTTAAGGCTTCTTTGGATCTTTGATGATGGCTGAAGGGTTAACTCACCAAAGAAGGAAGCTTTCATTCTTACAAAGGCATTCGATTATTCCATGGTTGTGTCCTGACTTTTTACACCGCTTCCCACATGTCTCGTACTATTAATTAATTTGTATTTCTTCTTCTCTTCTAAGAAGAAGAAAATACCATTTTGTTGTTTTACATCTGAGGATGCCGAAGTTCACAAGAAGCCTGAAATGAAGTAGTTTGAGGTCTTGCTTCGGATTGACCTTTTTATTGTTTTTTTTTTTAACAAAAGTAAATATTGTTTGCTAATTCTTATTTTAATGTTTCATTGACAAACATTTTATTATAGATTTTTTTTTTTGGAGAAAACTTCATGATAAAATAAAATATTTTTTAGGATTTAAAAAAAAATTCATTTTTTTCAAAAAAAAAATCATTTTTTCTAGAAAATTCATTTTCCTAACTTTAAGCATATATTTTCTTTAATTATAAATTATTTTCGTTGACTGATCATTTTGAGTAAACCAAACGTGTGAAAATGTAGAAAACTATGCTTTGGATATACATTATTTTGCATATATTTTCCTTAACTAAAATTATTTTTCGTTGACTAATCATTTTCAATAAATCAAACACATGAAAATCTAGAAAACTAATTTGTGAAAATTTTTCTTGCTCAAACAAATGCACTCTCGATTACATTACGATTTCAACATGATAAAATAACATAAGAAACAAATAGATTGATGCTTTGGATATACTTTATTTTGCATATATTTTCTTTAATTATAAATTATTTTTCTTTGACAGATCATTTTCAGTAAACCAAACTCATGAAAATTTAGAAAACTAATTCGTGAAAAATTTTCTTACTAAAACAATTGCACTCTCATATTTCATTACGATTTTAGCATGACAAAATAACATAAGGAAAAAATAGATTGATGCTCCGAATATACTTTATATTGCAAGTTAAAAATAAATCATTTTAATTAATCTTTAATCCTTGGCAAAGAATAAATGGAATTTTATAAAAGATATAAAAAAAATTGATAATGAAAATAGAAAAGAAGACGCTAGAAGAAGGGCTTGAACCTTCGACCTTGTGGTTAACAGCCACACGCTCTAACCAACTGAGCTACTCCAGCGGCTTTTCTACGGTCCGACCCTATATTAATAATATAGTATAATAAAGTAATTGCACGAAAAAGTGAAAATAAGAAGAGATCCGAATGTTATAATTTCTTTCTCGCCTCGTTTACAACCTCCCGATGTTATGACAGGGTTTCTCGCATTTCTTTGGTTTAATTAACCCATAGATATCTCCAAACAAGACTGACCAAAAGAATAATGTCTTTTAAGTTTTCGAAATATACTAATAAGTTAATTGTCACTTTTGTTACATCAAATAGAGAAGTCGTGAATCTTTTGCAATTGACTCACCGAATGCCTTTTTCTATATTTGCTGCTTAAGATGGAACTGATGAATGTGAAAGCATGCTAAAATAATAGTCTCTTCACATGTTAACCCCAGGGCAGGATTGGACATGTCGAACCGTCTTGGGTTTGAAGATACGTCGCACGCAATCGACATTAGTTCCATAAATTTGCTGCTTGGATTTGACAGACGGCTGCTGGAGATCTGACCACTCGGCGTTTCAATCCGAATATACATACCTACACATTCTATGTTATCCATGCTGCAGAGCAGTCTGCTATGGTCGGGACTCGGGGTTCGCATACTCTTGAGCCCAAAAAAGGAAGGACATGAAAGAAAACATCAGCAAGAAATCTGACAAGAAAACAGCAGGAAGGACATTACTGAATGCTTTCAAGGTCTAAAGAGCAATCATCCTAGTTCATTATCTACCATTCTGGGTTACTTAGTCGCATAAGATCGGGAAGAGATCGTGTGCCGAGGTGGTTCTTCAGGGCTTATCCTGAGAGTGAGGAATGGATCGGTAATACGAGGCACGTGAACTGACAATCGACGACGGTAGCCTTGTGAGCATATTTAATTTGTGCAAGGTTATTTCTGTCCATTTGACAATGATTTCACGATGCTGCAAATAACTTGCTGTAACTTTCTAATAGGAAGAACCTAGGACATTTTAGTTTGCATGCGTCGCGACAAGTTCCAAGTTCCGCATCCGATGACTGTATTCAAAACTGTACAAACGCCACTGAGTTCATGGCTTGAGAAAACTGAAGCAGAGACACTGTAGATTCCTATCTACATGGACACTATCAAAATAGCTTGAAACCCAAGAACAAAGGGGAAAAACGAAGCCTACTGTCAGGACCTAGCCTAAGCAAAATTTGCGAAAGAATCCATCCCTAGCGATGCGGAATCTCGCCAGGATGAGAACTCTTTCTTCGAGAAGATTCTATGCTATCTTCCGTTGATGGAGATTATCTACCACTGCACAGTAAAAAAGTAGAGTCCCCAGGATGCGCCTTTAAATTTCACCCTGGTCACTCGAGAAATTAGTTCTTCTAAAATGACTATATCTTCCTTTCAAGAGGCATAGAATGCCTCAGGTCACAAGCCATCGTGTTCGATAACTCGGAAAAGCCTTAGCAGCTCGGAAGCACTCGCCTTTGCCTTGTCACTCCCGTTCATCTTTATGTTGATTAGAGCAGGATAAACTGCAAAACTTTCCTCCAGGACCAACTTACAGTATTGAATTTGTTCGTGGCATACCGAGTGGAGAATGGCCACTGCATATTCTTGGTCTTCACTGCTTGCAGACTCTAGAAATTCAGCAACAGAAGCAATGCATTTATCAGTCTCCGCAATGGAAGCGCTTGCCTCTTCGCTATTGCACATATTTTTCAGGATTGTCAGGGCAAGCTTCGTAAAAGGGGAACTTTGAAGAAATGGAATCATCTTTGGGATGCATCCTAAATATATAAGATGCTGACAGACGTAGCAATCACGTGACAGATTGTTGAGGATCTTAAGTGCAGATTCCTGAAGAATTCTGTTCTGAGAACCAAGGATTTTAAAGATGGGGCCAAGAACACCTGATGCAGCAATCTCAGGTCTGCAGTTTTCATGAGCAGACAAGACTTCTAGCGTGGCAAGAACTTGTTCAGACACTTCCGAGTCGAGCAATGATATCAACAGAGAGAAGGCACCTTTGTCAAAACAAGTCGCTTCGTATCTACATGAAGCAAATAAAGCAAATAAGAAATCAGGTTCTGCAGGATGTATTGCAGAAAAGAAGCGACAGCAAGCATATGCTTTTAACAGGAGGCTAGACTTAATTTAAGTTGATGGGAAAGAGAGATGGAAAACTTAAAAAACGACACTTCCCTTCTTAGCATAGATTTAAACACTTTCATGTCTCATTAGTGAAGTATGATGCGACCCACAGCCAGAAAATGATCTGCCTAAATATTCGAAGCATCGTTGAAAGCGCTGACCAGGAAAAAAATTTAGCGAGGTCAAGCAATCATGTCATCCTAAGCTAGCAGTGTCATCATCACATCATCCCGACAAGGAATGATACCATTACTAGTATTTACGGATTCCAGGTGACTATAGAGAATAACATACCTATTTTTGCTGACATATGTCAGCAACAACTGTGACCCGGTCCTTTGAGCTTTTAGGTCACCTTGGTCATGGGCGTCTACAAGAAACTGTACAAGCAGTGTAAGAAAATTCTCAAATGTTGCTGACCCAAGAGCTTGATCATCACGATCCAAATAGTTTTTTGTGTCTTCGACAACATCGCATTGGGACTCCCATTTAAGTTCCTTGAGTTTAGGCAGTAATGCTAAAGATCTCAAGGTCCTCAGTGTAGAAGTCTCGCATCTTTGATCACTGTCATCACTCTGAATAGAGTTTGAACTTAGGTCATTTAGAACTTTACCATTCGAAGGGTCGGGATTGTAGATGGAATCTCCATATCCATGAGCAAGACTGCCAAGGCTATTGATGGACATTGAAGATTCCAATGAGCAAAGGGTTTCTGCTCCTCTGCTTGGGTCAATATTTCTAATTCCGTATTCTACACACCACTTTGATATCTCGTGTTTCAGGAAACTGTCCGGTGCCAACGACTGATGTGACAGCTTTTCCTTTGTTATGGGACATGCATTGTAACCCTCGTCAAACCACCTCTGGATCCACATTCTTTCAAATGTCACTCCAGAAGCAATGGTGACAGGATCGTACATCAATCTCAGGGACAAAGGGCATTTGAATTTATCAGGAGGGACAACATCAGCTTTAGCATCATTACTGGATCTGGAAGTTTGAAATTCACTTGTTTTATCACCACTACGGATAGCATTCTCTTGTTGCTCTGTCACAATGGAATTTCCGTACTTATCCAAGAGATAAAATAAGAATTTCAACCTCTCTTTCTTTGCCGGGTTTCCATCACCAACTTTGCTGAGAAGATTCTTGATTGATCTTTTCTCTCTTATGATATCTCTTCGAGACATGATATGAAGCTTTGAAGCAGCAAATTTAAGCGCTCCAATATCCAATGTCTCTGTCGGAACAGTTATGGATAAATGTGGCCTTAAAGATTCACGAAGGACCTTTCCAGCCTCCACTTCAGAAGGATCCAAGATAAACTTTGCATTTCTAAGCTCGTCAACTATGTGACATATCTGCAGATGCATCAAGCAAGCAAAGAAATTAAAGAAAGGAACGAAACCAGGTTTGACCTTGCAATACACAACTAAGAACATCCTTCTCACAAGCATAAAGAAGAATGCACGTCCAAAGAAATTTCCTGCACCCCCTGCCGAACCTATCTACGGAGAAAATGCCAACTCCAGGAGAGCTGCAACAAATGCATAGGTAATCTTTTTGACAAGATGTGGATTTAGCTATGGTTTTTGGGGTGGGGTGGGGCGTGGCGGAATGAGGGGAGGTTGACAAGAAGTCCGTGCGATCAACGAAGGAAGGTTTTCCTTACTAGGTGTGAATTCGGATATTTCACATAAATTGAAAGCTGGGGTCAGTAAATTGCAACAAATTCAGTCATGCAGATCAAGCATGCACAAAAAGACTTAATGTAGAGAAGATGAAAACTACGTCAGTGAAACAAGGGACAGCATTTTTGTTCTTCTGGCTGACAGAAGGCATAGGACAAAGTGTTGCCTCAGATCTTTAACAGAAAGCTGCAAAGGAGTCTGTCCTTTCCATGTTGGCCACAGAAATATGCCCACTACACACACACACACACACACCCCAAGAAAATAGAATCTGTGTGAGATCTCTACATAAAGTATAAAAGCAACCAACCTCGATAGCCAACAAGACTGGAACCGAATTACGAACTATGTCTAAACTGCGCGCCAATAGATCCCTTGATCTTTGACATCTCCTGGCTATTGCATCACTGGTTAATGCCTGAAAGTTGCAACAATCATCACACATACGAAGCCAACAAATATGTGAACTTGATATATAATCTACCTACGTACTTTGGCAACAGACCTAATGTAGATTTTAAGGAGTAATCCCAGGGACTGAGTAGAGAACGAGAAATACAGAGGAAAGACTGTCAAATGTTTAGTCAATACAGCATGTCAAAATTCTACCCACTATGATGCGCCAAAAAATCTATATCCAACTTTTCTGCCTGTTCTTCGTCCCTTCATGACTTTTTTCTAATTTGAACTGCGTCGCTTTCACACAGAATCTGATCAAGTTGCTATTTTCCAGAAGCAACAAGCATTTGACAAATCAGTGTATGTTTTTTAACCTCATCACTTTGGAGTTGAACAACCTCATAGGTACCCACCAGGTAGAGTTTGCTAGATTCACTGCAGTAGTGGAGGAGTTGCTTGGCTTTTTCGATTTCACAAGTTAAAGAGGAAAGTGCATGCATTGCAGACGAGCGAGGTCGAGCTGCCTCTATTTGTGGAATAACACTTGATACTCTATGAACCAACTTCATAAGTTCTATGCACACTTCAGAGTGGACCTGCAATCATTAGCTAGATTCATCATATTAAACCAAATCAGAAAAAAGGAAAAATGATAAATAGGACGGATCAATAAATAGGGATAACTTCAAAAACCAATCAATACAGAGCTTTAATATGTGTACCATGAATTGCTGATATGCTTCCAAATAAACATTAAGCTAAGGACGCTTTTTTTAATGTGCAGTCCTTAGTTCATTCCAAACTGAAACAACTTAGTGCTTCATCTTCATCAATGCTAGTGATTTTTTCTAATAGCATCTCACTTATCTGAAGCCAAAGGCACCAAAAATCAGAAACTCTTCTCATTCAAGAGAATTAAGCTGGAATGCAGCTCTATTATCATAATTAACACTGCACAGCAGCCCAAATAACAGGTATGGAACAAAGTTACCAGACAGCACATTAGGACGTTAAATGATCAATCTCATGCGTAGGAATAAAAATTTTAAAACCTGACTAATATTTACCTTGAAATAAGACTTAGAGAGTGTCTCCTCCACCACAGTACCACTCCCCATTCAAAGGGACTGATTTTTCCTTGATCTGCAGATGCAGAAGTATTGACAAGAAAAGATTATTATGATGTCTTTTTTGCAAATCCAACACACAACCCAATCACAGGAGACTCAAATATTTTGTTGAGATATCAATTACATTGCATAATAGCAACCAATCATTACTCTGAAAATAAAAGAAAAGATTATTATGATGTCTTTTTTGCAAATCCAACACACAACCCAATCACAGGAGACTCAAATATTATGTTGAGATATCAATTACATTGCATAATAGCAACCAATCATTACTCTGAAAATGCAGCAGACATGAGATGTTACCGGGTGCAAAAGCTTATGGACGGAGGATTTAAGGGACATAACCACCAGCAAAGTATGAATTTTATTTGCCTGCCCCTCAAAGTAGAGGTTTGACATGCAAAAATTAATTGGCAACACTTAAACTAGAGTTTGACATTTCCAGAATAAAGAATAGAGAATACAGCTTTTCTGCAGAAATTAAAGAATGGCTAACTAACCAGAAACAAAGATTCTAAACAAGCAGGACAAGCCATAACTATATTTAGGCCTCTGCTTCCTCAAAATCAAGAATCTCTACTCTGAAAACCACCGAATATCATGGCATTAGTGCTATCAATTTCTTTCACGTAAATCAGTGTTTGACATGTTCTACAAACTACACATGCTATCGATTATTTCGCTTTCACTTTCCGGTGCCATTAACATGTGCTTTTAACAAAACAGCCTTTCCTCATGAAAAGAACAGGATATATAGCTTACGCTTCATAAATTGGTTTCCTTCATACGGACCTTTGCACCACAAGGAAATGGGATGTTCAGAATGGGTTCCCTTAAAACACAAATATAAGAACAGGAGGACATCTTCATCAAAGGATTATAGTTCTGAGTTTTGATGAATCCAGAGTTTCCAGTTCGAGCAAAGGACAAAGGTCACATAGAAACTAGGCAAAGAATGTGACCTTTCTACCAAATTGAGATTGAACTTAATTAAGACGAGATATAGGTTTCCATTCATTACAGTGGATTGCACCGTTTGCTAACAGTTATTGGTTTTGTTTTCCTCCATACACCCTTCTCAATGATGGGTTACAACCATGTAAACCCATATTCATATTTAGTTAATTCTGCATGTAGGTGATGTCTACAACTTGTAACGCACCAATCAAAATAACTGGCTGTGCCCGTCGTTTTTAATAAGATACCAGAGCTGGCTAATTCCTGAGTTCAGTTCTTGGCATCCTCGCGGTAACACACAATTAATTGTCTCATCAATTCTTTCAACCTCCAAGCATCTACCAGTCTGCATATGTCATACTCAAAAAGCAACGTTCTTGAAGAGTTTGACCTTTGCGAGCAAAGCAAATGCCTTAATTTTATCATCCAAGAATAGTAATGAAACTTCTACCTCTGCTTATTGGGAAGAAAAGATACATCAATTAGACCTACTGCCAATATGGTTCTTACTACTATATTATACGGAGACTAGCTTTTCCTTCTCACTTTTCGTCCCTAAGCAAGTAAATAACAATTTCTCGGAACTAGCCAATTCAAAGCAAACTGTCACAACCAATTTCGTAAGAAATAACCCCTAAAGATCTCATTTTTTATTACAGAACAGACAGTTTCTGACTCTATCACCAGAGAGAAACCTTGTCAAAGACAAGCAATCTGCCAAACCTCAGCCACAAAATCGCAGAAGAATCTTCCAAAGATACACTGATCTAAAGAAGTCTGAGAATTACCAGATAATGTTAGCAAGAGCCCTCCTTTTAAGACGTGTAGAAGCATACAGCCAGAAGAGAAGTTCAAGAACAGCTCTCCGAGAGGAGAGTACATGCTCTGCTCGTACCAAGAACCAAGAGCATTTTTTTCTTTTCTACCAAAATGGGTCTTTAGGGAAGAAAACAACTAAGCAGATTTTTTAACCCAGAGCACCAAGAAAACAAACTTTTCGTGTTTGAGTTCTCCGAGCGAAGAATCTTGCTCAGGACAAGCAGAAGTGTTTGCACAGAAGGGAGACAAATGGACAACGTCAGAGAAGAGACCTCATTTCAAGTTCTCAGTATATACATATAGATAGAGAGAGCGAGAGAGAGAGAGAGAGAGAGAGAGAGAGAGGCGTCATCTTCGACAGCTTTGTTTGTTCCCGAGGAAGTGGCTATTGAAGTCCCCCTTTTCACTTGTGGTGCTTGATACTTTGAAGAGCCGTCACGGGGCTAGCTGACATTTCAACGAGCTGACCCGAAGAAACGCTCCCTGGTCATTTCCAAGATCACACGAGCACAGTACTCGTGACTATTCCTAGTCTATGGGAAAAACTAAAACAGCTAAAATTACGAGTCAAGAAAATATGATTGATTACTTTCGTATTTTATCAGACAAAAAGTTAAAGCTATAAATTGAACTAATCGAACATCAAGAAATATAGGATTTCATATGTTTTGATCGCTAAGTCCAACACATCGTGAAATGGTTGTAGCAACATTTGAATTTAAGTAATGGGGAATTCAAGATTAATGCATCTCCTTTATCTTACATAGTAAGATAGATAGCATCTTTACTTGCAGGTTGAGCACAAAAAGCCGATATGGACATCACCTGCCGTCTCAAATAGAAATAACAATTTTTCATATTGGTGAAAAGAACGACATTTTGGGTTGTTGAGATAACGACCTAATGGTAATCTTTGGTTAAATATAATATTGGAGACCGAATTTGGAAAGGGGCCCTTGTCGCATGGGGGACGCGGAAATCAAGACCAAGAGTTACACGGTCGTGGCGAATTAGGACGAAGAATCCACAGGATTAACTGTTCCTCAGGCACCTAAAAATCAAAAAGAAAGTTGTTGTGTATGTTGGAACAGTCCGCATTGAGAAAGACACGTAAAATAAAGTAGAGACGAAGAGAGAGAGAGAGAAGTTAAGGACTCTTCTTGGAGGCTTGCGAGTCGACTCGGCTGGTCAAAGTCGTGAACTTACAGGCAAAACCCATGGTAGGCCTCGCCTAGATTCGATTCGAGAAGCTACATTTGGGGAATCTGACCATTTCATTTCCTAAAAGCTGTGCGAAGATTTCCATCTTCTTGGGTCAGAGTTGCTATATAAAGGAGCAGACGAGAACCGTGACAAGACAAGAATTATCAGCTACTAATCGTCTGCTCGTCATTTGCAATTTCAAACTTTGTCCCCCCATAGTCAAAAGTAAAAGACACTGGCTAAATTTCGGACCCCAGACTCCATAAAAATTGCTTAAAAGAGCCACTGGAATGTTAAGCGTCGTTTAGCGTGCGGTGGACTTTCGCACAACGAAATCACTGTGCGGAACATTCAACCGTATCTCGACGGCGACGAGTAATTTTGTGTCCTACACTTGATTTCGCATCTCTTACGTCCCAAGGATGGAGACAGAGCGAGAGAAAGGGTTGAGGCTAAAATGGGTCAAAAAGTTTGAAAAGCATAAGTCATTCCAGAATTTTTCAGCAAGCTGTGTGGATGCTCTTATTACATTCGACCATTTAACCTTTAGATTTGTATGTTTTAATTAATGTAAATAAATTTCCGATGTAAAACTAAAAGGGAATGGATTTATAATTGAGTTATTACATGTCATACTTGATAGACATGATCAAACACAGTATGAGATATATAAATCATTTATTCTTTTTATGGTGGTGTAAATTTCGAATGCATTTCAAATTTTTATTTATTTTATAATAACGTGAATTCTAGACTGATAATTTTACCCTCCCATAATCAAAAGAAGACAAGTTGAATTTAGGGCTGTGAATTTCGTAGAAGTTGCTTGAAAGAAGCACCGGAAGTCAACGGTCTCGCACGATGAAATCAATGTGTGGAAGTGGACCCCTGACGGTATCCCGAGGCTTGTCGTCCTACGCTTGATGTTGCATATTTTCCGTCCAAGGATGGAGACTGGGCACGGGAAAAAGTCGGGGCTAAAACGGTCAAAAAGTTCGAAAAGTAGAAGTATCTTCATAATTTTTCAAAAAGCTGTGAGGATGCTCTTGTTGCTTTGGACCCTTCAACCTTTAAAATTTACTTGTTTTCATTCATGTAGATAAATTTTTAATGTACAACCAAGAGGGGGGGACACGTATGGAACTGATTTACTCCAAGACCATACCTACAACATTTACCTATGTTGCCCACAAGAGTGACAAAGGCACTAAAATTGCAATGCCAAAAAAATAAAATTGCATTAGTGTGAAACAAATCTATAGTTAGTTCATTGCACGTCAGATATGATAGACATAGTCAAACATAATGTATGAAATATAAGTCTTTTTTTTTTTTTTTTGTGGTGGTTTAAATTTCAAACGCATTTCATATTTTTTTTATGATATTGTAAACTATAGATGAAAAAAACTATAGATGGACAATGTAAAACATATTCTGGTAAATTTTTTTTTTCAGAAAAAGGAAAAGGATATGTCAATTTCCCAATATATAACTTGAAATATTATTTAGGCCCCTTTATTTCTTAAAAAATAAATAACTTGAAAATATATTTCTAAAAATGGTCAATTGCATTGCCTAAATATTTTTGTTATCGGTAATAATTTATGTTAAAATATTTTTGTAGACAATAAAAAAATATTTTTTATTTATCAATTTTTGTAAGAAATACAAGTAACCATCTTCATCTACTTCTCAATTCAATTTTAAATTGCGAACTTCGTAAAATTTGCTTGAAAGAGCCATGAGGAAGTTAGGAGTCCTTTTAGCATGTTGTGGCACGACGAAATCACTGTGCGGAACCGGACCGTTAACGGCATCTTGACGTTGATGAGTGACTCGTTGTGCGACACTTGATGTTGCATCTCTTTCATTCTAAGAATGCAGTCGAGGCAAGGGAAAGGGTTGGGGCTAAAATGGGCCAAAGTGTTTGAAACGTATAACTCTTTAGAGTTTCTCAGAAAGCTTAAAGGATGCTCTTGTTGCTTTCGACCATTTAACATTAGATATACATGTTTAAATTAATGTAAGCCAAAAGAAAGTGGAATTTATCTATAGTTGAGTCATTACATGTTGGATTTGAGAGACATAGTCAAAGACAATATAAGAAATATAAAGTATTTATTCATTTTATGGTGGCATGAATTTCGAATGCAATTTATATTTTTTATGATAGTGTAGATTATAGATGAATAATGTAAGAAAATATTCAGATAATTTTTATTGCTTTAAGAAAAGGAAAAGGAAAATACCATTTCCCCATGCACTTCGAAATATTATCTAATGTATATTTCTTGCAATCACACTAAGAATTATTTCGATGGCGAAAGATAAAGACAACCCAAATTATACACATTCACCCAAAACTTATTTATGCAATTTCTCTTTTCAATATGACGTTTTTCTAAATGTTCTTTTCAACAAAGTCTACAATTTCAGTGAATTCAATTTCCACTCGATTCCAAATATTTTCTTTAATTTAGTTTTCTTTAGGAAAATTTCGTGGCCATGAAGTTTCCATGCTTATGTGTTCACCTTTCCACGCGTTGCACGGGTCAACGTCCTGTTTTACATCGAATCATAAATTCTCCTGAAGAGATATTTGTTTGATTTTTTTCTTACTAATCGATTCTCTTTTCCCTGATAGAAAATGTCGATTCTTCATGCGAAATTGCGTGCTTAGAGTCCTCTCACTCTCAAAGCTTTGGAATTAATTAAATTTTGATCATCTTATTCCAACACTCTCTTCAATCCAACGGCTTAGTAATTAGAACCTCAAAGAGTATTACATTCAAATCAAAGGCCATGTCAACGTCGGTTAGGGTTAATAATTCACATCGATGAGTCACGACCGTTCTAATGATTCGTGGATTAGCACTAAAATATCATAATATTTATTGAACAAGCAAAATAATTAAATTACTAACTTTTTAGTATGTGTGTCAAATTATATTTAAGTATTTGCAATTTGTATTTTATATTTTATATCGTGTCAATGAACCGTGTTCAACGATACGGGCTTTAATATCAAATCGTCAACATAAATGGACCGATTTTCTGGATTGATTTTCTAAAGGGATTGTTTTATTTGACTAAAGCAATTTCGATTTAATGATACATAAGGAGTTAGGATTCAATAAGGGGAAAGCATGAACAAAATAAACACCTCTTTTTTTTTTTCTATTTTCTTTTTTTTTGTCTCCCTCTTGGCTACCATCTTCCATATTTTCCACTTTTAGAAATTGGAGAAAAGAGATAGCTTTAGGTCACAATATATATATATGTGTGTGTGTGTGTGTGTGTGTGTGTGTGAAAATACAAACAACTAATCATAATGTTAAAGGATAACTTATGACACATTTGCTGGTCGAACTTATTCGAAATTAGACGCTTTTTCACTAATGCTCGAACTGTAGTTGAAAGGGTTTCGCTCAATCTATATATATATATATATACTAACGCTTTTTCGGACCGTGAAATTCGTAGAAGTTGCTTGAAAGAAGCACCGGAAGTCAAGGGTCTCGCACGGTGAAATCATTGTGTGGAAGTGGACCCCTGACGGTATCCCGAGGCCTGTCGTCCCACACTTGACGTTGCATCTCTTTGGTCCGAGAAAAAGTCGGGGTTAAAACGGTCAAGAAGTTCGAAAAGTATAAGTCTCTTCATAATTTTTAAAAAAGCTGTAAGGATGCTCTTGTTGCTTTAAACCCTTCAACCTTTAAAATTTACTTGTTTTCAATCATGTAGATAAGTTTTCAATGTACAACGAAGGGGGGTGGACACGTAAAGGAACTGATTTACTCCAAGACCATACCTACAACATTTACCTATGTTGCCCACAAGGGTGACAAAGGCACTAAAATTGAAACGCAAAAGAAAAAAAAAGAAAAGAGAACTGCATATAGTGTGAAATAAATCTATAGTTGGTTCATTACACGTCAGATATGATAGATATAGTCAAACATAATGTATGAAATATAAGTCATTTAAATTTTTGTGGTGGTGTAAATTTCAAACGCATTTCATATATTTTTTTTATGATATTGTAAACTATAGATGGACAAAGTAAAACATATTCTGGTAAATTTTATTGTTTTAGAAAAAGGAAAAGGATATGCCAATTTCCCAATATATGCCTCGAAATATTATTTAGGCCCCCTTTATTTCGTAAAAAAATTAACTTGGAAAATATATTTCTAAAAATGGTCGGTTGTATTGCTTAAATATTTTCATTATCGATAATAATTTATGTTAAAATATTTTTGTAGACAATAAAAGAATATTTTTCATTTGTTAGTTTTTGTAAGAAATATAAGCAACCATTTTCATCTACTACTGATCATCTACTTCTTATTTCAATTTTAAACTGCAAACTTCATAAAATTTGCTTGAAAGAGTCACCAGAAAGTTAGGAGTCCTTTTACCGTGTCATGGCACGACGAAATCACTGTGCGGAACCGGACTCTTAATGGTATCTTGATGTTGATGAGTGACTCTTCGTGTGACACTTGATGTCGCATCTCTTTCATTCCAAGAATGGAGTCGAGGCAAGGGAAAGGGTCGGCGCTAAAATGGGTCAAAGAATTTGAAACGTATAAGTCTCTTTAGATTTTTTCAGAAAGCTTAAAAGATGCTCTTGTTGCTTTCGACCATTTAACATTAGATGCACATGTTTAAATTAACGTAAGCCAAAAGAAGGTGGAACTTATCTATAGTTGAGCCATTGCATGTTGGATTTGATAGACATAGTCAAAGACAATATAAGAAATATAAAGTATTTATTCATTTTATGGTGTCGTAAATTTCGAATGCGATTTACATTTTTTTATGATAGTGCAGATTATAGATGAATAATGTAAGAAAATATTCAGATAATTTTTATTGCTTCAAGGAAAGGAAAAGGAAAATGCCATTTCCCCCGTATGCTTCGAAATATTATCTATTGTATATTTTTTGCAGTCACACTAAGAATTATTTCGATGGCGAAAGATAAAGACAACCCAAATTATACACATTCACCCAAAACTTATTTATGCAATTTCTCTTTTCAATATGACGTTTTTCTAAATGTTCTTTTCAAGAAAGTCTACAATTTTGGTGAATTCAATTTCCACCCGATTCAAAATATTTTCTTTAATTTAGTTTTTTATTTATTTATTGCTATCATATGATCATTTCGTGCATCCCGTGGGGTGTTGTTGTTCTCTCTAATAATACTGTACCTACAATTCTTAGGATAATTACACGGTCGTGGAAACCTCTACACGTGCCCACGTGCTTATATGCTTTAAGCTTTAGGACAATTCCATGGTCATGAAGTTTCCACGCTTGTGTGTACACTTTTCCACGCGTCGCGCGGGTCAACGTCCAGTTTTACATCGAATCTTAAATTGTCCTGAAGAGATATTTGTTTGAACTTTTATTTTTATTTATAATCGATTCTCTTTTCCCTGATAGAAAATGTCGATTCTTCATGCCAAAGCGCGTGCTTAGAGTCCTCTCACTCTCAAAGCTTTGGAATTAATTAAATTTTGATCATCTTATTCTAACACTCTCTTCAATCCAACGGCTTAGTAATTAGAACCTCAGAGAGTATTACATTCAAATCAAAGGTCATGGCAACGTCAGTTAGGATTAATAATTCACATCGATGAGTCATAACCAATCTTATGATTCATGGATTAGCACTAGAATATCATAATATTTATTGAACAAGCAAAATAATTAAATTACTAACTTTTTAGTATGTGTGTCAAATCATATTTAAGTTTTTGCAATCTGTATTTTATATTTTAGATCATGTTTATGAACTTGACAATATGAGCTTTAATATCAAATTGTCAACATAAATGAATTGATTTTCCGGATTGATTTTCTAATGGAATTGTTTTATTTCACTTAAGCAATTTCGATGTAATGATACATAAGGAGGAGTAAGGATTCAACAAGGGGAAAGCATGAACAAAATAAATGCCTCTTTTTTTTTTTTTTTTTCTAATTTTTTTTATTTATTTTGTCTCCATCTTGACTACCATCTTCCATATTTTCCATTTTTAGAAATTGGGAGACAAGAGATAGCTTTAGGTCACAATATTGTCTCCAATATGTATATAGACTAATCATAATGCTAAAAGGATAACTTATGATGCATTTGCTGGTCGAACTTATCCGAAATGACACGCTTTTCTCCCCTCGCCCCCCCTCCTCTTCTTCAACCTTCAATTGTGGGGAGAGTTTCTGCTTACATCACCATTCTTTTCCTTTCTTATTGATTTTGTTTGTGGTTTCTTGTTTTTTCTTCTTTCATAGTCTAGGGTTGAGAGCTCTCTTCTCCCAAATCTAATTCTAGATATGAGTGTTTGAACTCTTCCAATTTACATCTAGAAGTTTAAC
Source organism: Eucalyptus microcorys (assembly GCA_014182515.1). Taxonomy (NCBI): domain Eukaryota; kingdom Viridiplantae; phylum Streptophyta; class Magnoliopsida; order Myrtales; family Myrtaceae; genus Eucalyptus; species Eucalyptus microcorys. The sequence continues at coordinate 28,775,514 of CM024570.1, forward strand.
AAATATGTTTTTAAGGATACAATACTCCGCATTTTGTTTGTGTACAACTCTTCTACCTCCAGCTTCAATTGTGATCACAGAAATTCTAGTGTCTCGTTGAACCACTAAGATTTGTTCTTCCAAATATTATATCCGTACTTGTTCTACTTGCTTAGTTGTCTTTGCATGACGATGGTGTGAGGAAGCCAATTTTAAGCATGCATCACCAATTGGCGACGTTGTAGTTATTAAAAGAGAAATTATTTTACTTGACAGATTCATTCTTATGGAACAAGTGTGTACATAAGCTTATTTATGCTCTGTTGATTCTTCTTATTTTCTAAATTTGGTTTTGTTATATAGTATTCCGGACTTCAATCTAACTTGATTTGCTTTATTATGAAATCACACACTTGATGTAAGTCTCCTAATATTCTAAAGAATGGACTGTAAGCATTTCCCCACATAATCGGGATAGTTTTTCAGTAGTAATCCTTGAAATAAGATTGGGGTGACTTGTCTTGCAAGTCTATTATTATTTGGACAGGGATGGGACATTGACCGATGACCGGTAACCTAAAAGGACGAGCATTGTCGAAGGGTTCGAATATCAACACGTCCACGGTGATGTCATGCCATCGATTTCAAACTGTTTTTGCAACCAATAACCGATTTCGAAAACACACCCATGCAAACAACCGTGACAAAACATAGAAGCGACGTGGGACATGTGAAAAAACATCCACCTAAAGCGTCACTATTAAACAACCCCACTAATACCGCGTATGGACTTTGGTACCCCTGGACGCAAGGGAGCTGCGAAAAGTCTTGTCCATATATTTCGGTCTGGTCGCTGTACCGTGCGATATGGTCTCTCCCGCTTGCTCTTCTTCCATCTTAAAAAAAAAAATGGAGACAATGGATTAATGAGAGCAGTGCCGCGACTTTTATTAGATACATGTGTGGTCCTTTTTGTGTAAAATCACTTGATGTTTGTGAGAACGAGATAAGGTGGTGTGCGATTTGGGGGGATAATTATCAAAATTAGTCTTAGACCTATTATACGGATATTAATTCGGAGGAAAAGTGCCAAAAAAATCTTAAACTTTTTGTATTTATGCCAATTTAGTCATAAACTTTTTTTGTGCCAATTTAGTCATAAATCTTTTTATTTAGCGTCGATTCAGTCCTTTCTCGCCAATTTGGGCCGGATTTTCTTGATTAGACGCCGCCGTAGACGCGACCTGGCCTGTCAGTGCGCGTAGAGAACTTTTAATAATATTTTAATATTTTAGAATTTTTTTATTCTTTTTCTTTTTCCTTTTTTCTTTTTTTTCTCTCCTCCTCCCTCCTCCGCCACCGGGCCGGACCACGATGACCGGCTAGAGGCGACGGTCGGCGAGGCTCGTCGGCCACCTCGCCGGTGGCTGCAAGGACGACCTCACGCCGGGCGGTGAGGCTCGCCCTCGCCGGATCCCTCGCCGACCGTCGCCTCTAGCTAGTTGCCGTGGTACAACCAAAGAGGAGGGAGGAGGAGAGAAGAAAAAAAGAAAAAGAAAAAGAATAAAGAATAAAGAAAAAGAATAAACAAATTCAAAAATATTAAAATATTATTAAAAGTTGTCCATGTTAGCATCGATTAAGCCACGTTAGCCGGCCAACGTCCAATCAACAAAATTCGGCCAAAATTGGCGGAAAGGACTGAATCAACACTAAGTAAAAAGTTTTAGGACTAAATTGGTATAAAAAAAAATTTATGACTAAATTGGCACAAACACAAAAAGTTTAAGACTTTTTTGGCACTTTTCCCATTGATTCGATTATAAGTTTTTTAGTTATGCTAGTGTAATGCTTAACATTTCACAAAATGTCAGTATAGTCCTTTACTATAGAAAATTGCTAATATGGCATCTAGTCATCGCCAGTCATCTTTGTGCAGTAAGCTGACATGGACAACCTTACTCAAAATAGGGTATGGCATCAATGATTTCTAGAGGTAATTGGCCAGAATGGCTGCATTAGAATTTCGTGTTAAGATCTATAAATGCATGGACAAAATTAAAAAGTTTACAACTAAATTAACATCCATATAATATATTAGGGAGAATTCCAAGTAAATGCCTGAAATACTCTTATCTTCTCAAATAAGAACTTGAAATGGATTTTGTATCAAATAAATGCTTGAAGTGTTTATGTCAATCTCACAAAAGGGCTTGAAGTGGCCATGACAGTTTCAAATAAAAGCCTAATCTCGCCGGTCACTAGCTGGTCAAGGGCATTTTCATCAAAAGACAAATTTAATTTTAAACTTAATTTTCTTTTCTTTTATTTTATTTTCTTTTTTGGGCTAGTGAGGGCTCGACGACATTTATTGCCCACTAGGTGAGGGTTGCCTTGCCCAAGCCCTTGCCAGATAAGATTAGGGCGACCCTTGCCCAAGCGAGGTCGATCGTCGCTTGTGGCTTTCAAGGGGGGCCTCGCCCAAGCGAGGGTCGACTCATCAAGAGGAGGCCAGCCTCACTAGATTGGGTGAGGGCGACCCTCGCCCAGCCCTCTCCAGGCATTGTAGGTGGTCGGGACTGGCTACTAGTGAAGAAGAAAGAAAAAAAAAAGAAAAAAAAAGAGGGAAAAGGGAAGACTTAAAAAAAAAAGTAAAGGAAGAAAATGCCCTTAATCAATCAAAAAGTTAGGCTCTTCTTTGTAACCGCTATAGCTATTTTAGGCCTAAAATAAAGTTCATTTCAAATCCTTATTTGAGAAAGTGATGGCACTTCGAGCTCTTATTGAAATAAGGTCTACTTCAAACTTTTTATTTAAAAAAATGAGGACATTTTAAGTTTTTATTTGAAAATTTTCCTATTTAGTACATAAGCAATGCCCTAGCCACGTCACTGCACTTTATTTTCAGAGTGATGCAACCGGGGTCCGGTCCATATGAGCTTTCCATGCAAGCCTGGGGCTTACGAGGCTGTCAAAGCACTAACGAAAATTGGAAGAGCGTTGCATCTATTTAGAGAAATGTATTTTCTAATGCCACGTGCCCGTGTAATCATTGGAAACTAGGTTACCTCCGAACATATACCAGGAATTCCCTCGAGATGTTTATCATTCAACTGACAAACCTGTCGAGGAATAGTCACTTTTGTGAGCGCGACTTAGCTTTCTTAGTAAACTCAGATTAAATTTTGTCCGTAGGGTGAATTTGTTCCGTGAAAAAAATAAATAATTTCAAAATATATTTCAAAAAACGATCGACTGTATCACGATTGATAAAAAAAAAAATGAATGATTTAAAAAAACAGTTGTTTCGCAAAGAATTTCAGGATGCATTTATGTCTTGATCAATAAAATTGTAAGCTTTTGCCAACATAATTGCGATCGATTTTGATTAGTAATTCGTGACATGAGACTATGGTGACGTTTCTTGCAAGCGTATCGTTATTTGGACAGGGATGGTACTATGACCAAAGACCCGTGCCCTAGAGGGAATAGAATTGTGGAAGGACCCGGTCGGACATCGTTTTCCAATCTTATGGCATTCACATTGGATGGAATAAGACTCTTGTGGATATGAATAAGTCGACAGTGACGTGATGCCATTAACTGTTTTCGAAATCAATAACCGATTTTGATTGTGCTACCAAAATAGACCAATGCAAGTAAATACGAAAAAAACTAAAAAGCGACATGGGTCATGTTAAATGTATCCACATAAAAAGCGTGACTTTTAAACAAGGCCATCGATACAGAGTTATCGGAAACCACTGGCGTGTGGCACATGAACTTCCGGTGCTTTTAGACGCAGAGGAGCTGCGAAACCCTTGTCCATATGTTTTGGTCTGGTCGTTGTACTGTGATCTGGTCGCTCTCTCTCGCTTATTCTTCTTCCTTCTAAAAAGAAGGTGGAAACAATTGATGCACGAGAGTAGGGTGCCGCAACTTCTTTTTGGAGCCATAAACATAGACACACTTGTTTGCCTTTTTATGATAAATCACTTGATATACGTGAGAACGAGGTATGGTCGAGGACAATTTGAGGGGATGATTACCAAAATCAATCCTAAATCTATCTTGCATATATCAATTCAATCATAAACTTTTTAAGTTTTGTCAATGTAATTATTGACATTTGCCCAAAATATTAGTGTAGTCCTTCTAGTCAACTACTATCGGAAATTGCTGACATGGATAAATTTACTCAAAACAACATTTTACGTGTGGGTCATCATGTCAGTGATTTTCGGAGGCAATTGGTTGGGATGATTATGTTGGAGTTTTGTGTTAAGATTTAGAATTGTATTAGTAAAATTGAAAATTTTATAACTGAATTAACATATATACAAGAGATTAAGGATTAAATTGGTAATTTTTTCCCAATTTAGTACAAAGGCATATGCTCTAGCCACATCACTGCAATTTATCTTCAGTGTAATGCACCACTGGCCCGAACCATATGGGCTTTCCGAGGAAGCCTGGGCCTTGTAAGGCTGTCAAAGCACCGATAAAAAATAGAAGAGCATTTCATTTATTTATGCCCAAAAACGACCTTGTAATCATTGGAAACTAGTTTACCTTTCAAAATATACCAGGAATTCTTCCGAGATGTTCACGAAGTACATTATCATTCAACTGACTGACCCCATCGAGGAATAGTCTCGTGTCTGGGTGCGACGTAGCCTTCCCAGTAAACTCACTTAAGCTTTGCCTGAAAAATCTCAAAGATGCATTTGTTTCGCAAAGAAAATGAATGATTTTAAAAAAAGTTTTCTTAGAAGTGATCAATTATGTCACTTATAAAAACGAATGGATGAAAAATATTTTCGTCATTCACAAAAATGTTCAGATATAAATTGTTGTCGATAATTAAAATGTTTTTTTTATTCACTTATTATTTCAAGCATTATAAATAATCATTTTTATGAAAATACTTTTCAAATTATTCATTTTTCATGAAATAAGCATAATCTAAATTAAGTACCCCTCCACCACAACCATGTGGAAGCAAACTCTCAAATTAATTCACATATCCGAGTACACTACTGCGTGAATTTGATTATTGTCAGGTCTATGCCCTAAATTAAAGGCATCAAGGGAGTCTAACAAAGACGTAGTGAAAGCTTGAATGATAGTGGGCCTAACGTGTTAGATTCGTGTCCACTTGTGTCACTGTTCGGATTTGTCATTTGATGGTGTTAGAACGTGTCAATTTGTGTCAGATACACACGACACTAGATGATGGTTAGTTGGACTTTAATACATAAAACGATTCTACATTGGTACCAGGCCTTCACTGGATGGGACCAATCTTTTCCCTCGTAAGTCTACAATTAAATATAGTCTAAGCCTTTTCTTTAGTTAAACAAGTTGTGAGATGTTAAGGTATTCTTAAGAGAAAATGAGACAAATGATCTTTGAACTACGGTCCAATGTGCAATGTCGTCTTTGAATTATTAATTTATTTAATGTGGTTAATGAATTTTAACCAAATGTGTAATATCATCCATGAAGTATTAATTTATTTGATGTGGATCCTGAACTTTTGGTACATGTTCAAATTAATTCATAAACTAGATAATCTAAGGATTAAATTGAATCTAGGGATATAATAATGTAGAGATTAGATTGAACTTTTGTGACTCTCTCCCTTAACAGCGTGACTTTTTCAACAAGGAGTCGTTTAAGAAGAATAAGCTCCGTAATATGCAGCCTTAACACCTTTCGGTTTAGGTTCTCGACGGAGGTTCTATCCTGAGACGAACGATTTTGAGCCGGAAGGAGGCGTCGGTCTGCTGGCATAACGTATGGACTGCTGGTGTTTTAAGACATGGAGGAGCCACGAAAGGGCTTGTCATCGTATTGCGAACCAGATGTTGAAACTTGAATGGCGATCTGGTCGCTCCCTTTCGCTCTTGCTTCTGACAACAAATGGAAAACATGGATGCATAAGAACAGTACAAGCCAGGAACATAGATTACACATTTTTTTTCTTTTGGGTGGAATTACTTGATGTTCGCGAGAACGACGGATGGTGATACACTTATAGTCAATCGGGACGCAGTCATATGCCCTGGCCACATTGCCGCAAGTTACGTTGAGTTTAATCCAGCACCGGCCTGGACTATGTGGGCTTCCAAGCCCGGCCTTCTGAGGCCGTCAAAGCACTGATTGAAAATTGAAGAACATTGCACTGAGTTTAACATACAATAGGAATTCTTTATTGGCAAGGTGGCCGGCGACTGGCTGGGTGACATCTGACGAGCTCGCTAGAGCCTCGCTAGGCTAGGGTGAGGCCTGGCGAGTTCGCTGGAGGCCAGCTTGGCCCCAGCGAGGCTCGGCCTCGCCCGTGCCTAGTGAGGCCCGGCCTCGCGTCGGCTGGGGAGGCTGAGCCTCACCGTGGCCGCGTGAGGCTCGGCCTCGCCGGGCCACCGCCAGGCGAGCTCGCCCCTCGTGTGGCCATGGCGAGCCACGGCGAGGCTCGGGCCGACGAGCCTCGCCGTGGCTCGCCCTCTCCGGGGGCCGGCAATGCTTCGGCGAGGTCGTCGGCCCTTGTTTAGCCAGTTGCTAGCGTCGGCCATGGCCAAGGCCGGTGACCGGCAAAAGGAAGAAGAAGAAGAAGGAAAGAAGAAGAAAAGAAAGAGAAAAACGAAGAAGAAAAATGAGAAGAAAAAAAAGTGTTTTTCGGAAGTGTACCCGGGAACAAGAAACAAGTGTTTTCTACTTTTTGTTTTACATTACTAAATCATTCCTGCGAAAAAATGTAAATAAATGCGTTTCTGTTCTTTTTTTGTTCCCCGGAACAATAAAACAAAAATTTGTGTTCCAGGGAACAGAAACACATTTAAACAAACGTGCCCTTACTATCGTTTAAGGAAAGTTACCGAAAAAGGATTACGGACATACAATGAAAGTTACTATCGATTGGCTCCTTAAATAAACCATAGGATGTTCAAACTTAAAAGAACTAGAGACAATTTACTAATTTTCAAGGAAGATTACCAACTGTCGTGTTTGGGAGGGTTTTTTTTTTAATCAAAAGTCTAGGTATGGGAGTTTAGGTGGAGTTTAGGTAATATCACTAACGACAATTCAATGGAGCTCGCTTCACTATTAGCGATAATTATTGAGAGCTAACATACATACATTTCGAACTCTATAGCCACATTACAACTGGTAAACATAAATGATAACAGTAGATTTAACAAAATTTCGGAGAATGTTAGACGAATTACTACATAAAAGGATAATTTACTTACGAAGACTCTAGTCAAAGTTTCGGAGATGAAAATGCTGATTTATTTTTTCATAGAAAGATATAAAACAATGTCGGATGAGGTTTTTAAATCTAGGGCTCGAGGTATAACTTCGGGAAACTGACACCTATAGACTTTGAATTTTGGCCATTGTGTAATGTCGACAATAAATTTTCATTTGTTCAATGTGGTCTCTAAACTTTAATCCAATATGAAATGTTCTTTCTAAATTTTTCTATATAGTCCCTAAAATTTTGGACATATTGAATTTTTTGATTAGACTATATGAAAATATTCAATATTGTACATGAACTTGAATCAACGGAATGACAATATTAAATATTTTCATATATTTGAGGAAATAGATTAAATAAACCACATTGAACAAATTAAAAATTAAATGACAAAATTGTGCATTGATTTAAAGTTCAAACACTATATTAAATAAATTAAAAGTTTATGGACAATATTACATGTTGAATTAAAGTTCATGAACTATTTAAATGATTATCCTGTAACTTATCCAGTTTCCCGTCCCTCTAGCTACGTCCTTCTCATGTGGTTATAGCCACAAGACTATTATCACCTTGACCTTTCCCTACACGGGGTTCCTAACCTTTATCTTGTTCTCCCTTTTTTAGCCCCTCATCATGATAAGAAAAAGAATGCTTTTTTTCCGATTTCCAATTGGTTGATGCAAGAATCTCACGTCAAAAATCTTTCTTTGATAGGGACCGAATCAGTGAAACCTTTCACTACTTTCTCATATCCCCACCCATTGGAATCAAATCTAGCAACGTGAAGGCAAATCCCTCCTTTACTACTTTGGTACCAATGCCACTCCCAAAAAGAAAAAAAAAAGTGGTTCTCGTTATGCTTGCATTTTTTTTATCGGGTAGGTTCTAGAACCGACATTAGGTAAATTAATTCATATTCCATGAGCTGGGGGCTTATGGCTCAAATTTATACACATAGTTGTGTAGAGTTCACAATACGATGCGTAATTTGAAACCCATCTCTACTTGATTGTCAATCATGGCTAGATGTTTTGGAAGCATCTAGAACGAAAATTTCTTGGTTATCTTTGCAATGAGGGGTCAAGTTGTCTTGTCTTCCTTTGTGCACTTCAATTGGATGCTCATGAGTCATGACTTCTTGACTCTTATTGGATTCTTGCTTTCGAGCAATATCATTTGAAGTTTGGATTTGTTTTGTGAAAAATGAATAAATCGAAATGGCTTTTCTTAAAATAATTATTGTATCATATGAAAAAATTAAAATAGGTTTACTATCGACAGTAATCTATGTCTACATTTTTTGTTGATGATAAAAAATTTTCTTTCACTTTTGTATAACGTTGATATGGAATATAAAAGTCCCGATATTGAAGCAGTTAGATTGATGTCACCTGAAACAATTCACCAGTTGAATAACCATTATGCATAATTCTATTGTTAAGTACTAGAAAAAGTTGATTTCTTTTATGTGCTGGTAAGTTTTGATAACTGTTTATGAATGTCACAAAACCGTTTAGAAAAATGTACCGATGACATTTTGTTAGGTAACTTACTAATACTTATATAAAATTATTTGTACCACTTACCGATGCTTTATAATTACTAACTCACATAAAATTAAATAAATTAAATTTGAGTGGTTTACCAATTTTGTCAAATTAAATTGCCAATTAGTTTTGGGTTACCAACTCTTAGTCCAGTAGTTTACTTATATTAAAAAAAATAAAATTAGTTTACCAACTTTTCTATTGTGTTACTAATTTTCATTTATCGACTCCTCTTATATACAAACTCTTTTGAAAGATTACCAACCTAAATCCATTCAACTACCCCATAGGATTGAGTAGCAAACTTGCATTTGAGTTATTTACTGAGTTATATATTTTTTAATTTACCAACTTTCTTACCAATAATAAACATTTATATGCATCTCATGAGGACGCTTTAATTTACCAACTATTTGAAGAATTTGCAACTTAATTAAAGTAAATTTCAATTTTTAAATAAATTAATAAGCTACCAGTTAGTTTTGGATTATCAATTCTCATGTGAGTTACTTACCAAGTTTAGTTTTCGTTAATTACTAGCTTTCTTATCTTTCATCAACTTTATAAACCGTTCTCATTTATAGGTTATATTCATTGACTTCTATATGGAAATTTCTAACTTTAAGTCATGTTATTTATCAACATTTCTCCTATTTAAGTCATCAATTAGTTCTAAATTACCAACTCTCATGTGAGTTAATTAAGAATGTTTACTTTAAAAAAAAAAATTTACCAACTATTCTATTTGGTTAATTAATGGGGAATAAAGTTGGTAAATCACCCAATAAAGATTGATTAATAATTGGTTGATTTAAATTGTTTGCAAGAAAGTTCAATTAAAGTTGATAAGTAGTAAGAGAAGATTTTTTGTCAAAGATAATAGAAGTTGGTAATTACAAAAAATTAACAAATGCTTGTAACTAACTTAAATAAGAGTTACTAATGCAAAATTAGTTAGTAATATAATTGCATAATAGTGTCAATTCAATCCAAAAATTGGTAAATTAAAAAAAATCAAATTTTCATAGGTAAGCAACTCAAATGAGACTTGGTAATTCAAAACTAATTGGTAACTTAATTAGAGAAAAGTTGGTCGATCATATAAAAAATGTTGATAACATAATAGATAGTAAATTTAAGGTGTTTCTAAGAAAGGAGAGTAAAAATTGGTAAAAAATTAGATAAGTTCTTTGTTCTCGGAGATGAGAGAAGTAGGTTAGTGCAAAACAAAATATCAAATAGTTGTTGGTAACTAGCTTAAATAAGTTGGTAATTTCATTGGATAGAAATTGCTAATCACTGAACTGAGGTTAGCAAGAGTTGGTAAATTTTTAAAAAATGGAGTAATGCAGATAAAATTAGTAACTAGTAAAAAAAAAAAGTTAATAATTCTAAGGAAAAACAAATAAATGTTGGTAAATAACTTAAATGAGAGTTGGTAACCAAAAAAAATAAAAATTAGCAATTTAATTAGAGAAAAGTTTTTAATCACTTAAATAAAGGTCAATATTTCTGGTAGTAGTTGGTAAGTTTAAGCCTTTGGTAAGAAAGGTAATTAAAGAGGATGAACAATAAGAGCATTTTTTATTTTTTCGATCAGAGATAAGAGAGATTGAAAGGCGCAGATACCCTAAGTGCCAAAACTTGGCATGGGTGTACATATAAGTACTAAAATTTCCAAAAAATACACTTAAGTGTCAAAATTGAAGAATAAATAAACACTTAAGTAACGAGCCACGTCAAATTTTCGGCATCCACGTATATCGATTTTATTAATAAATAATGTTACGTCAAATTTCTGGCAAGCCTTGTCGGAGTTCACACTAAATGTCAATTTTTTTTTTAATAAAAAAATGGCACTTAAGTGTATATTTTAAAATTTTTGGCACTTATGTGTTCACCCATGTCAAATTTTAGCACTTGAGGTGTATTTCTTCCGAGAGGTTGATATTAAAGAAGAACCAAATAAACATCAATAACTTTGGTAATACAAAATTAGTTGGTAATTTAATTGGAGAAAAATTACTAATCACTCTAATTGATATTGTTATTTTTAAAAAAGAATTGGTATTTATGAAAAGTTGGCAAGCATGATAAATAAATGTGGTCACTCAACATAATTAGAAAGCATAAATAGAACTTGGTAATAAGGGACTCAGATGATAATTGGTAACAAAAAAATAATTTGTAACTTAATTGAAGGAAAGTGATAAATAACTAAAATAAATGTTGTTAATTTATATAATAGTTGGTAAATTTAAAACATTAGTAAGAAGGTAGATAAATTTTATAGATTAGGGAAATTAGTAATTTGTAACAACCAAATGAACGTTGGTAATCAACTCAAATAAAAGTTGGTAACTTGAAACTTGTTATTAACATGTTTGGATGTTAATTAAGGTTGCTAATTTCTTATAAATTGATAAATTCAACAAGTCGCTAAGGAAGACATATACAAACAGGTAACTAAATAGGAAATCTAGTAAATTTGGAGGAATAAAACATGGAGACCTGGTAAGCCGTATTGGTTGATAAGAGAAATCAATAAGTCCCACAAAAAAAGGTTGGTAATTCAATTTGATGATGCAAGCCTAGGGGAGGCTTTCTCGAACAATATGATCGGGAGAGTGACTCGCACACGGAAACAGGACAAACAGGATTTTCAGCACTGCGCAAGCTCAGGAGAACAGTCATATCTTTGTCGATACAGATCGGATCGACCTGATTCCAAAGCCAAATGAACAAAGACTTCTGGATATACAATTTCTATGTTTTGGGTTTTCTGAAATAAGCACTGTAGGATGGTCGAAATTGGGTTGGAAATAACGAACAGAATATGAAAAGATAGAAACTCCGTTGGTTGCTCTTCTAGGCCTCCAAGGAAGTTGAGGGGGCACCGATTCTTCTAGATCGATGACTGCAACTCTTCAAGGATGCAGATTCGAAAGCTCCGACTCTTCAAGGACGGAGTGAAAACTCTTCTAGGTTTTCAAGGGTTGAACTCTACAAGGTTCACGATACTTGCTTCAAGCAAAGTTTTTCATTCATCAAAAGTCGTTCGTCTTCTACCAGAAATTGGATGGCTTATATCGTCAAAGAAATAAAGACAGAGCATTGAAACTAGGATAAATAAAGACAGAACATTAAAATTAGCAGAAATAGTAAAAGCATAACGTCTTCATGGCTCCCAAGGTGTCTTTCCAGCTTCCGGGATGGACTCAAGATGTCAATACGGTTCCACGGTTTCGTCGAGAGAGCTGGTCTTCAATGCGGGCTGCATCAGTTGAAGTGCGTAATTAAAATAGAATCAAATAATGCTGGTTTGGCGATTATAACCTCTTTTAGAAATCTACCCGCACGAAAAAAATTAGGGTTTTGGGAAGAAAAACGACACAAATGATGCATAAATTTTGACCCAATATGCAATCTTATCTTTAGACTTTTAATTTATTCAGTGTGGACTCTGAACTGTTAGTAAAAGTAAAGTGTAATTCTTTTGTTTGCTTAAATGACAAATTAGACATGAAGAAGCAGATTAATTGGTTAATATAACAAAAGTGCATGATTTAAATAACGCTGGTTTGACACTTATAACCACTTTTAGAAATTTGTCGACACAAAAAAAAAAATTAGGATTTTGGAAGGGAAAATGACATAAATGGTCAATGAATTTTCACCCAATGTAAAATACTGCCCTTGAACTTTTAATTTGTTCCCTTGAATTATTAGTAAATATTAAGTGAAGTCCTTTTGTAAGCTTAAAAATGTTGAGTCAACATGTCTTTCTTTTTATCGACCAAAAGAAAAAAAAACACGTCTTTCTTTTTTTCAATCTACTTGGAAAAAGGAAAAAGAAAATTAGGGTGTTGACATGTATTGGTATCTAAACTTTGATTCAATGTACAATCTTGTCCTTGGACTTTTAATTTGTTTAGTGTGGTTCCTAAGCTATTAATAAATGTTCATTGTATTACTTTTGTATGCTTAAATGACAAATTAAACGTGATAAAGTGGATTATTATATGTTGAGTTGGAGTATTAAAAATGATGAGTCAACATGCCTTTCTTTTTATCCATCTACTTGGAAAAACGATAAAGAAAATTAAGGTGTTAGATGTACATTTAGCTGGACTCACCTTCGTTCAAAAACTTAAATAAATGTATTATAGGCCAATTAGGAAATATTAATTGCTTTACACTAGAAAATTAAGGTATTAGATGTACATTCGGTTGGACATATCTTCGTTCAAAAACTTAAACCAATATATTATAGGCCAACTAGAATATATTAATTACTTTACACTACATCAATTTTTCGATATGGAATTTCTCTAACATAGCTCACTCGTATATCCTTACATGTTCTTAAGGAGAAAGATCTAGGCAAAACACAGTCAATAACCGTTGCATGCGTACAGTTATGTGATGGGGCTATACGAGACAGTTGGGAACAGGGTATCCGGTCTGTATCGTATAGATTATGCATAGGCTGGGCTGGGGGAAGCAACTTCAAATGATGACTAAGTAAAGCTTTGACCATTGAAGTTAACTTTCTTAGGCGTGATGTTTACTGGTGAATGTGCTGATCTCGGTGACAGCATCTTCCATTTCTGTGGAGTGCTATGGACCATTGCAAGAATTCTCACGCCGAAAATGATGGGAATATGATAAGGATTCCGAACATCAGCAAAATCTATCCACACACATTCTTTAGACCTTGATTCTCAGACGACTTACAGAACCAGTCCGATAATCGATGTATGCGCATCCGCTTTCTCATATGATTGGTGAGATCGATGTGAACGTAATTGATTCATATCTCCCGTACATTTAGCACCGTCCCAGATAACAAACTTCGTGCTTTTCAAGCTATTCCGATACCCGGTTCTCTGAAGATCATGTCAACAAGAGAATAAACTTTTTTACTGTCAACCCGGATGCCAATTGCCACTCCGATAGTGCAATACGTCATCATTCAACTGGTAAAGGTCGGTGCAGAGCCTGGTCCTTACGCCTGCATTTGTTTTTATGACAGTTTTGAGAAATGGGTATAGTTCCGTGGATCAATTTTTTTTCAATGTGCACATGTTAGCGTGCTAGTAAAACTGGTCTCCCTTTGGATTAATTGATGTTTTATCAAACAGTTAAGATATCAAATTTGCTTTTTGCTAAACTGGTCAATGAAGATGAGCGATTAAAGCATGAAGGGCAAGGACTTGAGTTCATGATTAGGGGTGGTGGTGGTGGTTGCGCTCGCATCGTTGCCAACCGACCCATATCTAATGTCTGAAAGACAATGTCAGATCAGTGGTTTGGAAAAGGAGCAAAGTTGACAGCAATCACTTTATGATCACAAAGCAATGCCTTGATTCTGGATGTAGAAAACAAGTATATATGAGCCATTCCACTTGCCCAAAAGGTCAGATTCTTGTTGCCTAATCCTCCTTTATGGTTCTGGGCTTCCCAGAATAGCCAAGTTGCTCAAACAAATAAAGCTGTCAAGATAAGAATAGTAGTCGGCAGGTCCTAGTGTTTGTCTGACTTCATTTCAAGAATCTGGTCTTCTCAGTCTGTTCAGATCAGAGAGAAATAGTCAAAGACTTGAATTGCATGTAAGAGAAAAGACAGACAAGTTAAAAAGCCCTGATTAGCATAGAAATCTCGAAACCTGTTGTGATGATTTGACTAGGAACTGACCTTATTTGAGGAATGTCTGCTGTCACGTGATGAATGATCTGAAAACCCCAGAACGAGCAGGAGATTAGCAATCGGAGAGTCTTGGAACTTAAAGATATCATGGTGAGTACATCACGAAACGAGATCTGTGTGGTATACGGCATGCTACACTTGTCTTGAATTGCATGTAAGAGAGAGAGAGAGACAGGTTAAAAGCCCATGATCGCCATAGATAACTCAGAAGCTGCTTAAATAATTTGACTGGGCACTAGCCTTTTTTGAGGAATGTCTGCTGTCACATGATGAATGAGCCGAAAACTGCAGCGTGAGAAGATGATTAGGGATCAGAGAGTCTTGAAACATAGAGATGCAATTTTGCTTACAGCACAAATGAAATCTGTGTGGTAATCGATGTACTACACTATTCTTGGGGTATTTAGACCAGGGGGGCCCCAAACAAATCACTTAGGAAGAGCACTCAGTGGAACTATCTTGAGATTTCTACGTAAGCAAAGAACAAGGCCATAACATAAGATAAACTTCTTCTACAGGAGAAGCAAGATCAATCACTACATATCAGAAAACAGGGACAAAAAAGAAGGGAACGAAAAACCAAGAAAAGCCCTTCCCAAAAAATCTGCATATGAAATTCTGAGTATTGTTGTGGAGAATATTTGCCCTGTTTGTTTTGTGAAACTGAACAGTCAAATAAGAAATCATCCAGAGGTAAACAAGTCAATCATCTGAGCCAGTTGAGAAAATATCAGTGTGAACTATCTGAGTTCATTGAAGGTTCTGCAGATTTGTTATTATCCTCCACTATCGCCAAATCTAGAGGGATCTTCAAGTGCAATATGGATAAGGATAATCAATTTGGCAGTTTGATGCTCACCTTCCCTTTGAATTAAAAACTACAAGCAGACTAGTTTTAAATTTAAAGGCTGCTCTTCCTGAGATGAAGAACATGACACAATTGACTCCAGCCTGAATATGGCTGTCGCTTTCTGATTCTAGCCAAAGCAACTGCATTGGGGAAACTACTTAAGAGCAAATTACCAGTCACGCTGAAGTAATGCATTGAGGGTGACACTGTCATCTCGTCCATTAGAATGTCAGGAAATATGAGAAAATAGACATGTCATTGATGAGAAGGAGAGCCACTTCCCCCTTATCCAGAGGCGTGACTGGATGACATAACTTCTCTTTAATTAGCCAATCATGGTGCTCTAGTCTAATCATGTACCAGTTCGAAAGAGGAAGAATTTTGGTGAGTTCAACATTCTGAGATATATGTTTGAGGTGTAAGCGCGTAAGGAATTAACCCAAAAGAAAAAACCCCGCCTGAACAAAATCTGGATTACTGTAAAATCATAGCGAAACAACTTGTGCTCTGCCAGTTACAGAGCATTAGGTGAAATATATCATCATTAACCAAACACCTACAAGTCACGACCGTAACGCAATTGACCCATTGTCAGAAACCCTTTATTGCGCCCCCAGAAGCACATTCCATCATGTCATGTTGTCTTGAATTGAAGGGACAGTTAATCTTGTCAATCATCTAACCAGCCGCTGCTTTAGCAGCTCAGAAAGATGCCATTACCAGAAGACAACACAAGGTGATTTCGTGTACCATCACCATCAGTACTTGAATCTATTTGTCCAACTTGGAGGGAATTTCGCTGTTGTTCCTTTTTTTTTTTTTAAAAACCAAAAAGAAAAGACAAAGATACTGTCCTTTTGATACTAATTTTCCCCCTCTTTCACAAGCTGTGTTCCTTTGTCCTGCATCTTCTTGTGGTTGCTAATCAAACGGGTCACTCCATATTCTCCCCCTTTCGAAGATATATTCCCTCTCAACTGGCTCAACCCCACACATCTTCCTTTTCCTTCCTTCTTATAAGGAGCTACTCTCCTACCATCTTCCCTCAAGCTGTTCAATTACATTCTTTCTCTTTAGCATTTTGAGAAATTCGTTTTTCCCCAAATGGCATCGAATTCTCT
Source organism: Eucalyptus microcorys (assembly GCA_014182515.1). Taxonomy (NCBI): domain Eukaryota; kingdom Viridiplantae; phylum Streptophyta; class Magnoliopsida; order Myrtales; family Myrtaceae; genus Eucalyptus; species Eucalyptus microcorys. The sequence goes on from CM024570.1 coordinate 28,791,987, forward strand.
GACTTCTTCATCCTGGACGCCGAAGCAGAACAAGATGTTCGAGAAGGCATTGGCTCAATATGACAAGGACACTCCCGACAGGTGGCAGAAGATTGCCAAGGCCGTGGGTGGGAAATCTGCAGAGGAAGTGAAAAGACACTATGAAATTTTAATCGAGGACGTCAGGCACATCGAGTCTGGCAGAGTTCCTTTTCCAAATTACAGGTCGAGCAACAATAGCGGCTGAAGGTAATATACCCTTATGGATGGACTGTGGCTTCTCTTAAGTTTAATTTAGTGGTTGCTTGCTTAAGTCCATGGCTCAGAGGCCATCTCGAATGCTGTGGCATTGATGCCTTCACATCGAAGGCAAGGTTCTGTTAATGTTCTTCTCTATAGAAATAAATACTTATTTGCTGTTTCTGAGTGGGCGAAACTAAAAATAGTTTATTGATGTGCACATCTTTTGCATGGAACTATATCATTCGACCAACTATGACTAAAAATGGCTGTGCACAAACAATTGAGATTGTTCTCGCCAAAACCCAGGTCTGATCGACTCATTAACTGACTCTTTGAGAAACCTTTGAGTGTCACTGAACTTCACAGAAAAAATAAAGGTTCACACTTTTTCTGGCTTTATAAGATATACGTCTTAATTCAGATTGTTATACCTAATTACCTTTTCCACAATGACAAGGTGAGAATACTATTCTTGTGGGGGCCATAAGATGAACCGGTAGAGAAGAAACTTGGCAAATCCGAAAACCCCCAAGTTGCAATCTTGACTGGTCCTCCCTCAAGTTTTGCTTCTCTCTTATCATTCGGCCTTTGTCCCATTTGCCAACTGTTCAAGATAGCAACACATTAGATCACATGTAAAAAGGCAGTGCCTGAACCAGTGTACGACCACATTGCAGATGCAACTCTTCTTATCCTGTCTCTCATCCAAAAGAAGAAAAGAAAAGAAAAAAAAATCCCTCCTGAGATCTGAATAATCTGATCCTCCTGTTTTCTGTGGATGATGTTTCAATGGTCCTATGCTTACCACTACTGCAAAGAACTTGCGTGTGAGGACAAATCCATGAGAAAGCAAGAGAGTTCCTTTTTCCTTTTGATTTCTTTGAGGATTCTCCTGTACAGCCAACTCGCTTGTTTATTATATGAATCCAAGTTTCCAAATCTCCTATTCCTCTGTGAACTTTATTGCTTTTCCACTTTTTGTCTCCACTTAGAGACAAAAGACCAGGTATTTCTCATGCCCTTCTGGATTTTTGGCTTCTTCACCGTTTACAAGTATACAAGATTTCTTTCTTTTGCTTTTAAATGCACTGAGAACAGTTCTTTTTGTTGCTTTACACCAACAGGTTCGGTGAAGTCTATGGAGTTCCCCTGAATCTTTAAGATGAAGGGTAGCAGTTTCTGATCTGCATATTATGTCCAAGAAAGCAGGAGGCTCAAGAAGTAGACGTCATAGTCTTGATGTTTTCTACTTGTAACATCTTTGTGATTTAAGTAATTTTCGACTTAAAATTGAGTGGCTCATTACAAGTGAATGGATGAAGTATCATTTACCACCTGTCTATGATATTCAGCCAAAATGTCTCATCCTCATGGCCGTCTGCAGAATATAACTGTCCCGTCAAGAAAAAGTCAGTAATCTAAGCTCGTTACAGACCAGATCAAACAGGCCGCACTGGTCAAAACCCGCATCAAGCGACGCAAATCCCTCATGTTATTCCCACTCAAAACACATAATCACCCGATAAGCTACCATATTTTAATGGGAGTCGAAGTAAGGATGAAGCCTGGTATATCAACACTGAATCATATGATTTTGGGAACAATAACGCAATATGTTCAGAAAGGGAAGATTAAAATGTCATTAAATCAATACCAGTAACACTGATGGCGGAGTGAGAAATTCTTCTATGACCAAACGGAGCAAAACAAATTCACAACATTTTCAGAAGCCCTCGTCCAAATGACACCATTAGTAGCCACAGCCTAACAGAACATATGATGCGGCAGATCAAGAAGATGAAGAACAGGAGAACAGCATGAAAGTACAGACAAATTTAGCGTTTCTTTCACCAATTGAGAGTAATAAGGTTTCAAACGACAGCCACATTGCTTAAAGATCATGCAAATAATGTGTGTCTCTCTCTCTCTACCGGATCGAGTTGGTTGACCTCCGATCCAAGGTCAATATTAAGGTTGAGTGGTTCTAGGGTCTATATAGGTTCACTTGAAATAAAAAAACTAAGAACCTACCCACCAGAATAAGTTATTCATTTTTTGAAATCTGGAACTTACCCTATCACAAGTTCTAAGATTGGTATCAAGGTCTACTAGGTTTCACATGTATTATTAATTGAACGATTATAGTAAATTATCATTTTTTATGACCACCACTCGCTGCTACAATTCACTTACTATAATTTATATTTAGATATATGAAAAATATGAAACATGAATAAATTAAAAATCTTAGTTATTAAATGGAAGTTCAGACCAGTAATTCTAAATTATATACTCATCATCAAACATCATGAAATATCTCAAAATTCCACGAAGGCATTGGCCAAGAAAAACACAAAAATTTATTCAAGATTCTAGGTTCCAAGTTATAAGTTAGTGAAACCTGAAATTTAAAATCTATCCGTTGAAATAAGTTTCTCAATTTTTTGAACTTAGAACTTACTTGCTTGTTTGGAAATATGAAACTAGATAGTTCCCACTAATTTGGTTCTCAAATTCCAAGCTCCACCACGAAATTATGCTCACCCTTAGTCAATATATTGGCGATGACAGCGGCACCATAGTGTGGTGGCTTAGGCTCCCTATCGCCGTCGGTGCTTTATTGAGCGTGAATTTCCAGCATTTTGAGAGCTTGCAGTTCGTGCGCGGATGTACGTCACTCACGCATTTTCTAATCCTTTTCTGTTCTTGTATTGGTGGTTTTCGGATTGTCATTCAAAAAATAAAAGAGAAAAGTTTCTGTAAAGTTGGTCGTACAAAAGGACAAAAGCACGACTTCCGAAAGAAAAATTAATCAACACTCGTCTCGATTACAATCAATTTACCGGTAAAATGCAAACTCGAGCTCAAGTGAGTATCGATTAAAACAAATTTTTTTTTATGTCTTATTTAAAACTATTGAATTTTTTTGATAAAAAAAAAATATAAACTCAATCGAATTTGTGAACCTATCGAGTATCGCATGAGGTGCTCACATCACAGGCAAAGCGAAAACAATTTACAAAAATTAACAGAGAAATTAAATAAAAATATGCAATGAGAAATTACACCACAAGACGAATAAAAAGAAAAAAGACAAAAAGAGGGGAAATAGCAAGGCCTGGGCCCAAAGGAGAGTTCTTGTATTTGGGCCTTGGGTTGGGCCCATGGTGTGGATTATTCTCCAAGAAAAAGCCCATCTCCTTATTTCTCGACCACACTACCCTGAGAAAACTTATTTCTCACATCACAGACATATGGACCTGAGCAGGTCCTTAAAGTACTCCGTTTATCGGAATCAACCCCAAACGTAAAATGGGGTAATGATAAACTTCCTGGAGGGCCACACTACCCTTAGAAAACTTATTTTTCACATCACAGACATAGCGAAAACAATTTACAAAAATTAACAGAGAAATTAAATAAAAATATGCAATGAGAAATTACACCACAAGAGGAATAAAAAGAAAAAAAGACAAAAAGAGGGGAAATAGCAAGGCCTGGGCCCAAAAGAGAGTTCTTGTATTTGGGCCCTGGGTTTGGGCCCATGGTGTGGATTATTCTCCAAGAAAAAGCCCATCTCCTTCTTCTTCCTCCTACTGAAATCCTAAAACCCCCATCCCGCTTAAACCCTAGACAGACCCTGTGTGTGTGTGTGTCTCTCTCTCTCTCTCTTCTCCTGGGATTTATGCTCGGAAATGGCGGCCTCGAGACTGTCGTCGGCGATCGCCGCGGCGGCGGCGGCGGGGGCGGCGGCCTCCCTGTCCATGCTATCGACCCGCGCGTACGCCGACGCTCCCTTCCGCTTCCCGGGCTTCTATTCCTCCGCGCCGCCTCCGCCTCCGTCGCAGCGCGCCGAGGACGCTCCTCCCGACGCGGCCTCGCCGGCGAAGCCCGAGCCTCCTGAGGAGCCGCGGGGGGCGGGGTTCGACCCGGAGGCGTTGGAGAGGGGAGCGAAGGCCCTCCGGGAAATCAATAGCTCCCCTCATGCGAAACAGGTCTGTACTGTTTCCTGATCGTTGTTTTCTGCTCGGTTGTGGAGAAACCGAGACGGTTGATGGCAAGTAGATATGCAATGGGGGGGTTCTGAAGGTGATCGATTTGGATTTGGAAATCGAAGATATTCATTTTTGGGCGTGGAATGAATTGGCAGGTTTTTGAGGTGATGAGAAAGCAAGAACAGAATCGTTTGGCTGAGGTGGCTGCGGAGAAGGTCCATTACGAGTTAATTCAAGCTCAAACTGACATTGTGAGTAGTAGACGTGTCGGCGATGCATCTGTCTTTCTATGTATAATCACTTGTTCAGTTAACAATTTGAGCTCAGCTCTTGTATCCGCTTGATTCATGTAACTGACGTTTACGTGATGAGTTTGCTCATTATTGGGTTTATTGGGTATTTCTTAATGAATTCCAATGCTGAGTCTTTCAAGTTGTGCTGCAATTTATTTTCTTTGATTTCTGTTACTTTTTCGCGATCTGCCATGAGAATTTTAATGGACTTGATCCTTTGACATTGTGTTTGGCAGGACAGACAGAGGAAACTGGCTGAAGAGCAGAGAAATTTGCTTCAGCAACAAGCACAGGCAAAAGCTCAAATGCTTAGATATGAAGATGAGTTGGCAAGAAAGAGAATGCAGGTGCATTGAGTAACATTGAGAATCGACCTTGTTGACAATTAGAGACTTGAGTTGTACTTACTGCTTTGTTGCATAGGTTGGCACCCCCTTGGTGCCATTTTGCACTAAAAGCTGTTTCAGTTATGAAAAGAACTAACATAGAGGCATCGATATGTTATTAGGAAGGAGAAATCTTGAGGGGCCTTTACTTGGCAAGTAAATATAGAAGATTCTGCAAAGACTAGTATTTACCCAATTTTGTGAACGTCTATCTAGCGTCTTTAAAAGAATCATCTTGTAGAGATGGTCCTGTAATGTAATGATTAATTTGTTTAAAGGCTTCTTGAGCTTGAGTATGTCTTCACTTTTGCTCCTTTTTCTTTTTGGCCTGGAACTTCTGATTTGATGTTAACCGATGGTGAAATTTTGAGCCAGTTGAATAGCTTCTTCTTTCTCAGGATTAAAGTTCTTGGGTATGTTGAGATGTCGACGAGATTGTCTCCTACGAAAATAGTGGTGTTCCTTTTAAAATATTAAACTGTATTCACGTGGAAGATTATCACTATCAAACTGCTCATGATATCATATTCCAATGTTCTCAGACAGACCATGAAGCTCAGAGGCGCCATAATACTGAATTGGTTCAGATGCAAGAGGAATCCTCTGTAAGAAAAGAGCAGCAAAAACGGGCGACTGAGGAACAGATTCAAGCCCAACAACGGCAAACTGAGAAAGAAAGAGCTGAAATAGAGCGAGAAACTATAAGAGTGAAGGCCATGGCTGAGGCCGAAGGCCGGGCCCATGAAGCGAAATTGACAGAAGACCACAATAGGAGAATGCTTCTAGAACGAATCAATGGTGAAAGAGAGAAGTGGCTTGCTGCCATCAATACATTGTTTAGTCATATTGAAGGTATGACACCAATTCAACATATTCTTGAGTTTGTTGTTTGATTCTGGCGTTACCATTATGTTCATTATTTTTTTTTCGTGGATTGAATCTGCAGGTGGTTTTAGGATATTACTGAATGATAGAAACACATTGGTCATGACTGTTGGTGGAGCTACTGCATTAGCTGCAGGAATTTACACCACCAGGTTCGTTTGCTTGAAACTCACATATAAGTTAAAATAAACATAGAGCATGTGTTCTCTGGTATCGTAATAAACACCAACAGATGATTGCCGTGTGCAGATGAGGGACTATGACTTTAATCCAGAATGAAACCTATGCCTGTTTTCTTATCATAGCAGTAATCCCATGTAAATGCTGTTGTCATACTGGAAATTGTGATCGATCAGTTTAAACATTTTTCCAATTCTTAAATTTAGTATCTTCCCATAGATTAGTGAATTAGGCAGGACTCCTTTGTATAGAATAACAAGCCACTTATATATTGTTGTAGATTTTAACAGCTAACATGACTGCCAACATAACAATGAAATTTTGCCATGGGGACAGATTTGAACGCTGAAAAGACTCAGTAAAATGCATCCTGGAGTGCTTAGCTTTGGCATTGCTCAAAGGCATTCAGCATAGGTGGAAAATTCACTCTTTAGCTGTTTTTGGGTATCTCATCTGCATGCTAGGAAATGGATAGATCTTGTTATTTCTCTTCAAAGTCTTATGGTATTTTGTTTTTCAGGGAAGGTGCTCGAGTCACATGGGGTTACATAAACCGAATACTTGGGCAGCCCTCACTTATTCGGGAATCATCCATTTCTAAATTTCCTTGGTCGGGCCTTTTTTCTCGGGGAGGAAACAAACTTATGAATTATAGCACTGCTGCTGCAGCTGGCTCCACAGTGCTTTCAGGGAATAAAAATGGACTTGGAAATATTGTTCTCCACCCTTCATTGCAGAAAAGAATAGAACAACTTGCTAGAGCTACAGCAAACACCAAGGCTCATGAGGCTCCATTCCGCAATATGATGTTTTATGGACCTCCTGGCACAGGAAAAACTATGGTCGCTAGGGAGATAGCTCGGAAATCGGTATGGTAGCAACCATTGCTCATTTCAGTATTGTTCTTTCCCCCGAGTTGGTGGATCCTTTCATTTCTCTGTTAGCTTGTTCAGCCTTACAACTCTAGGAAAAGAACAGCAGAAAATGCCATAACTTGAATCTCATTGAAGGCTTGTTGATGAGCCCTGTAAACTTCATCTCATCTTTATTAAAATCTGCATAAATATTCTCTTCAATTATGTTGCTTTTATACTTCTTTGTTGATGTTTTTATTTTGCTTTTTTTCTAGCTGTCCTTTCCATGTCCTGTGTGCATTCAAATGGGTGCATCAAAACTTTATTAATTTTCTTTACTTCTTCTTCCAGGGTTTAGATTATGCCATGATGACTGGAGGAGATGTTGCCCCACTAGGTCCACAGGCCGTCACCAAAATCCATCAAATATTTGACTGGGCTAAAAAGTCAAAGAAGGGTCTCCTTCTCTTCATAGATGAGGCAGATGCTTTTCTATGCGAGTGAGTTCTTTTCTTGCATATTGATTTACAATATATTTAATGAAACTGCCTTTTGCTTTATGACTATATCAGCAAAGCCTTAGCAATGATGCCAGCTTGATGGAATGTCGCTAATGTTTACTTATGTGATTTCTTTGAGGAAATTGACCTGAAAAATTGTTTGGCAGTTGAGAACTGAATTTTTGGTGTACATGATTTCTAGTAGGTTGCAGATAGCTCTATGATTGTTTATATGCCAGTAAGATTGTAGTTTGGTTGGTAAAGATGTCGTTTGTTGGAATCCCTTCAATGTTTAGTAATTAACCTCTTGAAGTTTGAGGTTGGTAAAATTGATGCTTTTAAATGAGCCCATTACTCCATTGAAACATGAAGACATGAAGATGGTTGTTAGGATCAGATTCTGTTTGATCATGCACAATTTTCCATCGCAAGTTATGATATATCCTTCCAATGCAGGCGTAACAGTAGATACATGAGTGAGGCTCAGCGTAGTGCCCTAAATGCTTTGCTCTTCCGGACTGGAGATCAATCCAGAGACATTGTTCTAGTCCTAGCGACTAACCGGCCTGGGGATCTTGATAAAGCTGTGACTGACCGCATTGATGAAGTGATTGAGTTCCCACTCCCTGGGGAGGAGGAACGATTTAAACTTCTAAAACTCTATTTGAGGAAGTACCTTTGCGGCGAAGGGGACGAAAGTTCTCAGTGGGGTTCTCTATTTAAGAAGCAGCCTCAAAAGATAACCATAAAAGACATATCAGATGATGTGCTTCAAGAAGCTGCTCGGAAGATGGAGGGCTTCTCTGGCCGTGAGATAGCGAAACTAATGGCCAGTGTGCAAGCAGCTGTCTATGGAAGGCCAGACTGCGTCTTAGATGCCGATCTTTTCAAGGAGATTGTAGAATACAAAGTTGCAGAGCATCAACAGCGGATAAAATTGGCAGCCAATGGTGGTCAACCTGCCTAGATTCTGGTTTGCAATTTGTTTCTGTTCTTTCTAATGGAGAGGCTGCTTTCCCAATTTTGACCGGTGAAATCGTCTCATTTGTAATTCTTGCTTTAAATGGAGAGGCAGCCGGTGAAGTCGTGTTTCTATGCGATTTTTTGGTAGATGGAGTAATGCTCATACTGTACAAAACGCTTGAAATCCAGGGAAGTAGATAGAAGGAAGCAGCGGTGCTCCTTCAAGAGGTTTTACGCGGCGGCAGTTGCAGCTGCTGCTTCCACCTGATTGAGATGAACCTTTTTTGCCTTTTCACGGGCGAGTTATCCGTCAGAAAAGATAATAAAATCCATTTTTATCCCAAATAATGGGAAGAATTCATGTGGTGTACATCTTCATGTATTCGGCATACGATATTGAGGTGGTTCCTAATCTTTGGTCAAGATACTGCGTGTCATGATACGAGAACACCGGTAATGTCTTCGGACATCCTCGTAACTTTGTTGGTTTTATTCATTCGCTTATTGAAATTCTTTCGACATACTTTCAGTTGAACGAGCGATAATGATTTTCGTGCTGTCGATCTGTGCATTACTACCTCCTGCTCATGACTAGAGATATTCCTGAAATGAGTACATGGAGAGGAAGATCATCGCATGAGCGTAGGAGGATATCCCCTCGTTTATGTTTGATCATGAAGGCCATTTTTCCTTGCTAAAGTTAAAGGGGAGGGTGGGGCTGATCCCATTAGAAACTCTCTTATGCTCTGTCATAAGAGCCAAAGCATTCGGTTTTGCAAGAACCGTACATTCTTTTTTTCAATCTGGGGACCCTTGGATTCCCCCGTAAGTTCATGAACCGATTGAGTATAGACCTTCGGCCTATGTAAGCAGTCCATGCTCGAGAAGCAGTTTCGCAAGCAATAGGTGAGATTTGAAATAATGACCTCAATTTGTGAGCTGGGAATTTCAAGATATATCAATCGACAATTGTATCATTCATAAAGGTTCAAGAGTAATAAAATCATCGTCATTATTTTGCACACACTTGTATAGGCGCCTTGTGTAATTAGTCTTATATGTAATCTTCTTTCTTGCATGACTATATTCGTTTGCAATTCTGTGCGTCATAACCTGTCTGCACACGGGATCCATGCATGTTCGAAAATGAAAGTAAAGCTATGAATTTTCAAGATAAAGGGAACTTTCTGACTTAGTTTCTATAAAATTAAATCTTGTACCTTGGTTTGGCTGAAAAAGTTCTTCCGGTGTTTGATGGATGAGACAGGCCGTGAACTGTATAATTCCACGAAGGAAACATGTCAAAACAACGAGCAAAACATATAATTATATGATATTAGGTGCATGCACCTTTCCAAAGTGTTCGATTAATGTCATCAAATTATAACATTACTCGCTTTAGGGCGCATCGGTTTTCATAAAAATTTATTTTCCTAAAAATAATAGCTTGCATCACTTACAAAATAAATGAATAATAAATATTTTAACCATTTATGAAAATATTTAAATATAAAAAAAAAAAAAAAATATTTTCATCATTCAAAAAATAAAAAAATCATTTTTGGATAATAAAAATATTTTCATGGGCCGATCATTTCAAACGATAAAACATCATTTTAAAAAAATTAATTTTTAAATAATTAATTTTTAATTTAATAAATATCCGAAACAAAAATTTTAGTCATAAATTCCCAATCATATTTTTTGAGGACGAAAATCATCTGCCCTTTGATATGTCTCATTTTTGACCGTTTCCTGCATCTGGACAACCGCTCGGCTCAGCTCAAAACACCCCGATTCGCGCGCGAAATCACTCCCCGCACGAACCGACCGCGAAGCGCCACCGACGCGACACGCGTCGCCACCTCCGCGCGCCCAGCCTCGCCCCACACTCGCCACGTCGATCCTCGTCGCGCCACGTTTCCGGAATCCCTCTTTCTTTTAACGGCTCTCTCCGCACTCACTCCATTTCCCTCTCCTTCCTTTCCTTCCTTCCTTCCTTCCTTCCTCCTCAAGCGCTCGCCTTGCAGATTTCGCGCACAGAGAAAACACTTGTCTCCGCCGTACGCGAACTTTTTACCCGTTTGTCTTTGGATCGATCGCTGCTGCTGCTGCTGCCGCCGAGAGAGTGCAACTTCCGCGGCGCCGGGGGGAAAGCATGGCGGCGAAGAGGATTTTGGTTGCGATCGCGTTGCTGCTGGCGGTCGCGCCGGGGACGTGCTGGTGTTCGGCGGACGAAGCCGGGTACGACGCCAAGCGGGGCGCTTGGCACGGCGGGGCCGACTCCTGGGCCGATTGGGAGTAATTCTCTCTCTCTCTCTCTCTCTCTCTCTCTCTCTCTTTCTGTGTAATTGAATCGGTCGATCCTTGGCAATTTCGAATCCGCGTTCGTGTTTGATGTCGATCGTCTGGGATTTTCAGTGCCCGATGGATTGCTACGGGCGGCAGGTCCGGCTGAGTACTTTGGGGAATGTGTTGCTGCTGAGCCCGTGTGTGGATTCTTTGCGCTTTGAGCGTGCTGTGGTGATGATGTGTGATGCGGTAGAGCGATCGCGTTCGACAGATATGACTGTTTGCGTCATCGGATTAATTAACTACTGATAATCACGTTAGTCAAACGTTAATCAGTCTAAAGCACGCGTTTTTACAATTTTCTAAAGTAAAGATTAACCACATTGTTTGCACCAACATGAAAAGCGTGACAGAATGTTTAATTGTGCCATTTTGCCTTTTATTATATTGTAAGTTGCAAAGGTTACAGCATATTTCCTTAAAAGAATATGATGGATGTTCATTCTTTGATGGGTAAGATGTGGTAGCAAGTTTTGATAGTTTCCAAGATGAAACAGATAGATCAAGGGTGAATGTATGGATTCAAGAGCAATCGAGTGTTTGATCAAGTGATTTTTTGGATATCATAGGAATGTAATTTAAACCTCAAATCGAACTGAACAGTAATTCAGATGGACAATAATGTTTTAATGCTGTTATCTACATGAGATGTTCCTTTAGAAAATCTAGTAGTTTATTCTTCCCAAGAATTCAATCACACGACGTAATAGCTGTACCATAATTTCAAAAATAATCATTGTCTAGAATTGCTGGTTAAGTTCAGTCACTTGATGGCATGGGATGCTATGTTAATTAACTGCACATAGATGAAGAAATGCATGGTAGGAAGTTTTGCATTAGCGTTTCTTACATATTGCTTGAAATGTTTGGGTAAATTGGATAAAAGGTCACTTAACTTTTGGGGGCTTTTCCATCGATATCATTTGCTTCATGCCAGTATATCATCTCCTCGTTCAGTTGTTTATTGGTCATTTTTAATATCTTGATTGAAATCTGAGATTTCAATGTAATGAATTAAAGAAATGGGGGTTAAATGAGTTTTTGTGTCTTCAAGTATAGTTATAGATGGAATGCTACTTCCGTAAATCACCATCGAAGTGGAAACAAGACTGTTGATTTTGCACTATTCCTTCCTCCCTGCAATTTAGAGAACTCAGTACAGCTGTGGTACTAATCCTCTTTGGGGAGTTTAGCTATTAGGCTTATAGGGTACATCTATTGTAGGAATCAATATGTTTGTTAATCTATACTACAGTCAAGGGCAAATCTACTAAGAGACATTGTCCTAGACTTCTTGCTTTTGCTGGAGAGTTTGCAAGCATTATTCTATTCAGAGAATCTATGTTCTTGTTTGATAAGTCGCTTGCAAACAAGAGAAACCATTAGGTAACTAATTTTAGTCTCTGGAACTAATTTTTCTGTTGGAAGCAAACAGATAAAAGTTCCTAATTGTAAAAGACAGCATGAACCCACATAGATGTTGAAGACTGTCAGCTTAGGCTTAATTTTTCGCCGAAGATGCTGAAAGTTGAAAATTACTTTTATTGTGACAAATATGGGCGGTAAAGTGTGTTTCTTTCCACTAGATTAACTCTTAATTTCTCTTGCTTTATGCCCCTATTATTACCCCGAGAGAGAGAGAGAGAGAGAGCTGAGAAATTTTTTGCAATTGGAGTTATTAGATGTTTTATTGTTTGTAAACAGTGCACTATTTTCGACGATTTGTGCTTTTGCGGTGGTATTTTATGTCCTTAATTTGCGAATATTTGTCAAACAAGTTTGATTTGATTCTAGGGATCACTAAGCTTTAAGCTTATTGCTTTGTCTTCCAGTTCAAATTAGTTTTCTTTTTTTTTAGTGTGAAATTTGAATTATGTTGTTGATAGAAGTATGTATCACTTGCTGACATGAGGAATTATGTGATAGGGGAGGGCTTACAACTAAGCAAGACAAAGTGGAAGATGTAGTTTACAATGTCATTGATAGGGCGGGGGATGCTGCTTCAAAGGCCACCAGCACAATGAAATCTGCCGCATCAGGTAATTCATCATGACCTTACACTTTTGCGAGTTGGGTAGCTTTTGTTTTCGTTTCTCTTGCACATTTTGTTCTTTGAAGTTCTTGTGGAATATGTTCATCTGGCTGACACGACTTAATGAGAGAGACCACACAGCTGTGAGTTATTGTCTAAAAAATATGCTGAAAAGAATGTGTATATAACTGCAAATCTGGTTGGGGAAGCAAGAAATTTCTTATCCCTAATATCTTCATGACTAAATTCGGACGTCTTCTGATCTCATGAAAGTTTGTTGTGTTGGTCATCGGTCTAACAATACTGGAGTGCATTTCTATTGATATTTCACAAGCTGTATGTATGATCAGGATAGGGAGATACCTCATGCATTGGAGCCCTAATTGACATAAATGTCTCATGTATTTTCCCCCGGTCACTCTTTAATTCATTCAGATGCCTCGAAATATGCTTCTGACAAAGCCGGTGAGGCTGCCAATTTAGCCTATGAAAAAGCTCGTGACACAGGAAGTTTTGCTTCGGAGAAAGCTGACCAAGGTATGAGAAAGGCATCTGACAGTGCTGGTGATGCCAAAGATTCCATGGCGGAAGCAATGGATTATGGCAAAGACAAGGCAGCTGGTACTTATGGTGCAACTAAAGACTATCTGCGCATGGCTGCTGATATGGGATCAGATAGAGCTAATGATATATCTGGATCTGTGGGCCATGGAAGAGATAGAGCCGCCGATCTTTATGGTCAAGCAAAAGACAAACTGAATACGGCCACTGACATGGCTTCAGAAAGCGCCGATGATTTCAAAGAAGAAAAGCGAGGAGAAATGGGGTATGGCGCAGAGAGAGCTTCTGATCTCTATGGTGAAGCTAAGGAGAAGCTGAGCATGGCCACTGATGGGGCTTCAGATTGGGCTAGGGACGCGAAAGATGGAATGACAGATGCAATGGGGCATGGAAAAGACAAACTAGAGGACGGTTACAACGAAGCAAAGGACATGGTTTCGGACAAGATTGGTGATGGTCAGGAGGCTGTTGAAAGAGCTGTAGGACATGGAAAGCAGAAAGTAGCGAATGCATATGACGAGGCAAAGCACGGGGTCAACAGGGCATCGGACATGGCCTCGGATAAAGCCGGTGATGTCGGGGATCGAGTGGCTGGTGCAATGGGCTACGACAAAGATGAAGCAATTGATGCATATGATGAAGCTTTTAAGAAGGTCGGGGAGTCGTATAAAACAGCCAAGGAGTCCATGACACATGACGCCAAGTCTAATTATGAAGCGGCGAAGGAAAAGGCTTCAGAGGCGGCAGGTGATCTTGGATCAAAGATGAGATCAGACGGCTCGGAGCTGTAAGCCCAATCAACTATTGCGGCGTTAATTAGTAGCTTTCGGTCATTTCATAGTTTTGATGATGTAACTAACTAGGTACGACCTTTATCTCACCTTATGGTAAGATCTTGAGCCTCGTATGAGAGGATTTACTCAAGAGAGTGATGTAGAATTTACCTTTTCATTATCACGCTTTGGTTAGCTCTTGTCGTCTTTAGACAGACGAGGATAATAATTCCTGAATATGCATATGTCGTTTGCTGATGATGCTTAACGATGGAGAGAGCTTTGCTGCCCCAGATATTGCATTCTATGCTAGTCAATCTGCCCACCGCAGGATTTAAAGCTCTAAACTTGTCCACAAACTGAATGTGTTTCAGTTTACTTCACGAGATTTAAAGCCCTAAACTCGATGAAATGGCTTCCTTGGGAGCTCTTTCTTCAAGTTTTTTCTTTTTGGTAAGTGCTGCTTGTTGACATTGCTTAGGAGATAATTCTTCCAGTTTCTCGGCTGAGGGCATGACATTTTGCAGAGTATCTGCTGCGATATCTTATAGATACCAACGCGTGAAAAGTTTTCCGCTTGAGCCTTTTCTTATTTCTTTGCAGCATGGTTTTGACTCTCAAAACAAGCTTTAAAAAAAAAAAAAAAAAAAAAAAACTCCAATCCTTTTAGATGATATTGCATGTCTGAATCTTAGGATCTGAAAAGATTCCGTTCCATCGAAAGTTTCAGTCACTTTCATTGTGTTGTCTTCTTTGCATCGTCGGTCTATTGATCTTTGAGGTCAGCGTCCTCGGAACCTTGCTTTGTATAAATGGCGACGGAATTTATCTGTCTTTCCACGTGCTGGAATGAACATCTATCCATTGAGCAAGGAGCAGAGACCAAAGAGGGAACAATAGGCATTCAAAGCGTGGTGAAGAGCAAGTTGCAGTTAGCGATGGAGCTTGTTCTTCCCAAGTAAGTTCGATATTGAATTTTGATATCTTCCTTCTTTCTGCTTCCTTTTGAACATTTCTTCCGTTGTCACTAGTGCGATTTCTCTTCCCGCATCGTTCTAAGATATGATGATCGACTTCCTAGCCTTTTATTAGGTCATCTACCCCACTTAGAGGACCACCCTAGCTGAAATTATGGAAAGGACTCCCCTAAACTGTAGATTGTACAATTTCTCGTGAAAGCGATTTCGGTCCAATCCTTGCCACATTTTTATTTGGACACGATAGATCGTGTGTGTTCGAGTAGATTTCCATGTAAATCCCTCCTGGTTCTGTCTTTTCCTGGTCTCAATAGCATTAACTTCCAGAAATTAAAATTCAAAAGGCTGAATGATACATCAATCTCATGGGACCATTTGTCTGAATTTGTCTGACAGAGGCGTGGCAGTGTCCCGCATGCATTAAAAGTAGCAAATAGAGGTACACAGTGAAGTCTTTCATCGGAAGGGACCCTAAGCCTGGAGGCCTGACTAGCCTTTCAGCTTCTAAGAAGACTTACAAAGTTGACCTAAGCAGCGCCTGAATAATGTAAACTTTGAAAAATGGTTTCTTAAATATAGTACTTCAGCGATCTGAAGAGAGATACATTTAACTCCTTTTTTCTTTTTATTGTTTGATCCTTGTGAAAAACTGATGATTGAGAAACTGGGCACCAAAGAACCGGAATTTCAAGGAAAAAAGAATTTAGGAAGTGAAGCTAGAAATGTTGTACATGAAATTTTTCCAGCTGAAAACCCAAACCAAAGTTAGTACATGTACCTTCATCTCTGTCACGAGGACCCAAAAATTTTCACCCTAGCTATTATCTTTCTGTATAATTCAATGTTCCCCAACATATAAGAGGGCCCAAAGTGGGCAGGGCAGACAGGTGTCGCCATGAATTAATAAGCAGCTCTGAGTTGCTGATGATTCAGAAGCATCTAAAAAGGGCAGATCACGCTACAACAAAAGCCTTAGATGAGGGAAAATCGGCCAAAATTGACTGCTCCGATCTATCTCCTCTAATTATGAACAGACAGTTTCAACAATTACAATCTTATTCCCAAACAAGAGTAACTTGATCTTTTTACCTTTGTTGCTTCTTCATGGCTTGTTTGTTGTTGTGCATCCACACTTTGAAAGCTTTTCTCGTCACACCGACCTCAGCGCAGAATTGGGTCACTTCTTGCTCATCTTGCTTCTGAATCCTCCACCCCAACTTCTCGGCGCATTCCATCATCTTGTCTTTCTGTTGCTGCGTGAACTTTGTCCGAAACCTTTTCTTAGACGACGCCAGCTGTGTTGAACGCAGCACATCACTATGTTGAATCATAGTAAGGTCTTCACTAGAAGACTCTTCTGGGACGCCCCCGCCGAAGGCCATCATCACTGGTTGATTTAGGGCCATCGTGGTGGTGGTGGTGGCAGCGCTTGATATGCAATAAGAGAACCTGTGATGCAGATTGATTGGGTTTGGCTGGGGAATTGCATGATGTTGGGGAGGAGGTAAAGCAGCTCTTTGGCCATTGGTCTTGTTGCTGCTATAGTATAGACTAGGTGTGTACTGCGGTTCACCATCGACCTCCTTCCGATGGAAATTGCGGTGGCACTCACACGCAGCACATCTGAAATACCCCGGCGTCCCTTCCTCCCCGCTGGGCATGAATTCTCCACAACCATCGACGATATGGCCGCCCATGCTCGCCGCATGATTCCTAAGGCATTCTCTATATCGGATGGAGGAGGTGGAGATAAGAGCCGTCACTGACTGTGGCTGTGGCGTGGGGGACTGCGTGAGTTGCCCTTGCGGCGGCGATGGTGGTTCCGTGTGTGGTTTAATGCTGACCGAAGTGCCGCCGGTAGCTACCGCAATTGGAGATGGAGACGCGACTGCAAATGGATCTTGGTCGGTTTCTTGATATTCTCTTCTAGGCTTGTTAGCTAATTGGTGTGGATTTGGTGGGTGGTGGTTTTGAGGATATAGATGATTTGGCTGATCTAGGGTTTGATCTCTTCTATTTGCAGCAGAGAATTTGGAGGAAGAATCTTTATGTGGAGGGGTGTACCCCAAAGAACTCGGCATCTCTCTTTCCTGTTCTTGGTCTCCCAGTTCCATCAATCTTGCCCAGGCCTGCTGATAAATACAGCCTTGATCTTCGAATCTCCTACGTGTTTATTTAATGAAAATTATCATGTCAAAACAAACTAGAGGTCATAGTCTTCTTCCCCTCCATCATGGTTTTCGTCTTAAATCATGGAGTCTCCTGTGCTGGTCTCCGCCCTAATTCATACTCCACCTAATCAGAGAAGCGTATCTTAATCGAAGGCCTAATCCCCTAGCTGAACCCCCCATGTAATACTTGTTCTCACAAGTTTCTTTTTTCCCATGCTGATTTTGACATAGTGTGTGGTGCTGATCCCACCAACCAACCCACTTCACTGTTCTGGAAACCCTTCCCTCTCCCCTACTTGGGCTCCAAAGTCTTGCAACCAAAGTAGAAGGAAGGAACACACAAAAAACCTCCAACTCAATCTCCTCTTTTTCCCCCAAAAGAAAGGTCAAGTTTTGGAAACCTGAAAGTGAAACTGCGAGATCAGGAGATTAAAGCACAAGAGGGTCCCCCAGTAGCATACGACTTACCTGAGTGTCTTGGACACTTTAGATTTGGGGAATTGAAGGATGCAGCTGATTCAGTAGCCTCGTTAAATCCTAAAATCTGAGAGAATCCACAGAGAGAAGAGAGAGAGAGAGAGAGAGAGAGAGGGAGGGAGGGAGGGAGAGAGAGAGACTTGGTTTAAGCCTTAAGGGAAGGAATTGTGTTTCCTAGTGGCCATCCAGGCCATAAAGAAGCAGGAGAGAGAGGAACAGGTGAGTGGGGATCGTACGAAAGAGAGAGATAATGCGGTGACAGTGTGGAGTGGCATTTGCAGAACAACCGACAAGGTCATGTTCTTCCTCTCCCACAGCCTGCACACGGGTCCATCCCCTCTTTATTCCTTCATTTCTTTTCTCTTCCTTCCTGCAAACCTCAAAAGGGTTCTGCGACTGAGAAAGAGAGAGAGAGAATGAGAGAGAGAGAGGGCTTTGTTGGCCCTATCTTGATGTTGTTGGAGCTCAAGATCTGTCAAGAACGTAGAGCCTTTGAGCATGAGGAAGATGAGAAGCAAACAACGATTAGAGGAGTTCTCAACCCGGGGGCTTAAAGCTTAAGATGATCAGCTCCCTCTCCATCGCTCGCTCGCTCTCTCTCTCTCTCTCTCTCTCTCTCTGTGGTAAAGGCATGAGGGCATTAAAGTGAAAAAAAGTGCTGGTCCACGGGACAGCACTTGGTCCTATGAGTGCATGTCAGATTCTCTCCCCCCACCCTTTTCTTCCTCTCTTCTTTCTTGTACAGAGGATGGAAATGGAAATTTCTAAGCCGTTGGGTGCACTGTATAGTTATACTTCTCTACAGCCCTTGTACATTTGACTACAGCAACATACTCACTAGGCTCCTTTTGAGGTGCTGTAGTCGGCCAACGATGTATGTTCTGCCGTGATTTTAATTGTTCTTAGATTACAGCATCTTGAAGTAGACGTAGACCTTCCGCTGAATGATCGGCTTTTTGCCTCTGAATTAGACTGGTAGTTTAAACTTAGAAGTTTTAATTAACAAGATTGGATCAACCGGCATATTTCATACAGTAATTGCCATTTGTTCCTATCATTTGGTCCATTGATTGTGCTGCACCAATGATTGCCTTTGGCACCATGCTCAAGTTTAAGACAACACGGTGGGCAAAAGAAAGTGAACATATTTGAAAATAGTAGTAGAGGTTGCATATTATTAAGAAATATTGCGTAGAATCATCTATTCTTGTATGTTCTATTTTTCCCTAAAAAGCCTATCGTATATTATTTTATTTTGCATAACAACTTTCTTGTCGCTTGAATGGCGAGATCAATTGTTTCTTTATTGAGAAAGGTTTTGCAGATTTGTGCCGCTTGTCTGAATGCCTAGTTTCCTTGCATGACAAATAAGGAAACTAAGATGTTTGGAGTTACATGTGGTACTTAGTTAATTAATGGAAACTTTACCTAAAGGCTGATCTTTTCACATTATAAAATGACAAAAGAATATATAAACTCAGCTACTCGATGCTTTCCCAAGGAGATTATTTTTTTTATATTATCCCCTCTATTAGTTTAAGGGTCCAATTTCCGAGTAGTTTTAATCGTTGAGCTGATTGATTTAAAAAACTTAAAATAGGGAGAAAAGATCTTGTGTCCAATTTTGGGAGGTGGTCGGACGAGGGATACGTGGCAAAAGCCCATCCAAGTTTCTCCAATCCCCTCAATCTTATCATTATTAATGTTAGAAAATAATTTATTATTTTGGGAGGGGTGAGATGTCGTCAAACCCGTGTTCCTTTGACTAATTCTCATCTTAGCAAACGTTTAAAGTGGCTGGATTTGTCAGATACATACTCGATGGAGCAACATGACCGACATCTTTCGTGTCCATTGGAATTCTAGGGCTCATGGGGTTCCGGTGTCATAGTAGGATTTTCTTGACGAATTGACCATTATGTCTATATAAAAAAGTTTGCATAAAATTCCTCCGTGGTAGCAAAGAGGCTTCCCTTCACTTCCTTTCTCTCTATGATCTAACTACCATCTGAGTTGCTGAGGCACCATCAATAGATGCACCATTTCTTGACGTTCGATCACGAGTGTCGGTAGTCGCATTTGTATCTTGTCTTGACTCCTAAAGTAATGAATCTCTCTCTCTCTCTCTCTCTCTCTCTCTCTGACAACCTTATTTATGAACTTAAAATCTATAGGTCCATAATTGTCCAGACCATTTTAAAGAGAGAGCCCTTTAGTCGAGCTAGAGAGCCCTTTCGTCAAGCTCTGTGATTGAGTAAGTAAAGCAGTTATTCAGTGGTGCACGAAGTCAGTCCACTGTGGTTTGCGTGTATGCTAGAGAGACGGCACATAAGTTGCTATTGGTCAAGAAGAAAAGCCAATAATAACGAGGGAGAAGAAAGGAGTTATAAGTTTCACCAAACTAACGTGTTCTAATTGCAGACCTATTTAGAGTTTGGTCAGTTCGAACCTCCCAACTTTTTCCCGTTTGAGGATATAAACAGTGGGTAAATGATCGGGCTAGTGCGAATGGAGTGAAGCGGAGTGTACGTTGTTGGCAACATTATCCTTGGCAAGATAAATACAAATTACAATTATTGTTAATTTCTATCCTCGATCTGTTAAGGTAAAAGAAAGATCTTAAAAGTACTATTGTTGTAGTATAAAAAAATTGGAGTGTACTCTGCTTTTATTACTATTAAGCTCTACTTGTTCGACCTAAAAAAGAAGCTGTAATTGCTAATTTTCTCTAGTATGAGGAGGAGATGGTATCCTATTTTTCAGGAAAGCCAATGAGAACGAATTACAAGGGGCCTGCAGCCCTACGCTCTCTAGGGGGGTGTAGCACGACGGCAGTCTACCCACGGAAAAGTCCAAAAGGTCAATTCTGAAAAACCGAGCTGACGTCTTGTCCTCTTGCTCATTCTATTTTTATTTTGTGGTTAAAAGGTGAATAAAAAGGATATAGTGAATTACAATTATTGTTCGGTTGGAATTTCTCTTCCAACGTTCTTCTTGATTTTTTAATTAAAGAAGTCAGATTTTGTGGCGGTTTCCAAAAAAATATTTAGGTTATTAAGGATTTAACAGCTTTACTTAGAACAAGACCATGCAAACACAACTGTGAATGGACTTAACCGGCGACAAGGCTTGAAAAGTATAATTATTACAAACGAATCATATGTAAAAAAATTATATCGGAATTTAATCAACGTGAAAGCTAAAGTACGCTAAGATAAAGATTATAGATGAGCGGTTCCAGATTTAGCATAGGTTCCATTTGAAATCTAGAACCTATTCATTATAATATGTTTCTCATTTTTTGAAACCTGAAATCTACTTTATTACAAGTTCCAAGTTGACTTCAAGATCTACTCAGGTTTCATATATATTGTTATTTGAACGATTAAATTCACTAATCATAACTTATATTTTGATGCACGCAAAATATGAATAATTTTAGTAATAAAATGAAAAGTCAGACTAATACTTCCAAATTATATACTCATTATCGAATGGCATGGAATATCGGAAGATCACATGAAAATATGGACAAAAAAAATATATTAAAACTTGTTTAAGATTCTAGGTTCCAGGTTCTAGGTTCCTCTAACTAAGAACCTAAAACCTACTCGTCAAAACAAATTCCTCATTTTTTAAAACCTAGAATTGACCTTGCATAACCTTGAAACTTGAAATCTACAAGTTATCATCAGTCCGGTTTTTAGGTTTCAAGTTCTACCTTGGAACCATATTCACCCTATTAAAGATACTCGTTGGAATTTAAAACTACAGCTAAGAAACACACCAAAATTTAATCAACGATGTGAGTCGGAAAAATAAAAGTGTAGTAACAGAAAGCATAGATAATTGAAAGATGGTAAATTTATTTGATTTGTGTGGGGAAATTGCCTCCTTTAACAAGCATGGCCCTGCAGGTCTAGACTGCACTAATAGTTTCAACCCTTTATATAATCCTAATTGGTGGTGGCGGCGATACAATGTGCCCTACGGTACCAAAGGTAACTTGAGCAGCAATAGATAAAGGAATGTATCCAAAAGGTATGAAATTAGTAGGATTGGCTTACATCTAAATTGAATGGCTCAATTTTCTAGGCCCATGTATGATCTCATGGAAGGTGTTGACATTCATTGGCTTGACCACATCGACGAAGTATTTCATCATGTGGTTAGTGGTTTTATTTTGATGTTTGCTGAAAGCTTCCTCATAGCAGATACCATCACTAGACTTGGCTCCAATTGCCTTCTCAGTTCGTCTATGAGTTGCTTTAGAATGTCGATATCTCCAATCACAAACAGGTGCAACAATTTCTTGGGAGAGTTAATTATCTCGGAGATTTTGTCTTAAAGATCACAAAGTTTTTGTGTGCTTGTCATATCTGGATGGATATATTTTAATAGGGAAATATGGAGGAACAAACTTTCTTTCTTGTAGGAGCCTGATTTGCTTCCTTAATTTTGTCTATTTCAGCAGTCTAATCCTTCAAATAATGATGAGGAATTAGTTGTGCAGTTGACAACTTAGCATGTCCTACTCTTTCACACTCTTTCATTAGTAGGCAATGGTGCCATATTGTTACCACCATTATTGTCAAAATCAAGTTGATTCCTTATACATACTATTGTATCTCCTCAAACCAACCACGATAGTCCCCACTGGCAATGCCAAAAAAGATGTTTTGCCAAAATTTCTCTCGCGATGAAATGCCTTCGACCAAAAGTCATTCTTCGATTTTTAAATTGAAGGAGACATGTTCTACGAAGGCCTCGAGCAAGAAATATCAAAGTAAATAAGGACACTAACAGCTTTACTATGAACAAGACTATACAAATGCAAATCATAGTGGAACTTAATCAATGACAATGCATGGAAAGTAGAACTATTACTAACGAACCAAACATAAACAAATTTTGCCAAAATTTAATAAACGACAAAGCTTGAATATGCCAAGATAAGATACACATTGTAATTTGATTGACAATGCAAGTCTAAAAAAATAAAATTGCAATATGGAAAAGTAGAAATAATTGAAGATAGTAAATTTATATGATTTGTGTAGGAGGCTTGGCTATTTAAAGCTTACAATCAATGATTCTCAACAGAGGTTATGAAGAGAAATTATAAAGAGAGGTTATAAAGAGAGGTTAGAGAGAGAGAGAGAGAGAGAGAGAGAGAGAGAGAGAGAGAGAGAGAGAGAGCTTACAAGTAGAGGTTACTTTTTTGGCGGTTATATCCGAAATTATTGACTCCACTTTTTGTCTAGATTTTCAAGTTCTCAATTGTTCAAGTTATCGCATTTTGAAAAAAAAAAATGGACATTTTTTGGGTGTAAACAATTAGTATCAATATATTTCAATTAATGCTGATAAGTTTTGTATATTGAATATAAAAAATGACCAACAAATTGGTAATTGTTAGTATATTACCGACTTCCATGATAATTAACCTATTTTAAGTTGTCGAAAATTTTCAATTAATTATGAAATTTTATTTGTGTTTGTAGCATTCTAATTTATCAACTTTAACACGAAATTACCAATCTTAATGTGAAATTTTTTACAAAATTATTATTCAATTCAATTATTAATCAATTATAGGTTACTAACACAAGCTAGCCCCTTTAAAAAAAAAAAAAAAGGATGGGAAGTCTACCTTCCTCTCGATGCCCCCAATCCTGGGCAAATCCTTGTCAACCCCATGCAAGTGGGAATACCCCCAAATGATACATCACAAAGTTCAGACAAAACAGTTTAAAAACTTACTTAGGTCCACTGGTAAGTTTTGTATATTGAATATAGAAACCAACCAACAAATTGGTAATTGTTTGTATATTATTGATTCCTATGATAATTTTTTTTTTTGAACTACGATTCCTATGTTAATTAACCTATTGAAAATTGTCGATTTTTTCAATTAATAATGCTTTTTTTATTTGTGTTACTTAGTAACGTTCTAATTCATCAACTTTTATATGAAATTACCAATCTTAATGTGAATGTTGTACAAAATTATTGTTGAATCCAAATATTAATCAATTTCAGTTTACTAACTCTTATTTCCATTATCAATACTTATTGTTTGTTTGAAGACTAACAATCCATCGAACGACCAACTTTTGTTTGCATAGGAAATTGCCAATCTTAATTGAGTTATTTGCCAACATGTCTCAAATTATGTTGTCAGTCTACCTCTTACTCAATTCACTTACTAAGTTACCATCGCTTATAAGCAACTACCAGCATTTGAAAATTACCAACTTTTGGTGCTTATCAACTTTCATACTTAAGCACTCACTCTAATTTGAGTTATTTCTTGTGTTTTTACCGAGTAATATACCAACTAGTTTTGAAATATCAACTTTTTTTTTTTACTCGCTCACAATATATATTTGGTCATTTCGAAATTACAAACATCTATTCGTAATTTGGCAAATTTATTTATTAAGTTGTACCAATCTTTCAAAGTTATTAACTCTTTCATGAGTTTACCATCATTTATTTGATTAGTTAAATTGTTTTTGTGTTGAGTTATCAACTGTTTTCAAGGTTCCTACTTTTATTTGATTCACTTAACAATGTTAAATTGTTTCAGAAATACCAACTCTTTTTTTATGTACCATCTTTATTTGATTGATTCAATTTTTTTTTTTTCATATTGAGTTATCAACTAATTTCAAGTTAATTAAGTCTATCTAACTCACTTAATATTGTTAGATTGTTTCAACATTACCAGCTTTTTTTTTTTTATAGCTTATCAACTTTTATTTGCAAGGTGCACCAACATTGCAAATTTATTGATTTTAATATGAAATTACAAACCTTAATTTGAGTGAATTATCAATTTTTTTCAATAATTTACCATTTAAGTTTACATTATAAATCCTAGAGATAAGTGCATTAGAAATCCTAAAATATGTTATGAAAATACAATTGAGCCCTAAAAATTTTAAAAAGTATAATCAAATTTTGAATTTGTCAAAATTATATAATTGAGTCAATTCGTTAACTCTATCAATTTAGCTAACGAAAAATGTTGATATGATTTTATTATTATTTTTCTTGAGCCAATGTGGTTTACATAATTGTTCAGGGGAACGAAATAAGAAAAGAGGAAAGGAACAAGAAACTTGACATATAAAACAACAGAAGAACTAACTTCAACAACTATGAAGACGTTGTGGCCAACCATTGATGAGGTTTTTCTGCTGCAAGGTAGAGGAAGCGCAGGCTCTGCGAGCAAAGTCATCTTGCTAGGTGGCCTACGCTGACTCTTTCTTCACAGGTTTGAGTAGCTGCGAGGCGATGGCCCCATCCATGCCCTTTGTCTTCGAGCTGTTTTCCATGCTATCGAAGTGTACTGCCTCTCTCTTAATCGACGCAAACTCGATTCACAGTAACTTGGCGACTAGGGAGAAAAGAAGCCCTATATAGAGAACTCATTGTTTTGCTAAGCACGATAGTGAGGAGAGAGAAGTTTGAATCATGTTTGGTCCTAAAACTTATCAATAAATTATGATTTAGTCCTAAAACTTACAAAATTGCAATCAAGTTTTAGAATCTATCAAATTAATGCAATTAAGTCATTTCGTTAATTCTGTCTAACTTGATTAACATAAATTGCTAAATGTGGCTTTTCCCCCCTTATTTTCTCTCTTCTACATGATTTTTTTTAAAATAATTTTGTCTCTCCTACGTGGCATTAGCATCAAACATTAAGACTAAGATGACATTGTTTTAGTCAAAATCCTAATTTCTTAACCAAATTAAATTGGCTAATTTTCCTTTTTTTTTTAAAAGAACACAAAAAAGCCAAAGATGGTAGGTTCTCGTTGACCACCTAGGAAGCACCGATATTTTTTGAGAGTTTTCCTATTGTGTTGGACACTCCGACATGTGTCGACATTCTTTGATACTCTCCGACACTTGGTCAATATATGTCAGATTTTTCGATACTTGGTTAACTCTCCCTACATTTTCCAATGCTCGGTCAATAGGTATCGAATTTTTCAACATCTAATCAACTCTCCCGACATTCTCCAATACTTGAGTCCGAACTCAAGTTCGGAATTCTGGCACATGATTACGATACACACGGGATCAATTTTAAAAATTTTCTATAAATAATGGGTCAAAATGTAAATATGTACACAAATAAAATATAAAAAATAAAAAAAATAATAAAGGGGGAAAGAAGAAAAAGCATAATCTTCTCTTCTCTTCTGATTCTCATTTCTCGTGACACACAATTCACTCCCAAATTTGTTTTTTTCTCTTCTCTTCTAATACACTTTGACAAGTGTAGAATGTGGATTGTTTTTCTTTTCCTAATAGGATTAGTGGAAATAATGAATGATATCAACAAATGATGGATTAATGTTTTTAGTGTAAATTCATTCTAGACTCTTTATTATTATTTATTTATTTGAATCAAATTTATTTGATTAAATAATCATAAAAATGATAATTTATTATGTATATATTAAATATAACATGTTCTAATGTGTCAGAATTATCTATTTTTTTAGAAACAACGTATTGGCATTTGTGTCTTGTAGTATCGCATGTCGGTATCGATGTCAGTACTACTTAGTCCACCACAAGTAGAGCCTTGCGACCTTTGCCCAGATCTGGGTGGGGGTTGCCAACCCTTTCTAGTGGTAGTGGGATGGCTGCGACCAGGGCCTGTTGGGTGGGTTTTTTTATTTGTGTTGGAGTCTTTTTATTTATTAATCTAATTTTGTTAAGATTTTGGTAAAAAATTTATGATTTGAACCACAACGATGTCATTTTAGACATGTTTTAGTAAGGTCAATGCCACATAGGAGTGAGAAAATGCTTAAAAAGCCATATAGGAGGGAGAAAAAAAGAAAAGGCCATGTCGGTATTTTTATTAGTCAAATTGGATGGAGTTAACATAATGAGTCAATTGCACCAATTTAATAAGTTTTAGCTCATGATGGCATGTTTTAGAAGTTTTAGGATTTCACACTTTCACGATAAGTTTTGAGATTTCCAATGTACTTATCACTTTTTTTTTTTGGATAAATGTGCTGGAAGTTGTACAAATTTATTACAAAAGTGTAATTAAGTTCTAAAAATTTGAAAAAGTGTAGTAAAGTTTTAAAACTTATCAAATTTGTACAATTAAGTCATTTCATTAATTTTTTCCAACTTGGTTAACAGCAATCGGTGACGTGGCTTTTTTTTTTTTTTTTATGACTTACTTGGCGTTGACATGATTAAAACACTCATATTTCAGTCATGTTAGCACTTTGTAAGAGAGAGAAAATAATAGAAAAAACACATTACCCAAGTTGAACGGAATTAACAGAAAAACTTAATTGCATTAATTTAATAAATTTAAAGACTTGATTCACTTTCTGAAAGTTTTATAACTTAATATAAATTTTAAAACTCCCAATACACCTATCTTTTTTTTTTTTGGGTAAGAGCAAGCGAGTGAATTCTCCTTCTCCCGCTCAGAATTTGGAGCACACTACTCGCCAAAACAACCTCCTGTCAAAGTTCCAGAACAGTTGTGCCCCTGAGGCCACCTTCGATTCCTGCGGTCGCCATTTGTGGCCTGGCACAGTTTATTGGAGGAGTGGCTTTGACGAAGCTAAACAAACGTTACTTGCCTTTTTTATATAAAAAAAAAAAAATTGTTAGCTTCTTAATTTTTTTTTCGTTTTTTTATCTTTATTTATCTTTTTCAACTTTTTTCTTGATGCGGCGTAATTTGGCTTAAGAAAGTAATAAAAAAAGTAATGCTTGAATTTTCCATTAGTCAAATTGAATGAAACTAAGGAAAGAACATATTTTAAAACTTTTGGTACACTTATCCTTCAATCTTATTTTCTTCGTTTACCAACGTCTATTCCGTCTTTTTGAAATTACAAATTTTTCCCATAACTTATTTGCAATTCTTATTTAAATTGCTTACAAATGTTTCCGTGGGTGTTTCAAAATTATCAACTCTTGTCACCACTCATCCCAATTTACAAAACGTATCGACCTTTTATACTTATACCAACTCCTTTACAATAGGATGTGGATCCTTTAGAGTTAGGGTACCTTAAAACGACTCAATTGCCATTAGTTTTTGAGAAAAAAAACAAAGGAGGCTGCGATGGTCATAATCTCACTACCATAGTGAGAATGTGGCCAAATCTTTGCCTCCCCCGAATTTTGGCTCAAGTGCTTCGGCGGAGGATGTGGGCGACCCAAAACAAATTGAAAAATCTAATTAATCTTAAGGTAACTACACTTTTTTTTTTAACTATACATTGGTTGAAGAGTTATCAAACCATAGCATCAACGTAGGTAGCCTCGTTTTGAGGTTAAATAAATTGAGGAAATTGTCCAAAATTTTTTTAAACTTATTATACTTTTGTCAATTCAACGATCAACCTTTCAATTTTGTCAATTGTGTACTAAACCTTTTTGATTTTTACCAATTGAATTCAATTGACCAATTTTAGTTAGGAATTGTTGACGTGGACACCGGTTGTGCCATATAAGATGACTGTCATTGATTTAGACAATTTTCAATAATATTTTAGCATTTTTATTACTTTTATGATTTTTTTTCTTCTTCATTTTGTTGGTAGTTGGTTGGCCTCACCTGCCTCAGGCAAGGTGTGATTAGGCAAGCCCCAACGAGGGTTGACCTCGCCAGATTGGGCCTGGGCAAGGCCTACCCTCGCCGAACTAGGCCATGCCTATGGCAGGTGTGTCTAGCCCTCCTGGCTATGGTTGATGGCTGGCCACAAGAAGAAAAAGAAGTAGAAAGAAAAAAAATTGAAAAAAAAAAGAAAAAAATTGAGAATATTATTAAAAATTATTTATGTTAACACTGATCATGCCATGTAGGGCGTTCAATGTTCATGTCATCAAATTTTGATCAAAATTGACCAAATAGACTTAAATTTATGATTCAATTAGCAAAATTGAGAGGTTTGAGGTTGACTTGATAAAAGTGTAATTAGTTTAGAACTATTTGGAGACCATGATTTCATTAATCTCATTTTGATATGTTTCAAATTCCTAAAACGGAATGAGGTCCATCCACTTGAGAGGCGGACGAAGAACCGACCGATTGATCAATGATCACAAACTCGAACCGGTTGAAAGAGCCGTCTTCTCTGTTCAAATGCTTCCCATCTTTCATTTGACCCATTCTTTGCTTGGACGAATGGTTCGTAGACGGTGCGGACCAAACTCATCTTCATTGTTAATTTAATGGATCTCGCCATAGGACCCCCGTAAGTAAAATTCGAAGTGATATTGATCTAAATCCTTTATAAAGTCATCCAAATCCTTCTCTTTCGGTTATCCTTTCCATTCATTTGGTCATCCTCGACGTGACGTAAAGCTTCCACTCTTGGTCGTGGTTAACGCACCGCATCTCCTGCGGCTCTAAGCAAAAGCAGGAAAAAAAGGGCGAGAGATAAAACGCAGGAACCGACGTTGATTATAACAGCTCAAAAGTTCATTAGCGAACAAACCTTAGAGATTAGAGAGAGTCACATCAAATCACCCCCTGGCCAAAACCCAATACTAAAGTCCAAAAGAAGAGATAGAAAATAGAGAGAGAGAGAGAGAGAGAGAGAGAGAGAGAGACTCGTGTTAAGGAACATGGCACAACGTACGAGCGAAGCGAAGGTTGTGTGCGTGCGTGCGAGCTTTATTGTTTTGGTCCCGGATGCAAAGGAAGACAAAGGCATATCTAATCTGGATCGTCTCATGGAAAGCCAGTCACATCATCTTGCGCACGCGCGACTTCTCTGTCTCTCTCTCTCCCTTTCTTTCTCCTTTCTAGGGTTTATAATGGAACGGGGAATCTCTTGAACAAGTATTAACGTCATCGTCGTGGAAAAGCCACCGCTCGATGTTGGGCGGCACGGATTTGCGAAATCCCAAGATATATTCTCGCTTATCATCCTCATCATCATTGTGATTACTTGTTAATGGGGCCTTCCTCGACCAGATAAGATGATTGGCGGATTGAAAAAGGTTTGCCCCAATCATCAAAGATGGGGCAGAATTCTATTGTTCCGCATGCTCGACGGTTAGAACGTTTTCGAACATTGGGGGGTTGTAAATAATGTTGGTAAGTTTCGAATAAGTAACCTATGACAGCCGGCCGATTCATTGTCCCGATAACATATAGGGAAGTTACAAGTGCTTATTCTAACTTTATCAGTCTATATTTGACTGGTTTGCAATTACCAACTGTTTCAATTTCTATTTTGAATCACCCACACTTGTGATTGGATGGCAATTGCCGGCTGTAAATTGTTACCGACATTTCAAAGTTACCAACCTTCATATGAATTTACTAACCTTAGTTCAAGTAATTCCCTGACTGCCTTTTTTTTGTTACTAAGTTATCATCTAGCTTTAAATTATCAACTCTTGTTTAGATAATTTGCTAACTTATGTTAAATTTGTTTTTGAATTATCAATCTTTTCAATAACTTACCAACTTTCTAGTAACCTGCTAATTTTTCAAGGTAAATACTATATCAGTCGTAAACCTATAATACTGATGCTAATTCAATCTTAAAATTTTTTATTTGCTAATGTAATCCTAAACCTTTTGGCGTGAAATTCTAATGTAATTTTTTCGACCAATTACTATTAAGAATTGCTGATGTGATGTCCAGTCATCACCGGCCCTTCTATGTAACACGCCAAAATGAAAAATTTTAGGACTGAATTTGTATTCATACAAAAGATTTAGGACATTTTATTGAAGTTACTGACTTTAGTTTCAAATTACCAACCTTATTTGAGTTAAGTACCAACATTTTTTTTCAATAAAGTTACCTCCTAATTTTAGGTTACCAACTCTAATCGAAATCATTTACCAACGACTATTTGATCATATATCGTTTCTAAATTATCAACTTCTCGTACAACTTATCAACTTTTATTGGAGTTACCAACTTTACTTGAAATATAAACTTATTGTTGTCCCAATGAATGTTATTAATTAGTTTTAGGTTAATCATGCTTGAATCACTTATCAATGTTTATTTGATTGTTTTCGAACTAGTAACTTTTTCTATTAATCTACCAGCTTTTGATTACATAGAATCAATTGAATTAACGTTGCTATGTCCCTCAAATAAGAGTTGGTAGTCTAAAACTTGTTATTAACTTCATCGGGAAACAAAAAGAAGCACAAAAAAATTTAGTAATTTTATCCCAAATTTACCAATTTCAATATAAAAATTGATAATTCATAAGAAAAATTGTGGATTCGCAAAAGACTAAATAAATGTGGATAACTAGCTAAAAAATTGACAACTTGAAATTGATTGGTAACTTCAAGAAAAAGGTTGGTAAGAAACTCAAGTCCACTAGGAGTGGGTTTGGTTCAACTTTGGAAATAGGTTTTTGGTGTAATGTAAATGCTAAGAGTGGGAAAATACAAATTATATTTGGTAAAAACTGTTTATAAGGTGACTTTGGGTTTAAGTAATGTTTAGCAAAAAGATTTTGCAGGAGGTTTTTGCTGCATTTTTTATATTTTTTTATTAAAAAAACTCAAACCTTTTACTAGAGCCGGCGAAGGGCTTAGGTTGCCAATGAGCAGATCTGGCGCTGATAGCTATCAAGATAAAATGTCAGTGACTTATCATGAAAGTCAGTAATTTACCAACAAAATTATAGACAAGCAATTTATGGGTTTTTATATACCTTCACAATGAATCGTTGTGAATGATCTATTTGATGCAACACAAGATCCATGATGATCGAAACCAATTGCTTGTTCTTTCAAATATGTGTCTTAAAGTTCTAAATCAATGTCATATATAAGGGAAAAAAACATGTTTACAAAAGTAAAATCTAGTCTTAAAATTGCCAATTTTTGGTAGATAAAATGGTTTCAAAATGCAAGATCCTAATATATCCCAATATAAATAATTGGCTGGGCTTTGTATGGTAAAAATCAAATGGGCTTTCAAACGAGTGCAAAGCCTCATCCGAAGAATGTATTAGAGCTTGACCAAAAGGCCCCTTGGTCTTTCAAATATTTGACGCGACACAAGAGCCAGGATGATCTAAATCAATTGCATGTTCTTTCAAATTTGAGTCTCAAGGATCTGAAACAATGTCATATTTAAGGGAAACAAAACATTTTTACGAAAGTAAAATCTCGTCTTAAAATTGCCAATTTTTGGTTGATAAAATGGCTTCAAAATGCTAGATCATAATGCATCCCAATATAATTCATTAGCTGGGCTTTGTATGGTAAAATTCATATGGGCTTTCAAACGAGTGCAAAGCCTTGTCCGAAGAATGAATCGGCGCCGAACCAAAGGCCCTTTGGTCCAGCCTTTCAATGTCGATACTGCGATAATGTGTCCATCTTTATGAACGCCCGTAATGATGCTAGAGTACTCCCCATTGTTCCAAGCGTTTCGATTCATTAGGATATAGTTCCAGGTTTCAAGAACCATCTTGACGTCAGAGAAAGATGAGGTAACACAAGTGAGGACTTAAAGGGATAGATCACTCGACACTTGTAGGAATTCACCTTAGAGATAAGAAAAAGACAAGAAATCCTTATTGTTCTCAAGCCAAAGGCTAAATAAATTATGACTCAAAACAAATCTACCTCCTTATTCATCATATCATGCTTATATAGACGAACTTCAAACAACCCTCCAAGCATGGATATTAACTAAGACTCTTTGAAAAGACAAAATGACTAGGGAAGACAAACTAGTCTTATCAGAAAACAATGACAATTAAATAAGGACTATAGAAACTTTAAATGACATTTACTAGACCTTGAAAATATAAGAAATAAATGTTGTTAGGTGCATGTATCTAAGATTTGCTTATTCCAATGTTACCAAGTTAATGGACTTCAAAGAATGTAGTCACCCTCCAAATGCAAAGTGATTGAAGTAGACTCGGAACCAATAATTGCCTTGTCAATTGATGACTAGGTGGTCAGTCGATACTAATGTGATCGATGATTTGCCCACTAAATCGACAACTCCCTTGTAAAATTGATGACTTCTAGGAATGCCTCGGCATAAGATGCTTGGGCTGCGTGTAAACTAGTCTTGGAGTTTTCGTTGTCTTCATCTTCATGGTAGGGAAAAAGATCCGTTACATCGCACGTCACTGAAACAACATACTCACCAAGGAGTTCAATTTTGTAGGCATTATCTCTAATCCTTTGCAGCACTTTGAAAGGACCATCAATCTTAGGCTTTAACTTCCCATGAAGACCTTGAGGAAACCTTTCCTTTCGAAGATGTAGCCAAATCAAATCTCCTTCCTTAGCAGGCTTTCAATGCTTGTTGGCTCTCTCTTCATACTTCGCATTATGCTTTATGATCTTTTCCCGAATTTGCTTATGAAGCTTCTTTAAATAGTTGGCATGATTCTCGGCATCTCCACTAAAATGTTGAGAGGGAAGTGGAGCTAAGTCCAAGGGACTGATAGAATTTTTTTCGAGATGCGGACAATCTAAGTGTCAAAACTTGTCATGGGTGGACATATAAGCACCAAAACTTCCAAAAGATACACTTCAGTGCCAAAATCAGAGAAGAAAAGAATGCTTAAGTGCTAACAACGAGCCATGTCGAATTTCTAGCTAGCCACATTAGATTTTCGACAAGCCACATCGGATTTCCGATTGCCACATAGACTGATTTTATTAATAAAATAATGCAACATCGAATTTCCAACAAGCCTTGTCGAAGTTGGCACTTAAGTGTATAATTTTCAAAAAAAGTAGCACTTAAGTGTGCTTTTTAAAAGTTTGGGTACTAAGTTTGGGCACTTAGGATGTATTTCTCCCAATTTTTTCAGTACACAACCTCAAAAGGACTTTTTCTAGTTGTTTGACTTGAAGACCGGTTGTAAGCAAATTTAGTTTGAGACAAAGTGAAGTCCCATTGATGCAGGTTATTTCCAATTAAGCTCCTTAAAGGATTTCCCAAACTTTGATTAATAACTTCAGTTTCCCCATCGGTTTAGGATAATGAGAAGACCTAAATTGAAGAGTTGTGCCTAGCTTCTTCCAAAGTGTGCACCAAAAATGACTAATAAACTTTGAATCCCGATCGAATGT
Source organism: Eucalyptus microcorys (assembly GCA_014182515.1). Taxonomy (NCBI): domain Eukaryota; kingdom Viridiplantae; phylum Streptophyta; class Magnoliopsida; order Myrtales; family Myrtaceae; genus Eucalyptus; species Eucalyptus microcorys. The sequence goes on from CM024570.1 coordinate 28,825,710, forward strand.
CATTATCTTTGGAATACCATGAAGTTTCATGATCTCCTAAGAGTAAAGATTCGCCACATGAGTGGCATCCAAATTTTTGTTACATGGTACAAAAAGTGCCCTTTTGGAGAATTGATCAACAACTATCATAATTGAGTATTTACCCTTTGTGTCTTAGGTAAACTAACTACAGAATTTAGGCTCACATCTTCCCAAAGGGTGGTTGGTACCGGTAATGGAGTATACAAGCTAGTGTTTTGAGTATGACTTTTGGCAATGTGACAAGTTTGACACCGCTCCACATGTCTCATAACATCTTTCTCCATTCAAAGTCAATAAAATTTTTCTTTGACAAGAGAGAGTCTCTTGTCTTTTCCAAAATGACCAGCTAATCCTCCACCATGAGCTTCATTGATAATGGCTTCCCTTAGAGAATTCATTGGTATGCACAAACTATTATTCTTAAAAAGAAACCCATCTTGCAATAAGAATTGCTAATTTGGACCATTTGAATAATCTTTCCATATTTACTTAAAGTCTGCATCATTTTCATAAAGCTTCTTGAACATGTCAAAGCCTAAGACATTCACCCGCATTGTGGATGACAAGGATTGCCTATGGCTTGATGCATCCAACACTCGATTAAGAGTTCCAGTTTTATGCTTGATAAAAAGAGTGAAAACTTGAAGAAACTCTACCCACTTGGCATACCAATTATTGAGCATATATTGAGTATCTACATACTTCAAGGCTTCATGAACTGAATAGAGAACAAACTCCTTGAACAATAGATAATGTTGCCAATGATATAAAGCTCTAACAATGGCATAAAATTCCTTATCATAAGCGAAGTAATTCTTGTGGGAATTATTCAACTTCTCACTAAAGAATGTAATAGCCTTTCCTTTTTGGTTAAGAATTGCACCAATTTCCATATTAGAAGCATCGCAATTAACTTCAAAAACTTTATTGGAATCTGGAAGTGCAATAATAGGAGTCTTGGCTACATTCTTTTTAAGAAGTTCGAAGCCTTGTTGTGCTTCTTCAGTCCACTTGGAATTCCCCGCTTTAAGCATTTGGTGATAGGAGAAATAATAGTGTCAAAATGCTCGATAAAGCATCGATAAAATGATGCCAAACCATACAAACTCTGTATATCATGTATGGATGTTGGAACGGGCCAACTTATGATTGCTTATAACTTGTTAGGATCCATCTTAATGCCTTCTTCAGAAACAACATAGCCTAGGGAGACAAGATGAATTTGACTTCATCTTTCTTAAAAGTGTAAGTATTCTTAAACGCATCATGCTTAGTTTTCCTATCAAATTGCCATGGCCTCCCAAGAAGCAAATGACAAGCATCTATAGGAATAATATTGTATCAGACCTCATCATTATATGTTTTTTCAATGGAGAATTGAACAAGACATCGCTTATCAACTCTTACCTCATTCCCTTTGCGAAGCAAGAGAGCTTATGAGGTTGTGGGTGTTTCTCCATTGTGAGGTGCAACACGTCCACTATTGTTGTGGCCACTACATTCTTGTAGCTTCCTCCATTGATGATAACATCACATATCTTTTCATGAGAAGTGCATCTAGTATGAAAAATATTATTGCGAAGCCACGTACCGTCCTCACAAGGAGTAACATTCAAGAATTGATGGAGTTTCACCTTCCGATAATTTGGGAGTTTTTTGTAGTCAAAGACTCTTTCTACAACGTGTAGCCAATCCATAAATTCTTCCTCTTGCATCTTTCCTTCGAATTCATGAATATCAATCTTTAGATAAGAATCTTGTTCAATTCCAAAGAACCTTCAATACTAACGTCGAGGAAGGTCTTCCCCACTTGAAGCATCACTTCGAGAACAAATAAAGGGGTTTATGTCCTCTTCATCAGAGGGAGCATATTTTGAATCATGATGTGAATCATCACATTCCAAAAGTTTGCAGTGTTGCAAATGCTCCTGTAGTTGCTGCACTTATCTTCTTAAATCATCCACCTCTACGTCTCGTAGGTCTATTTCTTGAGCAATAGAAGACTCATCGTTTGGTCCATGTTAATGATGACCGGCCATTGAACAGTGCTCCGATATCAATTGGACATTGGAGAAAGTGTAGAGAAATAGGAGGTAACACAAGTGAGAATTTAAAGGGATTGGTTGCTCACCACTCATGAGAATCCACCTAAGAGATAAGAGCAAAATTGGAAATCCTTCTTGTTTTCAAGCCAAAGGCTAAATAAGTTATGAATCAAAACAAGTCTATCTTTAGCATGTTTATATAAATGAACTTCGAACAACCTTCCAAACATGAGTAATAACTAAGACTCTTTGGAAAGGCAAAAAGACTCATAGGGAAGACAAATTAGTCTTATTGGACAATTAAATAACGACTCTAGGAACTGTAATGACATTTACTAGACCTTGAAAATATAAGAAATAAATGTTGTTGGGTGCATGTTTCCAATATTTGCTTGTTCCAATGTTACTAAGTTAATGGCCTTCAAGGAATGTAGGCACCCTCCAAAGGCGAAGTAATCGAGGTAGACTCGAGACTGATAATTGCTTGGTTGATCAACGACTAGGTTGTCAGTTGATAACAATGTGATCAACGATTTGCCCACTAAATCCACAACTCCTTTATAGAATCAATGACTTCCAGGAATGCTCTAGCATCATATCCAATCTAAATCGGGCTTGTCGAAAAGCTCTCATCATTCGAGTATTAGTATAGATATCGCATGAATTTGCCAATAGACCCGCGAAGCTTACAAGCCGGTCACTCCTTGAGTATTTGAAGAGCATGCTGTAAGACATATGATTGAAGATTTGTAGGATATTTATTGTGATTAGATTATGGATTAATTGGTTTAGTCAATCCATAATTGATTTTGTAGAAGAGAAAATTGGGATCTTTTATATTTCTTTTCCTAATTTTATCTTTCTTCATTATACTATAAAATTGGTACATATGCATGTACATTAAGTAGATAATACAATACAACAAAAGTTCCTCCAATTTCTATATTTTCTCTCATGGTATCGAATCGTTCTTTCTTGGCATAGCTTCTGCAAAAATCTTCCGGAATTGCCTTTGTTTTGGTCTTTTGAGTTGTTGCAAACCTACATTTGCAAAACAATTTAACACCTCAGTAGGAATTCATATTCTATGATACCATATAGAAATATCAAAACATGAACTCAGGTGAAAACTCACCATGCAACAAAACCTTGGATTAAGATGAATTGATCCAAGAAAAGCAATCTCCTCCTTAGCATCCTAATGGTTCCACATCTGCTTCTGATCTAGTGGCCACTGGTCCACTGGTTTTCGGCTCGGCCTAATAGCTAATAGTTCACTGGTTTCCATTTCAAGGCCAATGGGCTAGTGGACCTAGTCAAGTATGGGCCCAATATGGCCCACATAGAGAGAAAGAGGCCTAGACTTTGGAAATCAATACAATGAAGGAGGGTTGCCACCCTTTGTCTTTGGAGTCGACCTGAATGATGGGTTGGGATGGACAAATATGGGTGATAGACCTGAATTCACTCAATCGGGTCAAGGGACAAATCCCTACTTGGTTTACCAACCTAGATTCCTCCACTTCAATGTCGCAACCAGTAGTGACCACCCAAAGCTCATAGATCCCCTTTACGCCTCACCGGCCGACATACTAGAGCTCAGGCTAATCGATCCATACGTCACCAGGCCAAACAATTACACTGCTTGGGCTAAAGACTTTTGGGCAAGCTTTGGTCACAAAAGAGAAGGACGGCTTCCTTGACGGAGCTGTCCCTATTCTGACAAATGAACGAATTCAGTGTCACCAACAGAATTGTAATTAGGTAGTTCGTACTTGGATCGATAATAACCTAACTCCTGACATCACGGTTGGACTCCCACCAATAGAGGACTTGAAGATGACATGGGAGAACATATGCAAGATGTATGGGAGACTCGAGTACAACTCTTCACACTCACCTAGGCCCTATTGGAATTAAAGCAAGGGAATTGATTAGTCACTGCTTACTTTAACCAACTCTCGACATTGTGAAATGAGCTCAAGGAAACCGAGGAAAAGCTAGAACATCAGGAAAGCTCTAGGTTAATAAAAAACTAGTGACAAGATTGGGATTTTTTTAGACATGACTTTTTCAAAAAGGAATTCAATTTCAGTTGATGCTTGAATAACTGATCCGGGTGCCAGTAACCACATAATTCGCAACAAAAAAATTTTCACTCACAAAAAACCCAATCTGCTATCTTTGTACGTCTTCCAAATGGAAATACGATTTATGCTAGTAAAATTAGTATTGTCTACCGTACTTCAAATATCTTTCTCAAGAATGTCCTCTATATTCATGATTTTGAGTTCAATCTTATTCCTGTCTCAAAAGCTTGCAAGGATAATTCTGGTCATGCCATATTTAATTCCCAAAATTGCCTTTTTCAAGACCATCCAACCGGCAAGTTGATGGGCTTGGATAGTGTCGCCCAAAGACTATATTTTTAGAAAGATTTTAATGTTAACATCTCTAATAATGCCATTGTTAGCAAAAAAAACCTTCTTTCTCATCAACATCTAGGTCATATTGTTCGTTTTCCCTATCCAAAATGTCTCATCTACCCTTTAGCTAAGTAGTCACAAGCACCATTTCCAATCTGTGCATCTCAAGCTACTAGTGTTTTTTCATTGATTCACATGGACATCTAGGGACATATCATACTCCATATTGCGATGGATCCTCTTTTTTTTCTCACTATGATTGATGGTTATTCCAACGCCACGCGGGTCTTCCTTATGCAATCCAAAGGGCAAACATCTTCTCACCTGTCGAATTTCCTCTCCTTAGTTAAAAATCAGTTTGACAAAACTGTCCAGAGAATTTGTATTGATAATGGATGGGAGTTTTTCACTAGTGAATGCGATTCTTTTCTATACTCTCAAGGAATAATCCATGAAAGCTCATGCACTTATACTCTCCAATAAAATGGGGTTGTTGAACATAAACATCGACATCCCTTAGAAGAAGCTCGAGCTCTCAAATGTCAAGCTTCCATTCTTGAAATTTTATGGAGAGGTTGTGTGGTCATGGCAACCTGCTTAATTAATCGCATGCCAACTCATATACTTGAAGGTCGAATTCCTTTTGAGATGCTTTTTGGGCAACAACCTAAAATTGACCATTTAAGAGTTTTTGGATGTCCATGTTATGTCAAAACTGTGGGTCCTCAAAATAATATGGACCCTTATGCTTTCAAATGCATTTTCATGGGATACTCCTCTCTACAGAAAGGTTATCAAGTTATTGAGATATCTTGAGAGTGCTTCTTTGTAAGTCGAGTTGTTATCCTCACTGAGACATATTCCCATTCCAGGATATGGTAATATGCCATCTTTGAGCAATAGTCCCTTTTTATCAGAAGATGATTTATCCACGGCTCCCCAATTTTTATTTTTTTTTGTTGTGCCAAAGCCACCTATACCTGTCGCTCCTAATTCTTTGGAGGTAACTATTTGATCCCCAGGAATATCATATGAGGAAAATCATTTATCTGAGGAGGATCATCTAACTATTTCACCAGTGGTTTTGCCATCGCCTCCTATTGATGGATTTCCTCTAGGAGCTTTTGAACGGACGAGTATTGAACATCCTTGACACTCTAGACATCCAGTTCGCTCTCCCACATGGACCAAGGATTATGTATATCCTACATTGGACTCTTCAAGTACACGCTATCCAATATCCTCATATGTCTCGTTTAGTTGACTATCCCCAGAACACTTGTTGTATCGGTTGCATTTTCGAGGAACAAGAGCCATCCTCTTATATAGAAACATCGCATGATCCACGTTAGCAGTTGTTGACACCTAAATTTTATAATTTTATTTAAGACTTAATCGTGTACAAGATTAGGAATTAGCCACTAAAAAAAAAAAACAACAAAACAAAAGAAAATACAAAAAAATTAATTAATTAAAAAAAAAAACCGAAAACGAGAGAGGCCATTCTCTCTTTCTTTTTTCCCCCACGCGCAAGCCCTTGTGCGGCCCATCTTCTTTTCTCCCTCGCGTGGCCCACGTGCGGCCCATCTTCCTTTTCTTTCTCCTCGGCTCGGCTCGTGCCCAGCTTTCTTCCCCCCTCCTGCTGGTCTTCGCTGAAAAAGACCTGCAAGAATAGAAAAAACAGAGTAGCAGAAGTGGCAGCAGCACAGCGAGAGCTGAAGATGGAAAGGAAAGGGAGCTGGCTTCGTGGACTAGAAAAAGGCATTTCGGACAGACGCGAAGGGAGAGGAACCAATGACGGTTTTAAAAGAAAAAAAATGAGAAGACAGAACGGGCAAGCAAGAAGCATTGAGAGAAAAACAGAGAGTGACTGGGAAGAGAGAGACCTGGAATCCATCTCAGCCAAGCGTCGCTTAGCCACCCCCGACGCGAGGTTTGCGCCTCCTAACCGGAATCAACAAGCCGCAGCTTCCCTTGCTTCGATTTCAGAGAGATCCTGGCGATGGTGTTGTTCTCGGTAAAGAAGATAGCGACTGAAAGCGAGGATTTCTCGGGTCGATTGGTGCGTCTGAGTTTTGTTCAACGACCCCGGTCGTTATCCTCGCCGTCCTGACCTGGTCGCCCCTGTACCCAAACCTCCGGTGAGTTTCATTTTTCTGGTACGAACTTCCCTTCTCCCGAGGATCTCACCTCGGAAACATTGTGGGGGTGGTCGGCCATTGCTTGATTCATCTCGAGCTCGTCCTCCCGCCACCGTCTCCGAGCTGGTAGGGACCCCCACGACCAAACGCTCGCTCTTCAAATCTTTCGGTGCCTCACCCTGGTTTGGCCAAGCCAAGAAATCGAGACTTGTTCTTTTTGTTAGTCCGTGTACATGTTGGGTTTTCAGAGCTGCTGCAGACCATTTATTTGAAAAAATGTTTGAATCAAGGTCACACATATTTTCCTCTGATTTTTGGTCGCTGAAATGTGTAGTGATAGGTTTTGCTTAACGGTGATCTTTCACTAACCTCAACGCATGCTGTGGTTCGATGCGCTTTTCCCCTTTGTCGAATCTTGTTCGGTATCTTTATGGCCTTTGTGTGGTAAATGTTGGCATGTTCATAAGTGAGAATAGATGATGGTCGGGTGGTGATGGAGTCTCGGTCATGTTGGAGTTTGGAGGTGTTATCAGCCCTTTGATTGCCCGGAGTTCACATTCAATCTTCGGCTTTTTGTGTTCTGCAATAACAGGAGCAAGAAGACCGCGTGAGGTTGAGTAAAGTGGCCAATAGGAGATGGTGTTAGGCTTATTTTGGTCAAATCGAAAAGGGCGTTGCTGTAGGTTAGCGCGGGCTTTGTTTTAGAAATCATACTTTGGTGCGGATTGTTAAAAGAGTCATGTTGGATGATGGGTTTAATATGGTCTATGGAGTTTTGAGCTCCATCGAGTCTTGATCGGTTGGGTTAGATGAGTTTAATGGGTCTGGGTTTGCTTTGGCTTTAGTGGGTTGGATAACTTCGGGCGTGCAGAGGGGATGACCGACGAAGAAGAAGACCAAAAAGGGAAAAGTAAAGAAAAAAAAAAGAACAAAGAATAAGGAAAAAAAGCAAAACAAAAAAAAAATAGAAAACTATAAAATGGCAAAAGTGGCTTCGGAAAGGGGCTTTGAACAGAAGGTGCAGGGAAAAAGAATAAGTAAAAAAAGAAAATCATTAAAAATATAAAAAATTCTGAAAAATTAGAAAATTCAAAAAAAAAAATTTCAGAAAATCAGAATTTCGTTTGAAAATTTTCAAAAAAAACTTTTCGAGCTTTTTTTTTTATTTAAAAAAAGTGGAAGTTTCTTAACTCTAAAGTGTGCTAAGAAATTAAGCCCTTAGGGCTCTACCTTAGGGCTTCATTGGTCTTCAAAGACAATTACTTTTGTTTGCATGCTTTTACTGTTTTGATCCCTTTAATCCAGTTCATATTAGCATTTATCTTTTCCTTAATATTAAATATTTGCTCTCCCATGCAATTTATTTAAACTCTTTCCTTGGTTGCTAATTGTTGTTTTAATGGTTGCGTATCTGCATGATCACTTCACATGTTAGTGAATAAGTGTAAAATCAATCCAAACTGCTTGACAAAAATCTTTTCTTTTGAAATGAACAAGATTAGGTACCGAAAGGGCACTAATTGACCAATTAGTGTAATCAAGTCCCCGACCCTAGATTCTCTGGTTGCGTAGGAAGTGAGGTATACTCCCATGCCTCACCTGGTTTCTAGCCGACCCCAATAGGCTAGTGGTGACTCTTTTTGTGCAAAATTCCTTAAAATTATCCTAATGTCACGCGGGGTATGGGCTTGGGAGAGTCCGCGCCTAATCATGGACCTTAGGTCCGTCATTTAGGCAATACCCCTAAACCTGTTCCCTCCCCCTGAGGGGTAGGTCACGATAGCAGTATGCTATGAAGACTAAATTACTTGCACTTGTGGAAAGTCATACTTGGGATATTGTTCCATTGCCTCCACATCGTAAACTCATTGGCTTCAAATGGATATACAGGATCAAATACATAGCAGATGATATTGTTGAATACTATAAGGCTCGCTTGGTTGCTAAGGGTTTTACACAACAAGAAGGCTTTGATTATCATAAGACATTTTCCCTATCACCAAGGAGGTAACTTTTTGTTCTTTTATATCCATTACTGCTTTTCGCAATTGACAACTGTATCAAATGGATGTTGATAATGCTTTCATACATGGGGATATGGATGAAGAAATATATGTGGAGCTTCCAGAGGGAATATGAAGACAAGGAGAGTCTCCGTAAGTCCTTGTATGGGCTTAAATAGGCCTCTCAGTAGTAGTATACCAAATTTACTAGTGCGTTTACAAACACAGACTTCCAGCACTCCAAATGTGACTATGGTCTATTCACTTGGACCAAAGGTACCTCATCAATTTACTTATTGATATATATTGATAATATACTTATTATGAGAAATGATGAATCTGCCATTGAGAAATTAAAAAAATGTTTGCATTTTACTTTTCACATCAAGGATTTGAGACCTTCTAAGTACTTTCTAGGGATTGAGATAGCTCGATTTGACACGGGAATCTATCTCAATCAACGGAAATTTGTCTTGGAGATTATCTTGGAAGCAAGATTGTCAACGTGTAAACTCGTTGTTTTACCAATTGAGTAAAATGTCAAGTTTATAATGCCAAGGGTCTGTCATCTAAAGAAGACCCACTACTCAAAGATTTGTCAAGATATCAGTGGCTCTTTGGAAAATTGATATATTTCACCATGACAAGATTTGACACATGCTATACAATACAAATTCTCAGCGAATTCATGCATAATCCAAATAAGTCTCATATGAATGCAACACTAAATGTTGTAAATTACTTGAAGGGATATCCAAGACTTCGTATATTTTTATCTTGAGATTAAAATATGAAAATAATAGTCCATTGCGACACGGATTACACCACTTGTCCAATGACCATAAGATCTATCACTGGTTTTTGCATCAAAATAGGAAATTCATTAATTTAATGGAGGACAAAGAAACAATCATTCATCTCTTTATCTTCAATCGAGTCAAAGTATCGAGTTACAGCGAAAACTGTTTGCAAAATAGTTTGGATACAAGGTTTACTCTCGAACCTCAAAGTAAAAGTTCATGGATCGAGCGAGTTATTTTGCGATAATGATGCTGCACTTAAGCTAGTAGCAAATCCTGTCTTTCATAAAAGAACAAAATATATGGAAGTCGACTATTATTTCACTCGATATAAAATCCAAGAAGGAGTACTTGTTACCAAAGGAATTGAAACTGTAGTGCAACCTTTCACCAAACCAGTTTGTCAGAGATAACATTCATATCTCCGGGGCAAGCTAGAGGTCTTGGACATACATAGACTGTTGGCTTGAGAGGGAGTGTAGGAGATATGACTGAATATTTGGAGGATATTTATTGTGATTAGATTGTGGACCGATTGATTTAGTTAATCCATATTTGATTTTGTATAATAGAAAATTGGGATCTCTTATATTTCTTTTTCTAATTTTATCTTTCTTCATTGTACTATAAATGGGTACGTGTACATGTACATTAGATACAGAATACAATACAACTAAAGTTCCTCCAATTTCTTTCTGTCACACGCGGCTGCTTCCGACGTCATTCTACTCTCTCATTTCGTCTCTCCAGAAAGATTCTCACAAAATCTTGGGGTTGCCCAAGCTTTCCCAATCCCTAGGGTGCGGCTCTCTCTCTCTCTCTCTCTCTCTCTGGCTTTCCTCGTCGAGCAATGCGAAGGCGACGGAGCACGTGATTTGAAATCTGGTGCGCGAAAAAGGGCGTCGCTTACACGGTACGGGACGGCGGTCGCCTTCTTATGGTCCCTACACCAGCAGAGGACATCACGTCGGGGCACATGGCCGTGCATAATATCTCCTGGTGCCGCCATCTTCTTGTCAAAGCTATCGGTCAACCCCGGAAGAAGACACGTCAGGAGACGGACGCATTGGGGCATGCAATGCCTGAAACTCCTTACTTGCAGCGGGTTAGAGGACTTCTCCTGTCAGCATCCTTTCCTTCAACACCCAACAGTCAGCGAGAAGTCTCATTTTCTCGTCATGGATTCTCAATCATCACTTATAACAAATCACAATTCATCACGCTCCACATGGCTCTCTCTTTCACCTGCAGCGGCGGTGGCAGCGGCAGCAGCAGCATCTTCTGAAGAAGGCCTGGGTTTGAGCTTCAACATGAGAGCCATCGAGGATGTCGAGGAGGACGGGAGGGACCTGAGGAAACCGTTCCTCCGCAAAGGGGTCTGGTACGCGATGCCGGAGGAGGGGCCAGGGCAGCCCGGCTTCCCTGGATCCTCGCGGATCCTCCGCAACGGCTCCGTTGCCATGCTCCTCAGCGTCCTGGTCGTCGCCTTAGGCCCTATTCAGTACGGATTCATCGTAAGCCCGAACCCGCATTGTGCATTATCCTTATATTTATCTATCATTGGATTTTGCGACTGTGTAAATCCTGTGCTGTTTCGGCCATCAGTGCGGATATACGTCTCCCACGGAGGACGACATAATAAGCGACCTAGGCCTTTCGCTCTCGCAGGTTCGACTCGCTTCGGGAACCAGAGTTTAATCTGTCTGTTTTTTATTGTTAACTGACGCAATTTCTTCTTGATTGTGGAAACAATGGTGGGTATAGTATTCGATATTTGGTTCCTTGGTGAACGTGGGAGCCATGGTCGGGGCGATCGTGAGCGGCCATATGACGGAGTACTTCGGTCGGAAAGGGGTAGGCCACTCATTTCGATCAGCTGAGGTTTTTGTAGGAGTTTCTTGCATGATTTGTGTCAGCCAATTTCTAGCTTTTAGTTCGTTAATTCAGGTGAGGGAGGTGTCATTTTAATTAGTTTCTGTCGCGCTGATGCCGCCCCCACCAAATGGCCGTACTGAAATGGAATTGGAAATTGAAAAATAAAAAAAAAAAAAAAAAAAAGTAAGGAAAGCTAAAAACTCTATAACTACCGTCAGGAGTCTCGGCGCCCCGTCGCCTCCTCCCTTCCGCAATGGCGCCACCACTGACACCGATCGGCCTTGCCACCACGAGCCGGCCAGATTAGGCCTCGCACCAATCATTATGGCTTCTTCTCTACTGTTTCCTCCGGCCTCGCATCAATCATGACCTGAGGTCATGGAAGTCGATGCATAGTCGTCTTCACGCTAGTGGCCAATGCCGCTCGAGCTTCGTCGAGCTCCTGGCCATGGCTGCTCAAGTTTCTTCGAGCTCGGACATGGCTGCTCTAGCTTTCGGGCTGCTTCGAGCTTGTGGCCGTGGCACTCGAGCTTCGTGGAAATCGACCTTGAGGACGGGAACGAGAACGAGAAAATATTACACACAACTTGAATGCCACCTCATTTTTACATAAGCCACTCAGAGAGTGACACGTGTTGCTCTCGTGGCCATGGCCATATAGCTCGAGCCCAAGCCTTGCGGCCACCATGGCGACAGAGCCTGAACTCGAGTAACTGTGGTCGCGAGCTCGTGCTCCAGCGACCGTGGCTACTTTGATCTTAAGCTCTAGGCTCTAGCTTGAACTCCATTGCCATGGCAGCTGCGAGGCTATAAATGCCATATGTTGCAAGGTAAATGGACTATTATTTTATTTTATTTTATTTTATTTTTATTGTCATTAGAGTTGCACTCAATATTTTCTGACGATATTTTCTGACGAGTGGACCGGAGATGGGTGGACTTGGACCACAAACCAAGGAAGAGCATGCTTGACTTTCAAATGCCTCGTTAGCGAATCTCCGTTAAACTATGATAAAAAAAAATGTCACCATATTTTTTACGTTATTCAATTGGGAACAAATAAACCATGGCACTCGATTGCAGTGACTTGACTGTACTTTCGCCCTGAATATTAAGACTTCTGGTACATGTGCCCCTTTTTTTTAACTCGGTGGAGCTTTCGAGGTAGTCAATCTCAGTAATTTCATGTAGAAAGCCTGCATAAATAGAGGTCAAGAAAGCTGCGGCACCCCCACAAGCTGTTTCCTCTGGCTTTTCAGCATGAGACTCTTAAGGCTTCTAAAGGGTTTTTTTATTATCGATTATTATGGGTCAAGCTGCTGATGTCATCCACCGCTTAAAAGCCACTAGCTGCATATGCTGAAGGAATAATAGCACAATCTAACAAGATGTCATCATGCTAGAACTTCATGGCTGATTTCTTGCTCTGCTGGGCGGACCCGTTCCTTCTTTAATGTCCAAAACGAGCGCCGCCGTGATTGCTTTTGTTAGGTATTTTATGATTTATTGTGCGGACACTGTTGAATTCTTGCCATGTTCAACTGCAGTCTCTGATGATCGCTGCGGTCCCTAATGTTATAGGGTGGCTGGCAATATCATTTGCCAAGGTGGGTGATCATTATAGTCAAGATAATTCAACAAAATTTAGCAAAGCTGCATCCTTATGCATCCCTTGGCTGCTTCTGCAGGATTCCCTCTTCTTATACATTGGAAGGTTGTTGGGGGGATTTGGTGTGGGTGTTATTTCTTATGTGGTAACCTTTGGAAAGCTCTTAAATTCTTTGCATTTGCACTAGGCCGCAGTGCGACAGATCTCAATTTTGGCTTCCTTTGTCTCAATAGGTGCCGGTATATATAGCTGAGGTATCGCCTCAGAACATGAGAGGGACCCTGGGATCTGTGAATCAGGTCAATATGCCTACCACTTTCAGTCGTCTGCTTGATAAGATACCCTTTTTTTTTCCCCATAATTTGAAGTTGTCTTTTTTCCTCTTAGCAGCTGTCAGTTACAGTGGGAGTTTTGTTGGCTTACCTATTTGGACTATTTGTCAGCTGGAGGATCCTTGCTATCTTGGGTGAGTCCCCGATTAGAAAATCATCTAACGAAAGAGAAGTATATGATGTGGATGCACTTTTCTACACAATCGATGAGGAAAAATTCCAAATAAATGCCCGAAATGCTCTCATTTTTTTTTTCAAATATAAGGGGTCAAAGTTGATATTATTTCAAATGAGGGCACAAGTGATCAAATCATCTTAGATAAGGACATGAAATAATCAAATCATCTCAAATAATGGTCTTTGACTAGGTGGTAACTATTCCGACATTGGAGAAGGGGTATTTTGGTCAAAAAAATTATAAATATATATCGGAAATTTTTAAAAAATTTTCCCTTTCTTTCCCTTTCCTTTCGTTTTCTTTTTTCTCTTCCCTCCCCTCGCCATTGCCATCAATGGCTAGCAAAGGTCGCCTACCTCAGGCAAGGGCAAGGGTTGCCCTTGCCGGATCTGGGGAGGGTCACCCTCGTTGACGTTAGGGCAGCCCAAGCAAGGCGACCCTCACCTGACGCCAACGGGGTTGCCCTCGCTAGTTTAGGCAAGGGCGGCCTTGCTCGACATTGGTGAGGGCAACCCTCGCCCCGCCTGAACTTGGGAGGCCATGCAAGGGTGAGGGTTGGCCTCCTCAGATCCGGCGAGGATCACCCTCACTTGACATTGGCGGGGCCTACTGTCGCCTGATTTGGCGAGGTCATGTGAGGGTGAGGGTGAGGGCTGCCCTTGCCAAATTTGGCAAGGAGCACCTTCACCCAACGCTAGCAAGGGTTACCCTCGCCTAAGTCCGACGACCTCCATTATGGTCGGCGAAGGAAGAAAAGGAAAAAGAAAAAAAAAAAAAAAATAAACAAAAAAAATTAAGTTAAAAGACAAAAATATCCTTCAATCCGAGAGATTAGGCCATTTTTTGAAATTGACATGGCTACTCAATTCTTATTTGAAACAAGTTCCACTTTAGGTATTTATTTGAAACGATTTGGCCATTTCATGCCTCTATTTGAAATAAGATTCATTTCGAACCCTTTTTTTGAGAAAACAAAGGTACCTCGTACCCTTATTTTGAGTTTTCCTCACTTGACATACTTCTAGCAGATTTTTTTCCCCCTAAAACGCTTTTGGACATCTGTGATGCCCTACTCATATGCGAATTATATTGAACAACTGGCCCCACTTGCCTGACAAATGATGGCGTTGCTCTTATAAGGTCATTGGCCAAGTATACTCATCAGTTCTCTGATGCCATTAATTGGGTGATTTAATTCTCGAAATTCTGGTTTTGATATTGATTTTGAACATCTATTGCAGGTTCTCTGCCATGTCTAATATTGATTCCTGGTTTATTTTTCATCCCAGAGTCTCCTCGGTGGTTGGTATGAAATCTTACATGGTCTATTCCGTACTTAATTCGTTGTTTAAACCCACCTTAGTAACTTCCTACTCTCATTTCTCCATTCACTTGTTTTCTTACGTTTCTCCTCTGCTTTATGTTTATTAAAATGGAAAATGCTGCAGGCCAAAATTGGTTTGAACAAGGAATTTGAAGCCTCTTTGCAGGTCCTACGAGGATTTGATACTGATATTTCCCTTGAAGTCGATGAGATCAAGGTATTGAAAAGCTTTTCCTCCATGCAGTTCTTCGAGCCTTTTCTACTGCAAAAGAACTTGAGATAGTTAACTAATTATAATGGATACATTTGTGTTTCAACTCCTCTCTTTATAAAATAGAATCAATTGCAACAAATTATATGCTTCATGTAGAGTTCTGTGGCATCAACAAACGAAACAACGATCAGGTTTGGAGAGCTCAAGCAAAAAAGATATTGGTTTCCTTTAATGGTAAATGTTTCACTTGAATATATCTAGAAATTTATTATCTCATACCTTGACATATTGTTCTTTCTTGTGTCAAATATATGTTGCAGGTAGGTATTGGGCTACTTATGCTCCGGCAACTCAGTGGCATCAATGGTGTTTTATTCTATGCCGCCACAATATTTGATAGTGCAGGTGACTACTGATTGTGTTGCATTTATATTTCATTTGATTAAAGCGAAGAAGTGAATTTATTAGAACCTGCAAGTTTAAACCTTTCTCTTTCTTCAATGTTATTGCTAAGGACCAAGCCTCTTCCCTCAGAAAGATTTCAGTTGTCTGTACCTTTTCTAATTGAGGACGTAGATCACATTACATTAGGTTTATTAAACAGATGAGTGATTGAATGTTCTCTGTTGCCATTTAAATAGACTTGAGCTATGCAAGAGTTGTGACAGAATGGATTGATATTAATTACGGATAGTTCAGCAGATCACCCTATTTCATTCCCAGAGGATAGTAATGGCAGATTAAGCCCGCCAAATACAATAAATTTCTCTTCCAGATTCTCCTTTAGTCAGGATGAGCAAAGGCACACTAATACTTGCTGTTACTCTGAAAGCATCTGCTGACTGATCCAACCCAACAGAGCTCTCTTGCTTGATTATGTCTCTCATTTATGTGCATTGATTTTCACTAGGGATTTCTTCAAGTGATGTCGCAACTGTTGGAGTCGGTGCTATCCAGGTAAATTGGTGATTCCCGGTGGTCTTCTGCAGCAGTTAAACAATGCAAAAAACTTGAACTAATCTGAGTTGTCAGGACCTTTCACGCTGTAGGTTCTTGCCACTGCTGGAACGACTTGGCTCCCGGATAAAACAGGCCGACGACTGCTGCTAATAGTACGTATGACTAGATCCTCACTAAAGTTAAGATTTTCTAAAACACGCTCAAATTGGGTACTTAAATTGTTTTTGCAGGTATCCTCGTCCACAATGACTCTGAGCCTACTTGTTGTGGCTGTAGCGTTCTATGTGGAGGTGAGTAATGCTGTTACCACAACACTTTTGGTTCCGAGGCAATGGCTGCTTGTTGAGGCATTGTTCTTGCATATTCCAGAGTTCTACTTCAGAAGACTCAAAATTATACAGCATAATGGGGATATTGTCGGTGGTTGGGCTTGTGGTATGATCATGTATACTCCCTGTTTGTACTTTATTCATATTTCATTGTACTTAATAAGTTTAGAGAATGTTCTGAGCGTCATTATATCCAGGCTTTTGTGGTTGCCTTCGCTCTGGGAATGGGATCGGTTCCATGGGTTATCATGTCTGAGGTGAGCACAGTTTACTTATTTTTCACCAAATCCAAGAGAACAGAATTCTACTCCAGGTTGCACGCTTGAGTGAAGGTTGCTCAATGGTCACGTGTCTTCATCTTCTTTTTGCACATCAGATCCTTCCGGCAAGCATTAAGGGCCTCTCCGGCAGCATGGCTACGTTGGCAAACTGGACGACAACGTGGGTAATCACGGTGACGGCAAACTTACTGTTGGATTGGAGCAGCGGAGGTTCTCTCTCTCCCTCTCTGCCTCTCCCCTGCAACACGCTCTCTCATGCCTGATACTTATTGCTGACTGACATGGCGTTTGCAATTTTCGACAGGCACCTTCACAATCTACACAGTCGTGGCAGCTTGTACCCTTGTCTTTGTGGTACTCTTTGTTCCAGAAACCAAGGGAAGAACTCTGGAAGAGATTCAGTCGGCGCTTAGATGAATCTTGCCTCCTGTCGTCCCATTGTTTTTGCTGTTTATGAACATGTACAGAGAGAGAGAGAGAGAGAGAGAGAGAGAGAGAGAGAGAGAGAGATTTGGCTTGGAATTATTTATTTCACAACCTCGACTGAAAACTTGAGAATAAGTCATTATTAGTATGGAAAAAGAGCTTTGACGGAAGGATGACGTTAGAACATTTTATACAAATTCATTGGAAGTTTTAAAAATTAAAAAAAATAAATGACACGTTCGTAAAAAGTTTAGGAACTTAATTGAAGAAATTGAAAGTTTGAAGATGATATCATATATTGACAAAATTTAATGACCGGCACTCTCATTGTCCTTTGGATATTTGAGAACTTTATTATTCTCTTGTTTGGATGATTTTCTCACCCAACCCTATCACAATAATGTACTTATTAATCCATAATGTATTTCGAGTCAAGGTATCATTTGGTACATGTCATTAGTTACATTAGATGTAGTTTAGAAGATGAATGCGGGATTTTAAATCAGGTGAGCCTCCCATGAAATACACTATATTCAGAGTTCAAATGTATCAAGATTGCACATACACTTTAACAACAAGGAGCTTGATCTAAACTTTGTGCTTTTTTAGGAAATTGAGCCCAAAAGGTAGGATTGTCGTTACTACTTATTTTTCTGTAGGGCAGTGTTTCTTTTTATTTCCATTTTTGTCAAATTCAATACTATCTTATATTATATTGGGCGTAATAATTGATTTTTTCATAATACTGATTTAACTAATGTCGTTTTTTTTTAACTAGAAAAAGTGTTTGACACAAAAAAAAAATTACATTGAGTTTCGAAACACTGTTCAATGTTCTAAAGTGGCTTTATATATTTACGTTTGTATTTTCTAGATGGCATGTTAAATGTTAAATTAACCTCAATATATATCATTTGTTTTTTGAGCTTAACGTATCGCCTCTCATATGAACCGTCCAGCAAATACAAACGCGAACATTGTAAAGTCACTTTAGAACATTACACAATCTTCTAAAGCTAGTGTTAAAACAAAACAACACTAGTTTTAACCAGCATTTTAAGACACTCATTGATTGCACCTGATACGACAAAAGATAATATTGAAATTAAAATAAAATCCTATTCTGACAAAAGAAGCAAGAAGAAAAGAAAAAAACACTACTCTACCGAGGAAAGGAAAAAAAAAAACAGTACCAAGGACAAATGCTACTTTTTGGCGATGCTTCGCACGTTAAAAAATAAAATAGAAAAGGAACGATGCTCGAACCGATGGTCTAAGTACGCCGATCAGTATTGAAATCTCGTTGTCGAGGAAGGCCCCGCCGCCTGCACAGTACAGCACCATCGCTCACCTCCCCCACATGCAATCCATAATACGTGGTTGCGCAATTATTGTCTTGCGATAGCTGTCAAGTCAGTCTCGGACAGAGACACCAGAGAAAAAGACACCCAACTGCATTGGGTAAAAACTGGTCCGCGCAAATGGCAATGGAGCCCCCTGACGGGTCCATCTTCGGCTTCAACAACTAACCGTCAGAGAGACGACTCATTTCTTCATAATATCTTCTCCATCATCATCATCATCCATAACCATTCACAAATTCTTGGAGGCTCAAATCCCACGTCGCATGGCCCTCTCTCGCTCACTTGTGCCGAGGAAGAACGAGAAGCAGCAGCAGCATCTCCTGATGAAACTTCAGCTTCGAGCTTCCACATGAGTGCCATCGAAGATGCTGAGGACGAGAGGAACCTGATGTTGCTCCATTTTAGGAATGTAGTATCTGATGCACTAAATGCATCTATGTATTAATAAAATAGAGTTCCTAGTAAGGCAATTCCAAAAACTCTATTTAAACTGTGGATGGATTACAAAACTTATATGTTTGAAGTTATTTAGCAAAAGATTTTACAATGCACATGAAAAGAATAGATTTTAGAACGATCAATAGTAACATCAGTGGAAATGATTTTCAATGAAAGAATGCATAATGTTTGCATTCAAGAAGTCTAGGCGGAGATTTCTATACCCAAAACTTCTAAAATTGTAATTCCTAATATTATGGCTCAACCCAACAATAGTCACAAACAATAAATAAATAATCAAACACTCCACAATGAAAAATGTCAATAATGAACCTATACTAGCTAGAAGAATAGCATTAAAAAGAACTCAAAGAGAAATGAGATCAATTATTTCTAATGACTATTGATACCTAATATTTAGTTGACGCGTCGATAAAGGCAAGAAACTCGAGTTTGGGTTTTCAATCGTGACGGAGCTCGTTTCTCAAACAAAAAAATATTGTTTTTTTTTTTCTCTCTTGGCCTATCATTTTTTAAGAAATTTTGTAATCATTTTCAAAAGAAAAAAAAAAACCAAAAAGTCAAACGGGTGATTTTTGAATTGATTTTTTGGTCAACCTTTTGACCAAAAGTCAATCTCATGTCAAAAATTGACTTTTTGCATAAAAATGTTCATTTTAGCCTTAATATCACTTTGGCCACATTAGATTTCAAAAATTTTAAAGATTTGATCACAAAATCAATCTTTTAGAAAAAGTCAACTAAAGATTTAACCATAGAACAAACAAATTTAAAAATATAGAAACCCACAAATCACTTCGTTTTAGCTTCAGTTTGACTTTAGAATAATTTTTTTTTTTTTTTGAGAAAATCGATTAAGAACCTCATTTTCTAAATTTTTCGATTTTATGTTCAAAATTGACCAAAAATAAAATTAATTTTATTTGGTTCATATTTTAGTTTAGTTCTTTGTACGATATTTGGTCTAGAGGTTATTTCCCATTCACTCATGTGGATAATTTTGAGATTTGATTTGTAGGATTGTAAATTGCCATTTTTTGCCCTCATTAGGGATTCAAATCGATCCTTCATGATTTGTGTATCGATGCTTCCGTTCTACTTGTTTTCTTGAATTAAATCCAAATCCTGGGTCAATTTTAGCATATTCACTCAATAACTTACCAATTTGATGGATCTAACTTACTTGAACGTGAGAAATCCAAGCTAATGAGCTCCGATTAGTGCAATTCAAGTCGACCCATTCTAAGATAAGGTTTAATTTGATAGATAAAGATCAATTTTGACATTGGTCCTCAATTTATTTTTTACATAAAGGTTGTACCCTTATTTTAGATATGCCATTCGAATATGGGCAATTGGACTGATTAATGTCTTGTCAATTTAATTAGATTCAATTTTAACAAATTTTCATTTTGAGACAAGCAACTGTGAAAATTTTCCCATTAAGAGTTTTAATTGAGCAAAGATTCCTTTCAATTGGGATTAAATTGCACAAAAGAAAGAAGAAGAGGAAATGACTGGTCAAAACGATTCGAACCGGTTTAATCGGTCTGACTGATCACTAGCAGAAATGGCCTATTTCCTGATTAGCTCTCAACGGTTGCTGACTACCATGAGGTGGTCCACCTTGTGGCCAACAAGCTTGTGCCCTCACTTTTCAAAATTATGCAATTGCTTCCAATTTGCCAAATTACGAAAATACCCCTGATTAGGCCATAATTTCAAATTTAACATGAAAATTCATCATAATCGTTCAAATTAGCATGTGTGATTAAAAAGTTAATCAAGTTTGTTAGACTAGGGAGATCAATCTTTAGTCCTTGGATTGATCCAAGGGCTAGGATCACATCTTACTTAGACTATATAACTAATTTTCTCTCTAAAATACAAGAAGAAGGCCACATTTTCAGATCTCTCTATCTCTCTTTGACTCACTCCCCTGATCGAACCACCTTGCCGCCACTTGCTGTCTTCCCTCGGCACCACACGGCGACGCACTATCACACCGAGCACCATCGACCTTCCCTCTCACCCTTTGCAATCACTGATCACCTCTTTTGGCCCCATGAAACTCCGATCAGAGCTATTTTTGTTTGGCGTTAAAGACCGGCGTGTCCCAGTGGGCCCTAATCGAGATTTGGCGGTCCTCCGGCAGTCCTCAGCCTTTCGTGGTGTTCGGCAGTTGTTCTTTCCCCTCCAACGATTTGTGACGACAATCCTTGAAGTCTGGCAATCCTTTGATCGAGGCTCGATCGAGCTCGATTCGAGAAGAATCAAAAGGTAACGATTTGAATCTTGAATCTGATGAAGCGAGGTTGAGTTAATTGATCGGGGTTAAAAATCAAATTTTATGAACCTTTACATGCTTAAAATCATAGATTATGAGTGCTACAATTGATTATGAATAAATACTTGATGATCATGTTCATGTGCCTTTGCTGAAAATTCATAGGTTTGATAGACTGAGTTTCTATTATGGCAATTTTAAGGTCTTAAACCTTAAAATCTCGAGTTGATGTGTTTTTAGACTTTCGATTTACATTCGATAAGCTTTGTTTTGATATATTATGGGCTTTGACGAACATCATCTGATATCTGAAATTCACTTTAAAAGTTCATTGATCTGTTCTGAAACAGCAGAAGTACACTCCAAGTGCCAAAACTTGGCACGGATGGATATTTAAGTGCTAAAAGTCAAGAAAATGACACTTAAGTGCTAAAATCGGAGCAAAATGGATCACTTAAGTACCAATTTGGCTAAAATGTTGATGTGGCGATTTTCCAATGAAGTAAATGCAAAACGGTGTCGTTTTACACGTTGACATGGCTAGACAATACAAAAATGACATTGTTTTGGTGCTAACATAGTAAAAAATAAATATAAAAATTAATTAATTAAAATTAAAACTCAATTTATTTAAAACATTTAAAAATTAAAAAATATTAAAATATTAAAATATTATTTTTTTAAAAAAAAAAAAGGGAAGGGGCGGCTGAGGGTTGAGCCATTGTTGCCGCCGCCTTGCTACCGCCGGAAGGACCAGCAACAACCGACGGCTCATTGACGGCAAGGGCCCACGAGCCCCCGCCCCGAGGATCTCAGCCCTCGCTTAGCTCTAGCAAGGGCCGACAACCCCCCAATGGGCGTGCAGCCCTTGGCTCGGCCAGTGAGGGCTACCAACCCTCACCGGATCTCGATGAGGGCTCGCGGGCCCTCGCCGACGGTCGGCCGAGGTTGCCGGCCCTTGACCAAGGCCCGACGACCCCGGCCGACCCTCCCCCTCTCGTCGCCAACCCTTCCGGCGGCGGCGAGGGCTCGGCCCTCGCCTTGCCTACCTTTTTTTTTTTTTTAAGTTAATTTTTTTAATATCTTTATTTTTATTTTTAATTTTATTTTTAATTGTTTTAAATAAATTTAGTTTTAAATTTTATTTAATTAATTTTTACCATATCACCATAAAAACGGCATCGTTTTTGCATTGTCTAGCCATATCAGCGTGCAAAACGACATCGTTTTGCACTTACTTCATCGGAAAATTGCCACGTTGGCATTTTTGCTGGATTGGCAATTAAGTGATCTATTTTGCTTCGATTTTGGTACTTAAGGATCACTTTCCTAACTTTTACCATTTAAGTGTCCATCCGTGCCAAGTTTTGACACTCCAGGTATCCGGCACTCATTTTGAAACTAAGTTGGATTATATGATGATTTGGATTTTTAGCATTTTACAATTGAGTTGATTTTTTGTTGAACTTTTTGCTGAAAATTTGAGGTTGATGTCTTGAGAGTTGATCGTAATGTCATTAGCTACAGCATATATTCTTTCTAGATTTTTTTGAAATTGATTTGGTTAGGAAAATCTCTGATGAATCGTCCTTACGTTATTCTATCATGTTTGTAACCTGATTGATGATTGTCTTCAAATGAGCTAGTAACACATTTGATTAGTCTTGAGTCCTTCGCAATAGTTGTAATGCATCTCATAAGCTTTTCAACAAGGTATAGATCGCACCAATTAGCCCTCGTTTGCTTGGTTAATCGCATGATTGAAAATAGATTTTAGTTCTGCAATTTTGCGCTATAAATTTTGCGCTATAAGATGATTTGACCTATTTTCCAAATTTCGCATGATTTTTTGTGAATTAAATGTTTTGAGATATCTTCACGAAACTTAAACCTCGCATCTAAATCTATTAGTGCAAAAAATTGTATATTTTTCTCATGTCATTTTAAAGAAGATAAATTATGATTTGTTCAAAAAATTGCGGATATGATTATTGCAGATTAGACCTCTTAATAGAAATGTCTTTGATCATAAGTGTTAACATGTTCAATTGTCTTTGATGTATTCTAGACATTAATAAAGGACGTTTCAAGCTTCAAAATGACATATAACATCCCTCAATAGCTCTTCATTTGCCACGGTTGCCGTTTTGGCTCAACCAAGTCCAAACTTCGCAATTAGGTTCAACTGAAATCCTATCTTGTTTCCAAGATCCAATTTGTTTGACAATTTTGTGTGACTTTCCGTGGACTAATTTTAAAGTAGTCCTTGATAAGACTAATTTTAAAGTAGTCCTTGATAATGTTTGTGCATGACATTTAGGTCTATAACATGTCAAAAATTTAGAATTTTGCATGTCATTTGGTATGGTACATTAGTCATAGAATTTCTGCTTTGCTGCTGCCCTATTTCACTTCTAATTGACATGCTCTTGTTCTTGAATTTTTAAAAAATCATGTGTGATGAATTAGGTCTTGATGTCTTTGAAGAACTGATTGTGAGATGTTGTAGTTTGTTGCTGTAAATTTTCACAAAATAAAACATGGTTTGGTACTTTTACCATCCATTCGAAAGGCACAAATGTTTTGAAATTCTGATTTTACAACATGATTTCAAAATCATTTCAAGTTTTGATAGCCCATGTGGTGCCCATAGGAAATTTCTCTTAACATTTTTTCAAACTACAATTTGACATGATTTTATTGATCTCTTGATTCATGTTTAGGACATTAGTAATACTTGATCAATTGTGCCCTCAATACAACTGAGCTCACCTTAACGACTAGGCATAATTCTTGATTCAATAAAATCATATTCCTATTCGATGGTTTCTTTAAAATCGCGATTTGATATAAAATTTGTCAAAATTTTGATCATATTTAGAACATTTGCAATGATTAGTTGTGCCCTCAATGCACCCAAATGAACTTTGATGGCTAAATGTGTTCCATAACATCGATGATGTCTTCTCTTGCCAATTTTTTGTAATATATTTTTAGGCATCACATGAATCACATATCGACAGTCTTTATTGCCATAAAATGAATATGGTTGTGTTTGGCGCATGATGATTGAATAAGTGACTCACTGTTGGCTCACTCAATTGGTTGATTGATTGAGAAATAAGATCCAATGGCCTGCGTGGATGCTTTGTTATGCGCTTTGTATGTAGCTTTCAGATGTATGATTTAGGTGTGATGCATGATCTCGTGGGTTACTTTGGGATGACATTTAGAACTCACATTAGGGACTTTTAGTGTTAGCCACCACACACGAACACAAATGATGGCTAATAGTTATAAGTCATATTAAAATGAATTGGGTAGATATCCTAGGTGGGCCGTTGCATGAACTTCAAAGGCCAACCCTAAGGCCATGTTTGATTAGCTAATGCCTTAATATGGTCCTTTGATTGTGATTTTTTTTTCTATTTGGTACATTTTTATAGTTGGTACATTAGTTTTAGCCATAGACTATAATTAGGATAGGTCCAGGGAGAGGGCGATCCCGAAGACTCGAAGAAGACGAATGGTCGATGTCCAATCCGATCTTACCGTTTGTAATATTCACTCCCTGATGTATGGCTCGGGTTCTTTTGGCATTATATAAATACCCAATGAGTTGCAGGTTTCTTTTTTAAATCTTTCGTAGAATTGTGTAGACTCTTTTCATCGTACTCTTTTGTTATATTTAGGTGTTTTACTTGCCCCGCAATTTTAGTTACTTGATTGATTTGCCATTTCACTTTCTTAGTAATAGAGTAGAATGGCATGAACAAACCATCCATGCAATATCACCTTTTCCTCATAAACTTGCCCGAAAAAGTAAAAGGAGATGTTTGATCACGTTAGATAACACATTGACTGTTAGGTACCAAAAGGGCACTAACAGTAACACTAACAGTAACATTAGTATAACCTAAGTTCCCGAATTTTAGATCCTCGGTTGTGTAGGTATCGAGAGATTACTCTCAATCCTCGATTAGGCACTACAGCCAGCCCCTAAAAACAAGAATAGTGGCAACTCCTAAATGTTATCTAGGTTGTCTTAAATAGCTCATAGTTATTAAATGAACCCGTTGTGAGGGGAATGAACCTTTAGAGAAGGTTTGCGATCATGATTTAACATACTCATGCGGTTGATCCCAAATGATGAAGTGGTGACATCTTCAAGAGTAATGTATGGTGAGAGGATTATCATGATTGAAATACTCTTAAATCACATTTACATCCGGTTTTCTTTCAACCTTAAAACAATTGATCAAGATGTGCCATGGCATCAAGCTAGAATCACGACAAATCCCACCGCCATGAGAGTTGCGAGCTTAAGATAGCTCACGACCATGACCGAGAAACTTCATGGTGTCGATCCCAAAGGATGAGGTAATGGCATCCTTGGAATTATGTGCTGTGAGGACACTCTTATGGTTAAACCACCTTTAAACCCTATCTTTATGTCAATTCGCTTGTCGATTCATGTGGACGCCGAGGTTGGGTTGCGACAATGACCATGTGGTTTATGAAGAATGGGAAATTGATTTAGGAATCGGTAATATTCTAGGTTTATTTTTACAATCTATGGAATGTGATGATTCTAATAAATGATTTAATGTCGTGGAAAAAAAGCTGAAATTTATGGATCCGAATCAAGTCTAAGATTTTGTTGAATTGCCTTAAGAATGTAAGTGTAAATGGGTTTTTAAGACTAAGCACGACTCAAAATGTGATATCAAACGAAATAAGACTAAACTTATTATTGAAGGCTTTGCTTGGAAAAAAAAGGCATTTATTATAAGGAGATCTTTTCACCAGTCTCCAATAAAGACTCACTTAGAATCATAATAGTTTTAGTGACTCATACGAGTTAGAGTTATATCAAAATGAATATCAAAACTATCTTTCTTAATGGGAGTTTAGAGAAAGACATTTATATGGACTAATCTAAGCGACCTTTCACTTAAGTGAAAGAAAAACATGGTGTGTAAGTTTAAAAAGTCCATATATGGACTTAAACAAGTTTCTTGACAATGGTATCTTTACTTTAATCATATCATAACTTCTTTTAGATTTAAGAAGACATTGCTGATTGGTGTATATATATGAAGGTTAACGGAAGTAAGTTTATTTTTCCAATTTTTTTCATGTTAATGACATTTTGCTTACGATTAATGATCTTGGTTTGTTACATGAAACCAATAAATTTCTCGAGAATTTTCAAATTATGGAAGATGCAACATAAGTGATAGGAATAGAAATATTTTGTAATAAATCACATTAATCGTTAGGGTTATCTCCAAAAGCTTACATTAATAAATTTTTAGAAAGATACAATGTGGACAAATGTTTAGCAAAAGGAGTTTCAATTTAGAATTAGGACAAATTTAGCCTTATGCAATGTCTAAAAGATAAATTGGGACAACAGCAAATGAAAAATATTTTTATGCATATGTTGTTAGGAGTTTAATGAATGCCCAAACTTGCACCATACCAAACATCATTTTTGCTATCAAAATGCTAGGTAGTATTAAAATATCCTAGGATCACTAGAAAGTTGCAAAAAAAGTTCTCTTTTGCTTGCAAGGAATGAAAAAAAATCATATATTCACTTATAAAAGATCAATAGTGATTGGATAATTAGATTCAAACTTAGCCGGATATGCCAATATAAGAAAACTAACGTTTGGTTAATTGTTCATTTTTCCAGGAGGGCAATTTCATGTGAAATTATGAAGCAATTAGTCATTACTACATCTACTATGGAGGCCAAGTTTGTTACATACTTTGAGGTCACGATTTATGGATTATGACTATGAAAATTTAATTTAGAGTTTATGGCCACTAAAAAATTATTGTGATAACTCTACAATAATTTTATTTTATAAGAATGACAAGTATTTTGAGGATGCTAAACATGTGGAAAATAAATACTTATCTGTTAAAGACGAAGTTTAGAAGAGAGTACCAATTGAACACATTAGCACTAACATTATGATTACATATCCCTTAACAAAATGATTGCCACTCCAAATATTTAATGAACATGTAAAAAGATGGCCATTATTGGATGTCATTAAATGATATTGTACTATGATTTCAATAAGTTTATTTATTTGATAGTCAGGGCTCATTTAAGTGTTTATGATATTTCCTTTTTTTTTATTAAGCATACATGATGGAAACAAAAGAATGTTCAACATGATAGTCTCTAACAAAGACATTATGGTTGGGTCATTACTATGTTTTTCTTTTATGCATCATGTTAAGTAGAGAGCTATCATTGTTGTACATGGAAGGATTGTGTTGATTGATGACATACAACCGCTATGACTTGCATTAGTTTTCTTTGTTTAATTGTAATTATTACGTGATAGCCGATTTAAAAAATGTTCTAGCATAATATTATTGTGCACATTATGATCTTTATTAAACCATGAAGAAAAGGTCACATGGGCCTAGTGAGAGAATGTAAGAATTTGACTCACGTGATGTTATCAATTGATAGTCCAATAATTATTTGAATGCTATAAAAAAAACTCCTATTGGCTATGAAAAGATGCAATTCTTATGAGAATGTGCAATTCTTATAAAAAGATGGGACTTTTATGAAAATATAATATGTTTTGATGGAAGACACCTGTTGAAGACAATGATTGATAGCTTGTATAAAGAGTTTAGTCCTCTCTCTATCCAAGATAATAAAATGCTGTATTTTATCCTCCATAAAATAAAAAAATTTAAGAAAAAAAGTTGGTTAAGGGAGAGAAATTGGATTTCTTCATTTATCCTATTTCTGCATCAATCATTTTCTCAAAGTTACTTCCGTGGATAAAGATGTGCCTCTATCCATCTTGTCGTGAATAAATCATGAAATTCTAAAATTCTTTAATTTAGAATTTGTGTAAAGAATTATACTATTCCTTATGGATAAAGTGGAACTAAGAATGAACCCATCATCAATTAATTCCTCAAAATTACTCCCTTTGTAATTTCATGCAAGTAAACGACGAAAGGAAGTTGCGTGATAATCATAAATTGCAGATCTCAATTCATTCTTCTGTTTTTTAACCATCCATGTTACAATTTTTATTGACTATAAAAAAGCTGAATAATTTTTTTTTTCATTTGAACTTGCATTCAAGTAGGCGTTTGTTGTAATGTTTTGATGGTCAAAACATTGATTACATGCTGACAGGGAAAATAATACGATCAAAATGTAGAATATTTTTCGCTTGGTTCTTCAAAAGTTTTTTAGGATACTTATAAACCAAATTCAATTAAAAAGTATATTTATATTCCAATCTGATACAAAAGAAGTTCCTAGGGAATTGGATTCAAAATAGTTGCAATTTATTGTAACGCCAAAATCGTTCTTTAATGTTTGTTGCCAAAAACTGATTTGGCTAACTAACGAGATATGTTATAATGTTCAAATAAAAAAATGCGCTTAAGCACCAACGGAGCCGATTTCATACAAACATTTGATGACTAGATTTATTTATTTTCAAGCAAATCAACGGTGTGTCTGAAACGACTTTTATGTGCCCTTCTTTTGCTAAATCATTTTCTTTTATCATATGTATATTGAGCTTAATGTATTGCCTAACATATAAACGGTCTAGTAAATACAAGTGTGAATATGTAAAGTCATTTTAGAACATTAAACAATCTTTTGAAGCTAGAGTTAAAACAAAACAGCACTAGTTTTAACCAACATTTCAGTACACTCATTGATTACACCCGATATGACAAAGGATAAAAATCCTACTTTGACAAAAGAAAAAGAAAGAAAATAAACACAACCCTGCCAAGAAAAGAAAGAACAGTACCAAGGAGGAATGTTCCTTTTGGCGATGCGGTGGATTTGCTTCGTACGTTAAAAACTAAAGTAGAAAAGGGAATGATGCTCGAACCGGTTGCCTGAGTGCTTCGATCTTTAGCTTGAAATCTCGTGGTCGAGGAAGGCCCCGCCGCCTGCACGGTGCTGGACCATCGCTCACCTTTCCCACATGCGATGCCATAATACGTGGTCGCGCCATCATCGTCTTGGAGTAACTGTCAGTCACTCTCGGGCAAAGACCCCTCGGAGAAAAGACTCATCGGCCAACGGCAATGGCAAAAACTTGTACGTGCATACAGCCATGGAGCCCCCTCGGACGGGACCATCTTCTTCTTCAACAACCAACAGTCAGAGAGGCGACTCGTTTCCTCATATCATATTCTCCGTCGTCGTACCATGACCGTTCACGAACTCTCGAAGGCTCGAATCCCACGTCACATGGCCCTCTCGCTCACTTGAGATAAGGGAAGAACGAGAAGAAGCAGCAGCAGCAGCAGCAGCAACAGCATCTCTGGGAGAAGTTTCGGTTTTGAGCTTCCGACATGAGCGGCATTGAAGATGCTGAGGTTGAGGGCCTTAGAAAGCCGTTGCTCCACCCAGGGATCTGGTACGTGATGAAGGGGAAGGGATCGAGTCGGTCCAGCCTCTCCAGATCGGCGCAGATCCTCCGCGAGGGCTCCTTCTCCGTCCTCTTCTGTGTTCTGATGGTCGCCTTAGGCCCTATTCAGTTCGGATTCGCTGTAAGCCAGTATTCCCTTGATGCGTTTTGCTTCTGTCTCTCTGTCTGTCTATCTATCTGTCTATCATTGAATTTGGTGATTGTGTAAATCGCATGCTGTTTCGGCTATCAGTGTGGATATTCGTCTCCCACGGAGGACGACATAATAAGCGACCTGGGCCTTTCGCTCTCACAGGTTCGACTTGCTTCAGGAACCGGAATTTAATCTCTCTCTCTCTTTTGGGTTGGGTTCTGTTTTTGATTGTTTAATTGATGCAATTTGTTCTTGATTGTGGTACAATCCCGGATGTAGTACTCTATATTTGGCTCCTTGGTGAATGTGGGAGCCATGGTCGGGGGAATCATAAGCGGTCAGATGGCAGAGTACGTTGGTCGGAAATGGGTATGCCACTCATTTCGATCAGATGCCTTTTTCATTGGAGTTTCTTGCATTATTTGTCCTAGTCAACAGGAAAATTTAGTTACCAATGTCGACCTCATTAACTAGAGAAATTACTGACAACGGTAACAGTAATATTTCCACTATTATGCAATGATTATAAAAAAATCAAACCATATCAAACTCAATTAACTAGCAACCATATCGAATTCACTGATATACTCAACAACTAATATATCTCCATCCATTTTAACTAAAATAAATAGTACATCAAATTGACATTGTTGACTTAAAGAGCTTCTCATATATGTCTGACAAGACATTCATCAATCTCATAATAATTATCTGTATGAAAATGTTAAACACGACATTATGAGCCAATTTCATCTGGATAAGACTCAACATCTGTTTATCCAACAAATCCCAATCAATTTGCTTCATCGACTTTAGCTTCTCATTAGACATGGGTAGGCACAAATTCATTTGGTATAAGTAATTTGCATCTTCTAGACATCAAAATGCTTCCCATCAAATTTGTTAGTTTTCACTTTCCTTCTTTTGTCACCATTGATTCATTTCAAGTCAATTGAACTTGACTATGATGCCAATTGTAGCAAAACAAGTGAGTGGACAAAAAGTAAACATAACAAGGAAATAAATTGGATATCGGATTTATGTGGTTCAGTTGGTGGGACTCACTCCATGGGGGGAAGTAGCACATGATTTTATTATAGATTAAGCAATATGATGAAAATTACAACCACATCGAGTCACTCAAATGGTTATTGTTTCAAGCCCTCAATTACATCTAATACACAGTATGTGGACCTCACAATTCTTTGCTAATCAGTCTCTCAATCTATTTAAAGAATCCACAAATCTCATCTGGAATTTATTGGCTTCAAATACTTGCAACGTTTTTTGGATGTAATTCATGAGCACGCCAAATAATGGATTGTTGCAATCAAAAGCTTTTCTTCTCATTCAAAGGAAGACCGGCGGTCTAGCAACTCCGACAAAATGCTTGATTCCTTTATTTGGAAGCGTAATCTTATATAAATCCGATGTAGGAAGCCAAAATCAACCGATTGCTTCATTTGTTCGGTCAACCAAAAGTCCAATGAAGACTTTTCTAATTTAAATAACGTTCTATTGAGATTTGAAATTACTAATTAGATCGGATTTCTTTCGTGGGCTCAAGCTCAGAACATATTCTTGATAATAGCCTTTAGTTCTTTTGGCTTTTTGCTTTTCTGCTGAAATTATTGTTTGGATAATGTGACCGGTTTTCAGAAATTTCAGCACTCAAAACAGCCAGCATCTTGAATAAAAAAATGTAAGCTTCTCGATTTCGAGTAATTTACGTTCTTAATTCAATGGAGCTATTAAAGTCATCGAGTAACTTTCGTATAGAAAGCCACAAGTAGAGGTCGAAATGTTGGGATCCCGCAACCCCCCAAGCTTTTTCCTTGGCTTCTGGCTTTTCAGCATGCGACTCTAACGCGTCCACTGGGTTTCTATTGCTTATTATGGGTGAAGCTGTATATGGTGAATGAATATCAGTACAGTCTCACAAGACATTGTCGCGCTGGAACTTTACTGCTGATTTCTTGCTTTGTTGGGGTGACCTGTTCCTTCGAAATGTCCTAAACGAACGTCTCTAAGATTGCTTTTGTTAGGTATTCTATGATTATGGTGTGGACACTGTTAAATTTCTTACCATGTTCATCTGCAGTCGCTGATGATCGCTGCAGTCCCTAATGTTATAGGGTGGCTGTTAATATCATTTGCCCAGGTTAGTGAATATTATGTTCAGATAATACATGGAATTCAATCGCTCGCAGCTGCATCCTCATGTACTCCTTGGCTGCTTCTGCAGGATTCCTTACTCTTATACATAGGAAGATTGTTAGGGGGATTCGGTGTGGGTGTGATTTCTTATGTGGTAATCTTTGGAAAGTTTTATCTTATTAAAACCCTTTAAACTTGCACGTGGCAGCAGTGTGACAAATCCCCTTTTCTTGGTATTAATAGGTGCCGGTATATATAACTGAGATATCGCCTGACAACATGAGAGGAACCCTGGGATCTGTGAATCAGGTCAGTACGCCTGCCACTTTAATCATCTGCTTGACGACCCCTTTTCTTTAATAGTTTCGAAGTTGTTTTAACAAATCATGGAAAATGCTTCATTTGCCTTTCGTTTTAGTAGCTCTCGGTTACAATCGGAACATTGTTGGCCTACCTTTTTGGAATATTTCTCGACTGGAGGATCCTTGCTCTCGTGGGTAAGTCCATGAAGAGAAAATCATCTTTTGGAAGAGAAGTATATCATGCTGGATGTACTTGACTTCTGACACTATTACACAAACTTCCAACATAGAAAAAGCTTATTTTTTTCCGCTAACTGCATAGAAAGCTTTTGGACATCCGTAATGCCCACAAATGAACATAACTCTATCTATGATATTTGTCGAACGACAGGCCCATTTTCTTTACAAATGATGGTGTTTCTTTTATAAGGTCATTCGCCAAGGACACTCAGCAGTTTTCTGATGCCATGGGTTTCAGGAAACTCACTTATTTCTAGTTATTTTCTTTGATATTGATTTTGAACATCTTTTGCAGGGTCTCTGCCATGTCTAGTATTGATTCGAGGCTTATTTTTCATCCCAGAGTCTCCTCGATGGTTGGTATGAAATTTGATATGGTCTTTTCTGTATTTAATTCTTCCTTTTTAGGGACTTCCTGCTCTAATTTCTCCCTTCACTGTTTTCTTATTTTCTCCTCTGCTTTATGCTCTTTGGAATGGAAAATGCTGCAGGCCAAAATGGATTATAGAGGGGAACTGGAAGCCTCTTTAAAGGTCCTACGGGGTTTTGATACTGATATTTCCCATGAAGTCAATGAAATCAAGGTATTGACAAGCTTTTCCAATTTGAATGTTGTGAATATAATAAATATACATCCGTGTAGTTCTTTGAGCCGTTTCTGCTGCAACAGAACTTGAGATAGTTAGCCAAAGATAATGGATCTACTTATGTTTCAACTCCTCTCTTTATAAAGTAGTATTAACTGTCATCAAGTATATTTCCATTAGACATCTGTTGCATCAACAAGCGAAAGAACAACGATCGGGCTTGTGGAGCTCAAGCAGAAAAGATATTGGTTTCCTTTGATGGTAATTGTTTCACCTGGATCGATGTTGGACTTATTATCTCATAACTTGACATGTTGTCCTTTCGTGTGTCAAATATATGTATTGCAGGTTGGTGTTGGCCTACTTATTCTCCGGCAACTCAGTGGCATCAATGGTGTTTTATTCTACTCCACCACAATATTTGAAAATGCAGGTGGCAATTGATTGTGTGGCATTGCAGCCTATATTTTATCTAATCAGAGCAAAGGGAATTTAGTAGAACCTGCAACTTCAAATCTCTCTTTTTCTAGAATGTTACTGTTAAAGACTAAGCCAGAAACTATTCATTATGCTCTTCCCCACAGAAAGATTGCATTTGTCTGTACTTTTTTCTAATTGAGAATGCGGTTGTCACATTATGTTAGGAATTTTAATAGATTACTAATTTCAATGTTACTATTAAGGACTAAGCTGAAAACTATTTGTTATGCCCTTCTCCCCAGAGATTTCATATTGTCTGTTCTTTTTTTCTTTTTTTCTGAGGATGCAGATATCACATTATGTTAGGTCTATTTAAACAGATTAGTAATCGAATGTTTTCTTTCACTATTTAAATAGACTAAAATAGATGGCAATCCATTGAAGTTGGAGTAATCAAATGTTTTCTGTTGAAAGAATTGATTGATAGTAATTATCAATAGTTCAATCAATAGCCTATCTCATTCCCCAGAGGATGCTACTGGCAGATTCTACAAGCCTGCAAAGACAAGAAATTTCTCTTAGATTCTTCTTTAATCAGGATGAGCAAAGGCATATTGATCGTTACTGTTGTTCTGAGTAGCATCTGTTGATGGATGCAACCCAATAAAGCTTCTCTTGGTCGATTAGGCTTCCAAAAATGTGCATTGATTTTCACTAGGTTTTTCTTCAAGTGATGTCGCAACTGCTGGAGTCGGTGCTATCCAGGTAAATTGGCGATTCTCTCAGTGGTCTTCTGCAGCAGTTAAACAATGCTAAACACTTTAGACCTAATCTGAGGTGTAAGGAACTTGCATGCTGTAGGTTCTTGCCACTGGGGCTACCACTTGGCTTCCGGACAAAGCAGGCCGAAAGCTGCTTCTAATAGTGCGTATGCCTAGATTCTCACTAAATTTAAGACTCTAAAGCACGCTTGAATTGGATATTTAAATCCTTTTCTGCAGATATCCTCATCTGCGATGACTTTGAGCCTTATTTTTGTGACCGTAGCATTCTATATAGAGGTCAGTAATGAAGCTAGTACAACCCTTTGGCTTCTGAAGCAATGGCTGCTTGTTGAGGCATTCTTCTTGCATTTGACAGAGCTCTGCTTCAGAAGACTCTAAACTATACAGCATAATGGGAATATTGTCGGTGGTTGGGCTTGTGGTATGATCATTTACATTCACTGTTTGTACTTATTCATGTGCTTAATAAGTTCCTAAGGCTATGTTTTGAGTGTCATTTACATCTAGGTTTTTGTGGTTGCCTTCTCTGTGGGAATGGGATCTGTTCCATGGGTTATCGTGTCTGAGGTAAGCACAATCTGCTTATTTTTCACTAAATCCTAGAGTAGAGAATTGTCCTCCAGGTTGCCCATTCAAGTGGCTGTTGCTCAATGGTCATGTAGATACTAACTCAAGATTTGCTTCTCTATGCACGTCAGATTTTTCCCCCGAACATTAAGGGCCTTGCTGGCAGCATGGCAACGTTGGCGAACTGGTCGACAACATGGGCGATCACACTTACGGCAAACTTGCTGTTGGATTGGAGTTCTGCAGGTTCTCCTCCCTCTCCCTCCTTGTCTTCCTGCAGCACGCTCTCTCACGCTTTAACACTCGCCTGCTGACTGACACGGCCTTTGCGATTTTCGACAGGTACCTTCACAATCTACGCAGTCGTGGCTGCTTGTACTGTTGTCTTTGTGATCCTCTTTGTCCCGGAAACGAAGGGGAGAACTCTGGAGGATATTCAGTCGTCGTATGAATGATTCTTGCCTCCAGGTGTCACATTGATTTTTACTGCTGAATAATATCGTAAGAGGTGCAGGAGCATCAAATTCCATTGATAATAACCAGCTCACAGGCCCGCCTCAAACCTCACTAATGAGCACATCGCCTTTGATATTTATGTAAATAAAGGGAGATTTCGGCCGTGACATGATCCGATGGATCCAATAAGGAGAAGGCCCCCGAGATGAACTTCTAGAAATTGAAGAATAAAAATGCCACTTCGGCTGGGCTAAGACTGGAGGATTATTTCTGTTTTAAATAGGTTATTTTGATTTGATTAAGCTTCCTAATTCAGACTGGTTTCCTAGTTCTAGTTAGTTTTTTAGTTTGAGTGGTCTTCTAAATTAATGTTTAGTCCGTTAAATTTTTCCTAGTCTTAGTCTGTCCATATAAAGGAGGAGCGTTCTCTATTATAGACATGCAAATTTTGATTTGACAATATATGAGGATTCTTCGAGCAAAATAATAAATAAATGAGCATTCCTCCGACTAGTTTCTTGGACTCTTTATCCGATTCTTTGGTGATGAATCTCAAAATCTATATCCTTCATTGGTAGAACATTCCTCTGTGTTTTAATAGCGAAACTCTTCTATATAAATTTTCATACATATCAAACGCTTTCATTCCATCAAATACATTTACCATTCTCACAAACTCCTAAAGCATTAGTTGGTACGAAATTATTCATTCATGTAATCTGGACTAAACATTTGAGAAGAAGGCATCATTTGAATTGGGTAAGAATTTTGTCAGGAATCGATTTTTCTCAAGGACGAGACATTTGATATTTCATAATTAAATCCGATTTTTCATTGGGATGAGACATTTGACATCTCATGCAATTTCGGCAGAAAACTTAAGAAGGTTAGGTAATTTATCTTCAGGCGTGATTTTGGGAATTGCCGTTGCATCGCTGACCAGTGGATGATCATGTGATTTTTTTACTTTTTTTGGGGGGGGCGGGCTGTTAAAAGGTCGACCACACATTAGCGAACTGCAATTAAAAACTAATTTTCCGACAGCTAGGAGTCACGTTATTTTTGAATCCGGCATTCCTTATCATTCGTACGATGATGTCTCCCAATCCTTCTTTTAGAAAAAAGTCAAAGCACAAATTAAAGTACTCTGACCACTGACTTCTGAGCATAGATACCTTTATTCCTCCTCTTTTTTGGGGAAAAAAAAAAAATCTCTTCTGTGGATCTGTCTCGCACAAGACTGTGGACGGAATCGATGGAAAGTTCAAACGTGTCCTTCGGGTGCAAATTTCAAAAGACCAATAACGAAAAGGCCTTTCCAAAAATTTCAAAGCTGAAAAGAAAAACCTGCATCGCATGAAAGTCGCGTTCATTAGAATATTAACCCGCCGAAGTCATGCTTATTAGAATATACACACGTTCGTGGCAGCGGGACCGAAAAGACTTAATAATCACAACGTATTTAATCTTTTAATTACAGTGGAAATTTGGTATTGTAGTTTGCTTGATGGTTTTCAATTTTTCGCGACGCCTGTGCCTGTGACCGATCGCTAGCCATAGTCGGTATCAACCACAATCCAAAGAAAAAGAAAAGGGGAAAAAATTCTAAACAAAATTATTAAAATATATAAAAAAATTTCCACCTCAATAACTGTCATGCCATGTCAGCAATTTCCTATTTAAATTGGCCATATAGATTAAATTTGTACTATTGTGAAAATGTTTAGAATTAAATTGGTTCAATTGAAATGTTTAAAACTGAATTGGTACTAATGTAAGGTTTAAGACTTTTTTGGTGCTTTTCCAGATTATGCAAATATTTGATGAAAGAAAAGGAGTTAGTTAACATAGCTTAAAAAATATAAAGATGATCAAAGATAGCAAGTGATAAGTTAAACTAACAAAGCAATGGTGCAAATTGGGTTAGCATGTTAATTCTCTAACGAGGGATCTTGTTCTACTAGCCTAAAAATAGTCATGACAAGCGCTTATTTTACTTCCATTTACGATTTCAAAGAAAATTAAATTCTAAGTGATAATAAAAAAGAATGATAACTAAATTTGTGTACATCAAATAATAATTGATTGGATTTATGTGGAGTCATTCTTTAACATATTAGAAGTTACTTATATGTTAAAGTTTAAATTAACTTAATAAGAAATGGAGACTATAAAAACAAAGTGATGAAAGACAAAATGAAAAGGTTGAGATTAGGTGGATCATATTATAACATACGAATCTTTTTGAAAGGAATAAGAAAAAATAAGGGAGTAGTTAAAAAAAAAATGAAAAACTAAAGCCCACTTGCATTTATTCTAGACTCTCACTGATTCCCTTAAAGCCCTCAGCTTCAATCTTAATTATGCCCAGAACTTTTTTTTTGTCTAAAAAACAATCCTCAATTTTCACTTTAATCCTAAGTGAAACTTAAAGATGTACTATCTTCTAGTCGGTAAGTTACAATCAAAGTTTATTCTTTCTCAATCTAATGGCGCTCATTGAACAGGACCAATCCCGTATTTTCCTTACACGAAACCACCATATTTTCCCTTCTTTGGATTACTATAATTACTATTTGAAATAAGTAGTTTTCTTGAAATTCTTTTTTTTTTTTTTAATTTCTTGAAATCAAGTGCGGTTCGAGTTACTCGCTCATAGTTGACTCAAATTCACCCCTACTCAAATCCATTTGGTAAGACTTCTTATTAATTCCAAAGAGTCATGCAACTTCTCTATTCTTTAATGAATAAAATGTTTATTATCTAAATCTATACTGACTTGTAGATTCGTATATAAAATTTCATTGATCTTTTAAAGCGTTGGACCATTGTAAATTAGGAAAACAAAGTAAAAATTTGCAAAATGTCATTAAGAAAATTGAAACATGCTTATTTGAAGAATCATTTTTGGCTCTATTTCTTTCGCAAAAAATGAATGATTTTAAAATATTTTCCTAAAAATGATCGCTCGAAATAATTAGCTAATAAAAATATTTTAATCATCAATAATAATTTATACCTTAACATTTTTTTGAATCATGGTATTATTTTTTGCTTGTTCATTTTTGTAAACGACATAAGCGATTATTTCTTAAAAACGATAATTTGTATCGTTTAAAATAATTAATAAATGAAAAATATTTTAATATTTTCATAATCAGTGAAAAAAATTTCATTCGTTCATTTTTGTAGATGACACAAACTATTTAAAAAAATTCATTTTTCAAATTATTTATTCTCGAGAATCCTACCATATTTTTTTATACATACAAAAGCGGAAAAAGACACGTCCCGACACATGCCTTCGTATCGCTGGAATCTTTTAATTTCAAGATACGCGCCATCCGAGGGTCAGCACTGCCACCTTAGTTCCACCCATCTCCCCCTGCTTCCACACCTACAGTCAGTGGAACAACTCATCATCTCCTCACATCTTCTCGATCACCATCCATAGTAATTCCACAATCTCCTCCTTCAAGATCCAAAACCCACTTCGCATCGCGCTCCCTCCCTCACTCGAGCTAAGCAGGAGGAAGAAGAACAAGCAGCAGCAGCAGCAGCAGCAGCAGCAGCAGCATCTGGTGAAGGAGCTGTCGGCCTCGAGCTTCGACATGGGCGCCCATGAAGACGCTGAGGTCGGGAGGGACATGAGGAAGCCGCTCCTCCGCACGGGGGTGTGGTACGCAATGCAGGGGGAGGTGTCGAAGCAGTCCACCCCCTCCGGATCGGCAAAGAACCTCCACAGCGGCTCTGTTTCCGTCCTGCTCTGTGTGTTGACAGTCGCCTTAGGCTCTGCTCAGTTCGGATTCTCCGTAAGCTCGAATTGGCATAATGTGTTTTAATTCTACCTATCCATCAACCCATCTATCTATCTATTTATTGGCGAGTTCTGTGGTTGTGTAATTCTTGTGCTGTTTTGGATTTCAGTGTGGATATTCGTCTCCTACAGAGGAGGACATAGAAAGCGACCTAGGCCTTTCGGTCTCACAGGTTGACTTGCTTCAGGATCTAGAGTCTAATCTTTCAGTTCTGGTTTTGGATCTCTTTTTCTTCTGTCAATTGACGCAATGCCTTCTTGATCGCTATACAGTATTCAATATTTGCCTCCTTGGTGAATGTGGGAGGTATGATTGGGGCAGTCATGAGCGGCCAGATGGCAGAGCACATCGGCCGGAAAGGGGTATGCCACTCATTCTGATCAGCTGCCATTTTCATAGGAGTTTCTTGTATCATTTGTCTTAGACGAATCTTGAGCAATTTCAGGGTAGCTTTTAGTTCTTTTGGCTTTTTGCTCTTCTGCTGAAATCATTCTTTGGATGATGCGGCAGAATTTTGGAAAATTTCAGCAACTGAACAGCCAGCATCCTCGGTTTTGAGTGACTTACATTTTTATTTGATGGAGCTTTCAGAATCATTCGAGTACCTTTCGTGGCTTCTGGCTTTTCAGCATGAGGCTCTAAAGCTCCCACTGGGTTTCTATTGCTTATTATGGGTCAAGCTGTTGATGTGATTCGCTGCATAAAACAAATTTCTGTAATTACAATGATGGAACTTTATCACTGATTTCCTGCGTTGTTGGGCTGATCTGTTTCTTCTAAATGTCCACAACAATGTCGTTAGGATTGCTTCTGTTGAGAATTCTATAATTTTTTTGTGGACACTATTAGTTTCTTACAATGTTCAACTGCAGTCTCTGATGATCGCTGCAGTCCCTAATGTCTTAGGGTGGTTGGCAATATCGTTTGCCAAGGTGAGTGATCACTATGGTCAGATAATTCATGAAATTCGATCAACTACATCCTTATGTACTTCTTGGCTGCTTCTGTAGGATTCCTCCTTCTTATACATAGGAAGGTTGTTGGGGGGATACGGAGTGGGTGTAATTTCTTATGTGGTAATCTTTGGAAAGCTCTTTTCTTGTTAAGCCCTTTGCACTCGTGCACTTTGGCAGAAGTGTGACAAATCTCAATTCTGGCCCTTGGTATCTATAGGTGCCGGTTTACATAGCTGAGATATCGCCTGAGAACATGAGAGGAACCCTGGGATCTGTGAATCAGGTCCACACGCCTACCGCTCTTCATCTTCTGCTTGATTGATACCCTTTCGTTTAATAGTTTTAAAGTTGTTTCAACAAATCGTGGAAAACGCTTGATTTCCCTTTCTTTTAGTAGCTGTCAATCACATTTGGAACATTGTTGGCTTACCTTTTCGGACTATTTGTCAACTGGAGGATCCTTGCTATCTTGGGTAAGTCCACGAAGAGAAAATCATCTTTTGTAAGAGAAGTATATGATGCTGGATGTACTTAACTTCGGACACAATACTTCCAACACAAAAAAAGCCCTCTGTTGTTTCTTTTTTTTGCTAAAAATATACTATGCTTTTGGACATCTCTACTGCCCACATAAATTTTACTTATTAGTTTTGAACATAACTCTCTACAATATACAAGGAACAACAGTTCATTTGTTCTACAAATGGTGGTGTTTCTTTTATAAGGTCATTGGCCAAGTACACTCATCAGTTTTCTGGGGCTATTTGGTGACACTCAACTCACTTATTTCTTGCTATATTCCTTGATATTGATTTTTAATTTTATTTTCAGGGTCTCTGCCATGTCTAATATTGATTCCTGGCTTATTTTTCATCCCAGAGTCTCCTCGATGGTTGGTATGAAATCTTGTTTGGTCTTTTCCGTACTTAATTCTTTGTTTGAACCCACCCGTTTTTTAACTTCCTGCTCTCATTTCTCCATCCACTGTTTTCTTATGTTTTTCTTCTGCTTTATGTTCATTGGAACGGAAAATGCCACAGGCCAAAATGGGTTTGACACAGGAATTCGAAGCCTCTTTGCAGGTCCTACGGGGATCTGATACTGATATTTCCCTTGAAGTTGATGAAATCAAGGTATTGAAAAGCTTTTCCAACTTGAAGGTTGTAATGTTAAAAAATTGTCATCGGTGCAGTTCTTTGGGCCTTTTCTGCCACAAAAGAACTCGATATAAGATAATGGATGTACTTATGTTTGAACTTCTCTCTTTGTAAAGT
The DNA here is from genome assembly GCA_014182515.1 of Eucalyptus microcorys. Classification (NCBI taxonomy): domain Eukaryota; kingdom Viridiplantae; phylum Streptophyta; class Magnoliopsida; order Myrtales; family Myrtaceae; genus Eucalyptus; species Eucalyptus microcorys. The sequence goes on from CM024570.1 coordinate 28,866,932, forward strand.
AGTATCAATTGTAATGAATTATATACTTTACGCAGAGTTGTGTTGCATCAACAGACAAAACAACAACAATCAGGTTTGCAGAGCTCAAGAAGAAAAGATATTGGTTTCCTTTGATGGTAAATGTTTCACTTGAATCTATCTTGAGCTTTATGATCTCATACCTTGACATCTTGTCCCTTCTTGTGTCAAATATTGTGTCAAATATATGTGTTGCAGGTAGGTATTGGACTACTTATGCTCCGGCAACTCAGTGGCATCAATGGTGTCTTCTTCTATTCCACCACAATATTTGAAAGTGCAGGTGGCGACTGATTGTGTTGCATTACAGACTTATGTCAATTTAACTAGAGGGAAGAAGTGAATTTATTAGGACCTGCAACTTTAAATCTCTCTCTTTTTCAATGTTACCATCAAGGACTAGGCTGAAAGCTATTCATTATGCTCTTCTCCCAGAAAGATTGCATTTGTCTGTACTTTTTTTTTCTAATTGAGGATGCAGATATCACATTATGATATGTTTAATAAAACAGATTAGTAATCGAATGTTTTCTTTTGCTATTTAAATAGATTTGAATAGAGGACTATCAATTGAAGTTGGAGAAAAGCCCTGAACTTGATCTATGCAAGAGTTGTTGAAAGAATTGATTGATATAAATTATCAATAGTCCAATAAATTAGCACATTCCATTCCCTAAAGGATATTACTAGCAGATTCTACAAGCCTGCAAAAAAACAAGAAATTTCTCTTTTTGATTCTGCTTTAGTCAGGATGACCAAAGGCATATTGATCCTTGCTGTTGTTCTGAATAGCATCTGTCTGACGGATGCGACCCAATAAAGCTTCTCTTGGTTGATTAGGCTTCCATTAATGTGCATTGATTTTGAACAGGGATTTCTTCAAGTAATGTCGCAACTGTTGGACTCGGTGCTATCCAGGTAAAGTGGCGATTCTCTCGGTGGCAGCAGTTAAACATTGCAATAAACTTTTGACCTAATCTGAGGTGCAAGGACCCTTCATGCTGTAGGTTCTTGGCACTGGGGTAGCGACTTGTCTCCCAGATAAAGCAGGCCGAAGGCTGCTTCTCATAGTGCGTATGACAAGATTCTCGCTAAGTTAAGATTCTCTAAAACACGCTCAAATCGGGAACCGAAATCTGTCTTTGCAGGTATCCTCATCCGCAATGACTTTGACCCTTCTTTTTGTGGCCGTGGCATTCTATATAGAGGTCAGTACTCCTGTTAGTACAACCCCTTCTTTTCTGATTATCTGCTTTTCTGAGGCATTGTTCTTCCATATTCTAGAGTTCTGCTTCAGAAGACTCTCAATTATACAGCATAATGGGAATATTGTCGGTTGTCGGGCTTGTGGTATGATCATTTGTGCTCACTGTCTGTACTTATTCGTTGTGCATATAAGTTGAAGGGTATGTTCTGAGCGTTATCTTATCCAGGCTTTTGTCATCGCCTTCTCTCTGGGAATGGGTTCTATTCCATGGCTTATCATGTCTGAGGTAAGCACAGATCCGTAGTCATTTCAATAAATTAATGAATATGTCCTAGCATCCTGTGATTCATGGAGACCAACTCGAAACTTTCTATTCTTTTTGCATGCCAGATTCTTCCAGCGAATATTAAGGGCCATGCCGGCAGCATGGCGATCTTGGCAAACTGGATAACAACTTGGGTGATCACGTTGACAGCAAACTTACTGTTGGATTGGAGCGCCGGAGGTTCTCTCTCCCTCACTCCCTCTCCTCCCTGCAACCCGCTCTCTCATGCTTTGACACTTAACTGCTGACTGACATGGCCTTTGCAATTTTGGACAGGCACCTTCACGATCTATGCAGCTGTGGCTGCTTGTAGTGCTGTCTTTGTGACACTCTTTGTCCCAGAAACAAAGGGGAGAACTCTGGAAGAGATTCAGTCGTCGTTTTAGATGATTCTTGCGCCTCGTTCTCACATTGATTTTTGCTGTTTAAGAACATGGTAGGGACGCGGAAGCATCAAATTCCATCGATAATAGCCAACTCACAACCCCACCTCAAACCTCATCAATCAACCAAGCACGTTTGATCTTTTGTAAAAATAGGGAGATTTCGGCAGTAACTAGAGAAGCCTCCAAGATCAATATCTAGAGATTTCTAAGTTTGAATAGTCTTCCAATTTAATGTTTCCATTGTCTTAGTCCGTCAATTTACTGGACGTGCATTTTCTTTTCAAAGTTATTTTTCCTCAAACATACCAACGACTTCCGTTCCATCAAACGCGTTCACCACTCTCAAGAACTCATCATGCATTAGCTGGCTTGAAATTATTCATTTTACGCAATCTCGACTGAAAACTTGAGGAAAAAAAATAATATTGACTAAGAGTTCTGTCATAATTGAATTCATTCCTTTAGGCTCTGTTTGTTTCGCGAAAAAATAGTACATTTTCTGAAAAATGGTACATTTTCTGAAAAATGTTATCTAGAAAGTCATTTCCCAAGAAAATAAAAATAATTTTCAGTATTTGGCTAAAATAAAAAAAAAATAACTAAAAAATATTTTCCGACATTTAGAATCAAAAATCTAATTTAATTTTCCTAAAAAGACATTCACTATTTGGGCACTAGTGACTTGCGCACGATAGCTAGGTCCCAAGCATGGGCATTGAGGTCCCAAGTCTAGCCTTGATGGACCTAGGCTCGCGTGTCGAATACCCTTACACTGGCGTTGGGGTCCTAAAGCTAGCGTCGATGAACCCAAGCTCAAGCATTGAGGACTTGATCCTGAGCCTACCCTCAACAAATGCAAACTCGAGCATAGGGTATCCAAGCATGGGCACTATGGTCTCAAGCTCAAGTGTCGGGGACCCAAGCATGGGCATCAAGGTCTTAGGGGCTTAGTCTCGATGGACTCGGGCACGAGCACCGAGGAACCTAGTAGGGACACTAAGGTCCGAGCTTCTACCTCAATGGACCCGAGCTTAGGCATGGGAGATTCGGGCATTGGTAAGGGACTATCTTGGCCTCGGCCTCAATGGACTATAACTCGGACTCGGGCTAGGATGGCAGAGACCTAGGCATGGCTTTTGGGGTCTCAAGCTTGGCTTTTATAGACTTGGGCCCGGCCTCCATGGACCAACGCACACGCGTCGAGAACCCAAGGCATAGGCACCGATGTCTCAAGCCTACCCTCTATAAAATCGATTCAGGGCAACAAGGAGCCAAGCAATAGTTCGGGGTCCTAAGCCTGACCTCTATGAACTTGGGCTCAAGTGTTGGGGACCTAGCTAGTGGCACCAAGGTTTCGGGCACTCACGCTAGTGTCCTAAGCCATAGCTTTGTTGACTCGACCCTAGGCATCAGGGTTCTGAGCTTGCCCTCTTTGGACTCCGAATTGGACTCGATGAACTTGGCCCTAGCTTCTAGACTCAAGATCGCTACGAATGACCTAGGAACAAGCATTAGAATTCTTGTGTCCACATGCAGAATTTTAGGTTCAAGGGTAATATTTTGTCATATTTTGAAAATTGATTTTTGATTTTATTTTAAAATCATTTTCCTAAATTTAAGGATTGGTGTTTTTTTAATTAGGATAATATTTTTTGTCATTCGCGAACTGCAGTTAAAAACTAATTTTCCGACAGCTAGTAGTCACGTTATTTCTGCATCTGGCATTCCTTATCATTCGTGCTATGGTGTCTCCCGAATCCCGATCCTTCTTTCTGAAAAAAGTCAAAGCACAAATTAAACTACTCTAACTACCGGGCATAGACTCCTTTATTCCTCCTCTTTTTCTTAAAAAAGAAATTATCTATTTTGTGGATCTGTCTCGCAAAAAACTATGGATTGAATCGATGGAAAGTTCCAGCGTGTCCTTAGGGTGCAAATTTCAAAAGACAAATAACGAAAAGGCCTTTCCAAAAATTTCAAAGCTGAAAAGGAAAACCTGCATCGCATGAAAGTCGTGTTCATTAGAATATTAACCCGCCGAAGTCATGTTTATTAGAATATACACACGTTCGTGGCAACGGGACCGAAAAGACTTAATATACACACGTTGATGGTTTTCAATTTTTCAACATTTGGAGCACTCTCTACAAATCTCAATTTGGCTAAATATATTTTTTACTAAAGTTTAGACTGTTTTATGTATATATTCTGGATATCTGAAGATTCTTCTATAAACCAATGAAAAATAACTCCAAAATCACCTTTATATTTAAATATTCTTATAATTTTAGAGTAGGAAGACTTATTAAAATGATAACTTTCAAGGTCATCCATGTTTTGTCACACTAAAAACAATGTGATAGTTTTTAAAATGATATCTCATGTTATGCTAAATGTTTCGATGATACGATTAGTTTTTAAAAAAAAAAAGTTTTGATAAGGCTATGTGTCTCCTTTGCATACGGTGAACTCACAATCATGTATAAGACATATTAGCATGCAATCATCATCATTTTTCAAATTGTTTCTCTTTTAAATAGGGTCAACCTATTTTATTTTGGAACTTAAATAGAGATTTTGACACTTATAAATTATTAAGGTCAAATTTTGTAATAGAACTTTGAGTTATGTAACCTTATGATTATGGAAGGGAAAAGTACTAAAAAAGTCATAAACCAATTGCATTAGTATCAATTCAATCTTAAATATTTCAATTGTACCAATTTGCTGCTAAAACTTTTTATGTTTATATCAATTTAGTCCATCCAACCAATTTAAATCGAAAATTGTTGATGTAGATGTCAACCGCTCTACGTGGCATGGCTGGTGTCAACATAAATATTTTAAGATATTTTTTAATATTTTTCGATTTTTTACTTTTTAAAATTTTTCCATTTTTTTTTCTCCTTTTTTTTTCCCTTTAGACTATGGTTGGCGATCACCTGCCATAGGCAAGAGCCGACAATGGTGTCATGGCCCCAGTCAACCACAACCAAGGGTCGCCCTCGCCAAATCTAACGAGGGCATGACCCTCACGGCTTGGGCGAAGGTGACTCCACTGAATCTAGCTAGGGCTTGACCCACGCTAGAGGTCGCGGGGGCAACCCTTGTTGCAAGGGTCGAGCCCTCACCTAGGCCGGGGTCATGCCCTTGCTAGATCTGATGAGGAGGGCCATGACGCTTGCACCTATGGCCGATCGCTGGCCATGGTCGGTATCAGCCGCAGACCAAAGAAAAAGAAAGGGAAAAAATCTTTTAAAATAGTAAAAAAGAATCTGAACAAAATTATTAAAATATTATAAAAAAAATGTCCATCTCAGTGACGGTCATGCCATGTCAGCAATTTCCTATTTAAATTGGCTGGATCAATTAAATTAGTACTATTGTGAAAATGTTTATGACTAAATTGGTCAAATTAAAAGATTTAGAGCTAAATTGGTACCAATGTAAGATTTGAGACTTTTTGGTACTTTTCCAGATTATGCAAATATTTGATGAAAGAAAAGGAGTTAGTTAACATAGCTTAAAAAATATAAAGATGATCAAAGATAGTAAGTGATAAGTTAAAATAACAAAGCAATGATGCAAATTGGGTTAGTATGTTAATTCTGTAAAGAGGGATCCTGTTCTACTAGCCTAAAAATATTCATGACAAGCGCTCTTAGTTTTATTTTACTTCCATTTACATATTAAAGAAAATTAAATTCTAAGTGATAATAAAAAAGAATGATAACTAAATTTGTATACATCAAATAATAATTGATTGGATTTATGTGGAGTCATTCTTTAATATATTAGAACTTACTTATGTGTTAAAGTTTAAATTAACTTAATAAGAAAAGGAGACTATAAAAACAAAGTGATGAAAAACAAAAACAAAAAAAGGTTGAGATTAGGTGCATCATATTATAAGAAAAATAAGGGAGTAGTTAAAAAAAAATTGAAAAACTAAAGTCCACTTGCATTAATTCTAGATTCTCACTGATTCCCTTAAAGCCCTCAGCTTCAATCTTAATTATGCCCAGAACTTTTTTTGCCTAAAAAAATCCTCGATTTTCACTTTAATCCTAAGTGAAACTTAAAGATGTACTATCTTCTAGTCAGTAAGTTACAATCAAAGTTTATTCTTTCTTAATCTAATGGCGCTCATTGAACAGGACCAATCCCGTATTTTCCTTACACGAAACCACCATATTTTCCCTTCCTTGGATTACTATAATTACTATTTGAAATAAGTAGTGTTCTTGAAATTCATTTTTTTAATCTCTTGAAATCAAGTGCGGTTCGAGTTACTCGCTCATAGTTGACTCAAATTCACCCCTACTCAAATCCATTTGGTAAAACTTTTTATTAATTCCAAAGAGTCATGCGACTTCTCTATTATTTAATAAATAAAATGTTTAGTATCTAAATCTATACCGACTTGTAGATTCGTATATAAAATTTTCATTAATCTTTTAAAGCGTTGGAGCATTGTAAATTTGTAAAACAAAGTAAAAATTTGCAACATATCATTAAGAAAATTGAAACATGCTTATTTGAAGAATCATTTTGGGCTTTATTTTTCCGCAAAAAATGAATGATTTTGAAAATATTTTCCTAAAAATGATCGTTTGAAATAAATAGTCAATAAAAAATATTTTCATTATCACCAATAAATTATACCTTAATATTTTCATGAATGGTGGTAATATTTTTGTTCATTTATTTTTGTGAATGATATAAGTGATTTTTTTTTAAATGATAATTTTCATCGCTTAAAATAACTAATTAATGAAAAATATTTTCATTATCGACAACAATTTATGTTTAGACATTTTCATAAGGGGTGAAAAAAATTTCCGCTCGTTCATTTTTGTAGATGACACAAGCAACTATTTTTAAAAAACTCAATTTTCAAATTATTAACTCTCGAGAATCCTGCCATTTTTTTTTTTTTGGAGGAACCGCTTTGGCCGACAATGTGCCACGTAAACCTCGGATGTCGCTAGCGGGAAACCACCACCCCGGCGCCACGCGTCAATCACCTAATAGCCCACCAGCTCCCACGCAACTTGCGTTGCAAGAGCTTCGAACTCCTGACCTTCCCTCAAAGGACTGAAGCCTACCTAGCGGAGCCACCACGGCCGGTAGTATCCTGCCATATTTTTTTATAAATACAAAAACGGAAAAAGACACGTTCGACGCATGCCTTCGTATCGCCGCATTCTTTTAAATTCAAGATACGCGCCATCCGAGGGTCAGCTCTGCCACCTTCGTTCCAGCGCCCATCTCCCCTGCTTCCACACCTACAGTCAGAGGAACAACTCATCATCTCCTCACATCTTCTCGATCACCATCCATAGTAATCCCACAATCTCCTCCTTCAAGATCCAAAATCCACTTCGCATCGCGCTCCCTCCCTCACTCGAGCTAAGGAGAAGGAAGAAGAAGAAGAACAAGCAGAAGCAGCAGCAGCAGCAGAATCTGCTGAAGGAGCTGTCGGTCTCGAGCTTCGGCATGGACGCCCATGAAGACGCAGAGGTCGGGAGGGACATGAGGAAGCCGCTCCTCCGCACGGGGGTGTGGCACGCAATGCAGGGGGAGGTGTCGAAGCAGTCCACCCTCTCCAGATCGGCAAAGAACCTCCGCAGTGGCTCTGTTTCCGTCCTGCTCTGTGTGTTGATAGCCGCCTTAGGCTCTGCTCAGTTCGGATTCTCCGTAAGCCCGAATTAGCATAATGTGTTTTGATTCTACCTATCCATCAACCCATCTATCTATCTATTTATTGGCGGATTCTGTGGTTGTGTAATTCTTGTGCTGTTTCGGCTTTCAGTGTGGATATTCATCTCCTACAGAGGAGGACATAATGCGCGACCTAGACCTTTCGGTCTCGCAGGTTCGACTTGCTTCAGGATCTAGAGTCTAATCTTTCAGTTCTGGTTTTGGATCTCTTTTTTTTTTTTTTTTTCTGCCAACTGACGCAATGCCTTCTTGATCGCTGTACAATGTTGGATACAGTATTCAATGTTTGCCTCCTTGGTGAATGTGGGAGGTATGATTGGGGCAGTCATGAGCGGCCAGATGGCAGAGCACATCGGCCGGAAAGGGGTATGCCACTCATTTTGATCAGCTGCCATTTTCATAGGAGTTTCTTGTATCATTTGTCTTAGACGAATCTTAAGCAATTTCAGGGTAGCTTTTAGTTCTCTTGGCTTTTCGCTCTTCTGCTGAAATCATTCTTTGGATGATGCGGCAGAATTTTGGAAAATTTCAGCAACTGAACTGCCAGCATCCTCGGTTTTGAGTGACTAACATTTTTAATTTGATGGAGCTTTCAGAATCATTCGAGTACCCTTCGTGGCTTCTGGCTTTTCAGCATGACGCTGTAAAGCTCCCACTGGGTTTCTATCGCTTATTATGGTTCAAGCTGTTGATGTGATTCGCTGCATAAAACAAATTTCTGCATAGGATGAATGAATAACTGTACAATCTAACCAGATATTACAGTGATGGAACTTTGTCACTCACTTCCTGCGTTGTTGGGCTGATCTGTTTCTTCTAAATGTCCACAACAATGTCGTTAGGATTGCTTCTGTTGAGAATTCTATAATTTTTGTGTGGACACTGTTAGTTTCTTACAATGTTCAACTGCAGGCTCTGATGATCGCTGCAGTCCCTAATGTCTTAGGGTGGTTGGCAATATCGTTTGCCAAGGTGGGTGATCGCTATGGTCAGAGAATTCCTGAAATTCAATCAACTACATCCTTATGTACTTCTTGGCTGCTTCTGTAGGATTCCTCATTCTTATACATAGGAAGGTTGTTGGGGGGATATGGAGTGGGTGTAATTTCTTATGTGGTAATCTTTGGAAAGCTCTTTTCTTGTTAAGCCCTTTGCACTCGCGCACTTTGGCAGAAGTGTGACAAATCTCAATCCTGGCCCTTGGTATCTATAGGTGCCGGTTTACATAGCTGAGATATCGCCCGAGAACATGAGAGGAACCCTGGGATCTGTGAGTCAGGTCCACGCGCCTGCCGCTCTTCATCTTCTGCTTGATTGATACCCTTTCGTTTAATAGTTTTAAAGTCATTTCAACAAATCATGGACAACGCTTGATTTCCCTTTCTTTTAGTAGCTCTCAATCACATTCGGAATGTTGTTTGCTTACCTTTTCGGCCTATTTGTCAACTGGAGGATCCTTGCTATCTTGGGTAAGTCCACGAAGAGAAAATCATCTTTTGTAAGAGAAGTATATGATGCTGGATGTACTTAACTTCGGACACAATACTTCCAACACAAAAAAAGCCCTCTGTTGTTACTTCTTTTTTTTTGGCTAAAAATATACGATGCCTTTGGACATCTCTACTGCCCACATAAATATTACTTATTAATTTTGAACATAACTCTCTAGAATATACAACGAACAACAGTTCATTTGTTCTACAAATGATGGTGTTTCTTTTATAAGGTCATTGGCCGAGTACACTCATCAGTTTTCCGGGGCTATTTGGTGACACTTAACTCACTTATTTCTTGCTATATTATATTCCTTGATATTGATTTTTAATATTATTTTCAGGGTCTCTGTCATGTCTAATATTGATTCCTGGCTTATTTTTCATCCCAGAGTCTCCTCGATGGTTGGTATGAAATCTTGTTTGGTCTTTTCCGTACTTAATTCTTTGTTTGAACCCACCCGTTTTTTAACTTCCTGCTCTCATTTCTACATCCACTCTTATGTTTTTCTTCTGCTTAATATTCATTGGAATGGACAATGCCACAGGCCCAAATGGGTTTGACGCAGGAATTTGAAGCCTCTTTGCAGGTCCTACGGGGATCTGATACTGATATTTCCCTTGAAGTTGATGAAATCAAGGTATTGAAAAGCTTTTCCAACTTGAAGGTTGTAATGTTAAAAAATTGTCATCGGTGCAGTTCTTTGGGCCTTTTCTGCCGCAAAAGAACTCGATATAAGATAATGGATGTACTTATGCTTGAACTTCTCTCTTTGTAAAGTAGTATCAATTGTAATGAATTATATACTTCATGCAGAGCTGTGTTGCATCAACAGACAAAAGAATAACAATCACTTTTGCAGAGCTCAAGAAGAAAAAATATTGGTTTCCTTTGATGGTAAATGTTTCACTTGAATCTATCTTGAGCTTTATGATCTCATACCTTGACATCTTGTCCCTTCTTGTGTCAAATATATGCGTTGCAGGTAGGTATTGGACTACTTATGCTCCGGCAACTCAGTGGCATCAATGGTGTTGCCTTCTATTCCACCACAATATTTGAAAGTGCAGGTGGCGACTGATTGCGTTGCACTGCAGCCTTATGTTAATTTAACTAGAGCAAAGAAGTGAATTTATTAGGACCTGCAACTTTAAATCTCTCTTTTTCAATGTTACCGTTAAGGACTAGGCTGAAAGCTAGTTATTATGCTCTTCTCCCCAGAAAGATTGCATTTGTCTACGCTTTTTTTCTGACTGAGGATGCAGATATCACATTATGTTAGGTTTAATAAACAGATTAGTAATCAAATGTTTTCTTTTGCTATTTAAATAGACTTGAATAGAGGACTATCAATTGAAGTTGGAGAAAAGCCCTAAACTCAATCCATGCAAGAGTTGTTGAAAGAATTGATTGATATAAATTATCGATAGTCCAATCAATTAGCACATTCCATCCCCTAGAGGATACTACTAGCAGATTCTACAAGCCTGCAAAAAAACAAGAAATTTCTCTTTATGATTCTGCTTTAGTCGGGATGAGCAAAGGCATATTGATCCTTGCTAATATTATTCTGAATAGCATCTGTCTGACGGATGCGACCTAATAAAGCTTCTCTCGGTTGATTAGGCTTCCATTAATGTGCATTGATTTTGAACAGGGATTTCTTCAAGTAATGTCGCAACTGTTGGACTCGGTGCTGTCCTGGTAAATTGGCGATTCTCTCGGTGGCAGCAGTTAAACAATGCAATAAACTTTTGACCTAATCTGAGGTGTAAGGACCCTTCATGTTGTAGGTTCTTGGCACTGGGGTAGCGACTTGTCTCCCAGATAAAGCAGGCCGAAGGCTGCTTCTCATAGTGCGTATGACAAGATTCTCGCTAAGTTAAGATTCTCTAAAACACGCTCAAATCGGGAACCGAAATCTGTCTTTGCAGGTATCCTCATCCGCAATGACTTTGACCCTTCTTTTTGTGGCCGTGGCGTTCTATATAAAGGTCAGTAATCCTGTTAGTACAACCTCTTCTTTTCCGATTATCTGCTTTTCTGAGGCATTGTTCTTCCATATTCTAGAGTTCTGCTTCAGAAGACTCTCAATTATACAGCATAATGGGAATATTGTCCGTTGTCGGGCTTGTGGTATGATCGTTTATGCTCACTGTCTGTACTTATTCGTTGTGCATATACATATAAGTTTAAGGGTATGTTCTGAGCGTCATCACATCCAGGCTTTTGTCATCGCCTTCTCTCTGGGAATGGGTTCTATTCCATGGCTTATCATGTCTGAGGTAAGCACAGATCGATAGTCATTTTAATAAATTAATGAATATGTCCTAGCATCCCGTGATTCATGGAGACCAACTTGAAACTTTCTATTCTTTTTGCATGCCAGATTCTTCCGGCGACTATTAAGGGCCATGCCGGCAGCATGGCGATCTTGGCAAGCTGGATAACATCTTGGGTGATCACGTTGACGGCAAACTTACTGTTGGATTGGAGCGCCGGAGGTTCTCTCTCCCTCACTCCCTCTCCTCCCTGCAACACGCTCTCTCATGCTTTGACACTTAACTGCTGACTGACATGGCCTTTGCAATTTTGGACAGGTACCTTCACGATCTATGCAGCTGTGGCTGCTTGTAGTGTTGTCTTTGCGATACTCTTTGTCCCAGAAACAAAGGGGAGAACTCTGGAAGAGATTCAGTCGTCGTTTTAGATGATTCTTGCCTCGTTCTCACATTGATTTTTGCTGTTTAATAACATGGTAGAGATGCAGAAGCATCAAATTCCATCGATAATAGCCAACTCACAAGCCCACCTCAAACCTCATCAATCAACCAAGCACATTTGATCTTTTCGTTAAAATAGGGAGATTTCGGCCATAACATGATCCAATGAATCTAATGACGAGGAAGCTTCCGAGATCAATATCTAGAGATTTCTAAGTTTGAATAGTCTTCCAATTTAATGGTTCCATTGTCTTAGTCCGTCAACATACTGGACGTGCATTTTCCATTGTAAGCATGCAGATTTTGATATGACAAAATAAGAGAATTCCACTCAAGTTGGCAGTTTCTTTCTCTAGGCAAACTTTAAAGTTCTTTGTCCTTGACTGGTGAAATGCTCCTTTATGCAATGGTTGGGCACTCTTCTTTTCAAAGTTATTTTTCCTCAAACATACCAACGACTTCCGTTCCATCAAACGCGTTCACCACTCTTACGAACTCATCATGCATTAGCTGGCTTGAAATTATTCATTTTACGCAACCTCGACTGAAAACTTGAGGAAAAAAAATAATATTGAGTAAGACTTTTGTTCTAAATGGAATTCATTCCTTTAGGCTCCGTTTGTTTCGCAAAAAAAATGGTACATTTCTGAAAAATGTTATCTAATAAGTCATTTCCCAAGAAAATGATAATATTTTTCAGTATATGGCTAAAATAAAATAATAATAATAATAATAATAAATATTTTCCAACATTTAGAAACAAAATCTAATTTAATTTTCCAAAATAGACATTCGCTATTTGGGCACAAGTGACTTGCGCACGATAGCCAGGTCCCAAGCATGGGCATTGAGGTCCCAAGTCTAGCATTGTTGGACCTAGGCTCGCACGTCGAAGACCCCCTAACACCAGCGTCGGGGTACTGAACCTAGCGTCAATGAACCCAAGCTTGAGCATTGAAAACTCAATCCTGAGCCTACCCTCAACAAACGCAAGCTCGAGCATAGGGTATCCAAGCATGGGCACTATGGTCTCAAGCTCAAGCGTCGAGGACCCAAGCACAGGCATCGAGGTCTCAAGGGCTTAGTCTCAATGGACTCAGGCACGAGCACCGAGGAACCTAGTAGGGACACTAAGGTCCGAGCCTCTACCTCAATGAACCTGAGCTTAGGCGTGGGAGATTCGGGCATTGGCAAGGGGACTAGTATCTTGGCCTTAGCCTCAATGGATTACAACTCGGACTCGAGCTAGGATGGCATAGATCTAGGCATGGCTTTTGGGGTCTCAAGCTTGGGTTTTATAGACTTGGACCTGGCCTCCATGGACCAGGGCACACGTGTCGAGAACCCAAGGCATAGGCATCAGGGTTTCAAGCCTGCCCTTTGTATAAAATCGATTCGGGCACCAAGGAGCCAAGCAACAATTCTGGGGTCCTAAGGCTAGCCTTTACGAACTTGGGCTTAGGTGCTAGGGACCTAACCAGTGGCACCAAGGTCTCAAGCACTCACGCTAGTGTCCTAAGCCATAGCTTTGTTGACTCGAGCCTAGGCATTGGGGTTCTGAGCTTGCCCTCTTTGGACTCTGGATTGGACTCGATGGACTTGGCCCTAGCTTCTAGACTCAAGATCGCCACAAATGACCTAGGAACAAGCATTGGTACATTTTAAAAGAAATCCGAAGATCTAATTGAACTAGTTAAAAGCTAAAAGAAGATATTACACATTGATAAAAAGTTTATGAACGTAATTGAAGTAATTGATAATTTAAGAATGATATCTCACATTGACAAATTTGAGGACCGGTAATCTCATTGTTACTCGGATATTTGGGAAATTTACTATTCATCGTGTTTAGATGATTTTCTCACCCCCACCATACCACATTAAGAGTTTCAGTTTATTGGTTTTTCTGTGGAAGAGATATTTGATATTCGAAAATGTACTCCATGTCAGGCTATTGTTAGGTACATTAGATCCAGTTTAAGCGATGAACACCGGATTTTAAAGCAGGTGAGTCTGCCATGGAATTCACCTCATGCAAACTTTTTTTTTTCTGGTCGGGAATGAGTTTTGAGTAAACATGAAGAATACATAAAATACATTTCTGAACACAACAAATCCAGAAAGGATTGTGGAGAGACAATCAATTTTCGGGGTAGGGCTTTTCATCTTTGGGCTTTAGCAACCCACTCAACTATTCTACTGGGCTCTTTCAAACAGTGAGCCAATTGAATATCCAACAACCGAAGCAACGGACCATGGCTTTCTCCAATAAATACTCCCGCTTTCCACTTCGGCTGATCTGAGCTTGTCAGCGCGCTTATCAGATAAAAGCAATCTGACCTAAGAAGAAGAAGGCTCTCTCTCGCTTTCCGGAAGTATAGTACGATTAGGGTTTTAAGAAGAGGAACGAATGCATCAAGATTGCACATAAGCAAGCACCAACAATTTGGTCCCACATTTTCCAGCTATTATTGTAATTATAAGTTAGATCCTCTCTCTATCTCTCTCTCTCTCATCTTCATATTCTAATTTTCTTGAGATCTTGCCATTAAAAGAAATTAAGGATCCAAAGCAACGTCCTCACCTAAACTTCAATGTCAGGGGCAAAACAGGGCATGAACTGCGAAGTACCGCTGCATCCCTGACCAGTCGATGATCTACTTTTGTTTCTTTTGGCGAAAGGTCAGCCTTCATATTTTGACAATTTGACCAACTGCAATTAAAAGCAGATTCTCCGACAGCTAATCATGTTGTTGTCTTATTTCCACAACTGGCGCCCCTAGTTTTATTAGTCTTCAAAAAGAGTCAAAATGAATGCAGACATACTCTAGCTGTAGCTACTGCCTGCTTTGGTTTTCTCTTCCGTGGGTCTATCTCAGAAAATAATGTTAAACATGATCAATGGACGGGTCTAAGATGACCTTATGACTGCAAAGTAGAGAGAAAATGGGCATATGCTAAAAAAAAAAAAAATCTCAAATTTGACTTACCGTGACATAAATACTCTAAACTTTTTTTAAACCAAAACTTAGACATGGGTTATAGCTATGTCAATTCCACGTAGGGTATATAAGTATAAGTTTAGAATGTTGGGAATTTGCGGCACAATGCATAAGTTTAGGGTTTTTAGTGACCCAAAGAAAAAATTCGAGATATTTAAGTCAAAGTATACATAATTTGGGGTTTCTTATGACATTAACCTGAAAAAAAAATTTGATTGCAACTCTTATGAGATATTCCAAATTTGAAAAAAAGAACAAAAAGGAGCGTGCATAGCAAGAACGTCATGTTTAAAATTATATTGAACAGCGTGTTATAGTGGGACAAAATAGATTTAACAATTGCAGAATTATCGATCTTTTTCACTACACAAAAAATTTGATGTTGTAATTTGCTTAATCATCCTTTAATTTTTCAACATTTGTCGCACTCTGTAGATCTAAAATTTTTCATTAAGTGCGTCTAATGATCCGTGACTAGACAAAACTTAATTGAATGTTTTTAAAGTTAAAAATCACTTCATGCGATAGGTAAAGAAGTGCTTAATTAAACTGTTTAGAGATTAACTATTCAAAGAAAATTTAACACTAATATTCAACACTTACGTTTCAACACTTAATTTTCAGTTTTATCAAACAATCGTTAAGGGCAGCACAGTAAAATATATCAGATGGTTGGAAATATTGATACCTGTATATCTAGTAATTATCCTCAGTAATTGTAATTATTTTGTAAGTTTTTATAAATGACAAGTTAGTGGTCCATCCTTCAAGCGTGGTAATCTACCATCTTTCAAGCGTAGTAATCTACCTCAAAGTTTGACAAGGTTGAATATCCTAATATTCATAATTTTTCATGTCGAAATTTTAAATGACATGAATTCATTGTATTTTTTCTTTTCTTTTTTTGTTCTAGGTAATTTATCTAAATGATCGAATTTACTATCTTTATATGGTGTGATTTTCATTAATCAACGGTAACATATAAAATCTTATCGTCAGCATGATTTCTATAATATATATTTGCAATTTACTATCTTTTTAAATCAACTTGCGGTGAAACTTTACCCTTTTGTAATCTAATGGCTCGCATTGAATTGGACTAATCACGCATTTTCTTACATGACACCACAAAATTTCCATTCTTTGAACTACTATCATTACAATCTGAAATTACCTAGTTTTTGTAAAATTCATTTCTTGAATTTCCAAAACATTTCAACGGGTGCATTTTAATGAGACGGAATTAGCCTCTAACGGAAGTTTTCAACATTACTTTTTTTTTTTTCACGTAAGATTGCTTACATCCAATAACAACATTCTCAAAATTCAAGCCATGTAATACTAAGGCAATTATATATATATGTAATTTAATTTAGTCGAGCAGATGCAATGCCAAGTTTGAGCTCAACTCAATTATCTTATTTGTGCTTAAAATTCAACTCAAACGTGATCGAATTATAAAGTTTCTACTTGAGCTCTACCAAAGTAGAAAAGGCGAGATATTTCCACATATTTCTCATAACTCAAGTACAATCAAGTTGTGAAGGAACTTGGGCCCATGTCCTTCGAACTTAATAAGCTCGGATGTTTTCCCTAGATGTATGTGTATACATTTATACACGTGACTATATCACGTAAAATTTAAGGATTTTCATGTCTTTTTTTTTACCCAAAAAGTATTTTTAAGAGAAAGAGCACATGCTCGATTATGCTTGAATTAGGTTAAGCAAGCTTGTGGAATTGGGTATTGGCCCGCCCAATCTTCACTTGACTAAATACTCAAGTGGCTCAAAGTTCAAGTTCGAGCTCGAGCTTGAGCTCCAGCTCAATTCAAAATTAGAGGAGTCAATTCCAAAGTAATTATCAAGTGTAGCTCAAACTACCTATCAATAGTTTGACTACCACTTCTCTTTGAATCTACCTACTTATTCAACTTATTCATTATTTAATTAAATAAAATATCGGATATCTAAAATACGTAATGACCGATGGTAGATTCATCTATAAAATAAAATTCCCATTAATCTTTTAAACTTTAAACCATTTTATATTCCAAAAACAAGGTAAAAAATCTGCAATTTTTTCCTTGGATAATGTCCAGGCCGTTTTCCTTTCACCCTATTTTTGGTAAATACCAAAAAAAGAAAAGACACGTTGGACACGTGCACATCCTTATCATCATCGTGAAGCTGTTTTTGAATCCCAAAGTAACCATCAAGTACACTCGAACTACGTACCAATAGTTTAACTCTGTAAGACTTCTTTTTGAATCTACCTACTCTTGCAACTTGATTGTTATTTAATTGAATAAAATATCCAATATCTAAATACGTAATGACCGGTGATATATTCGCATATATTCTCATAACTCAAGTACAATTGAGTTATAGTGACAATATCACATAAATCAAAGGATTTTCATGTCTTTTTTTTATACATAAAAAATATTTTTGAGAGAAATAACACATGTTTTTTTTTTTGGTCAAAAAGTAACACACGTTTGATTAGCTTGGATTAGACAAAGCAAGCCTATCAACTTGGATATTTGGTCAGCTTGACCTTCACTTGACTAAATACTTGAGTGGCTCCAATTCCAACTCGAGCTCGATTCAAAATAAGAAAAGTCAATTCCAAAATAACCATCGAGTGTAGGTTAAACTATTAACCCATGTAACTTATTCGTTATTTAATTGAATAAAATACTTAATATCTTAAATACAAAATAATTGGTGAGATTCATCTATAAAATTTCCATTGAACTTTTAAACTTTAAACCATTTTTTTTTTGGTGAAATGATATCATTTAAGGGTTATATCGCTTTAAACCATTTTATATCCCGAAAAGAAGGTAAAAAAATCTGCAATTTTTTTTTTCCTTGGATAACTTCCATTCCGTTTTCATCTCACTCTATTTTTGGCAAAAAACCAGAAAAAGAAACGACACACACATGCGGATCCTCGTCATCATCGCCATCGTCCCCGACCCATTTATTGTAAAGTAAATATAATATGCGCCATCTCCGAAGCCGAGACCGGTCGTTATGTCCTTCCGCCGCCATCTCCTTCTTCAACACCAACGGTCAATACAATAGCAACAACCTCTTCTCAATCCTCTCGTCGTCCATGGCCATTCGCGATCTCTGAAGATTCGAACCGCTTCGTGAGGAGGAGGAGGAGGACGACGACGCGGCGGCGGCGGCGGCGGTGGCGGGAGGGTCTTGTGGAGAGAGGTTTCGGGGTTCGAGGAGCTTCGAGATGAGCGCCATCGAGGAAGTCGAGGACGACCGGGGGGAGCTGAGGAAGCCGTTCCTCCACACGGGGAGCTGGTACAAGATGCAGGGGATGGGGTCGCGGCAGTCCAGCATCACCGGATCGGCGCAGGTCCTCCGCGACGGCTCCGTCTCCGTCCTCCTCTGCGTCCTGATCGTTGCCCTCGGCCCCATCCAGTTCGGATTCAGCGTAAGCGCCCGAATCTTGCACGATGCGATGCCTTCTTCTCGTCTACCTACCTGTCGGCCTGTGAGTCTTTTGTGCTGTTTTTCGGCTTTCAGTGCGGATACTCGTCTCCTACGGAAGAGGACATAATGAGCGACCTGGGCCTCTCGCTCTCGCAGGTTCGACTCGCTCCAGGAACTGAAATGAAATCTTTCGTGTTTCGGTTTTGAATCTGCTTTTGATTGTTGACTGATGCGATTTCTTCTCGATCCCGGAACAATGCTGGATGTAGTTTTCGCTGTTTGGGTCGTTGGTGAATGTGGGAGCTATGATCGGGGCAATCACGAGCGGCCAAATTGCGGAGTACATCGGTCGGAAAGGGGTAATGCCGCTCATTTCGATCAGCTGCCCTTTTTTCATAGGGGTTTCTTTTATCTTTTGTCTTAGTCAAGTGTAAGCAATTTCCGCCTAGGTTCTAGTTCTTGTGGCTCTTTGCTCTTCTGCCGGAACTTTCGTTTGGATAATGTGACTGATTTTTGGAGATTTTCAGCACTGAACAATCAGCATCCTGAAAAAAAAAAGCATAAGATGCTCGGTTTGAAGAAATTTACGTTTTAGATTTGATGGAGCTTTTGGAATCATTTGAGTACCTTTCGTTAAGCTATAAGTAGAGGTTGAGGAGTTGGTCTGTGCCCCCAAGCCTTTTCCATGGCTTTTGGCTTTTCAGCATGAGGCTCTAAAGCTTCACTAGTTTTCTATTGCTTATTATGGGTGAAGCTGCTGATGTAATTCACTGCATAAAACAAATTGCTGCATATGGTGAATGAATACCAGTACAATCTAACAAAATATTATCACTCTGGAACTTTATTGCTAATTTCTTGATTTGCTGGGCTACCTGTTCCTTCTAAATGTCCAAAACAAACGTTACTATGATTGCTTTTGTTATGTATTCTGTGATTCTTGTGTGGACACTGTCAATATCTAACCATGTTTAACTGCAGTCTCTGATGATCGCTGCAGTCCCTAATGTTATAGGGTGGCTGGCTATATCATTTGCCAAGGTGAGTGATCATTATGCTCAGATAATTCATGAAACTCAATCAATCACAGCAGCATCCTTATGTACCACTTGGCTGCTTCTGTAGGATTCCTCATTCTTATACATGGGGAGGTTGTTGGAGGGATTTGGTGTGGGTATAATTTCTTATACGGTAATCTTTCAAAAACTCATTTTTATTAAACCCTTTGCATTTGCACTTGGCTGCAGTGTGACAAATCTCAATTCTGGCCCTTCTTGGTATATATAGGTGCCGATATATATAGCTGAGATAGCACCTCAGAACATGAGAGGAACCCTGGGTTCTGTGAATCAGGTCAACACACCTACCGCAAATTTTCTGCTTGATGTGATACCTTTTCTTTTAATAATTTTGATGTAGTTTTGACATAATTATGGAAAATGTTTCATTTCCTTTTCTTTTAGTAGCTCTCAGTTACAGCAGGCCTTTTGTTAGCTTACTTTTTCGGACTATTTCTCAGCTGGAGGATCCTTGCTGTCTTTGGTAAGTCCATGAAGAGAAAATCTATTATTGAAAGAGAAGTATATAATGCTAGATGTACTAAACTTCTGACACCCTTACAAGACTTCCAACACAAAAAAAGCATTTTTTGTCTTTTTTTTTGCTAACAACATAAAAAGCTTTTGGACATTTGTAATTCCCACATCAATTGTTATTAATTAATTTTGATCTTAACTCTCCCTGCTATACTGAACAAAATGCCCATTTGCTTTACGAATGGTGGCGTTTCTGTTATAAGGTCATTGGCCAAGTACACTGATTAGTTTTCTGATGCCATGAATTTGGTGACACTCTACTCACTTATATCTAGTTATTTTCTTTATTATTGATTTTGAACATCTTTTGCAGGGTCTCTTCCATGTTTAATATTGATTCCCGGCTTATTTTTCATCCCAGAGTCTCCTCGATGGTTGGTATGAAATCTGATGTGGCCTTTTCTGTATTTTACTCAACCCCACCCCCCCGAGTAACTTCCTGCTCTCATTTCTTCATTTGCTGCTTTCTTATGTTGCTCTTCTGCTTTATTTTCTTTGGAATTTAAAATGCTGCAGGCCAAAATGGGTTTGATGGAGGACTTTGAAGCCTCTCTGCAGGTCCTCCGGGGATATGATACTGATATTTCCCTTGAAGTTAATGAAATCAAGGTATTAAAAATCTTTTGCAACTTGAATGGCGTGACCTAATAGATATGTGTCATTTATGCAGTTCTTTGAGCCTTTTCTCATGCAAAAGAACTTAAGATAGTTAGCCAAAGTTAATTGATCTACATATGTCTCAATTCCTCTCTTTACGAAGTAGGATCAATTATAATGAGTTATATACTAATGAGTTATGTACTTCACATAGAGATCTGTTGCATCAGCAAGCAAAAAAACAACGATTAGTTTTGCAGAGCTCAAGCGGAAAAGATATTGGTTTCCTTTAATGGTAAATGTTTAACTTGAATTTTCCTTGAACTTCATCATCTCATACCTTGACATCTCATCCTTTCCTGTGTCAAATATATGTGTTGCAGGTAGGTATTGGACTTCTTGGGCTCCAGCAACTCAGTGGCATCAATGGTGTTTTATTCTATTCCACCACAATATTTGAAAATGCAGGTGGCGATCAATTGTGTTGCAGTGCAGCCTCTATTTCATCTAATTAGAGCAAAGAAGTGAATTTATTAGAACCTGCAACTTTAAATTTTTCTCCTTCTTCAATGCTACTGTTAAGGACAAAGTGAAAATCTATTAATCATGATCCTCCCCAAAAAATTCATTTGTCTGTCCATTTTTGGTTGAGGATGCTGATGTCACATTATATTAGATTTATTTAAACAGATTAGTAATTAAATGTTTTCTTTTTCTATTTAAATAAACTTGAATAGAGGACTATCAATTTAAGCTCGAGAAAAGAAGAATAATACCCTAAGCTTGAGCTATGCAAAATTGTGAAAGAATTTACTGATATTATTACCAAGAGTTCAACCAATTAGCCTGTTTCATTTCCTGGGGGATGGCAGATTCTAGAAGCCTGCAATGAAACAAGAAATTTCTTTTAGATTCTGCTTTAGTCAGGATGAACAAAGCCATAGTGATACTTGCTGTTGCTCTGATAGCATCTGTTGACTGATGCAACCAATAGAGCTTCTCTTGGTTGATTAGGGTCTTCCATTAATGTGCATTAATTTTGAATAGGGATTTCTTCAAGTAATCTCGCAAGTGTTGGAGTTGGTGTTATCCAGGTAATTTGGTGATTCTTTCGGTCTTCTTCTGCAGCAGTTAAACAATACAAAATACTTTTGACCTAATCTGAGGTGTAAGGACCTTTCGTGCTGTAGGTTCTTGCCACTGGGGTTACCACTTGGCTCCTGGATAAAGCAGGCCGGAGGCTGCTTCTAATAGTGCGTATGACTAAATTCTAACTAAAGTTGAGATTCTCTAAAACACGCTCAAATTGGTTATTTAAATCGTTGTTGCAGATATCCTCATCTGCAATGACTTTGAGCCTTCTTTTTGTGGCTGTAGCGTTCTATATAGAGGTCAGTAATACTGTTAGTACAACCCTCTCTTTTCTGATGCAATATCTGCTATCCTGAGGCAATCGTTCTTCCATATTCCAGAGTTCTGCTTCAGAAGACTCTAAATTATACAGCATAATGGGAATATTGGCCCTGGTTGGGGTTGTGGTATGACAATTTGTACTCACTGTCTGTACTTATTCATGTGCTTAATAAGTTTAAGGGTATGTTTTGAGCATCTTTATGTCCAGGCTTTTGTGGTTGCCTTCTCTCTGGGATTGGGAGCTATCCCATGGCTTATCATGTCTGAGGTAAGCACAATTTACTTTTTTACTAAATCCAAGAGTAGAGAATTCTCCTTCAGGTTTTAGAATTTACTTATTTATCCTAAAGGTTCTGTAGCAAAGAATTTTTCCGGGCTTGTCAACATCATTTCCAACTTAACAAATGGCAGTTCAACAAATCCATAGAACTTGATGGGCTAAGATCAAGTCATTTTTTACCTTGCATAGATCCATAGTCACAATAAACTAACGACAGAAAATATGTCCTAGCATCTTGTATTTCATGTATATTAACTCAAATATTAATTCTTTTTGAACATCAGATTCTTCCAGTAAATATTAAGGGCCTCGGCGGCAGCGTAGCAGTGTTGGCAAACTGGACAGCGTCATGGGTAATCACGATGACCGCAAACTTACTGTTGGATTGGAGCACCGGAGGTACTCTCTCGCTCTCCCCTGCAACACACTCTGTCGTCCTTAACAGTTATTCCTGACATGGCCTTTGCAATTTTCTACAGGTACCTTCACAATCTACGCAGTTGTGGCTGCTTCTATCCTTCTCTTTGTGATACTCTTTGTTCCAGAAACTAAGGGAAGAACTCTGGAAGAGATTCAGTCATCGTTCAGATGATTCTTGCCTCCTCTTGTGACATTGATTTTTGCTGTTCAATAATACGTGCACAGAGAGAGAGAGAGGGAGAAAGAGAGATCGCAATTATTCATTGACCTTCATTCAACAGAGATTTTGGATATGTTTTTCAAGTTTTGGAACTTCATTTACTTAAGGAATCGCTAAAATGAACCAGGCTATGTAGTATGAGCATACAACAAATCATTGACAAGATCAAAAGTTACTGGCGGAATTAGCAGGTGGCTTGATACTCGAGATAATGGAGCCAACTGGGTCTCATGTTTTCTTCTTTAATGAAATTTGATGCAACGAGTTATTTGATTCTCTGGTTGATTGAGAAACCACACGCGTACTGCAATGCAAACAATTTTCCTCCATGGCATACACAAACTCACATGGCAAGCATCAAGCATTGGCAGGGACATGAGAGTTAAAGGGATTGCAGCCTCTTCTAAATTTCGCTTTGTATGACGACAAAACGAACCCCAGATAAGCAAATGTCTATTCTTGGAGCTGCCCTTGCTAATCTCATGAATAAGGTAAGACACGAGCAAAAAAAATCAAGCGGTATGATTTAAATATAAGATAGTTTGCATTTGATGGCAAAAACTTGGTGTGGTCTTTCTCGCCAAAATGAAAAAGAAATATTTTACCTTCACAAATCAAAGATTCAAAACAAATTTAAATTAAAAGTTAATCCAAACTCTAGAAAAATCGATAGTTAGTGATGAATGATGCATTTAAGGCATATGAAAAATTTATAATTTTTTTTCAAAGGACGGGGTTACTTTTAGAAATGATTTTCCCGATCGATTCCGGTTTTATTAGGATGTTAAAGGGACAATACCTTTTTTTCCAATTTGATTAAGGCGAACTTGTGCATTAGTAGACCAAAAAACAAGAAAATGCAAATTCACCACTAAAGAAGAAAAAATGCAAATAAATTGGGCTTTCGGCCCACCCTCAATCCGTAGCCATTTATTGGGCTTTGGTTTGGGCCCAATTCGTTTTCCTCTTTCCTGCGCCTCCCTCCTCCCTCCTCCCGCCAACGCGTCGTTGTGCCTGTTAAACCCTAACGCCGGCTAAAGCCCCTCCGTCTGCGTTCTGAGCTTCCAGCGAATTCAGCAACACTCTTCCGGGCAAAAATCGGAAGCTTCAGAAGCCGCGAAGAAAGGGGGCGGCGAAAATGGAGGTTGATTCGTCGACCGACCCGATCGCGTCGAAGGCCGAAGAGCTGCTGAAGGAAGTCGGGGTCGATTACTCCCTTCGTTCACCAAGCTCGTCGACGACGCGGTTTCCGCCATAAAAGACGCCATCGCCAAGATTCCCGACGACTTGCAGGTTCGGCTCGTTGTTCTCGACCGTAAAGTCCGCAGCTTTTTTTGTAGCTTCGCAGAACTGAACTGCCGAGGCGGCTTTTTTTTTTTTTCCGATTTTTTGCGTGGCCTGATTATGGGAAGATCAAAGAAAGGAAAAAGAAAATGCGTCATTAGTATTGGCGACACTTGTGCAGGTCACAGCAGACTTGGCTCCGGCTTTTGTGAGGGACGTCGGGGCAGATAAAGTCGAGTTCGAGTTCAAGAAGCCGACGTCCATTGACATCGGGGGCAGCTACGCGACGCGTTGCATTGCGAAGCCTGATGTGAATATAGATCTTTTCATTGGGTTGCCAAAGGTACTTCTCTGGGTGATTTCCTCAATACCATTCAGGTCCGTTGTAGTGGAATGTGGGCTAATTGGGAGCATGTGTTAATTGTTGGGCTCGTTTGGGACAATTGATGCTGGACTTCACCAATTATAATTGAATGAGTCTCTCGTTACCTCTGCTTCTATGTGGACAGGGTGAGGTCCTTGGTAGAATTAAATACAGGTTAGGGCCTTTTGGTAAACCAAGTTCTGCCGTGTAGTTTGTGTCAAAATAACTTAACATTTTATCAGTATATAATACAAAACTGCTTAGCTTCACTTGTATGCATCACCTAGGCCATAGCATAAAAGAGGACAATTCTATTACATGGAGATAAAAAATAATCTAAAGGTCATGCATCTCATTTGTAGTTGATGAAGTGTAGGGTAAGCAGTTCCAAGTTCTGTAGGTATAACATTCTTATTTTTTAGAACCTCGAACCTTGGAACTTGGAACCTATCCCGTTTTAGGTTCGAAGGTCAATTCTAGGTTCCACCTAGGTTCTACTTGTATTATAATTGAACAATTGCTATAAATCATCATCTTTAATGACCACACTCACTAATGAAACATTAATAAAGTAAAAGTCTCAGTCATAAAATGAAAGTTCAGACTAGTGGTTCCAAATTATACACTCATCATCAAATGCCGTGGAATAGCACGGGATCACGCGAAGACATAGATAATGAAAAACACAAAATCTTGTTTTAGGTTCTACTGAACTAGAATTTGAAATCTACCTGTTGAAACAGGTTCCTCAATTTCTGGAACTTGGAACATACTCAATATACCTTGGAACTTGGAACCGGATAAGTTCCCAGAGGTCTGGTTCTTTGGTTCCAGGTTCTACTCAGGAACCATGCTCCCCCTAATGAGGTGCTCACACATGCACACAAAAGACGAGGTGTCATAGTCAATCTACAGTGGTTGTTCTTATGCACTCGGCATATCTGGTTTTGATGCTTCCACTTAAGGAAGACACAGTTATGAATACTAGTCTGGTTTATTTCAGATGAAGGGTTCAGATCTTTTTGTCCAACTTTGCTGGTCATGCTTGGTCGAGTTGTCCATAATGTTCTGACTATGATATGAATGTCTTATCTACAGGAATGTTTCCATGAAAAAGATTATCTGGATCATCGATACTTTGCCAAACGATGCTTATACCTCTGCACAATAAAAAAATATTTGAAGCTCTCTAGATCATTCAGGCAAGATTGAGTGGTCCTTCCTCCAAAATGAGGCTCGAAAACCTGTGTTAATAGTACATCCAGGTGGGATTTCCTTTTCTGCATCAGCTTCATTTGCACTATTTAAACGAGGCTGATCATTAGTTCCTTGTTTTGATATTAATATGACTTTAAAAACACAAGCTGAATTGTAAATTCCATCCTTTTGTGTCTTAGCTGCAAAGCCTGTTGAAGTTCCGGGATTCTTTGTCCGATTAATTCCTACCGCCAAATCCTTATTCAATATTTCAAAGTTGAACTTGAACCGCAGCAACATCCGTGCTCTCAATCAAGGTTGTATTTTGCCTTAAGCTCGGATTCTGTATGTATGGTAATGTGTTTACTGAAACTGACATGTTACTTCTTGGAAAAGGTACTGCTCAAGCCACACCGACATACAATACTAGTATTTTGGAGGACATGTTTATGGAGAATAATGTAGAGTTACTAAACAAAACGCTTGTTGGATGTAAGGAATTAAGGGAGGCAGTAATTTTGCTCAAAGTATGACTCTAAAAGATTTGGTGATTTAATGTTGTTGAGTAATTTACTGGCGGATGAAATAATGCATAATGCTTTTATCCACAGGTCTGGGCCCGGCAGAGGAGTTCCTTGTACATCCACGATTGTTTAAATGGATTTTTAATCTCTGTCATTATTTCATACCTTGTAAACTCTGGCAAGGCTAACAACTCACTGAAAGCAATGCAGATATTCCGCATTACACTTGACTTCATTGGTATGTTAATATTGCTCTCTCCCCACCAATCATCTGTTGTTACCACTTTGTGCAGTAATCAAGCTTCTGGCTAGCTTGGGAACAAGAGTTTCTTTGAGTTGTTTGTTAATTTATTCCGAAATGCAACCATTTTTCTGCATAATTAATGAGAAAGACAAGGAAAGAAAAATTTGATTTAGATTGAGAAGATAAAGTGGTATAAGGAGATTTTAGCCAGGGACTCACACAAACTTTAGTCAAAGATGTTGTAGCATATCTTATAGAGTACCTTCAACTTTAAATGTTACTGAAGGGAGCGCCCCTCATGTGCAGTTGGAAACCATAGAACAATGTCTAAGCAGGTTCCTGAAGCTATCAGATGCTACTGCCAATCTCAGGACACACTGGGAGTGACAGATAGGATGATTCTTCACATTGTAAAGTGGAAATCCATTTAGAAAATAACCATCAGTGGTTTTCCTATCCTTAAACAGCTTTGGCCTCAATGAAGAACTGCCCTATGATTATCCCCATCTGTGCAATTACCTGACATGAGAGCTTGAACTTGAAGGAAGCAAATCTCAGATTTGATAAATCTAGTCGAGTACTATAAGTTTTGAAGGTTGAGGGTGTAGGTTGAGCGATCAATACATTTTTGGGTTTACTGTAAGCAGCTATTAGAATCAGCTGTTATTCTAAGTTGAAGTTTGGTTATCAAATTGGATGCTTTATATTTTCATCTGAGTTTGTTTGGCAGCCGAGAAATTTTATTCTGTTGGTAGATTCTAATAGTATGATTGAGTTCTTACAGTTTATTTTCTTGCAGCCAATTCAAAATTATGGAAGCATGGACTTTTCTTTCAAGGAGAGGGAGAGAATGGTATATTGAAGGAGGTCTGATTTCTTCTTTTAATTTTTTCCTTTTGATATTGCATGTCATCTTTTTTGCAAAGTGGGGGTGGGGAAGGAAGGGGGGAGAGAGAGAAGTTAATATAGCTGCTGAGTTCTATCGTGAAGTGGCATGTAGTACCTAGTTCAGGCAAGATTTTGGACCTTCGAGAATTGTACTTGTGTTAGATTTCTAGTTAGGGTGCCCTTCGGCTTATGGAAACATACTTTGTCTTTTCTCATTAGATGTTATATACAAGGTGGTTGATTTCATTTGAGGAGTGCAGTATACTAAGAGGTCACCAATGTCATTGTGAGTTCCTTCTGGATGTTATTGGCTTGTGCAGCTTAACATGCACTTCGTGTTCATTAACGCAGGAGAGGACTCAATTAATGAATCTTTTCCCAGTAGTCATATGCAATACATCTGCTCCTCTTAATTTGGCTTTTCGCATAGCAGACAATGGTTTCCTTGAGGTAATAAATCTTGTTTTGATTTATTGTTTGCATCACATTTTAGCCTCTTTTATTTTATTTTATTTTATTTTTTAAATTTCTCAGTCTAAATTTTTGTCAATTGGTATATCATATAATGAGCTCCAGCTCCAACATGAGGCTGCTTTGACCCTCAAATGCATGGAGAAGTGTAAAGATGGTGGTTTCGAGGAGATTTTTATTACCAAGGTCGACTTTCCTGCTAAATATGATCTATGCTTAAGGTAAGCCACATGACACTATTGAACCTTCACTACTAGCATGACTGCATTTTGTTTCTGCAAAATATTGTTGGCTCCTGCTCTTCATGATCTGTATTTGCCAAATCGTGTGCTTTTGTGATGCCTTTCTTTTGCTTTTCAATAAATGAAGAGTGAATATTGTGTGCTTTTGTGATGGAAATACAAGAAGAAAAAAATCAAATCTACATATGGAACTTTAAACAAACCTCTACAAATAAGTTCCTTATGGCCTAAATTTCATCGATTAGTGACAGCTGGAAAAACTTGCAACTAGCAGCTTAGATGCTTAACTTCTAGTTATGAAGAGAAGACTATGGCCCAGGGGTACCAACCAACCTTCACCAATATGGAGTTTAGATCCAAGTCTTAGGACTCTTTGCCATGACGTACCACAAACATTAAAAAGATAACCTCAGTTCTGATGAAGACGAAGTCCTCTTATTTCCCTTTGAACTCGATGTTAATTCTTGATTTAGTACAGTTTCTGATTTTCACATAGATGGAGCATGATTGTGTTTGCAAGTCCTTTTGGGCCATGCTCTTATGTTATCAATTGTGAGATCTGGGCCTGTCAAATGCTTAGTAATTCCTGCATCTGATCCCAAATCCAAGCCCAATTGTCATCAAGGACCATCAGATTCTAGTGTTGGACCATACTGGAGCTGTCCATTGAACTGTTTACTAATAAATCCTAGTAAATGGCTTATTATCAATTGTGAGTGTGATAACTTGTGTACAAATGTACTGTTCTACCTACTCTACCATATTTTTATATTCACACATTTAAGGCATTACCACCACATTGGCCGAGTAGTTGACATGGTGGGGAGTGTGGGGGTGAGGGAACCAAATCCTATTACCAACAAATATCTACTTTAACTGTCAACAAAAATTAAGCCAGTGGTGCTTCTAAGAGTCTACTTGGGTCATAACTGTGAAGGCACCATATTTGCTTCATAGAGCGTGGCCTGTTTATTTTCTTTTGAAGTTGAGAACCACACTTTTGGAAACTAGAATTCAATATGCTTTACCTTGGGGATGCAAATGCAGATGCATCTGTTCTTGTACAGCTGGCAATAGGGGCGCTAAGCCAGAGGTGCTTCTAGGAGTCTACTTGGGCACTTTTTGTTGGAAACTCAGCTTGGGTGACTTTTATTTGTTATGGAGTTTGACTCGAGTTGAGATAACAACTTGAGTTAGGTGGCTTGCTAGCAGAATCAAGTAGTTAACATCTCATTTATTTGTTGTGATATATTTTACATGCATGACAACAAATGCATACAAGTTCCACAAATGCGATCAAGTTTGAGTTGATTTTGGTATCATACCTGAGCTATATGCTAATGTAATCAGCAAGTGACTCAAAGCAACTGGCAGATTGTGAGTTGGGAATAGCTGAACTGTAGACTTATATACTGAAAAACCATTATTATACTATCATGAAATTGATGGAAGCAATCACTTTTCTCATTTCTTTCATTTTTCCAATCAGACTGTTTGGTATAGTTCTTATGATTTCTGGGTCCTTCTATAATCAGCAATGGTATTTGGTCATGTACATATTATAATCTTCCTTGCTAATAGCTTTCACATATTTGGTCTCTAGGATTAACTTGAAGGAAAATAAAGAGGTGTTTGCATCTGGCTTTTGCTTGGACAAGGAATGCTGGAGATTATATGAGCAAAAGATGCAATCAGTGTTACATCAAGGACTGAGTGATCGAGCAAAGATTGTTCGTGTTGCGTGGAAAAATACCCCTTCTGAGTATAGTATAGAAAATGTATTAACTGGATTTTTCTTTTTTCTGGGGTCTTTAAGTCATTTAACTATCTCCATTTGAATTTAATGATCTTTGTATGTGGATATCTCCATTTGAATTTAATGATTCCAGGGATTATCAACACTTGGTAAAGAGCCATTATTTGTTGGAATTTCCATAAGCTCCCCAGATAAAGCTTTTAGAGTGGTCAACATAGGCCCTAATGCTGAGAACAAGGAGGAGGTATCTCATCTGTTTCCTTCTCATGTTAATGCGGAAAGTTCTCGTTATTCAACTATAGACTTCATTTACTTGTTTGCTAGGCCCTCAAATTCCGAAAGTTCTGGGGGGAGAGGGCAGAGCTTCGGCGATTTAAGGATGGCACAATTGCAGAAAGCACAGGCAAGGCAATTTTGTATTTTCTGTGAGTGAATGCTTCTGAAAGCGATTCCTTTGCCTTGATGAACAACAATTGGCACCTTTTACCTTTGCAGTATGGGATTGTCAACCATGGACAAGACATCTCATTATAAAAAGGATTGTGGAATACATACTTACACGACATTTCTCTCTCTCAAATGAAAACATAATACATTATGTGGATCAGCTTGATTTCTGTTTGCTTCATGGTGTTGAAGGTAGCTTTGCCTCTTCTTTATGGTTGCTTGGATTTTCTTTTCTCAAAGTTCTGCCTGTTATACTTTTTTTCTTTCTTTTGAATATGTTTATTGTGCTTACCATGTTAAATTGGTTAGATCCCATGGCATTTTTGGATACTTGATTCGAGCATTTGAGGTTTTGTCTAAACACTTGCGGCTCATTGAAGATATCCCTTTAAAGGTCTCTAGTGTGCAGCCTCTGGACTCAGGTACAGTCTCTTTCCTCAGGACTTAGTACAGTTTGTAGATGTATGATTATTGTTGTCATCTAATTTTATTTTTTTTTAATTGGCATCGACATCCATTTTGTGTACTTGGTGGTTCTGGGTATGTATCAGTCTATCTTTTTTTTTTTTTAGCACATAATATTGATGTAACCAAATGAAAAGCCCACTGTAACATGCAAATGGAATGATGTCATTTACTACGCTGATTCAACTTTGAGGTTTTTCCAGCTCACCTGTGTATGTAGAAGCAGACAGATCAGAGATTTTGGTGCTAGGAATAGAGACCGGCAATATGACCACTGTTCTTTAAAGAAGTTTATAGGGTTTTCCTCCTATTTTGAATTAATATCTCAACTCACAATTAGAAATCTATCATATTAGGCTGGTCCTTTTATTTGAAATACTACAAAATGCTGGATTTATTAGATGAAATGTGGTCCTTTGAAACTGGCGGTGTGAGCAGAATGTAGGCGGTGATCTTATTTTACTCCAGGCTTTCTTCATGGGAGCCAACAGAGGGCAAAATGCAGTTGAGTTCTTACTTGTGTTCACAGCTTTCAGGTTCACATCTGTTTTTCCTCCGGAACCTCATCCAGTGATTGCTGAGAAGAGCGAGCTCCCTAGACAAGTTAGGCAGATTCCATTGTGCATTCAACCCCTGGAAGTGATGATTCAGGCATGTTCATTCGTTCAGCTCTCAATGGATGTTACTGATGAATTTATGTGCTCTGACTTATTGGTATTGGCTTATTTAGTTGGAAGGTTCTGGGAATTGGCCAATGGATGATGTAGCGGTTGAGAAAACTAAAATTGCTTTTCTTCTTAAAATTGCAGAAAGGTAGGTATTTCAGTTCAGTTTTGTGAAATTTGATTATCTTTAAAACTTATGATTTTATGTGCTTTATTGCAGTCTCCAGAATACTTATGGAATGACATGTTCTGCAAGTGAGGATGATGTAGATGTGTTAATGTCTGGATTTGCCTTTCGTCTTAAAATCTTGCATGAGAGGGGCTTGAGTTTGTTGAAGAGAGAAGGTAAGTTCTAGTACTCCTAATGCGACTGCTTGTTTGTAGTTCTGCATTTCAGGAACTATTTACTTTATCACACTTGTTTTGCAGTTGGAAGCGATCAAGGGAAGCAAGCCTCTTCTGTAGATAAGAAACTTTTCATTCATGGCCAGCATGCTAGCATGATTAATGGGTTGCAGGGTTGTTACCAATTATATGGGCCAGTTGTCCGGTAGGATGTTCATTTTTTACTTCCCTGCTGGTTATTTTTGTTGCAACAGTATTTTGATTTTGGGTGTACCTTTGTTCTGCAATGTAAGGCTGGCAAAAAGGTGGGTGGCTTCACATCTCTTTTCAGCTTGCCTAAAGGAAGAGTCAGTTGAGCTACTGGTCGCGTATCTCTTTCTGAAGCCTTTTCCATTTACTGCTCCCTGCTCACGGATCACTGGCTTCTTGAGGTTGAGTTGCTCTTAATTTCATCAAAGATTTCACTGATTTCTACTGTGTGAACCAACAATTTGCACTTGTTCCTGTTATTCTACTTTTACTCTTCACATGATTGGCAACTATACTCGTAGCTCACTTCCTAGGCTGTGTTAGAAATTGTTCTTTCATACTTGTTAAATTGAGTATGTGTCATAGGATCTCTAATGAAGATACCATGTCCTTCTTGGATCGTTATGATAATCACTTTAGCTGTGAAGGTGCTTACTGGCTTTCTGTTTAGCAGCAGTTTCTATCATGCAAAGGCTTGCAAGCTGATACATGGATGCTGTGGGTTGATTGTAGTTATTACCTTCTTTTTATTATGTACTGTTAGTAGTGGCGTGTTGTTGCCGGTGGACATAGTAGATAAGCTGCGAATTTCCTTATTATAATTACCAGTTAGTAAGAGCTGATGCCATCACCTGTGAGCAAAGCTGTAAAATGCTGAAGCTCAATTTGACTTTATATTTGTTCTCCTCCAGTTTGTTATGCTTGTTTACACCCTCAAATACAGTATAATCAGTCCCAAATGGTAAGCCTATTTATGTGGGCTGCATCACACTCTCAGATATATTCTTATTGAGCCTATTCATTAAAACAATGTATCTTTTGTTGTATAATCCCATTGGTTGATGTGGGGTAGTGCTTGAAATCAGGAAAGTGTTTAGTAATATTTCCATTGATAACTTGGATACAGGTTCCTGAGGTTGCTGTCAGAGTATGATTGGACCTTCTCTCCCTTAGTTGTTGACATAAATAATGATTTGGGCCCAAATGATGAGAAAGAGATCAATGTAAGTGATGAGTCCGAATAATTGCTTATCATGGGGAGCGTTAAAATTTTCTGGTGAAGTGAATGTTCTTTTGTTGCTAAGATTGGTCATGTACAAACTCTCTAGGAAAATTTCATGATGAGTAGAAAGATTTATGACCAGAATCCACAAGCTGTAGACCCTCCAATGTTCATTTGGTACAGCATATGACAAGGCATCTGAAGCTTGGACCAGATCCTCACCCAATTTCCTGGTGAGTAGTTCCTCCGTCATCTATCAGATCACTAAAGTTTTAAGAATGGGGAAAACAGTAGGCTAGAGGAGGTGTGAATCATGTGAGGGTTAATAAAGCAAATGCTGCTCCTAGAATTTATATGTCCATTTGGTGCATATCATAGACCATTCTCTTCAACAACCTGCCACTGTTTTTTCTGAAAATCTAGTTTTTATTTGCACTATTGATTTTTCTATCAAGACATCCATGTTCATATAGGTGAGGAAGGAGTGTGTCTGGCAAAATCTGCACCCTAACTTTCTAGATGCAAATTCTGAAGGGGGGAAAATAGAAAAAATTTGTAAAAAGCCTGTCCATGTGCAATCCGATAATTTCCACATTGAATGTGGTTTGAAATGGCTAATTTTATTGCATGCAGTACCTATTTCTGACGGTACTTTTGTGATTATTGGAAAAAGGAACTCAAAAGGTTGGTGGCTTATGCCAGAAGCAGTGCAAATTTGTTGACGAAACTAATATTGAATGATCAGATCGATACTTACAGATGGGAGGTGAGCAATTTATGTTTTAGTTGAATATCTAATTGTTGTTGTGATTGACTCATTTCCACCAACAATGATATGTCACATATTTTTCCCTGTAGTGCCTTTTCCGGACTCCTTTGAGCAACTATGATGCTGTCATTCTTCTACATAGGAATAAACTGCCTTACCCACAACATCTGCTTTTCCCATCTGAAATGAATGGAGGTACTTAGGAGGGTTTGAGTTGCTCTGTGCTACCTCTTTTCTACTTTTTACTTTTGACACAAGTTTTTACTGTTGCTATACTTTGGCAGGGAAAACTGTAGCACTAGGGACTGCTAGTAAAGCTTTTCGCCCCTTTATGACATCAAAAGACTTGAAGGGTAACTTGGAAGAAATAAAAAATAAGCTTATGGTAAAGTTTGATCCTTTGCAGTATTTTCTTGAGGACTTACAGGTAATTGCTGCTGAATGCTTTGATTTTGGATCATACATCAAGGAATTCTTTTTCTCCTCATGTTGTGATTCAATTTTCATAGAGAGAGTTCCCGGAAACATTCAAATTGTGGTATGATTCTCTCGGTGGTGATGCAATAGGCCTCACATGGGAAAGATCTGGACTGGTACATTTTGGCTTTTTCACCAAATTTATTCTTGGTGCAACAATGCCTAGTTTTTTGTCTCATTAACCTGGTCTATATCCCTTTGCAATTTGCAGAAACGTGCACGTGACGAGGAAGGTGAGGGAAGGAGCGACCCAGTAGATATGCTAAAAACTGTCGGTGAGGTTGGGAAGGGTTTCGTGAGGAGTGTATATTTACTCAAGGCTCCAAGGCTCATGAACTGAAAAAAGTCTTCAATTCCAAGGATCTCGGATAAGGGCATGTTCTGTGTTGTACTTTTACTTTCTAGTTATTCCCTCGCACATATTCTCCACATAGTTACTCAGAGAATGAAAGGAAATAGGTCTTCTTGGGTGAGTGGTGTATTTTTGTTTAAACGGCTTAGTTTACCTAGGATATTTTGCGGCTGCAGGTTATTGTGATACATGAGAGTAGAAAGTAACTTGTATCCTAACAACAAACTTTCAAATGTATGTAAAAGTTTTGGCACGGTTGATTTTTATTCAATAACACTAGATTTTGCACACAGGAAATGGCACACTGTTCATTTTTCGACTTGGTTTTTATTATTCTACTGTGTGGATCATATATTTGCTTTGGATTCAAATCAATTGCTTGACTTAATTCAAGCATCGGGTATCGATATACATCTCTTGAAGTGTCTCATCAGCAGAATGAAAATAGTACAAGAATATATCTCATTGAACAGTATCTAGAAATTATGACTGTTCATTCTTGACACTTTGTGATGAATGCACAAAACTTTTCACATTTCTTGAGACATAATGATACCATCTAAGCTCAATTATCATTGCCATCTTCCTGGCAATGATACAGGTGCAACACGATTTTTTCCTGACCGAAAGATTTTCTGTATCTAACCATGACCTTGGTTAGCAACTCCGGAAAACAAAAAATCAGATAGCAGCAATTATTTCGATCCCGTGTTTGATGCCTTGGTGGGTTACTACATTCGGCTCATGACAACATTTAACGTCAACTCCGCAACGAACAAGGTGCCAGAAGATTCTGATTTCAGCATTTTTCGTGCTGGTTTCAGACATACCTCGATTTAAGGTCAAGTTAGGGCCTCCTGGATGAGTCTCTCTGTGAGAGACTTAGGGAGTCCCATTACAGTATCATCAGTCCCAATCTGTTAAAAACATGAGTTACATACTTGTAACAAAAAAGATGGCTATATCTCAGCATTAACTATCCTGGTTTGACATTCATGTACTCAGTCCAAAGTATCAACCGATTTTGATGCAACGATAAAGAAATCTCACACCTTAGACAGATGAGAGAGAGAGAGAGAGAGAGAGAGAGAGAGACCACTTCTTTTACGAAAGGCAATGTGAGAGGATGTTCAAGCATCAAACCCCCAGCGACATTGAGCGTAATTCCCTCATCAATCTGAGGCAGCAAATGACATTAGGTACTTGAACAGGCCAATGACAAGTAGCTCACCGATCCTCAACATGGTTAAGAGGACTTACCAGACTCTGGACAACCTGAGCTGGTATGTCATAAAAGTATACCTGTTTAACACCCAACATTTTGCCACATCGTCAATGGAAAATCAAAAAAGCATAACTATTCCAAAACTAATGCTACGTTAAGCAAGGTACTTGTTATATATGAGGTTTCCATTAACCACATTATAAGGACACGCAACTTGATAAAAATAAACTGTCCATTAAAAGATAACGCTGTTCCTGTCACATTCTCACTGAACCTACCATTTCGAGTTAATTAAAGAAAAACTAGATCTGCAATTCTTTACGCAGAGTTCTGAAGGGAAACTGAAAATAGCAGGACTACTATGATAATCTGTAGCTCGAAGGCAATTCACTGTCAAACTGCTTTGAAATCTCTGGAGGACCCACCACAACATGAACACAGTAGGTTAAACTAGAATGTATGTAAATAACTTTTGGTCCAGTTGATGCACTTCTTAGAATCAAGGAGACCGGAATGCCATGTGACTGTAAATAGTTGGAAACAGTAGATAATTAAACTTCAGCATGTATCGATGAGCATGCAGTACCTCTGCTTGCTCCCATCCCGCCTCCCTCCTTCCTGTCTTCAGGTTGGTTACAAGTACAGATCCTACAACGTCTGCACGACCACCAGAGTACCCTGGAACATAAACAGCAATGAGAATTCAGGCAAATTTCTTTTTTCTGAAGATAGTATGAGAGCATGTAGTGTCCAGCAAACCTTCAATAAAATGCCGTGCTTCGTCCTTACTGGACGGTTTTTCCCTGATCCTTCCTTCATATACCACCACCTCCAAAAAATTAGGCGTATTAGTAAGAACTAACTCTCAGAAAGGACTGCTACAAAGGTAAGAAACCAATGCCTATCTCTTATGTTTTCCTAAATGAGATTATTCTGTTGTCAGAGGCATAATATTCAAAGGTTAAGATGGAGAGGTTGCTATAAAAACAAGGATGGACAGATTCGATAAACTTGCGCCTCTTTAGAAGATTTTCTCTTCACAAAGGAATGCTCATGACAAACATCTGCTCCTCATCATGTTTCTTGGTAAGTATATTAAAACGGGCCTCCCACTATCCATAATAAAGTTATTGTGAAAAGATGCGATTTTCTGCCTTCTAGTCAGCATGTCTAGATAATTATCTTTGAGGAAAAGACCCAATTTCCAGCTACTAAAGTTCTGTCGGCTTGTCTGGATGGTTATCTTTGAGGAAGACACTTGAAGGCGTACTGAAGGTACTAAAACCTTCTTCAGTAGCATTACTCCATGGTACAGATAGACGATCAAGTTCCTGCATTCTATAACTTCGCCTTTAGGTTCCTCTATTCTGATTTCTCTAGAGGAACTATGTGCAGACATTTGGAGGAAATCTTTGCTTAAGGATGAATCTTCACATGAATGCACAACACAGATGAATGTTGAACACTGCATGAAGCCACAAGAGTAACAATATATAAGGTAAAGAACATACTGTGTCAGCAGTAATTAAGAGGGTTGTGTGGACATCCTCCACAAAAGAATCCACATTCTGGAGCCTGGAGAGGATAGCATCTGCCTAAAATATCAGATCTAAATTAGTTGTGCAGATAAACATTTGCATCCTCACTAATTGTCAATCCAACGGCTGAATAATCATAAGACACTGACCATGAAGTGCCAATGACAACTGCTCAAATCGTCAAAATGAAGCAATTGACTTGTAAAGAACTTTGCTGGGAATTTACAGCGTACTCAAGAAATTGTCCTTTATCATAGAATGTGACGATGCTGGGTAACTAAAAAGGACAGCTATTTCGAATTTTCAGCTGAGAATCACTAGGTTTTTGTGGCTTATGAAAGTATCAAGGCAAGCTGAATCGCTCATCCACTAACCAGATTAACTGTTGATGACTAAATATCATACAATCATTATCGGATCAACAAGCTTCCTCGTTTTCAAAAAAAAAAAAAAAAAAAAAAGAAAAGGCGTTCTTGCCAATGACTCTTCTCTACTGTTTTACATGTTCCACGCCATATCTCCACATCAAGTCACATTCAAACATGAAAACAAACATTTAAGCTAAAAAGCTCTTACTTCAGGAGGACAAGCTTCTTACCTTGCTCCAACTGCATATGATGCACATCTCATAAAGTCTTTCCAACACACAAAGCAAGCCAATGTGCAAGAGGAGAACACAAACAGAACAAGATTCGATTTTGTCGAGAAGAGTGAAGACCGTTACCTTAGCCTCAGCTAAAGCCGTGACCAACTCTTCGGGCTTCTCCTTCCTTATAGCTTTCTCGTCTATGTCTGCACTCTGAAGAAACCATAACTCGAGCTCTCATTTTTGAACCCGAAAAACTCTGAAATCCCAACCAAATTCGAGACTCTTGCACTCAAGCAACGAAGCACAAACAAACCATGACAGTGAAGTCGTATCCCATTTCCGCTAGAATGTGCCGGCGAGCCATGGATGACGAACCCAATATTATCTGCTCCCCAACAACGACCGAGTAACATTCGAAATGTGACCCGAGAAGAGATTCGACAGTTAAACAGATGAAAAGCAGGTCTCGGGAACCAAAAGAGGGACAGAGAGAGCGGGAGAAATGGAATGAACCTTGAAGGGCGACCCCATTGAAGCCATCTTCTTCTTCTTCTTCTTCTTCTTTCTCTGAAACAGAAGGTGCAATGCGATGATGTTGCGTGCGTTTGCGAATTTCAAAAGCATAAGCTTTCAAAAGCCGGCGCAGGGTCGGTCAGAGCGAAATAACCTATCATATCGCACTTCGTTTCAACCAATAGATTCCGACAGTCCGGCACATACGGTCCATACCGTGCAACGACTGATGATAAGCGTGCATGAACTTTTATCCACATGGTCACTCGCTTGAGCTCTTCATCCCACGTGCATCCTCACCTTCCAGCTTTTCAGTTAAGTGCAAGCTTTCCTCCTCCTCCATGATAAATCGAGCTTGGTGCCCTGAGTAACTTTTTTTGGGCAGAACAGTAAGTGTCGGGAGGCCATTCTCTTTCGCGAGAGTCAGAATCTTGGGGAACCTGTCGGCAATCCTTCATCTTCTATGGTCAGCCCTGTTTGGTGAAGGCTTCCCAGAATAATTGATTTTTTTTTTTTTTTTGGTAAGATGTAATAATATATAAAGCTTTGAACTAATATTTACACAAGATCCCAGCACCACAAAACTTGCACTCATCGAGACAAAAGTCTATATGAGTGGAAGGGAGCCGGATGTAAAAGAACCCGCAAGAGCAACCAAAGCACACAAAAGCCTATACAACAGGGAGAAGGACAGTCAGTAAAAGAAGGCCGCACAGGGCCAAGAGGAAGCCACAAAGAGACCAACCTCACGAATACAACCAGCTACAAAACAAGACAAAAAGCACCCAGGAGGAATAACCAGAATAATTGATCTTGTTCTTTTATTGTTGGAATAAAACAAAAAACAAAAATCATTTTGATAAATTTTTGTTCCCAATGATAAAAATATGTTTTTATTTTTGGTTCCAAGAATAAATTTGAAACAAAATCAAAAAGTGGGAAAAAATTCTTTTTATTCTTGGGATAATTCCTAGAATCAAGTCTAACTTTTCTTCTTTTCTCTTCTCTTTTCCCTTTTTCTCTTTCATTTTCTTCTTCTTCTATCGGCCACAAAAGAAGGATGAAGAAAAAGAGAAAAGGGAAAAAAAAAGAGAGAAATAAGAAAAATATAATAAAAGTATTAAAAAGTTAAAAGAAACAAAAAAATTAAAAATCCTACCAAACGCATTTCTATCTCAAGAATATAAATTTTGAATAGTTATTAAGCACTTTCAAAAACTAAGAAATTGTTCTTGAGAACATAATAAAAAAAAAATCTTTTCTAAGCAAAAATTATTCTTGGGAACAAAATGGTTACTAAAATGTATTCTAAGACCCTATTTGATAACACTTTCAAAAAAACTGATTTTATTCTTTTATTCTTCGAATAAAAAAGGAACATAAATCTGTTTAGTAAATTTTTTTTTTTTTGGTTAAAATTTTAGTTTTTTTTTGTTCCAAAGAATAGAACAAAATAAGAAGTAGTAAAAAGTTGGAGAAAATTACCAAAACAATCCTAAACTTACAATTCAGTTATAAACTTTTTTTATTTTGTCAATTGAGTCATAAATCTTTTGCAATCGTGCCAATTCAGTCCTTCTAATCAAAATTGGCCAGTCAAAACTGACGTAGCTAGCGACCGATGCAGACAACAATATTTTAATAATATTTTATTTTATTGAACTTTTTATTAGCGAGCTTGCCCTCACCCAGCGACGGTGAGGTGAGCTTGCATGGCCGCCTCAATCCGGCAATCAACAAGCCTTTTGGCTGGTCACTGGAGCCAAAGGAAGAAGGAGAGAGGAGAAAAAAAATAAAATATTATTAAAAATTGTCACCGGTGTCGGTCGGCCAATTTTGGCCAAAAGGAATAAATGGCATGATTGAAAAAGTTTAAGATTCAATTAGCCACAAAGATAAGTTTATGACTAAATTGATACAATTACAATAAGTTTATGACATTTTTGATAATTTTCTCAATTGCACAATTGCTAGAATGAAGTCTAATTTTTTTTTCTTCTCCTATTTCTTCTTCTTCTCTTTCCTTCTCTTCCTTTTGGCCAATCACTAGCCTTGGGGCCTCGGCCATGGCCGATGACTATTTAGATGAGACCCAGCAACCTCGCCGAGCCACTGCCAGGTTGGCATCACCTAGCGGTGGCCCAACGAGGCTAAGCCTCATTAGCCGACATGAGGTTCAGCCTTGCTAAGCCAAGGTGAGACGAGGCTTCGGCGAGCTCGTTGGACCTCACCCAGTCGGTTGCTTCGACCACCGGCGACCAACCACAAAGGAGGAAGAATGAGAGAAAAAAAAAAAAAGGAAAAATATAATAAAAATATTTTAAAAAAACTAAAAGAAACAACAAAATTATACAATTTTACCAAACACATTCTTTCCCGGAATAGAAATTTTGTATAGTGACCAAGTGCGTTCTTATATTTAGAATTTGTTCCTAGAACGGAAAAAAAAAAAATTTTTAATAAAAAATTGTTCTTAGGAAACGAATCGTTACCAAACGCGCCCTAAGTGTCGGGAGGCCATTCTTTTTCATGAGGGTCAGAATCTTGGGGAACCTATCAGCAATCCTTCATCTTCTATGGTTAGTGAGGCCTTGTTTGGTCACATTTTTAAGAATAATTGATCTTGTTCTTTTATTGTTGGAATAAAAAAAAAAATAGAAATTCGTTTGGTAAATTTTTTGTTGCCAATGATAAAAATCCGTTTTTTTTTTTTTTAAGAATAAATTTGAAACAAAATCAAGAAGTAGAAAAAAAGTTCATTTTATTCTTGGAACAATTCCTATAATTAAGTCTAATATTTCTTCTTTTCTCTTCTCTTTCCTCTTCTTCTTCTTCTACTGGCCACAAAAGAAGGATGAAGAAAAAAATAAAAGGGAAAAAGAGAAAAATAAGAAAAATATAATAAAATTATTAAAAAGTTAAAAGAAACAAAAAAAAAAATAATAAGAATCTTACCAAACACATATTTATATCGAGAATATAAATTTTGAACAGTTATCTCGCACTTTAAAAAACTAAAAAATTGTTCTCGAGAACATAATAAATAAAAAATCATTTCTAAGCAAAAATTGTTCTTGGGAACAGAATGGTTACCAAACTCACCATAAGGCCCCGTTTGATAACACTCAAAACAACATTTTGTTCTTTTATTCTTCGGAATAAAAAATGAATAGAAATCTGTTTGATAAATTTTTTGTTCCCAGAAACAAAAATCCATTTTTTTTTGTTCCAAAGAATAGATTTGGAATAGAATAAGAGGTAGAAAAAAGTTCGAGAAAATTACCAAAATAGTTATCAACATATTATAATTGTGTCAATTCAATTTTAAACTTTCTTTTTTGTCAATTAAATCCTAAACCTTTTGCAATCATATTAATTCAGTTCTTCGGGTCAAAATTGGCCAGTCAGCGCTGACATGATTGGCGGCCAATGTTGGCGACAATTTTTTAATAAAATTTTATTTTATTGAATTTTTTTATTAATTTTTCCTTTTTTTTTTTTTTTTTTTTCTCCTTCTTTCTTTGGCTTTGGCGACCAAGTGAGCTCACCTCGCCATCATTGGGCGAGGGCGAGCTTGCCCGCCAATAGCCAAGTGAGCTTCGCCCTCGCCTAGCGACAACGAAGCATGCTTGCCCAGCCACCTCAGTCTGACAATCGGCGAGCCTTTTGGCTGGTCGCCGAAGCCAAAGGAAGGAGGGATGAGGAGGGAGGGGAAAAAAAAAGATAAAAAAATTCAAAAAAAAATTAAAAAAAAAAAAAAAAATTAAATATTATTAAAAATTGTGGCCGACGCCACTTGCCGACCACATCAATGTCGATTGGCCAATTTTGGCCGAAAGGAATAAATGGCATGATTGTAAAAGGTTTATGACTCAATTGGCCACAAAAATAAGTTTATGATTAAATTAACACAATTGTAATAGGTTTATAGCTTTTTTGGTAATTTTCCCAGCTACTTCATGTTTTTGAGAATAATTGCTAGAATGAAGTCTAATTTTTTTTTTTTTTTTTTCTCCTCTTTCCTCTTCTTCTCTTTCCTTCTCTTCCTTTTGGCCGGTCAATAGTCTTGGGGCCTCGGCCATGGCCGATGACTAGTTAGATGAGACCCGACAACCTCGCCGAGCGTCATCGGAGGCATGGCGAGACTCGTTGGCTTGAGCCTCTTAGGCGGCAAGGGCAAGGCCGACCTCGCGCCACTTGGGTGAGGTCGAGGCTCGTGGTGGCCATGCGAGCCTCCAACGAGCTCGCCGAACCTCTCCAACCAGCCACTATCATGGCAACGGCCATAAAAAAAGGAAGAAGAAAAAGAGAAAAAAAAAAAATATAAATAATAAAAAATAATAAAAGTATTAAAAAATTACTAGAAACAAAAAAATATTTAAAAATCCTACTAAACGCATTTCTATCCCGGAAATATAAATTTTAAACAGTTATCAAACACTTTTAAAAACTCAAAAATTATTCTCAGGAACATAATTAAAAAAATCATTTCTAAGCAAAAATTATTCTCGAGAACAAAATGTTACTAAATGAGCCCTAACTTTTCACATGGGAGCATGCCTAGCTATGAACTTGCCAACAGCTATAGTGTAGTAAGACCCTTGTATCATTCTGTGACTTCCTATGATAACTTTGAAGTCATGTATTAGTTGCGATAATAGAATATGACCTTAATTAAATGGTCATAATCAATTGACTATTTCATTTTCTAGGAGACATTTAATGTAATAATTAGTCAATTCATCCTCAAGAATAATAAAATTTTATGTTTAGATAATAATGTCTGTCCATTCAATAATCCTGATCTTATGCTTAACTTATTAAAATTTGCCAAAGGTTTAAACATGTTGCATTCATCGTATTTTCGAGAGAAAATTGTTAAAAAAATCATAAATTTATTACACTTTTATCAATTCAATCATAAATATTTTAATTATGTCAATTGAGTTCTAAATCTTTTCGCAATTTGCTAGGTGAGTCCATCCGATCAATTTTAATTAAAAATCGCTTACATAAATGACAGCCGGTATGTAAGGCCTGATGTGAACAATTTTCATAATTTTTTTAAAATCTAAATTTTTTATTTTTGATTCTTTTTTTTTTCCAAACCCGAATAGGCCAGCTAACCCTCACCACCACTAGGTGAGGGCTATAACCAACAAGAGCTTCATGGCCCTTGCTAGACTTGATTGGGAAAATAGAAAAAAGAAAAGAAAATAATTTTTTTTTAAAGAAAATAATTAAGAATCATGAAAAAAATTGTCTACATCAACACCATTTGTCATACATAACACTATAAATGTCCACATAAACAATTTCCAATTAAAATTAGTTAAATCGACTCATTTAGCAAAATTAAAAGGGAAAATGGCACCAAAAATCCCAAACTTTGCCCAAAGTGACAAATTTACCTCAAACTTTTTTTTGTGACATGAAAAATCCCCAACTTTGTAAACTG
Source organism: Eucalyptus microcorys (assembly GCA_014182515.1). NCBI lineage: Eukaryota > Viridiplantae > Streptophyta > Magnoliopsida > Myrtales > Myrtaceae > Eucalyptus > Eucalyptus microcorys. Next base: position 28,910,859 of record CM024570.1, read on the forward strand.
TGACACATTTACCCCATCAAGGGCATTTTCGTCTTATTTTTTTGTTTTTCCTTTTCCTTTTTTTTTTTTTTTTTCTTCTTCTTCTCTCTTCCCTCCGCTGGCCATGGCAGAGCCGGTGGAGGGAAGCCGGCGTCCAACAAGGGGTGCCCTCGCCAGATCTAGCAAGGGAGGCCCTCGCCCAACCCAGCCGAGGGCCGCCTTAGCCCAACGCCGGGGCGGGGCCTACCCTTGGCCGGGCGAACCCCGCCTAACACTAGTGAGGGCAACCCTCGCCAGACGCTGGCTTCCCTCCGCCATGGCCGGCGGAGGGAAGAGAGAAGAAGAAGAAAAAAAGAAAAAATTTAAAAAGTAGAAAGTCCAAAATACCCTATAGTTTAAGATAAATGTGTCACACGGATAGAAGTTTAGAATTTTTTTTTTTTGTCACGAAAAAAAGTTTGGGATAAATGTGTTACGGTTGGCAAACTTTGGGATTTTTCATGTCACAAAAAAAAAAAAAATTGGTAAATTTGTCACTTTAGGCAAAGTTTGGGGTTTTTAGTGATTTTTTCCCAAATTAAAAAGCTTAAAACTGAATTGACAAAAATACAAAGATTTAGGACTTTTTAGATAATTTTCCTATATTTTTTTATTACCTATTCGCAATTTTATTATAACTAACACAATTAGCCGTAAACCTTTCCCTGAAAACCTCGAACTCTAGCCATCTCTACATGTCTAGACTTGCACAGTATGTCAAGAACGGTAATAAGTAACTTAAATCACGACGACAACCACACTCGTGCATCGACAAACACCTTAACCGCTCTACTGGGTTTCCCAATGGTGACATAGCCCGTGGCAAGGTTGCAGGAGGACTGTATACTTATAAGGCTCCAAGACTCATGAACTGAGAATATAAAGTACCTTGTATCCTAACATGTTTTCAAACGTAAAAGTTTTGGCACGGTTGATTTTTATTCACAAAAACTAGATTTGGCGCACCGGAAATGGCATGCCATTCTTTTTCCAGCTTTGTTTATAGTAATCTGCTGTGTGGATCACATATATGCTTTGAAAAAGAATCTTCTCAATTGCTTGATTTAATTCAAGCATCAGGTATCAATATAGATCTCCTCAAAAGTACACGAGTAACTGAGAAACTGTGAAAAAAAAATGAGATTTGTCAATTCATTTCCTTTCAGGTAAGTATCGGATTAACAATATGAAAATAGAACAAGAATGTATCTCGTTGGACAGAAGAGTATCTAGAAATTATGACAGGTGCATTCTCGAGATTTTGTGATGAATGCACAAATTATGACAGATGCATTCTCGAGATTTTGTGATGAATGCACAAAAAATTTTCGCGTTGCTTAGACATAACGATACGCCATCAATCGCCATCATCATTGCAATCTTCCTGGCATCAATGCAAGTATAACGTGAGCTTCCTGGCCAAAAGATTAGCTGTATCTGACCATGACCATGGCTAGCAACTCGGGAAAGCAGAGCATCAGATGGCAACAATTATCTCGATCCTGTGTTTGATGCCTTGGTGGGGTTACTACATCGGGCTCATGACGACATTTAATGTCAACTCCAGCAACGAACAAGGTGCCAGAAGATTCTGATTTCAGCATTTTTATGCTGGGTTCCCGCATGCCTCGCTTGAAGGTCGAGTTAGGGCCTCCTGGATGAGTCTTTCTGTGAGAGACTTAGGGAGTCCCATTATAGTATCAGCAGTCCCAATCTGTAGGAAACATCAGGGTTACATACTTGTAAGAAAAAGATGGCTATATCTCAGCATTAACTATCCTGGTTTGGCACTCCTATACTCGGTCCAAAATTTCAACCGATTTCGATGCTTGTCACAAAAAGATGGCTTTATCTCCCCTTAGGCAGATGAAGAATATGAGAGAGAGAGAGAGAGAGAGAGAGAGAGAGAGAGAGACCACTTCTTTTATGATTGGTGATGTAAGTGGATGTTCGAGCATCAAACCCCCCGCAACATTGAGTGTAATTCCCTCATCAATCTGAGGCGGTAAATGATGGTAAGTACTAAAATAGGACAATGACAAGTAGTCACTGATCCTCAAATGGTTAAGAGGACTTACCAGACTCTGGACAACCTCAGCTGGTATGTCATAAAAGTATACCTGCATGACATCCAACATTTTGCCAAAAGCAATTCGCTGTCAAACTAGCGGACATGATTAGGTGCTCAAGCCTTGGGGGCCAAGATATACAATGCGGCTTTGAAGTCTCTAAAGCACCCATCGCAACATGAACACAGTAGACTAAACAAAAATGCATGTCAATGGCTTTTGGTCCAGTTGATGCACTTCCTAGAATCATGAAGACCGGAGTGCCATGTGCATGTAGCTAGTCAGAAACAGTAGATAATTAAACTTCAGCAAGTATTTATGAGGATGCATTACCTCTGCTCGCTCCCATCCTGCCTCCCTCCTTCCCGTCTTCAGGTTGGTTACAAGTACAGATCCAACAACTTCTGCACGACCACCAGAGTACCCTGGAAAATACACCACTATGAGTCCAGGAGAATTTCTTTTTTCTAAAGGTAATATGAGGAGATGTAGTGTCCAGCAAACCTTCAATAAAATTCCGTGCTTCGTCCCTACTGGATGGTTTTTCCCTAATCCTCCCTTCATGTACCACCACCTCCAAATCAATTAGACGTGTCAGAGCTAACTCTCACCAAAGACTGCTACAAAGGTAAGAAATCAATGCCTATCTTTACTGTTCTCCTAAATGAGATTATTCTGTTGTCAGAGGCATAATATTCAGAGGTTGAGATGGAGAGGTTGCTATAAAAACCAGCATGGACAGATTTAATAAACTCATGACTCTTCAGAAGATTTTTGTCTTCACAAGAGAAAGGCTCATGACAAAAATCTGTTCATCATGTTTCTTGGTAAGTATATCAAAAGGGACCTCCCATTATCACAATAAAGTTATATGAAAAGATGTGATTTCCATCTACTAAAGTTCTGTCGGCATGTCTGGATGGTTATCTTTGAGGAAGACCCTTGAAGACATACAGAAGGTACTAACACCTTACTTCAGTAGCAATACTCCATGGAACACAGAGACAATCAAGTTCCAGCTTCCATAACTTCGCCTTTAAGTTCCTCTATTCTGATTTCTCTAGAGGAACTATGCACCCGTGCACGCCCATTTGGAGGGAATCTTTACTTAAGGATAAACATTCACATGACTGCACAACACAGATGAATGTTGAACACTGCATGTGGCCACAAGAGTAACAATATTTGGGTAAAGAACATACTGTATCAGCGGTGATTAAGAGGGTTGTATGGACATCCTCCACAAAAGAATCCACATTCTGGAGACTGGAGAGGATAGCATCTGCCTAAAATATCAGGTCTAAATTAGTCGTGCAGATGAACATTCACATCCTCACTAATTGTCAATCCAATGGCTGAATAATACTGACAATGAAAAGCCAATGATAACTGCTCGAATTGTCAAAATGAAGCAATTCACTCGTAAAAACTCTGCTGGGAATTTACAGCCTACCGAAAATTGTCCTCGATCCTATATTTTGACAATGCAGGGTAACTGAGAACGACTGCCATTTCTAAGTTCTAGCTGAGAATTGCTAGGTTTCGTGGCCTATGAAAGTAGCGAGGCAAGCTGTATCGCTCATCCACTAACCAAACCAACTGTTGATGACTAAAAATCTGTTGGAAATGGTGATCTATCTTCTAGAATTTCTTAAGTTTACTAAACTACAATCTAGAATTCCCTAGATGAAGTTTTGGGTAGTTAAAGATAGTGGCTGGAAAATGTCCAACAAGTAAGTAGCAAACAATCTCTAAACAAGTCAGAAATAACTTGGTTCAATGGTGGTGGCTGCAGGATGAAGCCTACGTGGACAGCATTCAAGAGAGATCCAGAATCCTCTCAGGCGGTTGTACTTAGTCGGCGGAAATGCCTATAGAAAGGCAATAACCCATTCATGTAAAAGGGTGTGTGGGGAGTTAAGAGTAAACTCTATATCCTTTTCTCCTTCACCCACGCCAACATCTCCTCTGTAATTATGAAAATCACATGTTCTATAACCTAGTAAAACTATCCTTGTCCCATTAACCTTCTCAAAATATCCTGTCCTTATCCATCTTCTATCAAATACAAATATACCATACACACCTACACTTGCACGTATCAAAACACAAACCATCATTGATACAAAAATTATGCTTCCGTGCATATTTAAATTTACAATATGATATCAGACTAGGTTCATTCGAATGATTTTGGGCATTCGTCCTCACTATCTTCAACTAAAATTAAGGCCAAAACCCAACTCCGAGCGAGAGCCAATAAGGTTGGAGCCAAAACCGAAGCCAGAGCCTACGAGAGCCAGAGCCAAAACCCAAGCTAACAACTACAACTAAGAGCATTTTGATGGTCCGAGACATATGGGACATCAATGAAGAAAAGATTGCATGTTTGAAGGCAAGTGCAAGTGTTCCAACAAAAGGATGCAAGGGATCATGGAACGAAAACGGCATAAAAAGCATGGGACATCATAAATAGAATTTTAAGGTATGTTCAAAAAAATACCGCGAAACTACATTAGTCAATATAGATCATTATCAGATCAACAAGCTTCCCCCTTTTCAAAAAAAAAAGGAAAGGAAAAAAATGAAAATACATGCTTATCAATAACTCGTGTCCTGTTTTGCATGTTCCACACCTTGCCTCCACAGCAAATCGCATTCAAACACGAAAACAAACATTTAAGCTGAAAACCTCTTATTTCAGGAGGGCAAGCTTCTTACCGAGCTCCAACTCCATAAAACGCACTTTTCATAAAGTCGTTTCCAACACACAAACAAAGCCAATGTGCAAGAGGAGAACAAACACGACAAGATTTTATTTTCTTGAGAAGAGTGAAGGCCATTACCTTAGCCTCAGCTAAGGCCGTGACCAACTCTTCAGGCTTCTCCTTCCTTATAGCCTTCTCGTCTATGTCTGCAGTCTGAAGAAACCATAACCCGAGCTCTAATTTTCAAACCCACGAAAGGCTGAAATCGCAACCGAATTCGAGAATCTTGCACTCAATCAACGAAGCGAAAACGAACCATGACAGTGAAGTCGTATCCCATCTCAGCTAGAATGTGCTGGCGAGGCATGGATGACGAACCCAATATTATCTGCACTACAATAACAACAGTAACAACAGCCAGAACAACCATGAAAAATGTTTTTGCGCCCAACGACCGAGTAACATTCGAAATGTGACACGAGAAGAGATTCCAAAGATAAAGGATGAAAAGCAGGTCTAGAGAAGCAAAGAGAGAGAGAGAGAGATGAAATGAACCTTGAAAGGTGACTCCATCAAAGCCATCTTCTTCTCCTTCTTCTTCTTCTTCTTCTTCCTTCTCGGAAAGAGAATGTGTAGTGTGACGATGTTGCGTGCGTTTGCCAAGTGCAACAGTCACCTTACGTTTTCAAAAGCTGGCACAGGTGAATGACTCTTACTACACCTCTCCACCTCCACCTCCTTCTCGATCCAAGAATCTTAATGGTCGAGAAAGTCTTGGGTCGAGAAGGTGGAGGCACACGTGTTTCGTGTTAATCCTAGAAGGGCACTTCGAGAACGACAAGACTTAATGATGAGGACGCATGGGAATGTTCGTACGGATTATATTAGGGTTAATTTCCCACTACCCGTTTAAGTGCAAACTTTCCACCTTATCAATACATCGAGCTTGGTAATAAAGTCAAGCGTGCCTCTAGAAAGTAACTTTTCCAACAAATAAAGCGAGAGTCGATCTATCAAATTGTCGATTATCATTTCACAAGGGTTGGACAGTATGTCGGATCCATCATTAATCAGAATAATATCATTCGTACTATAACGTATCATTTGTTTAAATAATGTAATATTCAGTACACCATCCAATTTCTTGAATGACATATATGGTAAAGTACTAATTTCTTGAATGACATATATAATAAAGAGAAAGTAGGATCAGAATTCTCAAAATACCCCGAAAATCAGAAATAAAGGGAATATTATAATTATCACTTCAACAGTCAGTTATCATTCATGAGTTTAATAGTCAAAATATGTAATCTAATGTATCAAATATTTACTTACGATTTATTATAGATTAAGTACACAACATGTTATTATGGTAAAATAAATATTATAGTTATAATAATTATGAGTTTAATAACAATCATAAGTGTAATACATCATACGTATCATCAAGATTTTGCTATCTTATATATAAGCTTTATTTATCATTTAACAATTAATTTATAGTTATGCTCTTAATTTAACCCTAAAATTTGTTATTAGTAAAAATATCATTTATTACATTATAAATAGTATGATTGAAATTATAATCATGTCGCAAATTATTATAATTAAGAATTAAGATAATCACTGTATTACAAGTAATGCGATGCTAAGTTATGAAAATTTACATAACTGTTCCTAATAAGAAGCAACTGATATTATGCTAAAATAATTTTTAGCAAAATAAGTAATTATTTATTATCAAGATAACATAATTACTTACAATGATTATTTACCTATTATATACTATCTTGTTTATTAATCATATGATAAGTCATTAAACTCAAAATAAAAATGTTTGATTTTAGTGATTAAAAGTATGTATCTTAATTATAACCAATAATTAGTATTGATAGAGTAAGTGAAGAAAAAAAAGTCAAATTAAAGTTAGGCTGTAATAGGGATAACGTTGTAATAGCTATTACTACAAAGAAACATTGTAAAAGGTGATCAACTTATAATAAACCTGTAATCTAATAGATATTACTATAATCAAACGTACAGCAAGTGTTAGTAATTTTCCCCCACAGTGAGTAATTATTAGTGCATAGTATGATAACTCAAGTTATAAATATTATATGCGTTCCATTCCATTAGTGCGAATATATAAATAAAATTTAGTACGCTAAAAGAATTGATACTTTTCAATAAAATATAGCAGAAATTCGTGATCTTCATCAGTTTCATAGTTTAATGAACACAGAGAGCTATGCCGTTCCTATGATCCTTAGCACAAATGCTGAGGAATTAGGAGGATGGGAAAAGATCGAAAGAAGTAGAACAAATCGGAACACCTAGTGGACAAAACCATCTACACAAGTGCAGCTCCGATCGGCGAATCATACTAGTAGAAAGATACGTGCGACGCGTCCTCGCCACGCCTATCTCTTCCTTCTCGAGTCACAAATTCGAATGCTTCAAGCTGCACAGCGGAAACCAGAACTCAGGATCACACGACTCAAATCTCTCGAGGATCTTCTCCTAGGAGAAAGCAAATTTGTTCACTAGAGAAAGAAATTCCCATATGGTTTGAACGTCCCGTGAAAGTTGCATGATGACATTATAAATCTTGGTTCTTTCACAAGTTCTTAGTGAGGATTCAGTTCTATGATCTATTGCCTCGTCATATAGAGCCATAAGACAGTTTACCTTATGTGTTGATTGCTAAGCTTGTCCTCGGATGGCTTGTACTGCGGAAGAGGAACTTTGTCCGACTCGATGAGGTCGATGTCGTGTTGGAGGATCTCATAGTGCTCCTTCACTTCCTCCACAGATGTCTTCCCACCAATCGCATTCGCGATTCTCTGCCATCGATCCGGCGTGCCCTCTTCATATACCGCGAGGGCATCCTCAAACAGCTTGTTCTTCGCGGCAGTCCAAGTCGATCCGGGGCAGGTCAAAAGAGCTGGATTCGATGCCATTAGGATGATAGAATGAAGGGTTTGTGTGTTAGCTTGGAAGCCAGTGAGGCAAACAAGGAAATGGGATATGGAAGGGCTCTGAGTCAAGTCACGATGAGGAGAGGAACAGTAAATGGGCGGTGCAAGTTGGGGGACAACCTGCAGAATCAGTGTTAAAAGTATGTTATAATCGAGAATTGGCAGTATGAGACATAAGGGGGTCGAAAAAAAACCTTTTTTCGGGACGTACGTGGGATGGTCAGTTTCAGTTGCTTCCAGTTAAAGTCTTCCGCTTTCTATCGCCAAACATGTCTGTCATCAAACATGAATCTTTCGGTACGACGTTTGCATAGTTTATTAGCATGTTGGGATTTTATAAGAAGGAAAACGGATCCATTCATTGTCGACAGAATAGATCCGCTTCACCTGCTTCAATTGTTTAATTTTCGCCCAGTTAAAACGGCGACCTGGTTTTGCACAGTCCAAATCAGAACTCAGAGCCGTTCTCGATAGGATATACACATGTGCACCCCTCGAAAGATGGGATTGAGCAAACGCGCACGCATCTTTCCGGCTACTCGATTGTACAGGCTGGATACCGTATGCACTCGGCAAAAGCGGAAACAAAATGGGCTGAGAGCAGTTGGGAGGCTCGAGAAGCATAGTGTATTCACCTATATCGGGTATAGCAGTAAGGTGCTAGATGCCGTGCTAAACTACATCAATCATGTATCGAAAAGCCCACAAATAATAGTAAATATTAGAAAGTCCCACCTAAAAATTTAAGCTAATAGGTAAATGAGATCACATGAATATAAAGAGTATCTAAGACCCGTTATCAATCGATGTGCAATAATATTTCAACAAACAGCAAACTGTATGTACACATGGGTCTATGACTTTCGTTACAACTGGAATGAACAAAGCTGTGGAAATCCAAAAGAAGAATAAGGAGAAAAGAATGAACAATCTGTTCCATTAAACATGAGATGTTCATGGAGTCCCTCCAGGATCTGTTCTTGGAATTAGAGTTGCACTCTCACCGACTTGTAGGAAAAGGGAAAGGCGGAGTTAGCATTAATTTTGACTTCTTCGCAATCTGGTAGATAATGTGCTACCGCCCCCGCCAACTAGAAACGGTTTTGGGAACAAGTGTGATAGCATTTGAGGCAGCTTCCAGCCTGCATGTACAAATGAGCATTATCAGTTTAAAACTACCACCTATCCCCATCGTCTACAAGGAGCAAAGGTTGTAATGGCTGGCTTAAGAAATGAAACAGCATGTCTCCACGCAAGAACCTGCCTGATTATCCCTCTCAAAACACACCTGCACAGGTGCACATGTGGTGGGCAGAGAGAGAGAGAGAGAGAGAGAGAGAGACGTACTTCGATATTTCTTCAACAACCTTCATAACCTCTGCAGAACTTGTCTCAAGGACCTGGCCACCAAAAACGATCTCATCTAGAATAGTTTGCATCTGCAAAAATCAAAAATGGATGCCATCAGAGGAATACCACACAGAGATTTCGCAAACAAAATGAAATTATTGGTCACAAATTGCGATAACAAACATTTCATACAAATTTGACTGTGCCTGAGTAAAGCAATGATAAGGCTGATAAGATAAAAAATAGAAAGAAAGAAAGATCAAATTAATCCGCTTAGACACATAATCTGGCAGTAGTGACATGCAAAATGTTGTTGAGATGCCTCCACTAATGTCATAAGCATATTTACCAGCATTGGTAAAAGTTCTAGCAAAAATCACCCACATTCATTGACATATCTGGGTAAACCAGTAGTAAAGACCTTGAAAAGTAAAATCAGATATTTCAAACGAATGAAAGATGAGTAACCTTGCCATAGTTGAACACTATATCAAGCTCGCATACATTCTTGAAGCATTTGTCCAGCGTCTCCACAAAAACTGGGAAAACGAAAGTTCAAGCAAGCAAGTCATCAATCAAAGAACAGATTAGAAATAAATTAACAATTGCATCGACATCAATGAAGCATATGATGTAGTCTTGCTAAGGCAATTCATTATTGAAGTGGTGAAGTCTTCTCCAGATGAAGAAAGCAGGAACAGACAGGTGGGCAAAGGACGGTGCAGGGAAGAACACGGCAAAAGCATCAGAGACCAAGCTAGCCATTCAGCTGTAAATGTTGAGACTTTACTGGTTCAGTATACAAGGATCAAGCTCGTAATGGTGTGCACCAAGTCCCTAAGTTCTGTTTGGCAGTTTCTATTGAAGAGAAACTTTTCCAAGCAGATCCACAGCTGCTTTGGTGAAACTTAATAAAATATGTTCCACTTTTTTTAAACTTTGCATCCGTAATTCTGAGAGAAATCTTGTATCAGCAGATCATAATCTCACTCAAGAGGGAGAATGAGGAAAAGAGGACGTATGACCCTATTGATAGATTCCATTGTCCTTGTCTTTCACTCACATTAATCGTGACTCATAACATCAAACTTAATTAAATGGAAGAGAAGATCTGAAGGAAGCAACTAATTTAGTGGTCATTCCATCTTGCGACTCAATTTTAAGGTATAGTAGGCTTCATTAGTATCAGAACATCATCAGAGAAGACCAAACAAAATTACCAAGTCCTACCTTCTTGTATGCAGAGGCATACTTTTTCATGAGGGACTATGTTTCATTTATGTTAAAAACTCCAAAAAAAAAAGATGAACAGGCCATGAAACAACTACTTTTATGTGGCAATGACTTTTGAAACATTACAACCCAAGAACAGTATGGAAAGCTCAAAAGTACTAACCTTGTATCAGGTCAAGCATTGCAAGCTCATTTTCTGAGCCATCAAACACAAACACAAAGTACAGTGTGGCATAATGCTTGTACACTAGACGACTGTCCTGCAAGAGGGACAATCACGAAAAGAATGGGTTAAATGCCTGAAGGAAATTATATGACCGAATCATGAAAACCTATCTGATTAGTACGCGTCAAAAAAGATATACACATTGCTAGCAAATTCTCAAGTATCATGAGTTTCTAGAATAAGGATGGATTGGCTGTGTAATAAATCAGGTAAAATTTAAATAGCAATGACCCGGTGACTCTATACTACTCAACTATTATACATTTTTCTGAACATTATGAAGCAAAGCTCAAAAGAAAGCATACAATGGCCAGTTCTTTGATCTCCCAGAACACAACAATTCCAAAGTTCAAGCACTTAAACTAGATATGGGAGCTCTTAACAATGATAGAAGGCAGAGATATTACCAGACCAAAAATTGCATCAGCCTCCACAAAATTGCTCACATTTTCAGCTCTACTGCTCAAAGCTGCATTCAAAAGTAGCAACCTCAACTTTGCAAACCCAGCAAGCTATTTTACAAAGGACATCAGGAATAAACTTCCATCATGAAAGAGATGACTTTATTTTGCTTGAAAGCTTCGAATTCGAAAAACAATCAGAGAGAATTTGAGGGGAAGAGAAGAAGAACCTGCAAAAACACTGCGAATGAGCTCCTGCTGCTTCTCCACAGGCTGGCATTAAAAGGTAAAGCTGGACAGTAAGTACACCAAAGATGGAAAATGAAACAAAACGTGAAGATGATGATAACCCTTTTCTTTACAAGATGGCAATGCGAGAGAGACCTCGTAATCATAGAATTTGGCAAGGCGAGGCTTGCCCTGGGTGTTCATAACCATCACCGCCTTAATCATTGTTCTCTTTTTCCTGGTAGCTCACTCTGGCAGCTCTAGAGGGTTTCCCTAGCTCAAAAGACAATGCGTCCCTCAAATATCAAATCATAAACTAAAAGACATGGTAGAGCTCCATCCTCAGCCTCTCAAGCCACCTCGCACGCCTCTGCAAAACCGATATCCTCATAATTACTACACATCGTAAGACCACCACCGAAACGAGGAAAAAGTCGAGCTTCGGCATCGGACAAGAACTCAAGGACTCAGACTCAGACTCAGAACAGACTATCAACAAAGGAACGAACTTCCAGCAACCCAAAATTCAAAAGACGGTGATCGTAGTCGACAATTCATTTTCATAGCCGAAGGCCTGAACTTTGTTTCTTTCCTGATATAAACAAATGCGCCAGCGTATCCTAACAACTGTTTCTCAGTCAGCCTATCATGCGGAACACGCGACAACGGATTTCAAGCTCGAAAAGAGAGCAGCATTTCTGTAACTGAAATCAAACTACGGTTCATTCGGATCCTAAACTATCGATTCGATCCATAGAGTCGAAATTCGCAGTTGATTCTTCGATCTCTACCTCGAAACGAGGTCGAGCAAAGTCCAGAAGGATCGCCGAAACGCGGCAGGTAAAGCGACATCGCGCGGGACTGGTTCCGCAATCGGAAAACCGGAAGAAGGGATACCTACTGATTCCGCCGGTTCCAACTCGCCTCGGGAGCCACCAATCTCCGTCGCGCGGCGGCGGCGACGGCGGCGGCGGCGAACGTCGCGGCGTGAAGTTAAAGAGATTCGAGCTCGACGGCGGCCGGAGGAATCAGTGCCGGACTCGAGCCACGGATCAAAATGGCGACGAGAGACGACAACCGAATGAGCAGAGCGAAGATCGCACGAGGAAACTGCCACAGAAGAGAGAGAGAGAGCTACGGGTCAGGCGGGTCGGGTATGTTCGGGTATGGGCTGGCGACGTGGAGAGGGCCCATGGGCTCTCCCGCCAGTTGAAAGTTCTCTCTCGTTAAAGATCTTTTAATAATTCCCAATTTTTTCCCAAATACATTTATTTTGTAGAAAATAAATAATTTAAAAAATAATTTCCTAATATATGACTGTTTATATCCAGTACAAAAAAAAATGAAAGAAAAATAGTTTCATAATTTAAGAAAATATTTAACAAAAATAATTGTCAATAATGAGAAAATCATTCATTGATTAATTATTTCAAATAATACAAATAATTATTTTAAGAATATATATTTTTCAAATTATTTATCTTTGTCAAAATAAATGGACCAACCATAAATACTGAAAAAACAAGAGGTCGAATCGATTGGAGATAGGGGTGAGTATGGGTATAGGGTTAATCAATCCTCCCCCCAACCCCGCTAGGCCATAGTTTGGTTCCCAGAGAGACTGGATCGATCTTTGATCTTAGAATTCCTAAACCAATACTTTGCGATTTAGTCCTCGGTCCTGAAAGTTTAGGGTCGGTCCAATCCCGAACCCACCCTGACTATATATATATTATATTTAATATATTATTTATAATTTTTTTATATAGAGAAAACCTTAAAATAAACGGCGTCAACAATATTAAACAGTTTTTAATGAGGAGTTCAAGTAATTTTACATTATTTTTTTAATAACTTAGATTTTTAATATATTTTACGACATTAATAGTCATAATTTACAAATGAGGTAAATATTTTTATGAGAAGTCCTCACGGTGTCCAAAAGAGCATAAACAGCTCCTTACGGCATCATCTAGTACTCATTCTTTTTTGTGTTATTTGTCATCTTAGTCTTCAATTTGCCAAAATCGAAATAAACAACTTCTCCGCTCATCACTTGACACTCGCCTTGCTCACTTTAGGTCACTCGTTCCGCTTGCCGCTCGATACTCGCTTGACTTGTTGTTTCCCACTCGACACCCAATGTTCACTTTGTTCGACTCTCGCCCCACTCGATCCTCACCGCTTGGCTTTCTTAGCTGACCTCGCTCGTCATCAATCCCATCGGGTCGATCCGATCCTCAGTTGTCATTTTAAGAAGTACAAAAAATGAAATAAAAAATTATTTATTGGTCTCGAGTTAACTTTAGAACCGGACCAAATCCATTGGGTCAGTCCGATCCTCAATCTTTTTCAAGGAGCATAAAAAATGAAATAAAAAATTATCGGTTGGTCGTACCCACTGAGTCGGTCTGGTCCTTGGTCCTAAGCTCAATAAGGTCGGTCATTGGTCCCAAAAATTGAAGACCAGTACTATGTAGATTGGTCGTAAGATTAGAGAGTGAACCGGTCCAACTCGGACCATGCTCACCCCTAATTGGAGAGGATAATTTAATGGTCCATGAAGGTATTGATCTTTGGCAATAACGGGTCTTAACTTTCTTTACTTTTTTTAACGATATCTTACTTAAAAAATTTATCATAACATACAAAAATTTAAAAATATTCTTTGACGAGAAAAAATTATTTTTTTCCATGGATCTATTCCCGATTATCCTCATTTTAACAGGAGAAAGAATCAGGTTGCCCATGCCGTGACACACGTTGGGAAAAAAATGAGAAGCGAAGCGACCGTACGATGGTACCGTCATTCTCGCTGAGATGAACTGAACTTTGTCCAGAGTTTGGACGCTTCTCCACGGTGGACCCTCCTGCGACCCGCCCGTGAACTCTCGACACGACAGCAGGTTCACTGTGCATAGAGCAGTCCCTTCCTGTGTCGGAACGAGAAAGAGGAAGAGACCCATTTCGTTTCATCGTCAAATTTTAATCCTCCGTTTTCTACATCCGTGAATTGTGAGAGAGAGAGACAGACCCATTTCATCTTCAAGGTTCATCCTTCATCTTTTCCGTTGGTGGGTAGGAGGGGAGAGAGAGAGAGAGAGAGAGATGACACTGGGACTGATCAATGCGAACCCGGTGGTTCACGCCAAGAAGGAGAGGGTGGCTCGGACCGAAGACCCGCACGCCGACGACGCCGTCGATCCCCTCGAGATTTATGATATCCTTCTTCTTTTGTCTCGTCGCTTAATCACTTGCTATGCCGCTCGCGTGAGAAAAAAGTCGTCCGGTTCTGCGTGGCCCCTTTGACCGCTGATCGATCGAGCAATCTATTTGTTTTTGGCGTTGTTACTTTGGGAATTCGTGATAGTAGCGTTAGCTGTCTGTTTTGTCGATTGCTTTGGTAGCTTAATTCAAGTGGGTATTGTAATAAAGTGATCAAGTTGCGATCTTTGACTTCTGAATCGGCAAATCATGTGAGGGACATCCGAGATCCGGAGCATCCTTATTCTCTGGAGCAGCTCAGTGTTCTGTCGGAGGAGTCCATCACCGTCGACGAGAAACTTGGGCGTATTCTGTTGAGTATTGTCGTCGTTTTTGTTTTTGGTCCTGCGTTGTGATTGCCTGTTGTGATTATGCTTATGTCGCGATTTCGTGTTTGAATTCTGTTCTCTTTTTTTATCAGAATCATGTTTACTCCGACAATCCAGCATTGCAGTATGGTGACTGTCATTGGACTGTGCTTGAGAGAGAAGCTCAAAGATTGTTTCCCTCCACATTTCAAGGTCAGTTCGGCAATGAAAGTTGTCTTTTTCGCACCTGAACATGCTGCATGCAGATTTTAGTGCATTCTCTAACGTGTAGTTATGATTCAATTCCAAGGCTGAGTGAGTTTAGCTGAACTGAGTAGTGCTGTAGTTGTCCGCCCTGTCTGGTATGACAAAGTGGGTTGATAATTGAGGCACCAAAATTTACCTTCTTACATATTGTCACATAGCTATGCGATCCTTCATAGCTCATAAACATCTACTCGTGCTAGTAATAGTATTGACTGTTTGGAAATCTGCATCATATATGTCAGGAGATAGGTCAGTCTGTTAATGACATTTTATCTACAATGCATGATATCTAGGACCAACTAGCCTAACCCGAGCCACAATGGAAAGCTGTTTTTGAAGCTCGCAAGTTCGCTGAATATCGCATGTTATGTAATTTCTGGTGGCACTTAATGATGAGTTTAAATCTGTGCAAGCTTCACTTCTACATCGAGAACTGTTACTGTGTCTTGAGGCAGTTGTCTTGGAGTTGTTGACTGAGGCGACAGTTCCTTCATTGATGATACCAAAGGACCATACTGAATTAGTTAGTTTATTAGCGATTGAAAAGCTAATCATGTTATCTAGAGATGAGAACAGGAAGATCGTTTATGGTTTCCTCCCAGTCTACAGGTAAAAGATATATCAGTAACTTTACAGTAATGGACATTTGGGTACGTTTCTTTTTTATTTAAAGACTTTGCTTGGAGAAGATTATGATAGCAGATGCTAAAAACTGTATATCTGGTGATTTAAGCATTTTAGTGTTTTGTGCACTTTCCAGATGCCCAGCATCTGTCTTTGATATCTTGTGTATGATGGTGATTTTTTGCTTTCCACTTTTTATGATTATCACTGTTAAAATACGTCATTTGGACTGTAGCTCATCTGGGACATATCTGCTTAAATAGTATTGTGCATGCTGGGAGAGCATAGGATCACGTGCTTTCGGCTCTTTCTGTTGCATTTCCTTGTTTGATTCATATATTTGATATAATAATGGATGATGCATATTTGATGTTGTATTCCTCTGTCTTGATTGACATTTTTGCTGGAACATACCTGACAGGTTGACATCAAAGTTGCCCCAGGGTCTCATGCAGATGAAGAATCAGGTGATACTCAATGGATCCTTATTGCATTTTGACTTATGTAATGATTCATGCTGCTCATTTTATTATCAAACCGTTCATGTGGAGTTCACAGACTTTTCATGATGTTTGTAAATAGAATTTGAGGTATTTAGAGTGAGTGTAGGCTGAACTAGAGCTCCCAGTGTAAAGATTACTCTAATTGGATGTAGGAGTATAGAGAAAAAGAAGATGGAACAAGTTTGTGACTGAAAATGAGCTCCTCTTAGCTGATTGTGATCAGGTGTCTGAGTTTGATAGATATTATTCACTCAACCAAAACTTGTGTAATTTTCCACACACAAAATTCACTCATAAATCCTGCTTTTGCAGCTTTACTACCACTCCAAATTTACGTGTATAATTCAATGATGTCAATTCAATTCCAAATGCACTGGTTACATTCTTTGGAGATAACAATCTCTATCACCTTAGCACAAATATGTGCATCATCTCATATTTAGTTAGTGTTAGATTTGTATCTGTTCGGGTGATGCATAAAGATGTGTACCCTTAAGCAAATGGGGGAATCTCCACCGCCCTTCATTGTTCTTACCTAATCAAGACTAATTAAGAAAATCTGCAAATGTTTCTTTCCCTGTGTTGTAGTGAATAAGCAGTTGAACGATAAGGAAAGAGTCGCGGCTGCCCTGGAGAACCCTAACCTTCGCCAACTCGTGGATGAATGCCTCTACTCCAGCGAACTTTAACCAAGCATGCCATGGTTGCTGTAGAACCATAGTGTACATAGAGAAGTTGGTGGTGAGTGGTTGAAATATTGGTGAACCGAACTTTTTGGTTGTACAATCTGCTTAATCTGCTAATCCTAGTGTATGAAACCCGAGCATCCTCTTTTGGGAATACAGTGTGTAGTATGTACTTCTAAGTCTCTGTATTTTGGGTTTCCTCCATGAACACGTCTCTGTCTCCTCGTCTTAGCTTGTTTTGTTCTGATGAATTAAACAATATTCTGAAATGGTTACTTAAAAGTGCAAATCGCTAGACACCTCCAAGAGGGCCTGGTTTCTTAGTTATATGGTTTTGTTCTTTGGCCATCCCTAACCTTTTCAAATCATGGGCACCGATGTTGCTGTGATACAACCTATAGTTTCACAAATTAGTTAATTTGCTGCAGGATCTACCCTTGTTTTTAGTATCTTTTAGGCAGATGGAGTGGCATTCTTCTTTCAATTTCAGATTGGTAACCAAATTCACACTTTAGGAATGAACCTTCTTGTAAGTGTAGCGCCATCGGCAGGCCATTGTATCGATATCACTGGCTTTGTTGGTCTTAAAGGCAACTCTTGGTTATCGGAAAGATTGTCGTCTCACTATGCTAAAACCGTTTTTATTATGGGACACCAGTATTTCCTACCTTAAGCTTATTCATCTTAATAGTATAAACTAGCAACGGGCTATGAAAAATGGTCTTGGGATTTATTCTGAAGCGTTGTGCATCGTGAAATTTTCTTTTCCGGCACTGGTCTAAAGAAATGAAACCACTCTAATCGTCGAAACGAGAGCATGTTGTCCGAACGAAAATGAGCCCAAACCGACGCGGTCTCTGGCCCATTTCGTTTTCCGCTGAACAAGGGAATTGGTCAAAGGATAGCCACTACTTGTTTGTGGCCATCAATAGCCATTCATCGGTTTAGGTCCTGGCTTTTCTATGCATGGCAACCCTCGTCTTTTGATATGGCGGCTAGTCGAGGTGAGCGTACTAAGCAGCCAATTCGCTGTTCCGTCGACGTTCAACCGTGGTAATCTACGATTCTAAGGCTATGCTCTAACACCACTCGTCATGCCTATGTTGAGTATGTCTTGAATTATTTTTATGGGCTTGGGCCAACGTTAGGGCTTGGGACAATAAAAATATTGTTTTTTCTCAAATTATTAGGTTAAGAAGTTGAGACAAAAAAAAAATTACTTTTTCAAAGCCAACTTTTGTAATTCTTGAAATTTTATAGTTGATTTTGCTTCTCCCCTCCCTCAGGGTGGTTTTTCCCGCAAGGGTTTCCATGTAAATCTAGTATTCTTTTATTATTCTCAGTTTCAATTTCATTATAGTTTTCACATATGCCATAATGAATTAGTATCAGAGCCTTAGGGTTTTTCTTGGTCTTCTGGTTATGGCTTCAAGTTCCACGACAAGATTTGATATTGAGAAGTTTGATGGGAGTGGCAATTTCAACCTATGGCAAGTTCATATGTTGGCTATTCTTATGCAGCGGGGTTGAAGAAAATTTTGTTTGGGAAAGGGAAGAAATCGGAAAACACATCAGATGAAACATGGAAAGAATTGGATGAAAAAGCCCTATCTACTATGGGTTGTGTCTCACGAATAAAGTTCTGCATGAGATACTAGATTAGAAAACATCTGCAAGTTTATGAAATAAATTGGATAGTCTTTTTTTTTGACAAAATGCCTCACCTATCGATTGAGACTTAAGCAACAACTCTTCACTCTCCGTATAGGTGATTGTGCTTCTCCTAAATCTCCTTTTCTTAGTTCAATGCTATTATCTTTGAATTATGAAGTATTTATGTTAAGATTGAAAATGAAGATTAAGTTCTTTTATTATTAGTTTTACTACCTTCCTCTTATAAGAATTTTAGGGAGATCATGATTGTTAGTAGAGAAACTATTGATGTTGAAGATGTCAAAACTAGTCTTCTAAATAAGTAGAAACTAAATATAGAATTGACTTTTGAAGGCAATAATGATCATGGAGTTGGTTTAGACGGTAGAGGAAGGCCTGTTGGGAGAAGTAATGGTGGTAATACCATATCAAAATTGAAGCATAAGGATCTGATTTACAACTATTGTAAGTCTAAGGGCCTATCAAGATAAATTGTCTAAAATTGAAGGTAAAGTAGCAAAGAGAAAATAATATGAACCAGCAAAATCAATGGAATGCAAATCGGCAGAACAATCAAAACTACCAGAATAGGCGGAATCAGGGAAACAAAAATCCCGCTCGAGCTAGTGTTACTAAAGAAGAAAACGAAGACTGGTTATTGATTGTAGATGATAAAGACAAATTCAGTGATAGCTAGATTCTTGATTCAGGCTATCCATACGACATATACCCTAATCGTGAATCGTGACTGATTCTCCATGTACAAAGAATATAATGGTGGAGTATTTTAATGGGAAACGATGCAAAATGCAAAGCAATTGGGATAGGGACTGTCAATATTAAGATGCACGACGACATCATTAGAACTTTAGATAACGTCAGACACGTTCCTAATTGGAAGAAAAACCTCATCTCTTTGGGTACACGTGATGCTAATAGTTGTAGGTTTACAACTAAAGTAAATTTATGAAGATTATAAGATGTTCGCTTTTACTGATGAAATGGCTTAAAATTGGCACTTTGTATTAACCACAAGGCATTACAGTTACTGATTTAGCTGCAATCTCAACCACTATGACAAAATTAGACAACACTAAATTATGACAATGAGATTAAGTTATATGAGTATTAGAGGAATGGAGGAGCTAAGTAAGAGAGGTTTTATGTGTGGTCAGAAAATTGGAAAATTGAATTTCTATGAGCATTGTATATTTGGAGAACAGAAAATGATCAGTTTCAAGACAATAATTCACACAACAAAGGACCCTTTGGATTTTATTCACTCCGATCTTTGGGGGCCTGCGAAAGTTCCTTCAAAAGGACTTGGTTCGAGGTATTTACTCACTTTCATTGATGATTTTTCAAGAAATGTTTGGGTTTATTTTCTAAAACAAAAAAGTGATGTTTTCATTACATTTAAACAATGGAAAACACTTGTTAAGAAGCAAACTGGTAAGAAGATTAAGGGACTGAGAATACATAATGGGCTAGAATTTTGTGAAGGTGAGCTTAATGAGTTTTGCAAAATTGAAGGTATTGTGAGGTATTATACTACAGTGAGTACACCACAATAAAATGGTATTGCAAATTGCAAGAACAAAACCTTATTAGAAAGGACTAGGTGCCTATTGTCTAACTATGGTTAAGGCAAGGAGTTCTAGGTTGAAGCAATCAATATAGCTATTCGATTGATAAATCGTTCTCCTTGTGCATCTATTGAATGAAAAACACCTAAGGAGGTATGGTCAGGTAAACCTATTGATTATTCTTCTCTTTAAATATTTGGATGTCTAGCATATACATTAGTGAGGACAAACTAGAGCCTAGAGAAAAAGAATGTATCTTGCTCGATTATGCTTTTGGTGTAAAAGGTTATAGGCTTTAATGTGCCAATTCATCTAAATTTATTCTTAGCAAAGATGTTACTTTAGATGAGTCCGTTATACTTCATCCGATGGAATAATTTGTTCCTTGTGATGAAAATCCAGAAAGTGTGGCGAAGAAGGTAGAGCTTCAAGTAATTTCTTCATGACTAGTTAAGTCGTTTACTGGTAATATTGAGAATGAAGAACTTTAAAAAGGAGTAGTATTTTATTAGTGGAGATAAACCAAGAAGGACAACAAAATCCCCACAGAAATATGGGTTCTCAATGTTTGTTGCTTATGATCTTTCAGTTGTAGAGTCAGTATAGTATAGTGAGCCTAAGACTAAAGAAGTTGTCTCTTCAAAAGATTAAGCCACGTGGTTAGTTGCTATGAATGAAGAGATTAAATTTCTTGAAAAGAATCAAACTTGGAAGCTTGTTAAACCACCGAAAGAAAAGAAAATTGTGGGTTGTAAATGGGTTTTCAAAAGAAAGGAAAGTATTCCTAGAGTTGAAGACATCAGGTTCAAAGTTTGTCTAGTCCCTAAAAGCTATAATCAGATTGAGAGAATTGAATTTAATAATGTGTTTTCATCTATCGTTAAACACAACTCCATTCGAGTTTTTCTTGCATTAGTTGTTATACATGATTTAGAGTTGGAACAACTCGATGTGAAAATAGTTTTCTTGCACGATGAACTTAAAAAGAAAAATCTATATGAGTCGACTAGAAGGTTTTCAATTTCAAGGTAAGAAAGATCATGTTTATCTATTGAAAAGTTCTATATAAGGCTAGCGGCAATCACCTAAACAGTGGTAGTTTATGGTGCAACCTGGCTATTATAAGAGCAAATATGATAGCTTTGTATATTTGTGCAAATTTCTAAGTGGCTCTTTCATTTAATTGTTAGTATATATTGATGATTTATTGATTGTGGTAAAAGATAAATCTAATATACAGAATTTGAAGGCACAATTGAGCCCTAAATTTGAGATGAAGGATTTAGGTATAGCAAAGAAAATCCTAAACATGGGAATTCGACGAAATTGAAAGAGAGGAAAATTATGTCACCCCCAGAAAAGCTACATTGAAAAGTTTTGGCATGAAAGATGTCAAACCAGTAAGTACTCCTTCTGTTGCTCATTTTAGATTATCAGTTAATTTATGTCCAAAAACAGATGATGATGTAAAATATATGTCACATGTTCTATACCTTAGTGCAATTGGTAGCCTTATATATGTCATAGTTTGTACTCGACCTAACATTTCACATGCTATTTATCATGCCCAAGCAAAGTTCATTAGCAAGCTATGAAGTAGATTTAGGTACTTCTGATTTTGGTTTAGGGTTTGGGAAAACTTGTGACATTTTGACAGAATATGTTGATTTTGATTATATTGGTGACCTTGATAATAGGAGATCTTTAACTAAGTACATATTTACTATCAAAGGTTGTGCAATTAGTTGGAAAGCTACTTTATAACATACAATAGCTTTGCCTATTACAAAAGCAAAATATATGGCTATTGCAGAAGGAGTAAAAGAGGCCATACAATTAAGAGGCTCATTTGGAGAGTTTAGTATGGATCATGGTATGACTATTGTCCATTGTGATAATTAGAGACATTCTCGCTGATAGCTATATCAAGGTCCTAAAGATTGGTACAGAAAACAATCCAAGTAATGTGTTGACGAAGCCTTTGCCCATTGCTATTTGGTTAATGTTTGCTGCAATTGAGTTTTACTCTAATGGGAGAAGAAGATTGTTTATTACTTACGTAGAATTCAAGTTAAGGTGGAGATTTGTTGAGTATGTCTGGAATTTTTTATGTTTTATTTTTATGGGCTTGGGCCAACATTAGGACTTGAGACAATATAAATATTGTTTTTCTTAAGTTATTAGGTCAAGAAGTTAAAACAAAAAAAGTTTTAGTTTTTCCATAGCCATCTTTTGTAATCTTTGAAATTCTATAGTGAATTTTGCTTCTTCTCCTCCCGTAATTTTTCCGCAAGGGTCTCCATGTAAATCTAATGTTCTTTTATTCTTTTCAGTTCCAATTTAGAAATACTTTCCACATTTGCCATAACTGTTTAGAACTTGTTTAAAAATCATTTTATTCTTGAGAATAAATTTTGCTTAGAAATAGTTTTTTTTTTTTTCTGATTTTGTTCCTTGGATGAGTTTCTAAGAATTTGAACGTGTTTGGTAACTACACAAAATTTCTATTTCCGAAATAAATAAATAAAAGAACAATAAGAATTTTTTTTATTTTTTAATAATTTTATCAGATTTTCTTTTTTTTTCCTTTTTTTCTTCTTCCTCTTCTAACCTGTTGCCAGCAACATTGCCAATCTCCGGCAAGGCTGAGCCTCTCCCAACTAGCACCAACCTAAGCCTTGCTTGGCCATGGCGAGGCCAACCTCATTGTGGCTAGGTGAGGTCGAGCCCCACCTAGTCGAGGTAAGGATGGCCTCACCAAGGGCCAACAAGGTCGTTGGACCTCCTCTTTGGCCGATCGCCAGCCATCACTGAGTCCGCCACCGGTTAGAGGAGGCAGAAGAAGAATAAGAAAAGAGAAGAGAGAAAAAAAAATAGCTCGATTCTAAAATTATTCTGAAGGATAAAAATATAAGTTTTTTCTACTTTTTGATTCTGTTTCAAATTTATTCTCGAGAGTAAAAAAATTTATTGATTTTACCAAACATGTTTTCTATTTTTAATTTCATAGAATAAAAAAATAGAAATAGTGAAAAATTGGCTAGTTATCAAAGAAGCCCTCAAAAAATTGAAAGTGTACAGAGATCTTTCTAATGTGGTGGGTGTCGTGAATTTGCCATTCAATGGACGCAACTGCATCGTCCGATTCGTGGGCCTTCGCAGAGCAATTGAGCGAGACTTACGTCGCATTTAATAGCATGCTACAGAGGTTGAATTATCAAAGCGCATTGAATTTGGTCATCACCTAACTCTCACCCATTGCACCCCACCAAATCGGCAGGCCATTTAATTGGGCGTCCCTACTAAATCTCAACCATCCGAGCCTTCCCATCTTTAAATCCATTTATCAATTGGATTTTCTTTATTAAAAAAAAGAAAAAAAAAATCCCCGCAATTCACATTTTTCAATAGATCGACTCGTGCCTCATAACCAAAGCAAGAAAAATATTGATTACAGAGAAGGAATGAATTCGTGACTAGGGGTGGTCAGTTCTTAGTCCGGTTCTCAAAATTCATAACCAAATGAAACTAGTCACTTTTTTTTTCTACCACTCTTTTTCTCATTACTTTTCTCCTCACTACTTGAAATTGGATCAAGATAGTATTTAATTCACATTTTCACTATTTTTAAAGACATAATAATATAAAAATATATATTTAGTTGGTCCGATCCAGTTCTTCTTTGAAATCGGGAACCGGGAACCGTATGCACATCGAAAATAAGTACACACCTCGTCTATTTATGTTTCCTGAATGTTCAGGAATATCAAACTTACGATATCTAATGTTGCAGAAAAGGAATTAAGGACACCACCCCTTAAACAACAAATTGAACTTGAAAGACTAGATCGACCGGTGTCCTAAACATGGAAAGTACCAGTTTTAGGACACGAAATTGATGTGCTTTGGAGGTGAAAATGAAAACCAGGACGGTAGAAGGTGGTCATCTTTCAATGTTGGAGCTTACTATTCAAGTGATGCAGCGATTAAAGAATGTCCTCCATTGTTGAGAGAGTACGAGTAGTTTTATAGAATCAATAATGGCGGATGCAGTTACAGGAAAGGATCTCATCATTTTCACATTAAGCAGGTGGATCTCATCGTTTTTTGCCTAGTTTTCTTACACGGATGATGATGGGCGGCCTGCCGGGAGGAGCTGAATCAACTCACGGGCGATGCGAGAAGCACGGGTGAAGCCTCCACGCCGGCGTGCCCGTTAGAAGGATTGTGCGGTTTATCGTCGAGGCCCCAGAATGCGGCTGTTTTGACGTCGTCCTCGGTCATCATTCTCGAGAACTCCTCGTGGTCGTACTCCAGCGTGGCCTTGCCCCCGAATTCGCTCGGGAGGTTATCCACGTCGAAGAAAGTCTGCATCAGCTCTACGCTGTCCTTCTTTTTAGGGTAGACAAACTTCACCTTTTCGAAGGTTTTTGGATCCAAGAAGTACTTGATTACCTAAAAAATGGCATAAGCATCGCGAATTCAGATATACTTGGAAAAAGTCATCCTATCTCACTGTTAGAGACGAGGCTCTTGCTGCAACACGGAAAATTACAAGCAATGCGTCGCGTAAATGCAATGCCGCAACCCGCATCACACCTCCAAATTCTCAAATGTAGGCAAAACCGATGAAGCCAGATGAAAAGATAGACTTCTTCCTGGTTTTTTCCGTTTTTTTTCCTTACTGGATTGTGCATATGATGAGTGTCTTAAAACAATCACACTCGTCTGACGGCAATGCATGCTTTCTGGCAGAAAATGCTCTTAGGAATCTAATGGATGGTAGAGCCAATAAAAAATAAAAAAAATTAATATAGATCTCAGGAAGAAATCAAACCTTCCAGAATGCCTCGAAAATTCTAGGCGGATTATACAGAAACGCTACCGCAAGCCTCTCCGGGTAGTGGTTCTGTAAGACATTGATGATATCGAGAGCAGTTCTGACAGGAACTTGTGTCCTCAATGTCCATCCAGTGAAGTCAATCAACCATGACATTGATTCCTGACCCTCAGCAAGGTTGAGGATGCTATTTTCTATCAGATAGACTAGATGGCGGATATTTCCTTCTGCTGATGTTGTGTTCTACGCAGTAGAGTGAAAAAGTTAAGACAAAACATACATAAGCATGTGAATTTTGCGAAAATCAGTATTTAGCAGAAGCATTAGTGAGTTGAAAGAAGGAAAGAAACTTCCAAGGGAAAAGTCAACGGGCAAACCTGCTTTCCAGGCCTCATGATGAGCACAGTCCTTCCGAATCGATCATGGAAGTTCGCCCTAGAAACTTTTCCAGTCTCACCCTCATGCGCAACTTCGTGCTAGATGACCAAGGTATCTCATCAGTGAAAAGTACTATATTCATGCAAAATGAGAAGAAACACCAAGAGAGTGCTCTGCAGGTATATCAAAATCTTAGAAAAGGGCATGACATTCTTATGCCCACAGGAAACACCAAAATAAAGGTGCATCATGACTACTTTTTCTTTGGCAAGGACAACACTATAATAAAGACGCATCATGACTACTTTTTCTTTGGACAGGGCAACGTGACTACTTAGCTAGAAAACTTACCAGAGCATTACAAGTCCAATAAAAGATTTTATAAATGTTGAAGCTCTACTCTAGTCAGTAGCTACATGAGAAGCAAAAATGCAAACATCTAGATCTCTAGTTTTCAGGGAGAAAATTGACTCCCCAATAGTTTTTATCTTTGATGAATAAACGGAACAGAACACAGATTCTTATAGATACAAAGTTGACATAGGCAGAAAATAGTATTACCAGAGGATTTTACACAATTTGCAACTGATTGTGTTTTTTGAAGCTACACAATCCATCCAACATTTTCTACCAACTTGGAGATGTAAGATATGGAGGGTGTGGTACAGCAATGATAATTAGAAGACCAGGTGATCGTATTCCATCAAACTTACCCAGCGGATTTCCTCAGGTTTGTAAGTGGACCTCCACTTAAGCGACTCTTCCAGCATTTTCTTTGCCTTTTCAACATTCCAGTTTCGAGCTACTAAATACCTCCTCAGGCATCCGTCGGTGCAATATTTCAGACTACGTCCAGATAGGGGTCCAAGTTCGGCCCTGAGCTCACTAACCTGAGAACATAATGATCATCAGTCTCTGTGTTTCTATGGTAAAGTTTGGGAATATATTCCTACGAGTCTATGGCCAAGTCGCAGTAATTTTGTGTTTGAACAGGTCATAAGCTGATTATGCTAGCAAGCAAATTCCTAAAAGGACAGAAATACAGTGAGCAGTTGAAAATGGTATACTTTTTTACCTTTTCATCTTTTTGCAGAGACTCATTTTCCGGTTGGTTTTGAGTGGTCTTCCTCCGCAGGAACATCATCTCTGCCGATCGAGTTAACTTTATACCAACCAGAAAAGCCTTGAATTGCACGATTCAGAGCTGCAAGCAGTCCTCTGTAAAATTAAATTTATCCGAGTTATATATAGTAATGAGGATGAATCACACCAGGAGAAGAAGAAGCAGAAGGGCAATCTAAACTATAAGGCAACCTCAATCAAAAATTCAGCAAGAGGTGACTGAAACTGAAAGGAGTGATCTTGTGGGATCCACTGGAATCATGGAAAAGAACAATCAAAAGGGCAATCTTCCATAACAGCACTATTAATCTTTTGTTTTTGCACTGTGCCATCTAGACTTTCGCTCTAAACAAAATCCCCCCTCCCCCCATGCCAGAACATGTAAATATACATACTGGCAAACTTACGGTGGACCAGTAGGCCAAAGAAAAACCTCATGGTTAGATTTAGAACTTCAGAATATACAGTAACGCGAAGCTTCACGGAGACTAAACCCATCCAAGATCAATCATTCTTGGAAAAGAAAATAAAAAAAGAGAGAGGAATGCAGCGGTCAAACAAAAGCCAAGGCCAGCGATTAACCAACACCACCATCGCCACACGGAATGTAAAGTCAACCACGACCACCAAGCGCTGCTGACCAGATCTAACTCCACGCGACGGGAGCGACGCCACGAGCCACGATCGCTCCGGTCGAAACTGCCGACGCCAACCGAGACTGTGCTAACGAGACGCTCTACTCAAGAATGCAGCGCGAGACGCGCGCGCGCGCGCGGAGGACAGAAACGGGGAGGACACGAGCGCACGAGGGAACGCCGAGAGCTCGTCCCGACTCGATCACGGTTTCCGAAAGGAAAGAACGGCACATGCACAGTCACGCACGCACGCACCTGGGGAAGGCGAGGCACCTGCTCGGAGCGGACGGCGACGGCGAGGCCGAGGCCGAGGCCGAGGGGACGGAGGAGACGAAAGACGGGTTCGTCCGTCGGTTCCGGCGATCTCCGAGCTTCACGAAAAGAATGCCATACGCGGTCTTGCCGGCAGAAGAGAGAGAGAGGAGAGGGAGAGAGGGAGATGGTGGAGGCGACGATGGCGAGAATATATGGAAGAATATTTATTAAGTGGGAAAGGGGAAGCGTAGGACAAAGTGGACTGTGAGCTTTACGGAGGGAGGAGGAGAGAGAGAGAGACCTCCAAGTTGGACTGACTTCGTTGCGGACGCCACCAGACAGCCGGCGGAATAACTCTCTCTCTCTCTCTCTCTTCTCTCTTTCTCTCGCCGTCTGATCGGATTTCCCTTTCTGAACTCGATTCGATCGAGCGCACCGCCACCGTCCATTTCCATGAGCTTTCGTGTGTGAACTCCACGTGTGATCCAACGAGCACCTTTTTTTTTTTTTTTTTCTTGACAGAAAACATCAGCACCTACTCTTTTCTTTTTGGGGTAACTGTGCTGAGTTCTAAAAGTATAATTAATTCTTAAAATTTATAATAAAAGTACAATCAAATTCTAAAATTTTAACAAAATATAATTTAAAAAAAGGACTTTATTAGATTAAATTTGACTTGCATTTTTAAATTGCATTTTCATAACAAATTTTATGCCTTAATTCTGTTTTTTAAAATTTTTAGGACTAAATTATAATTTCTTGATAAATTTTAGGATTTTCATTATACATATCCTTTTCTTTTTTTCTTTTTTTTTTTATATAATTACGAACAACAAAGGGTGCGATTGGGCGATTGGTATCGACGATTTTCCTGAGCATTATAATAGAAAAGTTTTTCCCACAATCGGAATGTTCGGCTTGAGCTAATGCTCGATTCGAGTGAACTCGTTGTCACCTCACCATCATATGCAAAATTGGGATAAAGCCAGAATTATCATATGCCATGTGCGCGAGCTAAGTAGAGGAGTTCGAAATTGTGATCGAGAGGGCTCCAAACTACATGGGACTAAGTTTCATATAAATCAGCCAACCACCTTGATGGTAAAGGAGTTCAAAATAGCTAGAGACACTGATAATTTCAAACAAGTTAGGTAAGTTATAATGATAAATGTATCACTGTCATTGAATTTGTGCATATTGTTCAATCAGGCCTCTAAATATTTTTCTTCCTTCCATTAGATTCTTGAAATGCTGATTATTTATTATTTACTTATTTTTTGGTCATGTTAGTCCTTTCAATTAGAGAAGAATGGAAATGCCGAATTGATATGTCTCGTCTATGCTAACTAGGCTAATGGATTGACGTGGCATCGACAAAACAAGAAAAAACCCAAACTGGAGTGAGGCGGTTCCAGTTGGGCCACGTGCGAACTGTCGCATGGCTCACACTAAGCTCGACACGGTACAACACTCCACGTCGGGCTCAATTAATAATATGGAGGATCTAAATACGTAAATGTCACTAGTAGAAATTTAAGTTGGATTATTAATTTTATAGTGCGTGGGAAACCCATAAGGTATTTTCGTGTTCGTGGCTTCCCAAATGCAATTTCGTTAGCATTTAAATGATTGGTATCGTGCATAGGTCAATCTATTAATATTGAAAAACGCAAAAGATTCTTCCTATGTATCATTTATGGGTCTAATGGAATTCATAAGTATCCAAAGAAACCATGTTAAATTGAGATTTTTCTTTTCAATTGTTAATACGATATATAAGGACCATTTACTATAAATGATATCACACCATTGATTGTGAATACCGTTTACTTGTTGAAATCTTGTAAATTGTGTGGGTAGTAGCGAGACACTTATTTTTAGGTTTTCTCTTTTTACTTCTCACTATTGCATCGATTGATTAGTCTAATCAATATCGACGTATCGCATCGATTGATCAGTCTAATCAATACCGACATAACAATTCACATCAACATCTCATTTACACCTCGATTGAAAAGACCGACATGAACGACGACAATTTAAAAGTTTAAGGACCTAATGAAATGAAAAAGACTTAAGGAAAACTTTCTATAATCGTAGGGTAGTGGCATCTCTGTGTCCAAGTGCAATTTTTCCAACAAACAAATTCGTCTCATAACAGTACAAACCGTCCAATTTGGCCATATCGACAGATACTCCTGCTCCAACTGAAAAGTTATTATCTGTTCGATAGCTGATGGAAAGCTGCGTCTTGGAGTGATCGAGAAGGCATCGAACTTGAGCCATACATTATGGTGGTCACTCAGCCGGATGAGGGCTTTACGTTCAAGTGATTTTCCTTCGAGTGAGCACAGATGCGAAACTAGGAGTAGATGGCTGCTCCCGGGAAGACCTTTAAGACACTGTCGGCGGCTTCAGTGCACGGCGGTCCGGCGAGGACGATGCAACGTCGAGCCCAGCGAAACCGCGAGCCGAGCATTCGGTGGCTGGCTGCAGCTGCTTTGGGTGCCTCCTTTCACCCTTTCTCGTCTTTTCAAAAAGCGAGGAAGGTGAATGACCTGTATCATCTAAAGAGAATCCCTATGTTTAAAGACATTTAAGAGCCCAACAACTCCGGAGGCTCGACAAGCAAGCACCACGAATCGATAACGACATAGGCATAGATGCGAACCCTAGAATAATAGACCTTTTACATCTATCAATCATCTAAGGTATCGAATCATTAGGTAAGGATAGACGTGGGTCGAGAAGGGTATCGAGCGGCGACATAGGCGCCGTGCTAGACCAAAAGACTTTCGAGAGAACTTAGGAATCAACCTTGTTTCACGATTTTCATGGGAAAAATTCGCCCCGGCCAGGGCGGGCGCAAGATGCCGTGCTCCATCTCCATCCCCAATCGTAGATATGTAGCGCGAAACAATCGTGTAGCTTTCGTATTAGTCTATTGCTGAGCCTGTTATACGAGCTTAATAAGCCATGTGAAATTCATCAGCTAGCATTAGAGAACACTGACAGATTGAATAGTTATATAGCCCTGCATAGTTGTAGAAGATCCTCGGATCTTCCTTATGTAATTTTTTTTTTTTTTTGTTATGGAGCTCCCCCGGAGGATTATATTTATTTTTTGAGTAAATAACCCGAGATGTCAAAGCCTTTTATTTTATGGATGCATGCAAACCTTCACAACCACTTATTTTGAAGAGGGTGGCGAGCCTAGACTTTCAAAGTAAATCTAAATTGAAAAATCAAAATAGTGTAATTACGACACAAGAGTTAAGACATTTAACCACTAAACCCAATTCGACCACCCAAAAAAACAATTCTGTAAGGGTTAGCTACAAGCATAATCACTAGATGTAAAATAAAGATTGAGATGGAAAATCAATAACAAACACCTAATTGCGTCCGAAGAATAGCTCTAAGATAATCTCTTTTGTTATTACGATTGAAATGACTAACTGTGGTAATTTACGTAATTAAGAACATTATTTTCATAATGCATATATGGGGATCAAAGTTTTTTTAAAATTTCTTCGGTCTCCCCATTATGTACAACTTTCTTTTTGTCAATTACCTCGCGGGGCACGCATGGCAAAGCAATTCTATATCTGATTGATTGGAGTCACTGATGTAGACTTGGAATATTCGGCTCCTGCACTAGGAATCTTGTATTCCATCGTTGGCCAAAAAGTAAATTGTCAATAGTAACTAATTTACTTTTACCCGAAAATGAAAGCCGTCCCTCTATTTATAATTTAAGGAAAGTGCCATCGCTCATTTCTGAATTACTATGAGCTATGATAAAAATGGGCAGGTGTGGAAAGTTCTATTTTCATCGAGCCGGGCATAGAAATTTCTTTCTATAGAAAAACCATCTATCAAGTTAATTCTCAATCTAACTTTGGAATTAAAAGAAATCATTATTCTCAAGAGGAATGACATTTCCTTCATAATTAATTTACCATAACCTATAATGGCAAGTAATCAGTTTTGACCTTTAGTTATCTTAAGTTGTAGACTTTCATGTGTTTGGCATGACTACATATGGTGCACGAAACTCAGGTGGGCGAAATTAGCAAGTTTTTATGAAATACACAATCAACTTTGCTAACTCTTGACAAAAGTAAAGCCATGACCACATCAAAAGTTTCAATTGTATTAATGATTATATAAAAAGTTTGAAAACTTGTCACGACGATGCATTTTACTCCTAAAACTTTCCTTTCATACATTTAAGCTCCAAAACTGACCATAGTAGTCTACTTTAGTCCTTCTGCTAGCCTCATTAGCTTTTGATGCATGAGAGCTGGCTTTTTTCTATTATTATTTTTTTGCATCCAATGTGGCCATTATTAAGCTAAGGGAGTTTGCTTAAACCCAAAATAGCGTTGTTGACACAAAAAGACGTCATTTCTTCAAGTGTTATATCAGGAAAAAATAAAAGAATCGAAAATTTAAGAAAAAGTACGATAGAACACTTTTGAATCAATTAAAGATAGAGGAATGATTTTGATTTTCTAACAAAAATACTGAAAGCTCTCGTGAGTAGGGGTGTGCATGGTCCGGGTGGGCGATTCCCGACCTAGAACCGGGAACCGCCCGTTAAGAACTAGTTCCGAAAAATTGGAACCAGGATCTACTCATTAATTGTATGGATCCATCCGGGAATCGGACCACCGGTCCGGTCCGGTTCCCAGGTGGATCCAAAGAACCAGTCTCACAATAATAATAATATCATTTTCTCGAAAGCTCCTATCTTGATAGGAAACAACTTTGGTTTTCGACCAAAATTGCTGATTTTTCGCCGCCTGACCTATTCTTCTTCTCCTCCTCTTGCAGCCCTACTTCTTCACATGCTTGTTTTTTGCCCACCAATTGCTCGACATTTTGTCAAGGTGCGTCTTGGACTTTTTAGCTTCAGCACCTCTCCATTTGGTTTGACTGAAGATCAACGCCTCTCTAGTTGGTGCGCTTTGGACTTTTTTCCCACTTTAATTAATTTTTTTAATTATTTGATTTGGATTTGTTAATTTGTAATTTTATTTTTTTAATATTAAAAATTAATACATTATTTTAATATAATCGGTTCGGTCTGGGTGGGCGGATCCATCCATGGAACCGGGAACCGGACCGGTACTCACCGGTTTCCATAAATTGGAACTGGGAACTAGACCGGTTCCCTCAAGAACCACCGGTTCCGGCGGATCCCGGATTTTTTGCACACCCCTACTCGTGAGTGTTTATATTCGGCTAAAGTAGTATTTCTCCGGTAGTTGGAGAGAAGTGAGAGGTTTTTTTTTCCAACCAAGCAAAACTATGGAGGTCCTCGAAACTGTCAAACACGATAGAGTTAATTCATAATTACTTATAGAAACACTAACAAAAAAAAAAACATGTTGGAACATGTAAAACTATTTTATTTAACGAATCTGACAGTCCAGCTATTATATCTACCTAATTAACATTCAATTTAAGCAGATCTAATAAAATAAAAGTTAGGTTTGTAAATTAACCCTCCTCTCGAGTCCCATGCGCAATCAATGGTCCTAAGGTGCTCACTTCAACGCACGAATTCATTCGAAATTAGGCATGAACCAGCTTTCTGGAAGCAAAGTTCTTTCACATCACGCGCTGCAAAGGGTTGACTTTCTTGTAGTTTCTCATTTCCTTTTCTTGAATAACTCCCATTTTCTTTTGGTAAATCTAAGCCTTTCTAGAAAACCAACATCGTGCAAAGGGCTACTCAAATCCAATCGTGAGGATGGAAAGATGGAAAGAGAGAGAGAGAGAGAGAGAGAGAGAGAGAGAAAAATTGAAGAATATTATTTTTCACTTGAATTTGCAATGTTTATTGTATATTTGAGTCCTGCCGAGTTCCAATTTAATTCAATCCAGTCAAAATATGCTTTCGCCAAAGTCTTCAAAAGAGGTCGTGGCATTGTTTCCCAGAAGGATGAGTTATATGACTTCATCAAAGGTTGGACCAATCAAGCATTACTTGGTTTGGAAAAATGAGAAAATAAAGTTATGGGACTGGTTTTGCCTGACAAAATATGTGTGTAGCCATTTGACATATGTAATGAAGATGACCATCAGACACGATAGGCTCTATTTATTTGAAACGATCGTTTGTATCTTTTATAAAAAAATGAATGAAAAATATTTTCATCATTCACAACAATATTTAAACATAAATTATTGTTGATAGTGAAAATATCCATCTTTAATTAATTATTTCAAATGACACAAGTGATTATTTTTAGGTAAAAATTTTCTGAATTATTTATTTTTCGCAAAATAAATAGACCGTAAATATTGGTCTCTTTAATCCAATTCCTTGCCATCTCCATGTAACTAATTTTCGACAACTATTATATTGATCAAGGTAGTGTAGTGAGGACACCAATAGTCTTTCTATTCAAAAAGCCTTAGCTAACAAGAGAAGGGAAACCACATATATATAAAGAACACATAAACCCTCATCATCAAGTTATATAAAATATTTCAACACATGTAAACTCGATTAAGAGTAGCGCATGAGATTCGACTATCAAGGGTGGATTAGCATGCGAAATGGGCAAAACTTAACTCTAATACAACATGAAAGATTTTGAGGGATTATTATTAATTGATCTAAAAGCTGAAATTGATCAATGAATGCATAATTTGATTCATAATTTTTCAATAGGCTAGACCTTGGTTTAATTCCAAAGCATAAAAATATGTAATTAAGAAGGCAAATAAGAGTTTGAAAAAATCTGAATTCAAGACCTCCTACTCTGAGTGAGCATATCCTCATGAACTATAATAGTTAAGGAAGTAGGGGGGCATCGAGCTCTCACCCTTCTAGAATTCTCAACTTCAGGAACTTTCATGTGTGACTGACTACCAAAATTGATGGTAACTTTGTGATTTTGAGTCGAACAATTTGCGACGATTCAAAACTTCTCACCCAAGGGTACACCTAAAGATGGTCACCATGACTAATCGTCCCTCCTCACCCTGCTCTTTAATTACGGAAGATGGAATATTTGTGCCTAAAACTCGATCCGTTAGGAGTCACCTCCAAAGACTGACTTGCAGTTAGTAGTCGAAGTCATATTAGGTAGGCTACAGAAAATGGAATAATTCCGGATAGCTGGAGCGTCCCATCTTGTCAGATTTTCACTTTTCTTTCCTTTTCCTCTCTTCTTCTTTTTCTTTTTTTTTCCTTTCTCTTTCATGCAAGGTGGCATCAAATTAAAAAAAGTCAAATTTGACTAAGTTTTAATTACGGTATTATTAGATCGTGGCTCTCTCTCTCTCTCTCTCTCTCTCTATTTTGAACGTGGGTTTGGTTTTGTGACTTTGAATGGGGGTTGCTTCATTTTCTGCAATTCCCTCCTTCAACTACAACCCCCGTTTTGTCTAACTGTCTTTTGTCAAATCCTAATTCGTCATGCTAATTTATAATTCAACCATCCAAAGATGACCCTTCTTTTCAAAATCTTGCCGATAAGAAAGCAGGTAAACTCTAGATCCGATAAGAACTCCACTAACCGCATGACGGTTTAGGTAAGACGCGACTATTCTAAATTACTGGAATATGAAGATATTCGTGCCTAACAATAAAAAATTTGGAAAATTTACCGTGCGCATAATCTCACACGCAAAATCGGTTCATCTGAAAACAAGCCCCGGAGGCCAAGACAAATATTATAGAAAAAATCTTCGACCATACTTGGCCAGGGTATCCGCAACAGTTGACTTTTTTGGCGTTTCCCTCCACCATATTACGTGCAATTGAGGATGGTTCTACCTTGAAAGTGATGATATTAAACAAAAGTCTCACTCCATCAATTCCGGTTTGACGTTTAGACGCTCAAGGACTCGAGAAGCCCACTACTCAGTTGCCATTCTTGTCTCTAATGAATGACAGGCACGTCTTACACGAACAACTTAATATAAAATATTATTTTAGGTTATTATGATGATACGTTATAATAATGGTAAAAAATTATGAGGCCCATTGTGGTAGCTCATAAATATCCAATTAAGTGAAGTACATTCACATTCACATTCACATTCACATTCACATTTTTAATTATGCACGCTATCTCGAATTCGAAATATTTAGAGAAATCGGTAATGAGATGATAGTCTTGTTTCACTGGAAAAAGGAAAGACAAAAGATAGGTCAATCATCACTCATAAAAAAAATGCAATTAAAAACTGCATGTTCATCCAGAAATAAAGATTTGTCTCAGCAGATCCTCTGGCGAGATTTGCTTTCAAAAGTGACACAGCCCTTGCGCTCAGGCAACATCTTTGACTTCTTGCGATGACAGCAAGGATTGTGCATTGTTCTCATGTAGATGAGAAATCCAAAAGAGCTCGGAACTATGCTGGACATGACGTCTTTGATAAGGGAATTACAGTGCAGAATGCGTTTATATCTCTAGCACTTGACGTACCTCCAAAGCCGAGCTATAAGTCAATTGCAGGAATCAAAAGGGTACATCTTGGTAACGCTGTTCGGAGCTATATTCGGGTCTGACCCGATGGGCTTAGAGGGAGATGGCCCGGGACTTAGGATGGTCAAAGTGTGGCCCGGGTCCACGTCAATGGTCCATTTTAATCTTTATATGCGAAATGTCAGGAACTCGGATCTCTAACCTATCTGACTCAGACACGGTTTTATATCTGTTATTAGCCTAAGGATGTGTGAGTTTCTCGTGTTTTTCTAAGTTACAGTGACCGTCCCCAACATCCACAGCGACTAAATATAGATCACGGGATTGAGTCTCTCAAGATGCACACGACAAAATTTATATTTTTCTATTTCTTTATTTTTCTGTTCTCCAAAACGAGTTTAAAATAAAAATCCATTTAGTAATGCGATTTCATTTTTATATTTTTATAACAGTTTTCTATTTAGAAATAAATTTAAAACAAAAATCAAAATTTAAATTTTTAACTTTTTTATTCTGTAATAAAAATAAGAAATGAAAACTCTTCCGATCATTTACTCTCATCACCCGCTTGTTGCCCGAGGATGCCCAACACTCGCCACCTGCGATGCGATATCGACCGCTCACCATTAGTTACCGGACGCCCGTCAACATAAAGAAATTTTGAGTTGTTATCAAATACATTTATTTATTCAGAAGTTCATCCAGATAATAGAAATTGGGAAGTCAATCTCTAGCCAGTAATTTTGTCATGTGCTCTCAACATAAGGAGAGGCTCTCTCTCTCTCTCTCAGCATAAATCGATCAATCACTTCATTCAATTTGAAACGCATCGAAGCATGATGACCGAAGCATGAATCGATCGACGTCCAGATACAGTGGCCATCGGAGGTCATCGTGCAGGGAAAAGGTCAATGAGAGCAATTGGGCGCAGAGCTCATGCTTTGGCAAGAAGGGGAATGGTTCACGCACGATAGGCATCAGTGAAAGATGACCAAAGCAAAGAGGACTTCTTTATGCCCCAAGTTTTGCAAGAGTGGTAAGATAGCAAGCATGAGCTTCAGGCCCTCCTTGACCAGTTGAACGGTTCCTGTTCCTTCTTTTTTCAGTTTTCATGTCACTTGATCCTGACGCCCAAATGCTTAATGCAGTAACACCGTGGCGCTCACAAGCATGGTGCAGGATAGCGAGCAGTCACCTGATAACTGGTACGCCCTTTAACTTCAGGGCCTTGCTATATCCTTTTGAAGGCCTACACTCTGTTCTGTCCTCATTTCCGGGAGTCAGCTTCTCCTTAGCAAAACCAAGTAACATAAAAATCCAGAATAAATCATAACATCAACCTTTTTCCCCCCTCCAGACATAAGCTTGACCGAAATTCAACTTCCAAGTGGCATTTCATGTTGACGTGCAAGACACAAAAATCCACTATATAACAGAACACAAAAGCTCCGGCTTAATAAATTGACCGTGGCAGATTAAGACCATGTAGTAAGGGGGTTAAATCCACTGACATGAGACAATCTCG
Source organism: Eucalyptus microcorys (assembly GCA_014182515.1). Taxonomy (NCBI): domain Eukaryota; kingdom Viridiplantae; phylum Streptophyta; class Magnoliopsida; order Myrtales; family Myrtaceae; genus Eucalyptus; species Eucalyptus microcorys. The sequence goes on from CM024570.1 coordinate 28,948,172, forward strand.
TAAAAAGGGCTTTCCCAGTGCATGACAATACCCAATTCCAATCATCATAGAACAATTTCCAATTAATATCTTCCTGTTGGTCTAATTCATTTCCCGCACGCCCAAATTTTCACTAGTACACAAGTCCACAGGCTGGAGGGAGGAAGAAAGAAGAAATCCCACAACATAGCAATAGCGGTGAAGGAAAATATGATCATGCAGTGCTTGCAATCAGTGTTTTCTGGACAACAGATTCAAGATTGATACCAGGTGAAATCAACAGCTACTTCACAGATTGAATTATGGCAACTTATCAGCCTCAATCTAAAAGGTTATCAGAAAATGGGAACTTGAACAATCCAAGCCACACAACAAAACAAAATAAAGAAACCGCTGCCGTTACGCATTTGGCGCTTCATATGTCAACAATCTGATGACTAGCATGATTGAAGCCGCCCAATTACACTTTGGAACCATCACTGCTGATTGTACTTTGGATGTGATGAGTCACAACTATAAAACACAGGCAACAGTGCAGACCCAAGCCACAGTTCACCAAGAAAATGGTCTTGTCAAGACTATGCAATATGGGCATCGAGAGGCAGGGGTAAAGAGGGAACCTGATTTAAACCACTGGTCATTGCTGAGATAATTAAACCATACTCGATTTAAATCTAGAACACAAATCTGCATGACCAAGGTCCAAGTCTTGGTACTAACTCTAACACAGGATCGAAAAAATATAACAAATAGGAAAATGCCATTGCCATTATAACTTCCCATGAGCGCCCCATTTCCATCAAATTCTTTCAACAACCTCAGCTATTTAGGGTCTTGTTTCACCCATCTTAAAGCAAACACCTTTGGCTTCTTTAACCAATTTCTAAAATCGGAAAAAAAATTCCTAAATGTCTTTATATTGACGTGTGTGTTGTTGAAAGGTTTTTAAAGTTTGATGTTACAATAAAAGTCAAATTTCAAACAATACAAAAAAGAAAAAAATAATAAGCAAAAGTCACTTCAAACAATCTGCATGTACTAAACAACCGGCGTCAAACCCTGGTATGAGCGAAGTTAAAAAAAAAACCTGGTATGAGCTACCCTTCCAAAATAACGGGGAAAGAAAGTGCTATAGTACTCCAATTCAGCAGGAAAAACCAACTTTCATTTTGCATCCATTGCCACACAAAAGACTAGGAACCCACAAATGTAACAACACAATTACATCTGTGCAAAGACATCTGATAAAAACAGTAATTGCCAATAAAATTTCTGATATGAAAAAAAAACATATATTGTACAGATGCTAAAGCATACAAATTCCTACAATGGTTGAGAATCGGAATGGTTTACGTTCAAAGAGTCGAACTCTTCGCTTACCGTATCACCACTTTTTGGATACAAGCTTAGAAATTGTTGGCACGAATTTCCGATTGCAAAGTATAAGGCTCCAGCTATTGTGTCCACTCCACTAATGAAAGGTTCGACCTCTGAGCTACAACCTAAGACGGGCTTATATACGTCAAAGGCCAAGATAAAATAAAATTGCACTGCACCAATTTAGGGACTCGTGAAAGCACGATCAAGCTGCCAAAAAGGAGTCAGTAACAGGGATTAAAAGCCTCTTCAGTAGTCATGATAATCTACTAGATACCTCAAGTGCATGCTAATCATAGTTTGCTATCATTGTTTGTAACTTTAGATGTAGCTTCCTCCTTCTGTCATAGACTTATGTGTAATATACCATGCCTTCATCAGGAAATATCTCGGTAAGAGATATGATGATGAGAAAACATAAACCTGACAAGGCAAAAACTCGAGTTCAGAACTCAACGGCAATTAAGGGATGAAAGGACACACGAAGGCAAAAAATAATTCAATCCAACAAGAACACCATTACCTGACCCGCCAATTTGTTTTTTGGTATACAAGAATGTCAAAAGCAATTGTAGAAAAAAGCCTCCTGATGAGAGTATATTGTATCCAGTTTGGCGTCTATCCTGCTATAATCCACATGCCCCCTGATGAGAGTATTTTGTGGAGCGAGTGGAGTGACTATAGCCAACAACATGTCACACAAACATCTAATTATCTCTCGATCACATATGTGACCAGGTGTGCACACTCTGTGGATTGGCCTCTGGCAAGCAGACTTAGCTTTTTGGAAAAATGCATAGAACAAAAATTAGATACCAGCTTCCCAAGGAAATTTTTCTTCTATCTACATCAGGTCCACGCATCTTAAGATCGTTAAAGTTACATATAGGACAAGAAGCTCATACATATTATGGAATGCAACAGAAGTAGCTCAAGAAAACCAAAGGAAACAAGTAAAAGCCAAGCTAAAATGTCGATGAACAATTAAATCTCATGATAAATCCTCCTCTGTCCCAGCCTTTGTCCGGTACTGCCGACCTGATCGGACCAAAGAGTGCTTTTTGTCAACTGCTTCTTCCACTTGATCTTCCTCCATTGCACACACTTCACTATCTTGGGCATCCACAGCAGCAATAACAGGGGTTACTTTTCTACGTACTGCATCTTTACTTGCATCTTCATTATCTAGCTTCAACTCTGCACTATTGTCTAATATTGTACTACCTCTTTTCCTTGGGATGAAAGTGACTGATTTAGGAAGATCAACAGGAGAATCATCTGGACATTCATCTGTGGATTTTGACTTCCTCACCATGTTCAGAAAGTCCATATAGGCTTGCCGGTTAGATTGTTCGTTCATGTCAGTCGAGGAATCAAATGTATAATGTGTATATCTGGAAGGGTTCCGCAAATAATCAGGAACAGCAGAAGAAAAATCTTGAGAAGGCCTGATTACTCCATTTTCACTGACGGATGATTCTGTTCTAGAAGGATCCATCGGCACAAGTTCAGCTTCAGCTGATGCTTCCTCAATTGATTCGGGATCAAACCGAACACGTTTTTGTGTCTTTGAATCGCTTTGACCATCCTTCCTCTTCAAAATAGATTTCAGATTGACATCAACTTCAGATGTGTGAACTTGGGAATTAGCCACTGAATGTGCATTTTCCTCAGAGACGTGCAGAGAATCTATCTTTTCAGCTGCTTCTGCATCTTCCTCTAATCTAATTTTTGCAGCCATGTGGTCAGCACGTGGGTCCCTAGAAACATTGCTGAATGTAGTTGGAAGCTCATTATCATGATCGATGGATATGCCATAGTTTGTTATATCCTTCATATACAAGCGGTCTCCGGCCTTCTCTCTTCCAACAGCTAACTTATCAAACCGATCCTCCTCTTCCTGCATAGTAAAGAAACGATTTTGAATTATTTAACATTAAAAGGGGTCGCCCGAGAATCGACAAAGCAAAAAACAAAGTTACAAGCATACCCAACAGATATGGTTGGGAAAAAAAATGATAGGTTTCAATTTGGCCAATAATTGCAGAAATCACAAAATTCTCACAAAATGCTAGAATAATTCATAGAATGATATTTTCGAACCATATATTAATGTAAAATGATAAGGATATATAAAATGTTCTTCAAAGGTTTCTTTAACAAACCACCTGCAGACGTAATGCACTGTTTAGCAAACTCCAAGAATAATTCAGTTCAACCTCCTAAGTTTCCTTCAACAAGTGCAGGCACATTTAACTCCACCAGGGGAGAAAAGAAACAGTTCATCTCACCCAAATTAACTGACTGTGTCCAACAAACTTCTTACTGTAATGAAATTCGAAGTGTCAGCAAATAATTTCGGGCTCAAACCATTTTTCTTGACAGACGAGTGCACAATGACAACACATTATATATGCTGACAATGCTCCACATACATGACAAAGAAGAAAAGCACCAGCCAACAGAAAGATTTTATGCAGCTTACAGGTGCAACAAATATCAGAATCATCAAATGGAGGATCTTCACCACCAAATTTCAAATCAGGCAAATAGAACATCACAACAAAACCTAGCCTTTGTCAGCTCCAGCGCCTCACTCACTCCACCACAACACGAATTCAAACATATTCAGGAACACACAAAAGCACAACAACAAAAACCCTAGTCATAAGCATCTCAAATCATTCCGCTCACTCCTGCTGACGCAACCAATTCCTCATATATACCGACGATTCTACCAATCGCACCGGCAATCGAAAGCCTTCCCGAACAAAAATCTCCACAAACAATCCATCATACCTCATAGTCCAAAGTGCAGTCCCGCCCGATGGAGGACTTAATCTCCCACTCCTCGTCGTTATAATCGTCCGGCTTATCCGATTGCCCCGACGATCGAAGCCCCTCCTCCTCGTCCCCCTCGTCGCCGTTGCAATCGTCGAGCTCCTCCAGATCCCTCTCGAGATCCTCGCAGAAATCCCCCCGGCCCCACCCGGCCTCGCCCCGCCGCCCGCCGCCGCCTCTCGTCGGGCCGGGGCGGGGGCCGAGGTCGAACTCGGGCTCGGGGCTGCCCCTGTCCCGGTTCCACTCCTTTCGCTCGACCTCGCCGTCGGCGAGGCACCAGAGGGAGCTGAAGGACGAGGCCGCGGCGGAGGAGGAAGGCTGGGCCGCCGCCGCCGCCGCCGACTCCGCCGACGCCGCGGCGGAGGAGGAGGAGGAGGAGGAGGAGAGGGAGCCGAAGAGGCGGTCCACCCGGACCTTGAAGCTGTCTTCCATGGCGGTGCTGGTGTGCAAGGATTCTCCGCTGGTTCTAGAGAGAGAAAGTTGTTCGAGAGAGGGAGGGAGAGAGGGATGGGGATGGGGTGTAGGGTTTGCTTTATAGATGCGATTTAGGGGAACGCCTCCCGGGCCCGGCTATCTTGGGTTCGGAACGTTTTTCGCTTCTCCCGAAACTACCCCTCGCGGGCGCACGCTTGAGTACGCTCGCACGTGCGTGTCGCGGAAACTCGTGAGACACACTTGTGTGACGCGCAATTGCCTTTTAACAATAAAAACCAAAAAAAAACAAAAGGATTAGGATGCGTGCACCGTAAAATCCTGATATTTATTACGAAATTACAATTGAATTATAAAATCAAAATCGTTTAATTAATCCATTCGAAATGTTGATGTGGCCTTTTTTTTTTTATTGTTTTCTTTAAATCATGAAACATAAGATGAAAATGACGTCATTTCGATTCAAATCTTACATTTCATATAAATTTTATTTAAATTAAATTTATAGAATAAGGTTATTTTTAATTTAAATAAAAATCATATTTAGACCAAATTAACATCATTTTAACCACTTCACCGTCACATAAAGAATCTAATAATAATAATAATAAATCACATGGACATTTTTCATTAGTGGATTGGACAAACGTATTAAGTTAATAATAATTTTAGAATTTTTAGCACGCACATCCCAAAACAAAACTGCTCACGACCCTTGTGCGCATGGCTTTAGACTTAATTACGAGGACTCGCGTCACAATCTTATGAAATCATTTTTATGAGACATGTGATGACACGATCCGAGCATGCGCAGTCACGCGTCTGGATCTTCAGCTGAAAAGAAAGGAACGTGAGGAGAAACACGACGTCAGTTGGCACCCATCTTAGGGGAAAGGAAAGCAGCCGGACGATCCCACGCCTTCGAGGAATAAGGAAGTTATAAATGAAGTTATAAATAGTGCGGAAAACGACTGCGTCGAGGCGTGGCACACCGGTCCACATTTCGCCATTACTCCGTCGCAGCTTATTAACATGTCCATTGCACTAAAAATTAATTCGGCAGTAGACTCAAGTGTCAAATGGTCCCCTGTTTGTGTGATTCGCACAGGAAGTTGGGAGCGAAAGGGGTTACAACTTGTTCCCAAAAATTGGACAAGTCGAAAACGGGCGAAACTCGAGGCCAGAACCTACCAAAGCTCGGCGCAAGGGAGGAGGAGGGGGGAAACGTCTGTATGCGCAGTGACTCCGGCGAAGGCATGGTGGTCGCCGGGGGCTCGGTCGCTTTCTGCTTTCTCTCCCTCCCCAGAACCTCTCCGACCTCCCTCTCTCACTCGCTCAGATATATCACTCGCTCGTAAATCTCACTCTCTTCCTTCCTTCTCGGGCTCGCTCACTCTCAAGCCTCCCCCGATGTCTCTCGGGGTCGTGAAGGGATTTGGGAAGGGAGAGGGGAGGGGTTTCGGCGACAAACGGCAACGATCAACTAATTCGACGGCGGCTAGGGTTCCGGTGTTGAGACGAGAGGTGGCGACGGCGACGGCGACAGCGAGGCAAAGGCGCGTCAATTGGAGGAGAGGCTGAACTGGCAATCGTGACCGAAGGCACAGTTGTGTCATCGGAGAAGAAAGTGGAGCCAAAAAAGATGAGAACGTGTTTATGTTTGTTGGCTTGTTTAGATTTGGAGTTAATGTGTTCCAATTCGAACAATGTTCCAACCCTACCCAACCCTAAACATATATTCTATGCTTTCAAAGTGAGGGCAGTTTACGTATAGAATGGTCAAGTCTCTTAAACGGTATCAAGACCGGAAACAAGAATAATACTTGTTTTGTGTTCGGGTCGGGTCGGGTTTTTTTAACACCCCTAGTTACAAGATCGTTTTGACTTTCACAAGACGGTTAGCCCTAGGGACTAAAATCGAATCAGTGTGTTGACATAAACTTCTAATTAGGAGTCGAGTTTTTTTTTTTTTGTTGGTAGGAGTCGAGTTAAGCGGGTATGATGGGGGAAACATGAAAAGAATCTTATTTAGGGAGTGAAATAGAGAGCCTGAGATCTGATGCGACAATTAATCGAAAGGAGCGAAGTTTACAGCCTTGACCATTCTATACGTAAACTGCCCTCACTTTGAAAGCATACCTTTTACGTGATGGGTCGGCAAGGAAATAGCAATAATGACTTAAGCCGTTACGTGTAAGCGCTCTCCAAAGGTAGAGTCTTTTAATTCTTCTTATTTGACCCAAACCAATCGAACCATCTTCCCCGACTTGATTATTATCACAAGTATACCAAGCCAGGAGCCTATGCACTCATTTATTTTTTTAAGTTCCTATGCCCAATGACAGCCACGGACAAAGGTTCAGCTCGCTAGCCTCGGGTGAGCCAGAGCTCGCCTGGATTTGGCTAGCCCTAAGCTCAGCGACCTCGACTAGCTAGGGCTCGCCAACCCACATCATGGATTAGTCAGTTGCCAGGCTGCGGACCATCGCCAAGGTACGCAATTGACGGAGGGAGAAGGAGAAAGGAAAAGAAAAAAAAATAAAAATAAAAAGAGAAATAATAATAGATTCAATTTTAAAAAAATTAAAAAAATAATTAAAATCGATTTTTTAATTATTTTTATAAGAATTAAAGTTTCATTAGCCAAGAACCCAAAGACTAAGAAAATATTTAGAAAAAAAATTCCATTCTTTCAAAGGGAAAATCATTTTTCTGAATTTAAAATTTTTTTCTACGAAACAAAAAAAAATTTTCCTTGACTAAGAATATTTTTTTATCATTGATCATAAATTAATAAATTTAAAAAAAAAAGAACGATTTTAAAAAATATATTTAAAAATAAATTATCGTAAATAATTTATTTTTCTCAAAACAAATTATACTTATTTAAAATCTATTAAAGCTTCACCAATTTCGTGAATCTGAGTTAAATAGCAATAAGAATCTCGGGATTGCCTGCACTCGACAGTCCAAGAAATCAGACCTCCTCATGCATCTAGACATACAAGTCCCTTCTTAAATCATCAAGCTAACATCATCGTTTCACATCTGGCTAATTAAACATACAAGTTTATTCTCTTTTGTCTTCTGATTCCTTTAATGCTACCCTCCCCCCCCACCCCAAAAAAAAAAAAAAAAAAAAAAAAAGAAACTAGGCCTATCTGTGCCATTACCACGCCGGAGAAGTGACCGCCTCGGGACTGCTGAGGCCGCTCCTGATCTCTCTAATCCTCCGTTGCACCTCGGGACGGTTGAGGCCGCTCATCTCTCTAATCCTCCGTTGCACCTGCAAGCTCAATGTGCATGGAGAGAGAAAGATCGTCTGCCTTCTACGCAAATTCCTGTGTTGCCGACTCATTTTCAATGAGGAGCCATCAAGCATTCTAAAAATAAAATAGTTACAGAAACAGAGGAGCAACTAAAGAATGGTATACCGGCCATTTGCATTACTTATCTAAGTAAAAAGTTTCGAACTTCTAACGTGCGATGTCTTTATGAACAACTGAACCCGAATGCATTTGCTAAAAACAATGGACGGAAAAATTTTACGATGTCCCACTACACTCATAATCAAAATAATAAATGGCCCGAAAGTAACAATATTCAAAACGAAATACGCTAAACTACCCACCCACGAAGCACGTGTTAACGGAACTCATTTCGCATATCGGCTCCATGAACAAAATTACAGGATCACATTTCCAGAGATAGACATATAGAAGTGCGTTACAGATTTAATGTTTTACCATGCCGTGAAAATGTTTTCACGTCGAACGGAACTCGATGGAATGATTTCCCACTCAAACTCGCGTACAATGAAAGCCGACAGTAGACAGATCCGGGTGGACTTGAACCACCAACCTCTCCAACCTCTCCCCAAGAAGAGAGGGCTCGAGCGCTCTGCCCCTTTCGAGCTCACGGATCTAGAAATGCATGTAGGTTAACGAGTCTCGAGTGGATCTTCCTCCATCGAGTGGTAACAGAAGCGGATCCAAAAAGGTATGCGGAAGAAACGCGGCAACAGACTACCACCCGTGTGCTCATTAAAACTAAGCCGGATGGACACTCCTATCCTAAATTACGTTTTTCTAACATATGAAATGGAAATTCGTGTGCTAGACAAACTCACTATTAAGGCAAATACGAAGTTTAAAAGTCGAGAATACCAGATTTTTTACCATGCAAAACACGTTCCATTATAATATAATGATATCAAACATTACAAATCTAGAATTTCTTTTACCTCAAATTTTTATTCATTTATCGAAAAGTCCTAATTTTATTGTATTTTGTATTTGAATTCTATTATTATTTATTATTATATATTTCATTCCTTAAAGAATTCAAAAGAACATTCCGTTCCATTTTAAAATTCTATTAAATCATAGAAATTCTAAGAGATCATAGAAATTCCAGAGGAAAAAATCTCAGTGATTTAAAAGCCCCGTGATTCCAGAGAATAACGAACCTTACCATCCCCATTACTAGGAGCATTGGTGCTCAGCCACGAGATCCGGGAGCAACAATTACCGATTGAAGTTACATTCATCGTTACAAACTTAATTACAATTTCTGCTCATCAACTTTTGGCTCAAGTAACTCCCGGCCGGACACGATTTTATCATAACAGATATAACCCTTGCGATCTCTCAAAAGCAATAATTATGTTGAAAATATTCCCCATTCGTTGAAACTTGATTCGCATCTAGCAAAGCACTAGGACAAACGGTGAGAAATCATACGATTTTGAAAATTCAACAGCTGAGGAGGAAAAATCAGAGTCAAAAAACGAGCACGATCCACACCCCACAAATTTTAATCAAGAGTAAGATCTGTTGTTCCTTAAAAACTATATGTAAAACAAAGGCGATTACTTAATGACAGCATTTCTAGACATAATTCCTCACCGTCTTACCTCTGATCACGGCACAAACCAAAACTATATGCAAAACAAAGGCGATTACTTAATGACAGCATTTCTAAACATAATTCCTCACCGTCTTACCTCTGATCACGGCACAAACCAAATCCGGAATAATACCTTATGAAACACGCAGCAAATCTGTATTTTCATAGCCATTGGAAAAGAGCATGGCTGCAGATGTCGAACGTATGAACAGAGACCAAAAGGCATCAAGCTTTGCCCAAATAGAAGATTCCTTCCTTTCGTCTTCACCTTTGAAACCGTTCAAGATGAAAAACCCTTGCTAGCGAAGAAACATGCTGCAGATGTCGAACGTATGGACAGAGACCAAAAGGCATCAAGCTTTGCGCAAATAGAAGATTCTTTCCTTTCGCCTTCACCTTTGAAACCATTCAAGATGACAAACCCTTACTATTCACGCAAAGAAACATACTCATCTAAGGAGCGAATAATCCTACAAGTTTGTCCCACTGTTCTGCAGCTGTGAACCATCAAGTGGTTTGATCAATTAGATAGAAACAGAACAATTTAAGGACCTTTGATCAATAAGATAGAAACAGAACAATTGAAGGAACAATCCTTCAACTCATCTAACTGCCAATATCAGCATTCTAACGAAACTGCACATACGTATCAGATGATCTACCAAGAACACCAGAAGACGACCTTCACAAGCACGAAAAATGTATTCGCCGTCTATCAGACACGGCAATAATCAATCCAATATCAGACTAAGTTGGAGCACGGGTAAATATCCTGCAAAATTAGCGAAGGACATACAACAGCTCACACCCCCACACCAAGCAAAAACCGTCACCTCTCAACCCGCAACAACAGGTATGCCCAGTCAGCTTTTTCTCGATCTTCTTTCTTCCACTTCACCAGCAACAAGTATGTCACCTTCCATGGCAAGAAGCTCGAAGATCCAGTTGGCTCATCATAACCCAGAATCCATCCACGAGTCTCTCAGCATCATTGATGACCAAATAGGCCGAGGAACATATACAACGAGTAGCAGTACTTCTGATACAGTAACCCTTACAAAACATTCCCTCTTTGATAAAGGGAGGGTGTCAACTCAATTCAACTGAGAGTAATCAACGACAAATGGAAAAATTGACATACCATCGTACAGCAAAAGACAACACAAAAAAGAGAGGCAGCATCGTTTTCTGAGGTCGACATTTAATTGAGGCAGCGTTCACAGAGGCAAGTGGTAAGTCCAAATATAAAATGATTTCCGTTCCTGTGTGCAGCATGTTTGTATGAACAGAACAACCGTTTCCAGTATTTGAATAGACAAAAACCCATTGATTTGAATTACTGTAGAATAACAAGCGAGGTTGCAGATTTTCAGAAACACATACCCAGTTAATTGACCTTTCCCCATCTCGTGATGAAAAAGATGAAGGGCATGCTCCAACTTAAAAGATCGATATCGCTGTTAAGACAATATTATATAACACCAGCAAAGGTCGCTTAAGCATTGTGAATTTATGATGCTCAACTCAGGGAATATAACTTCAATTAGAAGACAAATATCGTGCTCCAACGTGATTGTGCTATGTAACTGGAATATAACTTCAATTAGAAGACAGACATCGTGCTCCGACGTGATTGTGCCATGTAACTGTCGGCATATTGGAAAAAATTAAACTTTCAGCTCAACCTTTAAACCCTTGTCCCATACCTTTCTCTGCATCAGATATTAGGCAGATGTTGACGAAGCGTTGAGTGTCTCCTTCAGATCCTAATTTGAATGGATGGAGCGAGTGATGCGATCGAAAGATTAAGCGGAGAGCGAGCAGGGACAAAGCAGGCAAGAACAAGAGCACACGCAGAGAAAGGAGATCCCAGGCAAATCCCCGTGCGATCTCCCCTCGAAAACCCCCGAAAAACTGTGTTTTTTTCATTGACTTTTGATGACCTGCCATGCGAGCGCACCCATCATGGCAAAGGCCGGGATGACAAAAGATCGATCGGCAACTCGTCCAGCCCCCGAATCAAAGGAGGCGAGATCTCGTCCCGATCTAATCTCATACATCCTCCCAAATCACGATCAGACAGTACCTCACTCACAAATCGTCGAACACGTAGCCCAAGCGAATACATAGATTACAGTCGTTGACTCCGTCCAGCAATCGAACCTCGGGGAGTTTCTCCCTTTTTTTCCTCCATGACCGCCGCCAGATCTTCCTCGCCGAGCACCGCGGAGCTCCGGCTGAGCTCCAGAGTCCGGTGATCATAACGAAGGCCTGCAGATTCAGCTTCCTTCGTCCCCCACACGGCTAAAAACCAGCCAGATCGGAATGAAAACCCACCACAAAGACGAATTCGTAAAACCACAGATCAGAGCAGCAAATCGGATAACAGAAAGAGCTGGAAACATAGGAATCTCGAGGTGAATTAGAACAATCAGCAGAACCTTACCTCAGTCAGCTAGGGTTACAAACCCTCGACGCTTCGCACGATCGAAACCGCCATGGAAGCGACGATCCCGGAGCGATCTGATGTATCGATTTCGGAGGGAAGATACGGCCATGGCCGGAGAGGAAGGAAGGAGAGACCATCGGGGACGGATAGTATCGGATCTGCGAAGAGAGATGATCGTACATCGGAGGCGGAGGACAGAAGAAAAGAACTAGGGCGAGTCAGGTTATAAAGAGACGCTGAGGGCGGTGGACGGTCAGGATTAGAGATGACGACGCTGTCGGCAGCGGATCCAAAGGCCACGTGGCGCGTTCCTGGCCGTCGTCTCGTAGAATTCGGGAAGGCGGTGGATTAGGATCCTGCGGTGCTGGATACAGGGTGGACTATTGAAATGCTTAGTTATCACGCAGGAATCCTCGGGCCACAGGGAAACGCGGAACTAGACGACACAAAAGATAAGATTGGTGGGACCCGTCCGTTTATTTTTAACGAAAATAAAAGACGACACGCAAGGTTAGGAAAAATTGTTGGGACGGGTCCCACCAATCTAACCTTGCGTGTCGTAGCGTTTCCCCGTGGCCGGAGGATTCCTGCGTGAAAACTAAGCATTTCAATAGTCTTTCTAACAAAGAAAAAACACAGTTTTTTTTCCTTTTTTTTAAAAATTTTTTGGTCGGTCACCGTTTGAAAATGTTAATCTTTTTAAAAATATCTGTACCCCCCGGGGAAAAAATAAAAAAATATTAACAAAAAAAGTCAGACACATATACTAATTTTTTTAGGGGATACAAATAATAGTTTGAAAATATCGAAAAAAACAAATTCCAAAACACTAATTTTGGTCAGGCCAGCTCTAATGGATCATAACCGTATCCCAATCGGAAACCTAAAGCCCATTTTAATGGGCCTAACCAGGGGCATTAACTCATTAAGCGGGATCTGATTAGGAGGAGGTATTTCATGTGACGTTCCACACGATGTCAGAAGCCTATCGAAGTGAAATACAATTCAGGCACCGTTTAACAGGAATGATATCAAAAGCATGCGAATGATATCAAAAGCATGCGAAAAGGGATGATTGATCAATTACATCACCACATCACCTGATATAACCATGACACAATCCAGATCCACCTATCAAAAAGCATGCGAAAAGACGTGATAATCACATCATCACTGTCACTTGATATAAGCATGACACGATCCAGATCCGGGTGGACTCGAACCACCATCCTCTCAAACCCTAAACCCTCGGCTGAGGCTCAAGCGCTCTCGCGTTATAAGCTTTCGGATCTTTCAAGTACAGAGAGTCTCAAATTCTGTCCCAGCTGCAAGCTCACAACTAATATTGATAACAAATAGTCATCAATCCTTATCTACAAAGTTTAAATATCTCGCTTCACGATTCCTATCGATCAAAGAGATTGCTGGAAAAACAAGTACCTGAAACTTTGAAGTCACTGAAAAGTGAAGGCGAGAGCTGAAAAAGAATACTAGTAAACAACTCAAAAAAAAGTTACCAAAAGTCATTTGTCCTCCGCAAAGTTCGCCGAAAAAAAAAAAAAAATTCTACACAAACTTTCCATTTGTCCGATGCCATGCAAGATTAGCAATCCACAACATTATTCCCATAATCAAAAGTAAATACAAAAGGCACAAACTAGGAAAGATACTCCCCAAATTTTGAGTTACACTAATGACAGCTAGTTTATGCGAGAAAAATCGACAAAAAAATTATGCAATGCATGATTTCGACTTATATGGGATCTATTTACAGTAGCTGGCACATTCAGACTTCACAATATTTATTGAGCACATGTTTCCACATCTGAACCCTTTAACCAAGAGAAGCATCAACAAATGAGAGATCATGAAACTAGGAGATCTGGTTCTAGCACAAGATGTTCTTCGGAAAGCTGCACTAGGATTTCCTGTGTAATGAAAAAGTTCTAGCGACTTTACATGACAATATCTATGTCATCAAAAACAATATTGAGCCAATCTACATTACATAGATGTCAAATTTCTTACTGCTAAACAGTGGAAACAAAAGAAAGGAAGCATAAAGCTAAAAGGTAGATAGAATTATAGAAATCTGATTGCAACAGAAAAAGTAAGTAGAGAGATCTAATTTGCAACTCCAGAAAGCAAAGAGGTAAAGTCATTCCAAATACAACAGGCGCAAACTGAATCATGTGGGGAAGTCACAAGGAGGAAAAACACAGCAAAGAGAATCAGGGCTTACAAGATCACTCACAAGAACATCGGAAGGAAGCACTTCATACGGCATGGATGTGCACGACAATTAGGCATAACCTACAATCCAAGCAACCCCAACATCTCAGAAGCACATGAACCAAAACAAACAGACAGTGAATTTACCACTGTAGTCCAGGCTTACACCCCTTGCTCCATGGCTTTGCAGAGTGACAACCTGCTCAGGACAAGGCCAGATCATGATCACAGACACAGTACCACCAGTATCACTCCCCAGACACAAAATGAAACGACCAAATCATAGACATTTTTCTTTTTACAAGTATAAAAAAGGACTTGATCTAAAACTGAGGTATTGATACCTTCATGAACTGAATAATGCACATCTGAAAACATCAAAGAGCCACAACCAACGGACAAAATCCAGATGCTTTATAACAATGCTGCCCAGTGCCCATGGCTTCACTGCTGGAATGTCCTAACTCAATCTTCATCATTCAAGCACCTTCCAGAATTGCAGAGGGCTCCCAACCAAGATAACAACAACGATTGATACTTCATATCCGTGATGAAACAACAATGACGTCAAGTGAGATCAGTACTAGTGTTAATTTATTTTACACAACAAAACCAAAAGACCATTCAGTTTGCGAAACTGTCTTCGTATTTCGTCCTCAGTGAAAATGAAAACAGACAGCATATTTAAAAGTTTTCCCTTACATTTTGAAATAAGTTTAATTGGTGGAAACAAATACTTTTTTTTTTTTTTGCACGAATAATAATTTCCAGAGCATATTTCAATGTGATGTGTCCAGAATAAAGATGCATATCTTCATTTTATTATTGATATTTGGGGTGATAATCAGTGAAAATCATCCTCAAATAGAGATGAATCAGAAAACAGACCGTCTCGCACCAAACATCCCTCGGGTTCCAGAGAAATATGGCAATAAACCGCACTGCCAACAATCCATTAAACAGACAGAAGGTCTATCCAGTACCCATTTTCAATTTCACTGCCCAGAATGAAATAGGCAAGAGATCCAGGTTAAGGAGTCGAAAATTATTATCCTCCATCTTCATCAGATTACTTGATCATAATGCAACAATGCCTCCAACACAACGAGTACCTTGGTACATCAAAGCACATAACAATTAAAGCATCAACAAGGTGCCAAATGACTTGAGGTCTTCCACTAATCAGATTAACATTGAAAATAGAAAAATAGAACAAACAATCCAAACCATTCAAATAGTAACAGAATAACATTTGACATCAAATGAAAAGAGGAGAGGGAGAAGTGATACTAAACCGTGTAATAGTAGCATTTAACACAAATGAAAATAAATCAAAAAGGGAAAAACATTATAAAAGAAGAGGCATATAGTTTTCCAAGTATTTATCCATCTAAAATAGCAAATCATTAACGACAAGATCTGACTAGAACAAACCGTGTCTTATAAGAAAAACTCCCTTCAAACAACAAACTATAACAAAGGATAACATGAGCAGAATGTTTACTACTTAGAAGCCTCCAGTCAACTGATTAATGTGCAAATCGCAACATAAAAAAGTACCATGGCCATTTCCAACGTACAACTCAAAGTAAATTGTTATCAGTCATCAAAGTCTGCCAGCATAAAGTCGAACATAGTGAGAGTCATCCAGTGGCAAGGGATAATTTAGCATTTGAATGACATCCGGTTTTGCCACCATAATTTAGTCATCCAGAGTCATCCGGTTTTGCCAGCCAGCAGCAGGGGGTACTTCCGCCTCATTCTTCATACAATCAGCAGCAGGGAGAATCTAGCCGTCCATTTGCCCACTTCAAGGAGATTGCCAATGTCCAATACCCGGTAACAAATTTGCTATCAAAGCTCTGGTGCATTGGCTACTTGCCAAGGAAACAGAGACAATACAAATACCATGGTCTTCATCACCCATAGAGAACCAGTACATCTGCTATAGATGATTACATGACTGCTAAAAGAGCATACTTTGCATGCAGGGGCCCAGCTTACAGAACTAAACTAGGAATAACTCAAAGCACGAAATAATAATTGGTGTTGCTCGATCAAAGGTACAAGATCACCAACCAATTAACAACATACTTGCTGACCATAATGAGAAACACAAATGGAAAAAAATAGTTTCAGAAAGGTTGGGAGATATTGCAGTTTGATGTATCCTTAGGCAAGGTCGATGCAGAAACCGAAACACCGAGGCGCAAAAATCAGATAGCACTTACCAGTAATTAATAATTATAATGTCAATCCTATTTGCTTGCCATCATGTTATCAACATAATACTAAATCCAATAGAGGTATGTATAAATCAAAAAGGACGAATTCATGATACTATTGATGCAGCTATGATTTAAGAGAAATAACAAAGAGCGATACAACAAATGTTAGTTGCTCTTTTTCTTTCCCCCTCGTAAAATCAGAACAATTATGCCAATTCTGGTATGACGAGAGCACTACTGAGCAAACTTGACTATTCAATTGATTCAAACAAAAGTAAAATAGGCAGTTGACCAAACTAGAGGTAAAGGGACAGTTCATGAACCTTACTGAATCAACTATCAGTGAACCTACTACTTCCGCATTGCACTGAGCACATATGTTTGACCTTTTATCAGAACGTGGCGGTAGCTCTTATAGTTGTCTGGCCTATTTCCAATGGTGCCGGACTTTTCTTGAAAGGTCTAGTATTTTTCATAGTATCTCCAAAGACAGTAAACCGTCATTAAAATTCACACTAATACGGTTCCCATATCCCAATTATCTATGGCATTAGTTGTATGAGTTACTCGATGTCTGAAACTTGCATTATGCTTTGCACAATTCAAATTTGAACTCAATGCCTGAGATGATTTTAGTACCTCCATTTAGAGCATCAGCTTCCGCAGTGTGGAATAGAGGATAAACGCTTTGCCTGCTGATGAAGTTTCGGAGTCTTCGGATGAAACTTTCGGGCCATATAAGAGGGATAGTGAAGAAGGGCAAATCGGGCTCAGCGAACGCACAGGAAGAAGAAAGAGAAACGCACACGAGAGAGGAGAACCCGGGCAACCCCCGTGCGATCTCCCCCTCAAAAACCCCCCAAAAAGTGATCTTTTATTGACATTTCGACCTGCCATGCGAGCGCACCCGTCATGGCAAAGGCCTGGACGACAAAAGAACGATCGGAGACTCAGCCCCCCCTCGAAAAATCAGGGGAAGCAGCTCTAGTCCCCGACATCTCTCATACATCCGCGTCTCAACAAGCATCACCACAACCACGGCAAAGATTCCAACGCGTCACAACACAGACAAGCAAGTTCATTTCAGCCTCTGAAGAGCCCTATCGATGCTCAACAAAACCCTAGGCTGACCTCGCCACACGCTACTTTCCACCGGACACGGCTCAGACGACATCGTGAACCGACCGCCGCGAAGCAGCATGGCAGGAGATCGCTCCGGGCGTCGCAGCGGCCACCGAGGAGAAGCGAGATCGCCCGCCATGGAATCGACGCGATCGAGCTGAACTCGTCCTCACACGTATTCCACGACCAGCAAACCTGAACCAGACAGCGACCAGACCATCCTCAACCTCGAATCGAACGAGAATAACAGACGGTAAAAGAGATGATGATAACGTAATCCGACAAGACAGATCAAAGAGGAGGACGAGCTGAACAAGCTCACCTCAGCCGGGCCGATCGACCTCGATCTTCACAAACCAGCTGCTCCGAGCTGCCACGGAGCCGCCATGGAGCCGAAGATCGAGCAGCGATCCGCGCGATTCGGATGGCGAAATCGGCATCGATCGAAATCGAGAGAAATCGAGATCGAAACTGGACCAGAATCCTGGGATGAGCAGGCTAGTTTACGTGATCATATAGAGCTGCTCAGCCGATGAACGGGCAGGATCGAAGGCGGAGGAACCATCGACGGCGCGCCGCGAGGCCACGTGGAGGAGCTGCTGCCCGTTGTTTTACTCGCAATAATGCGTTGGAGACAGCGAGGACGGTGTACTTTTCCTTTGCTTCAGTCGTCGTCGTCGTCGTCACGCGGCACGTGCGGCGTGCGGATTCCATGTCAATCACGCCACGGCCGGTCTAAACGGGCCTGCGCTTGGACCGGGTTTACGAAACTAACGGGCCTGGCCCGGTTTCGGCCCGGCCGGGCTAAAAACTAACTTCTGCCCTTTTCCGGATGACGAACGTTTGATCGAAGCCCGATCCGACTCTATCGATTGATTAGAACCGCTCGTCGGTCGTCACCATGTGCTCGAAAGAGTCGCACATAAGATCGTTATCATCGTCCGATGGCTTTCCGACTACTACCCCGACATCACGTTGGCGAGAATCGCCCATTATTCCATAGGCCAAGTGGCCCGATAACGTGACTCTTCCCGCAAAGCATACGCCCACACTTTGTTTCTCACATCGTTGTGAAGTTTTGCCTAAGTTAAGTGAGCGTTATTAATAATTTCTCACATCACTATTGAAAGGCTTCATCTCCATCACGATGATGAGCATCGAAAGATATCTAGATGAACAACCGATGACTGTCACCATATCATAGTATCGAAATACTTTTAATATAAGTTAGAGGACGGTGATCATCCTATGATAGAAAATGAAAAAGAATTTTGGAGAGAAATTGTTTTGCATATTATATCTTGTATCATGTACATCTATCTATTTGTAATGTAAGAATGAAAGAAATAATGGAAAAAATATACAAATATTACAATTTCCTATTTAATAGAACAATCATCGATTCACTTGATCAATTGATCCATAATCGAAATCGCTATCATAATTTGATAATATCCAATCGTATCTTCAACACTCCTCCTCGAACTAGTGGCCTATATATGTCAAGGACACCTAACTTGCTTAATAGATACGCATGCTACTTTTAGCACAATGGTTTAGTGAAGATCTCTAAGGGACTGTCCCAATTCCTCTTGTTATAAAGACTCGTTTTTTGATCTTATCTCAAGTGAAGTGATAATCAACTTATATTTATTTAGTTCTCTCATGAAAGACCGGATTTACTGCCAATTTGAGTGCGGCACCATTGTCACGGAATAATTCACTTGGTCCGTTGACTTGTCCTCCAAGATCCGAAAGCAGTCCTCATATCTAAACTATCTTGCATGTAGTTTTTGCCATGACTCGATACTCTAATTCACCTAATGATAGTGATGCAATTGACTACTTCTTCGTCTTCTATGAGATTAATGATTTTTCAAACTTGATACAAAAACTAGTAATGAATATTTTGGTCATTGGGCAAGTAGCATAATCTGTATCACAATAAGCCGTCACCTTCATGCTGCAGTCTTGAAATAAGAATATACTAAATCCTAAACATCCCTTCAAATACTTCACAACCTTTAAAACTACATTTATGTAGGATTGTTTCAGACTATACATGAACTAGGCTGAGGATTTGCCATGATAAGACTTGACATGGTAAGATATATTAACTTTTCAATAAGTCGGTGATATCCTAATAGATCCTTAAGTAATGGATCCTTGACAAATGGAGAAAAGTTAAGAACACACTATGAGTTGTTAGCTTGACATTCTATTCAATCGGTATGACAACTAGCTTGCAACATGATAACCCTACTTTAGAAACAATTTCTAGGACAAATTTTCTTTGATTGAGATTGATTCTTTGTCAAATCGAGCAATTTCAACGCCAAGAAAATATTTGGGAGTTCCCAATCCTTGATGTGGAAGGTGGAATGCAGATATTCTTTGAATTTTACAACATGAGAATCATTATTTTCCATAACGAGAATTTTGTCGCCCATTGGCCCTAAATAGGATACCAATGGATCAGTGACCACTGGGTTGAGCCAAACAATCGGGCTCGAGCAAGAGCAAGAGTAGGACTACCATCAGCTATGTGTTGGGCATTGTCAGGGTGTTGAACAAATGGGTGTTCTCCACTGCAATCGATTTGTTCCGTTTGTGTCAGGATTTGGTTTTGTGATGATGTAGGTGAGTTAGGTGTTTCCTCCATGGAGGAACTTTCGGTGTTCTTGTTTTTGGCCATGGTATCAGCCAAAGAAAGTGTGAATTCCTATTCGGTTTGCTGGTCTATTTTGCAAAGATGGATTTGCAATAACAACCCAGAGAAATAACCGAAGGCAACTCAAGAAATGTGAAAACTAGGTCAGGAAAGTCGACTCTGATACCATGACAGAAAATGAAGAAGAATTTTGGAGAAAATTGTTCTGTATATTATATCTTGCATCATGTACATCAATCTATTTGTAATGTAAGAATGAAAGAAACAATGGAAAAAATATATAAAGATTACAATTTCCTATTAATTGGAACAATTTTTGATTCAATTGATCAATAATCCATGATCAAAATCAGTATCATAATTGGAATCTTTGATAATATCCAATCGTATCTTCAACATCCTGACTTGAGGAAAAGTGCAAAGTCAATGAGTTTAGTTTCTTACCTCAAGCAAATCACTCGAGTTAATTAAATCAAAAGTTCTTTCACCAAATGATATGTATCTCTCTCTCTCTCTCTCTTTGCGCCGCCATCAAAATCATCTCAAGTCGAAAGACTATCTATCCACACCCGTGCTCTTTCTTTTTAGTGGGTTAATCTCTCTACGGAAGAGCATTCTCTCTACCTAAATGCATAACTGAATTAGAATGACCTTTTTTACATTTCGGTTCGAGACGAGATATCCTTTAGGTTTTTTTTTTTTTTTGTCAGCTGATATTCATTTCGAACGTGTACAAGCAATCGGAGATTTTTCGTTTCTTCAACCAATGCAGATACTCAAAGTTACCCTCCCTTACCGGACCCTATGAAATCCATTCAACCTAAATGTCCCCTTTTTTAGGTGAAATTTCGGTGCCGTTTTGTTGGATTCAAAACGTCCAAAATCGGGTCACGAGAGAGAAACCCTGTTGGAGGTTGAAGACAAATTCTCCAACAAATGCATTCTAAAGTCCGACATGGGGGGTAGACCACAGTGCACCCGTGTAAAAATTTGACAAAAGAAGCGTCCATTATTAAAATCATTAGGCCACGTTCACACACGATATGTTCACTACAAATTGATAAAAAAAACTTCGGGAAGAAAACGAAAGTAAGAAACTGCATAATCTTCTCTCATAAATGGTAGATATATGGACTCGAAATGTAAAATTCAATCTCTGTTTATTTCGGAAAAGACAAATGAGTCCGAAATCATTTTTTTTCTTTTTTAAATTACTCTACTCTTTATTACCATTGTATTATGTTTAATTGGTTACCTTTTCAATTTTCAATTTAATTCGAGCAATAATAGAAATATCAATTCTAAGAAGTCAGGTTTCATTCCATTCAATTCAAATCGCTCTCTAAGAAGTTCCACTATCAAAAGTAACATTTTTAAATCCTCCCCAAATCAAAGAAATTTTTCTAACCCTCGAGGTTCTCCCCTCAAATGATCTTAAGGTTCTCCCTTCAATCGATCTACTATTGGGATCGATTGAGACACTAAAGAAAACACCCTAATTCAAATAAATAGATTTCTTAGAAGTTCCACTTTTGAAAAAAAAAAAAAAAAATCTTAAATCCTCCCCCAATCAATCGAAATTTTTCTACCCCTCGAGGTTCACCCCACCATTGATCCCAGTAGTCGACTATTAGGATCGATTGAGACCCCAAGGGAAACCCCCTATGGAGCGAAGGACTTTCATTCTAATTGACTTGCCCTGCAAAGGCGCTTCGAGAAGTGTCATGTTTATTTTATTACCTTCGAAAGACTCACCTACTCTCCATTTAATAAATATCAAGAGTAAAAAGATAAAAAAAGCCATAATTTATAATCCAAATATCGATAGTACAAAAACCACTTAGCAGAAAGGAACGGAAAGGAAAAAAAAAAAACTCGTACTCGCCCACAAACTAACATTATAAATTAAACGAAATCAAATTCAGCATTAACGAGCAAGGCAAAAGCCATCGCTCAAGACGAAGCGCCGGTCTGGTGTCGCGCCTTCTCCTTCTCCTTCACCTCGCTCCCCTGCGCCTTGTCGTAAGCTTCGCTCCGCCGCCGCCGCCGCCGCCGCCGCCGTCACCGCCGGCCACACCGACACCGACACGAACACGAACGCGAACGCGAACTCGAGTCAGCATCATCGAAACTTCTCCATGAACGTAGACACTACCGTAAGAAACTAAATCGAGAGACATCAGAGCGCTGCTCCTTACCGGGATGACCCGCATGGATATCCCTGTCGACCTGGATGTTGTTCACGGACTTGCTGCCTTCGTAGATCCCGCCGAAGCCCTCCTCGTCGGACCTCGTCGCGTAGCCTTCTCCGAACGAGTGCGCCATCGCGTCCGGCCTTCCGACACATCCCGACCCGTTTAAAATAATCATTCGCGCGCGCGCGCGCGCGAGCGCTGACGAGAACTGGAACTGGAAATTAAAGAAGCGAGAACGACGGAGAAGAAGAAGGCGCTACTGAACTGACCCGGTCTTGGCCTTGGCGTCGCGCTCCGCCTTGCGCTGGTCCATGTCGCGGGCGGCCTCCGTGGCGAGCGGGCGGGAAGACGGCGGCGCGTTCCGGCGGAGGAGGGCGGCGGAGGGCGAGCGGCAACTCTTCCTGGTGAATGCCGATATGACGGCGGAGTTCATCCTCTTCTTCTTCTTCTTCTTCTCCTCCTTTCGAAAGCGCGAATGATCGGTGGCGGGTTGTGTTTCGAGGGGAGCCGCCGAGCCTCGATTTATATAGACGGAATTCTGGTCGGAACTGGGTCAAGCTGGATCCGATTCCGGCGAGCTGATTTCTTTCGCGGGCGACGCGTGGCCAGCGTCGAGGGACGCGTGGCGCGCGCGCGGAGGGTTTGGAAATACTCCAGAGGATGACGTCACCCTCGCCGCCGGAAAAAAAGCCCCCCGGAATATTATTGCACTTTATAGCTCGACGTATGTTTAAATCTCAAGAAGCTGATTTTTTTTTTTTGGGGGTCTGTAAGAAGCTGGTCGAACAGCTCAAGGATTTTAATTTGATGTCTTAAATTTTATGTCGGAATCAACAATATAATTCACTTCGAAAAAAACCATGAAAAAGCTACGTTAATCAATTTCAATTTGATGGCTTAGATTTTATGTTTAAATCAGTAATATCTTTCACTTCGGAAAAAACCTTGAAAGAGCTGCCCTAATCACATAAAGAAGGCAATTTGCTTTGAGATCAGTTGAGTAAAAGAGCTCGAATATTATGTCCTATTGTGAAAAAGGGACTCAAAGTTGTTTATCACTAACTTTGTGTGGTAGTTGTAATGCGCTACCATTTTATAACCGTGATCGTGTTACATGGCCGTAGATGCTTTGACCAGAAAATCAGGGATCCTTTGACCCTTTCACAATGACAATTTCCAAAAGCACTTAAATGGGAGATTCCATAAAGAACAATTTGACCAAGTTGCAAATTTTGATCAAAAAGGCCAAACACCTCCCCCCAAAATTAAAATTGTTGTCTCGGCAATTTTCAACATGATCATTTCAAAATGCATCTATTTTATCTAGGGTCACAAAATTTAACCTAAACATTTTATTTTGGTTACCTAAAAAAGCACTCATTATATCCTGTCTTTCAATTCCAACCCAAATTTTTTTTTCCTGAATCTCATAAAAGATATCGACTTTCAATCAAAACTTGAATTTAGAATGACATCAAACTGTGTCACCAAGATGAATTAGCCTTCCCGATGACAAAATCCCATCAGAAAACCAATTTGAGTAGAAGTTGCGAATCTCGATCGAGAAAAGGGCAAACACGTCCCCAGTAAATCAAAACCGTTGTCTTGGCAATTTTCAAGACACCAAAGTCCAACGTCCTCGAATTTCCCCTTTCCCTTCGAATGAAAAAAGAGAAATGACACCATTTAGGAAAATCCCCCCAAAAATAATGGCTAAAGGCTGAAGCCAGTGGACTCCAACCAGTCTCCTCCAACCCTATCCTGCCCATCAAAATTGACCTCACCTAATCACAACCGGACTTCCTACCCTTTTTTTCCTCTCGAGAGCCCTTTGGATTTGTCGTATTCCGAAGCTTCGGTCTTGTATTTTCAGACTTAATCCAAACAAATAAAAGCCATATTTTTGACAAAAAGTCAAAACAAAATCAGCCCTTTCAGGGTGGAATTGTTCGGTCACATTCTGAGATCCACGTCGAGTGACGTTTAACCTCATCCTAATTTTAGTTAGGATACCAAATTGGGGACACTCCCCTACTTCTAGGAGCTCATGAGCCTATATTAGCCTTACTTATGATAAAACAGGATAATTCTCAAGCTATCGGGGATCGGTTCACAGAATTGATTTACTAAGTAACATGGCAAGTTCCCGCAAGAGGCCCGCCACATCGACCGGCACATCGGGGATTCGTCGGAAGAGGGCGAGAATGTGGAGCCGGGTTACCTAATTCGCTAGTGCCAATAATGGAACGGAACGAGGGAAGTGGGGGGCCTATGAATACCAGAAATTTTCAGAGTAGCCCAAAGTCTCTTATCCTATTTCTGGTTTTTGCAGTGGCTTATGACTAGGACCAGAGGACCCCAAAATACAGGGTTTTAAGTCCACTTGCCTGCCTGCTCTGTCTCGCACTTCGCATGAGACTCTGTTTTCCCTGTCTCTCTCACGGCCTCCTTTCTCTTGGCGCTTTCATGCTTTTGCACCGGTGAATTTGAATCTTTGAGGCCTTTCGAAGGTTGGTGATCAGGCATGAAGTTAATACATCCGAGTCCGATCCACCCCGGAAAGCGGTTCGAGAAGTTGTAGTCGAGCATCGATCCCCTGTTAATGCGTGTACGAATTGTGTTTTGGAGGGTTGCGATAAGCAAGGCTTTTTTGTGGCTCTGTCTCTCTGGCTGAGACGAGTTAGAAAACGACCCGACCTCAAACTGGATTTTATATAAACATGGGACGTGAATTCGAGTTACAACAGAGATTTATTAATTCAACAGGACGCGATGATTGTCGTTGCTTGACGAGATTTTTTGGGTATTTCAAGTGATACCCCGCACGCGCACGCGCACGCACACGCCGTATACCAACAACATCACAGCACAGTGAAAGGAGCTTAAGTGAATCTGCCTCTTCTCATGGCAGGGCAAGCATGGAAAACGCAATATATTTTCTCGATGGGGCGTCAGTTGACATTCAACCGATGGCCTTCCCTTTCCAAAACTCGATACTTCATCAACACGCTCCTGTAAAAGAGATTTAGCAAAGCTTACAATGTCGATGCGGAACTTCCGCGAAAATCAGAGAGAATGCGGAGCGAAAGGGACAAGCATTAGGATCACGAGTCATGACCAAGAAACAGAGAAAGTGGCCCCTGCGCATTTTGGCAGAGAGACCGGCAAGAGGGAACCAACAAACCATATGGCAGTTTCGAGTGCTTTTCCCATTCGTAGATTTCAAAGGGAAATCGATTGCAAAAAACCTAATCGATCAACAATTCGATTTGAGAATAGGCCATTGATAAATCTGGAGTAAGTAACAGAGCTCGGCTAACATCTAATGCTCCAGCTCTGCACATGAATCGAACACCCTTCAATTGAACACCAGTTTGAGACACCAGGAAGACGAGGACGTTCCGGTTCTCACCTTCCCGTTTTCCGGGTTTTCGGACTTCCTGAGAAAAAATTCAATGTCACATGGCAATTCCCTGAAGAGAAAACGACTGGTGCATGGCAATTCCCTGCAAGAGGCCTCGAATTATGTATCTTTCAAGCGACCCTGAATTCTTCTTTCTAAGCAGTTAGCAGTATTCACCATCTGCTGGCTTCAATGTTTCAATCTACAGAAATCGAGTGAGAACGACAAAAAACTAATGTACAGAAGAATTACACCGAGCCCGAGCCAAAAAAACAAAAAGAGAAAACCTAAATTCAATTCTTGGGGGTACACAAAGTCCCCGTTTTTACATTTGCTTTCACCTACATTAAACCCAAAATCCCAGAAGAGAGAAGAAGAAGAACAAGAAGAAGAAGGAGGGCAGCAAGAAAGAAGAAGTAAAACTCAAAGCTAAGGGAAGAACAACTTCTGGAACTAACCAAGGACCGAAGTAAAAAATCCCAAATGAAACATCTTTCGATTTCACACCTCAAGGATTAGGTTTCCATGCCTGAATCTTTGACCGTAAGCTCTGAACTAGCCACCCCG
This sequence comes from Eucalyptus microcorys, assembly GCA_014182515.1. NCBI lineage: Eukaryota > Viridiplantae > Streptophyta > Magnoliopsida > Myrtales > Myrtaceae > Eucalyptus > Eucalyptus microcorys. The sequence goes on from CM024570.1 coordinate 28,974,576, forward strand.
CTGCTAATCGAATCGCGGATCATCATCATCATCATCATCATCATCAAGCCATTACTCAGAAGATATGTAATTACACAGGAATGCAGAGCAAGAAGAACAAAAATTACCCATTTGAAAAGGACTTCGCTATATACCCCTTGAAGCCCCCTCCTCCACCCAAGAAGAAGAAGAAAGAAAAACCAGAAGAAAAGAAGAAGGAAAAAAAAAATGGAGGGGGAGAGACCTTCCCTCCTCCATTTCCCCCTCCATTAGCGCCACGCAGAGACGGTGAGCAGGGGCACCTCGTTCCATGCCAGGGAGAGGAACCCAGGTGGGGAATCCTGCAGCGAGTACAGGTCGCTGTACTTGTAGTTCCACAGCAGTATCTTGGCCTGGCTGACTGCGTAGTGGCTGAGCGGCACCGCCTCGAAGCCGGCCCGCTCCATCAGGGCCCTCCATTGCTCCTTGTCCTCCATCCGCTCCCGCTCCGCCCCCGTCCCCGGCGGCGCCTCCGGCCCGACCGAGCGCACGATCCTCCGCCCAAGCAGCAGCCTCTCGACCTCCCGCCGCTCCAGGGACTCGCGGCTCATCGGCTCGAGGGACTCGAACACCGCCGCGTAGTAGGCCAGCGCGTTCTTGAACCGGGCCGGGTACGGGGCGCGGTTTAGGGACGCCTCGTACTCGCCCAGCGTAACGATCTTGGGGCCCAGGGATTTGGATAGCCGGAGCGCGGCGTCGACGGCGGCGGAGGTCTCGCCCAGGAGGTTGTACAATTGGAGCATGAAATTGACGGCCAGGTCCTCGTCCGGGTCGACCCGGAAGCTGGCGGCGTCCAGGGAATCGGTCGGGTCTAAGATCGGGTCAAACTCGAAGTTGAGGTCGAGGAGCTTCGCGAACTCGCGGAGGCGGTTGCCCGTGGCGAGGAGAGAGGGCGCGGGGTTCTCCCCGAGGGCCCGGGCGGGGATGCCGGAGATCCGGATCCGGTCGGGCTTTCCGGTGGAGCGGGTGGCGAGGGCTTGCAGAAGAGCCGCCCACTGGACTCCCTGGACTATCCCGAAGTCGACGATGTGGATCTTGCTGGCCTTCTCGGTGGCCTCGAGGATTGCCTGGTTCGCCGTCAAGTGGGCGAACTTCGAGTACGGGCAGGCGTCGTTGAGGGCCTTGTACGAGAGCGTGAACTCCTCCGGCGACGTGGACGACGCGATGGGGCTCCCGTCGAGCAAGAGCCGGCTGTGCAGGGCGTCGGAGAAGTAGAACGCCACTCTCTCCGCCGGATCTCCGCGCTCCGACGCCGATTCCCGGAGCCGGGCCAGCGTCTTCGCGGCCAGCTCCGGGTCGGACTCGCTGACCCGGGCGCAGTCGAGGAGGGCCTTCAGCAGCGGCTGCGACGGCTCGGTCTCCGGCGGAGCGGAAGCGGAAGACGTCCCGACCGCGGCCGTGGCCGCGTCGCCCTTGTGCTGTCTGGGCGGCGACGCCGAGACCCTCGCCGGCTTGGAGTCCTCCGCAGCCGGCGGCGGCGGAGGCGTCGGCGCCGCGGCAGGCCCCCAAGTGGGGCTAACGACCCGGTTGAGGTCCGAGGTCCCGAGCCGGCTCGGGCAAGCGGCGAAGGGATCGGCGGAGTAGAGCCCGAAATCGGTCGCGGCATTCGGCCACGCCTCGCAGGCGGAGGGCAGGCTGGAGCTCACCGGCGTGGAGTCCCCGCTCCCCATCAGGCTCTCCATCCACTCGTCGGAGTCGAACTCGCCGCCGCCGAACCCGCCGAAGCGGAACCCGCCGCCGCCGGACGCGTGGTGGTGGTCCAGGCTGGGGAAGGGGAAGGCGGGATCGGACCCGGAGGCGACCTGGAAGGGGTCGGGGAAGGCGGGGGCAGCCAAATTGGGGAGCCCGCGTTGGACGAGGGGGCGGCGGGGGGCGGCGGAGGGGCGGCGGAGGCGGAGGTGGCCCAAGGGCTGAGGGCGAAGGAGTTGATGCCCAAGAGGAGGTGGTGCTGGTGGTGGTGGAGGTGGTGGTGGTGGGGGTGGTGGTGGTGGTGGTGGTGGTGGTGCGGGTTCTGCTGCTGGTTCTGCTGCTGCTGCTCCTGCTGCTGCTTCTGCTTGATGACTTGCTGGGCTATGGCCATGAGGTTCCCGCTGTCGGCGCACATGTACGCCATTCTCCCGTCCTTCTTCTTCTTCTTCGCCGGCGGCCGAGCGCGTTCGCCGGAGGTGCACTCACATCACAGTGGCGGAACAACGAGGAGGCGAAAACGACGACGTTCAGTTCGCGCAGAAGAGGGAGAGAGGAAGAGAGTGAGTGAGTGATGTGCAAACGGTCAGAAGCAAGATTTTAGCTTTAAGTAGAGAGAGAATACACGAGCGGAGGTCCGGTTTTACTGCTGCTAGAGAGAGAAAGAGAGTAGGTTCGGCGAGGAGGAAAAGGAAGAGAGACGGCGAGCTATAGTCGCAGAGAGAGTGCAGCCAAAAGTTCCCGAACGGGCGTTGGGCCCCACCTGCTGCTCCTCTTTTCTTTGACAGGAGACGGTGTTTTCCTTCCTTTCTTTCTTTTTTTTTTTTATTGTTTTATTAAAAATGTTGGGGTTTTCGGATTTTCTTTCGTATTATATTATTATTTTTTTTTTTTGACGCTGAATCGTAGCTGGTCGCTTATGACAGCCTTGTCCGCTGCAACGGGAAGTTTCATGAGTTTTTTGGTATAAAAGGGAGAAACCACCAACCGTGCATTATTCACGCACCGCAGAAATTGAATTCGGGATTTAGAGATGGCTTAACTTTTCAAAAAGAGAGCGGCGTTTTCATAATAGGACGCTGGGACGATCGGTGTAAAGGTTCGGAGTGATTTTTTAAGATAAGATATATGAAAATGATTTATCGAATGAAATGTGAGTCATGTGATTTGTACTTTTCGGATGGAGTTAAATGAAAGAAGGATGAAGAGATTTGTCGAGGAAGAATGACGCTGCTTGTTTAAGAGTGTTATTCGGTGTTGAATGTCGTGTTCAAAACTTACAATCGATTCGTCCTAAACAAGTCATTAAAAGGCTTCATATCGGATCTTGTTCAGATCTTAAAATCCCCATGATGTAAAACAATTAAAAGGTAGAGCTGGAGTCTAGGCTTTATTAAAAAAAATGACCCAATTAGGGGATGCGAGGCGTGCTCATACCGATATTTAAAAATAATGAATGTATCTTGACAACCCACGATCCCTACGATGCAAACAAACAAGCACAAGAGGCCCTCACAAGAGGAAACTTTCTGGCCTTTCAATTTAAGTTCCTTTAGTTTTTTGCACCATGAAGATGTCTCGAGCACAAGACTACTAGAAAACAAGAAAATCTGACTCAAACGTAAAGAGCTTAATGTCAAAGTACGACGATTTATCACTCGGCAACAACGCCAATTATGGTCAAATTTTGTCTATTTATGAACATAATTTCCGAACTTTCAATTAATTTGATCAGAAGTCCTAAATTCATGTACCATTCAAATGTCTTTGAGTTTGAACTTGTTCGAAAAGACTGACTCAAATGTGTGTGCAAAATATCAAATTAAGAAGTCAGGACATGGAGGGGCGGCAAGATAATTCAACCCAGCTCCCAAACTTTGACCAGTAGCGGACTAGGCCAGAGTGATAATCAGGGAGGCTGCAAGGCCTATGGGCAAGGTTTGGCAATGTTAGGCACGACCCGTTTGCATGACCCATGACAAAATCTGAATATAATACGATATTACACATCTAATCAGCACAAATTAACAATAATTGATATGTTTTAATCATAACCCAGCTATTTAGCATATATAGTCAACATTAACATGTTTGAAACGACACAATACGAGACGATAACATGAATTGCCAACCTTACTTTTAGGCGGGTGCTCGAGCTAGCCAAAGAGGTGCCTAGGCAATGTCCAATAATTCTCCGTCTTTCGGGGGAGGCTTCCATTATAGGGTTTTTAAGTGATAATATATACATTCGCCCGCTTTCAGCTTAATTTGTTGATATTAGATCAAACCTATGGAGAGATTAGCGAGTTAACCGTGGGAGAGGCTTTTGACAAGATTTTTAGTCATGGTTGAAGGAGTATTGTTGACTATGTTATTCGTGAGTCTAATAGATGTAATTTGAACTTATAATACAAATGTGATGAAGTGATTCGAGTGTATTTTTATAATATTAATCATATCGCTTGATTTTTATAGTGGAATCTTTCACCATTATTTGTAAATTAAGGATAGAAATACACTTCAACGGTGCTTTGCCTTGTAACAGTATCAATTTGGTCAAGTGTTTTCATGTAGCCTCATTGGTTTTTGCAATCTTCCGAGGCTATTTCCTTGGATGTATGATAGAATTGGTTCCCTCATATAAGTCCATTGTTAGATATTCATGTTTTCCGATGCTATCTCATTTGACACTACACAAGACGTGATAAGAATTATAGCAACATTAAAATCCCGTTACGATACAATACAAAATTTAAGCATTATTATAATGTAATGTGAATTACCTATATAAATATGGTATGCGATTGTTCATACTGTTCTTTTTCTTTTTCGTAGATGTGAAATTATTAAATGAGTATAGCACACATATTAAAATTTATCTGGATTATCAAATATGGTATATCCCACTTATAAACGCAATATGTTCCACTAAATCCAACGATATAGATACATTTCAATACATATACTTAATGATGTGCCTAATCAAATCTAAACCAACTCGTTTCAAAGCTCGAACCCGACCTAGCTCGCATACCCAATTCTCGAGACTCGAGGAGTCCTCCAACGACTACCAAAATTCCGGCTCAAGCTCGGTTAGACCGCAATCGATTAACGAATGATTTCGACGTCGGTCGAAGTCAAAAAGATCGAATAATGCCGAGAATACCAAAAGGAAAAAAGTTACCCCCAAATTTCACTAGGCGCTGACGTGGCGCCTACACTCCGGCGGGCCCCACGAGGCTTCCGGAAAAGACCCTTCGGCGGGCGTAGAAGTCTACGTGGACCGACTTTTATCTCCCGCACTATGCGGGGACCTCCCTCCTCGGGCGCCACCCCACCCCGCGTGGTGGGCCCCGCCCCCTGTCCCCGGGGGGGAACGAAATCGACACGTCAGGGGCGAGCGTCGCCGTCGATCTGACGTCACGCCACTGTCGGGATGGGGCCCCCCACCCTCAGTCAATCCCAGAGGCCGTGACGGGAAATCTCGGCCGTCCGTTCCCCGGAGCGCTGCGGGCCCCACGGGATTTGCCGGGCAGCTTAGGGGCACCTCGGGCAGCGTACCCACCGGTGAAAAAATGGGTTTTACTTTTTCACTATGGGATTTGGCCCGCTTCTTTTTTTGTCTCCCCTCTCTGTCTTTTTCCCTGACGAGACGGGATTGATATCCAATTTTGACCAAACTCGATTTAAGATTTTTCATGTTTGAATGAGTGAAATAGGTAAATTCTGTGCAAGTCCTTTTTCCAGTTTTCAATTATCATTCAGCATTTTCTTTATTTTTTTCGGATAATGATAAGTCATGCACAGGAGTCGTTAAGGTACATTTATTTACTTTTTGCTATGACCATGATTATTTCCGTACTACCCATGATAAATATGTCCGATTCAATTTCATCTTAAATCTATTTATCGTAGGCGGTTCACTATAGGGTCACAACTTCGAAAAGACGAAAACGAAATGTAGGTAAATCTTGATCAATGAGCTCACTTTAGTCAATAAAAACTTATTTGTCAAATCAATGCTACGATTGATGACAAACTTTATACATGCACTTGTATACATCTACAGGTATTCACGAGCCCATGTAAAATGGTTAAGCTATTGCGGACACTTTTGTGCTATCTTAGGGACGTTAATTTTGTTACAAACCCTAAATACTAGACCATTTCACGATGAAGTGCGCATGCTAAAAAAACTTTTGTCATTATAAGATTGTCTTGAGTCGGATTTTACTCTGCCGTAAATCCATTTACCATAAGTGCTTTGCTATGCTGTCACCACCTCGAAAGGACGAAAACAAAATGCAGGTACACACCAATTCGCTTTGAGCATGATTCACCCGAGAAAATAGTCAAATATCAACATCGATGAGCTCACTTTGAATATGACAGAACCAATAAAAACTCGTTTATCATAGCATCGCTACAGTTGATGATAAACTTTATACATGCATTGGTACACATTTATGACTATTCACAAGCACATCCAAGATGAATAAATTATTGCGGATATGTTCATGTTATCCTAAAAACGTTTATTTTATTATAAACTCTAAATACTGCGCCGTTTTCATGATAAAGCGAGCGCGCCAGAATCAATGTCGACCCGAAAAGACGGTCCTCAAATTGGACGTTTTTACATCTTTCCCAAATGGTAATCGACTTTCCCAAATCCAAGCGGAACTCGAGGGTGCATGAATCGAGCAATCGATCGGTCGCTAAAGAAAAACATCGTCCGCGTCGGTAAAAGCGCTCGTCGGCTTACGTTTGACCGGTTTGTCGTTTTCTGGGGATGTGGTAAGAGAGAGAAAAAAGGGCGGAGACGAGATGAGGTGAGAAAAAGGTGGATCGAAAGGCGAGAAAGGGCGTGGGGCCCCTCGATGACGTGGCGGAGTAGACTCCGGTCGCATTTCTTTTTGGGCGGCCGTGGGGCCCGGGCTGACCGCGGGCCAATCGGAGGGGAGCGGAGTGGGGCCCACCCCGGAGAGACGGCCAGCGATGATGGGCCAATCAGGGCCCGACGCACGGCCGACGCAAGCGGGGAAAAAGCCGGGCGGGCGGGCGGGGCGGTGGCGAAGGACAATTTTGGACGGAGCGGCTGCGAAAGCAACGGCCGCCGCGGTTGGCCGCGACTTCTCTGGTCAACCGATCGAAAAAAAGAAAAAAGAAAAAAAAAGAGCATCGCTTGAACTCGGATTGTGTGAAATCAGGTCCGTGCGATCCGACGGTTCGTGCGAGTCGGGCTCTGGGCACCGGCGGCAATGATCGTCGGACTGAACCGCTTGGAAAGCGGGTCGTTTTTCCATGTGCCCGCTCCATTCGCTGACATGGAAAAATAGAGCGTTGGGCTCTAATTGACGTTTTGTGCTGATGTTTTGGGGATAAGTGTGGTGTCTGGTCCTTAATGTTAGAACTGTTGACCGAATTGAGTCTTTGACGTTTTGATTTCGTCAATTGACTACTTGATGTTTCTATCAAGATCTAAACATTTCGATTTTATCTAATCGAGTCTCTACTATTCGGCCAAGAGAGAGAGACGCAATCAGATTGACCGATGGACCAAGCGCTAGGGACTGATTTTTGACTCACCACGTGCTTATGCATTACTGTAGATGACAGCGTCTATTTTGGAATTTGATAGTCCGTTAATTTCAATCTATTACTTACAGAATACTTTCTCCTACGCTAGTGATATAATCTGACAAGAACTAGAATTATGCGGGTGATCATCACATATCACCTAGGAAAGCCGTCCAAAAAATTCCAAACCTCGTGCACTCCAGTTATTTCAATGTTAAATCTTTCAACTTTACCAATTAAATCTTAAATTTTTTGACAATTTGCTAGTTAACGCCGGTTGTCCTATTTGGTATCGCTGGTACTAACGTGGATAATTTTTGTAACTCTTTAAAATTATTAAATTTTCTTTTCATTTTTTTTGTTTGCTTTTTTTTTTCCTGTGTCAGTGAGAGTCATTGGCGACCCTCCTCGGACGCGAAGGGAGTTGCCCAGGGCCATCGTGGCACCGTTGACAACAGTCAAGGCCACCCATGCCAACAAAAAAACAAAGAAAAAAGGGAAAATAAGGATAAAAAATTGGGAAAAAATCACCAAAAACCCCAAAATTTGCCAAAATTGACAAATTTATCTCAAACTTTTTTTTGTGACATGAAAAATTCCGAAATTTACTAACCGTGACACATTTACCCCAAACTTTTTTTTTTGACACAAAAAATCCTGAACTTTCATTTGTGTGACACATTTACCCTAAATCATAGGGGCATTTTGGTCTTTTTGCTTTAAAAAAAAAATTCTTTTTTTCTTTTTTTCTTTTTCTTCCCTCCGCCGGCAGAGGGAAGTCGGCATTGGGCGAGGGCGGCCCTCGTTGGCATCGAGCGAGGGTTTGGCGAAGGCGGCCCTCGCCCAACGCAGCGAGGGCCCTCGTTGGCGTCGGGAGAGGGTTTGGCGAGGGCGGCCCTCGCCCGACGCTAGGGCCGGAGGAGAGAAGAAGAAGAAGAAAAAAAACAGAAAGAATAAGACAAAAATGCCCTTAATGAGGTAAATGTGTTACAGTTTGTAAAGTTTAGGGTTTTTTGTGTCATAAAAAAAAGTTTGAGGTAAATTTATCACTTTTGGCAAAGTTTGGGATTTTTGGTGGTCTTTTTCCTCAATTTTTTTTTAAAAATTACAAAAATTATCCACGACAATGCTAACGATGCCACGTAAGACAATTGACATTCACATTAGTGATTTTCAGCCAAAATTGACTGAATTGATTGGATTAGCAAATTGTCAAAATGTTTAGACTTTATTAGCAAAGTTGAAAGGTCTATGATTGAATTGGTTAAGATATAAGAGGTTTAAGATTTTTTGGATAATTTTCTCCATATCTCATGGTTGGCTCGCTAAATTTGCGAATGGTCATGAAAATATATCACGTTCCTTAGTAGTAATTTTTGAGTTTGATGCTTCACAATATCATCATACGTCAGTCGTATCATATGATTGTCACATAACTATCATACGTCGCATCGGCTTAATATATGATTGATTGCTCCCGTCGCTGCACATTTGCTCCTAAAACATCGCGATAGACTTGAGTTATACGATGGATGTGCACAATTTGTCTTAGGCTTCAATCAAAATCTAGACTTTGACGGAAAAAAATTCAAAATATAGACACTTAATAATTATGATTAGGAATGTTTCATACTAAAAATGTCATATTAAAAGATTTTGGCGTCCTATATAAAAACTTAAAATCACTTAAAATCAAACGATGGAGTTCTTTGTTTTCGGGGAAATTACACAAAAACTTTCTAAACTTTAAGGGTCATAGATATTTTACCATTGAACTTTCGATCGGTGTTCTATATTATGTATTATGTAATGCATATTATCTTTAAGGGGTGCAAGTTTGGTTTTCATCTTAATTTTCTTATGGGAATTTATCTTTTAAAGAAAAAGAAATATAAGAAGGGGAGAAAGATTAGTTGAATAAAATCAGAAAACATAAATATCACTGATAACCTCACAATATGATAAACTAAATAAGGTATCTCGAACACATAATTTCCATTCATAATTTTTTCGGTAGTTTTGATCAATTAGTCCTTTTTTTCTTACGTTAATTAACCAATAAAAATATATAATGGGTACCCAATTTTGCCATCTGACCTTTTTGTTATCGTCATCTTTTCCCTTTTTACCTAATCCGTGTTATTCTTTTCCTTAGAGCATCTTATTTAGTTTCATTAAAGTGCCTATGGGCACCAAACTTTAACTAATCTTTATTGTTTAATGTCACTTAATATTTACCTTTTCTATTACCGGTATTTCAGTTAACTTCATTTCCTCCCGTTTTCTCCATTTTATTCCATTTTTAATAGCAATCAAAGGTTAAAAAAGAAGAATAGAAGAAAGACTTCCTTTAAAAAAAAACAATATGAAGATAAAATTTTACTCCTTAAATTTAGTATTTGAAGGCTGAGTTATACTAAAAGGGACTTTGAGTCCAATGCAAATGTTGAAAGCTCAAAGCTACTTGAAGAAATGCAATTGTGTTTGGTAAAATTTTTTTGCAAATGGACTTTGAGTTGAATGTGCGTTTGGTAAAAAAAACATTCGCAATGGGTTTTGATAGTTATAATATATATATTTTAAATTGAACTAAACCCTTCACTGGATCGACGAAGGGTTATGGTCGTTAGCGAGCCAGATTTGGTGCCGACGGCCGTCGGTTGAGGTCGCCTGACCTCAAGCGACCTCTAGCGAGGGTCGCGCGACCCGACCCGGGGGCCGCAGGACCCAAAGGCCATGCAATCTAGGCGGCGGTTGCCTAGGTCGCGTGGCCCCTAGGTTGAGCAACCCTCGCTGAGGGTCGCTCGAGGTCGGGTGACCTCTGGCAGCCCTCGACTGGGTTGCACGACCCTCGTCGGAGGTCGCCCGACCTCGGGGGACCTTGGTTGACGGCCGGCGGTGCCGATCTTGCTCGTCGGCGGCCGTAGCCTTTTGTCGGTCTAGTGAAGGGTTGCCTCTTTTTTCAATTAAAAAAATAATAATTAGGGGCAAAATCGGAAATATGAAGAATTAATGAGGGTAGTTTTGGAATGGAAAAAATAAGTTCAGTATTCGGCGAAATGCTGAAAGCCCAAAGCTAGTCCCTACTAGCTTTGGGCTTTTAGCATTTTGAAGGCAAGTTGAAAGTTGAAAACCAACTTCAAAGTTGAACTAAACGGTCCAGTATTTCCCCAAAGGTCTTTCAAGCCTGAAAGCCCATTGGAAATGCTAAACCAAACGCAGCTTAAATCTTTCACATACATTGCAAGGAGAAATATTTATTTTCACAAATAGCTTGCAAGATAAATCAATTTTATCTATCTCGTTAAAGCGAAAAGCAATGGCCAAAGCAGAGTGCAAGTCTTAGGCTGCAAATTAGTAAACCGGAAAAGGCTCTTCAATGAAAGCAATTGAAAATGAGATACTTAACCGTTGCCCTATGATTACGAGAGAGAGAGAGAGAGAGTGCATTGGCCTACAGAAAAATTAAAATAATGTGGAGAAGTGTGAATGGATGGAAATTGGGCGATCCGAAAGTAAATCTGCAGTCCAATCAGTCCAAGGAAGATAAGATCTTTAAGATTAGCAGCAATCTACACGGCGCCAATAGATGTCCTTTTCCTCGTAAGTATCCAAGCCCTTCATCCCCCTCCTAATGTCGAGCTAAGTGGACAGAAATTAAAAGGGGTCTTAATCAAAAAGCTCGAGTGAAGGAAAGGGGAAAGATTTGACTAGGAAAAAGATTGCAAGATAGAGAAAGAGAGGGAGAGGAGGGGGGCTCCACTCCATTGCTTTGATTCTTTTTCTAAAGGCCTCCTCCCTCCATCAACAACATTGCACCTTATCTTTTACCTTTTTTGTCTAACATTACCCCCTCTCTCTCTCTCAAATGGGTCTCAAATTCCAAAGTGTCAAATCATCAAATTTCTTATTCACACTTGGGAGTGATGCACATTGCAAAGCCTCTGTATTTGCCTATGAAATGAGGAAGGATTCATTTCCTCTTACCAAACAAAGAGTGATTCCAGCGACGGGTTTGCTTGAGCTCCCAGCGGCAATGTCCGTCGCCTCCTTGGCTGCTCGACATTCGATGTGATCATCACTAAAAAAATTTTTGCTTTGAGAGAGTTAAACCGTGATTTATGGCATCGGGTATTAAGGCTTTTCGACAAATTTATCTTTGTCATTTGTCCTTTTGATGTTTTATAGTAACTCGCTGACAAAGGTTAAACACGCAAGAGACACGAGGAAGAGTCTTGTCTGCCGCACATCGTTTTCAAACTGGAGTAGAAGCTATGAAACCACGGTTTAGTCAATCGGTCAGCCATCCATTTCTCTATCTATTCGTAAGATCTACCGCTGTATAATTTTGAAAGGAAAGACAAACTTGTTATCATATTTAATGCAACCTATCATGACAAATAGATTGAGACACATGGCCTGAAAAAATGGACTAAAGTATCATCATTTTTTTGTCGTTCACTATATAAATTACAAGGGACGCCGCGGTTAAATGAGTGCAAATAAACGAGCCTAATGTTAGAATATTTAACAGTTTAAGTTCTCAGATTCGATGGTGGTGATCTTGCAAATAATTTATATAGTATCAGAGAAGGATGCCTAAATTCGAATTTTTGCAATCTATTAATTGCCTACGTTATGCGACTCTATTTGTGTGAGAAAGATTAATTAAACACGTCAAATAACTAAATATAACTTAATCTATTTCCTAGTATGATCGGAATATGATTATATTGGACTTTCTCATCTAAATACGCCTCTTTACTCATTATGAGACATTTTGAGATTCCTGTTAATGCAATCTTTACACGTAACGAAAAGCTATGAGCATGAAATGACCCCAAGCATACTGAACCCAATAGCGCGTTCTGAAATCGCAACAATTATTGACAAGAGAGAGAGACAGAGAGAAAAATGGAGGGCGGGGTGGGGCGAGGCGAGGCGAGGCTTGAGAGCAAGCTGGCAAACACTAAAAACACGACATGATGCGACCGAGCTACACCGATCTCTTTCCTAGTCTAATCAGAATATGATTATATTGAACTTTCTCATCTAAATACGCCTCTTTACTCAATATGAGACATTTTGAGATTCATGTCAATGCAATCTTTACACGTAACGAAAACCTGTGAGCACGAAATGACCCCGAGCATATCGAACCCAATAGCGTGTTCTGAAACCGCGGCAATGATTGACGAGAGAGAGAGAGAGAGAAAACGGAGGGCGGGGCGAGGCAGGGCTCGAGAGCAAGCTGGCAGACACTGAAAACACGACACGATGCGACCGAGCTGCACCGATCCGGCGTCTGAATCATAGTGAAATACGTACCGAATGCATGAATCCATTCGATGTGAATCGAGACTTTTGGTGGGGTGCGAATCGAAAAGGGCCATCCGTATGAACAACAACAACGGCTCCTCGGAGGTCAAACATTGCAATCGAGTGCCGGGGAGCGATAAGTCCACGGGGCGCAATACATTCCACCATTGACCGTGGAACCAAAAGAAAGGAAAAAGGGAATAGCGACAGCAGATGGACGTCCCTCCGGTGGAGAGAAAAGACGTTCACTTCGGTGGTGGTGGTGGTGGTGGTGGAGGCTGTACGTGCATCCATCGATCCTTCCTCTCTCTTTTTCTTCTCCATTCCATCGTGAATTGTCGGAGAGAAAGAGAGAGACCTCAAGACGCAATTTGTCATCTCCCTTTTGGAGGGTTTCAACCTGACTATTTATTACAATGGGGACGTGGTCATCAGTCACGAGGACAATCATCAGCCGGTTGGATTCGTCTTCTGATTCTGATTTTTCCATTCTTGTCCCCCTGCCGGACCGTGATGTCTTTCGCCGCTGCACTCAGTGGGTGTGTTTTCTGCACTCACGAAACGAATCCCGCACTCTCTCTTTCGAGGGTTTTCGGTCTTGTCCTGACCCTTTTAGATCCTATTAGGTAAAATAACCCGAGATTTCGAATCTCCGTTTCGAATGTATCTTGGATCTTTTAACACGGTTCGCTTGGGAGAGCTCCTGTCGGATTCCTTTCCGAGCTCGACTTTGCCCTTCAAGAAAGTAGATTGGAGAATACCCGAGGAAGAATAATTTAAAAGATGTGTGTAATTCATGAGAGAATAGTTATCTTACTTAGTATAAGCCGTTTTCCCTTTATCAAACGTATCTTTGAAATTTTCGGTTTGAAGAGAAATGAAAAGTTGGGTTCTTCTAAAAGGACACAGTCTCGATTGCAATAGGGCAAAAGGGCAAAAGGCACTCGGCGGGCATTTTTTGGAGGGAGTCTAGTTATGGGTTGGACTTGACGTGATCTCAAGAGGTGGGGATTCATTTCCGTAACTAAGAAAGGTAGGGATAAGATTGCAGAAGATCTATTGCCATTTGGCCATTTTGCTTTTGGTATTAAGAACTTAGCAATCGAAATGAAAGAACGAGACATCCCCCTACCCTAGCCTTGCAATTCTGTTCTATCTGAGAGGCAAACCAAGACGTAAGACAAAAGTTCACATGTCGCAAAACATACGACGATGAAAGAGAACAGAACAACTCAGAAATGGCAGGCTAATCGACATAACTAGAGAAGACGAGCTGGAATCGAGCGATCTGTGGAGAGAGCCTTAAGCAACTTTAAGGAATCAGAAGAACAAGAAAAGCAAAGTGAGCACAGGTGGAAATTTCAACTTGAACTAGAGTTTCAAACTCGCGATTACTTCTCAACAGTCTCTTCGAGCAGAATTCGAGCTTTATAAACACAGGTACACAAATCTGAGTTTTCTTGAATTTGAGTCATGTTTCTATAAACTCAGATACGAATTGAAATCTTTATCGATTTGGCTCAATTACAAGGAGGGCACCAACACCGAAAATTCTGTCCTCTATAGTGCTGGATACATAGAACCTCATTGCAAAAAGCTTTGGTGAAATTAACATCTCAGAAGTCAGAACACACTAGATTGCAGCCATCCTGGTTGAGGGAACATGCAAGAGTTTTATGAGTGCAAACAACCTGTACGCGCCACATAAACGCTGCATATTCACAGATATCACAACCTCGGCCATGCGTAGAAGGAATTACCAACTTACAAATAATGCAATACATCCCCAAAGTGCACCCTTTTACTTTGAAAATGGACATTCTTAACTTACCAGGTACAAATTCTTATTTATGGGCCTACAATTTCGAACTTGCAACAATAACATTAGGGAGAGATTCGGATGACTAAGGTGGAAAAAACCCCAAGAGTTAAGGACACAGGAAATACAATACTACCCATGTCAGATCATCCCCAAAGATAAATATTTGCCTCCCTTGTGCAAATGCAAAATTTAATCTGGCAAAACTGTAGAAAGCAACAGTCGTTGCCAAAGTGCTGAATCACAAGCAATTTATTGCAATCTATTAATGTTGCATGTTATTCGCCCATATGAACATTCTCTGGCCACCATCCGCCACCCAAATCTTTGTTGCCTTCATTAGTACACTCGAGCTTTTGGTGGGAATGACTCGATCTCATCGTCCAACGTATTCATATGAACTGGTCTGTAATCTAGCCGAACCTTCTCATTCTCCCAGAACCTGCAAGTCATATGTGAAGAGACTGCAATCAGGAGAGTGCACCGAAGATACATCAAGAGAGACTAGCACCACAGATTATTCTGTTCCTTTTGTGTGACAACTCGAGATTATAAGGAGATGGAAAAAGCATCCAGCCGAAGGTTAAATGAGTATAAAGAAAGCAGAAGCTCCATGACATGTACTTTCATCCATGTTTCTAGAGTTGAATTATGTATTTAAGTAAACAGACGAAAGCAGCTCAATGAGCCTTTGATGCCTTGATTCCACCCTCTACAGGAATTGAAACGAGTAAAGGAGGAAAAAAAAGACAGAGAGAGGCCAAAATAGATATAAATTACGGTAGACAGCTACAAGAATTATTCACTAAACTAAGTGTGTGGATAAAGTCACCACACTTGACGCACTGGTGGTCAGCTCAATGACTCAATGATACGATCTCTACAGTTTCATTCAAACCCAATCTCAGGACAGATGCAGCAATGCATTTACTGAGAAAATAAGATGCTCTATAATGAGGAGAATAAAAAAGGACTTACCCCAAAGTGTGCTTCATCCAGTTTTCATCATCTCTTTTCTGCAAAAGCAGTTGAGCTCACTTTATTACAAATAAATTGGGAATAATAAGATGAGCATCCTGTAGAAGATTGAAAGTGACAACTAACCGTGAAGTCTTCACGGGCATGGGCTCCTCTGCTCTCTTTCCTGGCTTCAGCAGAATGCATGGTGACACAGGCATTTATCAGAAGGTTTTCCAACTCCAGAGTCTCAATCAAGTCTGAGTTCCTGTAAAAGAATTTAAACTCAAGATTATTCCAAAAAATAGAACCCACAAGAAACATTTGTTCACTAAATAAGGATGGTATTCTCTACCATATCAAACTACGGTCCTTCAATTGCACGTCATGGAAACTTTCCCACGCCTTGTCGATTAACTCACAACCTGGAAATGCAAATAGAAAGCAAACCATTTAGGCGGCAAAAACAGAGCCAGAGATTAGAGAATACAGCCTAAGAAAGAGACCACAGAGTCAGCACGATCAAAAGACCCAGAGTAGAACATAGCTAATTAGATCCTTAAATTATCTCCTCTTCATAACCATTCAAAGAAGATGCTCTTAAAACCTACGGTATATTAAAATTGCCTGTCTTAGCACAGTCGAGAATCTTTGAAGTTCTAAAGCCCTTTCCCAGCAAATCTCAGAATAACATGATGAAAAAGAGCTCGGTTTGCACCCTCTGCTTTTGTCTCAAAAAAAGGAATTTGCCTACCTTCTTCCAAAGTTTCTTGGGTACGGAAGACAGCAGCATTGGTTTGCATAACTCGTTGCATATTTAACCGAATTTTAGACGTTGGAAGTGAGCCATTCGAATTTCTGATCTTGTCCAGCCATGCGATAGTTTTCTCAGCGGCATCCTTTTCCAAAGGTTTTTGTTTCTCCCCTGCAAATTCATAGTCTGGTTAATTTGTCTAACATATTTAGCAACTTCTCACACATAATCTGAAAATTAAACTTGCCTGGCCTATGTATTTCGGCAACTCTGTTAGCACAAGCTCTCCCAAATACAACAATATCAAGAAGAGAATTTGCACCAAGCCGATTAGCACCATGAACAGATGCACAGGCTGCCTCTCCAGCAGCCATGAGTCCAGGAACAACTGCATCTGGATCATTGCCTTTGATTGTAACAACCTAGAGTTGAAAGTGCGCAAATCAGCAAACAGCAACAGAACTAATGTAATTGAAGTTCACATAATTGTGGAAAATGAACAACTGACGGGAGTTAAAAAAGAAATCAATTACATCTATACTCCCATCAGTTAAGAAAACTCATTATTCATCCACTTTTAAACTGAACTTAAAACAGTGACTTCTACTAAACTCTCAGATTCAAAACCAGCATGTTATGTCTGGAGTCATTCATTAGTTGCCCTGCAGCCTATCCCGTCAAACAGTTGTTCACATCCTCGTACTTTTGCTCTTGAATGTATAAAATAACAAAATGTTTGATTATACTAGTTTGCATAAAACTTTGATTGACTAGGGACCACTTTAAATACTGTATAATAGAAACTGTCCTACTCATTAGGGATCGGCGATTCTAGGTTTTGTACAGGTTCCACCTAGAACATGGAACCTACCCGTTGGAATAGGTTCGTCATTTTTTGGAATTTTGCACCTACCATACATACCTTAGAACCTAGAACCTACCCTACCACAGTTTCTAGGGTCAGTTCCAGGGTCTACCCAAGTTTTACCTATATTATTAATTAAACAACTGCAATGAATTAAAATCTTTAATAACCACCACTTGCTGCTATAATTCACTTATCAGAACTTATATTTAAACACATGAAAACTATGAATATTAAAATGGAACCTCATACTAGTGCTTCTAAATCATTCACTCATCGTCGAATGTCAATAGAATATTGCAAGATGGGCGAAGACATGAACTAAGAAAAATATTAAAACTTGTTCCGGATTGTAGGTTATAGGTTACAGGTTCTAAGTTCCTTCAACTAAAAACTTGGAACCTACCCATTGAAATAAGTTCCATTTTTTGAAACCCGGAACCTACCCTACATACCTTTGCACCTGGAATTTACAGGTTTCCATTGGTCTGATTCTCAATTCCAGGTTCTACCTTGGAACCATGCTCACCCCCACTACTCATTAAATAACCCAAAAGACAATGAGAGCTTTTAGAATGACCTCCTAAACTATTCGTCCAAAAACAGATTCCCGTATTCCAGTTATATATATATTATAGTCATCTGAAATCCTCTTTTTAACTTCCAACTGTCAAACACACTTAAGATGGTATAAACCAAGGGTTTTTCTACGATATTATTAGGATAACACTGATCAGTAATCAAGTAATCAATAAAGAGCCTCTCATCTCATACGAGGTGTCAACTTACCTCTCCGTGATAATTAGTGGGTATACCACCCATATTATAATGCACGGTGGGTAAGACAGGGATGGGTTCTTTTGTCACGTCCACTCCAGCAAAGATAGCAGCAGTTTCAGAGATACCAGGAAGTCTCTCCTTCAGTACTTCGGGAGGTAAATGATTCAGATGAAGATATATATGGTCCTTAAGTGGTCCTGAAAAATTAACAGCAATTTTTATAGCAAATGGGACTATGTGAATAAGATATTCAAGTACACGTTCATTCCAAAAAGTGTAAAAGGGCTCTAAAATATATCAACTTAAGGATCTCCCACGGCAAAGTAAAACAAATTAAAGAAGAACAATGAAAATCACAGAGCATCAACATTCTTAACTAAAATTCTTTGAGCCAATTTAATTAGAGCATGACTCACCTACACCACGGCCTTCACGTATCTCCATTGTCATTGATCTTGAGACAACATCTCTTGACGCAAGATCCTTGGCTGTAGGGGCATACCGTTCCATAAATCTTTCACCCTCACCGTTACGAAGGATACCACCCTCTCCTCGTGAACCTACATCACAATAAGGAATGAATAAGAAAACACAAGCTAATTAATAAAAATATATATATTATATATGTGTGTGTGAAATTTATGCTACTCAAATATGCGTAAATAGTAAGAAACCTTCAGTTATGAGGCATCCAGCACCATATATTCCAGTTGGATGAAATTGCACAAACTCTAAATCCTGTAAAAAGATTATGTCAACTAATAAAGAACCAGAGAGGTTGTAAGGAAGGCTAATCTCAAGTAGGGAAGGCAGAAAACAGACTTCAAGGGGAAGTCCAGCCCTTGCAACCATAGCATTGCCATCTCCTGTGCACGTATGAGCTGATGTTGCAGAAAAGTATGCTCTACCATAGCCCTGAAGAATCAGAATAAGAAGTGAAGAGATCTACTTTCTTTGCTATCAAAGAGAGATCATAAGTTTGACACGGTACCCCTGTGGCCAGAATAGTTTGAGCAGCCTGGAACCGATGTAGTGTCCCGTCCTCCATATTCAAAGCAATCACTCCTTGACAACTGCCTGAATAAGAATTTCAAGAACAAATCCACTCGGCTCATCCTTTCAAAGTAAGTGTCTTCCCAATTTTACAACAAGAAATGCAAATAGCAAAACAACAGGTCCATAGTGATGGGTCCCTTTACACATGGAACAACATAGGAGAACTCAAAATCCAATTAACTGAAAAATTTCAAGTGAGAGGTTCACCCAGTGTAAGGATCAGATTTTTCATATTCAAGCAGATCTAAACTGATCTCAAGAGTCGAAAACCAAAACCTTAGTCGCTTTTGTTTTGTATTAAGGGCTAAAATCCATTCATAATGACAACCAAAACTGCTGGCTGACACTTCAATTAACACCATTTGATGCGCAATTTTATTACCACCTCCTCTAACATCTTTCTTGAAAATAATGCAATAGCTCAATGAACGTCCAGATCATTCAAGTTAATTACACTGATAACTCCAAGCTACCTTAGCCACTTAAAAGGAATATGAGATAGGTATCTAAACTTCATCTAATTTTCACTAAGCTGAATATTTTAAACCTGACGGAGGTCCCATAATGGATCAACTCACCATCACTGTTCATTATTAGATCCAAGGCAAAATATTCAACAAAGAACTGTGTGTTATGTTTCATTGCTTGGCCATATAGGGTGTGCAACAGTGCATGCCCAGTTCTGTCAGCTGCACATGCGCAACGATAAGCCTGTCCACCTGTGGTAAAGGCAAAATAGAGTTTCAGGTGAGTTGTGTTTTGCATTAATCACAACTATTTCCATTCTGAATTCATCTCTCACCTTTTCCAAAATTAAGGCTTTGGCCACCAAATGCACGCTGATATATTTTTCCATCTTCAGTTCGAGAAAATGGTAGGCCATAATTCTCAAGCTCAATCACTGCTTTTGGTGCCTCTCTACACATGTATTGAATTGCGTCTTGATCACCTACACAGACTCAACATTGATTAAATACTGCAAAATGTAAACACCTAGTATCTAATAGTACAGTAGCTTTCACAAGAGTTCATATAGTCCATTCGAGGTGCCTTTTATTCTTTCACCCTGGCATTTAAGACTTGCCTTCCTTCAAACTGAACTCACCCAACTGTTAAAGACCTTGACATAGGGATTTTCAAGGACATTTGAAATTGCAAACATGTCAAATCTTTTCACTGTTTTCTTAAAGGTAGAATTAGAATATGTAATTCTTTTTATCTTGGCGAAAAATGTAATAAACAACTTAAAAGGCCAGAACAAAAGGGCCTGAAATGATCAACTATTAGGACACTGCCTGTGGTGTATAAAGGGATCTTTGCCAGTTTAAAAACCAGGCCTACCCTCCCATTGCAGGCAAATAAAGGAGAACAAGTATATGTAACCAGATGCCTAGTGCAACTAGCTAATCAGCCACAAATGTGATTCTCAATAAGACAGGTGTTTATGTGGAGATTGTCAAAAGCATCTCATAAATGGCAGTACAAATTAAACTGGAGACAAATCATAAGATATTCATGATGCTGTGGTCCTTAACTGAACAATAATAAACTAAATAAACTAAAATCTGACCATGAAAAGCCTACCTAACCAGTCACTCCCCTTAACAGTATCATACATGTGCCACCTCCAGTCATCTTCACTCATGTTTCCCAGAGCAGCATTTATACCACCCTGCAAACAAACAACATGCATAAACTAAGAATAAAAATAAAAATATATATAAAAAATTCACACTACAGAGCTGAAAAGTATCAAAGTGCTCGTCAATTAGGTCGAAAGGATCCATCAAGTGTACTCAACCCTTAACTAGAACAGATCTTTTATTAGGATGACAGCTAAAGACTTACAAAAGCACCTATAAGAATAGTTAACACAGACTCTTAAAGTGAGTTGCGGAGTAGTTGAGGCTTTCAACTATGGCTTTAAACCTTGAATATTGCCATATTTTTGGCATTTGGAATCTCGTTTTATTTGGTTATAGGCTGTGGCTTATGATTAATGATAGGGCCTCTTTGTTTGGTATAGAGCGAAAGCAAAGAGTTTCCACCAAAATTTAAAATATTATCGAAACTTCCAAAAGTTATGGAAAAATGTGTGAATTTACGTGTTCCCATTTTTCTATCGTGAAATTTTCAGAAGTCTTAGATTGAAAAGAGTCAAAGTGTGCAAGTCGCAATATTTTGATAAGGAAAAATGCAAAAGTCAATTCAGACACCCCCTATATCTTAAAACATCATATCTTTAAGAACATACAAATCATGGCATTCAAGTCATTTACATGTTTTATAGTTTTTTGAACTTAGAGCCATAAGCCAAGCCAAGCCAAAAGCAAGTGACTTTATAGTATCAACGTCTTACCTAGTTCTTCTGCATCCATGGTTTCTGGGACACTTGCCGAGTTTTACATGTTTTCATGGTTCATGCGTTACGATTTTCATCACATAGTAGGACCTAAGATTCTCGATCTATTCAATCTAATGCATGGCATCAGCAAACTTGATGCTATAATGTTGTCAAAAGGTTAAAAGAAACAATTAAACAACTCGATGTTAAAATCATTTTACAGAACACTGTTGACGATATCTGCCCATGATCATGCATAATCAGCAACATAACGAAAGCTGGAGCTCCTTGTACCTGAGCGGCAACGGTATGTGAACGGGTCGGAAAGAGCTTGGTGATACAAGCTGTGTTGAAACCATGTTCAGAAAGTCCGATAGCGGCTCTCAACCCCGCGCCTCCAGCTCCTACAACGACGGCATCGTACTTATGGTCGACTATGGTGTACTGCAACAAAAAAGCAAAAGACTATTCTTACCTCCACAGAAACAATCAAGATCATGACCCAATCAATTAACTTCGGCAACAGGAAATACAGCACGAAAAGAGGAAATCTCAACTCGATACTTAGAGAGAGAAATTCATCCTCCCTGAAAACCCCAAAAAAATGAAAAAAGATAGAGCCTTTACTTGTCATTGCATTAGAAAAAAACTAAAAGGTACCGATCTACGACTATAGAAGGGATAGACGACGCCATGGAACAAAGAAAAATCGTGAAATCGGATTCCACGCTGCTCCCGACGAACCGCATTAACAACTCAGGAAAGACGCTCCAAACTCGAAATGAAAAGGAGCATCTCAACTCTCCAACTCCCCTCCATTTCGCTAAATCGAAAACGAAACCAGCTCCTCCCCAAAAACCAAAAAAAAAAAAAAAAAAAAAAGACAAAACCAAGACCCTAACACCAAGAAGCCGCCATCACCCGCTTCTCTTGCTTCTCCAGCAACCCAAACAAGGACAGCAACGGTCAAACCACGAGCAACGAAGCTCCAAAATCCAAAACCCCCGGGACGGCCAAATAAGCAAAATCAAGCGGCGATTCATCCCGAACCAAACCAAACCCGTCGCAGTCGCAGTCGCAGTCGCAGTGGCGATCGCGATCGCGATCGCAATCTAGCTAGAGCTGGCGGGGGAGAGGGGAGGAAAAAACGAGGGAGGGTTACCGATTCGGAGGAGAAGAATCGGGAGACGCGAGATCGGAGGGAGCCGCCGCCGCCGCCGCCGCCGCCGGAGGAGGAGGAGGAAGGAGAGCGGAGGCCGCGAGCAATGCACCGCCACATCTCGAACCACGAGCTCGAACTCTCGCTCTCGCGAGGGGGATGGAAGAGACGGGAAGTACCTGAGAGGTTTTTTAGTTATGGTGGGGAAAGGGAGGGGAGGGGAGACGGGACTGGGATTCCGGAAAAATGGAGGCGATTTCCGGGGACGATGAGGGGACTATCCCTTTTTTTCGCGTCCTTTTTTTCTCCTATATATTTTCTATTTTTTTTTTTTTTTTTTTATTTCGGGGAGGGTGCTAAAGAGAGAAAGGAGATATCAAGTTGAGTTGGTATTTTGGCCAAAAATAAAAAAGGTTGAGCTGGGAAAATAAGAATGGGAGTGTGTTAGTGACTAAATTGAGCATTTAATGAAAATGACGTCGCACGGCAGACGATTCGCCTCCCTCCTCCTGTAGGATGGTGCGTCACAGGACTGATTTTCCGCCTTTGACTTGAACCATGGATCATGCGAAAATCCCTTCTTCTTCTTTTTTTCCCCTCTTGTGAAAGGAAAAGAGAAGCCTAAAATGAGAAAAAAAAAATAATGTATGGTGAGCAAGAGTACAACTAGGTGAAATTAATTCTGCGGCGTGGGGAACCCATGTAGAGTTTGCATGGTCAGTATTGTTGTTCTCGAATCGAAGGAGCTCGAAATTAGTAGATTGATATGGTATCCGTTATCATCGATCCTTTATATTCTATGATTCTGATGACATTGATACTCGAATTAATGCTAATTAGATATTACAGGTTCTTCGCTCCTATAAAGTCAACCGTATAAGAATTAGGATCATCTCTATCGTGTCTCGGAGAACGTGAATTTTAAACGAGCAATACTTAAGAGTATTTACAATAATTGCCACCTATAATGTTGAGATTGGGTTCAATGCAATTTCCAATTGAACCCTCATATGTTCAAAGGGAAACGGTTTTTTAAGAAATTGTTTCTCGACTTTTTCAGCATTTGGACAACGGAAAATTACTCGAATTATGATAGGCTTAAGTTAGAGGGAAACGACTTCTCCTCCTAGTAAAAATGAAATCACTCTTCCTAAACAACCAAACAAATAAAAGCATATCATTTTCTTTAAAATTGATTTTCTAAGAAAATGTTTTTCAAAGTTATCAATGAAACTAGTGGGACCCAATTCCCCGCACTAATCATTATTCGCTAACGAAGAAAGAGAGATTCTGATTTGCATGCTTTGTATTGTCATTCTCCAATCAAAGTATAGGAGCTTGAAATTAGTCGATTAATATAATATTCGTTACCATCAATCCTTTATATTCTATAAAGCCGATGACTTCAGTACTCAAATTAATACTAATTAGATATTATAGGTTCTTTGCTCTTATAAAGTCAACTATATAAGAATTAGGATTATCTTTGTCAAGACTCACGAAACATGAATTTTAAACAAGCAATACTTACGAGTCTTCAGAGTTATCGTATCGCCATCTATAAAGTTAAAAGATTTGGTTCCCCTTTCTATGCAATTTCTAATTGAAGCCTCTGGGCCCCATCCATTCGAAGGAAAATGGTTTTTTCGAGAAATTACTTTTTAACTTTTTCAACATTCGAATAACTAAAACTTAATCAGGTCTATGATAGGCTCAGATCAAAGAAAAATGACTTCTTTTTCTAGTGAGAATGAAATCACTCCCCTAAAAAGGACTAAACAAATAAAAATCGACCATTTTCTTTAAAATTGGTTCTTCAAAAAAAAATGTTCTCGAAAGTGATTATTCGTTAACGAAGAGAAAGAGAGATTCCAAAGGACCAGAGGAAGACACGAGGCCCGCGGCCCTAGAAGGCTAGAACAGCGACGGCTGGTCCAATGAGAGAGCGTGGGACGCTGGTCTTTACGAACGAAATACGCTGATGCTTTCGGAGCCAAATGTAGTTTTCCGGATGGAGGAGTTGGCCACGCGGCCTTTGTCGTTACCGCTCGCTAGCTACCCCAAAAAAAGAGAGTTCCGTGTCGCTTTGTCTTGCCCTTTCTAGGACTGCCTCGACCATGACTGAACGTAGTTATCCCGCACCAAATTGCTTGTCTCGTGTTGTTGAAGACCGATCATCCGTGTCCGCATGTTGTGATCGTGCCGTGTCGCGATCTTTTGACATGTGAAATTCCAATCCGTTCCTGACGTGATAGGCACGATTTCTGTAACTATAACTTATATTTAGGCATCTTAGATGTACTGTATTGAGACATACCTGACGAGTTGGGTTGTTTAAATGAGAATGTTTAAGTATATCGTGAATGTGTTAGAAAAATAAATGCATGTGTATAACGTTTGTTTCTGTGTATAGATGGGCTTATAGGTTCATGATGGGAAGACGATTAATCTTGATCCGAAAAAGTGTTTGATCACTGATCGGTGTGTGACAAATATATAGATTGAGTCGAAATCATTGGTTTTGCTTCCTCTTCCATTGATCCGGTGTAAAGAATGATTATGGAATCACAAATCTTGATATCGTGATTTTGAACTCCAAACTTTTACCAACCTCCACATCTGACCATGATTTTTTAAACTGGCCGATGAGCTATTGTTTTTTTTTTTGGGAATCATGGTATCTCAAGGTGCAAGATTCTGGATACTTCTTAGAAAAAATCAATCTAGAAACTCAAAAAAATATTTTTAAATGACGTGGGATTTCAACATTTTCTCATGTGAGTTTTAAATTGATTAGCGGATTGGACATACATGAGAACAGACAAAACTTGATAGGTGAAAAGAGATCATATGTATATAAAAAACATATAAATCTAATTATCAAACATGTTATTGGAAAAATATAAGGATATATAAAATAATAATTATTATTGGAAATACATTACAAAAGATTAGAAAATAAAAGAAAATGTCTTAAGCGTGCAAGCATTGTCCTTAAGGATAATTCCACTCCTCGGAGTACGAAACTCGATGCGTAAAGCTTCAGTGACTATCCTTCCAAGATACAACAGACCTTCATCTATACTCCGCACTGAATATTAAAAGGAAACGAAACAACTTTTTGTGTATAACCCAGCAAAAAGAAAAGGAAATGTATGAGAACATATTGTATGTTCAAAGATTGTGGTTTGAAGTTTAATTTATATTTAAACAAAAAAAAGAGAGAGCTGTTAGGAGATCGTCATAAATCGATTAGTAATTAAAAAAATGATCGTTATAAAATAATGAAGAGTTTATGAAGTAATAAATCAAAAGTTATAAAGCTGTTAGAAGACCATTATACGGCCATTAGAAATCCATTATATGGCTGTTAGAAAGCCATTACAAAAATGATGACTTTCATGACGATCATAATTTCTAAATATTTATAAACTACTTGAAATATCCAACAATCTCTCACATATTTCAGAAAGTTTTGATAAGAAAAATAGAATAATGTTTGGTTATTGGAGAATAATGCATCAAAATTGGTGCTTGTTAAGCTATGAACCAACCCTAGAAAGAATGAAATATAATTCACGAAATCATTGGTGAAATTTGAAACTTCTATGAGCCAAGAATTTCATTTTGTGAATTATAATTTTCACCAATCACATTACACTCCCACAAACTTTGTTGTTCAACGCGGTTTTGCGCTAATAGGCCATGCACGGGCTTGGTTTATTCATAAATGCTTTAGAGATTTTCGCCAAAAATTTTCATAGGAGCGGCCCCACTCCACACTTATATATGTGATTCCATCAAGTGTATTCTCAAGTTTAATACACCACCAATAATGGCTATGGAATTTCATTAAGAGCTTAGCTCAACCTCTTTTTCTTTGTAATTTTGCACTATTTTCACCTAAGGATGGATAATAATTTTTAATAGTGCACTAGATCAACAAATGATTTGTTATTACTCATATGAACCTAATTCATGGGATCGCCAATCACATTGGTTGGGTTACTATCACTGTTGATTTTCTTAAGTTGATTTGTCTCATTCCCCTCAATGTATAGTCAGAGGATTGGCCAAAATCCATTTCTGACTTCATATAATTAATGGACATAATTCTATCATTAAGCAGCTGCTTTACCATGTCATCCCTCAATCAAACGTGTCAATTTTTACCATTGAAAGTTTTATCTTTGCTATTGTCTCTTGGCATTTATGATGTATAAACACAAAATGTGTCATTTTCTCAAAGGAATATTTGCTAAGAGTCTCTCAACTACTCAGCCTCATTTTCATATATGAGTTTGAGAAAAATTTTCTTTTTTTCTCAAGAACTTGAATAGTTCACAATTTATCAAAGAATAGTAAATATTTTCTTCTCCTTCATCCATTGGAGCTTAGGAGGATAAGGCATTTTGTTTACACATATATGCCTGGTAGCACTTGAGTCTACCACCCATAATTTCAATTAGCCACAATATTAGTATGGGAATGACTACATCAATTACTTCATCAAATCATCTACTTCAACTAAGTCGACTTTTGGTTTAGTAGGATTGCCATTTCCCCCACGATTTCATTCGATTGCTTTTATGTCAAGCACTTCCACCGGGTGAACACATATTTGTTAGTGGATTTTATCTCATATGAATCCAAGATCCAATTAACATCACCGTATCCTTATAATACAATGGAAAATCCACTATAATAAACTTGACAATAGTCACCCTTTAACAAAATATTTTACAAAAGATATTCAATATAGATCTATATTGGCTATGAATGCAATGAAATAAAAATAAATTTCATCTCCATAGCAATCAACTAAAGGAGGTTAAATTGCGAAGCTCAAGCAAGTCTTCGAGTACCCAATACATGTTGGCGGCACATAGCTCAAAGCAAGAGGGCTTATTTTCCAGAAAAATAATTACCACAATATGAAGTTTCAGTTCATGGTCATGAAGAGACTATAACAAAACACAAAAAGAGTTAGCATACTCTTAAAATTACGACTCCACCATATATAGGTTAAAAATACAACTCCAAATAATCCGATACAATTAGAGCTAGAGCTAGGAAAACAAGACAGAATGTCATTATCCCATCTACCATCTCAATTATCCATTGTCAAGCTAAAGGTGCAAGACCTCGAGATACAACAATTAATTTTTCAAACACTGAAGCAGATAGATGCTGTAAAAGAGCCATAGAAAGATATAACTGACTTTTGAGATCACACAATTTTATCTTCATTATTCAAATGATTTTATCTCTTAGGTTTATAAGGATATATAAATAATAATAATGATTGGAAATACATTACAAAAGATTAGAAAATAAAAGAAAATGTCTTAGGCATGCAAGCACTGTCTTTAAGGATAATTCCACTCCTCGGAGTACGAAACTCGGTGCGTAAGGCTTCAGCGGCTATCCTCCCAAGATACAACAGATCTTCATTTATACTTCGCATTGAATATTAGAAGAAAACTGAACAACTTTTTGTGTATAATCCAGCAAAAAGAAAAGGAAATGTATGAGAACATATTGTATGTTCAAAGATAGTGGTTTGAAGTTTAATTTATATTTAAACAAGAAAAAGAGAGAGCCGTTAGGAGATCGTCATAAATCGATTGATAATTAAAAAGATGACCATTATAAAATAATGAAGAGTTTATGAAGTAATAAATCAAAAGTTATAAAGCCATTAGAAAATCATTATACGGCCATTAGAAAGCCGTTATATGGCCGTTAGAAAGCCGTTACAAAAATAATGACTTTCATGACGATCATAATTTTTAAATATTTCAAAACTACTTGAAATATCCAACACATATAAGATAATATAATCAGATCAATGTCAGCGCAGTCACGGTAGCTTCAACAACACGAAATGGTGAGGTTTGCTGGTCGTGGGATGCGCATGCAAGAGTTACGAGGGGTTGAAGATGAAGCTTAAAGTTTTAAAGTGAGTTAGGAAGTCTTATGCACACACGGAGAGGCGGGAGAATACGTGAAGAAACCAAGAAGTTGGGTACAAGCCAATTTCCAGAATTTATTAATTTCTCATGGATGCTGCAAAGCAAAAGTTGAATATTCAGCGACGGTTTGGAGGCTAAACCTAATTATAGAAATTCGCCTCATGTATCGGCAAGTGAACGTAAAATTAAATCATTTTTTTTTCTGAAAAAAATTATGTAAAGCTTCTCAATTTTCTAATTTCTTTTGTTGCGTCTCGAGCAAAATCCTAACGTGCGTCGAAGCCCTAAGATATTTTAGTTTGCAATCTGAAGAGAGACGGATTTTGGAGTCGGAGAGTTACGACTGATAAGCACACTTATTGGCTCCGATCACCCGGCCTAGGAAGAGAGAGCTCCTACCAAAGAATGTCAAGACCTACTTGAATATTGTTAAGCTTAGTCTCCACTAGTAAATGATATTGTTCGCTTTGAGCCGAAAGTTACAAAGTTTTGTTCCTCTGGGCTTCGTTCAATAAATGTCCCATTACAAGTTAGAACAAATGTCATCACATATAGGGCACTTCACCTCACTACACTCAAGCGATATGGGATTCGGTTCATTCTCGCGCCCATCACCATCCTAGAGTTGGAGTTGCACTTTATCTCAGTCCTCTCTTGCTCCAGCAATTACTCCCGCTCTTGTCGGACTAGATCGTTATATATGTATATGTCCAAATAGCTCATTGCTCAAGAAAGACAAATGCGATCACATATAAGGCACTTCACCTCATCACATTCAAGTAATGTGGGATTCAGTTCATTATTGCCCCCATCACTATCCTAGAGTCAAAGCTGCACTCTATCCCGATCCTTTCTAGCTTCGGCGATTACTCCTGCTCTCGTTGGACTAGTTTGTTATATATGTATATATCCAAATAGCTCATTGCTCAAGAAAGACTAATACTATAGCAATTTGAGTTCTCGAAGCCCAACGTTGGAAAACCTTTTCCCGCCATTAGGTCTCAAATTCCCTCAGACCCTTTGAGATTTATTATGCTCCGAAGCTAATCTCCTGTATTATGAAATGCAAAAACTTTCCCATGTTCAAATCAATCATCTATTTGAAAAAAGAAATTATGAAAACATTCTGCATTTTACTTTCTTGAAATGTCATGATATCTTTACGTTATGATGGTAGATTTTCAATACGGTAAAATTCGAAATTATACTCCGTTTATTTCACAAAAAAATGTGACATTTCTAGAAGATGACAATATTTTTTTATTTTAGCTTAAACCTGAAAATGAACTAAAAAATATTTTCCACAATTTGGTGCAAAAAATCTAATTTGATTATCTTGGGAGAATGACCAAAAAAATTGATTTTTGTTTAATTTTTTTTTGTTTTCATTTTCTTTCTTTCTTTTATTTTTCCTTCTTCCTCGACCAAGCCATAGTGATGACTGGTAACTGGCCTAGGACAAGGCTCCACCTCACCAAGAAACGCATTGTAACAAGTCTTTAGTATATGCACCAAGCAATCACCTCGAATCAAAATGCAAGGCGGCTGTATCGCTAGCAACCCTTAGCATATCGAACTCGATAGCCTCCTCCTTGATCTTGCTTGATTCATGCCCTGCAACAGCCTTGAAGTCGACCACGAACCTCCACCAACGCTCGCCTGATCACCATAGCTAGCGCCATCACTGATCTTCTTGTAGATGAGGTTGAGCGAGAAGAGCTTGAAGGCGTGCTCAAGAACGGGCTCCACGATCTTGCCGTAGGCGGAGTCAAGGGCAAGGATCAGGGGCTGGAAGACGAGATCAATGTCAAAGAGGGAGAGGTCGAGTAGGGGAGAGGGAGGATCGGCCGGGGCGAGGGCGGGACCAACAGGGAAGGCAAAGGGGATGGCCTGAAGCTTGTCAAGGGCAAATTTGCAGGCAAAACGACGTGGGAATGCAGTAAGGAGGAGAAGTTTTTGAAAAGAGAGAATTATTTTCCCCACTTTTGAAGGTGTTTATCTCATTGATCGAAAATATTTTCTTTAATTAGTTTATTTTCTGTGAACTAAAGGTTTGAAAATCCGATAAACTTTTTCGGAAGTTGTTTTTCGTTTAGATTATGAGTATTTTATGAAATCTTGCTCTAGTCACGTTGCTCGAGCCCGCTCAGGACATTAACAGCAGAGAAGATGAAATGAAAAAGACTAGATCACGACGACGTATAAAAAGAATCGGGCTCTGGTGGGTCGAATTGGATCTTTAATGCATTACATAGGCCCATCCTACTTAAAAGGGAAAATACAGCGTTATCAAGCCGGGAGGATTAGACTCAAAATTAGTTTAAGGCAGCCCAAATGATTGATGGGCTTATCGAGCCCATCCAGTTACCATGCGTAACGCACACAATTTTGCTGAGGACTATGCTTTCCTCCATCTCTAATTGAAGGAAATTTCGTCTAACATTGTCTTCGATTGGCAAATTATAGGTAAATGGGCATCATTTAGATTGAAACTGAACTAAAATTAAAAGAGGGTGGCATCCGTATTCATTGTTTTTGGATCAGAGGTAAGGTTGGAGAAAATTTCCTCTAACTAGCGATGGAGGAAAACGTTGTCCTGAGCAAAATGAATACTTTGGTCAAGCAAAGCATGATCCATGAAGGACAATAGTACAAATTTATGTATAATTCTAGATAATTTATAGATTACATAGTTGACATCCATAGTACGAATTTGTAATAAAGTACCCATCTTCTAAGAAATAAACTTGTCCATGCAAATTGGTAGAGAAATAAGAGAAGTTCATCATTGTATTCATCAGAGTTCAAAAATCCCGAAGCTTGTCGATTCAGGTTCAATGAAAAACTTGGATTGAATCATATATAATTATTTTGTTTCCTATCAATGTAGCATTTCAAAGGCGATCCGTTATTAATGTCTGCCCTAAAATAATGTGTTCAAGTGGATCCAAGACTTAAGAAAAGACAAGACTTCATGATTGTGATGAGATCTCATTTCCCATGGTAGGACCATTCGAAACTTGATGGTGAAACTCCTCAATTTCAAATTGAAGGAACTTTACACCCATTTAGCTGCTTATACTATTCCTTCCTTTCGGGCCAGCTTTGTTAGGTAAAAGATACTCCAAACGACAGAGCCCACCAATTCAAAACCCACCAAAGTTCCAAATCCTAAATCGGTGGACGAAGCAAGCTTAGATCAAGGCATCGATTCCTCCAGGAACGGCAGAAAGCGAAAGCGAACCTACCATGCAATGCCCAGCGAAATGATCGCTCTTGTGGGTCATTCCAAGAACACCAAGATTCTGTCTTGTTGCCTGTTGGGTATTTCTTTCCGTGCAAATGCATGGATCGTTAGTGGCTGCTGAGGCGTACGCCATCATGTCCGTTTTCGAACCGATTGGATGTCCAGGTTGCTCTTATTCCGAGCCATCTGCGGACAAGAGATGTTGCGAAAGAGAGAGGACCCGACAACTGGTGGCTTCACTCTAAAGTAATGGACAGATTTCCAAGGTCAGAAAGTCTTGAAATCTCGCATTGGATTCCATGATATAGTTCGTTCTAGTAGTTCACGTCGCGTCATGTTAAAATTATTAATTTTGACACCCTAAAGAATGATGACGAGAACATGAATTTATGGCTAATGAACATAGAGAGATCGGTGCTTTGAATGACTGGGTCAAAAGGGGAGGCAATGAGAGTAGTAAGATCACGATGAATCGCTCAGACCCCATCTCCAGATTCTGATGCACGAACATTGTCTTTTTTCAAGCAACTCAACCTAGCCTTATGTCTCTTCCATATTTGGAACCACAGATTCATTAACTCGTTACTGAAATGGTTTGCAGAGTTGTCCTTTCATTTTACATTGCATTCTTATTATCCTTCAGTTTGATATATCAAATCGGGGGGCGGCACTGACTGGTGCTCCGTATGGGACAGAGGGAATTTATTAAAACGGGGACCAAAATACAAGGGAAGATATCTATCGGTTGTACCAAACAAAGGATGCAATGAGATTGTTTGTGAATGGCCAGAAAAGACAGGGAGGACTCGACTCCGAAAAGAACAAGACAGCCTTCATTGTCTTGCTTTACCTGTTTGGTTGTTTCTTGCAAAGAAGCTTTGAGTGTCTCTCAAATTCGAGTTCTGTCGGTTCTACTGATTTGGCGCAATATCGATGGGACAAGAGATCAAATTTGAGGAGGGACACGTTCACGTATTGTATTACTCTTCAAATTATTGGCATGTCAAGCAGTTGGCTAAAGGATCTAGGCTAAGCATATTACCGACTTGTCATTACTTCATCAAAATGAAAAGTTTAGAAATGTTAACACAAACTTAATTGTCAAAACTCTCTCTCTCTCTCTCTCTGCCCTGCCATCAAAGAACTATTGGGCACCCGGGCATCACTCGCTTGCTAATCTTTCTGTATCTGCGTGTCTGTGCGGTGTGCGATTTCGCAAGCTCAATGCATGCCTCCACGCCAGCGTTTTGCAATCATTGCACCGTTTGTTTGCTTGGAAGAGGTCATAGGGCTCAGAGATTCTAGGCTTAGTAGACCACTTCGGGTCATGGAGAGGAGGGGGGAGGAGGCGCAGCAACAAGCCAATCGAACACAATATGCCAAAAATGAAAAAGAATGAATTTACATAATTCAATTGAGGTGACCTTCTTTCAAGGCATCGCAAGCCAAAATTTTCCTAACCAAGGCATACCCATGTGACGTTATATGAATCGGAACGACATGCCAACCTTCTTTTAATAGATCACTTTGAATAAAAGTTTGGCAAATCACTTCATCATTATTGACCATGCCACACCCTAGTCGACTTGAGAATCGAGTCTCTAGAGTGAGACACACTAATCTTTTCAATATAATAGCTATTTTCGACCCGTTGTGTCCATCATTGGGAGAGTAGTGTCAGTTTTTGAATAGTTTATGCATGGATGACCAACCTCAACTAAGATCCTCCAAGATGATGATAATCACCCCTTATCTAAATTCTTAGCACAAATGCCCCAACATTACTCCCACAACTCGATTGTATTGACCCTTCTACATTTCTCACACTTTGTCCTAATGCCACATAAACCCGCTTTTCAGCCTACATGAATACAAGAAAAATCACACCTAACATTCTCCCCCACTTGATTCCCGCGGCACACTCTTTGCGTACTATGCTGTTACTTCCTTGTGTTTCTCAAGGATCGTCACTTCTCCCTAGGGACTTACATAAATGTCAAACCCTTGTCCAACAAAACACGCCTCTTCACTTCATTGTTTATTCCCCTTTATCAATGTTGTTTGCAAATTTCCAATCACTTATACTTCCCTCGGTAAGTGTGGCACTGAAAGCCAACTGTGCTCCCTCGATACTTTCTATTACCTACTAGGCTTTTCCAGATCGTAGCACACTAGCGGAGGTTTTCGCTTTTGATTGGAAACGCAGTAATCGATCTTCTCATGGCATCAGCCCATAAAGTGTGGGAAACCTACTCTTATACTAATTATCAAGTGTTGAAACTTACTTAGCTGAAGATAAGCTCGTGCAAAGCCTGATGAGTCAAGACATCAGGTTAGCTTTCTTTCGATAAGTTGTCTCCAAGAACAGTTAGGCGAATCACATCATCAAATACCTTAACACCAAGAGTTGTTTTAGGCTATTGGGAGCATCAAGAGGAACATCAACTCTAGACCAATTTGTGCACAAGTAACCAATCTCTCTTTCGAGATCCTCCAAGATGATAATTCTCCTTTCTAAAATTACCAGCGCAAATAATTGGAGCACTCCCACTACCTAGTTCTACCGATCCTTTTACATCTTTCACATTCACACTCTGCATCCATGACACGAAACCTCACTTTTCAGCCTACATAGATATGGGTGAATCCGCATTGCACAAGAGAGCGGTACAAGATGTCATTATAGATATTACAAACTACTTTCAAATCACTAAAGTGCTCTCCTGTTTCTTTAGCCCTAATTACACGCATAGATTCCCACATCAGCACTCCCTAGGATCTCATGAAATCTATGAACAAGCTAACAAGCTAATCACGAATCACTTTATTAGGTCTGATCCAACATGCCAACAAAAAAGTCTAAAACACCCAAGAGACCTAATCCGGACGAGCTCGCCAGGGCAATCCTAGTCTTCATCTGGGCGCTCGGGTTCGATCCTCCAGGTGCCGCCTTCTCTTCTGGATTCCACTCACAAGCGGCACACACATTCGAGTCAGGTCCTCCCAAAAAGGGGTCAAATTCGAGACATACGAGCAAGAACACTTATGGGGGGCAATGCACAGGACTAGTTCAAAAACCAAATGGCTGTCAATTACAATTCTTTACCCAACATCGATCTCTTTGCGTTTTTCGTCCATCTACTCGTCCAGAGAGTCCAGGGCACATGCAGGCACCAAGTTGAATTCGAAAATGGACAAAAGGAAAAGGAAAACAAAAGGCAAAAGAAGAAAATGAAAAACCTCATATCACATACAAATGAATAATCAACCTCTACATGGAGTTACCCATACAATAATAACATTTACAGAGCAATGGAGAGAGAGAGAGAGAGAGAGGGGAGTGTGTGGTGGGTTTTAGGGATTATGTATTTCGGTGGGGATGTGGTCCAAGATGCATCACCATCAATCGCCGCACGACTTCTTCCGTGTCTTCCCTTTCGTCATGTGAGGAGCTTTTACATGTAGAGTCAGAAACAACTCGCAAACGAAGCTGCTGCGAAATCCAAAGAGCTCAAAAATCCTATCGGTCACCAACCGTGAAGCACTTTTGTTCTCTTCTTCATTCCTTCCTTCCTATCTGTATCCAGCACGTGAACACCACCCACAGAACCTGAGGCTGAGAGAGAGAGAGAGAGAGAGAGAGAGAGGTCTCTTTTTCGAAATGATTTCTCGAATGAATTTCCTTTTTTCTTTTTTTTTTTTCTGAGAGGGAGGGGAGGGGTGAAGGGGTTTATAGCAAAGTGTGGTGTTGAACTCTGATGGGCAAGCCTTTAGGGAAGTCGACGAATGGGAAGGCAAAGGCCTCGTCGGGCTCGGCTAGCTCCCAGCTGAAGTTGAGGACCAGATGGTGGATGAAAACCGCCATCTCGAGCTTAGCCAGCTCGGATCCCGCGCAGAGCCGCGGTCCTCCGCCGAATGGCATGAAATAATTTGCATTTGGGCATGTTGAAGAAGACGCCGAAGTTGAAGACGACGCCTGTCCTCGAGGGTTAGAAGCGCATTTGTTCTGCATAATCAAGCCAAAGCATATTTACAATGAAGTACATTATAAAAACAAGGAGAATATCTACATCTTGAGCCCTAGTCTTAACACATAAGACTTCCTTAAAACGTGCAAGAGAGAGACAATACAAGTAGTATTAAACATAAGAAGCCTAAAAACTAACAAGCAATAACGAGGTTATCACAGCAGGAACATCACATAGGTCGTGTGCACATCAATTACGGACCCACCTATTAAGGGTGCTTAGTCCTAACGGTCCTCATTCATCTGATGCATTTGCACCTAAGAACCGTGGTAGGATCTTAGTGTTTTCTTCCCCCCAACTTCAGCAAGTTACTAAAAAGAAGCTAAAGAAAAGAGCCCAAATGCAAAATGCAGACAAGCAGATTGCTCATGGCATGTAAAAAAGAAACATAAACATGGGAAAGAAAATAACCAGTTCGAACCAGACATGTCCATAGATTGGCCGCATATTATAAATATGCAGGTTTTTCCTTCCCCCTTTTTCGTACCGTGCTTTTGGACAGCGGGTGGGAGACCAATTCATGTCGAAATGGTCCATCCACACTTATTGTCAATCGAGTACTTCGTCTTTTATCCGTGCCACGATTCTCAAAATTATCATGATGGCCAAGGAAGTCCCCCCACGGTTTTAAACTCCGTGAAACACGGGTGCTACGTTAATTCATGCAAACTTATACATCATAAGCAACGAGCGTTTAAACAATATGCATGAATTCCTACAGTTCACCAATCCCTCCAGTCTGAAGTCTAGATTTGACCTCTTCTTATGAAGGAAAAGGACGGCAAATCTTGAACGGGAAGGAATCTCTAACCGTAAAGGGTTGCAAATAGAAAACAGTTTGCCAACGCATGAAACCCAAGATCCGAAGGGAAATGAATTGAGGACGGCCGAAGAAGGTGCAACCAACCGGGAAGGTGGGTCGATCATTGTGGACAATGATTCATGCCATCACCCGGGATTTACAACTTAAACAAAATATAGATCTAATTCACGATCGCCGAATTGAAATGGGTCAAATCGTATCTGTTCCAATCATGATCATGCCGTAGTCACTCATATACCTCTAGCACCTCTAGCAGATGAAATTTATCCATATGAAAACAAGGGTTGGGATCAACTCACGTCGAGGCTAGGTCCAACCAAGGCATCACCTAATGAAATTTCTATCATATCCTAACTTAGGCAGCCCTAAGAAATTGGCTTACTATCCATCAATCAATTTCCCGACGCGAAAAAGAAGAGGGCCAAAAAAAAAAAAAAAAATCTAACCTCAATTCACATTTGAAAAAATAAACACAAAAGAATTTAAAAATCCGACATCGTCATCCATCCATCCATCTAAATTGACCGGCATGACAGAACTCTTATCCCTTCAGATGGAATAGAATTTCCCACAATAATTGACAGGGTATGGATGTATCGATCCATTCGATGAGACGAGACAAAAGAAAGAAACCTAGAAATTTCTCCATCTGTAAATGGGTCGTCGCGCGAGGCTTCTTAAGAAACCCTTTTCTAGGCACGAACGGAAGGGAATTTTCCAATCCTCTTTGGACCAGCTCGCGAGGTGGCGGGCCCTCCACCGCATAAAAGATGGAGAGAAGGAAGAAGGTTAAAAAGGGCGAGCGAGGTGCACGTGCACGCGTGAGGCCCGCGACCCACATGGGCTTCACTGTCTGTCCCAACGCCATCGAATCCACCCCCCCCCTTTCCCCCGCGCACGTGCGACGTGATCGATCGACGTCGCCGCGGGACACTCCCCCGGTCCGTACAGTCCGTCGGGAGGGGCTTGCCGGCACCGGCGTCACACCCCTTCCGACGACTTGATATAAGCGTCCTCGGTGAGACAATGATCGTAATTTCGCCGGTAAGTGATTTTTTGAAAAAAAGGGAGGAGATTCAAAATGGTCCATGTAATTTTTTTCTTAAATATTTCAAGGGAAAAAAGTTCGTATGCATTCGGGTCCTAGATGAGCGCCCAAAGCGAATCGGAGCAAACAGAAAGGGTCATCTCCATGCTCCGGATGTTCGCATCCGCATTTCGATCGAGCAAACTTGACGAAAGACCGAAAGGATTAGCGATGAAATTCCGCACCCCAAAAATTCAATTGCCCTTTCAAGTCTACAATATTCTTAAATTCTTATTCTTAAATTCTTTTTACCGATAATTGGATTTAAGTTAACACTTTCGGTATAATGGAAACTTGCAGAAAATGTATAAAAAGTTCCCTTTCGGTTTTGAGAGCTCTTTTCATACTTGGCTTCCCCTAAAAATTAGCTGTTTCACGACCCCAAAAAAGATTAAAAGAAAAAATTGGCTTTTTTATGAACAACTGCAATCTTAGCTTAGCTTTTCATTTGTCTAGATCGATAAAATCCAAGAAAACTGATAAATAAAACGACGTAACATAAAACCCAAGAGTGAAAAGATCTAATAGGTTTTAAATCATTATTATAACTTGTCATATGAATTTTCGGTAATGGCTAGACTTTTGGCGTTTAAAGATAACGAGACAAAAAATGAATCTTTGCCAGGCGGAGTGGGGTGGAAGAAAAGTCGATACTCATCTACTTCACGCAATCGCGGAAACATGAAAAGGGTCGAATCGAAAAAACAACAGGAAAACACGATCGAATGCAAAGAATTTAATAAAAGAGACAAATCAAAGAGCTCAATTATGGAAGATAAAGATTTAAGCCGCGCCCACTTTCGTCTTTTACTCTCTGACCCTAACCCACGACCTCGATTTTGACTAGAAGTCCTCCCAATTAGGACTCGCGTGGATCAAGGAAAAAGCCTGTCTAGTCTAAAATTGCGTCTCAAGTCCAATGATTGATTAAAACATCAAAGGATGAAATCGAGTCGCACGAGGGGCTGTCCCATGCATCCTTTTTACTGTCTTTACATACTTTGTATTTTCCATTTTGGGGTCATTGTCTTACATATTTTAATCTAATAATTCATATGAAATTCCCCCTTTCAAACCTTGGGCACCACCGAGTTTTACAGGGTTCGTAATACAACGCACCTAATCATCGATGTCGCATTTGAATAATTTAAAAGCAAGCTATAAATTAAAGGGTCCGTTTGATCGAGCGAGGTGTTTTTTTTTTGGACGATGAAAAATTAGGGCAAGAAGGGAGAGTGGGGAATGAGTGAGTGAGAGAGAGAACTGACCTGCCATCGCCAAGGGTTGAAGTGGTGAGGGTGGTCAAAAAGCAGGGGATCCAAGTGCACCGCTGCTATCACCGGCAGCACTTTCCATCCACATGGAATGTCATACCCTTTTTCACACCACCACCAGCACAAATTATTACAACACACATATAAATACACATGAACACACCCCCTCCTTTCGCCCCCCCAAAAAAAATAAAAAAAAAAACATAAATAAATAAAATAAAGATGCTCTTGCTTTCATAACTCGGGTTCGAGAAAAGGGTTTTCAATGATTCGAAAATATAATGTTTTTCCTAATTAGGGTATCCGAGATAACGAAGTCTTTGGAAAATATGTGCGCGTATATATGTATGTATATATTTTGTGGGGGTCGCAATAAGTACAGGCATGCCCCAAAGGAAAAAAAGGGATGGGTGGATTGTCCTCACCTTTGTACCTGACATCTTGCAGCGCCTTTCTATGCAGAAACCTCACCACGTTTCCCAGCCGAAGCGTCTCGCTAATCACCTTCAGCACGTCAAAAACCATCAGCAACCATCATCCCCCATCATTCTCAAACCTCAAAAGCAAAAAAACTGAACCGTCTTACACATGCCACAGGATCCTGTCCCGAGTCTAACTATCATGCAATAACCTAAAAAGCTCGCAGAGCTCGAGTTTTTCCGATCCGATCAAAAGACAGGTCATCCGTGTTATGATTAATTTCGAAAATATCGTACAAAGTAAGAAAAAAAAAAGGGGTTATAATTATTTTACCATTTGAGTTTCTTAATCCCTTGAAATCTTGAAAAAAGATCGGTTGAAGGTAGAAAAATTCATTTTGTAGTGAAAGAGGGAGCTTACACACTGGGTGAATTCCATCTTCTTGTAGTCCTCCCAGTTCAGCTCCGTCTCTCCAGCTCTCTTCTTCCCTCTCGCGATCTCAAGATGCTCTTCCTGGACAGTAAATATGTATACGCAGTGAGAAAAAGAAGAATGGAATTTTCGATGATTTTCTTGAACGCTCTCGCTCATGCGCGCATACCCTCAGCTGGTCGATGGCCCTGGGGCAGGCCTGCAGGAAGAAGATGGCCAGAGCAATGGCGACCGAGGAGGTCTCGTGGCCGGCGAAGAGCAGGCTCAGTATCAGGTCCAAGATCTGCTCCGTCGACAGGTTGGAATGCTTCAGCACCCACCCCAGCAGGTCGTCGTCCTCCCTCGAGCTATCCCCGGCTCCTCCTTCCTTCATCCTCCACAACCGCCCCTCCATCTTCCCCTCTATGAACTTCAGAATCGTCGATCTCGACTGTAGAAAAAGAGAAAAAGGAACTTGGTAAAGGGTGAAAAGCAGAAAGTGGTTTGAATCTGTCGTAATCGAGAGGCACTGAAATAGCACAGTGCGCGAAAAGGAGAATGGAAATCCTGAGTCGCCCTGAGTTGCTGTTCTTGATTTAGATAAGGGTGAAATGATTCTGGGATTTTCACGTGAGCTGAGATCAATCAAGTAAAGAAGTTGATCGGTAAAGGGACGAGGGGGTATTCGTTACCCGCAAAGCCTTTCGATAGGAAGTTCCGGGGAAATTCAGCGGCGGAGACACCACGCCTTTCATGAAAGTGACGTACTCCTTCTTCAGCTGCTCTGTCTCCACCTCGCCGGGGTCCAAGCTCATTATGTGCTTCGCCATCAGGTTGAACGTGAACTGCATCAGCGGCGAGGACGCAGAAACTTTAGACGCGACAGGAATTCGGCGAAAATTTCACATGAATTTTCATATGCTGCGATAAAAATTTACTGAAAATCGCACGGCGCATGTAAGGGAGGAGGGGACACGACCCCACCGGCCTCCTGAGATCCGTCATTGTTTCCATCATCTTTTCTCTCAAAGCCCCCGTCAATGCGTAGTGAAAATTTATCAAACAAGAAGACTCGTTTCTAAATCAACCTCTCTCTCTCTCTCTTGTTCTTTGTCTGGGGTTACCTTCTTGGCTTCATCTTGAGCAGAGAAAGTGCAGTGCTCCTTCCAAGAGTTCAATACGAGCAGAGTGTTCTGCTCGACTTCCGGCAGCAGGACGGTCCTGAGCCTGGCGTGGCTGAGGAAGTTGAGGGAGATAATCCGCATGTCCCTGTGCATGTCCCCGACCAGGACGAGCATCGACCACTTGCCGAGGATCCCCCCGATGCTCCTCGGGTAGCTGCACTCGAACAGCTTCCCCTCGTTCTGCAGGATGAACCGGTTCAGCTCCGCGTCCGCCGACACGATCGTCGGCTCCCCGAACAGATGGGACCTGTATATCTTCCCAAACCTGAAAACCATAAAAACAGAACAGAAAAACAGGGTACTCTGTTTCCGTGAGTTTTCTCGAGTGGCCTCTGTTTATGATGGGTCGGGCTGTCCAGCTGATTTTACCTCGAGATGTGCTGGTCCATGAAGGCGCCGACGGAAGTGGCGCAGTAAGGCTTGAGGTAGGCAATGGTCTCGCCGAGGAAGGGCCAGCCGGCGCGGCCGGGCGGGAGGTTGAGCTTGTTGTACCGGGTCTGGTGCCTCCTCTGGATGAGGATGGAGGCGAGAAGCAGAGCCAAGATTGAGGGAAGGAGGCAGAGGATGATTAGCTCCGAGTCAGACATGGATGGCTGACTCCCCTCCATCCACCCTCTTCTCTCTCTCCTCTCTCTCTCTCTCTCTCGTGCTGGTGCTGTATGGTTTTTGTGGAGTTCTGCTGAGCTGTTCTTTGGGGAGAGAAAAGAGGAGAGAGAGAGATGAGATCAGATATAAGCTTTTCGGAGGCTGTCCATCTCTTGGGAAGAAACTTCCATTTCGTGTCCAAAAGTAAAGCTCGGGGGCACTCGAAAAAAACCAAGACTGTCCTTTTAAGATGATGCTAATAACGCATTTTAGCATTTTGGACTTTATATGCTTTTCCTTCGCGCCATGAGGTGCTGGCACTTCGCTAATTCCGGTAAATTTTTTAACCTAGAACAGTTCCATCGCGAATAGACTTGGACAGAGCGAGCGGGAACCATTAGATATTCATGGGATCGGCCAGATCTTGCAGCTTGGATTGTTTGGTCCGTCGTGAAAAAAGTTTAGATAAGAATTCCACTCGTGTTTGGCTCAGTGATCATGTCGTTCATATTGAAATATATGATTTGAGAAGGGATAAAGAAAAGAGGTTTGATAAATGGTTCATAAATTTTTATCCGAGAGAAGCCACGATGCTCATAATACTAATCTAGAAACTTGTTTTGAGTGGTCTCCCATGTCTAAATGAGGGGCCTCACTTACCATCCTTTTTGTGATTTTGGGCAACTTTTCTATTTTTCAGGTTATTTTCTACCATCGTTTTTATCCAATTGTCTATTTTCCTATTTGATTGATTATGATCTTGCATTATGCAGGAATTATGGGTTTTTATTTGTTATGTTGTGCGGTCTTGGAAAACTTTTATAGTAATTTTTAGAATGCATTGAGAGAGTTTTCTCCATAATTTTGCATATGAGGAATTGTGCG
This sequence comes from Eucalyptus microcorys, assembly GCA_014182515.1. Taxonomy (NCBI): domain Eukaryota; kingdom Viridiplantae; phylum Streptophyta; class Magnoliopsida; order Myrtales; family Myrtaceae; genus Eucalyptus; species Eucalyptus microcorys. Next base: position 29,016,832 of record CM024570.1, read on the forward strand.
CATGTGCGCGTGTTTGTGAATTAATTCAAAGTGATTCCTTTTGTAGCATTATTATGATGTTACATAATACAATACAAATCGATTTGAGGTTTAATCTGATAAGTAATAGAAAGACACTACACCCACTCGTTTTATCATAATGCACTTACTTATCCAATAATTAGATCCGTCTCCATCCTACTTGTCCTCGATGTAGATATGTTATGCTAGTCAATCAAGTTGAGGTTTTGATAAGCATTCTATCTAATCTTTGTATTCGACAAGCATTAACAATATCATTAATAGGTAATTTAACCGCATCGTAATTAAAAAATTCTATTTGAAGATGCGGTCCTTTAACAAGTCGTACTTTGAGATTGAAAATTTTTCTTATTAAATATGATTAATACATGTCTGAGACAATCGTTAACATCATCTTATTAAACAAATTGTCAAGGCAAAAAAAAAAAAATCTTTAATTTTTAAGCCAAGTACACATCAAACAGGAGCTGAGAAGATTTAAATTGTAAGGGCATGATGCTCTAAGTAATCGTAGGCATTAGAGGCTAACTCCTTTTTTGGCCAGCGTTTACACACGTCCTTTAGATTGGCATGACCAGTGAGAGCTTTTGCAGCCCAAGTTAGGATAATGAAGATCACAAAAACATATCAGAATTTATACGTGATTTTACATATCAACGTTTGCATTTTGCAGAAGTTTAAAGTGTTTCAGAAATTTAAAAAGTCATAATGCCCGACCCACCGGATTTTAATCAAGCGAAATGTCTAGCTTTCTCAAGTTCGTTGCTCTGCCTTATTCGTTGTTATTTATTTTCTTGTGCCTTTCAGATTACTAACAGAGAGAGAGAGAGAGGAAAGGTATGATTTTCGGAAGGGTTGTGCATATAATAGACATGGCAATTGCTTTCCTAGACTAAAATGAGTTCATGCCTTGGAAAACTTTTTAATGGGACATTAGATCTACATCATTGAAGATGAAGCTAATTACAAAAACCCACATGTGTGGGTCCCATGTAATTGTAATATTACAGCGATCACGATATTTCTTAACATGCAATTATAGCATGTGTGGGTCCCATGTAATTGTAATATCGCAGTGATCACGATATTTCTTAACATGCAATTATATCAATATGATAGAATGAATCCATCACATATATAAATATATGTATATATACATACATACACACCACGTGTGAATTCTTGTTCAAATCCTACCTTCTAGATTTTAACTTGTCCAAACATCCTAGGAAGTCTTCACCAGCCACACTTGCATCACATTTCATTTCAACCATCCAATTCTTTCATTGAATGTTGCACAATATTGAGAAATCGATTGCCATGTCAGCAAACTAATTGTGATTCTAGGATGATGGGCTAATGGGACTGAATCTGACGCAAATCCCGACACATTTGAATGGAAAATAAATTAACTTAGGTCACATTAGATTTGCATGACAGCAAGGTCGCAGCATGTTAGAAGTGCAAAGCACAGGAAAATATTTTGTGATTCAATGCTAAAAGCTGTCTAGACAACTGAACATAAAAATAAGGTGCAAACCCTATCCCAGAAATTTTGCAATCTAAGCCTATTAAATATTTAAAGTTACATATATCACCTAAGATACTAAGATAATGCTGAGAATCATATGGAGAAGGCAATGAAGAAATATTTATTAGTTAAAGACGAGAAGAAATTTCAAACAATGCAAAGATTTTGTAAAGAGATAATTGCCTCTTTATAACTAATCTCAAGCAGAATTATTGCTAGCAGGAGGCGAGAGAGAAAAGTTTATCCACATTCGGATAGCAGAAACCTCTCTTTGCTCATTGTCATATGTGGGAGTCTCTGTTAACGCTAGAAATTAATTGGAAATATCATGCTTTCAACCATAGTATTAAAACCTGTCGATCAGTCAATTCGTATAGGATGATTTGATTCGATCCAAACAATTCAATTTTTGGTAGTTTTATCTATCGAATGACGTACTTTATTATACATTAAGATGCATGTTATGTTTTGATATGCATCACTTCACAATGCAATAAAAAACCTGGCAAATAATAATGGTTTGTGTTTGAACATCATCCTTATATTTATAAACAATATGAAATTATATCTCCTTAAGCATAGAAACATGATACGTACTCAAAATTATCGTTTCTTTGTTCATAGCTTATAAATCTCCCTCAACATTTCCGATTTATTGTATTATTTACGCAATCTTTACATAAATGTCTATGACATAAACTACTAATTTTAGATACCCCACCAAATTCTACAATATGATTCGATTTCTGCTATATAACTTTCAGATGTTGATTCGCAATATGAACCTCGATTAAACAACTATGCTGCCAACCTTCCAAATCAGTGAGTTACAAATATAAGCATTACCAATACGGCCTATTGGAGATGGCTTGAAAAAAAAATTGTAGTCTAAGAATCAATATGGGATGACCTAATGCGTTCATGAGAGAAACACATTTGTCCTTATTTGGTTGTTATTATTATGCTTATTCTTTAAACACGAGACAAGCACGTTATTGGTGAAGATTATTCTGAAAGCCGGGTTGCTCTCATTCTGACCTAACCTAAACGGCCAATCGAATATTTTCTCTCTCTAATCAAGCTATTTTTATTATCATCTTAATCTCAAGTCAGTCGCCATCTCTCCATGATTTTGAGTACAAATTCTTGGAACCTAAGAGATTTCAGACACAACAGGGGTGACAAGCAATCGCCATGTTTAAATTACCAATAAGGCACTGTTATTAATAGGTATCTATTCTCTCAATGCTACCAAATACAAACAACATCATATTTGGCGCTTCCACCCCAATCATAGGTCATGATTGCCTCATTGTTAAGGTTAGTAAGATATTTCATTCGCCCGAGGTACGTGTATGAATAAAGAAAGTGCATTTCCTCGTTATATGAAGAAAAACAGACATTCTGTATTATCCTTTGATTGATGTGAACAAGTTTTTGATAAGTTATCCTCATTATATGACTTTTAATTTTGTCGGTGGATCGAACGCAAAATTATAAGCCTCGGCAGATGATTGGAAGGACATGCATATTGTACCTTTACAACGTCGCTTCATGGAGGCGATCTGCATCCATGAATAGTTATTTCTGTTGACTATTCAAATCTCCCATTCATATAGAATTGTGGAGGCAGGAAACAAAGCTGTAGGTTTGATTATGTTCGGGTTTGGACACTCAGAAACGCCCTCAACACAATAGCTTAAAATTATTATTTGACATTAATCTTATTATTTGCTAATTATAATTATTCAAGTCTAATTTTAAAATTACCTATTATTAATTATGATTGGTTCTTGGATATAAGATGCTATTATTTAAAGTTGAACATATAATTAATGAGTTATTTGCTAAAATTTATAATCATGAAATAAAAATAATTGTCATATAGTATAATAGTTATTTATTATTCCTTAATTATAGTTTAAATTTGCAATATTTGATATTAATGATTTCTTTAATTACAGTTTATTAACTATAATATAATATTTTTAATAATTTCTAAATAATATATGTTAATCATTTATCTTCAAACTAAATATATATTTATTTGTTAGTATGATTTAATTTTAAAATAAGGGAAGAAATAATGATTCAAACACGAAATGGTCATTCCAATTCTTGGGCACCAACCGAACATGGGTTAAATAGAATCAGAATCAGGATACTCATTCCATTCTCATTCCATCCAACTAAAGACGCAATTCTAATGTTTATCGCACGGTTTCAAAAAAATCAACCTTTAGAACCACGAAATTGGGCTTGGTAAGCAACTCGACTCATTCGTGTGAGATCAAATTTTAACAGGGAACTTTTTTCACCTCGGCCGCACATCCGCCGTGGTGCTCAGTGCATGGAATTTGTTCAAATAAACTTCTTCTCTCCTTTGTCTTCCTCTAGGGTTTTATCTTGCTCGCCATAAGATAATCGAAGGTTCCACTCCCCTGGTGGGGAGAATAATCTCCTCTTCTCCTCTTTTCTCAGGCCATGAGGAGGACTTTGAAAGCCTTGAGGACCGGTCGGTGACGGCCTAGAAATCATAGATCATCGAGGTCTTATGTCCACATTGAGAATAGAGTCTCTCTCTCTCTCCCCCTCCGAGCTAGCTAGTCCCATCCAGTGAAGACGAGGGATCTTCTCTTTTTCACAGCCATGAGATCTCTCTCATTCCCTAGGTTAAAAGACCGCCTGCCCATTTTCATGCAGATTTCAACATCGAAGGTGGTGCGTGTGAAACACTTGTATCGAAACAGCTCTGGGGGGTATTGTACGATTCGTGGCCATCTACATGCCACACGATCACTAGGTGCGTCAGTTGATCACGGTATCATCCGTGCTCAAAAAGACGTGCCATCTTCTCCGTTCAATGCAGCAAATATCTGAATAGTGGCATCTAAAACCTCCATTATTGGGGCGCGTCCTTTTTGAGCGACTAGGGAAGATGCAAAAGTCTACGGAGAGAGAAGAAAGAAAGAAGATCTTCACGTCTCTTCCATTCCAAGCGAATGAGAAGAACTATACAGCTTGATGCCTATGGTGATGAGATGTCGCGGGATTGAATCGTTTTGATAATCGAGGTTTTATCCGTTCTCTTAGTCGTTAATTTTTTTTTTTGGAGTTTTAGGGATATAATTTGTGTTTCTAGTACTTACATCTTTTATTTGATCGAGAAATAAGAGTTTCTTAGTTTATTTACAATTCAAAACCCTATTTCGTATAAATCTGCATAATAAAACGAAAAAGTATTCTCTACTTTCGCCTCACATAGATCCCAAAACATGGGTTCAATAATGCATGGACCGATTATCGAAATTGAAAAGGTAATGAACAAAGTAATACATAGCCTAATGCTAATAGGGTTGCTTGATCACCTGACTCCTCCGCGCCTTCACCTTCGTAGGTCTCAAGTCTATTCCTTTTTTGCTTCCACATCTTAGCATTATTGCTCTTCATGTGCACGCTCAATCTGCCAACTTGTCTTCTTTTCCCCACAACACTTTACCAAAATACAACATTCGCTTTTGGCCAAAAGCCTAATCTTTCTCACAGAACAATGGGGGAGAGAGAGAGAACACCAACATGAGAACGCCACATTAAACCCAACCACCTCCTCCATGTGGACTCGGATACTCTATATATATTTTTTTTTATCATGCGTTTAAATTGTATCATGCACATAAATTTTTTACCTAAATTCTTATATGTCCAGTTTTCAAAGTCAATGGTACATGTCCCGCTCTATGTATATGACATATAGGACGCAATAAAAATAATATAAGACATTATTTCTCGAGAGGCGGTTTGAACATCCAAATGCTTGATTTGGACAGTGATGGATTAGACATTCAAATGTCCAAGTCTCATATTTTGAATAACCTTGAGAGCCACACCCCCACCTAATGTGTTGAGACTTAACGTGAGCAGGGTTATTTGCTTGTGCATATGATGATTAGCCAATTAAAATGTTTGGATATGTGTTTACGTCTAAAAAATAGATAATTAAAATAAAAATCAAGGCCTCCGCCCCCTCCTTGTAATCCTCTCATGCATCCAAAAGAGCGGACTCCGCGAATTTGAGCCGTTGAAGTTCAAAGATTGACCCCGATTTTCTATTCTCAATGAGCGGCCGAGGGTAATGACAAGTGGCCCTGCCTTTGTATAATTTCGGGGTCCCAGAGCCATTTCTACTTATTGCACCTACTGAAGAAAAGTTGGGCGTAGAAAGAATAAAATATAACGTATATATATGTATATATTTCATACCCTTTAGGATAAAAAAGAAATTCATATAATGTGAGTTGTAATAACCCGATTCAACGAGCGCATGGAGCAAGAGTATCTAGAATAAAGAGCGGCTCCTTATAAACTTTTATGATAGTGAAGGGGAATGGGAATGAACTCAATTGCACATCAAATAAGGGATGGCACTATGAAATTATATAAATATATATAATTGAAATTAACTCAAAATAGGGGCCTTTTGACATGATGACGCGTTTAACATTAAATCTCTAATATTGAAGGTGGTTAGGTGAGAGCGATATCATGATGAATGACCTATTGAGAAAGGGCATAATTGTACATCAAATGACAAAACCGTAAAGTCTAATGTGGGACAGTTCAAAATAAACAATACCTCGAGTAAGTTAATTCACGAGTGTTATAATATGACATCAAAGCAAGATCTCCTCTAGTAGGTGTGTGGTTCTGAGATGAATCAAGTGAAAACTAAAGGGCCTATAACAATCCGTTCTAAAGAGAGCGGGAATTGATCATTGGGCAAAGAGGGCCTTGATAAAGGAGTGGTTCCTAGCAAACTTCTAGGATGATCAAGAGGGTAGGAATAAACTAAATTGCACACCTATAAAAGAAATTGTGTTCCTAAAGTGCGTTAGTGAAACTATAACTAACCACTAGAAAGGACTTCTAACATAATGACAACGTTGGTGGTAAAATCACTATCAAGATGGGTGACTTTCTAGTAAAGTATAGATACGTATGTCAAAGAACATAATCGTGAGGCGTGACATAAGACGAACATAAAGATAATATCTCGAGTGAGTTAATTTAAAAGAATCGCACAACATGTTGAAAAGTTTTCAAAATTCAACCCTACCTCTGTTGATTCATTTATTGTTCGATTGGAGACAGAGCACAAGAATTCTCTTGAACAAGAAATTTATTGGATGCATGATACTTTATCAACACATCACATTATAAAATTTTGAGGACACCCTCCAAGACCGGTTGAGTATAAGGTTATTTGTTACTTGATATCTAAGTAATGTTACACCATCAACACCTTCAAGTCACGTGAAGTTTGTTATAATGAATTGAAAATAGTCTGGAAAAAAAAAATCAGATCCGGATTTTGACACAATACTAAAGAACCCCTAAAGAACATGCATAAAGGACTCCTTTTTGTGCAATGTGAACTCATTAACAAGTGCTAAATAATCTGATCAATTTCCACTCCCTTATCACATGTAGTTATTGATGATTTAAAATTTGGGATGATAGCGTAAAATCTACCTGAGTTTTGGTCCCATCGCATAATAGCTCTCCGATTTTTGAAATATTACAGATTATCTCCTGAATTTAGAATTTTTGTCTCAAATCAGTAGTTTATTCGTTCATACAGCCATCAAGTGCTACTTGGGTAGCTCATTCTTTGATCAAAACAATCTCTATATCTTTTCAATGGTATTCCTCGTGAGAGTGATGATTTATTCAAGAAAATGAGCTAGCCCATTTCATGTAATACTTATAGCATATAGTAACAAATATCAAAGAAAAGCGATGATTTGAAGCTTTTCAAAGGGCGGGAGATATTGTCACAATGATGAGGTTTAGGGGAGCAATATGGAGTTTTCTAAAGTTTGAGATTAATAGAGAGAGAGAGAGAGAGAGAGAGAGAGAGAGAGAGAGGGAGAGGCTATAACTATAGAGGGAATAAAGGAGGGTGATGACATAATCACTCGTGCGGGGGAGGGGGCCGATAAGCCATCACCAAAGATGGGGGAACAATCAAGGGGGGTGATGACTGATGACCTAACCGCTCGTGCGGGTGGCCAACCCCTGCAAATGATTGCCACCGCGAGGCGAGGAGAGGTCACACGTGTGGGTGCGGGTCGACAGGATGGCGGTCAAACAGTAGTAGGAGGGAACACATTAATTGTGCGCCAAACCCTGTACTTTATCATTAACGAGGCTTGGACATGACAGAAAGAAAAAGAGAGACGAGGGATAGAGAGAGAGAGAGAGAGAGAGAGAGAGAGAGACAAGTCCTTTTACAACTGGATTTGATGAAGACTGGGATTTTGGTGCGAATCGATTTTGATTGGATTGGATATGATGGATTGATTTGAGCACAGGGAAAAGAGCATAACATGAGGATCTGTCTGTTAATGAGACAAACAGTGAGCTTTGGGGGGCTCTACTACCCTCATTCAACAGTAGCCGTAGAGGTGTGCATCCATTGGTTACCGCACCTTTTCAGTGGAGCGCTAGTTCTCCCAACACGGACCTCCTACCTTTCTGTCCTCTCGTTGCTCTTTAGATTTCCTATTCCTCCTTCTCCTTCCTTCTTTTGCTGTTTCTGATCGATACACGACAATTCCATCGTTCCATAACAAATTGTTCATGAAAAGTTACGTTTCTGCATGTGACCAAGACGAATGTATATAATAATATGGTGAGATAAGGATAGTTGATGGAGGAGAAGTTTCATGCGAAGAGGCAAAAACTATCGTTTTGATCTCTATAGTTAACCTAAAGATTCTAGTGAGATAAGGATATCTTAGTACGCCATATGTGTCGGGGTTCGGAATCCAAACCCGTCTCAAATCCTATGAGTTTTTTGCAAGTCACCTCGAATCTGCTGCGCTTCCGAAAACCTCTATTTGCCAGCGTTCCTTTGGAGTTTGGCAGGACCGGCGTCCGATTTTTCAGGAACATTTTGGGCAATTATTCATTAGGATAAACATCATGAGATGACAAGGGAAGAGGACATCGAGTTCGGAAATGAACGGTATACCAAATGCGTTTTGAACTTTCTTCTCTCGTGCCCTTGAGAGGGACCCTTCCACGAGCTCTAAGACGACGGTGCCATTGACTCCTGTACATGGTGAGGGTCGGCCCCCATTATTGCCCTCTCTCTCTCTCTCTCTCTCTCTCAAGCAGATATCAGTTGGAGGTCGTCGGTCAAAGGCATTTAGTACAGTGGTCATGATAATGGGGAAGGCTGCTGGATAGCGTGAAGTCAGATCATCATTACTCTGGTGAGGCACGTGAGTGCGGATTCCCCGCGACTTGAATTTTCTTTTTTCTCCATCGTCCATATTGGTCTCTCTTTATTTGAAATTCATAGAGTCAAGTAAGGTCTCAATTGCCTGTACTTTTATTTATTTATTTTTACTTAAATCTAAAACCTACAACTATAACGAAGAAGAGAAATAAGAGCCCACATGAAATACATGTTTTAGGGCAATACATACATATATGTGTGTAGGGTAATTGAAACCTTTTATTAGCAGACATTTATGATATTTGAACTCATGCCTTATCAAGCATGTTATATCATCTTTAATTTGATTTATTCTGCAACAGCAAATGTAAGTCATGATGTGGCTTAGTTTTAGAATACTAAAAGTTTATTAGTCTTGGTGTTATTATCCCTTATAAGATGTGAAATAACAGGTCAAATTCAATACTAAAATTTCATTTGATGTCATTAATAAGCGCCTCTAAGGCACTAATTAAGTTAACCAAAAGAAGCAAAAACTTTTTTCGAGTTTTTGAAAATTGAAGAAGCATACATCTAAAGAAAACACTCCTGGAGAATTTTATATTTTCCAAGCATATTTTTCTTCCATTCACTTTTTTTAATAAATAAAAAAATAATTACATCATCACCCTCCTAATAAAGCATGATCCGTTCACTTTTTAAACTCAACATCCCTTACTCTCCTTCTGGCCAACCGTGAATTACTCATCTCTCTCTCTCTCTCTCTCTCTCTCTCTCTCTCTCTCTCTAAGTGGGGAGTAGAACTATATGCGATGGTGTTATTAACGAGTACTTTATAAGCATTGTTAATCACACCCAATGAAAAAATATTTTCTATTTTAATACACAGATCATAATAAAATATCTCTTAATTGGATATTAATAAGTATTTCCTAGATATTTGTAAACGATCTGGGTAATGCACTTGTGCAGTTAAATAGTCCTCTTCCTGATTACAAACTTCATCATCAAATCTAGATCTCGTAGTTTATGTAGGATCCTGTCATGACGACGGCGAAATCAGTCATGACTGCATGCTGTTTCGAAGTGGTCGATGACGAATCATTGTCTCCTTCCGTTCTCCCACTACCCACCAAACGATAATCCTCTTTTTCTACACGAGCCACGCTTTCCATGCACGAATTATCTGCAAAAGACACTTATAACAGCTACATATAAAAAAATACACACTCTCTCCAAACCCTAACCAATGTCGAGAGACTCCAACCCTAAAGTATCGGTGAGCATGGAGAGGACGAAACCTTACTATAATAATTATAAAGCTTATGATCGGGTTGGTGGAACGAGATGTCAACGTTTCAAGAAAACAACAGAAGGCGCTCGGTCCCGCTCTCCACCCTTGACTTGAGAACAAAGCAAAGGGGGAGAGGGGGGAGTGGCCTCAGTGAATTCAATCATTGCTCACGCGCGGTTCTTGCTTGGGGAAGATTGAAAAGGAGTGATTCTGTGTTCAGAGGGTTAAAGATTGTTGCAGACCAAATGATGGTTTCTGGCCCGTATTCAGAGTCACTTCAGTCACAATCTTTGACCACTGCCCATCACCAATGGACCCTTTTCCCTGCAGATATTCTTTTTTCTTATGGGGGTTTGGGAACTTAATGTCTATCAAGATTGATTTCATACATATATAAATATATATTATATATATGATATGATATATGTCTATTTTGATAGTATAAAAAAAAAAAAAAATTAGTGTCATCTTCAACCCCAAATGTTAAGGTCACAAGAAGTAATTTTTGTATTTTACCTTTCGATTTCATTAGATTTTATAGGACATTTTTCACAATACAAATATCGATACCTAAATTCACCTATGATTTTATTCATAATTTTTCTTTTGGAGTAAGAATCACACTTTAAAATTTGAGAAGAAAGGCAAAAGGTTGAAATGACAATTTTAAATTTTCCAAAACATAACCATTCGTATAGTTAGATAAATCTCTTTTGTGGGTTCTAAATTTTGATCAAATATTCCTCATTCTTAACCATTTAAATTTACTATGTAAAGTAAATTCATTAATTATTCTCTATTTTCGCACACATGTGGGCATGCCTATTTTGCTAGTTGAAAAGACAGCACATTGGCGGTTCCACACCGACAGATTTCGTCTCTTGCACAGTGAAACCTTACATGAATCGAACAATTTGCATGTATGCATGGATATTAACCGGCAAAATGTTTAGACACCTTAGCTTCTCCATCCCTTTCATGAATGTTTCGCCTTTGTAGGAAAGACAATTACACATATTACCGCCACCAAACAATTATAATCTTACATTATTTAAACATAAAATTCACTAACCTTTAATATTATCAAGCGCCTTGGGTGGAGCTGCATGGACGTGAAGAGAATCGCAATCTGGATACCGAATAAGGAGCCCATCTGCAAGCCATCATCAAGGCAGCACAGGCCTATACGATAATTTCAGCAGATTAGTGAACAACAGAGAGAAAATGTAGGAGAACATTATAGGCCTCTTAGACTGCTCATTAGAGTACACATGTACGTGTGTCTATCCAATCAACAAGCTTTGCAACCTTCTTTTTGTGCTTAAAGCTTTTTACAACGAGCCTAAAAAAAGTAGCATCCAATTGAGAATCCCGAGCTTAAAAAGAAGAGGATTCAACTTAAGTTTTCTTTTTCCCCATGGAATTAGAAAGGAGAAGAAACCAGGTAGGGCACCCTCCTTTTCTTTTGTTTCCTTCTTTTTCCTTTTGTGCTTTCGGCTACGTTTACATCAAGCTCATCGGTCCACGCTCTTCTAGCTGGTTCGCATTTGTATAGCAGCAAGATATTGCAAGTCAAAGCGAAGCACTGGATTTATGCAGAAGAGATCATGATTTCATTGACAATTCGTTCGAGGTAAGAATGAAGGAGAGACACATCTATACTTGATATATTTTCACACTTTACTTCACGTGCAAGTCAATGAACTGAGGAAAACTTTAGCATAGGTAAATTGATGGGCAGGACCTTTTTTTGTTGGACCTCGTGAAAAAAGGCTTTTTCTTTTGTGGAGTTAATCATTAATTTTCTTGAAAAGGAAATGAAACCATGCTTATATTCTGTCAGTAAATATATCACGCTTGTAGGAGTCTATCGCACGTAGACTTTATATATATTATAGCGTATGCCGAAAAAGAGAATTTTAAAAAGCATCTCCACATTTCATTCTCATATTAGTCGGCATCTTGAATTTTTGAAAACCTACAATTAGCATCCCAAATTGCACATGACATTTGGCCCTATTTACAGATTTGCCCAAAAGGAAAACCCAATTGACCAAGCCAGCATTGAGCTTGATTCAAATCTAGTTGAGCTTGACCTAACTCTGTCGAGGTCGACGCACGTGGAGCGAGATTTGAGCTCGATATTGCCGGAGCTGGACCAAATTTGGATTGAGATTGTCTGCCAAAGGAGCTCGACCCTTGGTCAAGCCCGGCCATGGCCAAGAAGAGAGACGCATAGGGCATAGTGTTTGTTTGTGTGAGTCTTTTCGTTTGGATATTTTGTTTGCAGATGCAAATTGTAGGTTCCGAAACTCATCAAGCAGTCTGATATGTAATTGAAAGGTGGATATCATTTTTAAAATTTTCTCTAGTTGAAATGATGTCAAGACCCAAATATCCATTGGAAGGATATATAAACATGATTATCTCTTGTAGATTACAATCCTTAAAGGGATTAATCACTAAAGAGCTGATTGACAATGATTAAGTGTTTTGTCTTGGATGTGATGGATAACGCATTTAAATCACGTCTCCTCTTTAGGGTAATTTCTGCGTAACCACATCCTTCACTCTCTCGGCGGAGCACATATCAGTGAGGCATAGTCGAAGACTAAGGAAAAATGTTACTCGTGTCGTTCCAAATTATGTTCAAAGGAAAGGAGACTAATCCAGAGTTACATGTCTATCTTAATCAATATAGAGAAGCAAGTACTTAATCGAGATTTTACTTGGGCTCGATAAAATTTCTAAAAGACAGGACCGTAAAAATGGATGGCTGCATAATATTCTAGAGATTCGCAACGAATTTATTGCTCTTAAATAATTGCTTGAAATTGACTAATTTTACCATTGATAAGATAAAATTTAAAAAAAAATGAATTGGTTTGGAAGCTCGCGTCTAAAGTCAGAAATTAATGTAGTCTTATTTGTAGAAAAGGCGAACCGTACTCATTCGCCATTGTTAGGTAGATTTTAGGGTGGATGTTGGAGCTTACAGGATAGGTTTTAAATTCCAAATTTCGGAATCGTTAAGTAAAGTGTAGATTCCAAATTCCAAAATTTTGAATTCAATAAGACCAAGATAGGTTCTTAGGGTTTGGGGTCATACCACCTTATATCCACCCTGCATCCTGTATTATATATAGGGTAAAGGTACAAGATACTAAATGTATTATTTCTTAAATTAGTGATATGCACATTTATTTATAAATTTCTCATTTTCGTTGTCAAATTTTGACATTGAAATGTGCGAATTTCTTGCTGATTAGCAATCTTCAACTCCATTAGGAAAAAAGAAAAAAAAACTGTGAACAACTCCCTCCCCTCCCCCACTCTCTCTGTTACTAGCTTAGCTATATATGTTTTGAAGATACATCTTAGTTCATGCTCTTAGTAAAGTGTAATAGATTTTCCATGTGAATTCGTAAATTTAAATTATGGGCGAAAACTTACCCTTTTTTTTTTTACTTTCGATGCTATTATTGATTTAGGAATGTTGCTATTAGACATAAACGTGTGTTTTTATCATGGGTTCTTTTATACTTTGCGTTGAATATTTGATTTGCTATCAACTAGAACCATGATTATTTTTTATTCAATAAAACAATTTTTGAAAAATACAGTTCATATAACGTATCATGGAATTTGTAAAACTGACAAGTTTTAAGTTTCGGAATGGTTCCAGAAACCTATAGGGTAGGTTATCATATTCTAAAAACTTGAAATTTTTCGCTATAGGGTTGTCGTTAGGGTAGGGTGAATATCCCATCCCTAAAATTGCACATCCTAATTAGTGTAACCAAAATTCTCTTGGAAGTCAAAAAACCGAATAGTGAGAACTTTGAATTTCAATTTAATGATATGAAAAATAAAAATCAATAAATTTGGTTTATAAGATCAAAATAGGATCGTTACTGTCCTAACTATTTAATTGACTGAGGACTTTAAAATTAATTTTCTTTTTTTCATTTTCAAGTGAAGGTTCGGAGATTCTACTATTAGTTTCAGAATTTTATTTACCATAACAGGGCATGCATGACAAACTGAGTGAAAGATCTAGCATGCTTTATTGATTTGCTAACTATCCAACTTTATGGAGTGTCAAAATAAAGTTACAGATGTAGCTTAGCATGGTTTTATCTGTTTTCACAGTACATCAGCTTGATTTCATTCAACCGTGGTACTTGCAGCTTTTACTTTTACCTTTCTTGCCACCTCCATATTGAAGATTTTTTTTTTTTTGGTGATGGTGTTTAAACTTCTTATTATTTCCTCCATTTTAATAGTTCAAGTTTGAACGTGTATTTATATATGTGTGGACGTAAATGCTATAGTAGTGTATCTAGAATATTTTTACACCTAGATTGTTATGCGAATTGCATCAACATATCATTTTTATCAACTCAAATGTCCGCCGTGCAAAATTTCTTTCATTGCCACAGCATGAATGAAACTTAATGCTACGGTTTCTTCGACCCATCAGCCGATATGACTTCTGGGCGTGGAGACCTACTTTAGATAATAAGGCCGACCGGTAGGGTGCTACAGCTCAATGTCATCGGTTTCAGCCTTCCTGTCAAGTTCAGTCAATAATTTAGACACTGATCAAAGGCTTCATGATGACGGTAAAGCTAATAAAACCCACAGGACAAAAGGAATAATTGAGTTCATTAGCCTAATGTTGGCTGAAAAAGCACAATTGATTGGCCAAAAATTTCGGCTTTTTTGCTAGTCTGAGTTGTATTGAGTTTTTCCAATGTCTTATCATCTCAAAAAGCAATAAACCATTGGCTCCTGGTAGTGTGACAACTAGGCCTACGAGCTTCTCCTATTAGAAGATTTTATCTTCTTGGGTCAGTGGATAATTCATAGTTTATGTATTCTAATACTATAATAATGATGGGAAAAAAAAAAAGAAGAAGCCCTTATATTTTCTTCTTCTCTTTTTGGAGAGGGCTCCTTGGAGTACTTTATGTTAAATTGGATTTGATGTCGTGGTTATCTAGATTCTATACTAATAACAATATATTATTCGACTTTGTTATTGGATGTCATTGTAATCTTTTGAGTTGTTCCCTTGGAATCCTAAAAAGATTACTTTCGGTATTATTCAAGATGTAATGCGTCTTATAAACTAGATCAAAGTGGTGAAGTGGGTGTCCTAAGAAACGCCCCCAGCATGGGCTTTTGCCCTTTTGTTTCTGTTGCTTCCATGCATGTTTCCTCTCCTTTAACCCTGGATGTGATAGGTCCTGTGTAAAGGTTTGTTAAGTAGTAATCCACTTTCACCAAAGCTTTTCTAGAGGTGCTGTTGACGTTGAATGGAGTACCCACTTTTACACACGTTTGCATGGAGGTACTTTATGTGAACTATGCATGTGTGCTTCAATTAAGGGTTGACTTTCCTAACTATATTTTCCTGGGAAGTGATTTTTTGGATTTACGGCATCTCCACTCATACTAACCTTGAGATTTGTGCATATCGTCACGTAAATAAAGCCTTACCCAGTTATTTGGATTAGGCGGCTTGCATACATTCGTGAGTATGTAATCGAATTCAAAAGGTTAGGCTTCCTTGTGCTGGGATATTTAAAAAAGATATGTTTTTATACTACTTCAGCGGAAAACCACTTTGTCTAAATTTTAGACCTATATCTTTGTTCCTATGATCTTATTAGCAATTGAGGCTATACGGAACTAGGATTAACTCTTTATATTCAATTATTTCTCATACAAGACTCATATGATGCTCCGGTTGAAATCTTCCTTTCATTTGCTAAAGTAGCTATTGTGAAAGTAGCAACATAGATTCGAATGATCTTCCTTCCTGTAATACTTTCTTTCTCCTTCTATAAACACCGAGTAGTATCCTATTGTTAACTTAAATTAGGTTGTCAATTTGAGTGCTATTGATCGACTAGTTTCTGCTTGTTTCTCCAAAGCATTTAGACAGATTTGTCAAAAATTGCCTTCATTTTGATTTCCATTAATCGTAATTGTTTGATGAAATGGATCATTCTCTTAAAATAAAATGGGAATGCGCCTTTTCCTAGAAGGATGGTGCTTGCCGAACTGGGTGATACCAAGGCTAGAAGACGCTGATGTTCTGTGTTGCATGCACCTCTTTACTTTCATTAAATTTGATGGCTTCTATTGCAAGTTTTGCACATTGTCCATATTATATTTATGACTCGTCGAGTATTTAAAATGGCGGGATAACAGTTCAAGCAACACATGCAGCAAGAGTTTTGTCTCTCCATCTCAAATTTAGTCAGAAAGAGTAAGAGACGGAGAGCTTTTCTTATTAGGGTGCGATGACGATGAATGCTTTAGCGCATAGATAGTTACAAAGCTTTCGGATGCGTAGAAGCATTAGTTACCCTCGAATCTCAAGTCCGGTGCCAAAACCTAACTCGGAATCACGAATTCGTTTGGGAAAAGCACCTTTCGACATAGATATAACCCCCTTAGTTCAAAAAAAGACATAGATATAACCACCCCCCGCTCCCCTCTTTTCCTTCACATGCACGTACACATGCCTATAGATTCTGTGCGCACTTGCTGGGGCCCTACGGGTAGCTCTAGCATCTCAACCATATCGCGCGATTGCTTGTTTAGGTACAAAATCCGTGGGACGAACTCCATCCTTGATTTTTTCGCAATTTCTAAATGTGGATGGCAAAACAAAGCAGGTTCGATTCGATTCGACTGGATACAGAGACGTTTCTCGACCTGCACAGACCAGAAAAGCTTCAGACCCAATGTCCATATCACACCAGACAGAAAGGACTTACAAGCGAAACCCAATAAAAATCAGACAGGTACCTTCGGTTGGTAATTGATTCGGTTAGGTTTGAACAGTGACATAAGGCTTGCACATACAAGAAGTTTAATGTTAACTAGGGACTATGCAACCCTAGATCTAATGGCACACAAGAATAAACAAAGAAGAACTCACACTACCAAGCGTTTTATAAGAAGATACTAAGATGAGGTTGCGATTTGGTTCGATTTGATTAATAAATCAAGGAAAGAATGGATACATCAGTGACCAAAACACAGCTCGTAATCAAACCATAACCCGATAAAAGGAATCTTGTCAATTCAGCTTGGTTTAGTTTGATTTGGATTATCAACTTCCTTGTTTAACACTGGTATTACAACAGCCTGAGCTACATTTAGACCGCTGATCTTTCTAATGTATGGATTCATTTGCCAGCTCTCTCTACAGTATACCGTACAAACAACACGCAATGTGGCAAACAAAACCCTGTTCCAGTCCATTAAAGCAATGGTATGAACCAAAAATCATGCAAGCAAAAGTTCAAGCGACCGAAGCCATAGTCAAAGAATGGAGCATAGTCATTATGCTGTACATATTGGCGAGGCCTATGTGTGTAAACAGCATGGCACGACCCTCACACCGATTCTCCTAAAACTTGACAACCATGCAGTACAATACTACCCAAATGATGCAACCCTGAAGGGAGAATCGACCACTGCAGACGCAACCGTGTTCTATCACACGTCCCCTTGAAGTAATTGAAAGGGACTCTTTCGCTGGCAAAAGAAAAAATTAAACAAGCCAAGCAAAGACATAAAACAACCAAAAAGACAGAAGAGCTTAAGAGAGCAATCATGGAGCAATATCCAGTCCAACACAGCTGGTGGTTATGTCAAAACTAATGCCATCAAATATTCGATACACATTCGACATTACAAGACTAATAATACCAAGAAAGCTGGAATTAGAGGGTCACGAGGCAATCATGTTCAGGCAATCATCAGCACATGCACACTTGTCCATCAACCAGCACGAAAGAGCTTGTCTGAACGGAGGGCCACTTGTCCCACTATGTGTGGTAACCATTATTCAGTGGGATTTATTTTTTTGCAGACTCCTTTTCTTCTCTCTTCTTCTTTTTCCCTAATTATAGCTCAGCTGAGGCATGATATGTGCAGGAAGACGAAGGAAATGGTCCAGAAGGGGACCATGACAGCCCAAGGGATCTGCGAACCATAATGAACTGACATGGGAAATTCGGTGATCTTCACACCGCCGAATTTGTTGATATTTGTACGCTGAGAGAGAGAGAGAGAGAGAGAGAGAGGTCTAAATGAACAAGGTTGCTGATCCAGAAAGTCGCAAGCAGTATGACCTTTTTAAAAGTTTGTCGGTCCATTCCTTACCTCAACACATAAGATCATTATCTGCAAATATAACTTTAAACAGCAAGTACACGCACATCTCCAATGACTTAAGGCCAATAGTAGATCTAATAAAAGCTAATGGAAGCCAATCTTCCAATGAGTCGGTGTTTCTGCCAGTATTTATCATCTATATCCCCAGACAAGGAACAGATATGTTGCCCTCAGCCGGTACGGCAGTACACTGAAAGACCCACCAAACCCCAGAACAACATTAGCCTTCAAGAGGCATACTACCTTCTCTGTATCTCATAGCAAGCTATTCAACATTAATAATGAATGACATTAATTACTATTATCTGCATAGCGACTTCGATACTGATCATCTTCACAACCTAAGCTACTGTGCATGCAAATATTTTGCTTCCTTGTATGCAAAGATGCTCTTCAACTGATAAAATCCAATGATGGGGATCAGATTTTCTAAATTGGGGGATCACTTTAATCACCTTTTGACGTGCATGTCAGTCCTCCTCTACCTTGATGAATAGCAAAGGGTGAATGTTACGCCTTTCAAATTGGGAGGATATCCAGACACAACTTTGCAGGTAAGTGTTATGCCAACTCCATTAACAGAGTACTTACGAAGTTCCCACAATAAAACTGATTGAAAGATAACAGGACATTGGCCAGTAGACTTCAATAGAGATATGGAATTATTCTGAGGGAAGTACAATAATGAAGAGAAAACCAGGGTGTACCAAACTCTGATGGGCTATATGAGATGATACATAAAAAGTTCAAATCTAGCGCAGAGGCAGGTAAAGTTTGCTCACTCTGATCAGTGAGCCAAGGAACTTCATTGCTATAGGGACGTCTAGGCCAAGTTAATGGAACTTTAGCTGTTAATTGCTCCCAAAAAAAAAAAATCACAAAGATGAAGAATATAGTGAAAAGTATTACGCGCCTGGAGACTGAGTTTGTGAAAGCAGCAAGGTTCCAAGGCATGCAATAGAAAAAAATTGACGGAAACACCTTAACGTCACTGATGATGATGATGACACATGTATGGCATACATTACAGCCCAAAATGTAGCTATAGGAACAAAAGCCCTGCATGAAAACAAATCAAACATCCCAGGGGTAATTCAAGACAGGTTACACGACAGCAATGCCCGTGTAATTGGACATATGCATAACAGCTAAAAAAGAAGACCAGGATAGGGAAGTAAACGAATCACAATGCTTGAGCTGCAATAACAGAGCAACGTTGACTATGTTATGCATGAATGGCAAGAGGCAACTCTGTCTAAAGCTACAAGGGCATCATTAATCCACTCAAATACTGACTAAACAACTTAGCAGTCTAATTCTAGCTGGAGTCTATATTGATCCAGGACTATCACATGATGAGAGCTGTGCATTCCACTGGCTTAAAGAATATGCTTCCATCACTGGTTTACAAATTTCAGATCCGTGATTTGCTCTTCAACATATGCCTAGTGAGCGAACTCCTCCAGAACAATTGTGACCATTGGCAACTGACGTCAATCAAATTAAACCCACTTTTTTTAGTTAAAAAGCATGCAAAATTTTCTACAATCAAATGAACTAACTGAATTGATTGAAACAACCCTATACAGCTGCAGTACTAGGGCAGCATGAGATGGACCAAAATAGATGCAGTTCATGCTCGATAAAGAACAAAAAAAAGAATGTGTAACACACAGCAGCAGAGGGTTTGTGAACCGATCCAAGTCTGAACAAAAATGTTGCAGCAAAGGAGAGAAGTATCCAGAGGATTAAGCATTGATAATCCCAACTATGGCTTTCAAGGACCTTACACCAAAATGAGTAAGTCCAATCATTGCCTCAAAAACATGAAAGCAGAACATTACCAGTAAAAAGTCCAAAGTAGAATGGAATGTAAAACTTGTCTTTCCAAAAAAAGAGAGTGGTAAAAACAGCAAACATATTACCAGGCATACAAATCTCTGACTAACAACAGCGAGAAGACAAAAGGGAAAGAGATATTTGAACCGATAATAGATAGATGAATGGATTAGAAATTGGTCTTAGAATGATTAGTTGTCACTGTGAGAATGTGTGTGCCATTGATTAGTCTTTCATAAGAAGGCTTGGCAGAACATTAGCCTTCAAAAGGCACATGGTTACTGGAACTAAATCTGCCCCATTGGTGAAGTCTCTTAGGATAACAAGCGAATTCAACTACCCAGCACGAATACTCATGCAAATTATCCTCAAAGAACTCTCAAACCATCAAATCATCTCCACATCCTCAACTTCATATGCATGCTAAAATGAAGAGCCTATGTGTACAGGAATAAACTATGATAAGATCAGATTCTGACCAGGGGATTGCATAAGATAGGATTGTTCTTCTTCCTTTCCGGATGATATGTAATTCCATTTAGTGAAGAGAGAAAGGCACACAGAAGATTTAAAGGTGCCACAGAGGGATTGTAGAAAGGAGAAGAATAAAAAACGGAAAGGTGATACAGTGAAGCTTAATATCGAACCTGTTAGCTAAAGCAGCCTAGGCAACTCTCATGTCAATTCTCTTATAGCATAGTCTTAATTTTTATGTTCTGCCTTAGTAGCATCCTTTCACATGTCAAATCTGTGCAAAAGCATGTTACACCAACTTCATTGAGAGATTACTCATGCATGTCCTAGGAGATGTAATTTACAAGTCATAAAAGCACTAAGGGAAGATTAACAAGAACTCATCTATAACTTTGCTTGTATATGGTATTTACATGAAAAGGAAGCATGATGAATAAGAGAAGATCAGCATGCGTCAAAAGTTTACGGGATTAATTTGGGTTACAAAGAATGATACATGAAATGGTACCATATATCTCACAGCGGCAGGCAAAACTCCAGGCCACCATTATTACGTGCACCAGGGATGTATTCGCCAATTTGCTCGATTCGAAGGTGAGCAACCAAAGCTCCTTGACCAAGTTAGAAGATTTCATGTCAAATACTTATCGATGCTCACAGGGACAGAGGTAATCTTTTCTCCTTTTCTCTGGCCAGCGCATGCCTAGATTTCCAGAAGCATACAAGTAGACAGCTTCCAAGGCATGCAGTCAAAAAGGACAGCCAGAAATGACCGTGACGGAACGCCAGATAAGTGAGTCCGACAAGCATGCTAAACACCACAGCCCAAAATATAGCCGCAGCAACATCAGCCCTGCACGAAATTTCACACGCCATTTTAGCTTCAATTAACCTGGAACGCATTTGAAAATTCTCAAATTCATTTCGAGACCGACACCTCAATACGACAACAAACATCCGATCACAGATAGACATGGCAATCCCCAACCGATAAAACGAAACAGGATCGCGCAAATAAATCGCGATCCTCGAGCTCATTCAGATAACTTTGCATCGAGGAAATCACAAATCGAGCTCATTCAGGCGCTCTTTCATCCTAACGTCTCCTCACCGATCTCTTCCGGAATAGCGACCGAGGGCCACCGGAAACGTTAACATGTCACCGTCGCGAACGATGCCGATCATCCAACGCACTCACTCACTCACCGAACCGAACCAACGACGCACTGCGTGCACCACGAACGCCAAACGCGCAGCGAGAGAGCGAGAGAGAGAGAGAGAGAGAGTACCGGGTGGTGATGTGTGGTTTGGGGGAGAAGAGCGCGAGGCCAGGGCAACGGCGCCGGGACCGGACCTGGTGGTCTCTGAGCCGCTCGACGAGCTTCGATCGAGTTAGCATCGCTCGCGTGGGAGGCGACCCCGCTTGCGGCGGCTCCGATCGGTGCTCCGGCGACGGCGCCGATCGCCGATGTCGAATCGGCGATCGGTTCGATCTCGTTCTCCTTCTTCTCCTTCGTTCTCCGGACTGGAAGGCGATCCGAGCGAGTGCATTAGACAGAGCACGAGCAGCGACATCAAGTAGCGTCACCGTTGCTAATGCGGTTGCGCTTTGGTGCTGTCGCTAATCTTTGTATTTATAGATACCGATTAGCGAAAAATGAGAATTTTTCTCCTTTTTTTTTTTTTCGTTTTTGAGGTAAATAAAGCAAAGGAGAGAAAAATCCACCCAAAATCGTGAGTTTTATATGCTAAATGTAGTTGAGTTGGAAGAGTTTCTAATGTTGAAAGAACACTTTTTTGCATTGAAAATTTTCATATAGTTGCCTCTTTCATAGGATAATTACCTCTTTCAATAAAGTTTCAAGACCTGATCACAAGGACTCCGTGAGATATTTTATGATTCAATTGTATTTCTATTTCATACATTATTATTAAGATTAATATCATGGAAAACCCCAAATTATATCCACTATAACGTGGATGCCTTGAACTTTTCTCTCTATCACCGAGAACTCTAAAATTACCCATTGTGTCATAGTGAATAAATTTAGAATTTATGGTGAGACAAAAACAAATTGAGCTTTTGTATCACAATGAGAATAATCTGGAGTTTTTTGTGATATTATTTTTTAGAACAATTTTAGGTTGATTTTTTCTCATTTAAACATTAAAGACTTCGAGAGTTTCAATTAACTCATAAATACCAAGGCTTCCGTTTTCATTAGTCGGGCAGGCTTGGGCTGGATAATGCCAACCCCCAGTCACCAGATGGTCGGACCAGCAGCCTAACGATCGAGTCCATCAAGCCAATTAGCAAGTCCACTATCCACCGATCATTGCTCGAACAAGCAATTACTGCCCCCACGACCAGCATGTCAAAGGTCCAAAGGTCTTTCCACGCTATGTCGCACATGCCGAAGGCACGAACCGTAGAGTTATGGCGTTTGGCGGTAAATTCCCAGTCCCGGCAAGGAGCATCTCTTTTTAGCCTTTTTGAGAATTGGACTGGCTTCACTTTCCAAGCATAAAAAGCCGAAAGTAGAAAACCAAATCAAAATACCTCCAAAACATGCTATAGCTTTTTCTCGGTTGACACTCATTAAAACATATTAACTATTCAAAACCACAAAAAAAAAAAAAAAAAAAAAAAAAAAGCCTACTCGAAACTAAGCAAAAATGGTCTGCCGAATCCTCCGTTTCAAAAGTAGAGGTTGAAGTATGACATCTTCAAGTTATTTCAGTCGGGAAATGGAAATTTGATGCCTTTGCAAGCCATACCGAACCCACGTGCAAAAAAGTCAATAATACAAATTAACAAAAACTACGCAAATACAGATTAAGGTAAGGTCAGTAGACCAGAATTAATACTTAGGCACAAATAAGTACCAAGATAACTATGTTCCAGCACCACAAAGTACCTCGAGCTCATATAAGGTTTGGCGCACGATGGAAAAGCGACCCTTCAGGAGCAATATACAAAATTCAGCTCCCTTTCTGAAAAATAGTCTATCAAAGACATTTACAAAATGAAAGAGAGCTTCACCTCAGGATGCTTTTTCTCCATTCGACCAGTTCCGGCCCAAGTAAAAGGGAGAACTGCCTCATAAATCTTCTAATGATATCCCAAAAACAAAAAAACAAAAGAAAAATCCCCAATGTGCCAAATAATTGAGATATGCGAGGTCTCACTCGGTACGTTTTAGCTGTTGAGTGTCGAAAGCATGCCTCCAGATGCAGTTGGTATCACCACCTCCCAACCAGGTCCTTTGAGAGGCACTGCACTTGCTGCTGCAGCATCACATTTCTCAGCATCACTAAGCGGACCAGAAATCAGATCACTGCGGTCCAAGATCCTCTCCAGATCCTCATCGCTAATATCCATCTGTATCATCTTATCTTCAGCAGTCTCTTCCTCTCGGAGCAATGCCAGTAGATCCTCTTCCTATAGTTTCAACAAAACAGATCAGCACTGATATAAATAGACCACCTGTGATGCGGCCAACTGCACCTTAATCAACCAACTAAATTTCAAGCAGAGCACAAGTAACTCACAAAAATTTCTCAGGCACAAAGAATATCCACAACTTTTTCTCATCCCACCATAATAAGACTTTCTAATTGAGCAAGCAACATACCTCCAAGTTATTATGAGGCTTGTTTCTTTCTTGGTGAAATTGTCCTTTTGCAATCACCACGTGCTCCAACTTCAACTTACTAAAAGCCCTCTTCAAGATGCGGCCCTGGAAATAGATACTTTATCTTTAGTTCTCAGCACTAAACAGAATCGATCTGCTGCTCAAAGAAAAGATCAGGGACAGGCTGCTGATGTCTAACCTCCACCGATTGCGCCGTCGCAAACCTGTAAACATGAACAGGCTTGGTTTGACCTATTCTGTGACATCTGTCCATAGCCTGCAAGTCCATTTGAGGGTTCTGGAGTGTAGAGATAACAAATTTCATATTAAGACATAGCAACAACTTAACTGAAATGTGAGCAATGGGAAGCCAAACTAATAACAGCAAGATAATTACCCAGTCACTATCATATAGAATGCAAGTGTCAGCAGCAGTGAGGTTTATACCCAGTCCACCTGCCCTAGTGCTGAGAAGAAATATTCTGTAGATGCTATTCACATCGTTAAACTCCTGAATCTGCAAATGAAGCATTTTATCAACAGATGATATCTAAAGCTATTACTAACACTGAAGCAGGAAATTACCAAGTAAAACAGACAAATGTCATAATAGTTTACACCATAATTAGCAAAGCTGACTAGCAATAACAACAGTTATTGAGACAACCAGATCAGAATATGCTAATCATATTATTGAGACAAATGCACTAAATGTGAACCTTCTATACAACCAACATTCAATTTGTCTGGCCAGCTAATCAAATATCTTAAATGGAAGAAGTCAGTTCCGGGGTTCGATAACCTCAGGCCAGCTTAATAGCAACTTTTTACAATCACTTTATAGATTAATTAACAAAAGTAAATGATTTGCTTGCAGAAAGACAGAACAAATTGCACACTGGCTGGTAGATGCTATCAGGTCCAGTTGCAGAGTATAGATATGAATTTCTCATTATTACACCATGGCCATAGCCAGCCTTTTGCAAGAAAAGCACAATCCAGTTGGAACAAGTCAACTAACCAGCTCAATAGATTGCACCATGGTCAGACTGACTGTAAAGTCATTTACCCTAACAAAAGTTTAAATAAAACCAGAGGATGGAATAATAAATGACTAATTTGGTATGATTTGATGAACAATTGGGAAAGCCAATCTCAGAAGAGTAGGTCATCCTAATGAGGATGGAGGGTTCATGTTCACACCCACTGAATCCACTAAATAAAGTTATCTGTTAGTGTAACAAGAGGGAAATTAGACCCATTGAATCCACTAGAATTTGATGCCAATCCACTACACAAATGGCAGACTGAATAGGTGAGAAGCTTAAATCAGGTCACTTGTCTTGTCCCAAATGAAAAAAATTCATATAGTCAGAAGGCATAAGAGGCAAACCTGTCTTTTCCTCTCATCTAACTTGACATGTCCATCTATTCGACAGACTTCATATCCTTTTTCACTGAAATAGTAATCCATTATATCAAGAATTTTTGTCCACTGGGTGAAGATCAGAACCTAAAGGCAAATGTAACATAAGTAGCCAGCTTGTTAACAAATCATAGAAAATGAAACAAATTGCAGACCATACCTTATGCTTGCGTTCAAATAGCTTTCCCAACAATTTATCTAGCAAACGAAATTTGCCACACTGTTCAACAATCTGTTCAACAGGAGGATAGAAATCTGTTGCAAGAAGCAAGAGAGATTTGTCAAGCAAGGCTAAGAAACTACCTATTTGTATCCAAGGCAAAAAGAAAGAAAAATACGTGATCCATTATAAGCTGACTCCAAAAGATCAGGATGGTTGCAGTTCTTGCGAAGCTGGACCATCAGATTATTAAGTTTTCCCTTCATTCCAGATCCTGCAAGTCCAAGATACTTCAATCAATGAGGAAAATAATGACCCAAAGAGTAATTTAAATGCCAAGTATTTGTAGACATTAACAGAAGTCAGTCCACAAACAACTAGACACGATTTAGGCTTGTACACCTATTAGAGAACTTGAGAAAGAATACCAACTGTCAAACAGTACAACACATAAATCATCTGACAAGAGCTAATCAGATGTAACTAAAGCAAACACTTCTTGAGAGGGGACTCTGATTATCAGCAAAGATTGTCAAGAACAAATAAATAACCAGATCAAGAATAGTTAAAAAAGTGGAAATAGATTAATGCTGGCCAATCAGGCCATTGTACCACCAAGCGCAAGTATGCATGATATTCCAAAAAGATAACAGATAAAAAGTCCAGTTAATTAAAATGATAACACATCATTCAAGGAATTTCAGGAGAAAAAACACTCCCCCACATGAATGACACAAGACCTAGTGAAATTCGTAGAACAGAGTTAGGCCACCATTCATATTTTTTTCCACAAGAATAACATAATAACCATTAACAAACAAAGGCAACACAAGGTTTCTCCATGATACCAATGTCAACAGTCTCCAGCAAGTGATTTTCCAAAGTCCTGTTTATCAAATGATCCTGAAAGTTCCTCTGATGCTCAGTCATAGTGGCGTATAAGATAATCTCCTTTTTACGAGGAAGCATCTGCTCAACATCAGCTTTCATTCTTCGGAGAAGAAATGGACGCAATATAGCATGGAGTTTTGCCACCACCTACAAGTGACAAGAAATACTCATAACAATTATGAAAAGAATTCCCTGAAGTAGATTCATGCTTTCTGGGAAAATACCCACTTGAGCCCTTCTTTTGTCTTCTAATTCTTCCTTCGTTGCTGCATTACTATACTTTCCTGACAGATCAAACCTGATTGATTCATAAAATGCATGAGCGATAAGTCAATAATTTAAATATCATCACCCTTACTATAAAAACTACTACTGCGATTAGACTAAATGCACCCGTAATTGGTTTCAGCGTCATATGAATTATGGGGCATCCATTTCTTCATTCCAATATGGGATTCTTCACACTATGCTTAAATGATATGCATAAACATACACCCAAAGTTCAACTCCTACAACCCATATCTGGCTCTTACTAAAAAAAAAATGACAAAGTTCATGGGCACGATTGAGCTCGCCAGTTTCAGACTGGCATTTTTTCTGTTGGATACAGAGTGACGCAGGTAAAGGAGAACAAACAAAATGTAATTACCAGGATTCAAATTCTTCATGGGATGAGAAAATATCAGGTAGAATAAAGTTGAGTAATGACCATAGCTCAGCCAAATTGTTCTGCAAAGGCGTCCCAGTTAATAAAAGTTTATTTTCAGAATTCAAGAACTTCAACTGCTTCAGTAGCTTGCACTGTGCATTTTTCAACCGATGCCCCTAAAAGATAGTAAAATGGATTAGCAAAGAAAAATCAGCTGGATAGTTCCATTTCATGAGTCCAGTAATGAAATAAAAGCAGATATACAAACAACTAATCATGTTTATACCTCATCCACAACAATGTATTTCCAACTGTAGTGTCTCAGACATTTTTTTGCATCATTCATTGCAACCTCATAGGAAGTGACAATTATCGGGAAACTGGGTCCAACCGTTCGAGGCATATACTTGCGCCGCAACTCATCCCTTTGTTTCTTGTCACCATGGTATATGATCGCTTTCATAGAGGGAACAAACCTATATGAACATACTCAAGGAAAGCAATGTTATGCACCCAGAAAGTAATCACGTGATCCAGTCCCACTGTTCAAAAGTGAAGCATATTACCTTTGAATCTCATTGACCCAGTTGGACAAAGTAGAGAGAGGAGCAATTACTAAATATGGTCCATCCAACCCCTTCCCTTTCAAATGTGCAAGGAAACCGATGGTCTGGATAGTCTTCCCAAGTCCCATCTGATCTGCCAGGATTCCATTCAATCCATTTTGCCACAATGAGATTAACCACTTCACACCTTTGACTTGATAAGGCTTCAACTTTCCACCAGTCAACAAGGGTACAAGTTTTTGCTGCTCTTTTTCAAATATTTCTCCCTCTGTCAGATTCACATCTTCTTCATTTGGACCCTCTTGTGATCTTGTCAACATCGCAGCAACAGCCCTCTTGGCCTTTCTCTGAAAAGCAAGCCACCGCATCCAAAGCAATAGAAGTCATTAAAGTGCCTTATATTAGCTAACTCTTCAGAAAGTACATGCAACAGTGAATATTCATATTTGATTGCGGAAGGTTAATTGCTTAAGAAATTCTTCGTAAAATAAAAAAAGAGGATAGTGAGTCGTGACTCAACCAAAATGAAAGAAAGAGAAAAAAAGTATTGGAGTCTGGAAACAGGAAAAGCTCCATACATGGCAAAGAAATAGAAGAATAGAAGCCCAACTCTAAAAAGCATCAACACGCATCAATTGATCAGTGCAAGATCGTCTGAAATGCTAAGACGCACCATGGGTCTGGTAAAATAATTCCAATTTGACATAAGCAAGAAAGAAATAATAGGTCTTTACTTATGGAAAAAACCAGGAACGGAGACAAAAGGGATCTCATTTTGAAAAACCGCACATTGCATACTTATTAGTTAAGGGCCTGATTGTTTAAGATTAAGTAGAAGCAAAAGGTATCATTCTGCTTTCCCTCCAAAATTTAAATTTTATCCAAATTTCAATAAATTATGAAAAAATTATATGTAATTCTATGTGTTGACATTTAAATGTCATTTGAAAAAAAAAATTCAAAGCAGGTCTATTGCAAAATTTAGATTAAGCAAAAACAAAGGTCTATCCAAATACACCTTAAAGAAGAAGGATTGTTGCACCTAGTACCATGTCTTCCACACAGACATTAATTAAACTGAAAAACCAGAAAGAATCTAAAGATAGCTTTGGAGTGCAGTTTCACTTCAATCACATGTGTCCTACGTAGTCACCTAACTGTAGATTTCATTCTAGATCAATACTAGAACTAAATTCGAGTGCCATTTGTCATTTCTTCTCACCAAACCTCTTTGATCAGTTCATTAATAGAATTACTACACCATAACTTGCATGAATCGAATTTAAAGAATGAAAAAAACAATTCAACCATTTCACCATTTACTAAAAAAAGCTCCCCTGACAGTTATAAAATGCAACATGTCTGAAAATTCTGCATCCACTTCACTTAAAAAACAGCATAATGCTCACCTGATTGTATACCGCTTTTCTTTTCCGACCACTTCCTTTCTTTTTTTCAGTGCTTTCACTCTGTTGGTCCACTTCATTCTGCACATGCAAATTAAATAAGCCTTATGATTTCAGCCAAAAGAAATAGACCATCCCATGGAAAAACGTCCAGGGTAAAGGAAGTAAAAGGCTATACAAATGTGATATCATCCATTTTCTCCAGCAAAAATTCAGTGTATAGCTGGGTTTGTGTTAGAAGCTCATTAAGTTTAGTAAGCTGGTTGTCATCCAGTTCTGGTGGTTCTTCAGAATTATTTTCTCGTTCCACATCTTCTTCTTTCACACGTGAATCCAGCAAATTTTCTTCCTCCTCAGCCATGGCTTTTGAAATAAGAGAAGAATCTCCATTCTTCGCAGTTAAAAGTATCTCTTCCTCCAGCTTGGGGACCAATTCCTCCGTGTGATTGCCCTTCAAGTTCCCAACATGAAAAACATGTCAGACAGAATTACACATAGTTCATAAAACATAAAGACAAAGTTGAACCAAATGCCCAATCTATCTCACACCGAAATGTGAAAATTTAGGTGCAACATATCAATGTCAACGAGTACATCCAGAGACAGATATGAATACCTACGTTTAAGTGCCATCGGCAGCTGCAAGTTATCAACAGCAGAAGTCTTAAAATAAGTGCACCATAAGCTAAAAACATTCGATCCTTAGGTTAATATCACAGGTGATCATCCAACTTGAGCTCGTTTGAATTTTCACTGCCGACCTACCATCTGCATCACAGCAACTGCTGTACAGACAATTTCAACTATCATCACTCTGTTTTCTTTTATCCAAACAGCTGAAGCTTTTACTTGAATGGACAACCAAACAAGATATGACATGGTCCACAAGGACCCCTGACCGCACAACCACCATCTCATACGCAACAAAATTACACAATATCGGCAAAAACCCAGCATCATGCCCCACGCCATTTAGCTAGCAAGTAGCAACACACAATATATAGCTTATCGCATCGTTTTCTAAGTTCAGTTAGACTTCCTACTTTTTTGGAGGCCATTTGAGCCCAATAAACCATGTTCATTAAAAAATCTTGGGTAAAATCCAGTGGTGCCAAAAAATGCCGTATCATCCTAGCAACAATACCAGTAGACTAAGCTATCGCGCAGTCGCCCATCAACCACCCGCGCAGAAAAACAAACTATGAACAAAATACGAAGATCAATCTCACAACCCCTGTACATCAAGCATTTCAAAAGCAAACACAAGCCCCCTCATACTCATAGCAGCTAAAACACCTCTAAAGCACGTGAAGAACTTCAAGCTGTCAGAAAGAAACGATTCATCCGACGAACAATCTCGGCTTTCTTTTTTTTTTTTTTTTTTTTTTTTTTGGGGGGGGCGCCAAAAAGCCGAAGAGAGCCTTAAATAATGTATAAAAATAAATTTAAAAAAATAATAATAATCCTCTTTTCAAAGCACCCTTCAGCATTTGGCCATTTTCCAAGACGACCGACCAGAAGATAAGAACAGTCAACTCGGAACAAGAGCAGAGAAAACCCATACGTCTTCCCCGAGCACCGACGTCGGCGACTCCGCAGCGGCTTCTTCGACCTTCATCTCCGCCCACCGAACAAGCCCGCCAAAAACAGGAAAGCCCTAAAGGGTAACCAGAAAACGGCACAGAGTCAGCAGAAATCGCCGGAAAAACCACCGACCGGAAACTAGCGACCGGAACAGCGACAACCCCCCCCCAAAAAAAAAAAACGCTCAAGCGATTCGGCCGAGGAGGGGGTTTCCGCGATCCGCGCGCCGAACGGCTCCGTTCTCGAGCGCGAACACCCGAGAGAGAGAGAGGAAAAGCTCACCGCGCTTTCAATGGAGAGAGCTCTTCGTCTCCTTCCTCTTCCTCGCAGCGAAGGAAGCGCGAAGGCGGGGGAAAATGGAACGTTGCGGTGCTTCGGGAGAGGGGAAGGAGGAGAGTGTGGAGGAACAGCGAACTGATGGGAGGGAGACCATGCCATAAAAGCGAAGCACTATTTTTTAAACAAATATTTTTAAATAAAAAACCCCCAAAAAAACGTGTTTTTTTTTTTTTTTTTTTTTGTGGTTTGGCAGTGCGGTGTTTTTGGGGTACAGAGCGGAGGAGGGGTGGGGCGCTGCTTTGGGCGGGAAAGTTGAGTTTGAGGAAGTGCCCCCGGGGGCGCCCCTTAATTACGCCGGGCGCCCCTGTAAAGGTGAGTTGACGACTTGACCCCTGGGCCACGTCACATCAACGAAATTATTTTTTTTTTTTTAAGGATGGATTTTTGTCTCGTTCTTCTTCCATTCCCGTTAGTGCTTCCTGGAAATGTCGATTTCTGTCGTTAAAATCGAGTCGACATCGTGTGCTAAAAAAGGAATGGGCGCAATTTGTAATTTTCGAAAGGGTCGAGATCGCTATACGGAGATCTCTTGAATCTCTTGCGCACTATACTATCGAGTAAAATTAAATATGATTATCATTTCGATGTTGTAATTTTTTAATAATAAAAGAGATAAAATACGATCAAGATCTGGAATTTGTCACGAAAGTACAATGAGGTTTTAAGGTTTTAAGGTTTTTAAAAAATACAATCAAGTCGTAAAATTTATCATAAAAGTATAATCGAATTCAAAAAGTGTAATTAAATTTAAAAACTTTTTACGAAAGTGCAATCGAATTATAAAATTTTAAAAATGCAGTTGAGTCTAAAATTTGACGCGAAAGTATAATTAAATTGTAAAATTTTTAAAAACTGCAATAAATGAAATGACTTAATTAGACAAATTTGACAAATTTTAAAACTTATTTGCACTTTTTGAAAATTTTATGACTTAATTACACTTTTTGAAATTTTACAATTTGATTACACTTTCACGACAAGTTTTAAAATTTTTAATACACTTAAAAACACAAAAAGCCTACATACGTATTCGCTACGCCTTATGATTACACGTAACTCTAGGGGGCAGTCGTAGTTTACAATATTTAAGACAATTGACAAATAATCTATGAATTTTTACCCTTCTAAGTCTAGATTCAAAATAATCATCGAGTATTACCACTGTGGAAAGATCAATCAAAATCTTTGCATATTATCATATCCTCTATTAATCGACCAAAAAAAAAATCATATCCTCTATTAATTTAATTTCACTAATTTTATATTCACTCAAAAAGCAAAGCATGTTATTTGTTACTAATCTGAATAAAAATGAAATCTTCTTACCTTACGAGTTAGGTGAAATTTTGTTGAGATTGATAAAATCTCAAGATAATACCTGCTTTTTTTTTTTTTTACATAAATTATCAAAAAAGTCTAAACATATTACATTTGTGTCAAATCTAATGCTAAACTTTTCAATTGTGCCAATTAAATCATAAATATTTAAACAATTTACTAATTTAGAATTTTCCAACAACTTTTGGTGGAAATTGTTGACAAGGATGCCGATCATGTTGTGCAACAACTAGTGTTGACACAGACAACTTTTACAATTTTTTTTTTTAAATAATTTTTTTTAATAATTTTTTTTTCTTTCTTTCTTTTTTCTTTGTTCTTCCTTTGTTCGCCATGACAAATGATTGGAAGGGGAGGTGAGGTGAGGCTCACCCTCGCCCTCTTTGCAAAAGCCTTGCCCAAGGAGATTGAGCCTTGTTTGGAGAAGGCGATTCTTGCCCAAGGGTGATGAGACATATGCTTGCCAATGAGGTCAGCCCTTGCCAGTTCCGGAAAGGGCAACCCTCACCTTTGGTTGGTCATCGGCCATGGGGACCGGTGGAGGAAGAAAGAAAGAGAATAATAAATTATTAAAAAAATCAAATATTTTTAAAAAATTGCAAAAAAATCAACGTCAACACCAATCATGTTGCATAACACATCCGTGTCCACGTCAACAAATTCTAACAAAACTTTGACAGATAGAGTTAATTAACAAAACATGAAAATGTTGAAGATTCAATCGACACGATTAAAAGGTGCAAAATCGCATTAACATAAATACAATAAGTGTATGATTTTTTTTGATAATTTTCTCATCCTTTTTTTACCTAATACGTTTTTCCAACTTTTTCCATACACAGCACGCACGCGTGTTTTAACTAACTTTTTTCAAAAAATGATATTGTTCAAGGTTATTTCGAGGCATTTATTAAGCAAATTTTGACAATAAATATTTTAATTTTCCCCAATACTTTGATTACACGTGATAAAGAGATATGTAGTACATTGACAATTATAAACTTTCTTTATTTAATTGATCAATAGGTATTATCCGAGCACTTTTTGACAAATCCATTTGAAAAGTACCAAAAGTGCGATGACTTTTCACTATTTGACCACTTCTAATTCTTTATTTTTGAAAACAAAATTCCGCACCGCGAACCCTTTGCAAAGCTAAACGTATCTAGATTAACCAGTACATGGAGAAAAAGCCTTCCCAAACACCGTAGGGTCAAACCATCCGGCATACGAACTTACCTAAAGCCTCAAGCCGAGTCGCCACCACCCTCGACCACCGTCGACCGCCACCTCTATTGCCAACGTTGCTCAATACCGCCAAAGCCCCTCGTTTTCGGCTATAAAGGGCAAAGAGGAGCTCGAATAGGAGGAGAGCAAACTCCCCCCCAAAATCAATATTGCTTACTCGAGCCACGTTCACTAAAAACCATTATTTCACAAGGCATGACGTGATGAATATACTCTTCACTCATCACTTGAAGTGGATCGCTTGCCACTGAGTGAATCCTATGAATTGGAAGCCAATGTGAAACCAATAAGTTGAATGTGCTTATTTCAATAATAGGTAATCTCGAAAGAGACAATATGAGATGTGGTTGAACGGAATGGCAAAGCACGAGCCAAGCGGCTAATTTCTTGTTTGGTGACGTCTCTTTTTTCAAGTGATTAGCGATTCCTCTTCCTCTTCAAAAGCCCACATGGGGGGCGATAAACCTACCTCATGCCTTTATGTTATCAAAGTTAATTAGAATGGTGATTCTACCAATCTCTTCAATTAAGTCAATTGGAAAAACAAAACAAATCATCAAGTGCGTCTGCTTATGGAAAAACTTCATCATAATGAAATATATTCTCTTGAAAATCATTTTTCAGGAAAATAGATAGTTTTTCCTCCATTTAGTGATATGCTATTGAAAACGTTTTTAGTATTTGAATTTCATTTGGAAATTGATTTTCAAGCTCATGATTTATCTCAAATAAAAAAAGTGTAAAATTTTAAATAACCTTTTCCTTCTATTTTTTCTCCTTCCTATGCTAGTTGTTGAGCCTCAACGATAGCCGATAGGCCACAAGTGAAGTTTGACCTTGCCGGCAAGGCCCAAGCTTGTCGGGCTGGGCCCGTCCCATGGCCAACCACCGGTTGTCATCAAGGCCCAGCGACCTTGAGGGAGAAGGAAAAATAAAAAAGAAGGAAAAGAAAAATAAAATATTAAAAAAATTGAGAGGAGTAATTCCGGAAAGTGTTTTCACTTTTTTATATTTAAAAATTCACTTTCCTAATTTTATGCATGATTATTATTGTTAACCAGAAAAAATTTTCGGTTGATTAATCGCTCCTAATGAATCAAACTGGTGAAAGTCCGAACAAATAATTTTGAAAAAAAACTCTCACTCCAATAAGGACACTCGTCCATAAAAATAAAATGGAAAAAAATAAGGAACTTCATCGGGCTGTAAATGGATCTTTTCTGGTTTTTTTATGAACTTCCCCAAAGTGCCAGATCTTCTCCGATAAGCAAAGGGAAAGACGATATAACTCGACACCTGTAGCCGTTCCGTACAATGGAACCAAATGCACATATCCTACGCACAAGAATATATATATATAGTGTGACAGAATGCCCCATCTTTAGTTATAAGGGGCTGCATGTTTATGTTCTTTTTTTCTGTTTATGAACAAAATTTTTTTTTTTTTTTTCCTAACAAACAAAAAAAAGAACAAAAACGTATTTGTTTGCGTTTTTGTTCAAAATCTATTTTTTTGTTAAAAACGAAAAAGAATGAAAATGAGAAAAAAAAAAAGTTGTTTTTGTTTAAACACTTTGAAGAAACACTTTTTGGTTTCTCGTTTCTTCTTCTTTTCTTCTCTTTTCTTCTTCCTTTTCTTTGGCCGGTCGCCGGCCTCGGCCATGGCCGCAATCGGCCGTCGAGGGTCGGCGACCTCGCCGGAGCGTCGCCGCCCCCGGCTTCGGCGAGGCCGAGCGTCGCCGGGCCGGCGAGCCTCGCCATGGTCAGGCGAGGCCGCCGCCAAAAGAAGAAAAAAAAAAAAAAAAAGAAAAAAAGGAAAAATAAAATAAAAACATTAAATTAAAAAAAAAAAAAAAAGAATAAAATATACCAAACATGTTTCTATTCATTTTTTATTTCCTAACAAGTTTTTACCAAACGCGTTCTTTTGTTCAAAAACTGTTCCCCGGAATGAAATAGTTTTTTCTATTTCGTTCCCTGAATTTTTGAAAAACACAAACAAACAGCCGCAAGAACTCTACCTAAACCTTTCTTCGCAAGCTGACCAAAGTATTCTGCTGAAAGAGGGCCAAACAAGTTATGCAGAAAGACGGTATCAAACATTAAGATTAGTCCCCGAAACATGTACCAGAGGTACTAAAGTTATCATCAGACACATTGACAGAAGTTTGAAATCTTTGCACAATCCCAAGTGGGTTCTCCAAAACCAAAATCTACAGAAAATTCAAACGGGTTCTTAATACACCAGGAACTCAGTAACAGCTAATGTCAGGATCTGAATTCTCGAGTCGTGGCCCGTGACACTAATAGGGAAGAGAACGCCAAAAAAGGGACATGAGCCTAGGATTCCATGCTCTCCCGATGGTCGCAGGGCTCAGGGAGCTCATTCACATGTACCAGGCTGTTCACGTAGGGCAGATACCTCATCACCGTGCATCCTTCAAGCATCTGGTCCGTAACCAACATCCGAGTTTCTCCTGTGGAGAGACGATGTGATATCACGACATTTCCTATGCACACCACGAGGACATCCCAGTCAACACAACCCATAAGGCGAACTTGCCTCGGGTTTCCAGAATATGCCCACGGGATACAGATCCGACACCTCGACCTCATGTCCATTACCCCGTATACGTGTATAGAAAGATCAGAGCCTTCTTTGAGGGCCACCATATAACACAACTCCCCATGCATCTCAGTCAGATTACCATCGGTACTGGTTCCAACAGGTAATTGCATAATACTGTAATGCTCGATCCTCGGATGGAAGACAAGTATTACCCCGCAGTCAACCACCCAATAAACAGATCCACCCCAATAGTATCCATCGCCAATGAATGTTACATTCGCCAGCTCACAGCAGAAGTCTTCTGAGGCCCTCCAGGACCTTGACCTTGATGAGAAAATCTCAAATACTACAATTCCCGAATCACTAACTGGAACCGCACAAACCAGCTCAAAATTTTGGGGGAAGTTAAACATCAAGGGCTCGAAGGCGAGGGAAACCGCTGTTCCAGGTCCATGATAGAAACTTGGATTCGGAAGCATTTTCCACTTCTTTGTCACAGGGTTGCAAATATAATAGCTGTCATCGACTCCTTGGACACAAAGCAAGCCACTGCAAATGGAGCGGATATTGACATGTGTGGGCATGAATGTAAGATATGGATCTGGCATGCCATGCGTCTGTGGGTCCAGAGGAATGAAGTAGCAATAAAAATCAGGCTTCTGGCAAAAGAAGCCAGAGATGCGTTGGAACTGCATGGTTTGCTGGTGGGCTAAAAAGGGATTCGAAATCCATCGATTCCATCCTTTACAAACAGCTCTGAATCTGCACAATGATTTGGCAGGAAGCAAAGGGAGAACATGCACCCTTACTACCTCTTCAATGCAAGTTACCCTGGGCTGCCTTATCCTTCTGGTAAATTCTGCAAAAGGATGCAACCTTTGATGAACTAAGCGTTCAGGACGGTAGATTTCTACCTGCAACCCAGAGGAAAAAGTTAATGAAATGGCGCAGCTAGGAGATTCGATGATTAAGTTCTTCAGACGTTCAAACTCACTCTCTTTTCACCATAAAGCTTCAAAAGGAAGTGCTGCTTAGTCTTACATTTAAATTAATGATGGAGTGCACATTAGTTTTATCCTCATACAAAACTGCATGAAAACAAAGACTGACCCACTCCTCATGCTATTAAAATTAAGCTGCCAAAATTTGATTCAGCTACAACAGCTAACAGAAGCTAGCATAATGAACCCTAAAGCCGTCTCCTTTTCCCTCATTGGTTATGACTTCATATGGTGAGGATAGAATAAAATATGACCATATGATGACAGCTGTAAGAGAAACCAACTTAATTTCTTATACATTCATATAAGACAGCAAATGAATCTCAAAGACGAATACACTTCATTGTTGACATGGTGAATGATTTCTAGAGAGCAAATGATTTAAAAAACCCATATAGTGATACTTACATAATAAAAATGTTTTGACCATTAAAACATCTGTCTCTGAATAAGAACCAATCAACAGAATTTATAGTTCAGATATACTATGTTCTCCATAAATTACAGTCAAGATCTTCAAGAACAGTCGAAACTTACTGCTTCATTGAGGTGCAAGGACTGCATTCCTTGTCCAATTGAATCACTCCCATCAGAACAGTATTCCCAATCACTGAACTGTATCAATAGCAGTAAAGAGTCTCCAAATCAATTACTTTGCATTCATGCAAGAGAGTGAATGATTTAAAGAAGCAAAGAATGGGCTACATTGTCAAGTACCGTGGAATGATGCTTACAAGAAGATGACTACTATCTCTGTATCTGATCAATAGAGAGACTATCTATTCCGTAACAAAAGTATAGGATTCTAAAGTTATTAGAACAAACCCAGCCATTCAGGTCCAAGGACTCCATTTGATCAACTATGGTCCAACCACCACTCTCTTCAGAAATGTTGTCCTTATCACTCAACAAGCAACCGTCATCCAGCATGCTATCTGACTCCGAGTCAGTCATTGCCGACATGGTTGAAGTTTTATGAAAAGCTGCATGTTAACATTGCCCATTTCAAAAGCAATTATTTCACCACCGAAAAAGGTCGAAACAAGAAAAATAATCATCAAGAAGGAGTTGTCTACATGAAACTATTAACTGAGTTGCGTTGAAAGTGTGAATGCCAGACAAATTAAAAGACTTTACACATTGAAAAAAGGCTGATTAATCAAGGGAATTTTGCGTTAAACTCCCAATCATTTTCAAGCTCGACTTCCACTCAACCCACATAGCAAAAATCTCGCAAACCATCATATATTAACAAACAAAAAAGCAAAAAAAGTTGCCATCTTGATCAACCTTACTAGTCAAACCTAGTCACTACTCGCAAGGAAATCATCGCTCCTCTCATCCCGCAATAACCGCATCAGGGTCAATCCATCGAATCTCGCACAAAGAAACGAACTTGAAATTCGAGAAAGAACCATCAACCAAGAAAAACCCAGAAAAGCCACTCGAGAGCGAGGAGAAACCCTGAAATTGTTGGCTCTTGATCGTCAAAACCCAGAGGACTCAGTCGAAATCTCCCTTATCTTTGGCGTCTGGACAATCCCTTTTTTCTTTCCTCGACACTCTTTAACGGCCGACCCGCAGTAATCTCCTCTTCCTCGACCCGGACTAACGCAAGCGGAAACAGGGGAACGTGCCTACCCAGCTGCTTCGTCTAAAGGCGATGAAGCAGAGCAACTAGCTAAAAAGGGCATTTCCCTAGGCAGTCAGGAAAGCAACAGAGGAACGATCAAAGCGGACGTTACCCCAAGAGCGGCAGGGAAAGCGGAGAGACGAAAAATTTACGACAAATCGAAAGGAGATTCCACAAGAGACGAGCCATGATGACTCGTGAGCCAATTTTGCGGTACCGGAGTTACGCGCTTGCCTTTTCCATCGGCTTGATCGCCTGTCGTCCGCAGACGAGAGAGACGTGCGTGGCCACTCCAGATTGTACCTCCTCAACTTCCCTCGTACCCCCACCCACCACGCCCAGTCAGTCAAAAAAATGCTTCTTTCTTTTCTTTTTTTTCCAGTCATGATCACCTCGGTTCGTCCCTCACGAGAGAACCCATCATCACGCACAGAGAAACGAACTCGAAATTTGAGAGAGAACCGCCGATCAACGAAAACCCAGAAGAAGAAACGACGAGAAAAAGAAGAAGAAAAACACTCGAAAGCGATGACAAACAAGCGATCAAAACACAAACCAGAGCGACGGCAGCAAAAACCGCAACGGGGAGAGAGAGATTTTCGAGTACCTCGAATCGCGACGCTTGCGGAGACCACGATCGGGTTCGGTTGTGGCGGAGGGGGGAGAGGGTTCAGGAGAAGACCGAGGTCAATACGGAGAAAACCCAGCGGAGCAGCAAAGGCCTATATGCGAGTGAGCGAGCGAGTTTTAGAGAGAGAGAGAGAGAGAGAGAGTGTGTGTGTGTGTTGCTTAGCGATGAAGACGATGATGGTCTTTAAGTCAAGTCAACTAAGAGAGCTTCTAAGTAACGTGCAAACCAAGCTGTATAAGAAAAGACCCGGAGACCACGGGTCTCCGTGCATGAAAATGCTTGTGGCCCGGTGAATTATGGCTCGTTTGGTAAATATTCTCGCTCTCGAAAATAATTTTTGATTAGAAATAATTTTTAAGTAAAATAACGCGTTTAAGAACTATACAAATTTTTTTATTCTGGAATAGAAAGAGAATATAAATATATTTGGTAACTGCATAAAAATTTTATTCCAATTCTTATTCAATTACCTTTTTAGATGAGTATAAATTTGATATTGAATTCTCATGAACCACTCACCAATATAATTGTCTTTTTATGAGTGAATAAATCATATTATATTTTATTATATTTTTAATTTCAAAAGAATTATAATTTAGAATTATATTCCATTCTAAAATTCTATAAAATCATAGAAATTCTATTGATTAATTATATTTATACTAAGTAATAAAAATATTAACTAATCAAATTTTTATTAAATAATAAATAATAAACTATAGTATAAACTATAAATATAAATAATAAATTAAAATAATAAATTAAATATGCATTATATATATAACAAAAATTCAATTCCTACTTTAAATAAATTTTTTATTTTTTTCTTTCTTTCTACCCTTCTTCCTCTTCTTCTTCTTCAAGGTGGCCGATCGTTAGCCTTGGGATGATTGGCGACCGGTCGACGAGGGCCGGCGACCTCATCGAAGCGTCACTAGCCCTCAGTGAGGCTGTGCCTCGTCAGCCGAGCCTCGCCGACAACTAGGCAAGCGGCCTCGCCCAGCCATGGTTGGGCTAATCCTCGCTCGGCCAGGCGAGGCTCGCTGGCGACCGGTGGCGGCAAACGGCGGACAGCAACGAGCTACGACGGCAATGGCAATGGTGATGGTGGCGGCACTTGAAGAACAAGAAGAAAGAATAGGAAAGAGAAAAAAATAGATTGACTTGATTCTAGAATTGTTTCCTGAATAAATAATCAATTTTTTTTTTTTTTACTTTCAATTATATTCCAAATCTACTTTCGGGAACAAAAAAAAAAAATAGAATTTTGTTATCAGGAACAAAAATTTTACCAAACATATTTCCATTCTAAATCTACTCCCGGGAATAAAAAAACAGAAATAAGCATTGTTTGGCAAATTGACAAACAGGCCCTTATTCCCATTTTTTGGAAATATACATACATATTTGCACATATCCCTAAAGATTTCTTCTTCCTTCAAAATAGATTTCTCTACATAAGTAATTTTCAAAATAGATCTCTTGCAGAATTATATCTCAAATTGGACTATTCGCTGTTAAATCGTCCGCAAAAATTGCCTAGTCATCACCGTTTTCACTCACTTTTACCTCTCTCTCCAAATTTCAATGCAATTTCTGATACTTTGCATTGAAATACAAAATTGGGTTGCACGCAATCACCCGATAAGTTCTATTTTGTTGATTTATTACTCCTTGTTGATCTCTGGTTGAGTTTAAAATAGAAACTTTAAAAGGTAAAAAATATTTTGGAAACTTCTTTGACAAATCTTCATCATCAGGTTTTTTGGCTAAAGGAAAATAAGGTCATACTTCAAATTATAATTTTTTTTTTTTTATCGAAAAGGTATTCTACTTTCACTAGCAATAGAATGGATTTATATAGGTCTATTTTGAATATTTTATGTTAACAGAATCTCTATAAATTTAGACTTCTAAAAAATTTCTATATTTATAATTTTAACTAATAGAATATCAATTTTTTGGAGTAACAAATCAATAGATTAAAACTTGAATGTTGGTTGCATGCAACTACTTTGGATTTTAACTGTTTACTACGGATTAGTTCTGAAAGTAATAGAGGGCGTGCAAAATGTTAAAAATTATTTTAATAAGATTAGGAGAGGTAAAATGACAAGGACAAGAAGGTTAAAGACTATGCAATTTTAGGGTGATTTGGCAATGAGGAGTCTAGTTTGTGAAATAGCTTTTGAAGAGATTTAATTTGAGATTTAATTTTTTTAAAGTTATCTATTTTGAGTAAAAATTTGAGCAATAAAATTTGGCGAAGAAAAGAGAGAATCGATTCGTAAAAGGAAAGAACCGTATTCCTTTTATGCCTTCTCTGAATATTTTTTCATGAAATCATTTTTCTTTGATTTTAGTGGTTGGAATCGTGCTTTAAACAAGATAAAAGAGGGATAAAG
This sequence comes from Eucalyptus microcorys, assembly GCA_014182515.1. NCBI lineage: Eukaryota > Viridiplantae > Streptophyta > Magnoliopsida > Myrtales > Myrtaceae > Eucalyptus > Eucalyptus microcorys. Next base: position 29,058,917 of record CM024570.1, read on the forward strand.
ACTAGCAAATGCAAGCAAGTTGCGTGCACCAAATTGACATCTCAAAGAAAAAACACCATCGTATAAAAAATTGCTGGATCAATGGAAAGAAATTGTCGATAAATACACCATACAAAGAAATTAAATAGATTTATATGGAAAAAAGAATAATATCTCAAGGCATGAATTTTTTTAAGAAGTTTTTGTAGGATAAAAAATAATCAAATGTTAATATTGCAACGTGTGATAAGTAAAATAGGATTATCATTTACGTGCTTGTCTATGGATACAATATTTCTAAAATAAGAAATTGAGGATATATCAGAAGAGAAAAGATTGCCATGTGGTTTACATTCAACCAATAAGAATTAGCCCATTGAAGTGTCATCTCAAAGATCTATCTTTTACTGAGTTTAATTTTAAAAAAAATGAAAAAGAGAAAGTGTTTTCAAATACACTACTAAGTGATAAAATATAATTTGTCATCTGTGAGATTTTATCTTTTATCAGGTTAAGTTTTGAAAACGAATTAAAAGAGGGTATTCATACTATAACTTTTTCAAATTTAGAAAAGTTGCATCAATTAGAAAAAGAAGAAGAAGATTAATTTGAAGCTAAATAATCACTTTTCTGAAAGTAGCTTAATTATCGAATAAAAAATTAAAGAAAAACTTTTCAAATTATTTATTATTTTAAATACAATTTAGTATATAATTCATGCTTTTAGTTATATGAGTTAAAAAAATAATAATAATAATAAAAGTGATGTTACTTCATAATTATGGTAAAATAAAAAAATCTTAAAAATAGAAAAAAGTACTATTTAAAGCATAGCCTATTTACACTTTGTATAGAACCTAGAATAAAAAAAACAATTTTATTTAAATATTATTAGTTTGGTAATGAAATATTTTAACGGTATCTTAATTTGTGTGCTACAACCATTACCCTTTATGTCACTGATATTGAATAAGTGAAAGACAGTCATGGTCTTAAGCTTTAACTTAATCAAAGATACTCTAATTAGCTAATTAATGGATAAAGATGCAAGATTTTATCACATATCATTGTTTAGCTTGGAGCTATGAACATCACCAACATAAAAAAACTTTAAAAAAGCAAGTGATGTCCGTGTTTATAATCTATCAAAAATATAAAAAATGAAAAGAAAAAAACAGTTTACCTTCCTCCTCATGTCATTGATAATCTCTTCACGTAAATTGGTAGGTCTGTTTTTACATTTTTTAAATAGCGATCCACATGCGCAATAGCTTCGAAATGCTAAACTTGGGCAACAAGATTCAAAGAAAAAAAAATCTACAAATATTGAAAACAAAGAAGATTCTTTGGAATTTATTAATTTTCCAAATTTATTATCATTGGACAGGTTGGCCCGAAAGCGTTTATTTTATTTCGTTTGACTCGCCTTATAAAATTCCACGAAGAATTAGCGCCGCAAAGCAATTTTCCATCATTTTTCTGGACCCAAAAAAAAGCAATTTCCATCATCTTTCCTCCTTGCAGATCAAGTCTTGTTCGATTTAATCAGTGGCTCGTTGCCGTGATTAGATCAATCATGACAACGAACACACGTCGATCGGTCCCGAAAGTCAATCTCGTTCGTTCACGTGCCTTTGACTCCCGTAATTTCCACGTACCTTCCTCGTCCTTTTTTCTTTGGACCACTCAACTCGTTCTGTGAGGTTGTCAAGAAAAAAAACATTTCTTCTTTGAGTAATTTCGGCGCAATCTCCAGGAGACTTCACCGATATGGCTTTCCGACATTGATGCATCGTCGGGCAGCTGCGTTCAGATTTAAGGCTTTGAAGCATCGTCGGGCAGCTGCGTTCAGATTTAAGGCTTTAAAGTTTGAATAATCAACATTTTTATGGAAAAAATGTGGCCCCTAGATGAGAGGGACTTTTCCTCGTCTCTCATCTGTAAAAAAAATCTTTGACACGTATAATTAAGGAAACGGATCTTGTCATGCAAGCATGTTTCGACCATGATTTTAGATTGATCCAATTGAGTTGGAACCCCCTGCATATTATTGATTATCGTAAATAGACACGGTTATCTTTCTGGTGATCAACCCGCCCCTCATCTGATCGTGGATTTTATACAAACTTGATAATTAGACAACGGGCAAATTTAGATAAGGTATTTTAGGCTTGATAACTGGCTTGATAAGGTCAAGCCTGATAAGTGTAATTTAATGAAAAGTGTTGCCAAAAATATTTTTACATTGTATGTTAATATACGTTTTGGAAAAATTGTTGACGAAACCCATGATAAATCAGCGAACGAGGGAAAAGTAAAATTACGGGGGAATTGTCTTTGCTATGGCTAGTTCCTTTGCATTTCGATGTGCAAAAACTACTTTAGCACCATCTCTTTAATTGTAAATAATGAATTTTGGTACGGTTCGAATGATCGACACTTCCGAATAAATTGTGCCATAGAGGGGAGGAAACTCTTTCTATTCCTATACCTATCAAAGTAAGTCGATCGAGAAACTAATCATCGCTATAAGCTAGGCGACCTACCTGATCTGCCTAACACACGAGTATGTGCATCATCCCTAGATGTGGTTGTCTTCTCGAGATCGGGTTGCCTCGTCCGGTCATCTGCATCTAGGCTAACTTCGATAATTCGAGTATGAGCGGACTTGGATGAGGTTTTTCGGGCTTGACCTTTTTCGCCATCGAGTCCTACCACGGTAATTTAGTGCTTTCTGCTGTGATTAGATCATCATGACGACGAATGCACGTCGATCGCTTCCACAAGTCAATCTCACACGGTCTTTTGACTCCCCTAATTTCCTTGTACGTTCTTCCTTGTTTTGACCATTCGCTTGTTCTTCGCGTAGTTTCTGCGCAATCTTCACGGGACTTCACCGATGTGGATTTCCGACGTTGATGCATCGTTGGGGAGCTACGTGTGGATTTTAGGGCTTTGAAGTTTGAATAATCGACATTGTGGAATAAATGTGCCCCCTAGATGGGAGGCAACTCTTCCTAATCTCTTGTTTATAAAAATATTCTCGATGCGTTCGATTAGGGTGAGAGGGACCTTGACATATGAGCATGCTTGTATGATGATTTTAGATTTCTTTGTAAAAGTTTTTTGATGTGAGTTGCATTAATTAAAATTGTAATTTACTATTTTATGGGATTTGTTTAATAAGGAAAGACATAAGAATTTCTTAATAGTCAAATATTGGCCTAACTTGTGTGGACTAAGTTGGGCCCAACTTGTGATGAGAGGGCCCGTCAAGAACTCTATAAATAATGTTAAGGTTCCTCCTCTAACTCTCATTCTTCCAAAAATATTCTCTCACCTCACATAATGAAGTTGTGAGGGGCGGTCTCATCACGCTAGGATTTGAGGGCCATAGAGAATAAGAACTTGAGCGTCGGTTTATCATCTAAGCGTCGAATCGTTATCATTCCGCATAAAGAACAATGGATATCAAATTAGGTATGTAATCTCTGTCTTTCCTCCAATATGTTCAAGTTTCTAACTCTGTTGATCCTGAGATGCCACTTTGACGACCAACACGGTCTAGTCAAATTGGACCCTCACATATCATGATCAGCCGTTAGACCTATCAAAATAGGTCACCCATGTTTGATAGTTTGAGTTGTTGTATGGATTAGTTATACTAAGTAAGTTGTCATAAATGAGTTCAAAATGACAAAATCTAAAATAATACGGGTGTTAAATGGGTTGACAACTTATTTAGACTTAATTAACCCCTCTCTCTCTCTCTCCCTTACTTGATATTGTGCTCGTTTATTCTCTATTGTTGCCTCAATTTGGGTATGAATTTTCCTATGTTGGTTTACATATGAAAGTGTTTTAGTGATATAATTAGGTTGGGTATGTGTTAGGTCACTGAATTTGTATTACATGTAAATAGGTCAAAAACATGTTAGATGGATTAATTTAGGTCAGATCATTTCGAATCAACTCACTTGTTTGACAAGTCTTTACTCTAGATAGGCACGGTTATCAATATTAATTAGACTGACTTGATAATTTGGACAATGAGCAAACTTGGATGAGGTATTTCAGGCCTAATAACGGGCCAATAATTTCCGTCGGTCCAAGCCCATCAAGCTCGACTACTGTGATCAAATGGAAGAAGCGTTCCGAAAAAGTACAGTTTTACGGGTCACGCCATGACATAGATACCCCATATGATGTCGGCAGTGCACGTTAGAGCGGGTTGGAAAATGATAACATTTGTTTTTTAATCGCGGAATAATTGTCGACAAGACCCATGATAAATCAATGAACGAAGGGAAAGTGAAAGCATAGGGAATCGTCTTGACATGGCTACTTTTGAATTTCTATGCGGAACAGCTACTTGATACCATCTATTTAATCATAAATAATGAATTTTGAGAGAATCCGAGCGGTTGGCATTCTAGAATAAAGTCGAAGCCCTCCCCTGGAAATCATCGGGTATCATACCTAGACACGGTCGTCTTCTTGAGATCATCTCCCCATCTTATCCGGTCACTAACTCAGACAAATTCGACTATGAGCGGACTCGAATGAGTTATTTCGGGCTCGACCTTTTCGGGTCGGTCCAAGCACATCAAGTCCTATCGCGGTAAATTTAGCGTAAAGAGTGCTGCAAAAAAACGTTGAATGGTACATTTCAACTAAAAATGTACAGATCACAAAAACGATGGAACTGCGCATGTAAAAGGCTTTCGTCCAAGGGCCAACCTCCACCACAAAGTCACGATAACATCGAAATGGCTCACGTACGTCCACACCATCTACGCTCCAAGAGAGATAGAGAGAGAGAGAGAGAGATATCGGCCTCAGCCGAAGCACTGATCGGCCGGCAACGGGCCGGGGATGTACCCCTTGTCGAAGAACTGCAGCGCGAAGACGACGGCGATCCCCACCAGCGCCAGGTACGACAGCCCTTCCACGGCGCCCAGGAGGCCGAAGGGCCCGCTGGGCAGGCCCGACCCGGTCTTGGACTTGGTGTAGGCCGACCAGCCCACGATCCCCACCACCGCCAGGTAGCTCACGCCCTCCAGCGCGCCGATGGATCCGCCCGGGCCCGGCGGGAGGCCGCAGCCCGTCGTCTTGAGGGTGTAGAGGGACCACGCGATCACCGGGGTCGAGACCAGGCCCCCGGCGATGGCGGCCTTGCCGGCGAGGCCCACGTCTGAGTCCGGGTCGCTGGTGTCTTTGGCCATGGAGAGTACCCTGAGTGGGGTAGGAATGTGGGTCTTCGCGGCGGCGGCCGCGGAGCGAAAGCGGCGGCGTTGTGATGGCGGGATGAGCCGGGCCGGCGTCGGAGATAGGAGCGACATGGTGTGGGGGTTTCGATGGTTGGAGAGAGAGAGGGGAAGAGAGAGAGTATGTTGGGAACTTCGAGAGCAATTACTGCTCTGAGACGGCGAGGACCTTATCCATCCATTTGCTCCATGTTTTCCCGTTTGCAAAGCATGTGGCTTCATATGCAGTGGAAGGTCATTTTAGGGAGGAAAAAAATTGTTGGGTCATTAACGTCAAGAAATAATTGATGAGTGTACTAATTTTGAATTTTATATTATATAATTCAGTTTGTGATTTTTATAATATTAATTCAATTTATTCATTACAAACGTATCTATTTAGGTTTTTGATTGTGGATAAATTTATCAAAGGGTACCGGTTTTGGAATTTTGATGGTTAAGAAAATAGTTTAACTTAAATTTATCATATGTGTACTAATTTGAAATTTTTCACTAATATCATGTTAATAATTATTATAGAAAAAGAAGAAAAATGATTTGAAGGGTTGGGAGTTGTGGTGTGGCTCGAATGTTAGCGAGGGAAAAAAAAAAAGAATATATTAAATTTCTTTAACGTGTTTGTCAATAAATATAAAAAAGGTATGGTGAGAAAGAAGAAGAAAATTTTATCATACAAAATCTCCCTAAACCTTAAACCCTACATAATTGGAAGAATTTAGAGCGATTTTAGATGCACAATAAAATGACATTACCAATCTCTCACAATCCTCTCTCATGTTAAATCCCTCCATCCAAACAAGATTACATTTTTAAAGTCCCTTTTCTTCCGACCGAAAAAAAACATCCCTACTCTTCCCTCCTAATCCCTCCAATCACTAAGAATTAACTAATCTTTCCACATATGCTCTAAGGCTACGTTTGACAATTAAGATAAAATTCAAGACAAGATAATCATATCTTGCATTTAGTACCTGCTCAAAACAGAATAAAGTAAGATATAAGAGGGATTTGGGTTAGATAAAATTATCTCATGGCGATATGGGATAAAGGCGGATGAGATTCTTATAATAAGAAAATTATTTTGCTCAAATCAAAACTTACTAATTTAACAAAGTCAAAATTATATTTGAATATAAAAATAGTTGAATTCTAATATTATAAATTCATAACAACAAAAAATAAAAATCTAGTTTTAAATTTAATCTTATTTTCATTTGTTTATTTGACTTTAATCTATTTTATAATATAAGTTCAATATATAAATATATAAAATATAAATATATAAAAATAATATATTTATATTAATATATATTATGTGTTTAGGTATTTTTATATTTTAGGTATATTAGTACATTTTACTATTTACTAATATTTTATAGAGAATGATGGAAGGGGAAAAAAGAAATAAAAAATAAAATAATTAACAATAGAGAAGAAAAATAAAATAAAAGAAAGCAAATAAAAATAAATTAGACAAAATGTCACAAGAGATTTTTACTATATCCATTTGTGAACTTTTAGTTTCAATACACCGATATGTTGTTACTAAAATTATATAATATGATGTGAATATAGCTGATTTTAATACCGTGATTTACTAAATAATGAATATAATATAACAAAACATTTGAATTTCATATCACATCCTATCTAGTCCTTCTTGATTAGAAATTCGAACAATCAAGCGTAGCTTAATCCTTTAAGCTATAAGCCCACCTTGTCTCCTCGAGAGAGCAAGGATGGACAAAGTTCCAAAGAAAGGAATAGTGCTACCTTTTTCTTTTAGGATTCATCCCCTTAAGTTCTTAGGCTCATCTCGAGCTTTCGCCTTGTCTTCTTTGGAATCGAACAGGTTACACTTAAAATTGCCTTAAAATCGAATCGATCTGATTCTAGAGAGGTTCTTAATTCTACATGAGAATCGGGTTTATCTTGTGTAATTAGATTATTAACTAGTGTGAACTAGTCTCTGGTTAGCCGAGTTAAATTCACTTTTAACCTCATATCTTGGGATTGATTCTCCTCAAGGTTGCAACTTTTTAATTTTGCTTTTAATGCAAGGTGTCGAACTGGTTCTAAATAGGTTCAAATTTTGAACTAGCTGGGTTGGTCAATGCTTGAGTAGAACCGGTGATTTAGAGCATTAGCCCAAGAACCGAACCAGCCTTGTCGATTCCAAGGTTTTATACCCAAGAACTTCCGAGTTAACCTAAGAAATGGCCTTGAATCGACCAATTCAGGCTACGTTTGGTTCAACATTTCTAATGGGCTTTTAGGCCTGAAAGCCCATTGGGGAAATGCTGGACCGTTTGATTCAACTTTGAAACCGGCTTTCAGCTTTCAATTTGCCTTCAAAATGCTGAAATTATTTTTTCCCTTCCAAAACTACCCTCACTAATTCTTCATATTTCCGATTTTTCCCTTGATTATTTTTTTTTAATTGAAAAAGGAGGCAGGGCTATGGCCGGTGGCGGTTGTTGGCTGAGGTCCCTCAAGGTCGGGCGACCTCTGGCGAGGGTTGTGCGACCCAGCCGAGGGCTGCCGAAGGTCGCTCGACCCTTGGCGAGGGTCGCTTGACCCAGGGGCCGCATGACCTAGGCGTCGCTCGACTCGCGCAGGCGGCCCTCGCTTGGGTCTCACGAGGGCCGCGTGACCCAAGCGGTCGGAGTTGTGGGTCTCACGAGACCCGGGCGAGGCCCTCGCCCGGGTCTCGCGAGACCCATGTGATGGTCGCTTGGGTTGCGCGACCCTCGCCAGAGGTTGCTTGACGTAGGCGGCGGTTGCCTAGGTCGCGTGGCCCCTGGGTCGAGCGCGCGTGACCCTCGCCGGAGGTCCCCCGACCTCAGGTGACCTCAACCGGCGAAGGGTTTAGTTCAATTTTGAAAAAAAAAAGATTTATATATATATTATACCCATTAAAACCCATCAAAGCCCATGAAAGTTTTTTTTACCAAATGCACATTCAACTCAAAGTCCATTTGCAAAATTTTTTTACCAAACACAATTGTATTTCCCCAAGTAGCTTTGGGCTTTTAGCATTTGCATTGGATTTTGAGTCCAATGCAAATGCTGAACCAAACGCAACCTTAATCTGGTTTGAATTGCAATCGATGCTCACCCTTTGTAATATTGTTTGCTAAATCCTCTCATTCAAATTCACAGGAAATGTAGTCATTTGTGCATGAGTTTGTAAAACGTCTAGTCAGTCTGTGAGTATAGAATATTCAGGTATCTTCTTCTTCTAAAAAGTACTTGAATTTTTTGCTCATTTTTCAATTAAATATCTAAACTTTCATTTGTTAAATTAAATAACTCAACTTTTTGAATGCGGGTTAATGGGAGACGTTGGTTAAATAATTTGTAATTTTATGTGATTTTGATGACGCAACCCATCTACTAAGCAAATATTATGTCATCTCTATTTATGTGTAGGGTGACAAGGAGAGAGAATAATTATTGGATAATTTTCACCATTCCAATACGCCAATGTTGGGCCAAGGTATGCCTGTTTATTTCATGTCTAATCTACATTTGCCAAAAAGCAAATATGAAGAGATTGATTGATGCTTGCCATTGACCAAATCAACATGATCCTCCTATTTTGGTAGGAGAAGATTATAGGATATTCTCTTGATTTGGTGTTTTTTCCTTGTTCAATTGTTACCCTGTATATTCCCTGTAATTCAGCAAACAATTATGAACCTCTATTAATAAAAAGACAATCCCTCTCTCAAAGAATTCATAACGAAACTTTGAGAGAGGATTCTCGAGGACGTAGGCATACTTAGCCGAACCTCGTTAAATTGTGTTTGCTTTCTTTGTCTCTAAATTTATTATGGTATCAAAGTAGGTTCAAGCCTAATTTGTTATCGTTTGTTCAGCTAATTTTCTAGTTACCTTGTTGCTGTGTTGTCACCATGGAAGAATATGGGGCTGCAAGAAAGTGCCGATAGCAACTCCTTCAACCAAAGGCCTTCTGCAAGAATCTCACAACCAATGTCTCACCAACATGCTTTCGAACAAAGGAATTTCCTTCCTTGGTCATGAGTTGTAATCGTAGCTCTTGGGGGCCATTCGAAACTCCACCACATCAACGGTAAAATGAAAGCTCCTTTAGAAGATGATCTCGGATACGAAGAGTGGCTTACCAATGATAACTCCGTCATGTCCTAGATCTTCAACTCCATGGAGCCCAAATCTATGAGATTTTTGCTTACTCCAATTCAGCTCAAGCATTATGGGATGCGTTGGTTGGAAGATATGGACAACTTAGCAATGCCTCTCGGATTTTTTAAATCCATCAAGCATTGGCAAATTCTTTTTTTTTTGTCGAAAATATGATTGCTATTGATTTACTTAGCCAAGTTTGGAGGAAATACATCAAGAGCATTGGCGCATAACAAATCAAAGAGGGCGGGCGGGGGATTAGCTATCCAATTACTAGGAAGGCAATTAGTTCTTTGGGCTTTTGCAAGCCAATTTGCTGTCCTATTAGACTCCCTGCTGCAATGGGCTAGAGAAAGGCCTGGAAATTCGTTTAGCTTAGTCTTGATCGGATCCACGATGGCCCCTACTTCCCAGCTTGTCTTTGTCGAAGCCAGAACACCTTGCACAAGCGGAAGGCAGTTAGAATGTACTTGCAGCCTTAGATTAGATTTGGAAGAGAGGAACTCTAGGGTTTCAAGAAGAGCAATGGCTTATGCCTGTTTTGCCGAGGAAACCACCACCAGCTTGGAGAAGCCATCGACGAGTCGCCTCCTGGAGTCTCGACAGATGCAGGCGATGGATCCCCTATTCTCCTCAGAAACTGTAGTCGCTTCTTCGTTCTGGACAAATGAGGCATCAATGTTAATTTTCAGCGCATCTGAGGTCGGGGGTTGCCATCTGTAAGTCTGGGCCTCGCTTTCCTTCTCTCCCTTTGATTTTTGATTCCAAGTGACAAAGTTCTCATGTAGAGCTATGGCCTTGAACAGTGTTTGTTGTGGATGCATGGGAAGTTGTCCGAAAATGAATTGATTCCTGTCTTTCCAAATACACCACAAGGTTGTTGCGGTTAGGTCGAACTTCAGAGATCCTCGTGGGTCTTCTTGTAACCTGAACAACCATTCATCAAGTCGTGTTAACCCAATTCTTAATATTATGATTTGTAGGGAGGTAGCACGCCATATCCGAGTTGTCCATGGGCAGAGCCAGAGAATATGTTCAATGGTTTCAACTTCCTGTTTGTAGATGGGACATAATGGGTCAGGTAATATTCTTCTCCTGTGCAAGTTATCCAGTGTGGGCAATGCATTTTGACATGCATTCCAAAGAAATAATTTAACTTTGGGTAGAGTTCCAAAGTTCCAAAGATGATTCCAGAGTTGAGATTTCATTTGGTAAGATGAAGTTGCCGTGGTTGTATGTGTGCTGGCTGATCTATCTCTAGTGGTGAAATAACCGCCTTTCACTATATAGGACCCTGACTTGTTGTTTATCTAGACCAGTTTATCTTCTGTAGTAGATAGTCTAATAGGAGTTGCAGGGATTTCATTCACTTTTGATCATCAAACAACGACCTTACCATTGGTTCATCCCATTTTCCAGTCCATTGTTCTATTAATGTGGCCACATTAACTGGCTTATTTCTTGTTGCTGAGCTGCCAATAGGTCCACTTTTCAACCATTTATCCTCTCTAATCGAAATTTTCTTTCCATTTCCAATCGAATACATAACATATGGAGATATAGAGTCTCGTCCCAGGATAATGCTTTGCCATCCCCATGAAGGTCGGGAACCTTTTCCAGCTTTCCAAAAATCACATTGTGGATAATAGAGACCCTTCATCACTTGGCTTAACAGGGACTGAGGGTGCTGAGAAATACGCCAAGCATGCTTCTCTAACATAACTTTATTGAAAGCTAGTAAATCTTTGAAGCCAAGACCCCCCTCATCCTTCCTAAGTTTAAGAGTTTCCCATTTTTTCCAATGAACCTAGCAGTTTTGTTACTATTTCTCCACCAGAAATTGGCAATTTTCTTCTCAATAGATTTATAAATTGAAACAAGGATTTTGAAAATGGACATTGCATACTGAGGAATGGCCTGTACCACTGATTTGATCAATATTTTCTTCCCTGTTTTTGACAGCAAATTATCCTTCTAGCTTTCCAACTTCATATTAACTCTGGCTAGAATCCAAGTGAATATATCTTTCTTCGAGACTCCCCAATCCAAGGGAATTCCTAAATACTTCCCTGTTTTCTCTATCTTTGGAACTCTTAACTCAGAAGCCATATTTCTTCTCAAATTCACTGGACAGCTTTTACTAAAATATATTCCCGATTTATTAAGATTAATAGTTTGGCCTGATGCAAAGCAATATTGGTGTAAGATGGCCGCTAGATTTTGACATTCTATTATGGTTCCATTTGAGAAAGAAAATAGAGTCATCTACAAATAGCAAATGTGATAGAGTAGGACAACTACTATTCGGCTTAATTCCTTGAAGTGTACCATCTGCTACAGCTTGGAAATTTCAAGAGGAGGTGGGATGAGCCTTAACAGTACCCCTTGCCACTCAATCCATTGCTGATTATGTTCATAGAGAGGAGGAAGATCGGATTTTTCATCTTTTGGCTAGCCTTCAACTTGAATATGATAATTTCAGCTAACAAATCCTCATGAGCCTATTCTTATTGTCCCTCATCGAAGTTTGTGCCACGATCCAGGCGTTAGGTGATAAATCAAGCATTGACGACTAAGAAAGGAACTACTGAGATTTCACCCCACAACGTCATGACCAATAGATTGGCAGAGGCTATTGCATGATTTGCCAAGGGAAAGATGAAGAAAATCGGTTGCTTCCACTGCGAACACTGTGACCATGACGGTCACACCAAGGACCGTGTTGGTCCTTCATCGGGTCGATAGAGAGAAGGGGCTAGAAGCAAAATTGGCTGCCCAAAATGACCTAATTAACTCGGCTGAATTCAAGGCTAGACTTGAGAGTCTTGCGGATCAATCTCAACAACTTTTGCAAGGCCAAGGGTCAGACATTAAGGCAACTAAATCAATCGGCTCATCTGCTGAATCAAGCCACATGGTACAAACTTCTAATAAGGTGTTATTGACTCAGTTCAAAAATCAACTTGTTATAGACTCGGGTGTCACTGATCATATGTGTAATTCAGATCCTCTTATTACTGTAGCTAACGGAGTGCAGGTCCCGATACAAGGAGTAGGAAAATTTAAGATGTTGTCTAAGAGTTCTAATGCTTTGATCGTACTTGATTAATCTTCATATCTATTGTTTGTTAGTAAGTGATTGAAATAATGGAATTGCGATGTCATTTTTTCTGCTTTTATGGTGTTATTTCAAGATTGCATCACCAAGAGGACGATTGGTGAAGGGAGGCAATAGAGTGGACTCTATACCCCGAGGCATTGAGTGCAATCTAGAGTGCTAAGAAGACGTCGAACTATGGCATAAATGCTTGGGTCACCAGTCCGATCAGATTTTACATACTCTTGATAGATCTTTATCTCATAATTCTAGTTCATGTGATTGTTGTCATTTCGCTAAACAACATAGACTTTCTTTTACTAAGAGTACACATTTTTCTTCAGAATTATTTGATTTAATTCATTAGGATATGTAGAGTGCTCCCATTGAGTTGGCTATAGATATTTTGTCCCTTTTATTGATGATAAGTCTCGTGCTACGTGGATGTATTTGCTCAAAACCAAAAGTGACGTTCTTATTGTTTTTCAGAAACTTTGTGCTATGATACATAATCAATTTAAGACTAACATGAAAGTGTTGCGCACGGATAATGGGACAGAATACACCAATCAAGTATTTCAAGCTTATTTGCACAACTTGGGTATTATTCATCAAATTTCCTATGTTGGGACTCCCTAATAGAATGGCATGACAGAAAGGAAAAATTGTCATCTTTTGGAAGTTACCCGGGCCTTAATTTTTTGAATATGCCAAGAACATATTGTAGTGGCGTCATTTTCACCGGTTGCTATATTATCAATCGGCTCCCTAGCCAAGTGCTTTAATATAAGGTTCCAATAGAAATTTTATGTGGAAGAAGTTCAATGTCTCACATTTGAGGGTTTTTAGCTGTACATGCTACGTTCACTCAACGATGGTTAACTCGATCTACGTGCTTAGAAGTGCATGTTTGTTGGCTATTCTTTAGCTAAATAGGGATAAAAGTGTTACTAGCCTACCACAAAATGTCTCTGTATATCTCGTGATGTTCACTTTGATGAGACCAATATATATTACTCTGATAGGAGCTAACTTCAGGGGGAGTATACCGAACTCTCAACGGATTATGGTAAAGTTGCCTCTATCCTTATTGTTGCTTCACTTGTGGTACCCACGAGTGTACCCACTTCAGGAACAAGGGATGGAGGACGATTAGAACATGATACCGAGCTATAGCAAAATCCAGAGCCAATGGTTAAAACTCACTCTAGGGAAGAAACCATGACAAAAGAATTTCTTGGAGCATCTTCACCACCAGTTCACCGATCTATGAGGATTTCTAGGCCTTCTATTAGACTCTGGGATTTTAGCACATATCACACAATTCAATATCCCACCTAAAATTGTGTCAATTATGAAAAAATTTCTCATCAATTTTAGAGTTTCCTGTCTACTCTTGAAAGTTCAAAAGAACCCAACAATTATAAAGAAGCCAAACATCAATCAGTGTGGATTACAGCGATGAAGGAGGAACTTCGGGCACTTGATAAAAATCACACTTGAGATGTGGTGTGATTACCTGATAGAAAGTGTCTTGTTGGTTGTTGTTGGATTTACAAGATTAAATACAATAGTGATGGCTCATTCAAAAGGTATAAAGCCCGCCTTGTAGTTAAAGGCTACACCCATACCTATGGCATTGACTATAATGAGACATTTGCTCTTGTTGTAGAGATGAATATGTTTGTGTTCTTATGTCTATAGCAGTCAATCGTGGGTGGTCTCATTGTCAAATGGACGTGAAAAATGTATTTCTTCATGGAGACCTTGAAGAAGAAGTGTATGTGGATCTTCCCCCAGGTCATGCCTTGCAACATGAAGAAAGGATGGTTTGCAAATTAAGGAAGTCCATCTATGGATTCAAATGGTCTTCTCGAGCATGGTATGGCAAGCTCAATGGTGCACTTACAAAATTTGGGTTTGTATGAAGAATGGCCGACATATCAATGTTTACCAAGTCTGATGAGGGTGGTATTGTAATATTACTCGTCTACATTGATGATATTGTTATTGCTGGAAGCAATGAATCTGGAATTGAGGCTCTCAAACGGCATCTTCGCCAAGAATTTGATATCAAAGATCTTAGAAAACTGAGGCATTTCTTAGGAATTAAAGTGGCCAGCTCTCACAAGGGTTTGTTTCTGTCTACATTTTGGACTTGTTTAAAGAAACGGGAAAATGGGGGCCAAACCAGCAAATGTTTCGATGGATTACAATATTAAGTTTGCCGCTAATAACACTTCCTTGCAAGCTATGTTGCACAGACATGTTACACGTGCTTCCGTGTCGTGTCCGACATGCCCCGACACGTATCAGACACGTTGACACGCTTGGATACGCTCGGACACGCGTTGACCGCGTGTCGGATTTGTCGACACGTGGTCAACTTTTGTCGACACGTTTCAACACGCGTGTTCGAGGGTGGAAGCGAGGGTGAGGGAGTAGAGATGAGGCCGCGAGCGAAGGCGAGCCTACAATGGCGAGAGATGGCCAGAGAAAGAGTTGAGACTAAGGTGAGGGCCGTGAGGAGGAACTTCACGAGGGAGGCGTGCGTGGGGGAGGGCGGCGTCATTGAGTGGGGTGGCGGTGGCGGCGGCAAGGGGGAGGAGGAGGAGGAGTTTGCGGCGGTGTGCAGCCTCTCGGCACACAAGGACTGCGCGTTTCGCCTTCTTTTCCAATTCTTTTTCACTGAAATTTTTTCTGGGTTACTCCCTTTTCCGCTCCTTTGGCGAATGTTGGTGCTTTTCTTGATCGAGTCTTCGATGCTTTCGGAGATAGGCGTCGTGCGGCGAGGAGGAGGAGAAGAAGGCGCTGCTAGTGCTAGGGTTTTAAGAAGCAAAATAAAAGAATGAAAAAGGGACTTGGAGTTGGTGTGTTGGAGGGAGGGGGAAGTGACAGGAGGGAGGGGGAAGTGACGGGCTGTTAGGTGGTGGGGGAGGGAAAGAAAGTGAAAAAAATTTGGGGGTGGGGAAAGAGACGAGGGAAAAAAAGAGAGTTTGGGCGGGGGAGGGGGTTTTGGGGTGGATTTCGAAAAAATAAAAGTAAATTTGGGACAATGAAATAAAAAAAACCTAGAATCTTACCGAAAGTGTTGAATGATTAGTGTAAATTCATAGTAGGTTTTGGGTAGGAAGCCCTAGTGACGGGGAGTCTACTATGGGCTTCTACACCTTTGTGGGAGGTAATATTGTTACTTGGAAAAGTAAGAAGCAAAATGTTGTTGCTTGTTCAAGTGTTGAAGCAAAATATTTGAGTAATGGCTGCTGCTTCTAGTGAGATGATTTGGCTACAACTTCTTTTTTAGGAATTAGGGTGCAAACCAAGAACGTCACCTACAAAATTGTTTTGTAATAATCAAGTCTTTGTTAATATCCCCTCAAATCCTATGTTCCATGAAAGAACAAAATACATTGAGGTGGACTGCCATTTTGCATGGGAAGAGGTTTTGGACAACACCATTGAAATTCCTTATGTTTGACCCATATTTTCATCAAAGCCCTTGCTAAAGGACCATTTCAAGATATGGTGAATAAGTTGACCTCTGATGATATCTTCGATCCAACTTGAGGGGGAATGTTGACCAAATCGACAGGATTCTCTTATTTTGATAGAAGAAGATTATAGGATATTCTCGTGATTTGGTGTTCTTCCTTGTTCAATTGTTGCCTTGTATATTTCTTGTAATTTAGCAAATAATTATGAACCTTTGTCAATAAAAAGGCAGTCCCTCTCTCAAAGAATTCATAACAAATTTTGAGAGAGGATTTCCGAGGACGTAGGCATACTTAGCTGAATCTCGTTAGATTACATTTGCATTCTTTATCTCTAAATTTATCACTTGCTGTCCTCTTGTAGGAGCCTCATGGCAGAAAATGCAGGGTTTTCCATTGAGGAAGGAAATTCATCTGCTAGTGTCCGGGATTATCCGTGGATCTCAGATGTGTGGACATAGACCACACCTTTGGCTCAACTTCATGTATCGACCTGACCTAACTATTGATGCCCGCATCGATTGGCAGTAGGGCTGTCAATGGATCAGGTCGGGTCAGGTCTAGGTCGGGTTTCGGGTTTATGTTGTTGTTATTTTTTCCCCCATTTTCCTCTCTTCACCTCTTCTTTATGGCCCAATGAATTTCCCATAGGGTTTCTCAGCTAGTTTTAATGGATCAACTCAACCAAATTTTGAAGTATTGTAGTTCATTGTCTCTACTAAGTTCAATAAAATTGAAATTCAACAAAACCAAAAGTGAATGAGGATAACCTACTCTATAAATCCTCCATGATAATAACCTACTTTATAGATCCTCCATGGACACCAATTGAATAGAGTCCTTTGGAACCTTCCCTTCCAGTAAGTTATCATTCAATAGCCTGGAACAAAGAGAGAAGAAAGTTAAGATTTGATAGATTAAAGGGCAATGCTCAAAGTCTCTCGCACACAATAAAAGTAGGACACACAATATATCATGTTATGTAAACCAATTCGAGAAATAGGACTTACACAAGTTGCATATGTCTAATCAATAGACACCTTGCTTTGAACGTTGAGACAAATGCAAATCTTTTGTCTAATCAATCTCTTGAATTGAATAAGAATTGAGGAAGAGCTCAGCAAAAGAGGACTTATGGAGACAACTGTTCCCGGCACTTCGAAAACAGAACAAGCCCAAGTGACTTGACATCCAGGAACACTATCAACAAGATGAAACTACAAAAATGGCCCTCCAAAGTTGCACAGAGAGAGAGAGAGAGAGAGAGAGAACATACAAGTTGTTCCTCTCTTCATGGGCAGCATTTGAAGAACAGAGTGGAGAGACCTGCATGTCCCTCTCTAGTCGACTGTGCATATAACTTGGTAATAAAACATTGTCGAGGAATTCAGGGATTGAGCCAAACCAGATTTCTCCGTGATAGCTTTTGGACTTCTTCCCCATAGCAAGTTCCAGGCACTCCCAATTGTGAATGTACCAGGTGGCGTAAATTTCCGAAGTGCTCAAAATTCGGCATTAAGAATCCACACAAGTGAGCTCAAATCCTAACTCAATCATTAGACCTGGTGGCAGTTGGCCAATGCCAAACTGATTCTTGATTTAAATCCTGGGCCTTTGCTTCAAAGGGCAATGCAGAATCATAGACAATTCTAGCAGGAAAATGAACAAGCAGAGGACCAACAGGATGCCAGTGACCATGCCAAGGGAAAACAGAAGAACCATCACCTATTACGTGTTTCAAATGAGGCCTAAAAACCTCTCTTAAATTTCGAGATTTTCCTCCCAAACATAAGATGCATCAGCTGGGATCTTCAAAGTCCTAAAGAGACCTGTTTTTAAGCTTATAAACTTTTTAGCCAAGCCACCCATATAGACCATGCCTGAGCAAATATCAGCCATAAGCAGCGCATAACACAAGCTTTATTCCACCATTCTAATCTCTTAAGGCGTACTAATCTTCCCTCTTTCTTAGGCAACAATTAATGTGTATCATGACCACTTCTGAAAAATTGGCACACTAAGCAATGTGACCAATTTTGATTGAGCATTGAATATAGTCCATTTATTTAATTGTTCATT
Source organism: Eucalyptus microcorys (assembly GCA_014182515.1). Classification (NCBI taxonomy): domain Eukaryota; kingdom Viridiplantae; phylum Streptophyta; class Magnoliopsida; order Myrtales; family Myrtaceae; genus Eucalyptus; species Eucalyptus microcorys. The sequence continues at coordinate 29,076,997 of CM024570.1, forward strand.
TACACTTTTGCTGCATCATCTAGCGTATTAATTGTATGGATCAATCTTAGTACACCCCGCATTGCTCAAAGACATCCCGGTACTCGTACAAGTAGAGATCTACTCAAGAATGTTGTGTGACTTTTTGAAGCAACTAAACTTGAAGAATATTCACTTCTAACACAAGTTGGCCTCCCACAATGTAATAATTGACAAAAGCCATATTCAAATTAAAGCCATCCATCCAGATCTCTGGCGATGGACCTTTTCGCACAGTGTGAATATTACACGTAACCCTTCCTCCGTGCATGCAGGAGGAATTTATTCCTCCATTTGTAGGTCAGCTTTGATGTTGCCCATCTGAGAGAGAGAGAGAGAGAGAGAGGTTTTGCGTAAGGCATATTGACTCGAGCGATGAGGACCTCCAAAGATGCAATATTCGTGGCTTTAGAATACGATCTTCCTGTGTTACTTTTCAAGATCTCTATAAATGGGTACATTTGGTAGAACTACATGGGCACACAAGCAGCAAAGTAAATTTAAGAAGGAGAGGTCTAACATGAGGATGAGAGCCTTGTTTTGATAGCCAAGGATGACTTGCCTGCTCCGAACTCGATTTCTTCATGCATCTGCGAGTTGATCTTCAGAAACTCATCATACAGTGGAACTAGTTGGTTGCAGGCAGTCTTCTTGGCTAGTCGGAGCATTTCGTCTTTCATGTTAGGTTTCTTCTTCTTGTTTAAGCGAGTCCTCGAGTTATTGAAGTCTCTATCTCCTTTTGGCACTCCATACTGAGGAAGTGAGGCCTTACATGATGAGAAGAGTCTTTTGTTTCGTAGCCAAGAATGACCTGCCTAAAATCTTACAGAGAGCCTTCACTGGAGAAATCTGAATAAGAGCCTTCTGTTTGATCATGCAGGCAGTCAATCTTGGCTAAGCTGACAGTCTCTTCTCGTTCATGCTAGGCCTTCTCTTCTTCCTTGAATATTGTCCTTGGCTTATATGTAACCATTCACCATCCCAATCCTTCGTGTTCTCACCAAGATTGATCCCTTCCCTTTATATATCAGCAATGGCCTAAGTTTCACTTCTTAATAGTTCTTATCATGTCTATGCCTCTTTCTTTCAATTCCATAAGAAACGTTTGACTTGGGATGTAAATGTTGATAAACACATACGAATGGATGTCATATTTTCGAACCATTGAAAGGAACACTAAGTGCATGTGATGTGAACTAAGTATATTCAGTCTCCCAAGTTCCTAAGTTATTTGTGTGTAGAGTGGACTAGTTGACCCGTTACATGGAATCCTCATCAAGTCATGTGTAGTTTTCTACACACACACACATATATTAACATCTTTCTCAAGTTTTGGGTATTAGTTTTCAGCTGATTTTAAGTGTATTAGGCGGGTGTGGAAAGTTAGGATTTGCTATGGACATATTTGAAAATAAAATGACATTTTGATAAATAGAATCACAACGATGATCAATGTGGAAGTGTGAAGTGGTCTATCAAAGGTAAATCTCATGTATGTGGGGGAGAATTACTAAAAAAGTCATAAATATATTACAATTGTGCCGATTCAGTTTTAATTTTTTTTTCTATTTCTCCTAAACCTTTTGCATTTATGTCAATTCAGTCCATCTGGCTAATTTTGACCGGCCGACACTGACGTCGCATTTTTAAAATAATAATTTAGTAATGTTTTGAATTTTTTTTTTATAATTTCTTTCTCAATCATGATCAAGAAATGTCATGTATATAATTGTTCCGAGAGTTTTTATCATAAATTATGAATATCGCCTTCCGATTAATGCATTCAAGAACGTCCATCCCTTTGCAAATTGCAAGTAACTCTAAGCGCAGGTTGGTCCTTCCCAAAAATTGGTTCGCTGATCCTAATCTCATTATTCTATTCTCCCGAGGCTTGAATGGCCGTTCATGGTCATGGCATAGGTAGGTGATTGAAGCCCAATTGAACTAATGTATGATCAATCGGTCCGCATAAATCGGATCTGTTGATAGTGTGAATACGAATTCTCATATAAGACGCCGTCGATGACTTGCATGAAAAACCATTCGTAGTGGATTTGAAAAAAGTAGAACATTTGAATGACGACAATGTCAGTATGTCTATGAACAAAATAGATACGAAATTCACTCTGAGAGCATGTTTCAAAGTTTATGCAATACACCAACTAGGAGTAATGTATGTGATATATATCAAGTTGATGTGGACAAAGTTTAATGAAGTTGGAATATAACATAAAAATTCAAGTTGAGTTCAACTTCATAGTGGTCTATAACTCTATATATTCAAGCTGAACTACACTTGAAGCTCTAAAGAATTTTGTGATTTAGAACACATAAACGTGGATATCCAATTTAAACGACAATTTAACATATTTTTCCAGTTGATTCTCTAGTGGATGGCTCTACCACTCAATTCCTTTTTTTTTTTTTTTTTTTTTTTGTCGGTAGATTTCTAAAAAGAGTTGACGAGTGCTGAACACTATTGACAAATAGAGTTATCTTTACCTAATTTTTGGACAACATATTGGTAAGAGCAAAAATCAGACTTTTAATATTTTGGTGGTTGGTCAATGGTAGACTAGAAATTTTATTTTGGTTGTCGGAGTATTTGTTTCAAAAAGCCCCAATCAGATCTCGGGCTGGCCATCAATGGATTTCAAGTGCTAACAATCTGACGTGGCTCCCAAGTAGAATATTTAGTCATTTGCCACATACGCTTAAATTCCACCAACATGGAGCTCGACACCTAATCGGAGATTCTTTTAAAACCTTGAATTTTCAATTTACAAAAATAAAACCTTATGCCTTTAATCAACTAATAGCCTATCTTTTAGCCTTGTTTCTGTACTTATTTTGAAAAATCGGTACTTTGCAAGATACTTTTATAAAAATATTAGTAAGTTATATTCTCCGATAATTCAGATTTTATTCACAAGAATTCACAAAGCGGGCTGAGCAATCCTGTTTCAAGCTCAACAAAATCATCAATCTAATAGACCCAATCATCAAGACCCCATAAGCAACAGTGTTATGCCTTTTCTATAGAAACCTTTCTTTGAACATTCAAACAAGTTCTAATCTTTATCTCTAATCAATCTCTTGATTTGAGTAGGAATTGAGGAAGAGACTCCAGCAAAAGAGGAAATACGTAGACGACTAGTCCTAGCACTTTAAGTACAGAAAAGAAAAGCACACTTGGAACACTATCAACAAGATGAAGCTGCAAAGTGGCCCTCCAAACTTGCAGATAGAACGAGAGAACATTTTCAAAAAACAACTGGTTCCTGTCTTCATCGGCAGCATTACAAAAACAACGAATGTGGAGAGATCTGCATGGCCCACCGCAGTAACCTGTCTTTTGTGGTACCGTTAGCTAACTAGGCAATAAAAGAGCGTCGAGGACTAGAGGGATTGAAGCAGACCAGCTTTCTCCATGATAACTGTCGGACTTCTTCCTCTTAGCAAGTTCCCGGCGCTCCCAATTCTGAATGAACCAGGTGGAGTCGATTTCCATATTGCTAAACCAGCAACAGAAGGATTTGGCATTAAGGAGCCACACAAGTGAGCTTGAATACTAATTCAATCATCAGACCCCACGGTTGGCCAACGCCAAGCTAAGTCTTGAATCACATTTTGCGCCTTTGCTTGAAATGACAATGCAGAATCATATACAATTCTACTAGGAAATTGAACAAGCAGAGGACCAACAGGATGCCAGTCACCATGCCAAGGGAAAACAGAAGAACAATCACCGCTTGCATGTTTTGAATGAGGTCTAAAAACCTCTCTTAATTTCTAGATTTTCCTCCCAAACATAAGATGCATCAGCAGGGATCTTCAAAATCCAACAAGAGACCTTTTTTTAAGCTTATAAGCCTTTAGTCAAGCCACCCATATAGACCATGCCTGAGCAAATATCAGCCACAAGCAGCCATAATACAAGCTTTATTCCACCATTCTAATCTCTTAAGGCCTTCTAATCTTCCCTCTTTCTTAAGCAACAGGTGTGTCAAGCCCCCTTCTGAAAAACCAGCACACTAAGAAACGTGACAGATTTTACTTGAGCGTTGAATATGGTCCACTTGTTTAAATGTTAGTTTACACTTTCACCACATCATCTGGCGTATCAATTACATGGGCCCATCCTAGTGCACCCCGCGTTGCTCAAAGACATCCCGGTACTCATATGAGTGATCTACTCATGAATGTTGTGTGAGCAGACTTTTTTGAAGCAACTAAACTTGAAGAATATTGACTTCTAACGCAAGTTGGCCTCCCACAGTGTAATAATTGACAAATGCCTTATCCAAATTAAAGCTATTCATCCATATCTCTGGCGATGGACCTTTTTGCAGAGTGTGAATATTACACGTAACCCTTCATGCATGCAAGAGGATCTATTCCTCCATTTGTAAGTCAGTTTTGATCTTGCACGTCTCTGAGAGAGAGAGAGAGAAAGAGGTTTTAGATTAGGCATATTGACTCGACCGATGAGGACCTCCAAAGATGTTATATTCGTGGCTTTGAAATATGATCTTCCTGTATTTCTTTTCAAGAACTCTATAAATAGGTACATTTGGTAGAACTGCATGGACACCAAGCAGCAAAATAAATCAAAGAAGGAGAGGTCTAACATGAGGATGAGAGCCCTGTTTTGATAGCTAAGGATGACTTGCCTACTCTGAACTCAGATTGGTCCATGCATCAGCAAGTCGATGTTCGAAAACTCATCATACGGTCAAACTGGTTGGCTCCAGGCAGTCTCCTTGGCTAGTCAGAGCATCTCTTGTCTTTCATGTTAGGTTTGTTCTTCTTGTTTAAGTGAGTCCTCAAGTTATTGAAGTCTCTCACTCCTTTTGGCAATCCGTACTGAGGAAGAGAGGTCTTTCATGACGAGAAGAGTCTTTTGTTTAGTAGCCAAGAATGACTTGCCTGAAATCTTACAAAGAGCCTTCACTGAAGATGACCATAATTTGAATAAGAAATTTTTGTGATTATGTAGGCAGTCAATCTTGGCTAAGTCGACAGTCTCTTCTCGTTCATGCTAGGCCTTCTCTTCTTCCTTGAATATTGTCATATTCCTAAGTTATTTATGTGTACAGTGGACTAGTTGACTCGTCACATGGAAACGTGGTCAAGTCATATGTATTCAAATTAAACAGTATAGAACAACTCACCATGATATAAAAGATATATATATAACATATTTCACTATTTCTTGACCCAATAATAACTTATAAACTCATTTTAACATCATAAATAGAGACATCACGATAATTGATGTGAAAGTGCAAAGTGGTTCGATCAAAGGTAAATCTCAAGTATACTTTGATATTTTTAACGTAGACTAAGTAATCATTAGGTGAAAGCTGAAGTATGCTTTTGATATTTTCCTCCTATAAGTTTGAAGAAAGAAAAAAGAAAATTGTATGGATGAAGTGTTTACGTACTTACCTAGACTCTGAAATCATTAATGGTCTTTTTAAATCATATACGATTCTTGAGAAAAGCCCCGACAGTCGAAGTCCCCGCACGTAGCAGGAATTCATACAATGAATTCAATCATGTTCGAGAAATGTATATAACATTTGGGAATTCTTGAGAGGGTTTTTTGTAATTTTTGATGTAAAGGTTTACATAATATATTAATATTTGGGACAAAATCTATGATGTAATTGAGATTTCCTAGGAGCCTTTGTAATTGGGTTTTATCTTTAATTACATAAGGAAAATTTGGCAATAAAATCCAAGAAAGAGAAAGGAAATGATAAAGAAGGAGAAAAACCAATTGATAACTCGATTCTAATTTTTTAATAGCTTTATCAGAGATAACATCAAGAAAATGGATAATAGATATAACAATAAAAATCAATGATGAATTCACTATTGATACCACAACACTTTTTGATACAATTTCGATCTTAATTGCATAAGAAAAAGGGTTAGTACCAACAAAATATTTTCACAATATTACAGAATCAGTAAAGTCAACCTCATGAGACAAACTTATAAGTTACAAATTGCCTGAAGCTTCAGTTATAAAAAAAATCAAATGTCTTATAAAACATCTTGTTTTCTACTGAAAGATATGAGACAGAATGTGATATTGGGAACACCTTTTATTTAATTAATCCAACCATTTACTGTCACCAACAAGGGAATTGAAACAAAAGCTTTGAATAAAAAGATTACTTTTGAATTTATCACTAAACCATAGACAAGAAATTTAAACATATTACAAGAGAATTCAATTGCTGAAATTAATTGTCTTATAAAAAGCAAAGAAGAACAACTTCAATATTTAAAAGATGATTTAGAATTCAAAAGGCTAGAACAAAAGTTACTTGAACCAAAATTAAAAGATAAAATTGCTTCTCTTCAAAAACATATTGATCAAAACATATGGTCCACCTTGCCCAATGCATTTTGGGAAAGAAAGAAACATATTGTTGGTCTACCTTATGAACAAGATTTCACAGAAAAAAAAATTCCTACATAGGCTCGTCCAACTCAAATGAATCAATAAGTTTTACAATTTTGCCAAAAAGAAATCCAAGACTTATTAGATAAAAAAAAAAAAAAAAAAACTAATTAGAAAAAGTCAATCATCCTAGAGCTACTCTGTTTTCTAGAGTATTAGATAATATTTTTAATTTTTACTTTGAATATGTTTTAGTTTATATAGATGATGTTTTGATTTTTTATACAATATAGACCAACACTTTAAACATATATCAATATTCATATGATATCACTCTTCCAAACAAAAATTAGATGTTTAGGATATTACATTTCTCAAGGAACTATCATCCCAATGAAAGATCAATTCTATTTGCAAAATATTTCTTGATGAAACTAAAGAAAAAACCCAATTACAAAGGTTCCTAGGAAGTCTCAATTATATCATAGTTTCTTTTTTCCAAATATTAACATATTATGTAAACCTTTACATAAAAAATTATAGAAAAAGCCTCCATCATGGACATCGGTTTACACTAATATGATCAAACAAATCAAAACCCATGTTAAAGAAATACCTTACCTTTATCTAGCTGATTTTTCTACTTTTAAAATTTTAGCAAAAGATGCTTCAAATATAGATTATGAAGGTATTCTAAAACAAGTTAAAAAGAAAAAAGAATAGATAGTATAATTAATTTCTAAACATTGGAACCAAACCCAACAAAATTACTCTACCATCAAAAAAGAAATATTAGCCATTTTTTTAGCAATATCCAAATTCCAATGTGATCTTTTAAATCAAAAGTTCTTATTGCATATTGATTGTAAATCGGCTAAAGAAGTATAATAAAAAATATTTATTAAATATTGCTTTAAAGCAAGCTATATTATATGTCTTTGATTTCAATATTAAATTTATTAATGGATTTTCAAATTATTCGCCTGATTTTCTGATGAAAGAATTTTTGCAGGAAAAACAATGTTAAAGTCCAAAAAAGACAAAGGCCAAACCATTGCCGAAACCTCATAATCATAACCCTAATCACCAACTGTAAATCGGCTCCAAGTTTGATTAAACATAATGAAAGCTCAACAATCACCACCACTATTACTATCATCACAATCACCTCAGCAGTTGCAAATATGGTTATATCTAATCAAAGCCCAACAAACACCATTACTACAATCAATACCCCCCCGATCTTACCCTATATCTATCTTCACTACCCACACAAGCAAAACTAGAAATTGCTACGTCACAACCACACAAGCCACAAACTAGAGCACAAACTCAAAAATCACTATCATTATCTTCTCCAATCAAAACTTGGGTAGACATTGCTAAAAAAATCCATCAAAACAAATTGAGATCACTCTAAACCCATTATCATTGGTCTCTCCTAATCGAAATGAATCGCAATCACTTAAAGGATAACTAGTAAAATTGTCATAAAACCGCCCCCTTCCTCTATGATAGCAAAACCATTTACCTCAACTACTTCTATAATAAATAAATAAATAAATAAATAAATAACTATTTCTATAATAACATCACAATCTTCAATCAAATCATAATTTATCATTAAAAGCCAATATCAAGACCTCATGATAATTGAAAGAGAATTTCACCATGAAAATCCAAAAGTTTATGCAAAACGTGTTTTCTTAGAAAATTAACATTACCCACCAACTGATCTGTCGAAACTACAAGCCTACTATGAATAAATCCTTGTTAAAGCCAAGTTTGTCATATTTAAACATTTTGCATCATCTGAAAACCCAAATAATATCACTCATTCAACAGCCAAAATCCTCCAGGTCATACTACTAGAAATGTGAAAACCTAATCGTCATACTCAATTACGATTCGAAATCAGATTAACCACCAAATTATCATATCTACCAATTTTCACTTATTGGGATTACTAGGAAGCTTGGTCGAATGTTTTTTTCTGCCAAAATGAAGATGACCATCACACTTGGCTTTTTATTTCAAAACATATTTCAACACTAAACAATTACCTTTTTGTTCCAAAAATAGTAGAGTCACTTTGGCCCCATCATTGAAATATTACTTCTACAATTTAAAACTAGCTTGAAAATCTTTCACACCAATTTCAAATCGACCAATCATGAATCAAAATTTTCAAATCTCATGCATTTTTCATTAATTTCCAAGTTTCCAGGGTAATTGCCTAGGAATTTGATTATAATAAGGCCCCTTACTCTTCATATATCCCGCATCTACTTAGGAGATTCAAAACTAAATTGTGGTACAATTGCAAATTCACAAACAAACCTTTCCGAAAAATCAGTTCTAAATTGATTAAATCGGCAAAATCACAAATCACATGATCACAAAGTTATTAAATTTTTTCAATAAAAATCACTAGCCCAGGCCCATTTGGCTGCCATTCAATTACCAGAAGAATATCACATTGAATTGGCAAAAATCATGTCGAAATTACCAATCACCAAGTCCAAGTTTCTCTGATGATGATCAATCCCATCATGGTGCCAATACAAATGAAGATGATTGCTATGGCATCAACCTGTCAAATGAGGATAGAGACCAATAGAGGAAATTACTAATTACTAAAAAAAGAGACAAAGACCGAAGAAGACAAAAATGATTTTTTTTTTTTAAGAACACCATCATTTTCCATTTGAAGAGAAAAATCTGAAGATGCTACTACCTTGAAGATGCTGTTGCTGAAGATTCGTTCAAGACTTTAAAAAAAAAAAAAAAAATTACTGTTCACTTCGTTGAAGCTTGTTAAAGTTTTGCCTATAAAAGGGAGAGTAGGATAAGAAGGAAGGTATCACTTGCTTTTAGTTCACTTGCGCTCTTATGATCTTGCCTTCTTTTATCCTAAAAACCTCCTTTGATCACAACCCTTTCATTTTACCCTTTGATCACTTATATCCTCTTATAATCACTTTTCAAGCACTTGTAATCACCCCTTGATTACTTGTAATTACTTCTTCAAGATATTTCCAATCACTTGTAATCATCTCCAATTATTTGTATTAATTGTCAATAATATAACGAACCAAGTTTTGGTTGGTATTATCAATTCATATTATTAGTCTTCTTTTACTTGTGCTTTAAGTGGGATCTCTACTCGAGCACGGGCTACCGCCCTTGTAGAAGGTTACATTTTCTTTTACTACGCATATCAGTAAGATCTCTGCTCGAATGCAAACTACCGCCTCTGCGTGAGATCACATTGTTAATTTAATTACTTTCAATTACATTTCATATCATTTTATGATTGAAATCATGATTAGCTTAATTTTCGTCTATACTTCATTTCTTCACTTTGTTAATTTCTTATTTATTATCACCATAACTCTTGAATTAATATACTTCATATTAGATAACTTCATAGAATTCGCAAATTTCTACTATTATATCAGAGATATAGAACCTATAGAATTTTTTCACATAATAACTAGATCAAACAAACATAAACGTTTAGATTGGATCACTAATCACTTAACAATTGTCTATATATATTGAAATAACTCTATGTTCATTTCTTATCCTTTCTATAGAATCCCAAATCCTGAGGGCTATACATATATATAATTGTTCAGAGAGTTTTTATTATAATTTTTTAATTTCGTCTTCAGCTGAATGCATTTAAGAAACTCCATCCCTTTGCAAATTGCAAGTAACTCTAAGCGTGGGCTGGTCCTTCCGTAAGATTGGTTCATTGATCCTAATCTCATTATTCGATTCTCTCAATCGAAGGAGACTTGAATCACATAGGTGATTGAAGCCCGATTGACCTAATTTTGGATTGATCGGATCCGCATGAATCGGATTTGTAGATAGTGTGAACACGGATTCTCATATGAGACATTGTCAATGACTTGCATGAAATATCATTCGTAGTGAATTTGAAAAAAATAGAGTATTTGGATAACGACCATGTCAATGTGTCCATGCATGGAATAGATGCGAAGTTCACTCTAAGAGCATGTTTTAGAGTTTATGCAATACACCGAACATTAGCGACGTTTGTGATATATATCAAACTGCGGTCAGAGTTTGATGAAGTTAGGATAGATGGGTACATAAAATTGAAGTTGAGTTCAACTTCAAAATAGTCTATACTTCAAGCTGGAACTGGACTTGAAGCTTAATAGATTTTGTGATTTAGACCATGGAAGCGTGGATAACCAATTTAAAAGACAATTTAATATTATTTCTTCGGTCGATTCTCTGGCGGACGGTTTTACCATTCAATTCCAAAAGTTCAATTTTTTCTCTTTTGTGTTGATAGATTTCTGAAAATTGTGATGATTGCCGAACACTATTGATAAATAGAATTATCTTTACCTAATTTTCGGACAACATATTGGTAAGAGCAAAAGTTGGACTTAATATTTTGGTGGTTGGTCAATTGTAGACTAGAGGTTTTATTTTGGTCTTCGGAGTATTTGTTTCAAAAAGCCCCAATCGGATCTCGAGCTTAGCATCAATGGATTTCAAGTGTTAAAAATGCGACATGGCTCCAAAGTAGAATATTTGGTCATTTGCCACGTACTCTTAAATTCGATTCATAAGGGAGCTCAAGATGTGATTGGAGATTCTTTTAAAATTTTGAATTCTCATTTAACCATTTTAAATACCTTACATCCTTAATCAACTAATAGCCAAACTCTTGTTTATGAACTTATTTCGAAAAATTGGTACTTTGCAAAGATACTTTTATAAAGATATTAGTAAGTTCTATTCTCCGATAATTCAGATTTTATTCACAAGAAATCACATAGCAGGCTGAACAATCCTGCTAAGAGCTCAATACAATCATTAAAGTCCCCAGTAGCAACCCAGTTTTATGCCTTTCTATAGACACCTTTCTTTGAACATTCAAACAAATTATAATCTTGATCTCTATTGAATCTCTGGATTTGTGTAGAAATTGAGGAAGAGCTTCCAGCAAAAGAGGAGTTATTAGATGACTATTCCTAGCACTCCAAGTACAGAAAAGAAAGGCACAACAAACGGGGGGATGCCTTTCCTCTAAAGACAGAAAAAGCCAACTGTAGTAACCAAAATGAAGCTGCAGGAACACTATCTACAGTATGAAGCTGCAAAATGGCCCATCAATCTTGCAGATAGAAAGAGAGAACATCTAGAAAAAGAAAGCGGTTCCTGTCTTCATCGGGAGCATTACAAGAACAACAAATGTGGAGAGACCTGCGTGGCCCACTGTAATAACCTGTCCTTTATGCTAACTAGGCAATTAAACAGTGTTGAGGAATAGAGGGATTGAACCAAACCAGCTGTCTCCATGATATCGTCTGGACTTCTTCCTCCTAGCAAGTTTTGACGCATTCTTGTTAGTTAATGTACCAGGTGGAGTCGATTTCCGACTTGCTTGATCAGCACCAGAAGGATTCGGAATTAAGGAGCCACACAAGTGAGCTCGAATCCTAACTCAGTCATCAGACCTTGCGGTTGGCCAATGCCAAGCTGAGTCTTGAATCACATTCTGCACCTTTGCTTGAATTGACAATGCAGAATCATAGACAATTCTAGCAGGAAAATGAACAAGGGAGGACCAACAGGATGCAAGTCACAATGCCAAGGGAAAACAGAAGAACTATCACTTGTTACATGTTTCAAATGTCGTTTAAAAACCTCTCTTAGTTTCAAGATTTTCCTCCCAAACATAAGATGCAGCAGCAGGGATCTTCAAAGTCAAAAACGAGAACCGTTTTTAAAGTTTATAAGCCTTTAGCCAAGCCACCCTTATAGACCATGCCTTGAGCAAATATCAGCCACAAGCAGCCATAATACAAGCTTTATTCCACCATTATAATCTCTTAAGGCCTATTAATCTTCCCTCTTTCTTAGGCAACAATTTAGGTGTATCATGAACCCCTTTGAAAAATTGGCACACTAAGCGATGTAACAGATTTTGCTTGAGTATTGAATATGGTCCACTTATTTAAATGTTCGTTTACATTTTTGCCACATTGTCTGGCGTGTCAATTATATGGGCCATTCTTAGTACACCCCACATTACTCAAAGACATCCCGGTACTCATACCAGTAGAGATCTACTCGTGAATGTTGTGAGAGAAGACTTTTTTGAAGCAACTAAACTAGAAGAATATTGACTTCTAACGCAAGTTGGCCTCCCACTGTGTAACAATTGACAAATGCTGTATCCAACTTAAAGCCATTCATCCATATCTCTAGCGATCGACCTTTTTGCACAGTGTGAATATTACAAGTAACCCTTCCTCCATGCATGCGTAAGGAATTTATTCCTCCATTTGTAAGTCAGCTTTGATCTTTCTCATATGAGAGAGAGAGAGAGAGAGAGAGAGAGAGAGAGAGAGAGAGAGGGGGTTCTAGATGAGGCATATTTGACTCGATCGACCAGGACCTCCAAAATGTCATATACACGGCTTTGGAATCTGCCTTTATTCCTTTTCAAGCCCTCCATAAATGGGTGCATCTAATAGAACTAAATAGACACACAAGCAGCAAAGCAAAAGAAAGAAGGAGAGGTCTAACATGAGGATGAGAGCCTTGTTTTGATAGCCAAGAATGACCTGCCTGCTCCGAACTTGATTCCTCCATGCATCACCGAGTTGATGTTCGGAAGCTCATCACAATGGTCGAACTAGTTGGTTCCAGGCAGTCTTCTTGGCTAGTCAGAGCATCTCTTGTCTTTCATGTCAGGTTTCTTCTTCTTGTTTATGCGAGTCCTCAAGTTATTGAAAGTCTCTCACTTCTTATGGCACTCCATACCGAGGAAGTGAGGCCTTGCATGATGTTAAGAGTCTTTTGTTTAGTAGCCAAGAATGACTTGCCTGAATTCGTTCAAAGAGCCTTCGCTGAAGATAATCATGAATCTATATATGAAGCCTCGTGCGATCATGCGGGGAGTCATTCTTGGCTAAACTTGACAGTCTCTTCTCGTTCATGCTAGACCTTCTCTTCTTCCTTGAATATTGTCCTTGGCTTTCCTCTATGCTATGTTTCGTTGATTGCTAAGCCCAAGAAGGTTTGTGAAATTCCTTGGTTTCGTAGATTGATTTAGAAAAAAAAAAAATATTTTTTTAAATTATTGATTATATCACTTTAAATAATAAGTTAATAAAAATATTTTCATTATCTATGACAATTTATGTCCAAATATTTTTGTAGACGATGCATATATTTTTTGTTCATTCATTTTTATAAGTGATATAAGCGATCAATTTTAGGAAAATATTTTCCAAATCATTCATTTTTTTTCGAAACAAGTGCACCTTAATTCAACGACAAAAAAAAAAATAATTAATCCTATCTAGTATGAAAAGAACCGCTCGCAAATGTATGGCATTTTGATGAAAATTAAATAATTTCTCTGCATATTCGGTGCGAATGAAGATGGAATGAGAAATCAACTATTTGTTTCATGCAGTCTCTGGTCGTAGTTCACATGACATTCAAGAAAGAAATCTTATGCATCATCGGTATCCCACGTGGCATCAATGATAAACTTTATAAAATTCAAAACAATGCCTTTAAATAGTTGTGATGCATAATTGTCTTCTTACCGGAGTGATCGGCCCGAAAAATGCTCTGACTAGCCAGTCTCCTTGGCTAGTCAGAGCATCTCTTGTGTTTCATGTCAGGTTTCTTCTTCTTGTTTAAGCGAGTCCTCAAGTTATTGAAAGTCTCTCACTTTTTTATGGCACTCCATACCAAGGAAGTGAGGCCTTGCATGATGTTAAGAGTCTTTTGTTTAGTAGCCAAGAATGACTCGCCTGAATTCGTTCAAAGAGCCTTCGCTGAAGATAATCATGAATCTGTATATGAAGCCTCGTGCGATCATGCGGGGAGTCACTCTTAGATTGTGCGTGTCCTTCACTATCTTGGCCAGACGGTCGCAAATCCCTTGCACGTGCCTGCCGACTCGCAGCGGCATGAAATGAAATGAAACGAAAAGAAAATTAATCAAAATTGAAGCCTGAAATGGAAAATACAAAGAGGAAGGGGAAAAAGCGAGACCGTGGCTAGAGAGGACTCATCGTCGGGGATAATCGCCTCGCCAGCGGACGTGGGCTCAGTGGAATCGGCCGCTCTTGCGACGAACGTGAGCTTGCGAGTCGCGAGACCGAGATGGGCGGCCACAATCGGGCGTTGATGGTGCGGGTGGAAGAGAGGGAGCGTAGCAGTGGCCGCAGATGCTGAACCGACGGTTGTGAGTGCAGGCGACAGAAGCTCCGTCGGAGATCCTACCGCGAAGTGAAACCCTAGAATGCGAGGAGCAAAGAAGAGGGCGGTGGTGGAGTCGACGAGAAGGTGTAGTCGTGGACGGTGGTGGAGTCGACAAGAAGGAGAAGGCACAGTCGTGAGTCGTTGAAGAAGAAGGCGGAGTCGACCAGAAGAAGGCACAATATGTGTTTGGCCTTGGGTAAGATGAAAACATGTTTATCGCCTTGTTTGGAACTTTGGAGTTAATGTGTTCCGGGTCAAACAATGTTCCGACCCTGACCGGACCCAAAATATATTTATTTGCTTGTTTTATATATGTTACCCGAACAATATTAAAATCTAAACATGTATTATACTTGTTTTGTGTTCGGGTCATGTTTGGGTCGGGTCGGGTCGGGTTGTGGCAGAATTGCAATCGGAGGTTAGACTTACTGGACCGGCTACTCGATGAGGATTGTATGAGGCGTATTTGCAACATTCATTTACATTCCAGCTACTCACTCTGCAGAAACCGAGTCTGATGTGATTGGGGAAAAATGGGTACAAAAACGTTCCGTAAAAGAAGAGGAAGGCCTATCTTTGTAAACAGCTGCCTCGATTTGCAAATGCATCAGGCGAGTTATGGAACAAGATGTCATGGAGTTTAAAAACTCATGAGAGAACAGCAAGTATTTTCGGTGGCATCTAGCAGTAGAGGCCGCCTTCAACGATGCATACTGGCAATGCCGCCAATATGCCTGCTCTGTGAAACGACGACGAATCTTACGGCGTTCGGCGGGGTGGTGGTTTTGCGGTCGAACCGATTCGAGAAACGGATATACCCGCCTTCTTGAATGCCCTTCTGTTCCCTGTCGATGGCTTTCCTTCTGGCTTAACATTCGCATCCTATTTACACTCTGCTTTAGGTACCGAAAGGTTCAAAGAGAACAACTTCTCCCAAAACTCTTATGAACGATTGATGAGAAACCCTTCTCTCCCTCCAACATCTACTAACCATGGAAATCAAAATCAGCTCAGTTCACTCTCCTCACCAAACAAACTGACCTTGCTTAATTTCCGCTGGCGGCATAAAGTCCTCGACCGACAACCCCCACACGTTGAAGTCCACCTCCTCGATCTTCCACGTCTCCTCGATCTCCCGCTTGTGGTTCGCTGACTGCTCGCCGTACCTGATCACCGTCACGGTGGTTTTCCCCCGGTGCGCAATGTTGACCCCATCCACGTACCTGTACTCCTCCATCACCGACTCGGTGCTCGTCTCCCAGAAGACGTCCGCGTCCTCGCCCTTGGCGGTCTTCATGCGGAGCAGCCGCGAGTCCTCGAACTGTATCAGGAGGCCCGACCGCTGGCTGAAGTAGCCCCAGATGGTGTGGTGGATGATGTCAAAGTTGGGGCCGCTCTGCACCTCCCGGAGCGCCGGGCTTGTCTCCAGCTTGAGGATGAAGCAGTCCTCGTCGTTGATGATCTTCTCCCCGATGCACATCGCATCTAGGAACAGGTTGGCCGTCGATCTAGGATCCAATCCCTTCGCACAAACAAGTGAAATACCATGGTTAGGATCATCGCAACGCAACTAGGATAGGAGAAAAACTAGGTATGGACATGAAATTATGTCCGCTGTACAAATTATTCACTGTAGATTGTTGACATTAATCTGTCCTATATTGCACAATCACTGTCCAAAACGTCATGAAAAACAATCTGTACCTGAAGGAATCGCCGCAAGGGCCGAGGCGGCCCTTTCGAGACCGGCGTCTGCTGGTTCGAGGAGTGCCGCCATGAGAGCTTGCCGTTGCTGCCGCAGCTGACCTTGCAGCCCGAGACGACAAGCTCGAGGGTCCAGAGGTCGGGGTTCTTCTGCCACAGCACGAACCCCCCAGCCTCCTGCGTGCTCCGCGTCTCCACGCTCTCGTCCCCTTGGTGGAACTCCGACGCGCTTATCTTCACTTGGCCAGTCGCGCACATGCTGTGCACCGCGTTCACCGCCGCCTGCCCTCCCGTCGCCGCTACATACTGCTGTACTATGTACTTCGCCGTCGACGCTTCCTGCAAAATGATGTACAGGGGTTAGGATGTGAATCAGGATGCACGAGATCGTATGCGACAGTGAGATTTTCACATAAACCCGACTCGCGAAATCAACGAGTAAACTCGACTTGGCTGTGATCAAGGATCGTGGTCTAGTCCTCACACACGAGATGATCTAATGCCATGGGAATAGTCACGTTCTCAATGGAAAGTCCATTAATGTATAACACGGTTGTACCATTATTTGATCTCTGTGATGGAATATGATTGAATAGACAATGTCGCACTTGCTTATGTCACCATTAAAATGATTGGAATAAAAGGTTAGGTCACATTGCTCGATTGAACAAAATTTCATTTCACGTGTCAATGTGTTGCGTTGGTATCTCCAAACGACCAATCTAATCAAGTAGATAAATAGAGAGAAAAAGGTTCTCACGTACGATGGAGCAATCGCGAATGGGGCGGTTGACGGGGTGGGCGAGCTGGACCTGGAGTGGGATGAGGGGCGACCCCACGAGGTAGAGGAGGAAGCGGAGCTCGTTGATGCGGGCGGCGATGACCGGAGACGACCACTTGTCGGACGTCTGGGCCTTCATCCACGTCAGCATGTTCTGCATCCGGAGCGCGACGCTGCTCCCCATGCTCGTGAACATCTCCTCCGGGATCGGCACCTCCAGCACCGTCTCGAGGCTGTCTTCCCGGTCGACGTTCGGGCACAGCCTCCTCATCAAACTCCTTTGCATGTGTAACCTACCCCCGGAATCGAAACCTCCCCGGAAAGAGGAATCAACAAAAGAAGAAGAGGAAGATGACGACGGAGGGGGGGGCGGCCGCGATGATTTATGATTATATGGAAACGGGTTCAATGATGCAAAACGAGAGAGACGGAGGGAGGAGGAGGTTATGGTGTTTATGTATGTACGCATGTACGAGAAACGAAGTCAAAGGTGTCTATGGTGGGTGAGGGGGACATTGGAGAATTTGCTTTGTTTTGATTTTGGCTTTTTGGTGCTTTGGAGGCTGGCCTTGGTCGTAGGTGTCGTGTGGGCACGATTTGTTCTTGAGGGAGTTACTAAATTTGGGGGGTCCAATTAATCCGTTTTTTTCTTTTCTTCTTTTCTTGTTTTTTTTGGAAGAATTTCACTTTGCATAGTTAGAATTGGACTGTTTTTCGAGAATTTCACGGAGATATCGAGTTGACTTTAGTTGGGGTGGTCATACATCTAAAAGCGCTCAACCAATGTCAATGAATTTTAACGGTTTCTTCAATTGCTTTGAGATGATTGAATGATTATTAAGACAAGCGAGTACGGGTGATCCAAAATAAAAGAGTTACCTTTGTCAAGATTTGCATCACGGCTGCGCTATCTTAAGACATAATCGTCAAATTGATTTGACGTGGAAGAGATGGAGCGTTCCATGAAATGAAAGCTGGTTTTTAATGAAGTCTTGAAATTAGAATAAGAAAAATGGGAGTCCGAGCATATTCAAATTCTTTGCAAATAAAGTTGCGTGAATAATACAAATTGTCATGATTTAATATTACATTTAATTTGCAAAAAATAAATATTTGTAATTTTTTAAAAATAATTAATCGATAAAAAATATCTTCATTACAACCGTTTATGTCTGAAAATATTTTTGTTTATGATATTATTTATTTATTTATTTTAAAGAAATATGAATTATTGTTTTTATGAAAATATTTTTTAAACTATCTATTTTTATAAAATAAATAGAGCTTGAGCGATGAAATTTTTCAAATTAAATATTCTAGATGTGTTGATCGTTCAGGACCTCTGCCTTTGACTTTCGTTTGCTTCAACAGTGGTGACAGGAGTGAAGATGCATGAGAAAACCAAATTCACCCTTTTCAAGAATAGGCTTACTATTGAGAACATAGTTGATTTGACGACACAAACTCCTATATATTTTCTATTTTATTTTCAAAGAAAAAACCATTGGAGGATTTTCTCTCCTTTGTTCTGTTTATAGGTCGAGCACGAATAAAAACCATTGTCGGTGCTCGAGTTAATATAATATGTTTTTCTTGCTCTATATCCGTTTATACCTTCTATCCGTCTTACATTTAAGTGATCCCAAGATCCGGACGAAAATCCAAATAAACTTTTTAATGACTTGCTTAGGTTCGATTTTGCCTATAGTCGAGGACGGATGAAATCAACATGAAAATCAAATGAGCCATTAAATTAGATAGGACTTACATGATCTAATAGTTCATTTGAAGCGTGTTGACATATGTTTGGATTACCCAAAAAAATGCTCATCGACAAATATGTTGTTTGGAGTTGATAGAAAAACTGAACACATTCATTAGGGAAGATCCCCAAAAGAGATCTCAAGTCCAAAACTGAATACATTTATTATCATATTCAATTGGACTCACATTCACTCAAAAGTTTAAACTAATGAATTATAGGACAACTAGAAATATTAACTATTTTCCTAACACAATTAATGCATATATCTCAATGATCTCTTCATCACGTGTGAGTTGACTATTATCTTCATTTATAGTTTTGTTTCTCCAAATCAAACCCTATAGGTTGCCATAGGGACCACGTCCATCACTTGGAAACCGGGTTGGTTACTATTTATTCCTTGAGATATTCACTAAACATTGGAACAAATTATGGGCCCACCAATATATCATTGGCTCTGATATCACTATTACCATCTGTTGGGAGGATACAACAAAAGCGCGAAAACTGCATTGGTCAACAGATCCATTCTTTGATATATTAATCGAATATAGAAATTGGAATGCATAAACCCGATACTTCCACGTGTGGAGATCTTAACATATTTAGTTGAACTTACATTCATTCAAATATTCAAACTAATTAGTTATGAACTAACTTGAATATATTAACTATTTCACACCATATCAATTATTTGATGTGAAACTTTTCAAACACAATTTTGTATCTCAACATATGCCATTGCCAAGTATGAGAATTGATTAATGACTTTAGGGCTCAAGACTTTAATCGGTGAGAATATGAGGCTCAGGCGATCTCCACTCCTCTCTCTTCCGCACCCCCCCCACCCACCCCGCGCTCTCCTTTTCTTTGCGAGAAATACTCGACACACTGAACAGCACATCAAGATCGAGACACTTAAATTATCTCGTGGGATATGAACGGATCTTTTGATGATCGGGTTTGAAACATGAGATGGTGGATTCGTTTGACATCCAATATGACAGCATCACCATCTGATAAATCAATCTTTGTGGACTTTCCCAGGATGGATAGTAAATCTTCTATGGCACACACCTATCTATGTGCTCATGTTGCTACTGCAACTTTAACCAAAGGAAAACGAAGAAACCACCTCACTCTTTATGGAGCCATAGGAGCCATTTACTAAAGCACTGGCCCGGAAAGTAAAGAAAAAAAGGGGAAGGGGCAGAAAACCTAAAGCTCATCTCAATCAAGGCCCTCAAATGCAACAAGCAGTTTCAAAAATTCAAAACCGACCCAAACGACAAGTGGTCAGGTTTCAGTCATGAGCCATGAGATTTAGTAGACACAAGGCAAATCTGACTGACTTGGGTGTGATCAGAGGGCCAGAACAGTGGAGACACAGAAGAATAAAAAGCCAGAAAAAGCCTTTTGACAAGCACCGCCAAATGACCATTGCCTCTTCAAAAGGAACGGAAAAGAGAAAAGGAGGGAAAGGACAATTGCCTGCACAAAATGATTTTGTTTCCTTGGATGCTCCCCACCACATATTTCCTCCACATCTTGATTGCAAAAGAGGAGGAGAAAAGCTTCTTTTGGATTGACTTCTCAATGCTGTCTTCTTCACCTCTCCTTTGAAGAAAGAATCTCGTCTCTCCACATTTTCAAAAGCCAGGTCCCTTTTGGGTTGTCCCAAATTTTGGCTGTTGAGTTGTTGATGCTAGGGTTTGGGGAAATTAGAGGAGTGATGAAAGGAGCGGCCTTTTGGCTTCTCTCTTTTTGACTGCCCCCGCCGATTCCGAAAGCTTTTAAAAAAGAGAGTGATTTGAGGAGCCTCGAACAAGGGAAAAACGGTAAAATGGAAGTAGAGTGATGTTTATAAGTACCTGATTCATGTGAGTTTAGTACAAGGGAACAGCTCGATAAGATGAGTCATTAGGTTCAGCTTAGGAATAGGACCGAAGTGGCATGGACCAATCGATTTCAAAGTCGATTTTAGGGAGAACGTGTTCAGCTTCAGGTTCCACGAACCCATAACTGACCTTTACTTTGTCCGGCTCGTGGTTTCAAATTTTGGGAACCAAGCCTGAGAGTCACAAGGTCGATTCTTGATTTTAGGCTAAGAACTGACTCGCCTTGAAACCAATCATCCCTAGATCAAATTGATTCCATTTAGAGCTTGTTGAATCAAATGACTCTTATACATAATTGAGGATCTCTTACTTGCTTTGCGCAAGTTGAGATGTCATTTTGGAAATGAACCACTATTATATAATCAAAGGGAAAATTGTCTAC
Source organism: Eucalyptus microcorys (assembly GCA_014182515.1). Taxonomy (NCBI): domain Eukaryota; kingdom Viridiplantae; phylum Streptophyta; class Magnoliopsida; order Myrtales; family Myrtaceae; genus Eucalyptus; species Eucalyptus microcorys. The sequence continues at coordinate 29,098,240 of CM024570.1, forward strand.
AAAATCCTAAATGTATTGCACTTTTATTAATTTAGTCTTAAACTTTTCAATTGACAAATGAGTTCATTCGGTCAACTTTAATTGCAGCATGGCTGACGTTGAAGTGGATAATTTTTTTAATTATTTTTCTTCTTTCTTTTCCTTTTCTTTTACTATGTTTGGCGAGGGCTAGCAGCAAAAGTGTATTAGGTTTAAGATTTTTTGGGTAATTTTTCCCATAATCAAAAGCATATTACTGCATCCTTCAGTATGAATTTTGAAAATAGAAGAAGCGAATTTAATCTTTATTTTATGTTGTCACCGGTGTATTTACCTTTTCGTGGATTGTTCGTGAAAATTAGCGATCCAATATATTTGGGGAGCAAAACAAGAATATTCTTGTGGAAGCTAGAGCCCCATCTTTAACATATTAATATATACAGAAACCGATTCTTTCAATGCCAAGAAAAATTGTCATTTCATGATAAAATAATTATTACCGACTAAACATCTGACATATCGCCATAAAAAAGGTAACGCGAGGCACCAGGGGGGATTAATATGTATAGAGGACGATATAGTCTTCTAAAATTGAAATTTTTAGCTTTTACAAGATATTCGATAAGTCTAAATGAAAAAAAAGAAGAAGATATTTAATGAGAAAAAAATTAGTTTGAGAGAAAATTTTAAATAAGAACTTGAAATGCTCTTATTTTCTTAAATAAGCATCAATCTCATATAAGGGTTTGAGTAGCTATGATAGTTTCAAATAAGAACTCAACCTCGCTGATCGGCTAAATATTCCAAACAATCAAGGGCATTTTCTTCACAAGATAACTTTAATTTATTTTTTTATCTTTCTTTTTTCTCTTTTCTTTTGTTTCCTTTCCGATGAGGGCTTGACGACCCTCGCCGATTGCAAGAAGAGCCTACAAGCGCTCGCCGGCTATGGGTGAGGCGACCGATCATCGCCTATGGCTTTCAAGGTGGCCTCCCTCAGGGGCGAGGGTTGCCTTACTTGGGCAAGGGCGACCCTTGTCCAACTCTTTTCAGGCATCGCCCGTGGCCAGCCATCCTTAAGATTGGCCACTAGCGAAAAAGGAAGAACAAACCAGAAAAAGGAAGAAAGAAACAAAGAAAGAAAAGAGAAGGAAAAAATGAAAAATTTAAAAAAAAAGAAGAAGATAAAAGACAAAAATGCCTTTGATCAGTTGGAAAGTCTAAGTCTTTATTTGAAATTGACATAAGCACTTCAGATTTTTATTTGAAATAAAATATACTTTATATTTTATTTGAGAATATGAGAGTACTCAAGTTCTTATTTGAAATAAAATTTACTTTAGACTTATATTTGAGAAAATAAAAACATGTTAGGCATTATTTAGGATTTTCCCTTAATTCGAGCATGACCAATCCGTCTTGACTATTAATATGATGAATATGAAATGGAGCTCACATCATCCGACAGGTTTGATCATGTGATTCATGGTAGACAGATCTATACATTGGAGAAACCTTCATATTTATATTTATAGCACTGCAAATGCATGGTACGCAAAATCTGCAGATAGATTCCGGATCATGCATCATGGTGCAGGGTTGGATTGGAGCAGCTCTCTGTTGGGGACTTTCCTGGATTTGGCTTCCCTCCAGAAAGATTATGGAGGGATGAGGAATCGGCAGAACCCTTCATGCTTACAAACGCATGCAATCTTTTGGCCGGGTGTCTGATACAACAGGACCTGCGATCATATCTAGTTGCATCAAATAAGGACTAGCTCGTCTCTGCATGCTTTTTGCTGTGACACACCAGATAGACTGGAGAGATCTTGTTGCTGCTTTCAGGTGCCTGACTCGTGTCAGCAAGGAGGAAAGAATCATTTTCTTTTTGATGGAAAAGGATGGTTTTGGAAAAGAGAGGTGCGTTTAGGATTCCTTTTTCATTAATTGTCATTGAATTTTTTCTTTTAATTTACAGGTTATTTTGTTTTTTCTCCTAGATCGTCCAATCTTATGTCCAAAATGGGCCTAATACGCTAAAAAGTTGTCTCATAAAAAATCATAAACTTTCACTTAAGTTCTTAATTTGGCCTTGTTAATCCTTCATCCAAAATTTCTTTTGATGATTGAGAGATGAAAAACTCCCAAGCGCCAATTGTTCAAGCGTCCTGAGCCAAGCGTCTTAAGCTTGAGCTTTTCGGCAACGAGAGATGAAAGAATCCTAAGCACGAGAGATTGAAGACTAACTACAAAATCGAAGATCCCCGAGCAAAATAAAAGAAAGATATTATTAAGAGCATAAGATATTGAAGAAAAGCAATCCTAATTGCTCCAATTTTTACCAAATTTTAGATCCGATAAGACATAATTTGAGCTGATATGGAAATTGATCTAAAAGACACCTTCTAAGATAAAAAATTTGGGAATTTTTTTTCCAAAAATAAAATCAGGAAAAAATTAGAACACTTGGAAATATCGCATCAGTAAGGGTGATTTTGGACGGAAGTTAATGGAAAAATGGTTCATGGTAGATTTAGGATTGGAGTTAAAGTTGATAATTTTTTATGAGATAAAAAGAAAATTAAGGTAGAATTGGGATTGTAGTTAAAATTGAAGGGTTTAATTAAAGTATTTGACCACGAAAGATGTGTCACTTTCCCATAAATTTCTTCGTACAAAAGTGCTGCCTGATATTTATTCCTAGTATAAGTTTACAAGATTGGTTTACCGTCCAAGGGAATTTATTGCCACTTCTCGGGGTGGATTCTTCTCCGGGAGTTTTTAACAAGTGATACATAAATTCATAGGCTTTTCGAACAAAATCTCTAAGATAATTGATAATCTTAGGAAATTATTGAATCTGTTTATGAAAAAAATTCTTACTTCGAGGAACTTCAAGAGCTCTTGCCCAAATTTCATTTCATTTTGAAGCTATATTGGAGCACAAATTTACAGACTATTTCAATAAGCTACAATGAGATTCTTCATCTTTGCCTAAGCATGAGAATCTCATCAATGTAGATGAGGACAATTGATGACGGGTTAAAGAAAGAATCTTCCACATGGCCTTTTAATACAAGGATAAGACTGTTTTAACCAAATGGCATATCTATCCATTTGGAAATGCAAAAACCCTGTTTCGTATCTGTCTTTTGGGTGAACACCAAGCTGCCAAAATCCCACTTTGAGATGGTGTATTCTTGCACGACAGAAGCTAGATGACAAGGACCTCTTATCCGTTTGCATCTCTCTATGCCTGATGTTTATCTCCTCGTCTCATCTCTCCATCTCCTCCAAGCTCGAGGTCGAGCTTGTGGTCATGGCTATTGGATCTTGAAGCTTGAGCTCTTGCCATGGTCATGCTGATTCTAGGGTAGTGTGCCTATGGCTGCGCCAAATCTGAGCTCACGACCATGACCCGCATTTAGTGTCCCTTGACGACGGGACAGGTCGAAGTTAGCGGCTTATGTGGGCATCGTCTACGGTGAGGGCTTGACAGGGCGGGACGATAGCGGTGGTGGCACATGGTGGTGTGTGGGGGAGGGTGATGGGCTTATCTTGGGGTGATGGAGACTATGGCTAGTGCAAAAGTCGGGTGGTCTAGATTTGGTCCGTCGAAGCAGGGATTTTGCCCATAGGTACCAAACTCGAAATTAAAAAATAAAAATGATTGGATGGCAATCTTTATTTATTATGAAAATAATAATGTGTTTTCAATTAAAAAAAATCAAATAATAAATAATTATAATTAGTGTGAGATTTACTCCATAAAAAATTTGTAATTCACAATAAGTTATTATTCTCACAGTAATTCAAATAATGTTATGTTCGCAAAACCCTTTAGATAAACATAAAGGGTATTTTTTGGCTAAAGCGTGGAAAATGAACCACTATTTGGTACATCTCTTCTTTAGTATGTACAAGAAGTATCTTAATGGCAAAAAATATGGATTCCTTTCGTTGGTATTTAGCTTGCATCAACAGCTTAAACTCAAATTAAATTTAAGCTTAATATGGACTTGAAAAATATTCTGATGCCCTCTAAAAATATAAATGAGACACAATTTAACCTATCAAGATACTCATCATGACAAGGCGCCTAAGGCATAGCACTTTATCATCATGCACTGCAAGCGAATCATCGACAACCCGATTACGTTGAAGAGAACATAGGTCATTTTTCTTCCTAACTCGAGATTAGCCGAATGGTCGAAAAAGTTGAAAAGTCGGACATATCTCATCCAGCTAATTATTGTTTTTTTTATATAGAAAAAACTCATTTCCTCCCCTATAAAATTCACCTCTTCTTGTCACCCCACCAACCAACTATTCACTTACACGCTTCCTACACAGAAAAGCTGAGCGTGTGAGAAAAAGCGAGAGAGAGAGATGGCAAAGCGTCTGAAGCTCCGGATCGCCCGGGCCTTCCAATCCTGCCGCTCCAAAGACGCCTCCTCCCTCCCCTCCGATCCTGTCCCTTCCTTCCTCCGCCTCCCCCCGCCGTCACCCCCGCCCTCGCCGCCGCCGCCGCCGCCGCCGCCGCCGACGACCTCTCCTCCCCCGCAAGCCCCACCGCTCCTCCTTCCTCGACCGCCACGTGCCCCCGCCCTCCTGCCCTACGGCTGCGGCTGCAGGTCGCGGCCGTCCCCCGCTCCCGCCTCTCCGACGAGGACGACGGCCGCGCCGGGCCGCAGCCCCGGTTCCACTGGAAACAGGAGGGGGGCTTCCACGTGATGGCCACGGCCCGCGACGAGCTCGCCCCTCGCAGGAAAATCTACACCTCCTCCGCCTCCGGGGGCTCCGACGTCGACAACGACGACGGTGGAGACGACGTCGTCTTGGCCTTGAGCCCCGTGGCGGAGAAAAAGAAACGACGCGTGAAGCATAAGAAGAAGAAGACGGCCATCAGGCTCCGGGGTCGTCTCAGCACTTCCTCGATGGACAGCGGACTCTTCAGCAGCGAAGATCGCGGCGGCGGCGGCGGCGGCGCCGACGAAGACGACGAAGAGACGGAGACTCTAGTCTCCTCCTCCAGGAGCCTCTCCGCCACGGATTCCTCCTCCGACCACGTCTTCAATCCCCAGCTGGAGACCATTCGCGAAGCGCCGAGACGGAGGAGGAGGAGGAGGAGCAAGAAGGCGGCGAAGGCGAGGAAGTCGGCGGACGCGGAGGTCGACGCGGAGGCGGCGAGGCTATCGGTGTTCAGGAGGATGATGCCGTGCGGGGCGGTGGAAGGGAAGGTGAGGGAGAGCTTCGCGGTGGTGAAGCGGACGGAGGACCCGCGCGGGGACTTCAAGCGGTCGATGGTGGAGATGATCGTGGAGAAGCAGATGTTCGCGGAGGAGGACCTCCAGCAGCTCCTCCGCTGCCTCCTCTCGCTCAACTCGAAAGACCACCACGGCGTCATCGTGGACGCCTTCTCCGAGATCTGGGACGCCTTGTTCGGTCGGAGATCGTCGGTGGCCGCACGTTGAACACGAGGAAGACGACGACGAGGAACTCGCAGAGTCATTCCAACTCTTTATGAAAAAAGTGTTTATTAGCTTCTCTCTCTTACGCTTTCTTCTTCTTTTCACTGTTCTGTCTAGTTTTCCAGCCAGCAGTCACTACTTACTATTCACGTTGCAGATCTTCTCCCTCTCTCTCCCTCTCTCTTACTGTTGGGTATGTTTAGCGGATTAGATGGAACGTGTCTTTTACTTCTGCTACAAGCGAAAGCGACGCTCGTTCGTGCATGGCGATTCTTGCGCCCCCGCTGCAAAGCTAGAAAGTTCATTGTATGTATCTGACCATCTTCGGTCGATGACGAAGCGTCAAAGAGACATGGATGTGCCCGAGACAGTACGGTCTGCCTTTGGAGCTAGAACGTAGACGTCTAGGAGTTCTGGCAAGAGGCTCTGTACAGATGAACAGAGCGCGAGACCGGGGAGGGGACGCCGTTAATTCTGTGGAAGGGGGCACTTCGAGGGAGAATAGGTGTGAAGAGACTGTGATGTACGGGGGTTGGATCGTCGAAAAAGAGTCTTTTGACAGGATTTAGAAGAAGATATTAATAATGAGTTGATGACTTTAATTCGATGGAGAAATAACATGGTCGACATTATTATTTTGTTGTTTTTCTTTTATAAACATTACGTGGATTTCGTTTTTATGGAAGCAAATATTGAATTTGGATCGACATTTTGTTATTCTTTCGACAGATAAAATCAATTATATTTTGTTAGACAGTAAGGGCAAGTAAGGAATTCCAACAAGTGTAGTCTTTAATGGAAAGTGGGGTAATTCGCTTTTTTCGGCGTTTCGTCTTTTTTATCATCTGTCTAGGCCCAATTGTACTCTTTTTCCCCCCTTCATAGTTAATTTGCGTTCTAATATTAAAGTAATATGTACATCAAGGATAATAGAAATATCATGGGTGATCGAATATCATATATATATATATATATATATATATATATATCGGGTTTGTTTGAGTTGATTTTTACTAAACTTTTAACTTAATCTAAATCTTGTGGCTCACGCACTTTGATTGTTCTTTTTTAGTTTTTGAAATTTGAAATTCCATAAACTTGCACAGCATCAAATATCGACACCTAAATATTTATGTGACTTCTTGTTAATTTTTTTTTGGAAATGGGGGAAAAGCAAATGACTATACGTATATATATTATTTGCTTTTTGCTTCGGTCTAAATAACACATGCTGCCCCACTAGTACCATAGTTTACACGGAGGGAAGATGATAGGGTGGGGGCCCTCAACTGTTTGACTTTGACCAGCCAAGGGGTTGACTGGGATGGACTGATGGCCGGGGGGCCCTCCATACACCTTCATCATTCTCGTGCACATGTCGATTTTCATCCATCGTCGGTCCACAAGATCTTAACCCCTTCAAGACAACAACATTAAATCATCACCCCCATTGCCAACGAGATGCGTCTCCATTGTAGCACGTTACTACAGGGACCATATCCACGATTGCAAAATATCAATTGAGTCACGCCTCAGATTTGGTCCCCTACCCGGCCGTGCGGTCCTTGCCCCGCCCAAATGTGCACATTCTAAACACATTTCGCCGAACTTTCTATAGAAGAGTGATGATGGGCGGATGCAGACGGTTCCCCTAACAATTTGTTGACCTTGAAAGCACTTGACCGATCCTTGGCCCGTATCAGTCCTCATTTCTCGGACTAGATAAGAATTTCCCGTGTGCCCGGGACGAGAGTAGGCGATGTCGGGTCGAGCTCGGCTGGCACGCACGCGACATCTGTCTGTCGTCTCCACAGGTCCATCACGTCCGAGGGAGAATGAAAATCTTACTGCAAATGGTTGGTTTTCAGTGGGAGCGGATGGATCGACGACGCCCACACGGCATCAGAGATTCTTTCCCTGCCCTTAGGAGAGAACCCGAATTCACGCCTCGTTTACCTGTCGGCCTTTCTTTGGTGCCTGATGTGAAGAAATTTCAGGTGTTTCCTCGGTGGACGCACTGTCGTTTTACGCCCGAAACGAGTGCTTCTGTCAGCTCGGGTGGAAAAGAAATTTCACTCATTTACCTTAAATGGAAGGGTGCGCTTTTTCATATGGGGTGAAACTGAGTGATCTACGGATTACCAGATTCCGGTCCGCTCGATTTCCAACCAAGTTTGAGCTATTCGAATATTTCGTCGGTGCAAGCTCAAGCTTGGGCTCGACCGTACTCAGTTCCAAAAGCTCGCTGCCCTAATCGAGCTTCTATTGCTTTCTGAAAAATTCGTACAGGTTTTGAGTTGAGGTCAAGTAGGAGATTCGATATCCTGTCGAGCTCGAAATCGAGGTTTTAGGGCCAGATGAATGAGTTGAGTCGAGACAACAATGGCATGGAATTTATTTAAGCAATTGTTTAGGACAAGCTCAAGTCTACCTTTTTTTCGTTTCAAAACCTGATATTGAGCAAATAAGACTGAAGAGAAGCAGCCTTTCCGGTTCTGGGTCAGGCCTAATTGCCAAAACCAGGGCAAAGACTAGGAACATTTGCCTGTGTACCAAATGAAGCTCGAACGTTCATGGAGCTCTCGGACCAACTGATACGGCAGAGGACAGGCCCTTCGCCTGTAAATCCTCCTTTGCATCAAGCTGCACATTCTATGTCGTTTACCAACTTGGCTCACTATCGCCAAGATTGGAGATCGTGTGCGTAGACTCTCGCACCAGGCCAGCACCGGGCCAGCAATGGAGGCTGCATGACGCGCCATTTTGAGTCACCTCTGCTGGGTCTAGATAGCACTTTTCTTGCAGATAGTGTGACCAAATCATTCCCAAGAAATGTTAACTACTGGAGCTTTGCTTGCTTTCTTCCCCTGCGAAAAATGAAAAAGAAAACCCAACCAATTCACAGCAAAAATCTGACAGCCCCAGCTTGCAGAATTTTTCTACATGCATTCACAATCACAATCACAATCACAACATCCGAGTAGTCAGTAGTTACTGGAGAAGCTTATTAGGTCACTCAAGCTACTCGTTTAACAAGCAGACTCGACTGAGTCTGTAGAGAGAGGGAAGCTGCCTCTCACACATCTTACAAGAACAAGAAGAAGCGACATGAAAGAAAATTTCTAGTTCAATGACATTTGCTCACTTTCCCTATCAATCCATCCAGAGTCAGAGCAAAGGACTTAAATCTTCTTTCGCTCCCTGAATCAAGTGCATGTGTTCTGCAAGAAATTGGAACAAAAGGGCCTAATTTATGATAAACCAGTTCATAAACTTATTAGCCTGTAACAGTAATCAAGAACCAGATTTCAATAAAACTTAACAACCCAGAACCGTATAATCTTTTATGGATCTGACTCATAAGGCCCTTATCTGCATGATCATACACTACCACATCGACATTTTCTTCAGTCGCTTCCAAAGAAAAATTGAAGTATCCCAGCATTGAAGACTGTTAGTGATCTAATAAGCTAAGAGCAACTGGTCAATTGTGGATGCTGCAAGATGAATGCATACTAAACAGCAATTGGTAGCATTAGAATGCCCTTAAATGATTAAATAACTCTGGACAGGTAAATGACAATTAGCAAAGGAGCGGTGAACAAATCTCATACATATGCTAGCATCGACAAAAATTCGCATGTCTCTAGAGCAACTTGCATAGAGTCAAAGAGCTGTGGCGAGCTATAGCCGCATTACAAAAAATCAATCTTTTGCACCACCAATTAATCAGCGAACCAACTTAAAATGATTATACCCTTTGATGTGAATGATAGTCGCTCACTTCAGGCTCTAAGCAAGGCAAAAGCTGACTTGAATCCACTAAAAAATTTCAAAGACTACAGAGAACCACATAATGAATCAACGGAGAACAACCACTCCAACCACCGTTAGGCGAACCTCATAGTTTCTCCGGTACAATTCATCATGTATAACTAACATCTTCTCCAGTTTCCGCCATTACCACATCTGTGATCTCACTTTTCTGTGCGTTGGCATTCAATCTGATCAGGTCGATTCCATCGCAAAAGACGCTATTGGCACTCTGTCAATATGTTAATTGCAGCGAGCTCATGACTTACCCAGTTGCCTCTTTATCCTCTTCAAGGGGCAAAGACGCATCGACGTCGTTGGCAGCCGAAGCCAAGCCGAGATTTTCCTCGACTTTCTTCCACGCATTCAAGAAATTAGGGGGGAACTTCTTCTTTATGGTCCTGATCATTCCCTTCGCCTCCTTGGTCATCTTCTTCTCCACCAATCCTTCGACCAAGCTCCTCAGCGTCATAAAATCAGGAATCTTGTGCACCTTCACGCTCTCCTTGAAAATCTTGTACCCCTTCTCGTAATCCCCGTCCTTACAGAGATAATGTATCAACGTCCGAAAACTCGCCGCATTCGGCTTACACCCGTTGCCCTCCAATTCCTTGTAAACTCCCATCGCTTCGTCCATCGCCCCTGCCTTCAAAAACGCCGTCATCAGGTAATTGTAGCTGATCGTGTCGGGCTTGAACCCGGCATCGCTCATTTCCCGAATCAGCTTCATCACGTCCTCCGGCCCCGAGCTCTGCGCGTTCATGATCCTAACATTGTAAGCCGCCGCATCCAGCGCGCACCCCGCCCTCGCCATCTCGTCCCACAGCGCCTCCGCCTCCGCGGCGCGCCCGTTCTTGTACAGCGAATCGAGTATCGTCGTGAACGTCACCGCGGTGACCTCGACCCCCTTCTCCTCCATCTCCCGCAACACCTCGATCCCCTTCTCGGGGGCCCCGGCCTCGCAGTACGACTTCACCAGAATCCCGTACGAAACCCTATCCGGCGAGACCCCGTACTTGCCGGGAAGCGCGGCGAACAGCTCGGGCACCCGGCCGAACAGCCTCGACGCGTTGCACGCGGACAGGACGGCGTTGAGGGAGAGCACGGTCCGGGGGGTGCCGAGGCGGTCCATCTCCTCGAAGGTCCGCATCGCGTGGTCGAACATGCCGGCGACGCCGTAGGATCGGATGAGGGTGCAGAGGTAGGGCTCCTGCACGGCCTGGGGCTCCGCCTTGTGGGACTCGACGAGGGCCTCGATGTCGGCGAAGCGGCGGGACTTGGCGAGGCGGCGGATGGTGAGGTCCTGGGCGTAGCGGGAGGAGACCGGGGAGGAGTAGCGCTTGGAGACGGAGGAGTAGATCCGCAGCGCCTTGTCCGGGTCGAACTCGGACCGGAGCTTCGATTTGGCCCGGGATATGGAGATCGAGGAATCCGCCGCCGCAGCAGCAGCATCGGCGCTGGTTGTCGCGGCTGCGGCGGTGGCGGCGGCGGCGGGAGGAGCGGCTGGAACGGCGGCGGCGGAGGTGGTGGAGAGGCGGCGGAGGCGGTGGAGCTGGCGAGAAGGAGCCATGGACGCCATGGGTTTAGGGTAGGGTTTTTAGTGGGAGGGAGGAAATGAGGACCGGCGCCTGGCCGTGGGCTTTCAAGTAATCAAGCGAACAAAGCAAAAAAAAAAAAGAGAAAAATCTGTTTTTTTCCTTAAAAAAAAGAGCACAGTGGGGGGAAAAAAACGATCACTTCATGGTTCCTTTTGAGCTCGGAGAAGTATTAAATTGAATTTAGTTACTCGGGGAGAAACTCGTCTCGCCAATTACTCAGGTCTAATTTAGAGTCGAGATCGAGTTATACTTGCTTGAGTATCTTGTCGAGATGAGGTGTGACCGCCTACACCCAATGCAACGGGAGTGCAAACCTAATCAGGTTTCTATTATTTATTTTTCAATAAAATTTAATCATTATGAGATAGGAAAAAAATCTTTAAAATTATATAGTCACACATACATGTATATATATATATATAATCTTTTAGGGAAAATGTTCGAGTCTAGTGTGGTCAAGCTTGGGCTAATATATTACTAGATGGTAACACAGCAGAGTCAAGTCAATCTCGAGGGTCTCGGTTCTGCGCTCGAGTCAAGCTCGATAATTCTACTCCCGTGCGAATCCCAACGTCGAAAAACATGCGAAAAGGCCATCGCTTCGGCAATGTGGGTAGCATCCCCTCTTTTCAAAATGCTTTTTGTATCCTAGCCGAGGGATCATAAGTTTGCTACTTGCCAGGGAGGGGTTTCCAAGGGGATTGGCCTACTGTTAAGTTAAACGAAAGAAGACAGAAAAGTTCAACAAAACACATGATGGAACACCGAGAACGGAAGGTCTCGAAGGCCGTTCAAGCACTGTCCCTACAAGAGCCTGCAAGCTTTCATGGTGAAAAACCCACCCAATCGTACCATTCCACGGCGCAAGCTTAAGTTAACCCCCACCTCGCGAAATGGTTCCAAACAAGGAGGAGCTCGATCCGGTGCCAAGCTTATGAACGGAACAGCGCTCTGATTTCCACCGACTCTTCTTCAAATTCCATAGTCCACAGGATAAACTTTTAAGTCTGATCGTGATGATGTTAAAGGCAGAATTTTTGCACTACCAACTTTCAATATGCAACTGCAGCATTTATATTTTGTTCAGGAGGGTTACACCGGTTAGACCTGGTGTAGCCAGCGATAACGTCACGCAACATCTCTCGACTCCTAATTGGAACAACTATTAGCAGAATTAATTCAAGACATCAGGGCATGGGAAGAACTCCTCCCAGATACCTAATTATCTAAGGTACAGAAACATAGACACTGTCGGCCAGAGCTAAGCTTCATAATCGCCCTGTGCAAACTTGTTTTCCGGGTAGAAGACAGCTTGAACGATATTTCCTCCAAATTTTCTTCCATTCAGGCCTGTGCGTGCCTTGGCAGCACCTTCAACATCTACGTACTCCAAAAACACCTGAAAGGAATGAAACATACAATCATAAGTTTGTGGTCAGGACTTTTATGGCAACAAAACACTAATTTAATCAACCCCAAAATCCATCATTTCCTGAGTCTTACACAGTAGTGCCGGCACATTGGCCGGAGAGGATTGAAAAGAATCAGAAACTATGAGTCACAATATAACAGATGATTTCGCATCATATGATGGGAGATGATTGTACTGTGGCAGCAGACAACACCCCCACCCCACCCCCTACCAACGATGTTAAAACCAAAAGCAGAAAGACACGGAGCACCCATGCATTCCCAATGCCCAGAGGCAGAAAAATTCAGACAAACGCAGATACCCAGGGAGGGAGGCAGAGGAGCATTGCCCATAGCAAGTGGCAGAATTACCTTTCCAACACCTGGGGCAGGTTGTCCATCCGGTCTGGGACGAGGTATAACCACATTCACCAAATTACCTGCAAAACAAGTACCATTAGAATGAGGAAAAGAGCTTAGATTCCAAAATCTAGGTGAAGATACAAGGCTTTGGAAACTTCTTTCTGAATGTTAGGCCCGATTCTTTAAGCAGAATGTGGAACAAGAAAAGGCTGTAAAACAGAAATACAGCACAAAGAAAGAAGAAAGTAATTAATAAACTTTTGCCTTTAAAAAACTCAAAATAAGAGCATAAATTAACATGAATCATTTACCAAACTTTCCGCCTTCTTGTCTCATATCCTCCACTATATCTTCATACTCCCCGTCATCTTTAAGCTCATCCTCAGAAACTACTTGCGTTAGACATACCACTTTTGTAGCAAGTGCACCAGGTTGATACATGAGCTTCTGCAAAAGTTAAAAAGCCTTTGTAATTTAGACTTGAGGATATAATCCTAACAAGACATATTACAAAGAAGAAACCGTCCTCACACATTCAGTGAACCACAACTCAGTTAAACTCACAGATGCAAAATAAAATGTAAATGGAGATGACCCAGAAAAAACTACTACGAATATACTCAAGTAAGGTCAACAATCTATGATACACGTAACTGAAATTGCAGGAATTAGCCAAGAAAATTGAACTTATAGAAAAACATGGCCATGCCAAAGCACTCCTCAACACTGAATGTAAAAACCTTTCACCTGCAAAGCTATCTGCTGCTGTGCATGCAACAAAACACTCTCTTGTTCAGGTTTTGGTTGGTTTGCACCCTGGTTAGCACGTCTAACAGTGAGAGTCTTGTCACCCATTTTAATGCCATTGAGAGCTGCACAAGCTATATCTGTAACTGAGAGATCTTGATAAACACAAAAAGCATAGCCTTTGGAATTTCCTGTCTCCCTGTCTTTCACTAGATCGAAACCCCTAAGAGGACCAAAAGATTCCAGCAGCTCCCTCACTTGCACTTCTGTAAAGTAATATGGTAATCCACCCACAAAAATGCGGTCAGGACCTTCAAGCCCTCCAGCAGAACCAGGGGTTAACCCAACCGCAGCAAGATTTAGATTAGGATTAGGTTGGCTAGGACCAAGAGTTGCTGCAAGGGAAGGGTTGTAATCACTGGGCCTCCTGACCTTCACAGGCGCTCCCTGCACAAAAATTTCAAACTAGTTAATGTTTTGTCAATCTAATGTAGATAAATGAATGCCCTTGAAAAAAGGGGGCACATCCACCACAAGAAAGAAATAGAATTTTGTTAAAAATGTAATTTAACTTACCTCAAAGATAATGCCATCTAAGGCCATTGCATTGCTTGCCTCCTCAACAGATCTCATTTCCACAAAAGCGAACTTCTTTTCATGGTTTATGTAAACATTGACAACAGCATCCCCTGTGCACATAAAAACAAAAAGATGAAAATCAATACTGTAACAGAAATGTTAACCAAATAAGTTATTAACTCAAGGACTTGAAATTAAAGTCCTCCTACCTGGACCTGCAGTATTCCCTCCGATGGCAGCCATAACCTGGCTGAAAAAGGTAGCAACCGACTGCATAGAAAGTTGGAAGACTAAATTATTTGCAAAAGCACCCAAAAAAATATCATTGAAAAATAAAATAGAAGTAAAGCTATATGAAGGGAAAAACCTGCTCATTTGCTGTAGGTGGCAGACCTCCAACATATACCCGCCTAGCATGTCTAGTGGCCTGCAAGAAAAGATTAAAGATACTACTCTACAACAAGAATCAACCTTGGAAATAGGGAGTGCAAAATTTACCACACCAACCTGCTGAGTCATTGCTTGGACTGGCATAACAGGAAGAGTGCCAAACTGCTGCATGGAATGATAATTAACAGTATCAACATCCGAGTGAAATTAAATTCTGAGAGAAAAGGAAAAAAAAAATTACCTGTCCAGCACCTAAAGGAAACATGTTTGAAAACATCCCAGGAATGGTTGGAGTTGTCCCAGGAATTTGACCCGCTAGCAAAAGATAGGGAGAACAATTCCTTCTCAGAGTGGTCAAATAAATTCCTTGAGCAGTCAAATATTATAGCTAAAGTATTTTTGTGACTAAAAGGTCTTTCGCGTAATCCTTTTCATAATCCATCGTAATGTCCACTAATGTGCATTTGTGAATCAAAAGAGAAAATACATTACTTATATATTAAACGATTGTAAAACTACTAAAAGAGGCAATAGTTGCAGGTGAAGACGAACAAGACCCATCATACCAGTGAATGGTCCTCCTTGTACATAAAAGCTAGAGAAGTCGGCTCACGCATATTGTCAGCACAGTGGGGCAAGTAGCCCTACATTGCCTTCTTAACAATGGACAAGACAAAGAAACAAACAAAACAAACACCAACACAACAAAAAACCAGAAGCCTCTCAGTTCCAGAAGTAACTTTACTAAGAAAGAAAAAATTCAGTACAACCCAGTAAGACCACCTAAAATGCTACATCATGCGTAGTAGAAATTTAACATAAAGAATAGCTTACCAAAATGACACCATCCTATTTGATAGGAACTTTCCACACTATATCAAACAAGGAGAAGAAAGAAGTTATAAGTACATAAACATCATAAATTTTAAGACAAAAAGTATACCAGTAGCAGCGACGGCGGCAGCGGCACCTAACATTGCTGAAGGAGGGGGCGCCATATCAAAACCACTAATCCTTTTGCTGAAAGCAAAAATGTTAATAGGATTGCAAAAGAAGCCAATCTAAGCAACCACAATCCACATACGATTTAATCCGACCCACGCATACCTACGCTCACACAGACATGTCAAGGAATCATTGTACATACATGGGTGAAGATTCGTATTTTAACAGCATTGATATCAGATTTCAGCAATATCAAGAAATGCCAGTTATTCCTTGGTCCAATTTTCTATAAAAACTGCAAATTTTTAAACTGGTGATGATAACTAATAAAAACTAGTCATTTCCATTTTCACATATTGATGGAAAAGGGCACTTCAGTATTCTACAGCAGTAACACAGCATCATCATATGACAGATTAAAGCAGTAACCCGGCATCATTCTATGACAGATTACAGCAGTAACCCATCATCATCATGTGAAAGATTTGCTTCGGTAGCTTCCAACAGATGTTTCAGCACTCTATGGAATGAGCCGCCTTACTACAAATGACGAGAAAATGTCCCCATGGCATGATATTATAACATTATTCGACAGAGTTATGCAGCACAAACATAACTATTGTTAATAATGACATCACCCTACACTATAGAAATCAATGACAATGATGCAAGAGACAAAGCAACATAATTCACAGGTACATTTACAAGAAGTAGTGGCATCATGGCATACCTCTTCGAGCGGGAGCGAGATCGTGACCTTGACTTGTGCTCCGACCTGCCCCGTGATTGAGATTGACGCCGGTGCCTGTCTTCTCTATCTCTGTCATGATCTCTGTGCCTGTACATAAGGACGAAGAAGAGTTTTAAACTTCCACGGAGAAATAAAATGTCACCATCAACTAAATTCTAAGCACATTAGAATAAGGGAAAGTGTAGGGACAATAGCTAGGTTTGGCCTAATTCTCATCTTACGCCAAGCTCTCAGGGGATACAGCTGAAGATGCAACAGGAAATAAAGATAAACACCAAAGGGCTATCGTTTCTGTTACCTATCATGATCTCGACCATGGGAATGATCCTCAATGTCATCTCTGACTCGGCCCCGCTCCCTTCTCTCACTGCGATCCCTGTGGCGATCCCTGTGGCGATCACGGTCCTTTTCTCTATCGCGATCCCTATCTCTGTCCCTGCTCTTTTCCTTATCTCTGTCTCTGTCACGACTCTTCTCTCTGTCTTTGTCCTTCTCACGATCACGGTCCCACTCCCGGTCCCTATCTCTCTCCTTATCACGACCTCTATCCCTCTCTCTGTCACCGCTCTTTGAAATCTCCCTTTCATAATCTTGTAAGCCGCGCTGCAAAAATTGAAGTATGTCAGGATCTCCTCAGAGTTAACAGTCCAAAGGAAGTAAAATGGCAGTGTGACCAAGGCCAAAATCAGAGAAAAACAAGCACTTAGAGCAAAAACACAAATCACATTAGGCAAATTACCTAGCTAGAAGACATAATTAGTCATCTAGCTAAGTTAGAAATCAATTTCAAGGCCAACTGTACCATTATCCTCTCCTAATTGATAATCTAGCAGATGTCCTCACGGAAAACCACGTCAAAGTACCGCAAAGGGTTCGTCTTCTTGTTCACCCAAACAGAAAATCAGGAAAAAACCTACCTTCTTCACACCAGTAGAGCAAAACCCTGCCTATTTCGCAGATCGGCTGCGAAGATAAACCGAGACCGACATCGTCCCAAATACACGAAGAATTTAGCATAAGACACAAAATTGACCCGTGCAGCTGATAAAAATCGTCCTGATTAAGTCATCTACACAAAATATTCTACCGACGCAAGGCTTTCCAACCAGCGCATATCGATCTATTCAAGCAAGCAAACCTCGGAGACCGATCTCAGCAAATTCGACCTAGAAATCGGGTCAAAAAGCGAGACCTAACCGCGAATCGAAACATTTCCGCGCCGCGCCACCGACAACCAAACCCTAGAACAGACTCATGCCTCGGAAGCAAGAGCGAAATCCGCGAATCTCACCTGAGATTTAAAGTCGCCGCGGTCGTCGGCGCCGCGGTGGGGAGGAGAGCCGCCGCGGTAGCCGTCGAGATCGTCGCCGTTCCCTTCGTATCTCCCGTCGTAGTCCGTCATCGCCGCCGGTCCGCGTCGGTGACCGTGCCGTGCCGTTCGGAGCGAGTTCTCGATTCGGGTGACTGAACTGGCCACGAAGTTCTCGCGTTCTAGGGCTTTCTTAAAGCGTTGGATTCTGGATGATAGCTTTATATATGCCCGATGTGTGTGCGAGAGAGGGCGAATTTGTAAGGGAAATTGAAACATTAGGCCCCGAATTTTGGCTTAATCTATAATGTTGTCCCCGAATTTTTATTTTATTCAATGTAATTCCTAAATTTTTGCGTAATATATAATTTTATCTTTGAACTTTTAATTTCGTTAAATTTCAACTTAATTTTTAAATTATATGAAAGTGTTTAATGTTTTCCCCGAATTTGAATTAATGGAAGGATAATATTAAATATATATTTTTATAGTTTAAGAACTAAATTGAACATTTGCCTAAAATTCAGGGTTAACATTGAACAAATTATAAACATTGCATATTGGATTAAAGTTTAGGGATCATTTTGAACAAATTTATGATTTAGAGGTAATATTGCACATTGAAAATTAAAGTTTAATGACTATTTGTGCAATTATCCCAACTTATAAATTAGGCTACTCGTTATGACCCAAAAAAGAAAAAAATTACTGAGCATTGTCCTCGTCGATTCAATTAGGGTTTTTGGATTTGGAAGCTATCAAAATACAAAATTGTTCCTCACTTTCCAAAAAGCATCATAAGAGAGCTGCAATTTCCTCGAATGTGAGTAAGGACGCGTTTGGTAATCATTATATTCCGGGAAACAATTTTTAATGAGAAATGATTTTTTCTGTTTTTGTTCTTGGGAACAATTTCTAAGCAAAAGAATACGTTTGGTAACTTACCAAAGTTTTTATTCCCGGGATAGAAATATGTATGGTAAAATTCTTAGATTTTTTTATTTCTTTTAATTTTTTAATTCTTTTATTATTTTTTCCTTTTTCTTTTTCTCTTTTCTCTTTGGCCGGTTGCTGGCCACCGCCGTGGCTGGCGATCGGCTGGGCGATGTCTGGCGAGCTCACTGGAGCCTCGCCAGGCCAGGGTGAGGCCCGGCGAGCCTCGGCCTTGCCAGGGCAAGGTCGACCTTACCCAGCCCAGGTGAGGCTGAGTCTCACGTGGCCACGGCGAGGCTCTGTGTCTCTAGGGACCAGCAATGCTCCAGCAAGGTCGTCGACGCCGGCCATGGCCAAGGCCAGTGACTGGCCAAAAGGAAGAGGAAGAAGAAGAAGAAAAGAGAAGAAAAAGGAAGAGAGAAAAATTGATTTTAGAAATTATTTCCAAGAATAAGAAGTTACTTTTTTCTAATTTTTATTTCCGTTCCAAATCTATTCCCAAGAAAAAAAATAGATTTTTTGTTCCCGAAAACAAAAGTTTTACTAAACAAATTTCTATTTTTTTTTCGTTCCCTAGAACAAAAGAATAGAAATTTTTGTTCTGGGGATAGAAATAGATTTTACCAAATAGGCCCTAAGTTTCCTACCTGTTTAGTTGAGTTTTGGAGCCAAACCTCCATTCACGTTAGATATTGACGTAAGACATGGATATTTACCGCAGGGTTTGTCCCTACCACATTCATCCAAACACAAAGTAAGAATAGATATTCGACCGATTCTATTTCTTGATCACAAAATGGACATGTCAGCTGAAGTATAATTTTTCTCCTATAAAGATTCTTTTGTCATAGGGAGTGCATTTTGGCTTAAACTCCGTAGGAATATCTTTAATTGGGGGTTCTTCATATTCCGAATATAATGCCACAATTTGCGGGAATGCTGGAATGATATGTTGCTTGCGTGCTGTGTTGTGGTTTTTCCTTCTCTCGAATCAAATTATAGGCACATTTCACAAAGTAGATGCTTGATTTGGTACCCGTCCACACCAATTTATCATGTGTTACTAGAGGTTTTGGTGGCATAGCTAACTGTTTGCTTGTCAAAAAAGTGTTATGACCATGTTTTCATCCAATTTCCTCTCCTCTTGTGTGATTAATTCAGCAACTTTAGATGGGTCACTAGAGTTTGCTGGTCCCCTAATACTCCTTTCTTCTACCATCTGTCTTCACCGATGTTAATGTTTTCTCCTGTGCCCAGTGACCACTTAACTGATTCTGAGATTGCATCTCTTCCTGTTAAAAAACTTTGACATCCTCAAGAAGGGCAAGAGCCCCTCCCTGCTAGTTGTAGAAGAAAAATAAATACCTTCAAGGATTTGGCACTGTAAAGAATACTAATTCTGGATAGTCTCCACACTTGCTTTCTAAGCATTACTCCATTGAGAGCCAATAAGTCTTTGAATCTCATTCCTCCTTTTATCTTTTTCTGATTTCATGCACGTCCCATCTCTTCCATTGTAACCCTCTTTGACTTTAACTATTTTTTAATCAAAACACAGCAACTCTTTCTCTATCACCTGACAAGTCGACACTAGAATTTTGAAAATATGCATTGCGTATCACTACTTTAATTAAAATTTCCTCACTAGCCTTCGAAATTTAAATTTCCTTCCATTCCTCTAATTTCATGTTCACTCTTGCTAACATCCACAAAAACCATTTATTTCTTAGATGCACCCCAATCTGAAAGAATCCCTAAATATTTCGCAATTTTTTCCACTTCAGGAACACAAAGTTTAGCTGCCATATTTCTTCATAATGACTGTGGGCAATTTACACTAAAAGAAATGTCAGATTTGTTCAAATTTATAGCTTGCTAAATCCAGATGCAAAACAATATTAATTTAATAGCAAAGCTAAATTTTGGCATTCTTTCACCTTTCCGTCTTGAGTCATCAGCAAAAAGAAGGTGGGAAAGGACTGAATAGAACCTGTTCAACTCGATTCCCTCTAGTGTTATACGAAATTTTTCTAAAGTTAGCACATAGAGAGAATCAAATATTTTTTATGATGGTATAATTAATAAAATTCGTATCATATAAACTCCTTTTATGAGAAATATACTTTACGTGATTAAGTTTGACTTTTGAAGTAGCAAAATAATTGATTATTATAAAATCAAAGACAGGTTTAGTTTGCCTATCAAAATCTTCGAAATTAGTAACAAGAAATGAACATGCTCCGAAAATAATCAATGAACACCAAACTGAAAATGTGTATATATAGTAAGTATAAAATCATAAATGAAATTGTACATAGCATTTTAGGAAATTCGATTTGGACTTACGATGAGTGACATATGATTTGTATCGAAGGTGGACAATGGTGCTAGACCTCTCATCAGAAATGGATTGGCCCTTGTAGCAACGCATCTTACCTTTCCAAAGACCGACCACCTTTCAATCAGATACATATTCTATAGTATCCAAGTCAAAATGATTGGTTGCATGAATTACTATGAGTATGAACATATGCATAGATCTATGACCGAGCATTATTTTATATTTATATAAAAATAAGCCCGTATACATACATATATAGCGATTTAAAATTACATATTATATGATTTTTAATGACATAATTTGATATAATGCGTGTGCTTATCGTGACAATCCAAATCTTAAACAATCATTCGCTATGTATAAAGATATTTTCTTCTCTCTTTGTCAGCAAACCCTTCATCTTCAAAAAATTATTTCCTCAATTGAAACTCTCCTGTAAGGTCTTAGCTTGAGTTTCTGAAGCTAAAAGCCTACTTAATCCTTGATTTTCTTTTTCTTTGCTTCGAATGTCTATTCTTTCTCTCCCGGTCTATTTTGGGATTTTGTGTGTATGAAGAAATATTTGCAGCTGATTTTGAGTGAATGTGGAGGTCAGTTCAGCCATTCTTTCAGTCGATGGCCACTGAGGAAGATGTTCGTGACATGGCTTCACAGCCTCTTTGAGATTAGACCGCTTTCCTCTCCCAATTTAGTTTAAGTTTAGATCTAGGGATTTTACTATCTCAAACATCTATGTGCCCCGTGATTCCACTGTTCTCCCCTACTATTAAAAAACGAAAGCAGAACAGAGTTCGTATGGAAGGGAAGTGTGACACGATCTTTCTTTCGTCACACGCCCTTTTAACTTACACTGCACTTTCCACACCTGCTGAGTCAACTGATGAGTAGGGAGTGCCTTCCAGGTTGGAGCCCAACTCATCCCTTGATGAAGAGGGATGGCAAACACCCAAGGCAGATATCGTTTTTCAAGTGTGTAAAGATCACTTTTGATTGAATATACAATATTTAGATGCGACACTTCTGTACAAGTGTTTGATCTGTATTCTTTCAATGTTTTTATTTAGTGTCTTAGTACAGCGATGGTGATGAAGATTTGAACCTAGATGTGCACCACAAGCCGTCGCAAATAAAGTGGGAGATCTTAGAGTGTACTCATCACTGAATTTGGTGATTGGCCCCTAAACATTTATAGTGACAAATTTATTCTCGAGAGATAAAAGTGTGCTTCTAACTGCAAACTATACTTTGTTATTTACATTATGATATTTGCTTCGTCCCACATTTGTTTGGAATTTATTAGAATCGAAAGTCTTTTATGTACCTCTCGAGTATTATTCTGAGAAATGAATGGAATTATTCTTTCAACAAAATAAAACTTAATTAAATAATTAGATCAAACTAATTTTAGTGTTGAAATAGCTAAGTAGCAAACCCTGTCAGGAGCATAGCACAGTTCAATACCTCAAGTAGCTGAGTACAAATAATTTAGGCTGCGCATGACAAAATTTCTGAAACAAAAATTAATTTCTAACCAGAAATCAATTTCTTAATTTCTATTCCCCGGACAAGTTTCTAAGTAAAGAAACCCGTTTGATAACAACTCAAAATTTCTATTTCTGAAATAGAAATCCGTTTGATAACATAACAAAATTTTTATTTCTAGGAATATAAATTAATTAGATAACAACATAGGAAATCCTCAAATACAAAATAATAGTTGAAATAATACTAATACATTACAAAAGTTGAAAATACAATTTCATGGAATTTCCGGCATATTATTATCCCTTACCATTTTATTAGCAATTGTTTTCCTAAGCGTATTTATTTGGTTTCCCTCCTCGGTCAATGTATCGTTTGCAAGCTCATCCCGCGTAGGTTCAAATAAGTACTGCGAAGCATGAATATGGGTGCCATCAATGGCGCCTATACAGCCTTGTCATTTTATCAAAAACTAATATTATACAAGATTATCAACAAAATAAAATTAATGGTGTAAAGGAATATATGAGAATTCTATCTTAAAATAACGTTTATGGTTAGGAACCAATCGAGGGAAGGTCGGTTTATTTTGATTCTCGAATTGAATCAATCCAGTTGCTCATCCCTAATTTCTTTATTGTTGCTCAATGAACCTTTAATGGCCCTTGCATAGCAAAGAGAGAGATTCTCTTGAATCTCTTGCCTTCGAATTAAAATTCAAGATTGTGTAACAATCTAATTATTTTGATTTTGTAAGAATTTTGAATCCGTAAAAAAATAAGGTTAAATTTCTAGACACGTTTTTTATTCATCTATTACGTAAGAACTTTTTCTTCAACTGGTCATGTGCGTGCATTTTCTAGAAGGAAAGAGCCCCATTGTTTTTAAGTAAGCATTTAAGAACTTTGGTCGTTTTTGAAAGTTGGGGACCCATTCGATTGCTTTTCATCCTAAAGAGGAAGTTATCAAAAAAAAAAAATTGAAAAAAAAAATGCAAAAAAAAAAAACACGAGCAAAATAAGAAAAGGAGAACTAGCAATAATTTGTGAAGTTGTGGTTATGAGTGAAATAAGTTAGCAAGAAAGCGCAAGGTTCTTTTATATGGTTTGATTTCGGTTTCGATTTCTATTTCGAAACGAGAAGTTAAAATTTCAGCTTCGATTTCTTCAATTTCTCTATTTCGGAATAGAAATCTGTTTCGAAATAGAGAAATCAAATTGCGTTATCAAATGAATTTCTGTTCCAAACCTGTTTCGGGGAACAGAGAAACAGAGAAATCGAGAAATAGAAATTTTGTCATGCGCGCCCTTAATGTTTGGGCTAACAGTCTAGGCTTTACTTCATGTCTTCCCAAATCCAATAGGTTAAGGAGGTACTTCCTAAGTCTAATATTTATTTATCTAAAACGTAATTCCTCCATTCATATTATCTAGTTGATACTCCCAATCCGCACTCTCACTTTGACCTTCTCTCTTAGGGTTTCCTCTCTTCTAAAGCCGCCCAACCCTCTATTCTGAAGCTACATCTCGAGGGGTTTTCCTCTCCCTCTTTATCTCTCCATCTCTTCATCTTCAAGCCTTCCTCAATGATTTCGTGGACGACATGGTCAACATCCTCCACGGAAGTGAAGAGGTTTGTCCCTGTGAGCTCTAAAGATCGAAGTGCGAGCGCCTCACAAGAATATGCTCTCTCCAAATCTACTCACTCACTTCAACTCCAAGTTCTTGATCCAAATAATTGAGCACTCCACAAGTCTTAGAGAGTCAGTCCATATGAAAGTGATTTTATTATTGACTAGTATCTCCTTTGTAGTAGCTCTTCTCTCTTGATTTAGAGCTAGATTTAGATTTGGGTGCCCTTCTATCCCGATCTAAATATAGATTTGGGATTTACAAGGTGTTATACGTGCTCTTTCAACTGTTTGTGTTGTTGCCTTTATAAGGTGATAGTGCTATAAATATCAAACCTATACACACATTGCCTTTTGGCAAAAATATAGCTTTTGGAGAGAGAAATCTCAATGTGTGCTCATCACTTATGATAATGCAATATTTGGTGATCGGTCGCCAATTATGCTTTGATTCTATGAAAAATCCATTTATGTGGAATAAGCGAGTTTTGTGTACCAAGTTGGTTCATTTTTCAAATTTACTTGCTTTTTAGGATTTGCATTGGGCTGTAATTTTTTGGGATTGGTTTTATCTTGAAATCATGTATCTCTATTTCATGTGAAATGAAAATTTTCTTTTCAATAAAAAAATCATATTATCTAAACTAAAGCAAAAGAGAAGCCCCACATTTAAGAGATATAAATTGTTTTATTCTCCCACAAATGTCCTCAATTACTTACTAATACAGATTCTGCATCTAAGAGCAAATCGGTTAGACAATAATCCTTTATCTCTAACGAATTTCAGTGTTAAATTTTGAATCTTTTTCTATTCCATAACGATATTTTCTAAAATAATTTCAAATCGTTTTATATTTTATATATCCACGTATGCACGCCCTTCAGATTGTGCATTTTTATTAATCATATTTCTCATCGTCTCAAATATTTTTATGATAAAGTGGATATTGTATTATCATTCAAATCTCGAGTTCTTGCGTACACACACTCGTTACAAAAAACAAAAAGGACCTCCCAATTTGAGGTATTGCAATCCTTTTCTTCTTTCCCAAATATCACAAAGTGGTCATTTTTTTATAATTATTCTATCAATGCACAAAATTAAATAATCCTATTTTACCTCTCTCTTGCATTTCACATATAAAATTGCATCTCTTATTATAAACAACCTTGCCAAAAAAATTCCAGATATTTAAGTATTTTTCTCTTCCCACACATTTGCGTTCAATTTCTTTACATTATATCAAAAAAACTTTTGATTAATCAGTAATTTCATTATTTCGTAATAATGTAATTTTGTCATGTCAATATCTTTTCATATACTAAGATGATGATTGGGTGGGCTCGATTCACGCTAAACCTTAACCTCGAGTCTCGCTTAGGCCGACCGGACATCGTATGTCTTATTGGCTGCCCAAAGGAACCTTTAGATTATATTTGGTTTTATAACTAAATAATGGAAAAAAAAAACTTAAATTTATCTTTGAATAGAATATTTCATAGGTATTCAACAAAACAAAGAATAAATTGATTTCTAATTTTTTTTAATTATTCTCCCATCTATTCTTTATCCATGATGGGTGTGCACATAAGTAATGTTTAATTCACGTTACACATCGATAGAGCTGGCAAAATGGGTTATAAACCCATATTATGACCAATTGTTAGTTAAATGGGTCATATATGAGTCAAGTGAAAGTTAAATATGGGTAAGAAATAAGTTTGACAAAAAGTAAAGCACAAAAAAAAAAAATGGGTCTAAATGGATTATTAGAAAACTCACTTTGAACTCATGGCCTTCTTTAACTTTATAAAATGTTTTTTTATAAAAAATCAAAATTAAAATTATTTTTCATATTTCAATTTTTTTTTTTTCTTTTTCTTCCTTTCTTAGCCGATGGGCTGGTAGGGCGATGAGCTTCTCCTCCTCTTTTGTAACCTTATCCTTTTTGTCTTTTTGTGCAAAGGCTTTTCTTCCTTTTTGACTATTTTCTTTCCCCTAGTATCACCAACTTCACGCATTTTCTAAGACTTCTCTTTTCAGTTTATTTTCCTATTTCAGGCACCTTTCTAATTTGCTGTATCAAGACTAGAAGGGGTGGCCAACATCCCCCCTTCTCTCTCTCTCTCTCTCTCTCTCTCTCTCTCTCTCTCTCTCTCTCGGCTCTCTTTCTTCTTCGTGCCTAAAAGTCAAGACAATCAAGACAATAGTAAATGTTTTAAACCAAAAAAAGAAAAAGAAAAAAAAAGAAGTAGTTTCAAACAAACTTACTTTGAGTTCTTCACTATGTTATCTAAGTAGAGATTCACTACAAATATATATATAGAAATTGCTACTCTCGTCCGTAAATCGAATATCCGAATAAAAAGGTTTTCCTTGACCATAAAATTGATCATTTTTTAAAATATTTTTCAAACTGTCAGACTTGTTCGGATGGTAGGATTAAATGGTATATATATATATATTACCATTATTACAAATATGTAACTAAATTCTTTCCCATTTTACATGATATATCGAGATATGGCTAGTCATACACTCTCAGAACTTGTAAATAGAGACTTGTCTCTTACTTTTATTCCAAAAATATCTTCTATAATTCCCACCTACTTTCTTTACCTTCTTTAGTACTTTTTGGAAAGAATAACTTACAACCTTTGTACTTGGTAATTGGGGATGCACTAGGAGAACATTTGAGTACTCTTCTTGTCCTTCCTAGTAATACGACTAGTTACAAAATAATCCGCTAAATTATCCACTTTGTCCTTCTAGTAATGGGATTAGTTAGAAAATAATCCGTTAAATTATCCACTTCACGTGCTCTCCCTAATTCTCCCTAATCAGTTGCCATTGTTATACGTTATGTGATGGTGAGTTAATCTCACACTAACATATGGCCGTGACTCTGACAACACATTAATTAATATAATTTGATATTTGTTCTCTAATAAAATAATCTCATCCAAATCTACCTGCATTCATTTGCCATTTTCCTCACCTGCAAATGACCATAAGTTGGCAATTCCCTAAAGCAATTAGCACATCAAAGTGGTCAGTCAACCAAAATTAAAATAAAAATTGCCCATTCACATGTCCCCACCAGTGAGCAACTCATCTCATGATCCACACCTTCCGAAATTTTTTATAAGTTCAATCACCAAGCTGTCTACTGCAATTTGCCCCACTTTTCGTACCAGCACATGCTTTGAAATTTTCCCCCTATAAAATGATGTTCATGTTTTAAAAATATTTCAACATTAAAGGTAAGCTGAAAACAAAGGTTAAAAGACAGTCAATGCGATTGCTATAGACTACGGACGAGGCAAAAATCCAGATACAAAATTTCCCGAAAATCAAATCAAAGAAGTAATTGAGGCGAGGGGCAACTTTAAAAATTCAAATAAAGTAAATTTTCCATTTTTTAAAATATGAATTGTGCCTGCCACGTGTGGGTATGTATATATACTAAATTAAAAGTCAATTTATTATGAAGCATATCATCAATTTTGACACATTTGCCCTAATAAAAAAAAATTGCACTACGCTTAACCAATTTTTTTTTTATATGTAACACCAACTAATTGATCGACACGACCTCTTTCGCTTTCTCACCATTAGTCTTTCTATTGGGCGTGAGCTTTTCCTCTCCTCTTTTGTAGCCTTGAGCTTTTGTTCATTTTTGACAATATTTTCTTTCCCCTAATCTTGCTACCGAGACCTGACCTGCACACCTTGAGGCATTTGCATTTTCTGCAAAACTTCCCTATTTTTGGGGAGAATTGGGACCTCTCTTTTCAATTTATCTTCCTATTTTGGGCACCTTCTCTCCCTTTTGGGTGGATTTGTGAGGCTAGCGTGGCATGTATCATGTTGACATTTGGGCCAATCATAGAAAATCCCTGCAACTTATCTCTCTTCAATTGTACAACTCTCCTTCTTCTCTCTCATATGCGTTTCAAAGCCTTCCGATGGTCCAAAGACTCCGCTGCCTCCGGCACGTCGCCTCCATCTTTTTCCCTATTTTGTCCATTTGTCCCTTTCTTCTTCCATCTCCAGCTCTTTTCTCAAGCCCGAAGATGCCATCCTCTCTCTACAACTCCATATTATTTAGGTATGTTTAAGTATGATTTGAATTGATATTAATATTACATAGAATGTTCTCATATTTCCCAATCTAACATCATAACAACTAATCTGTTCGTGGAATTTTAAATTTTTTTTATCATTTCTAGCCTCCCTCCCACATTCGGGTGTCTTTTTCATTGAAAACCCTAAAATGGCCGGTTTCATTTGCACAGTTGTGTTTGGACGTTAATCATTGGTTAATTGTTATTTGTTAATTTATAAAAAATCTTTATCTTTTTCCTCTCACTCCCACTGTCTCACTTCCTCTCCTATCTTTTCCTCTTTGTTCATCCAAGTTGGAGCATTTCTCAACAACATGCATCCTCCTCCAAAAAAAGAAAAAAAAGAAAAAAAAGATAAGTTTCGAGGCAGGACATAGAAAGTTCGTGTGGAAATATTATCAAATCATTCGTAAGAATGCATGTGACAGTATCATACGAGAGTTTTTCAAGGACGATAGCTTTCATAACGAGGAATATTTTTTGGAGGATTTTGCTAAGAAAACCCTTCTAGACGGAGAATCATCAAGGTAAGTAAAAATCATTTCCTCATCTCACTTCTTCTCAAAGAGCTCACTTCTTCTCAAATCTTTTACTCTCACTTCATTTAGGGTAAGGGTCAGTGCTTGAGTTCGAGGAGAACCAAAGTTGATGATAAAAGAATGCCAAACCAAGAAAAGAAAGAGTGCTTCATTTTTGTGTCACGAAGAGAAGGAAAAACAAATCGTGAAAATGGATGAACAGAAAAGAAAAAGAAAAAGAAAAAGAGTTGTAGCTCGAAGTTTTTGAGACACTAGGAGACGAAAGCAAATGACAATCACGATATTATCACATTACTACTTTACAAAAATTATGTAACCTAAGTGTGTTATGCACGTGCACGTGTCGTGCCAGCATCGTGCGTATTATGTGCATATTCCAACATCAACTTTGATAAAAATTATTTTTAAAAAAAAAAAAATCCTAAATTTTGATAAATAAAAAATCTTTAACAACTTCGAGTCTTTCCTCTATAAAAGGAAGGCGAGGTCATCACAAAATCCAATTGACATAAGTACTAATAAGTCATGAAACATTTTTGCATTAAACTTGAGTTAGTTTGGCCTTATGTTGGTATTTCCCCATTCCTCTTTACTTGGGTTTCTAGGAGAGTTTAACTTAGTTGTGTTGTACCCAGCAAGGTAATGTCTATTATTTGAATTCAAAGTTCATAGTGATGAAACCATTGATCCGGATAACCATGTCTTTACTATTAGTAGGTACAGAAAATATTCTACGTGTGTCAACAACATTTTCTCTAGTGACAACGGTAATTCCCAAGCAATGCCTTTTATTAAAAACTCCTAGTTTGGACTTCCAATGTGTTGACACCTAATATTTTAGAAAGTAATAAATAAAATAAAACATTTGGTTTTGAAAATCTTTGTTGTTGAAAATATATCCTCATTTCAAAATTTAAAAAAAAAATAGTTGTTGTGTGATTTTGGAGCCATTTTTTTGTTAAGTGATTGAGTGAATATCTCACTTGCAAAAACAACTTTGAGTTTTCCTCTATAAATAAAGGATGCGGAGCTTCTCTCGGTTTGAGGGTTTCTTTAGGTCGAAAAAAAATTCAGCAGAAAGAAAAAAAGAAAAAGCTCTCCCTTTGGCTTTTCCGTTCGAAACGAAAATGCTTTTGAGGAAAAGGAGAAAAGTACACAGCAGTAGAGAGAGAGAGAGAGAGAGAGGGATACCAGTGAGGAGACATCTGAAAAGAGAGAAAAAAATGTGAAAACAGAAGAGGAACCGGTCTTCTTCTTCCTTGGCTGCACGACCTCACGTGTACAACGACGTCTCTCCGCCGCTGCTGTCTGTTTGCTCACCGGCCCTGATGCCTGCCGTTGCTGTTCCCTTGCCGCCGCGCCGTCGCTCCTGAGGTAGCTCGCGCCTTTGCCCAGTGCCCAACGTAGCCCCTGCCTTCGTCGGAGATCTGCTCTTGCTCGGCCCAGCGTCCCAACGTCGCTATTGGACGTTAATCATTGGTTAATTGTTATTTGTTAATTTATAAAAACTCTTTATCTTTTTCCTCTCACTCCCACTGTCTCACTTCCTCTCCTATCTTTTCCTCTTTGTTCATCCGAGTTCGAGCATTTCTCAACAACATGCATCCTCCTCCAAAAAATGAAAAAAAAAAAAAAAAAAGATAAGTTTCGAGGCAGGACATAGAAAGTTCGTGTGGAAACATTATCAAATCCTTCGTAAGAATGCATGTGACAGTATCATACGAGAGTTTTTCAAGGATGATAGCTTTCATAAGGAGGAATATTTTTTGGAGGATTTTGCTAAGAAAACCCTTCTAGACGGAGAATCATCAAGGTAAGTAAAAATCATTTCCTCATCTCACTTCTTCTCAAATCTTTTACTCCCACTTCATTTAGGGCTGGGTTAGTGCTTGAGTTGGAGGAGAACCAAATTTGATGATAAAAGAATGCCGAACCAAGAAAAGAAAGAGTGCTTCATTTTTGTATCACAAAGAGAAGGAAAAACAAATCATGAATATGGATGAACAGAAAAGAAAAAGAAAAAGAGTTGTAGCTCGAAGTTTTTGAGACACTAGGAGACGAAAGTAAATGACAATCACGATATTATCACATTACTACTTTACAAAAATTATGTAACCTAAGTGTGTTATGCACGTGCACATGTCGTGCCAGCATCGTGCGTATTATGTGCATATTCCAACATCAACATAAAAAACCTAAATTTTGATTAAAAAAAAATCATCACAAATCCAATTGACATAAGTACTAATAAGTCATGAAACATTTTTTACTAAACTTGAGGTTTGGCCTTATGTTGGTATTTCCCCCATTCCTCTAGGAGAGTTTAACTTAGTTGTGTTGTACCCCAGCAAGGTAATGTCTATTATTTGAATTCAAAGTTCATAGTGATGAAACCATTGATCCGGTACGTGTGTCAACAACATTTTCTCTAGTGACAACAGTAATTCCCAAGCAATGCCTTTTATTAAAAACTCCTAGTTTGGACTTCAAATGTTACTTCATTTCTCACTATATAGCCGTGGGAGACAAGATATGTAAAAACATTTGATAAATTCTAGCAAGCATTCCCATTTTTTGTGGACCTTTTCAACTCCAAGTTACTCTTGTTAATTTTAAGCAATCGGCATAGGTCTATAGAAGTTTATTTTTCCAAAAACAGAAAAATGCAAAGAGAGAGAAAAAAACAAGAACAGAATAAAGCCCTTGCACATGTACTCACATGCACATGTCCATCATCCCTCTAATTTAAGTCATCCTCTCACTAGTGATGGAGGTTGAGGTTGTTAAAAATAGGCATCTCCAACCTCAGAGAGAGACCCAGAGAAGATCGGTGCGCGTTTGTCCTCAGAGAGAGACCCAGAGAAGACTGGCGCGTGTTTGTCAGGAATACCCTACCCTCGCCACCTCCGACTCTTTTCTTCATTATAACGAAATCAACCCTCTTCTCACTTCTCAACTTCACTCCTCCAAGAGAAGAGAGAAAAGAAAGGGAGCATCTCTCCTCCATCTTCGTCTCTTCGTCTTTGTGCAGCTTGCTTGAGAGCTCGAGAGTTGAGACCTCCAGGTTCATCCGATTCTCTCTGGACTACAATTCTCCTTGTGCTCGTGCTTGGCTCTTGTCTTCTTTTGATCTTCTTTATGCTAGCATAGGCCGGTTCTCTTCTACTTGTGTTGAGGCGAGGCGATCTTGAGGACATTGAGGACATGTTGGCTCTCGGATTTGCTCTTTTTGTGTTCGCTTTCTTCTTACCTTTATCTTGTTGAGTTGGGCTTAGAGGAGTGCATAATTATTGTTGTTATTGCTGTTCATGGAACGAAATGGACGTAACAATATTTCCCGCTTGACTAGATCCATTTTTGCCGTGACCTAGCAAACGAGCGCACAATTTTTCTAGTGGTTTGTGTTCTGTGATGATCTTTCAGGGAGGGTCTAACACTCATTTTAAAGGTGGCTTTGAGAAGACGGGCGGTTTGCTTATTAGGTTTCTTACGATAGAAATCGGACTTAATTTTGACTGGAGCCCGGCTTCATTTGATACTCCATCACCACATTACTCCCACCTAGAGGGTTTTACTAATTACTTTGATATAGCTTTAGTCTTGTTTACTTTTTAGGAGAAGATGGAATTTTACTTGAAGTTTGGTCATGGGATTATGTCTTGGGTGGCTTATTAGGTTTTCCTTTCTCGAACTTGATAGATGCTTTCATATCCTTGACCATTTGATTTCAAGTAGGTCTTTTTTCAATACATAGATTGTTATATAATTTGGGTACCAACCACTTGAGTGTTATCCGACTTAGTGCAAGCGATTATAATCATGGATGTGGGTTTCTGAAAGTAATGATCCAACTAGTACATTAGACTCCTCGCATTGAAAGTATTATCACGTATATTCAAAAAAATAAAAAATTATGTCTTTTCTATTCTTTTTCATTCCTTAAATAAAAGCCTCTTTTCTCCCCCTCCATTTCACATGGCAGACCCAACAAGGCATGGCTGACCATTATCATGTCCCATTCGGTGAGGATGAGATATATAGAGAGTTCTTAATCGAGCTATTCTAAGAATAAGCAAAGGAAGGGAGCCATTATCATGTTCCATTCGGGGAGGAAGATACGTATAGAGGATTCTTATTCGAGCTATTCCAAGAAGAAGTAAGAGAAGGGAACCAGCCATGCTAGAACAAGTATACCTGCAGCTGTGCGATTGTAGGATCTATAGTATGTATCGTGCTAGGTTTTGGTTAGTCCCTCTCCTCTCTCTATCTCTCTAGCATTGTGTCCAATATTTGATGTTGTCAAAAAAAAAAAAAAATAACAATAATCTGGTTATATTTGGGTGCACTTTATTTTTTCTCTAGCTTTATTACCGATAAAAATGATAAATCTATTGTCAAATGTCATTTTTTAATGCATAAAAAAGCAACAAAAATTACTTAATTTTATACAACGTCATCCACTTTTTTCTTCTTTTTTAGCTAATTTGGGATAAATCGTTTTTGGCAGAAATAGGAGTGATGAGCAAGGCTAGCGCATACATAAAGCCAAACCTACAATTGAGTAGTAAGGATGGTGATTTGTGATTGGGAATTTCTAAACTCTTCTCACTTTTCGGGTCAGTACTAACTGGGTCGACCTCCAAGGCTCCAACAGACTTTGCAGCCGTATCAAGATTATGTTAGCTGCAGCCATTCTTTTTGTCAGCCCCCTCTTCAAGATCTTTGGGCCAAGCTTCTTCTACTTAGTACTCGGTCGCCTCATCATCAATATCGGGATGGGCTATACCCTTACCATAGCTTCGGTCTACATTACGGAGATATCTCCCACTTTTTATTTTTTAAAATTTATCATCAACTTTTGTCTAAATAAAAATTAAGGTTAGAAAATTTAAGTTAAAGAAGTTGATTGTTTTTTATACTTTTTGGGTGTTTCAGTTTTCATGAACCCACCCTTCTAGCCTATGTCTCCCACTATTTATGTGACATCCCGATTTTCTAATTCTATTTTCAATAAATTGAAACGGGCATTTCGTTGGCACGCACGCATATAGTTCTTTTCACTTTGTTCCCTCGACATAGGCATGTGATCGATCGTATGGGTGATTCCACCAGATCGCACACCATGTCGATCGACACCGGACCGACTTTTCGCCGATTGGGTACCACGTGTCTCGGAAGTAATTTCTTTTTCCTTTTTTTCCCTAATTTTGTAGCATATATTTATTTTTTAAAATTTATCATCAACTTTTGTCTAAATAAAAATTAAGGTTAGAAAATTTAAGTTAAAGAAGTTGATTGTTTTTTATACTTTTTTGGGTGTTTCGGGTTTTCATGAACGGGGCCACCCTTCTAGCCTATGTCTCCCACTATTTATTCTCCAGATTAGACGGTTAATGATGCCCTAAGTGTGCTTAGTGCCTTGATGTGACATAATAGGGTTTTATTTTTGACCAAATTTAGAATTTGAATTTGATGATTGGATAATGCAAATTGAGTGTTGATTGTGAAAAGTATGGATTTTATTTAGAACATCCCAAGTGTCGGGTTTGGCATTGAAATTGGATTTTTAATGGTTAATATCGTAATTGGATTATGTGAGTGAAATGTAAAGTATCACGGTCTTACCTACTCTACTTGGGATGAATCCCTTTTGGCTTAGTCGCTTTTGGAATTCTTTTTGGCCATAGACCTCCCGTTGAATTATGAAAGCGTTATGTTGTGATTTTTCTTCCCGCTTTTCTATCCCGTATTTTATTGTCGCTTGTCAATAATAAATGAATGGGGTCGGCAACACTACACATGGAATGTCGCATTTGCATGACCATGGTGGGATGTTGGCGCGCTTGAGGTTCGGGGCGTGACAATTTATTCTCCAGGATGCGCACCAAATTCGCACGGTCTTACCTACTCTACTTGGGATGAATCCCTTTTGGCTTAGTCGCTTTTGGAGTTCTGGTCATGCCAGAATCTCCCTGGTGGCTTGTCAAGCATGATTGCGTGCAGGAGGTGAGGGGCATCTTGGCATGGATCTCTAACTCTAAGGAGGAGGCAACACATCGACGGGGCGAGGTTATTAGCCAGACTAGTGGCGAGGGCGTGTGGCAGGCTATCATCCACCCAACCTGATCAATCCTATACATGAGCATTTGTGTGTTTGGAATCTACCTGTTCCAACAAGTTTCGAGAATTGACACCATTCTTGTCTACGGCCCTCGCATTTTTGAGTAGACTCAGATTGTCGATCACACGGAATGGCTCCTCCTGCTAATAGTAGTCGACCTTTTGAAGACGATGTTTACCTTAGTCTTCACCATTAGCCTTGATCAGGTTGGGCGGCAAAGGTTAATGCTCATTAGCATTAGCGGGATGATTTTGTCACTTACCTCCCTAGGTGTATCCCTCACTATCATCCACCACCACAATGAGGTCCAGTGGGCTGGTGCCATATGCGTCTTCTCATTACTATGCTACTCGGCCTCCTTTTCCATTGGGATGGGGCCAATAGCATTAGTATATAGCTCCAAGATCTTCTCAATGAGGTTGCGCGCCCAAGGGCGCAATTGGCGTCGCAGTGGGCCAGGTGATAAGCGGCCTGATGTCCATGAGTTTTATGATTTTGTATGGAGCGGTCACCCTGGGGGTGCCGCCTTCCTATTCATGGGGATTGCTATGGTGGCCTGGGTCTTTGTCTACCTCTTAATGCCGAAAACAAAACAAAAGTCATTGGAGGAGATTAGACAATTGTTTGGTTCATGGACAGCATGGACCAGCGCGACAGCTAACTAGGGTGCTTAATATTTTCTTTATGATTCTGAATTCTGGACATACTCTTTAGTAATTTTGAATATCTCAATTAAATTTTAGTGAAGTATGACGGTTTCAGTTGACACTATAATATTGAACATCGCAATTACATGTTGATGAAGCTGTAATCATCGAATATCACAAGCCAATATTATGCTCTCTTAGTTCATTCAATTTGTCCAGTGTTTTAGGAGTGTTTTAGGAAGATTGTGGTTTAGGAAGAATGATTTTCTCCATGTGAGAAGGGAAAGCAAAGGGCTAGAAGGAAAGGGCTTTGCTAGCAATGACTAGACTTAGGAAATATGATCTTGGTGATGTAATATATATATTCTTTAATTGTTCTTTTTCCCTTTCAAATGTCAATCATTTTAGGCATCTCTGGAGAGTGTATCAAAGCAAATTAGAAAAAGAAAATCTCAACTAACTTCCGCAAAAGAAGGCACTATGGAGTCTGGGTTGATAATTGATAGAAAGTCCTTAAAACTTGCTCTCAACAAGAATTTGGAGGACTCGTTTCTGGATGTTGCAATCAATTGTGCTTCTATTATATGTTGTCGGTCCTCATCCAAGCAGAAAGCTCTTGTATTTGGTAGCTTCATATTGTTTGGCTTAATAGTCTAAGAAATAATCTCTCATGACACATAATAGAAAAATGCAGGTTACTAGATTGGCAAAACCGAAACTTTTGTTAAACAACGTTGTTAGTTGGTGATGGTGCACATGATGTTAGTATGCTTCAAGAGGTCGACATTAGAGTTGGCATCACTAGTGTCGAAAGGATGCACGCATGCCTATCAACTATACCATCCATAATACACTCCTGTTGGCACTCCTATGGGCACATCCAAATCTGACGAGGCTCGAGCCTCGTTGACGACTGGCGAGACTCGAGCATCTCGCCGGATTGGTGAGATCGAGCCCCGCTCGACGCCAGCGAGCTTGATCTCGCATGTGGCCGATCACCGGCCGATGGCCGCCTGAAGAATAAGAAAAAAAAGAAAAAAAAAAAAATATTAAAAATTAAAAAATATTTTTAAAAAATATTTATAAAAAGTAAAAATAATTAAAATTATATCTAAAAAATTAAAATTCGATTTTTAAAAAAATATTTTAAAAAGAATTATAAAAATTTTCCATTAAATTTGTATTGCATAAAAATTATTAAAAAATTTGTAATGTATAAAAATGTTTAACAATACTTTTTTTTTTATAAAAAAATCATAAAAATGAGTTTTTTTAGGTTTAGTTAAAATATTTCCATGTTATAGTTTTTAGTTATTCAATAGTATGTTCACTTCAAATAAGAGAAGCATGTGCATAGTCTAATTCTTTATAAATATTTCAATTTATAGGTTTTTTTTTAACTTTTTTATGTTTAATTTAATTTGAAGTTTTAATCCAATTAGCATATAGTAGAAGTGGGTTTTCCTTATAATATTAATAGGTTTTAGCAATACGGGTCGGGTCGGGTATGGGTCACTTAATTTACACTATATGAATATGGATCAAAACGGGTTAAATGGGTCAAATATGGGTCGACCCATTTTCGACCCGACCCGACCCGACCCACCCATTTGACAGGTCTACACTTCGACATGCTCTGACAGTCATATCTGCTGGATTTTCGGCCGGAGAACTTGGTTAGCATATTTTTTGTCGTGAGTACAAGAACTTTGATCGGAAAAGTAAAAAATTTTCAACTTTACACCGAAGAGATTCTGTATATCAACATCGATTAGAAAATTGTCCCGGCCAGCTTTGGCACGTTTCAATTAGTCCATTTCCCCCGGCGTTTTCATGAGGGTGCGCTCCCCACATCAATCCGGCGCACCCCAAATTCTCACTCGCGGAGTGCTCCCAACAAGGCTTAGATCCGATACCACTGGAAGGAGAAAGAAAGAGCAAATTCTCTTGCCGCCTAAGCCGACCACCTCGCCGCCGCGAATCGAACTCACGGCGGCGCCTGATCAACCGCGTACCAAACGTTTCACGTACGAAGGTGAACTCTAAAATCTCTCCCGCGAGGCCGATGGGCCTTGGCAAGCATCAATTCTGTACGTGTTTGGGCCTCAATTTTATGGGCCCATCCGAAAATTGGCCCGACCGATCAAATCCCCTCCTTAATATTTTTTTTAAGAAAGAGAGCATTTCTAAAAACCGTCACATCAATTCAAAAGCCCCTCCAGAAGAAAAAAGTATCACTACTCAAAATTTCAAAAGAAATATAATAATTTTACACGCCCGATCACGGCTCGATTCATGCGATGCCGCCCTTGACGAAACTTCTACAGAAAGCCCCCCCCGCCACCACGGCGCGCTGTCGCCATTGAACATGTTGCCGTCCGAACCCTCAACGTCAAAAAATTAAAATAAACTAAACTAATCCAAAATAAAATGAATAGAATAGTATAAAATAGAATAAAAATAATAAAAATAAAAATAAGGGGGTGGGGGGGCCCAGATGGTGGCTAAAATAATGGGGGCTTTGAACGAGAATAAAAGAAGTGAGATGGGGGGGGGTGGGCTCCCTCCAAGTCAATGCGGGGCGATGATGATTCCGTTGAAAAGGCTTTTGCCGGCCCTTTTCGGTCGCCCCCGTAATAATAATAATCATAATCATCTCTCCCCCTTCCTCTTTTTTCTTTGGCTTAGGAACTAATTAAAGTAACTTAATTAAGCACCGTGATTCAGGTTCCCCTTCGCGCCCCCCTGAACTTGCGTCGATATCTGTGGAAGCCTCCTGGCCCCAGGATGAGAAAGCGCCGCGATAGCATTGGCCGTATGTCTTGCCCAGCACGGTCTCCCACTTCTTTTTTGTTTGGCTTGGGGATTAATTAAGTACTTAATTAAGCAACGTGATTGAGATTCTCGCTCTAAAGTGGTGTCCATATCCCTGGAAGCCTCCCGACCCTTGATGAGAAAGTGTCGCGATAGTGCCGGCCATATTTCTTGTTTGACGTGTGGTCACTCGATTCACACATGCATCACCCGTTATTCGGCTTCTAGAATTTGGAACCGGCAAAAGGGGTGATACTTAGCTCGGTTTGGCCTTGACCTAGTAAGGCTCGAGCTTTTTTTACCTTCCAATCGATTAATTGATGTAATAATTTCTTGGCGGGTAGATGAAATCTCGTAATATTGGAATAATATTACGAGATTCCCAATGCCAAAAACCAAAAGATAAAGATAGAATGTAAAGGTCAAAAAAGAAAAAAATAGACTGACACCTTGGAAGAAGATAAAAATTTCCCCAAAAGTCTATTAATGTCCAAGTGGATTGGTACGTTGAATTTGGGAGATGAATGTCGTGTAATGCCCCCGTGGACTACCCCCCCCTTCCCCTCTTCTCCTTTTTCCTTTTTTCTTTGGCTTAGGGACTAATTGAACTTAATTAAGCATTTTGATTAAGGTTTCCCTTTGCTCGAACGGGAAGTAGCCTCCCTCCCCCACCCCCGAGCCCCAGTCGAGAAAGCACCGCAATTGCGTTAATTTATCTTGCCCAG
This sequence comes from Eucalyptus microcorys, assembly GCA_014182515.1. Lineage (NCBI taxonomy): Eukaryota > Viridiplantae > Streptophyta > Magnoliopsida > Myrtales > Myrtaceae > Eucalyptus > Eucalyptus microcorys. The sequence goes on from CM024570.1 coordinate 29,136,955, forward strand.
CATGGTGTCCTTTAACACCCCCCCCACTCTTTTCTGTGGCTTGGGGACTGATAAAAAAATGCCACGATAGCATCAGCCATATTTCTTGCCCGATAAGGTGTCGCTCGATTAGCACCTACAATCACCTGTTGTTCGGCTTCTAAAATTTGGAACTAGCAAAAGGGGTGATACTTAACTTGACTTAGCCTCAATCTAATGAGGATTGAGTTTCGTGACCTTCTAAACAACTAGCATAGTAATTTCTCGGCGACGAATAAAAACTTCTGACTTTTCGGGTAACATATGAGAACTTCTGTTGATTTTTTCTTTTTAAACGCACAAAAAAAAAAAACCTACAAACTCTTACATACCAATTTTCAAGATTTCCAATGCCAAAAACCAAGGGATAGAGTGTAAAGGTATAAAAAGAAAAGAAAAAGAAAAATAGAATTAGGCAGACACCTTGGAAGAAGATAAGAATTTTCACACAAGTTGATTAATGTCAAAGTGGATCGGTACGTTGAATTTGGGAGATAAATGTCGAGGAATGCCCACGTGGACCGCCGCACTTTTTTCGCCATTGGGGAATTAGATGGCGATTTCTCACCTTTTTGCAAAGGTTCCTCGTAGGTTTCACATTTAATCTACGCTTCTCTATATCTTTATAAAACACTACCTTTTTTTCCTTCTTCTTCTTTTTTGTTTTTTCAATTTGGACTTTATTGAAGAACCGATGGGACTTTCGATTGGAAAACCGGTTAATCTGGGTCAATACCAAGTCGATCGAAAACTTGCTTTCATGACCAAATCCCAAATTCTATTATCATCTTCTCCAAAACACAAAAACAAATGCATAGCCATCTAAGCATGCATGGTGCAGTGCAATACAGATCGGGAACACAAGCCCCAATTCGTCATTGTTCCTTACAAAGGGATGGACGTCGATGCTTTCCAGATGAACTAGTCGGACATGTTCTTATTAACAAGAAATCAACGATCAAACTTGCGATTGCTGGCTCACGGAAATGACGGTTCTTCAATTCGATCGACATTAATACCTCCTAGTATGTTATATTTGCAAAATGGTGAGGAGGGTAGCTAGGGTTTTCACGTATTTGAACATGGCGGTTCGAACATAAAATGAAAAAAATCACTAGAAACTAAGCAGATGAATGACAACTTATATTACATTCGACATGGTATCTCGTACCTTTTTAGAAGATACAATGTATAGGATACAGGGTTCATTCAACGTGGATGTCACCAAAGTGGAAAAAAAAGAAAAAGAAAAGAGAAACTATCTTATCCTCGACTGATTTTGAAGTTCTAAAATCCCACTGCACATATTGAAACTTATTGCGCCATGCTGGCTACGCAAAGTTCTAAAATCACATTCCTATTTTGTTTGTGATTTTTTTCAAAAGTAGAATATCGAAACTGAATTTCAATGGATATGTCAATTCAAGTGGACTTGGGCTCCCTTTCATCGATCTCTCCGTGACGCAATGCTATCACATCCATGTGCCTTGGAGATGCTTGTAGAATGCATGATCGAAAAGGAGATTTTCAGATGGATGCATGTTTCTTGCATGGAAAACAAGGGCAATCCCTATCATAGGCCACTAGCCAAACCTTTTCGTGACTATCGTTTGGCACGCGATCAAAGTGGCTCGATAGGACTGTTCGATCGATCATGGAAACCAGAAGCAAGGCTTGGCCCTCCGATGATGAGCGATGTCGTTTCATCTCGACAAGATGAAGGACCCTGCTGCCAAACACGTGATCAAAGCAATTTTCCCCTTTACAAGCATAAAAAAATTTCCATGCCTAGACATGCCAAACGATTATGCTTACGTTAGTCATTTTTTATGAAAAAGTCTTGTGCAATGTGTCATAGCACTATTTTAACTACGGAAAATTATTCAAAAGGTCCTAAATCTATCATACAATAGCCAATTCAGTCCTAAATTTTTTAATTAAGCTAATTTAATTATAAACCTTTTGATAATTTGCTAATTTAGTCATTTTGACCGATTTCGGCTAAAAATTTCTGATGTGACAATCTAGTTAGCTACAGCTGTTCAATGTGGCACAATTAGCATTAACGTGAGCAATATTTTTATATTTTTTTATAAATTTTTCATTGCCGGCCATCGCCAAGGATCTTGGCAACCAAGGAAAGGAAATGAGAAAAAATGAAAAATGAAAAAAGTATAGGAAAGAAAGAAAAATAACACGAATTAACAAAATTTTAAAAAATTAGAAAGAATTATGTATTTCCGTGCTGACTCTGTCACATAAGATGATTGACATTCATACCAATAATTTTTCAGTAAAATTGATCGGAAAAACTATACTAACAAATAGTCGAAAGGTGCCAAAAAATTTAGAATCGAATTGATCATTGCATGATTAGTTCAGGACTTTTCAAATGATTTTCCCGGGTGTTATCCAGCCGACTTCCCCGAAGGTCTGTTAAGGCGATCCTACTCGGATGGATCAGCTCGCACGCAATTGAATGACATCACCACGCCATATTCCTTCACTGATTTCGCTTCCCAATAAGATCAAATAAAAAATGCACCGAGCTCTCCCTCCAATCTCCTCTCCCTCAATTAAAGCCTCTCGGAAGTTCCCAAGGTCCTTATCCCCTCTTTGTTTCCCGCTTCGAAGCGGCGGCGGTGGATGCATTGATCTTGGGGAAGGGGGAGGACTTCAAGATGAGGGTTAGAGGGCAGGCCGCCAACATGCAGCGGTGGCCTGGCAGGGCACCCACGTAAGCCCGGCGGTGTCTTCCTCATTACCTAGCCACTAGGAGTAATCGGTTCCAAGTTCCTAAAAGTCGAAATCAGGACTTGGATCGGTTGATCCTAGGATCAGGAAATGGATCAGACGATCGGTTCAGTTAGATTCAATGGAATCGGTCACTTATTTTTTCCTATTACTTTTTTTCCTACTATTTAAAACTAGACCAAGATAGTGTTTAATTTACATTCTACTAATTTTTTGAATAAATAATAAAATAAAAAAGTATATTTAGTCGGTTTGGTTCAATTTAGTTTCCCCTTAGAATCAAGAACTGAATGGACACTCCCAAGAACCAGACTAAACCGGTTGGTCTGAGTAATTCTCGGTTCGGGCAGTCCATTTTTTACTCCTCTAGTAGCTGCTTCATAGTATGGAAAGGAACAAATGAATGCCCATTGCCCACCACCTTTTTCCCCATTCGATACTTGCTTGGGTCACCCCCTAAATGCCCTATGTATACACAATTAAGCAGTGTTTGCCGAAAAAAATTATAGGTTTATACCACAAAAACTTCAAATTTACACTAAATTAAATTTCTGACCACTAAAAACCTTAAATTAATATATTTGTGATAAATTTATCTTTTGTTAATTTTCGTTAAATTGAATTAACACCATAAAAAATCAAAAATTGGTACGCTAGTGACAGACGGAAAATATAACTTCAAATTAGTATACCCGTCAATTGTTACGTATTATCCAACTCAACAATTTGACAGTAAAATTTAACGGAAACTAGCAAAGGAAAATTTGCTACATGTATATCAATTTAGGTTAATTTAGATTAAAATTGTCACAAATATATAAATTTGAGATTCTTCATGTTATTAATCCAAAATTCTATGAAACTTGACAATTGACATGGTACGTAAGCTCATCCCTGTTTGAACCGGAAAGCGTTGGAAAATGGGTTGCTTGAAAGTGAATTCGACCGACCCATGAGCAAATTGCAAAATCCTCGTGCATGCGGAAATGTCCGTCCATTCCTTTTTGATGGTGAAAAAAGAAAGGGGACCATGCCTTTTTTTAACTTGAGGGGTAAGTTAATCAAAGAAATTAAGGGATAAGCCATGTTGTTAGGAAGAACCTTTTTATGGATCGAGATTCGGTAGCGGCCAGAAAGTTAATAATCTCCTCAGAACTCGTTCGCGCTGACGTTGATGTTTTTGCTCTCGATTAGATCGGTCGGCGGTGGCCACATGGCATGAATCTAGTTCAAGGGTCTGTTGAGGTAAATAAATTTTGCAAGCCTAATATAAGCAGGTGAGATATAAGAACATCACGCGGAGTTTCTCAAAATTACGGTGGGCACTATGGTATTCGGAAAGGCAAAATGTCCGGCCGGCCCCTTAGTCAACCACCATAGATGGAAAAGGTTTAAGGTCTGTACGAATTTACTTTTTTACTTAATCTAAATCTCGCGATTCACATAGTTGGACCGTTTCCAACCTGAAATTTCCGGAAAATGCTTATCGAAATTTAAGTAATAGTTTATAATTCATTATGAAAGCAAAAAGAAAAAGAGGGCACCTTTTATCTTTTGTTAAGATTGAAAAAAAAAAAAAAAATGTACCCTTGCTAAATCGGATTGAGGAGCGATTTGGGGAGAATGTTTATGCATCATAAAAAAAAGGATTAATACCATGAAAATCCCAATTGACACATATATGAAATCTCAAATTCATTTTTTATTGGATAAAATCTCAAATTAGTACGCCCGCGATAAATTTACTTTATATTAGCTTTTATTAAATTTTATCGTTAAATTACTGAGTTGGATAACATGTAGTAGTTGACGAGTGTATCAATTTGAAATTTTATTCTCTGTTCTTATACCGGCTTGTGATTTTTGTGATATCTATCCAATTTAATAAAAACTAATTTGCATTATTTGTATTAGTTTGAAGTTTTTAATAATTAAAAAAATAATTTAAAATTAATTTATCATAAATGTATCTATTTGACATTTTTTATGATTAAAAAATTTAATTTGAAATAATATATTAATAAGAGTTTTTTTGTGATATCAATCTAAATAAAAATAAAAATTAGAATTAGGTGAGAACCTCTCCACGACGAATCCAAACGCTACACGACAAAAACGCCTCCCCGCGAGTAGGACAAGACGTCCGGTGCGGGGTGTGGTGAGCGCTCCCGACAGGCAAGCGACGAACCCTCCCTTCTCTCTCTTCCCCTCTTTTGTCTGAAATTAGACAAAGTCTTCCTCTACAAGTCTTCGCCAAATCATGGTTAAAAAACATAAAAAATTTTTTTGAATTACAGCGACGACTCCATCTCAAGCTCGTCTCAACTCAACTTCCATCGCCTTTCTTTCCCCTCTTTTTTCTCAAAAGGAGATTTCTCTTTTACCCCCCAATGGGAAAAGGGTGTTTGTAAGTAAGCTCGCGAGACTTTTCGGGGATAGCGAGAGAGGGACGTGAGAACTCGCTCCGAAAACCAATGACCGCAAGGATGTCTCCCCTCTCTCTCTCTCTTCCCTTTTTCTTGCCTCTTGTCCCTAACTTGCACACAACGCTCTCTTTCTCTCTCTAGCTTTGCTGGTGGCGTTTTGCTTAACCTCGAACCCCGTTTACACACGACGAGGCTTGGGAACGCGGAAAAAGGGGTTCAAGAAACCGGAAACCAGGTGCTTAGGAGAGCTGGGAAGGCGTTTTCTTGATCGTTGAATTGGGGTTGGGGGGCGGCCGGGGACTTTGTGTCTGGTTGGTGGTGATCATGATTCGGGAGCTCTGCTAAAAGAGAAGGGAGACGAGAGCTTTATCATCTTGCCCTCTTCTTTTTTTTACAGTCCTGGGTTTAATCATTGAGTTCTTTCTTTCTTCTTTTTTTGGGTTAATGTGTCTTTGAGCTTCTTTGGGTCCAGAGACTTCAGCAGAGCTGTTAGGTAGAAAGGAAAAAGAGAGCGGGGGGTGGAAAAGAAAAATGGGAAAAGCGGACGATTGACTGGTAGCTGAGCAGAGCTAGCAAAGAGGGGCAGGCAGGCAGCAGCAGCAAGCGAGCTGTGACCGAAACCCTAGAAAGATAGGAACTTTCTTTTGGCCCTTTCCTGTGTTTGTTTTTTCTTTTATTTTTCTTTTGTGTGAAGGGGGGATTTGGAATTTGCCTCCAAGATAAATGAACTTGGATTTTGCCCCCTCTTCTCTTGTCCACTAGGTTGAATCCAAAAGCCACCCAACACACACCCAAGGAAATTCTTAGAGCCTCCTTAGATATGCCTACAGACCTGGACAATTCGTCCACAGCTTCAGGGGAAGCTAGTGTCTCGTCTTCTGGCAATCAGCCGCCTCCACAACCACCACCGCCGCCTTCCACCACCAAGAAAAAGAGGAATCTCCCTGGAATGCCCGGTAATAACTTCGAAAGATCAGAACACACCTTTATTTTTTCATCTCCTTCTTGTTCTTGTTCTTGTTCTTGTTCTTGTTCTTGAAGAAGGGGGTGGGGAGGGAGTCTTCAATTACTGACTGGAAATTTTTCTTGTTTCTTCTCTGTTCCTGCAGATCCAGATGCAGAGGTGATAGCTCTGTCTCCACGACCCTATTGGCCACCAACAGGTTCGTCTGCGAAATCTGCAACAAGGGATTTCAGAGGGACCAGAACCTGCAGCTCCACAGGAGAGGCCACAACCTGCCTTGGAAGCTTAGGCAGAGATCGGGCAAGGAAGTGAAGAAGAGGGTTTACGTGTGCCCTGAGTCCACTTGCGTCCACCACGACCCATCGCGAGCCCTCGGTGATCTGACAGGGATAAAGAAGCATTTCTGCAGGAAACATGGCGAGAAGAAGTGGAAATGCGACAAGTGCTCGAAGAAATACGCCGTGCAGTCCGATTGGAAGGCCCATTCGAAAATCTGTGGCACCAGGGAGTATAAATGCGACTGCGGAACTCTATTCTCAAGGTTCTGGACTACAAATTTTCCCCAAAGAGATGTCCTTTTTTGGGTTTAACAGTTGTTAGCTTTCTTGGGTCGTGAGCTTGTGAATTGAAACGGGCTTTCCCCCCTTTCCTGTTTTGTTTTTGAAGGAGGGATAGCTTCATCACCCATAGAGCTTTCTGTGATGCTTTAGCTGAGGAGAGCGCCAAGGCTCAGACTCAGGGTCAGGGACCGGGTCAGGGCTCGGCTCCGGTTAAGCCGAACTTGCAGGCCGATCTGAAAGTCCAGAAATCTGCCTCTCCTCCTCATCCTCATCCTCCTCCTCCTCCTCCTCCTCCTCAAGCATCTGCTCCACCAGCTGTACAGTCCTCAGCTGCTGTGTTGTCTACAGTTTTGGCTGATCAGGCAGCAGGTAAAAGTCAGTACTAATTCCTGGTTCTTGCTGCGTTGTTGGCTTTAATTTTGTCTGGACATAGTTCTTTCTCGTCTGGAACGAGCACAAGAAAATCTTTGTCTAGGCTGGATCTTGAATGAGACATATGATAGCTTTCTTTGTCGGTTACTGGTCTTTGTTGTTTCTTGAGGACTCTTAACTTGTATTTTATGTCTCACGAATTGTAAATTGGTGTTAGTCAGCAAAAGCTTAGTAAGAAGAAACCCTTAGCTTAAAGGTACTCTCTGACCCTTTTAGACCGAAAATCCAAAAGTAGCCACAGAGATTCAAAAGCAAAAAAGATTGAATTGAGAAGTGGATTAGGGAAAGAAGCATAACAGTTGGTTTGGCTTTTGGCTGCAGAGTTACTTTTCTTCTTTATGGAAAAGTCTAGCTTTTGCTTTCTGATAGACAATATGCCTTTTTGAGTTCTATGAGAAATTGTATGACTGTTCATAATGATTTTGGATTCAATGTAGGGATGCAAGAGAACCCATCCCAAATTCTTGAAGAGCCACCAGTGACAAGCAGCTTGATAGGGAGCTCTAGCAGCAGCACCAGCTCTAGCAGCAATAGCAAAACAAGCACTAGTGTCATAGCAGGCTTGTTTGCTTCCTCAACTCCGTCCTCATCCTTACAGCCTCCGCAGCAGAGTACTCCTTACACTGACCTGATTCGTGCCGTGGCACCACCTGACCGCTCTGACCGTGGACCTGCCTCATCTGTTGAACCCATTTCCCTCTGCCTCTCCACAAATCACGGGTCGTCGCTCTTTGGCAGTGCAGGGCAGGAGCGTCGGCAATATGCTCCCGCTCCACAGCCCGCTCTTTCAGCCACTGCACTTCTGCAGAAGGCTGCTCAGATGGGGGCAACTGCAACCAATGCATCGCTGCTTCGTGGGCTCGGGATTGTCTCTTCCTCCACCTCGGCAGGGCAACAAGAGAACTTACAGTGGAACACTAATAATGTCGAGCATGAAAATGCCTCTGTTGCTGCTGGACTGGGGCTAGCGCTTCCTTGTGATGGGAGTTCAGGTCTGAAGGAACTGATGATGGGGACTCCAACCATGTTTGGCCCGAAGCATCCTACTTTAGATTTTCTTGGACTGGGGATGGCAGCTGGTGGCAACCCAAGTGGTGGTTTCTCGGGTCTTATGAACTCTATAAGTGGTAGTCTTGACATGGCAGCAGCAGCAGCCTCATTCGGCAGCGGAGACTTTGTCGGCAAGGACATTGGACAGAGCTCGTGAACTTAACCAGAAGTCGCAGGGAATTTGTATGTACAGTTGCATATTGTCCTAAAAGAATCAATGTTGCTCAAGAAACCACCAAAGAACCATCGAGCAGACGCTTCCCTTGGATGAAAGTCGGAAGAAAACTGTTGATGTGAAAGATTCCATAAAAACTAAAATCTGGGGAGACTTCTATTTTTTCCCTGTGAATCTGTGATGTGTTGTTAGAGGTACGAGCTATATCAAATGTGATCAGATGATGTTTTAAGTTCGCTCGAGCTTAGCAGTAGAACAGCAGCATAGAACTCTCTGTGAGTTGACTATGGGTAGCTACATTAATCGTCTTGGAGTTAATACATCTCGATGTATTAGTTTTGCCATTTCATTTGTTGTTCAATGTAAAGAAGCCTTAAAAATAGTGAAGATTTGTTATTTTGCCATGAATATCTGATTGTGGATCGACATGCAATCTCGATATTGGCTTTTGCCAATGCTTTACTCTGTTTGAACAGCGTAGGCAAAGGATGTGCTCAAGTAAAGTGGATCATTACACCATCCGCACCGAAATCTAAGGTCTGCTTGGATCGCGATGGTTCTAATCATGATGGTTTCGCGAAAAGCAACAAAAGGGTCCTTCAAGCCTGTCCCAAATTTCCCCGTTTATGTTCTCGAGAACTATTGAGGATCTTGTTTGAATGGCCCTATGACAGATTGGCACGACTCTTCTGGCTCTTGCACCAAGAGAAAAATCATGTCTTTGCCATGAAAAATAGCAGCTTGAGTTTCCCTTTTTTCTCCGGATGGTCCTTTCAACTATCTCCATGCCTTAGCTTGTCAAAGGAAACCCCATGGAGCTGGACCTGTTTCCTGATCAACAAAGACAAGAATTTTCCCCTTTCTTCTCATGCTTTTCATTGGGGAATTTGGAGTATTGGGGTTAATACAAAAAACCCCAAGCAGTTCGAGAAGATGCCAAAGACTTGGTCTGGATTTAACCACATTTATAAGGGTCGCTCTCCAAGCTGAACTTGGTCTAGATTTAACCACGTTTATAAGGGTCGCTCTCCGAGATTAAGTATACAGCAATGTGTAAAGTAAGGATACAGAAACAATTGAAAGAAAAGCGTGAACTGGGGTCAACGCGAACATGTTATACTGCGAGACTTCTTCTGAGTCGCTGTCTTTCTACCCAACAACTTCCCAGCTGCAGGACCAGATCCCGGGTTTTACTTTGCACAAAATAATGATGCGAACACAAAAAGAAAAGGGAAAAAAAGGGGGGGTGGGGGGGTGGTGGAGGGTTGTTGTTGGAGTTGTAATTCAATTCGGAAGAGGACCTACTTCCCACATGTTCTGTTTATATACATTGTTCCTGGCTGCAGCGCACGCAGGAAACAAGGACAGTAGACAAACGCTTTTTTGGATCCGGGTTCATCATAGCCGTCGATTACATAAGCCCCACATGTAGGTCCACACAACCAACAATCGTGATTGAACTGGGTCTCCGATCTTGATTATGGATCTTGTCTCCACCCCCAAAGTGCAAGCTCCATGCATTTTTTCGTTCTGTTGATTATGGGTCTTGGTTCAATCCCCAAATCTTGATTATGGATCTCAGTTCAATCCCCAAACTACACTCTTGATGCTTGTTTCATCATATAGGTAATGGATCTTGAATCAATTCCCAAATCCTAATTATGAATCTCGGTTCAATCCCCAATCTTGATTATGGATCTTGGCTCAACCCCCAAATTGCAAGCTCGATGCATTTTTTCATTCTATTGATTATGGATCTCGGTTCAATTCCCTAAATCCTATTATGAATCTCAATTCAATCCCCAAACTGCATTCTTGATGCCTGTTTCATCCTATAGGTAATGGATCTTGATTTAATCCCCAAATCCTAATTATGGATCTCGATTCAATCCCCAAATTGCAAGCTTGATGCCTTTTTTTTTGTTCTATTGTCGGTCCAATCCCCCAATCCTGATCATGGTTCTTAGTTCAATTCCCAAATATCAAGCTCAAAGCCTCTTTCATTCTACAGATTATGGATCGCTGTTCAATCTCCAAATTTAATTATGGATTTCGGTTCAATCTCCAAACCGTAAGCTCGATGCCGTTTTCATTTTGTAGATTTTGATAATTTTGAAAATCAATTCTTAAAGAGAATGCATTTTAAGTAGTGACTTAGCACAATTATTCTTATGTTAGTTGGACGTTACACATGAAAAATTAGGGCAAACATGAAGAAAACCAAAGAAGAGCCGAACATTGATTAGAGTAAGATATATTAGCAACCCGTGTTATTTCCATTCGGTGGCTAAAGTGTTGTGAACCTAGTGCAAAAATTAGGAGTACGACCGAGCCAAGTCGAATCGAGTTGAGTCGATATAGTGTCGAGCTCAAGTTTGACTTATTGCGATATTCAAGACTCAAATTTTGAGCTCAAGCTTGATCAAGTACTAAAATTTCCACTCTAGCTTAGCTTGACTAAAAAAATTGAAATACATGAGCTTGACTTGATTCAATTCGAATACAACCAATTCACAAAGAACTTGAGCTCGAGCTTTGTCATAAATACGCTTGAACATTGTTATTATACTATATTGTTTTGTAGATATTAATGTCTATGTTTATCTAATAAACATTTATTTAGAAAATTAATGGAGGTCGATCAGGCTGGCAAGCTCGTAGAGCTGACACTTGGCGATCATAGCTTGACTGTATCATCCCCCTTAATAATCAGCTCGACTTCTTGACCAAAAATTTTACAATTTTGTATGGAAAAAAAAAGGGCTTTACTAATTTAAAATTCGACTCTCTGTACCAAATTGCCCCTCAGATTATTTAACACCCCTTGATCGTTATCCTCAAAGCATGGTCATTTTGGCCCAATTATTAGCCGAAGCACTTGATATTCTAATTATTGAATGAGCAACGAGCTATGTCTACTCAAAGAAAATGAGGACTATCTCAAGAAATTGGACGCTCTCCACATGTAAAATCAATTGCTTAAGCTTTGATAAGTACCGATGAATAGAGACTACAAGGCATTAATTGAAGTTTCCTCATTTGATGACAGTCGATATCTTTTCATTTTTGATTATGTGGTCAATCGGTCAATCTATCCATATCTACGATCTTCCCTACCCTTCTTGTGTATCAATCTATCGACGTATCTATTTATTAAGTATTATCCTAACGTGACCTAAGGCATGTTTATAGAATTATTCTTCCGTTAGGTCTAACTTCCACTTGTAGCTTAAAAAATTCACTCGATGGTTAGTTGGATGTCAAAGTTTAAATATTTTGATCTTACGATAGTTTACGATTAAAATTTGTGGAATCAAATTTTAGAGCATATAAAATTAAAAACAATTTAGAAAAGCAATTGCTTGCGCCAAGGGCTTAGTACATTATTTGATGATGAGGATTTTGTCGGTGAACGATTCCGGGCACCTTCCCATCGCATTTAATGAGATTTTTTTTTTTTTTTTTATTTTCGACGCGCAATTACACACGACACGAGGGATGAGACATTGGAAGTGACGGCCTTCCCTTATTTGGATGTCTTTGACAACTGCTCCTAAGGTACTCTTTACCGAAGTGGCAGTTTACCAAAAAGAGAGATGAAGGACCAACATCGCCCAAATTTCAGATATTATTAGGAAGTTGCATGTGAGATTTATTGTACGAGAGTTTCTAATGTTTTGGATTGTAAGAGACATCCGTCATGAAATCTACATTAATTAAAAGGTAAAGCGCAACAATTTATCCCGACATACCAAAAATCTTCATTACGAAGCCACAATTTTTTTTTTTGACCCCAAAAAAAAGATACTTTTTCGCTTTTTAACTTGCATTTATAGCAAGGACGATGAGAGATAATTGGGGGTCGGGGGGGCAAAATATCCTCCGGAAGGAATCTTGTTGACTTTTTGACCGGAGGAGGATTGATTGCGAGGCTTCCGACTGGTGGTGGTTGAGTCATAATTGGCTGCTGCCGCTGCTGCGCTGGAGCAGGACCACTCCCGCCAGGGCAGCAGAAAAGAAAAGAAAAGAAAAAGAAAAAGAAAAAGATGAAAGAAGAAAGAAGGGAGGAAAATTGGAGGTTGAAGCTTGGAAGGAAGGGTGAGAAAACCTACCATCTCCTTTCATAAGAGAGACACACGTTCGAATCCTCAAAGTCTCTTCTTTTCTTGATTTCCAAGAAGCCATGCCGTGGTGTAAGACGATTCCGGGCTTTACTTTTGCTAGGGTTATGGAGAGGCGACGGTGATGGATTTTAGTAGTTATAACTCAAATCGAAAGGTGTTAATGTTGAGTATTTATGTGAGGCGAAATTGTCCAAAAATATTTTCAATTCATTGCATTTTGGTCGATTTAGTCGTATAAACTTTTCAATTTTATTAATTCGATTCTAAACTTTTTCACTTTTTATCAATTGAGTCGATTTCGCAATTTTAGTCGAAATTCGGCGACGTGAATGATTTTTAATAATATTTTCATTTTTTTCAATTTTTTATTATTTTTTTCTTGATTTTTTTTTCTTGTCTTTCTCATTTTATTTGCTAGTGGCCAGCCCATGACTAGGTCGATTGAGGGTGACCTTTGTCCACGCCAGATGAAGCCGGCCATTGATAAAAGGAAGAAGAAAGGAAAAAAAAGAAAAATTAGAAAAAAGAAAAATTAATAAAAAATTTGAAAGAATATTAAAATATTATAAAAAATTGTCCACCTAAAATTAATCTTGTAAACTCAATTGATAAAATATAAAAGTAATTAGGATTAAATTGGTAAAAATATAATAATTTTAGTTATTCTTAAATAATTTTCTCCTTTTGTGATGCTAATGTAGGAGATCACCGATGTTGATGGATCGCTTCCTATTCTCTTTCTGTCACTGATGAATCTAGAGAGAGAGAGAGAGAGAGAGATGGCAGATCTGTCCCTGATCTGATAAGGTCATGTCAGTTGCTTGTGGGTTTCCCATTTTATCTGCATCTCGTCTTCAATGATATGTTCTTTGACCATAATTGTGTGTGCCCTAAAGTCAAAGCTTAGAATTCCCACAATGTAATGTGGGATTTGATGGGTGCCCTTGAATAAGTTTTGGAGCCACCTAAGATTTTTGGGTGGTGAAATTTGGAGTATTGCAAATGGCAAATGTGAAAAATTTCGAAAATCTCTCGAGGCGCATAACTACTATTTTCGAAGATGATTTTTGTCCCCCGTAAAGTATGAAAGTTAGGTCGATGCTATAATTCGGAATTCAATTAACCTTTTTAAATAGTGTGTGCTTCCCTATTTCGATAGAGAGTGAGAACAACAAGAAGTATGAAAAAAGTATAGAGCAAAAATAGAAAAGAGTCTTTCGTGGGTGTAGATTTGATCGTAAAAGAAAGAACAAAGTTGTTGATATCTATAAAAAATGAATTAGCATGCGAATGAATAGCGTGTATTTCGACTAAGAATGAATACTAAAATAGCTAAATGGCCACTCGAGAGTGAACAACGGCTAGTAAAAGGTCAACTATCATGATTTAAACTTTTGAAACAGTTGGTTGTGATTTTAAAAAAACGTTATAATTAATAATGATCGGTTAATACATGCCTTTTGAAATCTAAGGTAATAACAAATTGGCCCCTCTTTCTTCTGTTAATGTAAGCGGATTAAATACATAAGGATCATAACATTATACATGCTAACGGAATATGCGACGGACCTGAGATCAATGGATCGACAATTCTTTAACGTACGCAGTCCGTCGCACGCTCACATCTTGAATTACGACAATGCATTTGGTGTCGTGCAAGATGTCACCCGTCTTCGATCCAGAGGTGAGAAAATCGGCTGCCCGGTTCGTCACGTGCTCGCGAGTTTTGATCGGTGGCTCTCTCTGGCAAGAAGCCGGCGGCCGGTTGGAAAGGGCATTAGACGTCCGTCTCTTTAATAAGCAAATGGGAGGTTCGACCAAAAAAAAAAAAAAAAAAAAAAATGGGAGGATGCTCGTGGGTCTTTCGGATCACGCATTACAAGCTTTGCTCTCTGGTGCTTTGGGCTGTGGGCTTGAAAAAGTAGGGTTTGGGCTCTAGGAGTTTCAGAGTAATTTCATCGATTAGTACATGCTCCTTTCATTTCGTTAAAAAAATCAACGATTTTGAGAATACTTTTCTAAAAAATAATTGCTTGTATTACTTGCGAAAATGAATGAATGAAAAAAATATTTTTATCGTTCATAAAAATTTATAAATATTAATTGTTGTTAGTAACAAAAATATTTTAAACGGTAAAAGTAATCATTTTTAGGAAAATATTTTTTGAATAATTTTTTTCCCGCAAAATAAATGAAATATATATGAATCTTTATTTTATTCTACTTTTTTTTTTTTATATTTTCAAGCAAAAATATTAATTATAATCATAATAAATTAAGGCCATGAAAGCCATGCATCACGTGGGTGTTTTGGTGAGACCAAGGAGTTGGGTGGGTTTCTCCAACAACCACGTTGCCTCTTCTCTTGTTTTCCCTTTTGTCTTCTTTAGCTAATCACAACTTTCAAAAAATCAAAAGATAAAAAATTCGTTTACTATGATCTGCAATTATAAAGAACCCTAAAGAGCTCGCAAAGAGTACTTGATAAAACCTCACGCGTTATGCACGTCGATAGCCAGAAAAACTATAGGTTCTATGGATACTCCCGACTAATTTAATGTCTCCCATTTTTTACCATAATTTATAGTTGAGCTCGAATATGAAAACCGAAATCCAATCAGAGTAATTAGGAGAGGAAGCTAAATTTGCCGCTTCATGGTCGGTCCTCAAGCTATATTGCCTGGTTTGACGTAAATGAACCGGGAAACATGATCATTCGAAAAGATTACATATCACGTATTGAGATGATCGATTTGTCTTGTTCATGGAAACTCAAAAAAAAGTGTTTTCAATAATTAATTTTTGCAAAGTAAATGAAGCTATACTTAGCAGATAGTTTCTCGGAGAGATTGCATCGACTCGACTTAGCCATGTGGCTTATACTTCCTCATACTCATTGTGAATCCTAATCCTTTCTTTATGTTAGAAGGATTAACATGAAGAATCCATAGATTATCCAGAATTTCTAAAAACAATCAGAAACTTGCAGCTTAATGAATGGATGGAGTCAAAACATTCAAATGTGAATTTATTAGTTGCATTCGCTCAAGAGACGTCACGTAACTTTGCACAATAACAAAGGACAAATCAGTGGAATTATAGGTCCCTTTTTCTGGACAGACATCATTAATATTTTCTTGGTCAAACTTGTCGCATTTGCCCTAGAGTTGGAGTCAAGAGATGTCCGCACGCAATTCAAAATTTGCGACTTGGGATAACTTTATAGACGGTCTTTACTTCAGTCCAGAGAACATTTTTTTTTTTGAAAAAAATGGAAAATAAAGAGAAGGGGGCTTGAGCTTAAAACTAGAATTGAGCATGGGATCCGATTCGACCTGGAAACTGGACTGAACTGGTTTAAATAGATTGGTTCTAGGGAGAACCGGTTGGGTTCCATCCGCGAACTTAGAAATGGCCTTCGGGGCTGGAATTTCCAAGGCCGGAATCGACGGTTACGTTTCATAACCGATCGGGTCATCGGGTTGAACCAGTTCTACACCTGGTTTGGAAGACTAAGACTAAATCGAGCACTCCTTAAAGAGTTTGATACAACATATGCTGTGAATGTTTGCAATTATACAAGATGTAAACGAGAATGTCACACGAAGATGTGCCCGCATGCTTATAGATAGATTGGATGTGAAGATCGATTAGATTGGAAACTTAAGGAGCTCTAATAAGTCATTTATTTGTTGTAACAAATTTTTTAAGAAACTTAAGAATTCATTTACTATTATAGATAATGAAGTGCGCATTGAGCGCAAATTGAGAAAATTGTTCAAAACTCTTAAACCTATTACAATTTTATCAATTTAGCTTTAAATTTTTCAATTTTACTAATTGAGTCATAAATATTTTTACGTTTTGTTAATTGAGTCTATATGGTCAATTTTAACTAGAAATTGCTGTGGACGCTAGTCATCTTATGAAGCATGGCCAATGCTGGCACATATAATTTTTAATAATATTTTTGAACTTTTCTATTTTTCTTTCCTTTCTTTTTTGTTTTTTGGATAGAGGTGGCCCTCGCTAGGGGTTGATGAGGGCTATCCTCGATTTGGCTAGCGATGGTGTCGCGGCACTTAATCTAGAAAACAAAAAAAATAAAGAAAATGAAAAAAAAACATTAAAAAATATCTACATTAACGTTGATCGTACCACGTAAGACTACCAATGTCCACGTAAGACTACCAATGTCCACGTTAGTAATTTCTAGCTAAAATTGATTAGATTGACTCAATTAGCAAACTGTTAAAATGTTTACAACTTAATTGACAAAGTTGAAAGGTTTATTATTAAATTGGTAAAGTGTAATAGATTTATGATTTTTTAAACAATTTTCCTGCACAAATTCATGTGATTCTTTTATTTTCCATTCGAACTTTTATTCTTTCCCAGTATAGTTTCCTTGAGTTTTATATTTATTGTATATTTTTGTCAATCACTTCCGAAAACAGCGTATTAATTTTTAGTCCTAGTCACTTTCTAATTGGTAGATTATGTTTCCATATGTTTAAATCTGCTCGCTGAAAAACATCAATGCATTAGATGTCTTTTTTAAATACTTGTTAATCTGTATTTTGTCATGTCAACTTTTGTATTTAGGGTTTTTATTTTTTATTTTTTATTTTTTTTAATTTAGGTGCTCATGACATTAGCTTATGTTTGCTTGTCTAAATCATCTATCTATTGTATATCGTTTTTTTATTTTTTATTTTTGGTGAATATTGTTTCTTTATATTGTACCTTTGACATTTTAGGGCCTGTTTGTTAATGTTTTTTTTTTTATGTTTTTGAACAAAATTTCTGTTTTTTTGTTCTAGGGAACAAAAAAAACAGAAACGTAGAAACACGTTTGTTTGCGTTTTTATTCCAAATCTATTTTTTTGTTCCAGGAACACATTTGAAACAGAAACAAGAAACAAGAAACAAGAAAAACGTGTTTCTTATTTCTGGAACAATTTTTAAGAACAAATTTTCTCTCTCCTCTCTTTTTCTTTTTTTTTTTCTTCTTTTCTTTTTCTTTTTTTCTTTGGCCATGACCGATGATCGGCCATTGAGGGCCGGCGACCTCGCCGAGCATCGCCGGCCCCTAGCGAGGCTTCGGCCTAGTAGTGGCCCGGCGAGGCCGAGCCTTGCCGGGGCTGGGCGAGCTCGGCTCACCGGTGGTGGCGAGCCCAAGCCTCGCGCCTTGCTGGGGCAAGGCTAGGCGAGCTCGGGCTCGCCAAGCCTCGCCCAACCACGGTGAGGCTCGGCCTTGTCGGGGCCGAGCCTCGCCGTGGCTGGGCAAGGCCGCCGGCCCTCATTGGCCGGTCACCGGCCATGGTTGAGGCCGGCAAAAGAAGAAAAAAAAAAAAAAGAAAAAAGAAAAAAGAAAAAAAGAAAAAGAAAAAAGAAAAAAAATAAGAAAAATAAAATAAAAATATTAAAAATATTAAAAAATTAAAAGAAACAAAAAAGAACACAAATTTACCAAACATGTTTCTGTTCATTTTTTATTCCCGGAACAAGTTTACCAAACACGTTTTTTATTCAAAAATTATTTTCCCTGAAACAAACACTTTTTTATTTCTTCCTTTGGAAAAAAAAAAAACAAATGAAATGTTACCAAACACGCCCCTTACTTTTCACCCCCCCCAAAAAAAAAAAAAAAAAGTGTTGTTGACCTTTCATGCTATTAATTTTGTTAATAAATTTGATCTGTCATGTTTTACCAACAAATATTCCTTTGTAAATTTTAAGAGACGATGAATAACATTCACATTTAGTTTTGAAAATAAAAGATAAATTATCTTAGAAGATAAGTATTTGTTAATACTTAGTTTGCAAATGCATGGTTTCAACACTTAAGTAATGATTAATTTTTTAAGTTTAGAATCGACATTATTTCCTACATTCTGATGACTGAATTTAAATATTTAAATATATTGTTGAACTGTGTGATTTTTAATATTATTTCTATGTAAAGAGATGGTTGTGAAATTTTTAGTCTTATTACTAACCATCGTTCTGTGATAAATTTACAAAAAAGTTAGTAAAAGTGAGGTTATTTTATCACTAAAATATATACAATGATTTGCAATGAAATGTATTAAAAATGTCATGAAAATTTAGTAAAATATTTCTGACGAAGTTAATGTTGTCGATGACACTAATCTATAAAACCTAGCGAAGTAGTTCCAATTCAATCGACATTATAAGATGTAAATTCTCAAAGAAAATTTAGAATCACCTTGGATATGTAGTACTCGATTCTCTCATAAACATATTAATGAAACATATCATTATTAATGTATATTCTTATATAAGTACAATGTTGTACTTAAATCTGTAATTTTGTCAGTAAAGTTATTCTTGGATAAACCTTTTACAGAAGTTGTGATCATTAAATTTTAATAAATGGTGATAACTTTAAGAATTATATCAAAAAAACTATCTCTCTATAACTAATCTTGTACAATTTTTTTATTATCATTCTTCGTATTGCAAGTCATCCAATTTTGTGGTCTTTATTCTTGAGCATCTGCACTTTTTTTCTTTCTGTGGAACAAAGGATCTTTTTTTCTTGATAGACAAAATCACAGTACTAATAACTTAGTAAAACAAGATGTAAGCTGCATTGTTTCATGATGAATGTCTAAATTCATAATTAGGACGAATTTAGACATTATTTTTTGGGAAAAAAAATGAGAGAGTGGGTCAATCTGTAAACATGAAATTTACGTAAAGAAAATTAAGCATCCCCCTTCCATTTGACTTAATTAAGTAAACATTTAATTACTTGGTTAATGAAGTTTCATTTGCGAAAAAAGATATAAAATATTTCATATGGATACATGGCGTCATATGAAATTACTACTCCTGACCAACCATATTGGGTCAAAATAGTGTCAGTAATTTGTTATCTATATTCTAATTTAGATATTCATCAAATCAATATCAAAGAGAATCATCTCTCAATATTCTCTGCAATTATATATTCCAAAGAATATTGCATCATTCCAACATATAATACAAGAGGAGGAATATATTTTTGTAATAATCCTAATGTATCTACATCAACTGTACAACCTTGGTGGGAGATTACTCTATCTTTCGAAATACGATTTTCTTCTCTGATGGTCCACATCAGACACTTTAAATGCGGATGCTCAATTCAAAAGAGAGGATATAGCAAAGATACTCAGAAGAAATTCGAAAAGGCATAAAAAGAATAATGGAATTCTGTCCAAATTATGCTTCATAGCCTGGTTGTCTTTGTCAACATTTATCGGATTTCAATCGGATCAAGCTCCAGAACTCGAAGAATTCCGGAGATTTCGAGTTTTCCCATCGCTTGATTTCGAGATGAACTACAACAGCACTATGAGTTAATGTTTCTGCGAACGAAGGAATCAGAGCCACTTGACTTTCAAGTTCAAAAATTAGAGATTGTACTAAGTTCTTTGATAATAATAAAATTCGGCACTAATTTTCTTGTCTGAAACTTTAGATTTGAAATCTATTTGTGCACAAACTTTTAGGACGCACGATGTGTGGACATCTGTATCTATCATCTTTTTATCCTCAAGCATCACGGCTCATAAAATTCCCCTTTGAAGAGCAAAATCGCCAACGAAAAATTATAAGATTTTCCGCAAAGTTGAAAAAGATGCCTGAGATATATAAACCAAGCTGCACTATCCTAAGTTATATCTACTGATGAAGTGAGAAAAAATGAGAGCATCCAAGCCGCTTCCGATGGCGGTACACCTGTGGAATAGATCCGTCTCTCATGCGTACCAAACCTAGAGCATCCAAGGTTTCTTCGAATGGATGGCGAAGAAGTATCACGACGGTAAACAATGTGTTCACTCTCTTCAAGGTGTCGCCTTTGATCGGTACACAGATCTCAAAACGGACTCGATCAACAGTCAGGATCGAAATGGTTACATCGGTTTTACGGTGCTCAATGTACCGTGAGCATGATTGAGCTTTACCGACGCCCACCATGAGGAAGATGAACTGGTCGCTGACCACACTGATCGATGGAGAAACCTTTTGTGTTTCTCGCAAAGATCATCTCTCCAGCTCCTCAGCCACTTGAAATCTGCATTTCATGGCATGCATGTGGAGCAACCTTCGTGTTTCTCCAAGTTCTTAAGACTCCCGACCGGCAATAGTACAGAGATTCGAATGATTTGAATATGAAATCGAGTGACAAGACTCCTGATTAGCATGAGCATAAAGGTCAATCAAGGCCGGTTCAGTTTTCATGCTTCGAAGGATTTTTCTCGAGTGGACAGCATGCGTCCTTGGTCGAACCTCGTCAATCTTTTCATCACACGTTCATCTTGGTCGAATTCCTCTCCTCGCGGCCTTCTTTACGTGCATTCGATTTAGCTTGTCGAATATGCACTTCCCACGGTTGAAGTAAATGCACACAATGCTAATTAAAAGCATGTGACAAAACCGGGTATTGGTACTTATGTGATAACTATATTTGTTAGTCATAAGTTCTTATCAACTTTTTATTTTTCAGATATACGTCATGAAGTATTGCTAATCCTCGACTCGATTGACTCTTGTGAATACTTGCTAACCGCGCCATCCCCTATAGCCGTTGGTTAAATTTGTAGGTTCAAATTTTGTTGGTGGACTATCTCTTCACAAATTATTAGGGAAGGGATAATAGCCCACAATATATATTCACAACACTGGGTTTAGAACTGAAATGATTAATAAAGCAAGAAACACACTAAGATAAATGCGCTACTAGCTAGAAATTAGTTGATGATTACATAATTTTCACATCCTAACCGGTCACCACGTGGAACACACCCAGAAACTTAGACAAAGAAATTAAAAAATAATTTACACTAAGATTTATCACTATCTACATAGCCCTAATTAATAGTGCTTTGCACTGGCTAGCTACTACATATACCCTAACCGACCAGCTCAAGGCATTAAAATCCATCTCATTGGCGCGAGTCAAAAAGGTTCATCCAGTCCATGCCGTAGACATTGTACACGTTTTCCTGCATGTAGAAAACGTCCTCGTACGCGAACTCCCCCGGGAACCGCTTGTCCATGCTCGCGTCCATCGACATCGACGAGCTCGGGCTGTTGCTCGACGCCGCGGGCCCGTCGGCCCGCTCCAGCAGCCGCTGGATCTCCTTCTCCGACTCGATCAGCTGCTCATTCAGCTTCAGTACCTGCGTATAAAAGAAAACCTACCATATTTAGCTTAAGGCGAAAATTTTGTCAACCACAATTTCAAGATGTAAATATAATTGTTCTTTTTGGAGATTTTGGGGGTGGATCTTTATCCGTAGATCAGCTTTTGGAACGAAGGGTGGGGGACAAATGCGCTGCGTGGGCCTTTCCAAGGCCCAAGCCACCTTAAACAACATCGTACGGACCACCATCGGTACTTCTTGGCTTTCTAGCGAGGTGGCGGATTGCTGGTACTTGGACCATTTCTTTCCTTTCGGGTCTGTCGTTTTCCTTCTCATTTTCTTGAAAGAAAATGATGATAATGTAATAGAAAAGGACAAGAAAAGAAAAGGGGGAAGAGCGAGGTGGCGTTGGCATTCTTCGAGCCTAGAGCTCATGCACGTTCAGATGCTGGTGGGGTCATGGCCCGTCCTCTTCTTCAGGATAAGACCACCACCACCATCATCATCATCATCATCAGCTCCAGCCAGCTATCGTCCCCAGGAAGAATTTGAGTACTTTTAATGTCGTTCTTTTCCTTTTGCTGAAACGGAGAAGATGCAAGGATCGAAGGGTCGAGATATCGTGGGAATTTTTCCCTGAAAATCCTCGTGCATGACAGGACAAGCAAGCACCCTCTCTTTTGCGTTGAACTCTCTTCTTGATGCGTAGGATTTCATGATCGCAAGAAGTGGAGATCAATCCACTTCAAGAAACTAAATGGCATTAACCAAATTATACCGTAGAGAGAGAGAGGGAGAGAGGGAGGGAGGGAGGGAGGGACCTCGGACTCGAGGCGGCACTTCTCGATGACGGTGCCCTCGTGCGCCGACTTCAGCTTCGCGTACTCCTCCTCGAGCTTCTTGTTCTTCCACCGGGCGCGCCGGTTCTGGAACCAGACGGCCACCTGCCTCGGGTCGAGCCCGAGCTCCGAGGCCAGCCGGTCCTTCCTCTCCGACTCCAGCTTGTGCTCGCTCCCGAAATTCTGCTCCAGCAGGTTCACCTGCTCCTCGTTCAGCTTCCTCTTCCTCGGCCCCGCTGCACCGCCCTCGCCCTTGCTCTTCTTCCTCCTGCGCCGTGGCTTCGACTCTACACGCCACCCAAAAAGAGCAGAACGATACCGCCAAGTTAGTCACGGCCGGTTCCATTTCCGCACCGCCCCGAAAGTCCGGCGGCCGAACGAGATACGACGCTTGTCAGTGCGTACCTAAAGCATGGAGACGCATCAGATAGGGGACTAACCTTTGACGGGCGGTACGATCTGCGTGTAAACCCCCGTGTACAGCTCAGAGATAAGAGCCATATGTTCTTCTAGTTGGTGGTCGTTGTCCATGGTGATTCTCATGCCCCCCTCTCTCTTTCCGTGTCTGCGGTAAAAGGAGCTTTGCTGCAGCTTCTTTTTCGCAGGGAGGTCGCTATGTGTTTGCGTGCGCTCCTCCTCACTGGTTTTTTGAGTGGAACTCAAGCATTTAGCAGACCGAGAGAACCCTTTTTTTTATAGGGAGAAGGGTTGCTAAATGGGGCTCCGAATTCAGCCTAAATTATCCGGATTGCCATCGAGACTTGTGTGCGGAATTTGACGAAGAAGGTGATGTCACCTTGCTTAAATTTTATGTCTGGTTTATTGAGACATAAACATCGTTTCCAACGTAATGCTCGATACTTTACCGAAAGGGAGCACGTAAAGCGAAAGGTGGCACGTAGGAACGCCTCGACACGTAGCCCCCCCTCCTCCCTCCTTCCTCCCCACCCTCCGTTTCGGGCCCGAGTCCTTTCGTGGGAAAACCGTGCGAAGACGGTAATCGCAGTGACGAAAGATCAGTGACCAGATTCATGCACCGATCGTTTTGGGTATATTCCTATCCGCTAGTTTCTCTTCCGATTCTATCTTTCGATCCGGAGTGCCGTGACCTTAAGGCATGTTGCGTTTAGGTTGCTATGATTGAACAGATGTGCATGCTGGTGTAGGTTTCTTTCGATTGAGAGCAAGATCTGGATATGGTTCAGTTCTTGAAATAGCCGAGCAAGACGTCCGACTCATTTACATGAGAATCTTGGTTGAATTTTGTGTGATCTGGTCTGAACAGTCTGGATAAGATAGCTTTCTCTTGTTTTTTTTTTTTTTACCTTCTTTGCACGAGGGACATAAGTACATTGAACTCAGTCAATATGGAAAAACGAAAAGCAGATTATCATGCCAAGAATAAGGGTTTTTCGACTGATCGCCTCGCTTCCAAATCTTGCCACCGTGATACTCCGAATGGAATTTCTCCTACATCTAGGAGTTCCCGATTTATCAAGGCGGGGCCGTGATTCCTTCGGTCGCGTCTCTCGATTGACGGGTTACGAAAATGGCCGTTGCTCACATGCAAATCGTGGAAGATGCCTGACACATAATACGACGTCAAGACTCGCTGGAGCTTTTTCCCAACTCGCCATGGAGGAAAATACGGCTCGTCTAGGTAGGTGCAGCGACTTGTGCCACTTAATCCCAAAGGGGGAGAAAGAGACGGTGCTGCGCTGCACACAACCGGTGCATCCATTTCGCGATGGCTTGGACGGACAGAATCGCGCAAAAATAATGATACCCCCATCACTTTTGTATTTCCCCAACGTTTTTGCTGAGAATGTGAACCCCCCTCCCCCTCCCTCCTCTCTCTCCTCTTTCACATCCCATTAAAAATTTACTATAGTCAATCTAGAAGATAAGCTCTGAGGAAATCAAGGGGACAGAGGTTGGGGTCAAAATTGATGTGGCGTGAGCCTAGGGGCCTCACCCTATGTTTAGTAATTTGGATTGGGGGGGTTAGGTCGCTGATCCCAAACCTGACCACCTCGAATTTGAATAAACAAAAGGAATTGGGGATGGTCGCGGCCTCTGGATTTGAACGCTTTAGCCGTGACGAGAAAGAACCTTTTGTCGTCCAATCGGGGGGTGTTCCTTCACCTTGTGCTATCTACCGTGACCCGAGCCGCACTCGGTTTGTCTCAATAGGAAAAAAAAAAAAAATCTCGTATGCGTGGCTCGAGAAGAGTAAAAGAACAGTAGTTAAAAGACCTTGGAATGTTGACCCCATTATATACGCCAAAGTAGTTCATAGTGTTAATGGGGAACAAAGAAAAAATCCACTGGCCCATAAGTACCATAGTCTTTCACGCCACTTTGTAGCGCAATAGATGCGTTAGAAGGTCTGACGGAAAAGTTTAACTTAATAGATAGAATGAGCGCATGTGTATGTGAAAATTACTTGAATTTAGTAAATAAGTGATATGAAATTTTTATGGTATCCCTTTTATGTGCAAGCTAGATTAGGAATGACACGTGTATCCCACTTATGTGCATGCTAGATCAGGAACGACACGTGGATTCAATGAACAAGGGGTTGCAAATGTCAATTAAATTGTGGCAGAACCTAACTTTGATACCATGAAAGCGAGTGTATGAATCTCATATGGAAGCGACGTGAGATACTTTAACAAAAGATGAGAAAAATCCAAAAAATTTAAGTTGATTGTGGGAGAGAGACTACATGTATATAAATAGTATGAGGATAAATAGAATTAGGAATGAGACGTGAAATTTAATAAACGACATTAAGACACACATGAAAGGATATCACTTGGCTTTAATAGTATATTAGAAAGATCAACCCAAAAGTTTAAAATGATGAGGAAGGGAAACATCATTCATATATATATATATATATTGTGAAGTGACGTGGGATATTTCAACATGGTTATTCTTGTTTGCGCCAACATTTCCTTGGGGTGAGAGAGAGAGAGAGGTGTAATATATTGGTGGAGGGCACTGAAGCAAACTGAGTTGGCGTCACTCTCTGCGTCAGTTGCTAAGCACTCGGGACCCCTTTCCTCATGGTGGAAGTACTTTCTTTCTAGCCTGGATTTGTTAATCACGGGCTCCAATCAAGAATTTTTTTTAAATCATGGGTTTAATGGGACTCTAATCTGGATTCCTTTGTACTTAGTCGCGAACACTTCTTGCTGAACGTACTAGAACACGTGGTCCCCCTAACCTTTTTATTCACTTATTATTAAAACTATTTCTCTAGATAAGCGGTTCGATAGAGAACTACAGTTGCAATGTTGTGCATCGATTCAAGGTATTCTTGTGCACATCAAGGACCACATGTAATGCATGCCAATCTAGGAATAGAACAGGAGCCGCGCGTTTTGATTGGGTAGGCTCGAGAGTTTTATTTAAACGGATCAATTTGGACGTGAGTGAATGATTCTCTCGGACCACGGAATCGCTTCGGAAGTAACCTTAGATCTTTTCTAGAGGATGACTTACGAGCATTGGAACGGCCCTTATAAAGCTCACAGAGATGTGTATTCCTCCATTTCTTGGCTAGAGAAAAATTTCCTCGAACAAAACTTTTGATAGTCCACGCGCTTTTTTTCGTAATGCACTTACAAACTTATTATGAGAAAAAAACGTTCTATACCAGAAGCTAATTCTACATGCAAAAGCCCACCTTCCCAGCTCCTCGCTTTCGCTCTCTTAATGATATCACGGCCTGCTATTGACTCCTCGCCGTCACCGCCAATGACAGCCATCCGTCCCTAAACACCTCCGGCCAGGTTGCTCGAGGTCACCTCGGCTGGGGTTGCACGAGAGTCGTGACCTCGACTCGCGGGGAGGGAAGGACCCTCCGCCGGCGGGGGCGGCTCCGAGAAGAGCTTTGTCTCTTCCCCCATTCTTTCAACGTGCGTTTTTCCTATGCATAATCATTTTACCACCAGGCAATAAAAAAAAGAGAAAGGGATTGCCACCTTAATGTCCATTAGTACCGTTTCTCTCTTCCAATCACAAGAACAGCCTCACGCAAAGCTGTTGAGCTAAGATTGGTCGAAGCAGGTGAAGGCGCAACGCCCAATCAATTCTTATTTTTTCTTTTCTTACTCGGCATATTCTATTTACTCCAATCAATATTCTCCTAAATTCGTGCTACCAGCGTGCTCCCCCCTTGTTTTCCGCGCAATCTATTTCCCCGTTTTTGGCCCCCCCTCTCGGCTCCGGAGATGATGCACTCAATGTGGACAAACTGTAAAAAATGGGGGGAGTACGTGGCTAGGGGGCTTGACCAGCTTTGAAGGGGAGCTTTCAATTCTCCAGACAAAAGGAAAAGGCAATTCATGCACCGGTCATTTCTCACTCCTTGTCTGTCCTTTGCAAGAAAGCTTACTTGCCCGAAATAGACCCGTGGGAGCTCCAGAAAAGGGGAATCAGCCACGCCCCTCCCCCCCTCCTTGAATAAGAAGACGAGCAGTGCCATTGCATCCAACCGAGTTTTGTAAGTCGTGCAATGCTTGACTCGGAGGGAAATGTTGGGGATTAGAGATGTGTTTGGACTGTCGGAAGGTGTTTTTGCACTTTTGTCCACTCTTGGTTTTTAACAAAAGACCCTAGCGAAGTGGCATCGGGCTTTTGCTTGATCAAACTGCAATTCAGTTTGTTCGTGAACAGTGCATATCGCCGGCAATGGATTTCCTAAACCTCGTGGCATTTCTAGGTTCCGGTCGGACCGACCTGGGTCTAGATGTCGGCTCCTCATGGCATTTCTGGGCTTTGGTCGGACTCGGGTCTAGGTGTCGGTGTGTGAGCCGAATAAAATTAGGTTTTCAAGATAGTTGTACTATTTGTTCTTCAAATGGCCATTATATAGATGGATTAGAGATCATCACTCTAGAGAGTAAATTGTTCAACATTTGTGTGAAAATTCGAATTTGGATAAAATCATTTTACATGTCCTCTCGATGATTGAAAAAGAATGGCGATTTACTTTTCTGCCTATATAAATCGCAAAATGTATCCATTTTGTTTAAAGGAAAACTCAATCCAATAAAGCATGATATACTAAAAAATTGAAATCTCCACCTAAAGTTTAATATATCATTTTATCAACTTTCATTGAGGCACATGTTCCCCGTGCAAGGCTAATTGCAAATAATTGTCCTATGTTGAACGAAATTGATTAATGATTATGTACTATCGATCTTAGTAGTTTTTTTCTACATAATGTGGAGCATTGAAACCTTTTGTTTTGACTAATTTTCTTGTATACAGGCAATCCTACACCTTGTACGTGGTTACGTTTTTAAAATATTGGGTGCACGGTTCCCCGCGTTACTATGAGTGAGAGATGGCACGATAAGTTTGAACGTAAAATTCGTGATGTTGTCCAATCTGAGTGCCGAACTTCTTGGAGGGTTTTTTCAACCTTACTTAAAAACCTGTAGGTACTAATTTTTTGAGTGGACTCGACTTCATTAGCATCTGGAAGACACTATCCCCTTTGCCATTATATTAATACATGCCGCCCACCTGCCCAGTGTCGCTTCTCCAAATTGCAAAGCAAGCAAGCGAGCCATTTACGTGCTTTATCGGTCTAGCCGATGTTGGAGATACATTAAGTAAGAAAAGTCTTGTCACATGAAGCAATATGGCTTAGCTAGATGTGAGATTGATGATATCTTGTGATCGTCTCAAGCCACAAATCTTAAGTCTATAGGTTGATTTTGCTATCAAGTCAAGAATCACTGAAAATACTGATGAACTAACATAGGTCTTTCCGAAACACACGCGCCGCATGTACATTTGAGTTCTTGTAAGAACATTTGGATAAAATAACTGAATTTCTCTCAATCATGAGTATTTCCATCTATATTTTGAACATTTTCAATTTTCCTCATGAGACGCCTCATTTTCTATTAAGTCACGAGTTGTATGGTTATTGATTAATCTCTTTGAAGATGAACTAATACCCAAAATATTCTAGATAGAGTTTCTTGTACAATGAGTCGCTATTAAAACATGCTGCTAGTACATCCAAGTCCTTATAAGGGCTTCTTGATCAAGTAAGCGAATTTACTCTCGCTCGCTAGCGTTTCCATTTATAGGTTGAGATCTTCGATGTCTCCCATGAACAAGACTTCATTTATTTCCCCCTAACATTTGCAAGAACTAGGCTGGACAGGTAAGTCCTCTCTCCTCATCGAAGAAAATTATGGGGCAACTTGGAGCATGAGTAAACGGATCATCAGTGTCCACACAGTTAGGTGGTACAGGTACACATGGGATATACAGATATTTGAGGGGATAGGAGTTGAATCATCCAAAAGACGAGACAACATAAGTCATCATGGGGTGTGCCCGAACATCACGTCGGACACACACCCACACAAAGACAGAGACCGAAGTGACTATCCCCCACACACATCTCCACGACAAAAGCAAAGAAAGCAAAGAAAGCAAGCAAGAAAGAAGTGGCAAGTGCCTCATCCTCAAGCCGAAGCCTACCGACGAGCTCGACTCAGAGAGAGAGAGAGAGAAGGAAGGGTCTTTTTCTCATCGAGGCGTCGACCAGAAAGCAACGTGACGGCGACAGACATGGACAGCTCCGCTCGGCAAAGGTATGGAAGGGAACAGGGGCGAGTTAAGGTCACATGGGTCAGCCATCACACGCGTCACCACCCCCACCTCGAGCGCTTCTGGGACCACCCGCAATAGTAGTAACGACGATACACGCGTACCTTTCCCATTGATGTGGACAGTTCGAGGGAGGCGGAGCCGGCCAATCGCGACCACGTTCGGGCCCGCAACGGTAGCCGCCGTGCGTTGCCAAGCAGCCCGCCCCCCTTCCCGAAAAGTACTTAGACATTCACGTTCATTATGATCTCATCTCTTCTCGATGGTGGGAAACCCGGCTCAATTAGGTAAATCCCGAGTTCATGAAAGATTTCATCGTATTGTGAATTGAGTAAGACGTTAATCTCTTAGTTGGATTTTTGAGTATGTGAAAATTAGACAACGTGCGGTGCATCTAATCTGCATATTAAAATCACATTATTGATTACTAAGCAAATCCTATAAAGTTTATATTATTTATGTAGCACACTTAGTATGAATAGACATATGGGCTAGTTAGGGAGATTAGCGAGCCGCATGTAGAAGTCTCGACTGTAAGGAAAGAGGTTTTGTGAGGTGATGATATATTAGTGATGCAATGGAAGATTTGATAAAAGTTTGAAAGACTCTGGTAATTTCACATACCGATACCCACATCGCCAATATAGAGAGGCTCATGATCGAATGACTTTGAGTTTTTTTAGTAAACCCAAGTTCTAATTTGATTTGTTAATGAGCTTGGGTCTAGACTCCCATTTGACAATTTTATCTAGAAGGGCGATTGACCTCATATCACGTAGCATTAATAGCCTAAGACATCAATACATCTCTCACTTAATCAAGTCTTGTTGTTCTCAATATTCCGTATCCGAAATAACGATACTTAAATTAGATAAGTAATTGCAAACCATTTCCATGCTAAAACATAGATGCTGAATTTTCCCTATTCACTTAAAGCTATTTCCCTTTTTTGCTAGTGCCGTGAGATGCGAGGGCGTTTAAAATTCGTCATTGTTGCTACTTGTTAGGGTATATTCTTATCACTTTTAGATCATCAAGATGAGGTGCGTCATTGTCGCTGCTTGTCGAATGGATGATGGCTACCATTTGTAGCTATACTTCTTCCGTGACCAAAAGAGGGGTGAAAGTCTCCTTTTGAGAAATTTGCTCATCTTAGGAAATCTTGTTAGGCCAACTTTCGGTAGAGATAAAGGTTCTTCATGGATAATGTTGGACGTAAATGACATATATGCTCATAAAAGGAGTGAAATAATACTTAGATAAATCTAATAAGTATTAATTAAAAACACCTCTCTTTCCGGATCAGAAAACTGATGCGGTTTTCTTGTTTCCCGTAGGGTTGACTGCATATATAAAGAGAAATACGCCAGTATAGATACGCGCAACGAAAAGTTAATAAGCGGCCCTTTTCAAATTAGACTTTGAATCGTGGTAAAGCATACACATTTATTGCTTGAAATCGTCATAGAAAATTTTTCTAGTGATAAGCCGTGTAGCCATTGTAAAGATTTTGCCTTTCGATTAGTGACTGTTCCAAGCTGATAAACACAATCATGACGTTTGCTTTTTGCCAATGGTATAAATGGATGTAAAGCCTATAAAATCGGCGTGATGAGCTCGTCCATGTGCAAAAACGCAGAGAAGATAATTAGATGCATTGAAGACCATTCCGTTTCCATTCAAGAGTCGAGTTGATTTGACGTCAGTGTTCGGACGAGAGAAAGAGGGACGATGACGAAAGTCGGGGTGGATCGATGTGGTTATCATTTTTCCTATGCGGGAATCATTGCCACCGTAGTTACAAAATGGGTGTCGACCACTTCTTTATCAGGACAATGCCCCAAAGAGCATCATGCATAAAAAGTACGATAGCTCAGGTGCAGCATGTCATGGATCCAACACATGGATTCCTCCATTTTGACAAAGGAAAGAGGATTGCAGAGGAAAAAAAGGAAAAGCAGGAGGAAGGTTATGCCCTTCTTCATTCACGGGCGCCACCTACATGACACGTGTCGCCTTGGGAGTAGCCAAATTGGACCCTCTTTGGAGGGCGGATTGACAAGCACTGCGGTGCTAATGGCCATAGGTTGGAGGGGGTATGATGTGTGGTGAGGATTGTCAGAATTGCTATAAGATGAAACCCATTGATTTGATGTTTGATGCTTGTTTTTGGATCCAATTTAGCAAGCATGCAAGCCTTTTTTGGTCATTATCTGTGTCGCCCTCTTCAAATAGGTGACTCCTACGGATAAGTGGACCTTTGTGCCATAGTGTCACGTCTCTCTCTCTCTCTCTCAATCTTTCCTCATTGGCTAAGCAAAGGAGGGTTCCCTCGAAAGTTGAGTCGTTTCTAATCCAAGTTGGGTTATAATAAAAGCAAGAGAAGATAAGATCGTCTTCCAGGGAGTCTCTACCAAGAGACCCTTCTCTTTTAGTTCACCATAGTTTAACCCAAGATCAAAGTAAAGACAAAGGCGGAAAAGGATAAGGATGAAATGCATGTGAGAGAGAGAGAGAGAGAGAGAGAGATTCTCCTAAGCTGGCAGCTTAAGAAAACTGCTACCCTAATCAAATCTTTATTGATGATAAAGCAGTGAAGGGATTGGCCACGAAAAGATGCGAGGGTGAAGCAATATGATGCGCATGGCGTGGGGGGATTATTCCTTTGTTTGCTTTTGAGTTGTTTATGATCTTTTTTAAGTCATTTTCAATTTTCTTTTGAGTTCATTAGCAGACTAAATGGAATAAAGTAATGGCTGTCATCTTTATCCCGACAATGCCGAGCCTTGTTTCCCATCTTCCAACTCCCATTTGAGATTGCTAATGTTAACAGCTATTGGTGATTAGCTGCCTTAAAAAACTGCCCCTAATCCAATCCGCTTTCTCCCCCTTAATTAAGTGCAGTTTAGCAAGTCCCTAAAAGCCTAGCGACTATGCCCGCTTGGAGCCACCTTCTTACAAAACAGGCGTCAACCGGATCCACACGACAAACTAAAGCCGCTTTTGGGTTTCTCAATAG
Organism: Eucalyptus microcorys; assembly: GCA_014182515.1. Taxonomy (NCBI): domain Eukaryota; kingdom Viridiplantae; phylum Streptophyta; class Magnoliopsida; order Myrtales; family Myrtaceae; genus Eucalyptus; species Eucalyptus microcorys. The sequence continues at coordinate 29,169,125 of CM024570.1, forward strand.
TCAGGAAAATTCTCATGTAGAGTGGTCCTAATGCTATGCCATATGCAATGTGAGAAAGAGGCTTCTTGTGAGCATTATTGCTGCCTCAGGTTCTAGATGTTCTAAGATCATCACCCTCTCCATAAACAATGTGGCTTCGGTCCTTGAACCTTCTCTCTCTCACTCACACACATATATACACTTTTCCTTTATTCTAAACGAATACGTCTCTTTCAACTCTGACGAAGCTTCGTATGTTCCGCAGAAACATGTCGTGTTTACGGGGTTAATTAATCTTCTCCGTTCTTCCGAGTATTTAGGCTTAGCTAGTCAACTAAGTTGGTTTTGCACCAGTTAACGTGCTACTAAAGTCAATGGGTCTGTGATGAGAGCAAAGAGAATGACCTTGAGCGCCATGCAAAATCAATAAACTATTGTGCTCCTTATCTTCTTCTTTTCATTCCTCTCATCCGTCACCGTTATACTTAGGGTTTTGGGGACTATATATATCGTTAGATTAGGTCCTATGTATGCAACAGTAGAGCTACATAGATTGGGATGCGTGTGTGTCTAGATACGAATGAGAGATGATGAATATGATCATTGTCAAGTGACGCTCCATGTTTCCCCCGTCCCATCCTACCCAATCTCTCACAGAGAGAGGGCACAAAGCACAAGTAAAACTTCATAGCTTGCCTCTGAATGCGTGTTCTCCTCTTCACCAATCAAACCCTACCTCTTTTTGATTAATCTAACCCTAGTTTTGTTACGTCTGACCGGGACCTTTTCTTCCATTCTAACTCGGGTTTAAAAAGCCCCTTGAATTACGCCTTAATTTAGGCCATTATCTTGTCGTGTTATGACTTTAAGTGCCCCATGAGCTCTAAGTTCAAGGGCTGTTAATTATTTTATTGTCTAGTTTTTCAAGGTTTAAGACAAACTGATTAAACTAAAACTCCCCTCGCACGACAAGTGGCCAATCCGTGTACAAAAGATGGCAGACTTAGTGCATCCCTTAAGGCAAAACCAGAGTGCGTGTCGCCAGTAAATTGAGCAGAAGCCGGGAGAGATTGATAAGTTCAAAAGGATAGATTAAAGAATGAGTAACGTTGAAGATATTCAGATTGGCGTATATTAAATTGATTTATAAACTAATATGGTAAATTGTACATAGTTATTCGTGTTAGTGAGCTTTCAAGTATTCCATAAGTATCCGACACGTCAATTATTATAAATCATATTAGTCTATCGATGTAGTATCTTCCAAATCATTTTTTAAGAGTACATGCCGCAAGATTTATGTTGAGGTGATGAAATAAGCTGAGAGGGAGCAAAATAATAACATTACTTAAATTTTTCTCAAGAAATTACCAAATTTCGCTAAGAAATTCTAACGCACACACACCATCCGCCTTCCTTTTAGTCTACTAATATACATAATAAAATTGGTCTAGCAAGTTATCGAATTGCGAGTAGATGTTTAAATGAGTGGAACTTATAAATCAACACGTAATTTGAAACTATCATGCTGTATCTAATATCGATTTTGCAACATTTTGCTACACTTAGCATCATTTCATGTATCTTGTCGGTTCCTTTCCAAAGAGTCTAAATTTCCAAACGATAATATCCCGCGTCATCATCTTTTGGCAAGATAGCACTCATCGAAACATGATTGTATGCAAATTTTTCAATCCACACTTCAAATGACCGACCCGATATTAATTTTTCATGATAAACTTTGGTGGAAGTTAACCCCCAAAATCGATCACACTCTAGTCCTACTTGTGAAGAGAGAGAGAGAGAGTCAAATCCCTCACAAATGGAGACCCAAAAGGTGGAAAAAAGGAGGAAATAGCCTCCCCCATCTTTCCCATTGGAAGGCAACCCCCCCATAGCTTTTGTCACTTTCATCTTCGATCAATCGAGTTGCTATTATTATTACACCAACACAAGAAAGATGCCACAAAAGCAGGGATCATTCCCACCCGCTCAAAAGCAAACAAATCTCTCCAACCCAGCTAAGTCAGCACTACTCCCAGGCCCCCTTAAATTAACAATTTCAACCAAGAAAGATTCTCCCTCTGATCACAACCCTATCCAGGATTAACTAATCAAAACCCTCAGATCGTACGGACTCTGGCCGAGCGACCGGGTCAGACAAGTGGGTAAAATGTGGCGTTCCACGGTCCCTTCGTTTAAAGGATCTCCTTTTATATTTCCTAATTTTTTGGTTGGTGGTGGGGGGCAGGGGCTAGGCTTTAGCTAGGCTGTCCTTTTGATTTTTTGCCTTGCGACTGCATGGGACAGGCTTTTAGCACATGGTAACCACTGGGTTTAGGGGCCTTGATTAATCTAAGGTTGTCGTGTTTTCGGGCGATCTTGAGATATGATCTTGAGGGACACGCGTTGGGCGGAAGGTGCAGGGGCACCTCCATGTGTCGAGAGCGGATGTGGATTCTCGCCCTGGTGGAGTCTCCAGATTGATCTTTCAGGTGTTCTGGATCCGAAGACAGTGGTTGTGCGCAGGCAGGAGCCTTTTTTTCTTTCCTCCTTTTCCTCCCGTATCTTCTTCTTTTCTTTAATTGTTAAGGGGGGTTTATATGGTGGTCCAGAAAGGAATATCTTCTCGTGAATTGGATAGGTTTTGGAGATATGAAGTTCGATTTGTTAATTGGACGGAACCTTTCGAATAGCGCATGTTTGAAGTTCCTACGTTCGCATATGCCTAGTTTCTTTTCAGCAACGACGACGCTCGGAAATGAATCCGTGAGGAAAACCGAGAGAAAAATCCTTGTCCTTAGGGGTTTTTATCATGTCGACTGATGACATAAAGAACTTTTTACAGGTTCGCCGCCAAATGGGGCGGCGAATTCATCTGGATGTCAACCCTCCCCCATCCGACGGTGAATGCGCAAAAAGAGAGATTTGGTACTGGCGGGTGGGCGGACGGAGTGGTTAATCCGATATGTAATCTCGTTCGTGAACAATAAGAGCAAATCGCGACTATGATCTCGAGCTTAACTTAATCCGCTTCTTGTCAGGCCCATCAGTAGCTGGGTGTTCCCACCGACGAGCGACAACCTGGGCCCGAGTACGAAATGGATTTTGCCTAACCAAGTACGATGTTCCACCTTTTGTCATTTCATTGAAAGAAAGCATTCTTTTATCGAAACATTTTCATTCGAAACGAAATTCTTAATCATAAGGACCCAAAGTCAAACCAGGCCCAAAACATTAGTGCGGTGTCTGCTAGACCAAAGATAGATGGTGGGGGTGTGCATTTCCATCTTGCTTGGGCAAAATATCTAAAATCCTGTCGGAAGGTCTCTCTTGGAAGTTTAAGGTGACACCACCATGGGATCTGATATACGTGGATTGCACATGAGATTGTCCACGGTAATCTAAAGTCACAACGTCGATAGTTTTAATTTAATTGAAGAAATGTTACCGTAAAAACGAAAAAATGAAGTAAATGACTTTATCCTTCCGACTTATGTTGTAGAATTGGTATCCCTAAACTCTCGATATTAAATGGTTATATCTTTACAAGGTATGTTATACAAGCTTTACTAAGCAAGACTTAGTTAATACAAGAGACAAGGAGCAGCTAAAGGTCATGACAAAGGAATATTTCACCAATCTTCACCAGACTGCGGGGCCTCTGAACTTTCAGCCCATATTCGACCAGTCCCTGTGCTTGGTAGGTGAAAACATGAATCGAATGTTAATAGAACTTGTCACAATGGAGGAAATTTCAGCTGTACCTCACCAATTGGGCATTATTAAGGCTGTGTTTAGTCGTCTGAATTTTTAGCTATGATAGGATTTAATATGATAGGATATGAAATCCAAAAATTTTGCTATATTTTATCAATTATTTGGTGAATGGCTATAATAAATAGAATATTTTCATATCCTATCTTGTCCATTATTTGGTAGTTGCAATATATTAGTGTAAATGAACTTTAAAATCCACAAGTGGGGAGCGTAAAAATCTCTCATAATTCATTGCCAAATTTAGTAAAAGAGAGAAATGTGATCATTCACTTTTGCAATTACGAAAAGTATAATGCTTTGACTCTCATGCTTTGACTCTCTCGCTTTTTGTGAAATTTCAACATGACTACAAAGTTATTGAGGAGAAGGAGTTTCAACTCTCTTGTTGCTTTCGTGGACTTTTGATGTGAATCAAAGAGTTACAAAGGAGAAGAAACTTTGATTCTCTCACTATTTTTGCAGAGTTTTGACATGAACTAAAAACTACAAAAGGGTTGAGAAATTTCAAATGAACCAGAGATACAAAGGAGAAGGAGATAGGAGAGGGTAAGTTTTTTCTCGAAATTTCGTAGCACCTCATTTTTCGAGAATTAGAAATATCATTTTTAAGTTTGAATTTATTCATTTAAAATCTAAGTTCTTCTACTTAATTTTTATTAATTTATTATTTTTCCATCTCCTTTTTATTCTTTTTACTCCCTTTCATCATTCCGTAATAATTTTTTTTTATCAAATAATCAAGTATACTATTTTACCTGAAACGTGCGATAATATAGATACTATATATATATATTTTTTATAAAGTAAAAAAAATTTCAAATGTATAAATAAATAGAATTTTTATTTTGAATTTTCTTTTTAATATTAGAATTCAAATATTATTTATATTTTATATTTTATTTTTATTATTTAAGAAGTTTGTTATCCAAGAAAAGCAGCTTTTATATCATGAATATAAAGAAATTTATCTACCCTTACATCACATTTCCCATGGGATATTTTTATTTAAGTTGTATCCCTTTATATTCGATTTTATCCTATCTTGAGTGGAAACCAAACACGGGATAAGATAAATGTTATTCCATCCTAATTTTTGTCATGGCTACCATACGTAGCTAAGGCTCATGGACTAGATGGACTAAAAGGATTATTTTATCAGCATTATTAGTTGGACATACAATAGGACATTCACAGGGAGGTACAATAATTCTTTGAAATTGGTCACTATACTTTGATGTGAATGGAACTATGATTACCCTAATTCCCAAAATCCCTCACCTAGAAAAGCTTGAACAGTTTCATTCGGTCAGTTTCTGTAATTTCATCTGCAAGATTCCTTTGAAAGTAATGATGAATTTATTGAAATCATGGCTACCCATTTAATCATAGTAGAATAATGTGAATTCGTTAGTGGAAGACGAATTCATGACAATATCCTAATTGTGTAAGAGGTTCTTCATTAGTTGAGAATTAGATAGAGAAAAAGAAAATTCCGAGCCATACTCTGGACATGTAAAATACTTATGATGGAATAGAGTGAGATTTTCTCAAAAAGGGCATGATCAAGATGGGTATTTGTGAAAAATGGGTTAATTGGGTAATGCGGTGCATAATAATGATGTTCTTTAGTATGAAATTCAATGATGAACCCTTGTAGTATTTTAGACCAATTTGAGGTGTTTGTCAAGGTGACTCGCTATCTTTCTATCTTTTTATTCCAGTGATCAATGTGTTTTCTCACTTGATTGAGCAAGTGATTACAACGGGTACTATTTGAAGAACTAAGTTGAATAGTAATTGTTCCACAATATCACATCTTCCATTTGCATATGATTCAATTTTTTTATTCTTCCGAAATCGTAATATCATTGAATGTCAAAATGTGGCTGTAGTACTACACCAATAATGCTTTGCATCTGGCTAGGTCATAAATTTAAACAAATATGCAATGTTTTTCGGCAAAGGCTGCCCACATAGTTTGAGAATATGTCTTCACAAATGAGAGTACATGAAATAGAAAAGACTAGGAATATACTTGTGAATCTCGTCTAATTGGGATGCTGCAAAGAAAGAGATGTTTGCATGAATTCTTGCGAGGTTCAACATGAAATTAGAAAGCTGGAAGGTAAACCTGTTGTCAAAAGTGGGGAAGGAAGTATTGATTGAGGCAATGGTGTAGGCTCTTTTCTAATATGCACCATGTCCATTTTTGAAATCTCAATTTCAAATTGTAAAGCCATTGAGAGGAAAGTTGCTATATTCTAATGGAGAAATAACAACAAACAGCTCGTTTACATTAGAGGAATGAGAAGTTTTAAATTTTAAAAAGGATGAATGGGAACTTGGGTTAAGATATTTATTGACCTTCAATAAAGCCATGTGTGGAAACCAAGCATGGTGGATATGGCAGCATTCATAGATGATTTGGAGCCAAGTTATGAAGGGACTTTACTTCCTACAATGTAATTTCTAACAAATCAGAAAAGTATCTCATTAGTTGTGATGTTGCTAAAGTCTTGTCACTAGAAGAGATGGATTTATTCTCATGTTATTTGGGTTGTGGGTAATGGCGAGAAGATCACCATTAGAGAAGACAAGCAGTTGAAAAGTAGAATCATAGGTGGCCCCACGACTAGAAATGAACCACTCAAAGTAGTTGGCTTGATTGAGAGAGAAGAAGTGGAACGAACCTTTGTTGAACACTATGTTCAACAACCAGATAATAAAAGAAATACTTGTGAATCTTATAAGCTCTCCAACTATAAAGGATCAATTTGAGTGGGCAAACGCCGGGTTAGGAATCTACATGGTCAAAAGCAGGTACCTTGGCAATAGAGAATCAACAACTCCAACCCATACAGAAAAGACATTCTCTTCCTACCAGCCAAAATGGGAATTATGGAACTATATTTGGCAATTTAAAACTTTTGATAAAATCAAATGAGAAATGATTGCGTGACAATCTTTAATGTACGGTGAAAACAACCGTCTATTTCGAACTTTAAAAAACCAAATCACAAATAATTATAAATTGATGTGGGATCAACTTCTTCAAGAATTTGTGGTTCACAATAGATAGTTATTCTTACAGTATCCCAAAGACTATTATACTAGCAAAGCTCAATAAAATTTTTCTTGTGAAGTGCATATCAAAATGCTATGCCTACATTAGACAATCTCTTTAAGAGAAAGGTGGCACTTGAGCTCTTTTGTGCAATGTGCAAGCAACCGATGGAAATAATTGAGCACGTTTTGTTGTTATGCCCATGGACATCCCTAGTATGACATGATGCAACCTTGAACATTAGCATAAATAGAATGGGGTTATCTGAAATTGACTAATAGTTGGTTAGAACAAAAAAAGACCCAAGGACCTTGTTGGCTTTTGAACTCATCAAGAAAATGTTATGGGTCATTTGAAAAGGTTGCAATCATCTCATCCATAGAAATTAAACCCTAGATTCAAAGCTCCTTGTCAACAAAGTCACAATTATGTATGGGAGCATGGTGTGTTGGACTGGAAATGCAAAGAAGAATGTAGTACGAGTAGAAGACCTAACTTAAAACCATTGATAGAAACCTCATCACTTAAAGACATTGAAGATCAACATTGATGGCTCATTTGCAATTGATTCGTCGATGGGTACCATTGCACGTGTCTGTCATGACTCCTGTGGACGATTGGTTGATGGATTCGTAAAAATGGAGGACGTAAGCTCAACTGAACAAGTCGAAGCTCTAGTGCAAGTTGAAATCCTAAGTTTTCTTTCTCCTTGATCAAAACTCAAGTTGTGCATGAAGTGTGACTGCCAAGTACTTGTAGAAAGCGATCTGTGTACTGTCCAATCAAATTAGGAATTACAAGTACTACCTAAAAAGCCCAAGTAATGTTAAGGAGTTTCTTGGGCCTTACATTGGCCCATTATAGTAGTGTATTCTAACAAAGTTGCGGATAGAGTTGTTAAGGTCCAATGGACAAATAGTTTGCCTTGTAATTAGGTCATGTATCCCCCTCTAGCCTTCTTTGACTTGATATGCTTTGAAGCTCTAGACTTGTATTCACTAAACTCTTTTAAGTGAATGGTATACATGTCTTTCTGACAAAAAAAAAAGTTAAAGGCTGGCCCACATTTTGTATCTAACCCGAGCTATATGTTTTGGCTTTTCAATTAAATTCAAACTAGATATGAATTGGAATATCAAGTTCAAATTGTAGCACCATTGGTCTTAAATGGAGACAATTCTTTATGTGAAAGAAATACTGTATAGTTGTGATGACATGATGAAACTAATCAATTACCATTACCCCACGTGTCATGAGTCATATTGAAGAGACTCGCAACCTTCGGAACTAGGTTGTTGCCAAAATTCGAGACAAAACTCTTGTGGTTTGATGAGCAAATATACCAAATTGTGAGTTAAGGTCAACACATAGGTTGTTGATTTGTAAAGATAATGCTAATTAAAGGCCTAAGAAGACTGCTTAAAGCTCTACTTTTGAAGACGGACATAACCTAACAAGTTGCACAAAACATGCTATCCATTATCCATCATCATTTAGAATGATTCCTCTTGCTAAACATATAGGACATCATCAATTTTGATTACCCATCCTAATGATGGTAAAGTCTAACCCACAAACCTATCACGTTTTTTTTTTCATTTTAAATGTAAGTCTATCCTCTAGCTTTTGGTAGGATGAAATCTTCTTGGAAGATGACCTTATTGGCCAATAGCCAAAGGAACCGACAGGCCATATAAAAACTAATGGCCAGCTAGCACTCTCTACCTAGTGATTGTGAGATGTCAGGTTCAATAAAAACCATTGTCGGAAAAAAGTTCTTTAGCCAAGTATCCTAGCATCAAACAACTCCAAGCTCAATTCTCACAAGCTTATAGTCTCTTAGGTTGTGTTTGGTCGTATGAATAAAAGTCAGGATATGATATGTTTTATCCTCTCATCTTTGGTAACTGTCTAGAACATGATAAAGTCGGATATAAGTGGGATATAACTCGGAAAAAAAATATCCTAGAGAGGATGAGGATGAGATAGAGATGGATAAGACTTCTCTTATCCAATAATATATATATATATATATATATATATATATATATATATATATATATATATATATATCTCTCTCTCTTTTTAAAAAAGCCATTTGCTTTCCTTATCCTTCTCCTTCTCTTTCATTCCCGTTGAAGCTTCACACATGGCTCCTTTGTAACTCGATTTTATCAAAGTTTCGCAAAAACAGTTCACAAAAGTAGCGAGAGTCAAAGCACTTTCTTCTTTGTAACTCTATGGTTCACATCGAAACTTTATGGAAGTGACTAAAGAGTTGAAGCATCAATTTTTTTTTTTTTTTTTTTGAATTTGCAAAGGTAAATAATCTCTCTCTCTCTCTCTCTCTCTCTCTCAGAGCATTTGTCATTTGAGATACGATCCATTTAAAAGGTTTTTCCACTCTCTCTCTCTCTCACAGAGCATTTGTCATTTGAGATACGATCCATGTAAAAGGTTTTTCCAGTTAAGACTTAGGAAATAACCTTGATATCATACACATATAACATGGGCAAATAAATCAACACGGTAATCTAGGCTTAATAGTCCCTTGAAAAATAGGTCGATTTAGCATTGTGGAACATAGGCATGTTGTTGAAGATACCGACCTCAAGACTAGGTTAGACAAGAGTAGATAATTGATTGAAGCGATTGGCTCTAGAGTGGATAGGTTCTAGACCTAGAATTTAGAACTTATCGTGTTGTAACTAATTCCTAATTTTTGGAAATTGAAACCTATCATGTTTGTTGCAGAACCTATATTGGAATCTACCCTATTTTTTCAGTCCAGTTCCAGGGCATACCCGAGAACTCTGTATTTTTTTTTCTTCCTTTTTCTAGTTTGATTTTTGTGGCAAAATAATATAAGTAACAATGAAACGATTCAAAGTAAACGATGAAATAAAAATCACTATCAGTCAAAGCAACAATCCATAGCATAGTAATGGTATGATCTACTAGAATGCTAAATCAACATGTGCAAGTCTTCCTATCACACTACCAGTAAAATTTGCTTATATTATCTCCTTTTTGTCTTGCAAGTTAAAACTGACTTTGAACATTGCGGGCATAACTCCTCCAAGAGTGAAATTAGGTAAGCCAATCCACTCGGTACAAAATCTCTAAAAAGGCCTAAATTCATTCGGAAAAAAAGAGAGAAAAGAAACCAAGCCCTAGAGACAAGTGCAAAAGTGCTGATTAATGAAGTCTATTTACCAATGATACAAACCAAAAAAGAGATTAAATAAAGTATTCACTCTCTAGATAGATATGCAAATGAATTATAAGATAGAAAGAAATACATAACTTACCCGACTCAAATATTTCCACATTCTCAGTGTATTAATTAGCATGCCAATGAATCTCAATCAATTTTGAATATAAATCAAACCTTCCACGGACCACTGCTCTAGGAGTCAAAGAACTTCGAATGTCGTCAAACATATGTCCCGATGTACTAAAAATTGATTATGAAGCAAGATAGTCACAGAAATAGAAAAGAACATCCCAAGCCATCAAAAATAAGATTTTATACTTCAACCATTACTCTTCTACCACATCAAAAGGTTTAGATTAAGGATGACTTCACTTTCATCTTCAAGATACCAATCAAGCTCAGAATTGTTTTCCTCAAACAATTTTTTCTTCGCATGAAGAAAGCTTTTCGCCAAGCTTGGATGTTGTTGATATTATTGGTGCAGTGGAAGTTGATTGTAACTCTGTAATTAAATCAAGAGCTATAGAAACTAATAGAGAAATAAAAAAGAGAAATAGTAAAATGTTATAAGTGATTTACATGATTTGGTCTAAATATTGGAACCTATGTCCACGGGAGAATAAACAAATAATCCAATAATAAATCAAATAATTGCGGGGTTACAAATGCTCACACACTTGAGTGTTTCCCAACCCTAAGATGTTTAACAATTTAACTCGTTGAACTCGATTTCGCACAAATCTCATTGACCTGTCACCTCTCTTCATCTCTGGAGTACTCGGCTTTTTTCTTGCTCTCAATACATCCTATGCGGTCCTCCTTTTTTAGGAGAATGTATATAGAAACAAGACAGATGGCACCCATCTTCAAAAAGTCATTTGCCTCCATGCAATTAATGACGACATGTGTGAATGGCCATCATTAATGCATGCACCAACAAAAGAAAAATGATCATGACTTCTTCTTCCCTATTTCCTCCATTTATTAATAGAAAGACAACCTTACCCCACAAAATATGGCAAAACGGGAGAGGACATTCGGCGCTTCCAAAAGAAACCTCTGAAGTAACAAGGGCACCCACCAATTTTTATAGGCATGCATGCACATAGCCATATGTATGCATGGAATGAGGAGAAATTGGATGTCCTACTTCGGGCCCGTTTGGTTCAACTTTGGGGAAATGCAAAGCCATTTCCCCAAGTATCTTTAGAGGAATGGGCATTTGATGAAGGCAAAGGTGTTTGGGTACCCTATTTTGGTGTATTTTGCAAAGTAGCTTTGAGGTGAAAAGAAGAAGGAAAAAAAGAAAAGGAAAAAGGAGGAGGAGATGCTGAAGTAGAAGGGAACGAACGAGAGGCAGTTGGAGCTGGTGGTTGTGGTGAGGGAGGCGGCTGGTGGTAGTGGTGGTGGGGAGGTGGCGGGTCGCGCGACCCACGCATCGCCGTCGCCCGGTCGGGCGGCCTCGGGCGATGCCGCGACCCGGCAGGTGGTGCGTGGGTCGTGCGACCCGAGCAATGTTGCCTAAGGCCGCGACCTAGGCGGTGGTGCGTGGGTCGTGCGACCCGAGCAATGTTGCCCGAGGTCGCGACCCGGGCGGCGTCGCTTGAGGCCGCGACCCGGGCGACGACGGTGTGTGGGTCGCGTGACCCAGGCGACGTCACCTAAGGCCGTGACCCAGGTGGCGTTGCTTGACTCCGTGACCCACCCGAGCGGCGCGAGGCCGTGCGACCCACGCACCGTGTCAAGGGTGACCCACACACCGCCGTCGCCTGGGTCGCAGCCTCAGGCGACGCTTTTTGGCAACCAGCTTCGGCCGACTGAGCTCTGCCGGCAAGTCTAAGGAGGAAGACAATGAACAATAAACTTTTAGGGTAAAAGAGGAAAACACAATTATCAATGAGGGTAATATTGGAAGAAAAAAATTCATTAAACCCTTATTTAACATTTCGAAAATGCTGAAAGTCCAAAGCATGTCCCCACCTGTTTTGGGCTTTCAGCATTTCAAAGGCAAGCATTTGGCCAAAGAGACCTCCAAATGTTGAGGCAAGCATTTGGCCAAGGAGACTTTCAAATGTTGAACCAAATACCTAAAAATTTTCCCAAGGGGCTTTAGGGATTCAAAGCCCCTTGGGAATGCTAAACCAAACATGATCTTCATGGGCATGCATTAATGAAGAAAAGAAAAGTCAAGACCTACATACTTCTTCATTTAATGTTTGCCTGCTCAAGATTGCATTTTGCGCACGACTATGAGTGTTGCATGCTCCATGTGTGTGTTATGTCTCAGGCTCAAACTCGAGACATAATTTAACAGATGTCATACTCATTTTTACCTTCACTGTCATCAGTACTGGAACCATCATTACTAGTACTCATACTTGAACCAACAAGATTTCATTTATTAAAAGAACCAATAAAGGATCGATAAAATTCAAACAAACAAGGAAAACTTAACCTTATCATGTATCTCATTAATTTTCGCTTCATCATCACAATTTTGTCCATAACACACTTCACATAATTCAATTTTTTTGTAGGATCCAACACAATCGCAATTAACACCCTCATATTTAATTTATCCAAATTTCCACAATACTTGTTGAACTTCTCTTTTATTTTTATACCTATAGCTTGGAGCTTAGGGTTCAAAGTATTTGCTGCATCATTCAAATATTTATATAAAAGAGCTATCCTCTTAAAATAATCATTTGGTGTAACATATGAACTCTCCGACATCAGTTTAGTGACATCATAAAATTGTTTCAGAAATTTAGAAATAATAATGGTATTTTTCCAATCTTCATTTTAAGGGGAATCATTGTCAATCTCCCTTAAGAAATATAAATCATCTTCTTGAATCCTTTGAAAAACTTTCCTCAAGTTTATGATGGTGCCTACTATTAGATAAGTAGAGTTCCATCTAATGACAACATCAAGATAGCCCACACCCTTATTGCAATCCTTTCACTCTTAATACAATATTGAAATGTTTTGGCTCTCAACGGATAACTCCACACACACCTAACTACGTTTTGGATACATACAATAAAATCATTCACCTTATTTAATCCACCTCTTACAATCAAGTTTTATACATGGGCACACACTTCATATGTAAAACATCACCATTCAAGACAAAAAACTTTTTTCTTGGAAATTTTTCCTTCAAATAACCAATAACCACATTATTGAAAGTATTTTCTATAGTTATTATGTACACTTTTTTTCTATTCCCCACTCATAAATGCATTTCTCTACCATTTGCCCAATCTCCATACTCTTGTGGCCATCCATTGCTGTAACAACCCCAACTCCATCTCTAGAGTCATGAATGGTGAGGTTTATATTTTTCACGACATCCCAACGTGTCACTGACCCATACTTCTTTCTTTTTTATTGATCTTTGAGTTATGCACATGTGGAAGTGATCAACACGCGATCATATAACATCACAACATCAACAAGTTAGTAGGAAAACACATGTATAACCATATATTTACATATACATGACAACTAATTATATCTTACATATGTCTCTTATTTATATCGCAAGCCCATTTATTCAGGCTAGGTTCTACACTATCTAATACATATGGTCTGTTACAAAATATACCAAGCTTCGGGTATTTTAATCTCCTCTAATGAGATTCTACCAAAATTAGTATCCCTAAAGACTGATTATCTAATTAATTTTCAACAGTGCCATTGGATGGAGTGTTGCCATTAGGCCCTAGCGGATCATCAAAGTCGCGAAGTAGACTGACAAAGCCTCCATCGACCCACTTATACTAGGCACAGTATTTATGAGGAACGAGCTCGTCCAATTCTTCATCTACCCAAATAGTTGTAATGACCATTCGGTAAAATTTATTAGTACTTCTAAAATAAACAACGGTTTCCAATACAATCATGTCCATAGGGACGTCGAACTTTACAGGAGGTGCAGCCATACAAATCTAAAGAAAAACAATGGGTGAGTATAACTCAGTAAGTAAACTCACTAAAATCCGAGTAGGATGATGCCTTGCCCTTCAACAAACACATAATTTTTCCAAGCAATTGTCAATAGTAGATTAATAGCAAAATAAAAGCTATGCCTTGATTAGAACATGAGAAGTCCTCTATATACAAGCAAATGCCAAGAATCCATTTCATATATGAGAAACTCATGGACACGGGTTTATTTATTAATGATGAAATCCATTGATCCTTTTGGAATCCACGGGGTATCCTAAATCTATTGGACATCCGAAATCCATCGGCATTGTCGCCAAAATCCATTAGTCGATGTTATAACCTAAATCCATCGGTTATTCCAAAATCCATTAGACATTGTCGTCAAAATCCATCAGTTGACGGCATAATTTAGTCCATTATGTGTTCATGCATTAAGCATCACAAGCCGGTTCTTATATTTGCTTTTAGTTTTAGGCCCGAAGATGTGCCATGTATAAGTGCATGAAATGCCTTATCGGATCCAAGTCATCGAACATGCCAAGCTCGAGTTAAGGCTCACGGCTTGGTTCGACTCATTTGAGACACTAATCGAGTACCAAACTTAGCTTGGGAATGATATGTGTGACAGCCTGATTTTTGAGTCCGTTTTCGATTAAATGAATTGGACTTTTTATCAACGCACTTATAGTCTTTTTCTTTGAGCTGATCACTCACGAGATAACTAATCTATTTGGTGAAGCCATTAAGGAATCTAAATGCGATTGATTCGAGAATTCAACCAGAAATCGACTGCTTGACCATGCTAATTTGCAAGGGTCAATACGGCACTATCAAAATCGATAAGAAACCGGAGATAGGTTGATTCGATAGAAGCATGTGATTAAAGTGTGGGTGATTCCACCTAATTGCAAAAATCTTGTCAATCGGCACTAGACCGATTTTTCTGTCGTTTCTATACCCTGTGCCTGTATTTGAAATCTTGAGATTTTCACGACAACTGAGAGTCGCCAATGTGTCGAAGATGTATGATGTGGCTTGAAAATAATTGACCCTGGATCAAATGCGTTAAAAATTCATAAAAGCTACCCGATAGGTTAGGTCACGCTAAAATCACGTCTGGTTGAAATTAACCGCGAAATTGAACCCAATTTCAAAAATTGAAAATTCTGTCATGTTATGATATTTTTTAGGAACGTTGACTCATCTTCCGAAGATTTTTCAGCAAACCTGAGTTTTTGACGAAAATTCAAGTTTGGGCGTTTTTGGACCAAAAAATTTAGAGGACCGTTTTTGTGTGGACTTTTGGCCGTCAAGTTGGATCCTTGGGCAAGAAAAAATGTGGAATTGAGTGTGGGCACTTACCTTGGCATTGTGGCCCTTAAATTAGATTAATTAGGAGAGGAATTGAAGTGATTTGAAGGGGGATTGCACCAAAATTCGTAGCTAGGGAGGCGGCAACATTTCAGCTCAATCCTTGGCATCTTGGACAAGTTTTTGAGAGGAATGACTGCTGTGGATGAGGCTTGAGCTGGTGGGGGCCTTGTGATGATGATTCAAGATATTTTTGAAGACTTTGTGGGCATTTTGTTCCCCCCAAAGCCAGTAGACCACTTCTTCTTCTTCTTCCTTGCCCTATCTTTCTCCATTGTTATTGTTTGAGCTCAAGAAGACCAGCCAAGAACTAGAGAAAGCTAGTAGCAACCGCTCAAGCTCCCCCGCACGCCCGTCGTTGCCATACGCCCGTCTGAGCACTGCCGAAGCCACGTGCTGTTTCGCGTGTCCCCCACTGTCCTGCGCCCATGCGTCCGTCGACTAGGCCGCTTGGAAGCCGCATCGCAGGTCCTCGAGCCACCTCTGCCCGCCGTCCAAGCCGCTGGAGCCACCGCCTAGTCCCGTAGTTGCCGCTGCTGTCCCGCCTGGCCGTTTTCTAGTCAAGCTGACCACTTGACTATCCTCTTTTGGCCCAGCACAGAAGTTGAAATCTCAGCCCCCAGCTAAGACTTCGTGGCTCGTTTTAGGCCCCTTTCGGACCTTGTTGGGTGTTGCCGTAGGCCCGTGTTCCGCTAGCCTCCGTGTTGCCGTCGCCGTGAACTCATCGGCCCGCTAATTCGGTGAGTTTACTTGCTAAACCTTGCTTAGGGGGTTAATGATGCTTAGTGGGTAATTAGATTAGCTTAAGCTTGGCTTAGGTGGTTAATTTAGATTAATTAGTGGTTTAGTTGGTTAATTAGGATTGTTAGGTGGTTAGTTTAGATTAAGGGTTAATTAGATCATAGTATTTAATTAGTATGGTGCATTATTTTTCTAGGCTCGTTTAAGTGGTTAAATTAGGGTTTAAAGCTTAATTATGCATTTTTGTAATTAAATTGCATTTATTTAATTATTTAATATTTTTCAAAAATTATATAGGGATAGCCGGTAGCTGGAATTTTGTGCTGATTGTCGTGGTGTAATTAGTTTATGCAATTGAATGATAATTTGTATAATTGAGTGGTGATTGTGATTTTTGGTTTATTATTTCAAAATTGTGAAATTTTGGTATTTAATTAAAAAATATTATGTGTCAGGTTTTGACACCGAAAATATTTTTAAGTACCATATTAAATAGTAGGATTTTTAAAAGGAATGATATCAATTTTTTTATTCAAGTTGACCGTGTATCCACACACGATTATTTTACCGAGTGTTTTTAATATTAAGAAAATAGGCAAAGTTCGTTATCTTAATTGATGCATTTGAGTGCTAAGCACAATGTCCTTAGCCAGGATTGAATGATCGTGCGTTGGTTATAAAAACCCATCCCCGATGTACGTCGGATGGATGATGCCCCTATATGGGATGCCCCTATCAACAAATGTCGGATTGCGGTAGAGGCCGGACCGAAACTCTTTTGGGAATGTCGTCCCCGATGTGCGTGCGGGCAGTAATCAATTGGAACATGTGATTGATTGAGATAAAAGTGCCTGATTATGGGACAAAATTGCGTGGCACGGAATGAGACGTGTCATAACGATTTGGCCTTATAATCGGGACCCCTATGATTGGTTAAAATATGAGTGTGACGTTCCAATTGATGTGTGTATTCATTATATGTATCTATGATATGAATTGTACTAACGTGCAAGGAGGAACTGAGGCGAGGTGAGTCTTTTGTGATGTGTAACTAGACTGTCTTTAGGCGTATTTCCTTCCTAATCGGGGTTTAGGGCATGACTTGCTGAGACGTTGTTTCACCTCATCGTGGGCTTAATCTTTTCAGGTCCATAGATGAAGGCGTGACTCGTCCGTTTTGGATGGCCGCAAGAGGCCGTGATTAAGCACACCGTGCTCCTTATCCACGGGAATCCCAACTGGACTCGTGAGCTCGTGGTTACTACTATTTGGGTTAATGAGGGCCTACCTCAGTTGGTCCCTTATAGATTCAAGGTGTGGTTTCGCCACGGGCTCAACGGAGTTCGGGAGGGCCCCTTGGATGGCTTTGACGAGTCTGTCATCGATGGCGAGTATGTTGAGGAGCTCGACGCCCCTAGTGGTGTCGTGGTGGACCCATAGCTCTCGGTTGTAGAGCCCGCAGTTTAGTGAGCTCATAGCTTCTTTTTAGTTTAGAATTTTTGTACATAAACTCAATTTGTTAATAAAAGTGGCTTTTGTGAATTGATTGTCCTGCTTTTCTATCTCATGTTGTTTGTTTTCTAGAGTTATAGTTCGCTTTTGCATGTGCATGAATCGTTTGGGTTGGTGACGCGTCCTGGGAACGTCTCATTTTAGTTGACCACTAAGGGGTGCGCGCGCGCTCAAGGATCGGGGCGTGACAATATGTCTCAATATCGTGCCGAGACCAAGAAATGACCCATTCGATGTGATCTCACATTCATCCAAGTCTGACGAATCCGCTTTTCGGAGGTTGGGTCGTGAACTAGAACATGTACTTGTAAAATTTGGTTTAAAATGGTTTTGTAAAGTAATAATGAGCTTTTGCTAAAAATATCTTTCAAACCTATTGGGATCAAAATAAAGCCAAAGCATCATAAAACAAGTAGAAGAATTGGACCACTTCCAATTCAAGTCAAGTTAGAGGCCAAGCCAAGGCACAACAAATAAACACAAGAACCAGACCATTTTCCAAGTCAATTAAACCAAAGCCTAATAAATAAGTAGAACCCAATCAAGAACACCAAGTCAAGGCTAAATCCAAGCAAGCATAGTTCAAATCTCAAGTAAGAACAAATCAAACATGGACTTGCTATATGCTCGGACTAGCATAACACAATGCCCTAACCAAACGTTAGTAAGTCTACTTACTACTTTCTTGTCTAGTGGCTCCAACCGGTGGTAGTGGCAGCAAGGCCAACTGTAAGGACACCTAGAGGGCAAGAAGGCTGAATGGAGGAGAAGAATAAGAGGTTGGTCGGAAGATAAAGTGGTACGGTGAGAGAATGAGGGACATATGCCTCTATTTATAGGCAAACTTCTCCTCGCGTGGTTAGGTTGATGACCCACCTCATAGGCTCAATAGCAGGCTTATAATCGACTTTAGCCTACCTGACTTGGCCCATAATTGACACCTAGTGTAGGGCTGGGCCCTTTGCAAGACACATTTCTTAGCTTCACTTGTCTCAAGTCAATAGGCATTTAAGAAGGGCTTTACTTGATCATTAAGTCTCAAACTATGTCCTAAATAGGTTGGACACCTCCTTTTGACCATTTAAGAGCTAAACTCTAAATGTATTAAATACGAGCCTATCTTTAAGTTAGAAAATTCGACTTGGTTTTACTTCTCTTAAGGTGGGCATGTAGCCCTCTTTCTTAGGCTCCAGGGTCCACTTGTCATACTAGTTTTAGGGTATGATGAGTTTAAATCTATTAGGGACACATATACCTTAATAGCCCGCAACTCATTAAATGCGTTTGTACTTAGTTTTAAGAGGATTAGACTAGTCCAAGGCCTAAGCATGAAGCCTCCTAATTAGGCTTAGGTGTCTCCCTCATTAATGAGTCAGAGTCCAAGTTCCATACTTATCTTTCAAGGCCAAGGCTTAATGGGCCAAATGTCCACTCTTAGTCAACGTTCATTTATTAACTACGTGACCAAGGCATTAATTACACATTGGAAAATATATAAGTTTTGAAAGCCTTGTCATTGGGTGCAATCGACCACCTTGTTTGGTCCGAGGTTCATGCCTAAGCCATGACCAAACGGAGCCAAACGCAACTGGACTTGAGCTTCCCTTTATTGAGAAAAGAGGCTCGTGACTAGGTCGTAAGCCTAAGTCTTGATCCAATCGGTTGGTCCTCTGCCAAGTTCGCGAGCTAGTCCAGGGTCTTGTGTCTAACTTTTAGCCAATCTGAAACTGAACCGCATTGAGCTTATTTGATCCATGGTCGATTATCGGTTGTCATGTAATTATGTGAGATCAATCGATCTGCCTTGACTCATGGTTGCTTTGGATTGATCCATGGTCGCCCATGATCGGTATAACGATCGGGCGGAATCACCCGCGGCCGGTACATTGATCGGGTATAATCAAGCCATGACCATTTGCTGATCCACGGTCACATTGGATCGACTCACGGTCGTCCACAACCGATCCTTATGATCGAATAATCTTTCCATGGTTGAACACTATAACCAAACATTTGGTTGCCGATTCTCAGACGAGCTAGTTGACTCATGACCGGCCCTCAAGCTAGCTCATGGCTTAGTCTCACCATTGGTGTACCGGTCCTTGGCCTATTAGTCAAGGCCAAAATAAGGGTCGAAATCGAGAATGTTACAATTGCCATAAAATTGATATTTTTTTTATGCAACTTTCAGTTTTCATCAATAAAGTGTGCAATGAGATATAAATAGTTCAAGTTTTGAATGGATTGCGGTGAAATCCTAGAATTAAACTTATCAAAGTAAGCTTTCAAACAAGTTTTTTCACTTAGAAATTCATACAATCTATACTCACTATAAATCGAGACAGATGTTGGAAGAGAGGTTGTAATTCATTGACAAAATCATCTAAACTAACATGCTTAATCATGGAAAAAGATAGTTTTATTAATAATCATTATCTGAGTGAGCATGTGCCTATAACATTTTTTTTTTTATTATCAAACTTCCACATTGTTGAGATACTACCACCATTAGTATTTTCCCCTACCTCACCAACCACATCTTACTTATGTGGTGCAAATAACGTTTACTTTTTATTTGCATGAAGATACTTTTTGCACTTTCTCGAGTGTTTCCAGGTAGTATACGTTTCACAATCAACACAAGTATCCATACTCAGTTTCATAGTGAATGCACTTTACTTTAATTGTTTTCTATGTATTCTCATCTATAATTCTAGAAAAATTATCCCATGTCTCTAATTGATTAGCTTGCTTTTTACTAAGAGGAGGACAGGAGTTATGTACCCTCACCTTGTTTGTCGCCCTCATGGATTCCACTTCGTCAGCTCTATGGAATGACAATTTCATGAGTGGACTCCTTTCACTATATCCATCCACTTCCATTGATATGACTTTGTCTTGATCCATCAATTGAGAATAAATTATATAATAATGTTAGGATTCTATTGACAACAAATTATACAATAATGTATGACTAAGGAGCATTTTGTGTTATGCAAATTCCAATCATTTGTTTATTTTATTTATTTATTTATGAATTATTCAGTAAGTTGACCTACACTCTTTGTAAAATGCTGGTGATGCAGACAACAAATTCCTTATATGACCATAAAATCCAAGGTCATCACCTTGGTAATACTAGTAACTCTATCTTAGACTCAACAGAACAATCTTTATCTTTTATCTCGTAACATGCAACGCAAAGCCTAGATTAGCTATTGCTTCAAAATCAAACGTCCGATCCTCCCAAAAAAGCAAAGACTACTCTATAATCTCTCCTCAAAATTAAAGTAGAGTAAAAATAAAAGTAGAGGGAAAAAAAAAGAGTTTACAAGTTGAACGTTATAAGATTCAATTATGAGTTGGTGGCGAAGTAGAGGGAAAAAGATTTTACCAAAAAAAGTACCAAAAAAGTTCAATTTTGGACTTATTTCACTCTAGATAGTTGCGTTGGAGTCAACAAGTTGCAAAAGAGAGACGACGACGAAAGGCGATAGTGGTGAGTTTGGTGACAATGAGATGAGAGGTGATAATGAGTTGGGTTGCGTGCCTACAACGCTAATGTTGGAGACAACGAGAGACGAACTGACTAGCAACAATGGTGGCGATTGGTTAAGGTTCTTGCGACAGAGCTAGGGTTGCTAGGGACTAGCTTGTTGAGGGGGGTGGGAGAGAGAGAGAGAGAGAGAGAGAGAGAGAGAGAGAGAGAGACTAAGCTAGGTTTTTTTAACACTGGTTGAAAATTGATTCCAAAACTAGTTTAATTGGTCCAGTTTCTAGGTGGGTCTTCACGTAGAATTTGAGAATAAACCGATTCCCCAAAAATGGAACCAGGTCCTGGATCAATTCAAAGAGGAACTAGTCCCTAGATTTGTTTTTCAAATAGTCTAGTTCCTAAGTAAATCTGATCCGTTTGCGTACCTTTAGTAATTAGACCATGCATCATGAAAATAAAACTATATACAAATGACTTTGGCACATGGTTTTCTTCCATTGCTGTTGATTAAAGCCAATAAGATTGTGTTGTTACTTTAACGATATCTTGTTTGCCCATATTTTTAGTCTTATTTTATCAGTCAAATGCAAGATGTTTAGTTTGACTAAATAGATTCATTGCATGTTCTTAAATTATTGACTAAGTTGGCATTGAGAGTTCATTTCCTATGTGTTGAGAAAAGTTACGAAGAGTCACTAATAATTATGAATCAACTTTAGTTCATTTCATTTTCATTTGTATATCTTGTAATAATCATGGAATGATTTGGTAAGATTTTGTGAGAATTTGTTGATTTGAAAAAGATATACTATTTTGGATGATTTTGCTATTATCCAACTTGCCAGTTTGTACTTGTCTAGTGTTATTATTTTTTGTTTCCTTACTAGAAATAGATCAGGATGATAAGAAATTTTTAGCATTCTAATATTAGAGGAGATGAACTTACAAATGTTTGTTTTTGTATATGACATATATGATTATGGTACCCACTGCCATAGAAAAGATACTATAATAAGCATATTGTTGACGCTCAAAGTTGCCTGCACCATCATGTGCTGATCATGAGGGTAAAGGTAGTAACAAACCACGTGCTAGCCACGAGGATGAGGAAAAATCGGGATGCACAAGGATATTTGGCCGAATGTGGATGGGCCTATAAATAGAAGTATATGGTTAGATGGAAGGGGAAGGAACTACCACGTGTCTAAATGTCAGAATAATGCCACATATATGAAATTCGAGCAGTATTAGCATTGAAATTTGGGTCGACATAATCGAATATGCAAAAGACTGCGCATAGTCAAGGAACGGTTATTCTTCAGTGACCGAGTCATGCAACCGTTGTCGACGAATCAGGAAGCAATACGGCACCATTGAGGTAGTTGTGGAGAAAAGTAAGAAGGCAAAGGAACATGTGAGGAGGTTAGAAGCGGTTACTAAAGAAGGAATAACTGTTCGATGGTTACCAGATTATTCTATAAATACTGCGAGCCATCCAACAAAGAGCCCCACGAATAATACATTAAATATCTTTACTTTATTTTTACTTTATTGCACTTTAGTTTTATAACTGTAGTTTTCAGATTTCCATCATTGATTAGATTCCGACGAGTATCTATACCTTAGTGCGGCATCGTTGATTAAATTCTGGTGTTATATCATAAGCTCAACGTTGTTAATTAAATTTTGACATTGTGTTTCCTATCCAAAGACATTGCTATTGATTAGATTCCACTTTTGCACTGAACTATCCTTAGGCTGCATCATTGATTAAATTTCAGCATAATTTAGAACAAGAGGTGGAAGTTAGCAAGTCATCGATTGTCAATGTTGTAATATGTAGATTGAAAATAACACTTGCATTTTGATATCATTTGTCCAGATTTAGCACAAAACCCATGTCTCCTTAATAAAAACCAAAATATATTATTCGGTGAAAGATATTTCATTGCGGAAACAAAATTAGCCAAACACATAGATTGAAGGATTATACATGTGTTAAAAGCCCCGCTCATTTAAATCACATCGACCTCCTTATTAATAGCAAGTCTAGAACAACTTAGGATGGATAGACATATATTTACTCTACTATACAAGTTGGCACGTACAATTGGTGGGTTAAAAGAAGATGGACTTGTAACTATAGAATAACGAGCGGCAATGTTCCCACATATACTTGCCATTTATTTGAAAAATCGTGTAATCGAATTGAGATTTATGAGGTTTGGGGAGAAAATAAGTAGGTGTATTAACTTATTTTTAAGTGCGGTGATAAGAATGCATAGTATTTTTCTTGTGTCACCTGAAGTAGTTCCTGAGAGATAAAAATGGTTTAAGGTATGTTTGTTATGCTATTATATAAATCAATTTATTACTTTAAAGATAAGATTTTTTTTTTCATTTATATCATGTGTACTAGGGTTGATTAGGAGTATTAAATGACACATACATAATGGTATGTGTTTAGACGGTTGATTAACCAAGGTACTAAAATAGAAAGGGTGAGGTAGCGATTAATGCGTTAGGAGTTTGCTCACATAACGATTTGTATATGTTTTACTTGGATGAGAAGGCTTAGCACTGGATTTTAAAGTGCTTCGAAATGCTTTAGTTGAAAACCAAATGGTTTGAAGATTTCCTTTGATAAGATAAGCTTTTATAAATATGTTGCATTCTTAATTATGCAATTTTTGGCGATTGTAAGACAATTAATAATTTTATCATTTGTTATTAGGTAATTATTATCTTGTAGATGTTGGATATACTAATGGTGTAACAGCTTATTCTGATGAGGGCAGAGAGTGGTCGTTGGGGCTAAAGGGCCTGGATAAGGAGTGACTCTTAACAGATTTCTACGATAGTGAATGGGGCAGAAATGAACCAAAGTGGGTACCAAATAAGGGGAGAGCGATTATGAGATATATATATATCTGTGTGTGTGTGTGTGTGTGTGTGTGTGTGTGTGTGTGTGTGAAATTGAAATTAACTCACGAAAGCACCTTTTGATGTAACAACAATGCATATCTTTGGAATTCCAAAGTTAAAAGTGTTTAGGTGGGAGCACTTTCAGGATAGGTGATCTCCTAGGAAGGTGTTCGCTTATATATCAAAATACAAAATTGTGAGACTTGAGATGGGAAGAACCAAAATAGATGGTATCTCAAGTGAGTTAAATTTAGGGAGTCACAAATGGGGAGAGCTTTCTTACTCCTCATAAAGGTATTCGATACCATCTATGTGTGTGGCCAAAGGCTGTACACCAAATTTCCCACATGAGTATTTTGACATGAAGCATTCTCAAGCTAAAGATGTCATAAAAAGATACTTTAGTCTTATTTAGTTACATGAGCCATTCTTAAGAGTCCATCTTTTTATCCAATAAGAACATAAGGTCAAATAATCATAATTTGTTACCTTATGTAGAACTTGATATAAGGGTGCGTTTGGTAACATTTCTATTTAAAAATTATTTCTGGGAACAGAAATAGAAAAAAGCATTTCTGCTTCAGGAAACAATTTTTGAACAAAAAAACGCGTTTGGTAAATATGTTCCAGAAATATAAAAAGAATAAAAACACGTTTGGTAAATTTGTATAATTTATTTTATTTTATTTTTTAAATTTTCTTTCTTATTTTTCTTATTTATTTTTCCTTTTTTTTTTTTTTTTTTTTTTCTTCTTTTGGCCGGCGGCCTTGCCCAGCCACGGCGAGGCCGAACTCGCCTAGCGGCCGGCTAGCTCGGCCTCGCCGGATCTGGGCGAGATCGAGCTCGCCTAGCTCGGTGCATGGTCGGCCGAGCCTCGCCAAGGGCCGGCGACGCTCCGGCAAGGTTGCCAACCCTCGACGGCGTCGCCGGCCATGGCCGAGGCTGGCGACCGGCCAAAGAAAAAGAAAGAAAAAAAGAAGAAGAAAAGAAGAAGAAAAAGAGAGAAGAAAATGAAAGTGTTCCTAAATTTTGTTCCGAAACAAGAAACAAAATTTTTTTGTTTCTTGTTTCTATTCCAGATGTGTTTCTGGGAACAAAAAAATAGATTTGGAATAAAAACACAAACAAATGCATTTCTGTTCCTTTTTTGTTCCCAGGAACAAAAAAACAAAAAAACTATTTTTAAATAGAAAAAAGAAGTGAAAACAAACAGGCCTAAGAAAATTGGCTATTGATCCAATTGAGGTACGTTTAGATGAAGCTACTAACGTCATTGAAGATGTGAAAACAATTGATGTTGTAGAGCTGCTGGATCATTGGATGACATGGAGGCAAAATTTGGCTGAATAGATCTTTAGTGAGTGGAATGCACGTCAAGGCTATAAAGGAGTTGTATGATTTGACATTACTTAAAAAATTATTTATTTCTTATTATTATAAGTTTGCTGTAAGATATTTTTTCCCCATTATTATTAGACATGTGTAATAAGGTATTGGCTTGTCATTATTAAGACATACATTCCTAATATAATGTTTGAATTATGGTTTTATCAAGTACTATGTTGTCTCTATCGTTAAATTTTCTCTATCATGCTATCCTTTATCATTAAATTTTCTAAAATTGTAATGAGATGTTTAGGAATGGAAAGTAGCGATTTCAGTCAAACTTAAGCAAGGTAACAAAGAGAGACCAACGTGTATGGACAATAGATGAAATACTCTTCTAGATGGTCTAAAAGAACTAGTTATGCACGGAAAAAAATATAATAATTCCTTCAAGAGTGGTTATATGATTATGTTAGAGAACTAGTTTGAAAAAAAGTTTCTTAATTCTCGCATCAAGGTAATCCTCACATAGAGTTAAAGATGATGAGCTTGAAAAGGCTGTGTAATCGGATATATGATTTGAAGGGTCAAAATGGCTTTAGGAAAAGTATTGTATTGATATTTATTAGAGAATAATTGATAAAAATATTGCAAGGTTTATGTCGCTTCATCTCATTTTACTTTTCTTTTTTAACAAAGCAACATATTTTTATATAGACCTATTTAGGCACATCTTCTTTGAA
This sequence comes from Eucalyptus microcorys, assembly GCA_014182515.1. Lineage (NCBI taxonomy): Eukaryota > Viridiplantae > Streptophyta > Magnoliopsida > Myrtales > Myrtaceae > Eucalyptus > Eucalyptus microcorys. Next base: position 29,195,237 of record CM024570.1, read on the forward strand.
AGGGAAGTCCTTCCCTCAATATGATTGACTAGCAAATGTATATGAAAAACACCGTGCCAAGGAAAATCTCAATGAAGATCCTTTAGAAGCTTATGTGGCTGTAGATCATAAAAATGTGAGAATTATGATAAGGATGCAACTAATGATGCAAGTCAAACTTACAGCCGCTATCATCTTTTCAAACCCAAAATGATTCCTATTTTTTAGAAAGGAAAAGGGTTAAAGCAAAGTGATAAATGAGGTTATTGAGTAGTTGAGATATCAATCAATTTTTGCTCTTTATCGAAAAAACCTAATGAGAGGATGGAGATGATTGCAATTACATCAGCAATGCTAAATATTTGGAGAATGATAAGAGAAAAATCAATGAGGATTTTATTTAAATGTCTCTAAGTACTATGGACAAAATAAAGTTAATTACTATCACGCGGCTTCACAATTAATGTTAAAGCGGACTCCTTTGTCAAGGGTCACTTCTAGTAAAAATGTTCTCAAGCATACTTGTAGATTAATTTTCCTTATTTGCACTAAGGGTTGTACTTTGAACTAATTGTGAAAGTTTTTGAGTATACTTGTGCATGAGAATGATATTTTTATGATGATAAAATGATATTATTTCATGGCACTACATAGCGACATATATACGTCCTTTATATTAACATGCAGTTTCTACCAAATAATGAATAAGATATGATATAAAAATATCCAACTCTGAATTTATAGTTCACCAAAAAGTAGATAAGATATGACAAAATATTTGAATTTCTTATCCTATCTTGATAAAAAATCTGGATGACCAAACGTAGTATTGTAAGGTGGAGAGGGGTCTAGGCAATTTTAGGACAACAAGGGTGAGAGGTATTGTCCATGAACTTTCAACAAAACGTTTTTGCATTAATAAGTAGCTATAAATATGTTGTGAACCTTATTCCATTTCAACATTGTCTTCCATCTCTTTTCGACGGTTCTCAATTTGCCTAAGCTAACCCGACATGAATATCTTTAATATGAAAAATTCCTTGACTATTATGACCCCGAACTATCCTAGCATTAATCAAATTCTTTACGAGAGGTAACATGGGCTTGAATTTTCCCAATAATGTAGATTCGGAACTTAGTAGCATCTCCATCTACAAGTATCAATGAAGCTTCATCAATAGCAACATCCCACTCATCACACGAGGCTCTCCAAAGCGAGGAGCAACACGCTCACTTGCTTCGGGAGCAAGGGTCACCGTCCTCAATCTAGGCAAGGGCTCAAGTGAGCCTTCACCTAGATCGACAACAAAGGGTTACCATCCTCAAACCTCGCTTGGGCAAGGACTCGCTCGAGAAGCGCGGATTTCGTCGTTGTCTCCGCTTTCTTTGTTTTATTACTTTTGATAGTGGCTCAACAATTGAATTATAATCCAAATTTGATAGTTCAACACACTATTAGGTTGATAGTGTGCCCTAATAGTGTGTCGTGAGCACATATATCTAGTTTCTGCTCACTCTCCTAATCTCTTCATTTTGCTAATTGTGCAATTCCATTGATGTTGGTGCTTTTAGAATCTTGTGCATCTCTAAAATCCGGTAACTGATTTCTCACAATGTTCTTTATTTCATGTTGGGTTTTCTATTTCATTAATTCGATAGTAGTATCTTTGATAGTGTAGACCTTGTAGCTCTTTTTATATAATTTGATTATGAAATAAGATATTTTAATATGATATTTTAATCTTCTGGTGGTTTGGTTGATATAATTGTCAATGTTTTGCATCCATACATAAAACATACTTAGACAAGATTTGGAAAGGCTTCTTTTTCACTTACAAATTCTTCCTGTTTGGCTGGTTCATGATTGGTATTACGAAATGAAATGGACTAGTTTTTGCTTTTGAAAGTGAAATGGTAAATAGTTTACAATTTGAGGGTATATTGAACCTTCAACTCTAGCTTTGTTTTTAAAGAAGCTGTTGTCTTTTGTTGATTCTAAGTGCTTTCCTTTTTCTAACTTATGGTGAGGAAATGATAGAATGGTGCTAGTCTGTTTTTCAGGGTGTCTAGAGTGCGAGTAAGATCATGGCATGCAAATGGTAGAACAATTAGCTAATTCATACATGTATTTCTTGACTATAGTTAAGTTTTGACAAATTAGTTAACTATGAGTGAATTTACTCTTATCATAAGGTTGTGAATTACGATGCATTGTATCTATCTCTTTTACGATGTTAGATGTTGAGTGGCTACATGATTTTTTAAGAAGAGTAGTATTTGGCACAAACATATATTGTTTATTTCTGTCAAAGGAATGTAGCAAATACTTGATGTCTCTTGTATGATGCTAAATGCTTGAAAGGCAATTATTGCTTGCAAGTGAAAATTGATGCGTTATACAATTGAAATTTATTGTTGCTAGTTGTTGATAAAATTAACTCCTGTAATTAGGTTCAGCTTTGCTGTCTGTTATAGTTCTTAAATTTCAGATAAGTCGAGTGGATATTACTTAGCATAGTTATGCACATAGTCTAATAACCCCTTATAACTCTGTTATCATTTAAAAGATTGCAAAGCATTTATTGTGAAAGTTAAGTCTTTTTTCAAGTTGAGCTTTTCTTACTAGAAGAAAAACTATCCTACAATTATGAGAAAAGTGTGGATGTTTGGAATCTACAGTAATTACACTACAATTGCAAACAATTCAAAAGGGCCAACTCAGAACATGCAACCTTGACATTAGATTATAGAAATTTTATGGAAAAAAAAAGGGCATTTTTAGAATGACAGCTATGATGCTAGATACATAGGTAGATTCATGATTTCTCTATTGTAGTTTCTTGTTTCGGTTGGACAAGTGAGATAACATCTTTTATTTGTGGAATATGTATGAATTGATACTTTATTAATTAGATTGCATGTAGTTCTTGTACTTCTTACATTACTATGTTATTGACTTAATGCATAACTTATGTAATGCTTTACCGGTCAAGGTCAAATGGCATTCCAAAAAGAGATATTTAATGCAAGGTAGACTAAACATTTAATCACCTTGTTTGTAAGTTTGTTGGTAGATGAGGCTAAAAAGAGAAATCGCACTTCTTTTACTTACAACAAAACATGATGGAATAACATATGGGCTGAATACATTAAACAGATAGGATACCAAAATAGTTTACTATAGTTAAAGAATAAAGTGAACAAACTGAGAAAACAATATGGTAGTTTTAAGAAGTTTATTGGATAATCCGAATTTGCTTGGGATAATGTGAATAAAATTATCATTGTGGATGATCCAAGTATTTGAGACTCTTACATTAAGGTATCTTTTATCATTTGATCATATTGATATCATTTTAGTTGTAAGTTTTAAAAATTTGATTATGTTATTAACATATGTCATTATTGTGAAAATTGCAGGATAATTTTGGGTGGGCAAAATTCAAGAATGTTGAATTTTCTCAATTTTCCGAGCTGTGTATTATATTTTATGATACATATGCTATTGGGGATCATGTCACAAGAAATCTTGACGATTTGACAGTATCAAAAAAATGTGACAATGGTGGTGGCGATGTAGACAATGATCCAAAGGACTTTAGTAAACACCGCATCGATAAGAGAGTTTTTACATTTGGCAATACTACAATTTTTGTTCATGACACGCGCAAATTGGATAGGACTCCAAATACTAAGAGGAGAAAGAAGAATGGCTCTAGTATTACTGACATTTGCAAAGCCATATAATAGCTGATCAAAGGGTCATAGACTCATATATGACCCATTTAAATCATCAATGGGCCATATATGGGTCACTTGTTTTTTGAAGAAACTAAGTAAATGGGTTTAACAATTAAAGGCTTAAGATGGGTGGGTATTAAGTGGGTTACCCATTTTCAACCCAAACCACACAATCTCTAAGATTCCCTCTTTAACTTGACAAAAATGTTTTTTTAATAAAAACTGAAATTATAATTATAATTATTTTAATTTTCTTCTCTTTTTTTCTTTTTTTTTATTTATTTTTTTTTTTTTTTCTTCCTTCTTTCAGTGGCCGGCACAACGATGGCCGGCGACCAGCTAGGTGAGCCTCGAGCTCGTCGGATCTGGTGAGGCGGAGGCCTCGCCAAGGTCCATGAGGCTCGAGTCTCGCCGATCTGGGTCGACCATTTTGACCCAACCCAAACTCGACCCGACCCACCCGTTTAACGGGTCTAGATATGATTGATGTTCTAGTTAGTATGCATAAGTGAGAGTAAGATCTTTATAACAAAGCAGTAAAATGAGCATGCGTTAGTGCCACATATAAGGAGGCTTTCATCAAATCCCCAACTAAAAGGAGACATTGATTTCTTTAATGTCTTTAGTAGATGTTGAGAAATGTATTGTGGATTGCATGTGCTTTCATTTAGTTGTATGGCTTATGTTATTAGTTTATATTTGATTTTAAAAGATATTATTGTTGAGACTTTCGTACTTGTGTAGTAATATGGGTATGATGAATTGCTTGAAATTTTTATATTTAGTTTGTTTTCACTCTACAACTTATGTTATTGATTGTTATTGGATATTTTTTCAGATATTTATATTGATGCTTTTGTATTTGTGTGATGATATAAATAATATGGAAGGATGATCAAATAATGTGTTTAATGGGTAGGTAGAACAAGTTAAGCAATTCTTGGATGATGATGATATTGACATATTGATAGCATGGTTATGCATTATTGAGGTGGACATGTCCATGCATACAAAATAACTAATTAGGGGCAACAAACTTTCAGAACCTAAATGGATAATAGAGATTATTTATGGACCTTCAAATAGAATATCTGGAGCTTTCAAGATGAAAAGACATGTTTTTTTTTAAAAAAAAAAAAAACTTATGTGATTTAATTAGGGCAAGAGATTGGTTGAAAGATAGTTGACATGTTAGGATAAATGAACAAGTCAGGATTTTCTTATCTTTGGTTATTTATAATAACTCTAATAGAGATTTATGTGAGAGATTCTAATGTTTGGAAGAAACAATTAGCAAGTATTTTAATATTGTGTCGAAAGCAATTCTCAAACTTACAAAAGATGTTATCAAACCACTATCCTTTGATGTCTCATGGAAAATTTTTATGGATCCTAATCTTGAACGTTACTTCGAGATATATTTTTTATATTGATTTTGCATCATCAAATACATGTAGTTAATAATTTTGTATAACATTGAATTTTCATAAATTTACAAGACTACGTAGGTGCTATTGATAACACCCATATAAACGCTTCCGTTCGCGTGTCTCAATAGATCCCATTTAAAGGCAGAAAATGGAATACCATTGAGAATATGCTATGTGATTGTTCATTTGATATGAAATTTGCTTTCGTGTAATCTTGGTAGGAATGATCTATTAATGATTGTCGAGTGCTTTTGATAACACTCGAGACTCCTTGATTACAATTTCCTCGACCATCACCAGGTATTTGATTTGTATATAAGGAGAAACTCATTTTATGATTGTACTATAGTTGCATATCATTTGTTATATATATAATGTTATAGGCAAATACTATGTGGTAGATTTTGGTTATACAATATTTATGAAATTTTTAACTCTGTTTAAAGGTGAACAATATCATTTGAATGAATATAGGCAGAGTGGGAGACAGCAAAGAATAGCAAGAGAATTGTTCAACCATAGACACTCTTCACTAAGAAATATCATTGGGAGGTCATTTAGGGCATTAAAAAATCGTTTCACCATTTCGAGATACATGCCTCAATTTATAATATGAAAGCAAGCATTTATTGTAATTGTATATTGTGCTTTTCATGATTACGTTCGTGACCAAAACAGGATGTATAAAAACTTTGCCCTATATATGGAGATCTAGAGTACCCATTTTGGAGTTAGAGAATTAGAATCTGTAGGTGATACATGAAATGAGCAAGCAATTGAGATAAACATGCTTAGGAAAAATATTGCAAATAAAATGGTAAGGAATTGCAATATGCCTGAGATTTCATAACTTTATGTTTCTAACTTTTGTAATATCATTTTTAAATATTGAATTATTAAAGCCAATCTTTTAAAGTTGAACAATAGACTACATTATTTCATTATTGATTTATGGATAAGTTGTGCGTACATTTAAAGGCATCGTTTTTTGAGAAAATTGTCTAAAAAGTTTTAAACTTATTGCACATTTGTCAATTTAGTAATAAACATTTCAATTTTATTAATTTAGTCATAAACCTTTTTCATTTATTATCAATGGAGTTCATTCGGCTAATTTTAGTCGAAATTACTAATGTGATCATCGACTAGCTATGGCATAGAGCTTTTTAATAATTTTTTAGAATTTTTAATGTTTTTTGGTTTAGGATTGGGTCAGCCGACCCTTGCCAAATTTGGCCAAGTGAGGGCTTGTCGAGCGAGGTTGCCGGTCTTGTCGGATCTAGTCAGGTGTGGGCCTCGAGTCAGGTCTCTACTCTCGCTTTTGTCGGGGAGGGCGGCAGTTGGTAACCCTCACTAGCCCTAACCCTAAACATGAGAGAGAGAGAGAGAGAGAGAGAGAGAGAGAGAGAGAGAGAAAAAAGAGAGAGAAAAAAAGAAAAAAAAAAAAAAAAAAGAAAAACATTAAAAAATATTAAAAAAGTGCCACATCGTAGTCGATCGGCCATATTAGCAATTTTCGGCCAAAATTGACTTAATAGACTTAATTGGAAAAAAAGTAAAAATATTTAGGATTGAATTAGCAAAATTGAAAATTGAAAATTGAAAATTGAATTGCTAAAGTGTAATAGGTTTAGAACTTTTTAAGCAATTTTCCCTCATTTTTTTTGTCAAGAGTATCGCTTGGAGGAGGTTGTGCATCTTGCAATGACCCCCACTGATTAGTTAAATCTTGTGATATAGACTTATGGATAAATTGCAGCGATGAGTTTCATGTTTTCGCCTTTTCTTTGCTTCATTTTCTTGTTTGGGGCTTAGAAAGAGTCATGTTGATTTGAAGACTTTCTTTCTTTTTTTAAAAAAAAATTCTAATCAATGCTGAATTTTACTTTGTAGGGAATTCTAAAGGATAAAGGTGATTAATTTTTACTTGAATGAGTTAAAAAAAAAAGTGTTGGAGAAACGTTGGGTGTTTTGGTGCTCATGCTTCGCCCATCAAAGTGGGGTGCAGATCAAAACCCTTCTAAAGTACACATGACCCAATTGGACAAGAAAGGGGGGAAAGAAAAAGGAGAGCAAAGTAGGCAAAAAGGGAAGAGGGAGGGAATAAGAGAAGAATCTTTGCTGAATTAAATTAACATCGATCCGTATTAAATTCAAAATATAAAAAGTAAATATTAATAGAAAATGAGCAATTACCAATGAAAAAAAATTATTCACTCATAAGAAGACAATTAAATTGGTAAGAAGTCCATGAAAATTCAAAAAAGGCATTTGAAAAAAAAATTGGAATAAAAATATCGTGCAGTTACTTAATGCATTTATGTTCTTTTTATATTCTTGAATTAGAAATTTTGTACAGTTACCAAATGTGTTCTTTTGATTAGAAGCTCGTCAAAAGAACGAAATCAGAATTATTCCTAAAAACAGAATAACTACTAAACAGACTTTTAAAAGAATCTCTCAAAACTTCTAATTTCAAGCCGGCCATTGTCAAAGGGGTTGGTGAAGCTTACCACATGCACAAGCTGGATGAGGTGGTCAAGCCGGCAACATCACAGTCAAGCGAACGCGGATACTGGATTTCATCAAAAGTGGTCATTTTTATGAAATTCGAATTATACAAAAGGTGATTTTTTATGAGATTCAAAGTACTTGGCCAATTCCCGAATTAGTTAAAGCCCCCGGGGGTCCACGCAATATATCCTAATAAATTATTAGGGGTGGTTGAGCAAAGTGATCAGTGGAATCTTAGGAAAGGTTCCACTAAAAATTTTCTGAAATTTCCACAAATGCTGGTCAACCAATTGAATTAGATCGTGAAGGATACGAAGAAAGTTAAAAATGGCCAGAAATCCTCCCACATCTGTCAAATCAAAGGAAAAGACCATAGATTAGGAAAAAGAGTTAGGGAAATGGCTGTCCAAATCAAGGGTGCTTAATAACTAAAAATGTAAATTAAGTAATTACCCTTCTGGCAATAGAAGATACCGGTCGAATTCAAAAATTAAATACGTCTCCTAATTATGGAAATCACTCTACAAAGGGCATTGAAAATGTTGTTATACATCGCACCAACTTGGCCGATTATTCTCCATCATTTCTAGACAATTTATAAAGGCAACAGAAAAAAAATCACACTCGATTTTCAGGTGATTTGAATCCGAAGCAATGAATTTGAGCTCATCCACTGATAATTATTTAGGAATTAGCGAATAATTAATACGACCCAAGTTAATTTATCGAATTACATGTGGATAGGGAAGATCGTGACGAGAGATGGCGCCGCGGACGACGTCGTGGCGACCGTGACCGGCGCGTCGTCGCCTCTTTCTTTGCGGCTCGTTTCGCGCTGTCTCCCTCTCTCCCTCTCTATATGGACTCCAATGTCCAGCTGAAAATTTCAAGGGGAAAAAGGTGAGGTGACCCAGGATCTGTTGAGCTTCTTCTGGTCAATATCAGCAAGTGGCAGACGAGGAAAGGAGAGAAAAATTCGATCTTGGTCGGTTGTTACGTCGACCCAGAATTCCATTCGCTTGAATTGTCTTCGTGTTCGAGAGGATTTCAAGTGGGTTTGGGGAGATGGGTAAGGGAGGTGGCTGTGTTCCCAGCAAGAAGAAGCTCTCCGGCGTCGCCGCCGACGGCGAGCCGGACGCGG